>BSYQ01000007.1:5004000-6207500 GCA_030272585.1 Bryopsis sp. KO-2023 | reverse complement strand
ACTTATGATCCTTTCGTTCGTAGTAGGATCAAACGATAAGGAGGGATAGGTCAGTAAACGCTTCCGAGTCGTAAAGGTCGAGGGATCGAATCCAAACCGAAATCAATTGACATACTTCCATCAAAATCGCTCCTTTCAAGTATAAAACCCCGGTAGCGACCGAAAATTCCGGGGCCCCAGCTACATGGTGGTAGGATGTCCCGGTGGGTATTCGAGATGTCTGCTTGTCTCATTAGCCAATAGGATCGTCGGGGGTTCAATTCCCTCCTGGGGCAACTTTTCTGTGACTTTGTTTTTTGATACTTTTGCAGTGTCGAAGGTTCGAATCCTTCCTTGTATCCTTTTGCAGTTCTTTCCGCTTCTTTCCCTCCTACTCGCTTGCCTCTTACAAATTTAACCAAAAAACATAAAATTTCAGAATCTACGTAAAATTTCTGAACTTTTGATTATAATAATGCATTTTTGTCAAAAGTCGTCCTTAGTCATAGACGTCAAAGTCGTCATGACTAATGCTCACGTAATCCGAAAAATCGAAAAGTTACTTTCTTCCATAATTCATTTTCGCTTTGACGGAATTTCAATCGGACGTCTCCTTAAGGAGTTAGAGCCAATTAAAAATTAAAAATTGAAAATTGAAATTACGTAATTAAATTTTCAAAAAGTCAAAAAATACTTTCTTCCAAAAATCCAAAATCTCGAAACGAAATCCTTTTAAGGTCAATACTTCAGGAGTTATGGCCAATCTGTCTTTTCCGCACTCGAAAAAAAGCCGAAAAAAGCCGAAATGGGCCATCTTTGAGGCCCAAGCGCTTACAAATGAATCATTGAAATGACCTTAAATTTTGAGGACATGTTCCCACATAGAGGAGCAACATTTGCGAAACTTTTTTTAGAAATATAATTAACAGGAAAAAAAGTTATGACTAAAAAACCCCTAAAAAAGCCCTTTTTTGGCCCTAGCGCAAAAATGAATCGTTGAAATTGTACGTTCTAAAAAAAAAGATGATTTTTAGGGTCGATTTAGTGGGGGAGCCGCGAGGAATAGTCAAGGAAAAATTTTTTCGCCCTCGCGAACCCCCTAAACCCTAAATTATTAAACTACTTAGCTTCGTAAACCCTAAAGTCGTCAGTTTCATTCCTAAAGGCGTCAAAACTTGATTTTCACCAAAAATACAATATGGGTATCATATTGTAGGTCTTGAAAAAAGATCGCATTTGGCTTTAATCAGAATTTCGAAATTCCTTCTCATTTTCGAGATATCAAGCGTTGAAGGCAATCGCAGAATATCCGCGGTTTAACAAAATTAGTAAGTCATCTAGGTTGATACGTCTCGATCAATAAACATATAACGAAACGATCAAGAACATCCTACTATCGAAAGTACCAAAGCCATCACCTTTAAAAGCCAAGGTCTCGGGATCGATCCTTACTTCGGTCGCTTTCGCTATCGAGCGACGTCATACTCCCAAGCACAAAAGGGAACAAGCTTAAACTCGAACCTACGACCTCAACGATACTAACACAACATAAATCACCCTATATACTCCAACCGATGGTTAGCAACTGTCCAAATCATTACGTTATCACATAAACGAATCGGATTGAGGTACTTCAATCAAAGTCAAGACCACTTGCACTTCAAAGAATCACTCATGATCACTTATTTCGTAGCTTGACGTATTGATGAAAAGGGATAGATTTAATAGAAGTCCAAGTCGTGAGGGTTGGAGTATCGAATCTAAGGTTGAACTAAATGATATACTTTATCCAAAACGCTCTTTTTTTGTATATTACCCCTGAAGCGACCGAAAATTCCGGGGCCCCAGCTACATGGTGGTAGGATGTCCCGGTGGGTATTCGAGACGTGTGCTTGTCTCATTAGCCATAGCGGCATCGTGGGTTCAATTCCCGCCTGGGGCGAAACTTTTGTCTTTTTTAGTATTTTTATACTTCGATAGTGTCACGGGTTCGAATCCTTCCTTGTGTGCTTCCGTACTTCTTTCAGGCTTCTTTCGCTCCTACCAGCTTGCCTCTCACGAATTTTCGGCCAAAACATAAAATTTCAAAATCTACATAAAATTTCTGAACTTTTGAATATAATATTGCATTTTCGTCAAAAGTCGTCCTTAGTCATAGACGTCAAAGTCGTCATGACTAATGCTTACGTAATCCGAAAATTCGAAAAGTTACTTTCTTCCATAAAAGATTCTCGCTTTGACGGAATTTCAATCGGACGTCTCCTTAAGGAGTTAGAGCCAATTAAAAATTAAGAATTGAAATTACGTAATAAAATTTTCAAAAAGTCAAAAAATACTTTCTTCCAAAAATCCAAAATCTCGAAACGAAATCCTTTTAAGGTCAATACTTCAGGAGTTATGGCCAATCTGTCTTTTTCGCTAACGAAAAAAAGCCGAAAAAAAGCCGAAAAAAAGCTGAGAAAAGCCGAAACGGGCCATCTTTGAGGCCCAAGCGCTTACAAATGAATCATTGAAATGACCTAAAATTTCGAGGACATGTTCCCACATAGAGGAGCAACATTTGCGAAACTTTTTTTAGAAATATAATTAACAGGAAAAAAAGTTATGACTAAAAAACCCCTAAAAAAGCCCTTTTTTGGCCCTAGCGCAAAAATGAATCAATGAAAATTGTGCATTCTAAAAAAAAAGATGATTTTTAGGGTCGATTTAGTGGGGGAGCTGCGAGGAATAGTCAAGGAAAAATTTTTTCGCGCTCGCGAACCCCCTAAACCCTTTATTGAACAGGTGTCTGAAACGGCTGACTTAGTAGGCGAAGATCTAGGCGGAAAACAGAGGTTACAGTCTGAGAGTTCCAGGTAGTCGCGGACTGACTGGAATGGGGTAGTTACGTGATGCTCAATGAGAGGCTGAAACGTAGTGAAAAGAGTTCGAACCAGGTTCAGTATCTTCAGTGTCAACTCTCAGATGGCTGAGAGTTTGGGTAGAGAGTCGGGAGTCAGACTGGAAGGAGCTTCAGTCTGGGTCCTTAGTCTAGAGGTTATCAAGGGTTATAAAGGGTTAGTCGGAGCTCTGGCTAGAAGGGCTGAGCTGAGAAATGATAGAGACGTTTTGAGGAGAGCTAGATGATAGCTAGTATTTGTAAGGTTAGGAGATGGGCTGGGAGTTTTCTAGAAGCTCTGGGCTGAGAGTATAAAAGGCTGGGGATCGTTGTAAAGAACAAGCTTGTTGAAATAAGATTTCAGTTGTATACTCTCGTGTCTCAGACCTTTCCTATAGAACTTCTGGTCGTCTCCCAACGTGTGTGAAGAACGGATCAAGTGGCGGCTGGAAGTATTCAGCCTTGAAGAAGAATCCGTTTCAGTGTCGGACCGGTCTGGACAGGTCCGACACCTGTCTAATAAAGGTCATTTCCGGTCCAGAAAGTGGTGGCCGGTCCTGTCCATTCCTGTCCAACGGGTCGGCGCCCACGTCTGCTGCTCATATTCCTCTTTCAGGTCTCCTTTTAAGGTAGGCTCTGCACGCTGAACCTGCTCGTGAACTTGTCCTTCCAGGTTTTGTGCGACCTCTTGCATATTCGAGGAGACAGCAGCATATACATGCTCGGCTGTGTCCCTAAGTTGTCCCTCGTCCACACCATGAACGTGCACCTCCTGATGGTGGACATTCATGTGCTGATGTTCATGGTGGAGGATGTTGGTGACCTCTATTGTCGGGACGTCCTCCATATCCTCATCGTATTCCTCCTTGTCCCCGGACTCTTCCGACTCTTGTTCAGAGTCTAAGTCTGCGTCCGGTTCCTCAACTTGGTCGGGAACATGTCTGTCCCATTGCAAATCATGTATTTGCTGCGCTGGTGGGCATACTATGGACGTGATCGGAAATGATCGGCCGTCCATTTTCGATGTCAGGACAGGTCGTTTCACTGATCTGACCTGACACGATCTCGTTCCACATGATTCTAAAAATGATCGGTTTTTTTTGGTTTTTTTTTACCGATCATGATCGATGATCGGGATCGGGATCGGGATCGGGATCGGGATCGGGATCGGGATCGGGATCGGGATCGGGATCGGCCGATCAAATTGATAGGGGCCCTTCCCCCAGAGGGGGAAGGGTAGATAGGGGCCCTCCTCCAAGTGGAGGAGGGTAGAACGTGGGAACACAACACAATAGCAAACCCAGCCCCAAAGGTTACACAATGTCAAAAATACAACCCCTTTTATACCGTCCACAACACACTAACCCCTTACTCTACAGTGACACACCTACTCACCGATGGGACATCTAGACACTAATCTCGTCACCTCGTATCAACTACTCCCCCCCCCCCCCCCGAGTGGTGTCCTCAGCACTCAAGAAAGTTAATCGCGAAAGAAAACCCGAAAGAAATAAAGAGTAAGTACTTTGATTGGCCGCTAAACAGAGAAACAGGGCCATCCACTGAACAAAACACGAAGAAAAATAGAAAAATAGAAAACAAACCTCACACTCATGCAAACAAGATGATTTTCAAACGGCATAACAGATCCCATACTCTGTGAAATCCAAAAACCTTGTGTCTCTTGCTTGGACGGATGCCCGCTTCTTCGTCTGCTTGCTTCATCAGGGCATTTAGTAATAGCCCGCTCAAGCCTCTCCTAACTCGTGGTTCTATGGTGCGGATGTGGATTCCGCCCACGAGTACCGCCAAGGAGAAGGTTAAACATGGCTTAAGCATTGCTTGCAATGTCTTCTTGCTCGTGATTCAGCACACGAACATGACGAAATGCCCGCTATGCTTTATCCGTTCAAGACTCCAAGTCCGCGCAAGCTCAGATTATAACTTCCGCTCGCTACCTCGCTTCGCAGTTTCACTTAGTCGGAAACCATAAGCTTCGCTCTTGTCAGACACTCTCCTGTAGTCCGCTGCTGTTGATATCCGCTGCGGCTTTTCATCCATTGCAGTTTTGGTCAATTCCAATTCCGCTGCAATTCTTTGGTCAGATTTCCACTTCCGTTTTCTTCATTTACAACTGATATTTTTCCTTCCTTCCACGGTACATCTTCGTTCTTCGCTCGGTAAAACGCTTGGTCGGATATCACTTAGGCACAACACTCCATTCGTTACGTTTATCCGCTAGTATATAAGCGGTCATCAGTGTAGAGATTTGTCCGAGGCCAAATCCTATGCGGATACCCCCAGGATCTCACTAAGCTGGTTGACTGCTAGAGTCCCCACTTAGCAGCGAGAGCCAGTACACCGATGAGAAGTCCGGCTGATCTCTCAGCTTCTTCTCTCTTCAACGTCCCTACGAATCTCCCATGAGTTTCTCCGCCGCAACACCTCAGAACAATAGCCGCTCGAGCATATCCATAACATGTATGGCCACTGCTATAGAGATTTGTCTGAGGCCTACATTTCCCCCAGGATCTCATCGAATCACAATCCGCTGGTTGGCTACTAGAGTCCCTACGTAGCAGCGAGAGCCAGTATATGCAGCAGAGCGTCCGGCCATTCCCTGACCTCTTCGTCCTTTCTGCTCCAGTGCTATTGTCTTCAGTGGTCCGCTCCAATGTTTTTCCGAGTTTGGGTCTTTAAATAATGTCCGCTCCTTCTTCGGCGGTTTGAATTAATCCGCCCTGGTGGTCCAATTTAATCCATCCTGGCGATGCTTTGTTGTCTTCGGCCAATCCTCTGATGCTTTGGTAAACCCCCATAAGTCTCCAATACATCCTCAGCTTCAGAACATCCATAATCCGCTCGTGACTGAGTCAATCGTTGCATAGCTACCCTCACGCCTCCAAGTCGGTTGTTGATCAGAACTTCCGCTTAGTGTTGTCCGCTAGGTCGCTCCAACGTTCGCTTTGACGCCCTTTCATTCGTTCCTAATTGTACGTGCGACCGTGATCCTCAAATTCCGCCTTGGCTGATATTTTCCGCCTTGACTGATTTTTTCCCGCTTTGGCTCTTTGAGATCATCAATTCCGCCTTCATATTCCGCTCACTGGAATTGTGTCGCTTCTTCAAGCACAATATCCGCTTTCACAGGCACAATTCCGCTTCTGCAGCACAATTTCCGCTTCTGCAGGCACGATATCCGCCTTAAGTACTGGATTTTGTCCGTCTAAATGCCTCTTGTCTTCGTATTAACAATTTGATTTCGCAAATATTAACTCGCTAGTCATATTCCAACAGGCTTAATCCGCTGGTCACAATCCGCCAGTCGAATACCCTTCAAGTTCTCTTCAGAACTTCGCTTCTTCCGCCGTAGTTGAAGTTGCTTTCCTCCTGACAAGTGCATTGTCCGCTTCAGTTGCTGTTTCCGCCAACTGATGTACAATTATCCGCCCGAACGAATTCAGTCACTCAACTGTATGTGTTTTCCGTCTCCACGGGTCATAGTTCAGGATTTATTTCGGTTTCTTTCTTTGCTCGGCTTCTGTGATAATCCGCCCTTCGGTCAGTTCCACGTCCGCTCGAGGTTCCTTCGTTGGAGAAGAGTAATTTTTGAATGTCCGCACATTCCTTCTATTCCTTCACTCCTTGATACTGTCTGAATCCATTTCCGCGTCGATTCTTTTCACCGCAGATAGTCCGCTCTCATCAATGCTTCTATCCGCTCTGGAACTCCGCCCCAACTCTCTTTGAGATGGCCGTTATCAGACCCACTTCCTTGCGGTTGTCCGATTGATTCGCTGCTTCCTTTGTCCGCGTTTTGGGTTCTTCTGGTAATGGTTTCTTATTCCTCAAGCATTTCTTATCCGCCCAAGAAACTATATATCACACAAAGTGTAGTGGCACTTAAATTCCGCCACTTGTCCTCCATTGATCAAGCAATATCCGCCTGTCTTGTAATCTAATTCATCCTTCCAGGCTTGTTACCAAGACGTAGTATTTCCGCTCTTGGTGACCACTATTTGCTGGAATCCGCTCTTGAGCAATGCTCGGTCAATATTTGTCCGCTAAGGCTTCAAATAAGAGCTATATTCCCCTTCTTTAATCGTGGTTCTTCCACCCTCTCAATGGTGGACAACTTCTTCAATCTACGGAATCGAAGCACTCCTTTCCAGCCACAAAGCTTCAAAACTCCCATTTACTCGCTTCTCGGTTTCTGGGATAGTTTGGAACCTTATAGTTCGCCTTGGAGTCAGCTTTGGAGTCCATTCTCCCCATCATCATTGCTGGATCCATCCATTCCATGCCTGCTTCAGGATTGTCCGGTTTAGGTCGAATCCGCTGGCGCCATAGGCCGCTCAAGCTAGTAATCCGCCTATACACTCTAGTGTTCCGCCATCTGAAGCAATATCCGCCCATGTCGTGGATATCTGTCGTTAGCTTCTTCCAATTCCAATTCCAGTCAATATTTCGCTTGCTGGTCCTTCAAGCTTTGGATTAAGCTCCTGGAAATCTCTATTTAGTGGCGCCCTTCTTAGGTCGGCCTACTTGTTCAAAATTTCCGCTTTAATCCCCAAGTGACAGTAGTATTCCGCCTCCAGCAACTCTTGAAGTCTTGGTGATGATGCAATTCCGCTCCTGTGAAGTACTTCATCCAAATGTGTCTTCTGCGGTAGGACTCATCTCCCTGGCACTAAATAATCCGTTTCTCTGACAAGTTTCCTCCACTCCGACATGCTCTTATGCATCTTTTTCCGCATGCTTTGTCATTTGCAGGACCTTCCATAATTTTGTCCGCTTGTCAGCAGTAGAATCCATTCTTCAGCGCTCAACTCTCCCAGACACATAGCTTTTTCCGCTGATCCTTGAGTTTGCGCTTTTCCTTTAAATTATTTTGTCAGTAGCACTCCTTATCCGCTTGGTAGCTTTTTCCGCTCTTCAGGTTCGGTTAACTCAATGCCTTACACTGGCTAATACGAGTATAATCCGCCCTTACTTCCAATCCACTTGATAATCCGCTTGTTCTCTTGCTTCTGACAAAAATCCGCTGACTCTTTGCTCGCGCTCCATTTGACAGAACACGCTTGTCGGTGATCATATTTGAATGCTCCATATGATATATTGTCTGTCACTTAGTCCGCTTGCACCTTTGCTGCATTGGAATTTCCGCTCAAGACACACCCCCTCATCGCCTTTGCATTCTGCCTCAGCAGTCCGCTCCGACAGTCCGCCTTTGCCTTAGCTTCTTTCGCTTCGTGCAATAGTCTGACGGCTGTAATTTGGTCGATGAATACTCCTTAGACTTTTGGGTGTTGTTCTTGGCGCTAGACTTCCATTTATGGCTAGTATTGTGAGCCATATCCGCTCAATGGATTGTGGTAGTGTCCGCCCTGACCAGACGTATGATTCCGCTTAGTCTTTCAGCCAATAGTCCTTGGACCTGACCATCCAGGTTGGCTCTTTTATTTCCGCTCTGTTCAGGTTCTTGACGGTCTAATATGATCCGCCTGACGGTATAATTTAGTCCGCCTTGGCGGCTTAATTTAGTCCGCCTCTGTTATTCCGCTGTTGAAAAGAGAATGAGTTTTCCGCTCGTGATTCTCGGTTGGTTCCATGGCAACTCGATTAGTTCCAAAGAATACCACCATACACTTCCACGGCATTAACCTCTAATTCTTCTTCTTCACTCAGCCCAGAATATTACAGTCCGCCACCACATCCATGAGACCTCAAAGTTTACCCACAAGATATCCGCTCAGAGCTTCAACAATGCTTCACTTGCCCGTTCATAACATTAAGTCACAAACATCCAATGTGGCACTGCTATTGCGTGCTCCTTAATCAGATTCAAACTCTCGAGAATGCTCGATAGCTCGCGGCAAGCTACATTTAATCCGCTCGTCTTATATCCGCCTGTGTGAGGTCTTGGCTTATTGAAAGTCCATTCCAAACGAACTATACTCTCCACCAGCTCCTTCTGCAACAAATCATTCTGCATACTTAATAGCTTAGCAGATGATTCCTTCTCTTCCGCCCTGCGTACTTAGCAGCTTTGCAGGCGGTTTAATCCCCCACTTGGGCGCGTTGAACTTCATTATCGCTTGAACTCGGTTTGTAGGTAACTGGCAGGCCGCTCTTCCGCTCTCTATTAGCCTGGCGACTTCTTTTCTCTCTTTGTCTTCTTGTCGCTAGTTGTGCTTACATTCTTCCGCTATGGTCCAACGCTTAACAGTATGTGGTCTTTGTCTTGTTATCTTCGCACTGTAAATCCGCTCCTTGCGATTGCTAGTCCGCTGGGTGATCAGCCCAGGCGGTTTGTGCGTTGATACAGACTCGTTTCTGCTCCTGCCATGTAACACAACCTCCAGCTCCTGTTTCCTGACCGCCTCTAACTCTTGATGTATTAAAATCCGCCTCCAACGCGATCGCGAAACTACCGTAGTTTTAGCCTCGATACTTCGCCGATATTCCGTGTTGTGTGTCCGCTGGTGCTCCTCCAAGCTCAACCGCTTCAGCTCACAACAACACCGCCTATTCTTCCTCCGCGTTGGAATATCATAGTCCGCCCAGCAGAGTGTAAGGGCAGCAGTTCGCTGGGCCACTTTGCCCGCCTTCTGCCTCTGTCCGCCCTCACTCTCCGCCGTTTCCGTTTAACCGCTTTGGCGGACTTCGTTTTTCCGGCTCTGACGAACTACCTCGGAGTTCTGTCCGCTCCCTTTTTCCGCCACCTATTTTGTCCGCTGCGCTATTTTGTCCGCTGTCAGACTCTGGCCTTCTCCATTCGCTGTCTGACTTTGGCTCGTCCGCTGCACTTCCGGCTCGCCATTTCCGCTCTGCGGATTCCAATGTAACACTTCCGCTCCGCGGATTCCGCTGTGATACTTCCGCTCTGCCAAATTCCGCTGTAACACAGTGTGACATGACTGTATGTCCGACAACGGAATTTCTGGCAGCTGTCACAGGCGCAGTCGTCGACTTCTTGCGCAGCAACTATCCGCCACCACGCGTTCGCCGTCCGTGTGTCGAACTTCCCTCACGAACGTTGCCTCGAACTTGGTTCGTCCATAGGTGGTTCGTTTGTAGGAGATCTTTGCAGATCTGCTGTAGATCTTCTTCCAGAAATTTACAGGTTCTGTCGAAACTCTGTCTTAGGGAAACTTAAGCTCTCAGCTTTCCTTTCCACTGCTTTTCGACCTCTTTCGACCTGTTTCGAACTCTTTTCGACCACTGTGCTGTCCTTTAGGTTAACAGTCACAAGGTCACCTGCAGATTTCTGTAGATCCGACCCTTAGATCTCTTCCTGCGACGGGTTCCTTTTCGTTTCCTTCTCCTCGCCTCTACCCCGACCTTTCCAGTGCTTACGAACTCGTCGCTCGCACTCGCGCTCCTTCAATCCCACCTAGCACCACCCCCTTTGGTGCCATCACTCCTTGCCCATCCCCTCTTGATAGGCACTTAACCTAGCCACTGACTTTTTCGTCGTCAGGTGGCTCCTCCTACAGGGTCGTCCGTCCTCGTCGTTTAGGGACGCCCAAGCTCCGAAACCAAAATGATAGGGGCCCTTCCCCCAGAGGGGGAAGGGTAGATAGGGGCCCTCCTCCAAGTGGAGGAGGGTAGAACGTGGGAACACAACACAATAGCAAACCCAGCCCCAAAGGTTACACAATGTCAAAAATACAACCCCTTTTATACCGTCCACAACACACTAACCCCTTACTCTACAGTGACACACCTACTCACCGATGGGACATCTAGACACTAATCTCGTCACCTCGTATCACAAATTCCGATCGATGATCGTGGTCGGCCAATCAATGCTTGATCGTGATCGGGATCGGTCTTCCGATCACCGATCTAATCGGCAGGTCCCGATCACGACCACGATCACGATCAAGCGTCGCGACCTGTCGGCACGTGATCGGTCGATCAAGATCGGTGAAACGCCGATTGATCGGCCGTTGATCCGATCAGCTCCGACCATGATCGGCCGTGGATCAATTGATCGGAATTTAATTTAAGATTCCGATCATGATCGGTCCCATGATCAATTGATCGGTCAATTGATCGGTCAATTGATTGGTCTTACGAAAATACCCACAAGTCACCACCCAAAGGTATTTCTGGAGGTGTAAAGATTCGAACCTAGGACCTCACTGACTGGAATCAAGCAAATCGACGCTTGGACCACTCTGAGCTACGATTAAAGTGTGCTCCGTGTCATTATATACCTGATCAGTCAGTCCGACAAACTGAGGTATATAATAACACGGAGGACCTAATGATCGTGGCTCAGGGTGGTCCAAGCGTTGATTTGCTTGATTCCAGTCAGTAAGGTCCTAGGTTCGAATCCTTACACCTCCAGAATCACCTTTGGGTGGTGACTTGTGGGCATTTTCGTAAGACCGATCAATTGACCGATCAATTGATCATGGGACCGATCATGATCGGAATCAATTGATCATGATACCGATCTGATCGGCAGCTCCGATCCCGATCCCGATCTCGATCAAGCGTCGCACCTTGTCGGCACCTGATCGGCAGTTTTTGATCGGCCGATCACGATCAGGCTGATCAAAAACTGCCGATCAGGTTGGGCAACCGATCAGATCGGTGATCGGCCGATCGTGATCGATGATCGGCCCTGCCAGACCTGATCGGCAACCGATCAGATCGGTGATCGGCCGATCACGATCATGATCGGTCTCCCGGTTGATCGGAGACCGATCTGATCGTGATCGGATCCATAGTATGCTGGTGGGTGCACCACATCTGGATAAACCACGGGGATTAGTTGGTTATCCTCCACCACTTCCTCCTCGGGAGGTGGAATAGGTGGTAGTTGTGGCGGCGTTTGGCCGGACATGTTATTGGAGTGAAATCCGCCGGGAATTTTTGTAGCAAACAGGAAAGTTCTCGGTTTTTCCGTAGAACTGTTTCCGACTTTTCCGCGGGAAAAGATGGAAACATTCTCGTGTCAGACAGTTTCGGGAGTTAGCTAATATCCTGTCATGAGATTTTTCCAGCGATATTAAGTAATTCGGCTGGAATCAGACGGTGCGGTGTTTTTCTCCGGGAAAGAGTGACTTTTAGTAATCGGACGGGGCGGTGGACGGTCTGGTTTCTGTCAGGTCATCAGAACCGGAAACGTCTCGCTCTCGTTTCCGAACTTTCCGGGGTAAAGTCGCACGTTCGTTTCTGAACGTCTGCTCACGCGGTCGCTTTCCCGAACGACTGTTTTTCCTGCGCTTTTCCGACGGTTTTTCTCTCGACTTCTACAGATCTATAGATCTGAGAGTCGGTTCACAGATGGACTCCGATTGTTTTGCGACTTCGCCTGGACGTTGTAAGCGACAACGCGAGAGTGTCGCTCACTCTCGAAAAGTATCTTCGCCCTCTCACGCCCCTTGGAACTAGCAAGTTCCAGATCTGTGGGATTTAGTAATCCCTAGGGTCAGATCTTTGGGGGGGGTTCGCGAGTTCTCCTGTGGGGTGCGCCTGGCCTCGACCAGCTCCGAAACCAAATAATAGGGGCACACAAGTCCCCGGGACACAAGCACACACACACACACACACACACACACACAGAGAGAGTCACTGGGAAGATTAATTTTTACAGGAGGGCCCCCTGCCCTATAACCCCTGTCGTACTCGCAATTGTACTACAACCCCAAACCCGAGGTTCTACTATCAAGTAGTCATACAATATCAATGGAGTTATCCTATATTCTATTCAGCAACGTGACCCTGGGTGTTGTTTTCACCTTTGTGTCCCCCTCATTAACGCTCGCCAACTTTGCATTTCGCTTGAAGCTGTCACTGAGTGAGTTCACAAGCCATGGCAACTCCCGACTGCCGGATGTGGTGGTACTCCCACAGCTATCGATCTGAGACTCAGAACAATTGGCCAAGGTCACTTCGCTCAACGACAATTGACGTTTAGCCGATGACTCTGGCGTCATTCTCTCTGATACAGCCACAGCCCT
The DNA here is from genome assembly GCA_030272585.1 of Bryopsis sp. KO-2023. Classification (NCBI taxonomy): domain Eukaryota; kingdom Viridiplantae; phylum Chlorophyta; class Ulvophyceae; order Bryopsidales; family Bryopsidaceae; genus Bryopsis; species Bryopsis sp. KO-2023. The sequence continues at coordinate 6,194,663 of BSYQ01000007.1, read as the reverse complement.
CAAGGGCATCCGATTGGGATTAGCTGGTTCATCTCCCACAAACATCCCACTCTCTTTGGCCACCGTAGCTGTATTCACACCTTCACGAGTCGTCCAGAAATAGAATGCAGCCCCGGTTTCATTGTGCAACCAATGTGTCGTGAAAAACCTGGATTTGTAGGAACCTGGCTCCCAGAGATCGGGCTTGATTTCACATCGATCCAGGGAAAGGTTGGACATGACTTCAAACAGCTCTGTCAGGATGCCAACTGTTTGAAGCATTCTTGGGGAGATGGTCACCTAGAGGGACTGATCAGATATGCATCGAAGCAAGGTGTGCGACAACAAAGATGGCCTCCCTGACTGCCGAACAGCCCCGCTATTGAACCTTGATTTAGCCGAAATCTGGGCATCCAACACACATCATGTCCAGGCATGTTGAAAAGTGGCATTTGGCCCAAAATTGCCACTCGATGCCACTATTAAGAGCCGTGGTGGTGCCACCATCAAGGGCCTGTCGTACAGTTGCGTCTGTGCAGCTTTGGGGCGGAATGGTGTCACATGATGCTGGAAGCCTATCATCTGCGACTGGTGGCTCGCGGATATGTGCGGCTTGCATTGTCGAAGTCGAAAATTGGCAGAGAGAAGTCGTTCTGCGGCGTTTGTGGTGGGACGATGGTAGGATATTTTTGGCTAGCGTCGTCGAGGTCGAATTGTGGCTGAGGGAAGTCGTTCTGTCGAGTTTGTGGTGGGGCGCTGGTAGATATGTGTGGCTAGCGTAGTCGAAGTCGGGAAGTGGCTGAGGGAGGCCGTGCTATGGAGTTTGTAGTGGGGTGCTAGTAGAAAAGCTGGGGATTGTAACCTTGTCTTTTTATGTTTGTTCAAAGCACCGCCACTCTTCTTCTTGTTCTTCTTCTGCTTGCTCATATCAAAAAATGGCTCCAAAGAAGCGGACAACACCGTTTCAAAAAGGCCACGAAGTGTAGTATGGTCTCAGAGTAACTGATATCAACCCTGCCACAGAGTCGACACGCAGTGTAAGTGAAACGGCTGACTTAGTAGGCGAAGATCTAGGCGGAAAACAGAGGTTACAGTCTGAGAGTTCCAGGTAGTCGCGGACTGACTGGAATGGGGTAGTTACGTGATGCTCAATGAGAGGCTGAAACGTAGTGAAAAGAGTTCGAACCAGGTTCAGTATATTCAGTGTCAACTCTCAGATGGCTGAGAGTTTGGGTAGAGAGTCGGGAGTCAGACTGGAAGGAGCTTCAGTCTGGGTCCTTAGTCTAGAGGTTATCAAGGGTTATAAAGGGTTAGTCGGAGCTCTGGCTAGAAGGGCTGAGCTGAGAAATGATAGAGACGTTTTGAGGAGAGCTAGATGATAGCTAGTATTTGTAAGGTTAGGAGATGGGCTGGGAGTTTTCTAGAAGCTCTGGGCTGAGAGTATAAAAGGCTGGGGATCGTTGTAAAGAACAAGCTTGTTGAAATAAGATTTCAGTTGTATACTCTCGTGTCTCAGACCTTTCCTATAGAACTTCTGGTCGTCTCCCAACGTGTGTGAAGAACGGATCAAGTGGCGGCTGGAAGTATTCAGCCTCGAAGAAGAATCCGTTTCACTGGTTTCGGAGCGAGTTTCTATGCCTATAATCAGAGAAGAAGAATACTGGTTTGGCGAAAAAGGAGATCCTAGGTTACTGCTTGTAGACCTCTGGCTGGAAGAGAACCCGTTGGAAGTTCTGCACATAGGCGACAGTTGATCTTCCGCTTACCCCTGAAACCCCAACTCAGGAGGAACCCCAACATCAGTGAGTTTTGTTGTCTATGGACCCTTGGCTGGCTCACCTTCTCGATCTTTATTACAGAGTAGAGTGGCAGTATCCCGGCGAGGAACTGGACTTACCAGTAGTGCGGAGGGAAGCTAGGAGGATCGAGGTCCAGCTAAACTACGAAGAACTCGACCTACTCTGCTTCCTGAAAGAGCTGGAAGAGCAGGCTGACAAGGAGAATCAGCCAACCCCAACTACCGAGTCACCTCTGGCTTTTCCCACTACATCAAGATTTTACCGCTACGACGAGGAGGAACGGAACTCCTTGGCACTAACTGCGCTTTTTCACCAATGAAAGAGGAGAGGATCCACCAACTAAACGACACCTACCAAGTCAAGTGGACACTAGCGCAGCCGGGAGTACATAACGTACGGGGGCACGAGCAAGAACCAGTCGTGAACTCAGAGGGGCAGGAAATCCCAACTATCAGACCTCTGGGGTTGTTTGGCGACAAGTTTCTGCAGCTGACCCAAGAGGAGCGGCAGATCGTGAGGACGTGCACCGGAGATCCAGAGAGGAAGAGGGTTCCAGACACCCTCGTAAATCAGGAAGGAGAGTCAGTGGAGCTCCTTGATCGGAAAAGGCAGTCGAAGAAAGTTAGGGTATCCGAATTTACCTATCCGCGGAATACCCTAACCGAGGATTTTTGAGTCTGAGATGGAGCAACAGGTGGCTGAGTTGAGGGCGGCGTATGAGGAGGTAATGGGAAGGTTGAACCGAGTGCAAGGCGTGGTCGAAGAAGTACCGGGAATGCTGAGCACGGCGGTGAATGAGGCTGTGGGAAGCTCCATTTTGGAGCAACTAACCGACAAGGTGGGAACAGCAATCGGGGCGGCAACTGCAGCACAGGCTGATACGTTGTCGCACTCATTTTGCAGTACGAGTGTGTAGTACGGGTTAGTACGGGTTCTAGGGGGTTAAGTTCAGAGAGAACACCTTGTAAAATTAATTCTCTGGTTTGTAGTGTGTGTGACCCCAGTCTCAACCTCAGCAACGACTTCACTAAAACCTACAGGGACCTAACAACTGGTTTCGGAGCGAAAGCACCCTTCCTGCAAGTCGAGTCTACTTAGTGGAAGAGATCGACAGGAGATTTTGCAGTCGAGGTGCAAAAGATCAGGGTCGGCTAGGTCGAAGAAGGTTTCCCCTCGTGTCTGGAACCTACTTCGTGTTGCTGCGCACCAACCAAACGCTGGACGAACGAGAACGCACGTTGCTGCGCTCGATCATCCCTCCCAAAATCACAGGATCTATAGATCCTTGGACGCTACGACCACAGCACGGCGTAGTAGTACTTCCGTTTGTCGGAGAGTTGTCGCCACTGAACGCGGTTACCGCAGAGCGGACAAAACGAGTCTGCCAGCGGACGTTTCTGCGGACGAATACGTTTCCGCCGGAAATTACGTGCCAGAAACCGCTGCCAGAAACCGCTGACAAAGAGTGACCAATTAGTCACGTGGATTACCCGCCAACGGAATCCACCAAACGGACACGTGATTCTACCGCCGACGAATCAAGACATCCACCATGAGCGGACACGACGAGCAGCTATACCTGGAATACGGTATCGAAGACAATCAGCAAGAGCGCGACGCCCCAGATGGCCCGCCGCTATATCCGCTGATCGTCGCTCAGGAATTACCTGCTGTCGGACTGCCGATACAGGCAGAAATGGACCAGCCTTTACAGGCATACGGTGTCCCCGCGCACCCGGACATGGTGGAGGAGGCAGGCGATGAGGAAGCGGACATTGGCCCGGAGTTTGATGAAGAGATGGAAGAAGAGCCAGGAGTCTTCATCAATCAACAAACGCAGCACCTGCAACAGAGCCAAGTAAACGTGCATAACCAGACCCTGCACGTGCACAACGATGGCCTGCAGGAGCGCGACCTCCATGAATCGCAGGAGCGGTTATACAGCCAATTGTCCGATGAGGCTGCCCAGCGGACAGCCCAGGTCGCCGAGCACCTTGATAGTCGGATGGAGGGAGCTTGTTCAAGCATGGCTTCCCAAGTACATGATGTGTTGGACTCTACTCTACAGTCCCGCCATCACCAGATCGAAGGACAGCTCAGTGAAAGGTTGGATGAGCGGATACAAGATCTGGATGCTGCAGCCAAGGGGAGGCTCAGCCAAATGGAAGCTGGCTTGGCGAATATCCGTGATGTCGCCTAGAAAGAGGTGGACGAAGCCAAAGAGGCTCAGCGGATATTGGCTGAACAAGTAGCTGACACGGACGAAAAAAGGAAGAAACTTGAAGAAGAATATGACCGGCTGTTAGTCTTTTAGCGCTATACGAGGTAGTTTGGGATAGAGCCGAGGGTGGCTGACGCATGTGGGTTCGCGAGTAAGACAGATTAGACCCAGAGTTTGGGGCATGCGTCAGCGTACTACACTTAGGGGTACTTAAGAGGCCCACTCGTTGTTTTGACATTTTTATTTCACTTTACTTTGTAAGAACTCGGGATTCGTGGGATTGGTGTGTTCCCGCTTGTGTGTGTGTTTGTGTGTGTGTGTGTTAAGTGTTTGCCTGACGCAATCACTTCCCAACCCAAGTGCTCTAGTAGCGTTCACAACCGCGCTAGCTAGAGAGTTGTCTAAACCAACAAACCCCACAAGTATACTTGCGTTAGCCAGCAAGTTATCACGAATCCAATCAACACAGCCGACCACTATTGCGTCACCCACAAGCTTCACTATCAATTGGTTTCGGAGCAAGGCAAGAACTTTAAGTTCTTGAGATCGAAACTTGTGAACGTGGCGCAACAAACGTTTTTGTTTGTTTGTTTGGTAGAGAGAAACTCCAACCGTGGTTGTTGAGTACTCCCAAATAGTGGCTGAGAGACCATGGCTGACCGTGAACACGCATTGGCAGTGCGCGAGCCTCAAGTTGAAGAGCCAGGGATTGAACCTGAGTTCGATGAGGAATTGCCTGACGCACCCAATGTTGTGTACCAACAAATAAACGTCCAGAACATCCACAATGTCCAGCAAGCAGCTGTCGACATAGACATGGGAGCTGATGCGGAAGCCTTAAGAGAGGATGTGGATGCGGTCCATGACCGTGTGGACGATTTAGCCCACGGGCTAAGGGGTCACCTGCAGCAAGTTGACCAGACACTGGGGCAGAGGCTAGCCCATGCTGAGGCCTCTGTGTCGAACCAACTGGCTGGCGCATCAGAGGTGATCGGGCAGGCGCTGGAAACACAGCACCAGCATGCGCAACAGGTTGAGGCCACACAGCATGCGGTGGTGTCGCAACAGCAGAAGCTGGATTCAGTAGCGGCTCAACATAGTCGATACGAGCAGAGGCTATTACGCCAAGATATCGACCATAGAAAAGAAAGAGCCGAGATCAAAGCTTCTGTAGACGCAATAACGAGGAGAATGGATGCCGCAGACATTCTAGCGGACTCTCGTTTTGCTGACCTAAAAGAAGCAACTGAAGCATCAGCACTTCAGTTAAAACAACTCTCCGAGTTATCCCTTGTTCAAGGGCGGAGAATTGAAGGCTTATTAGGAACTGTTGCGGATTCCAACGAAAAAGTCGAACGGACTCTAGAATTGTTTCGGGAGTCCTTGCATAAGCAAGGTGCTGAGGTGAAGCGTTTGCAGAGCTCCAGAGTAGCAATTCAAAAAGATTTGATTGCCTTGGAGAAAAAGGCATCCAAAACCTGGGATCAGCAGCAAGATGCAGCTGATGTGGTTGCCTTAAGATTATCTGGCCTGGAACGAAGCATGGAGGATGTGAGTGGCGGAAGTCAGAGTGCCCAAAGTGGAAGTGATGCTCGTGCAGTATCACCAGAGCGAGAAGAATCAACTTCTCCTGAGCCTGAGGACTCAGCCTTTGGAATGCCACTGCCGAAGAAATCAGTAAAGCAGTTGGCTGCATCATGGCCGCCACTAGACCAGAGCTTCGCGGTAGGAATGGTTGGGGCAGGAACCTCAACAATACCGGCTCCTCCAGCAGTACAGGTCGAGGAGGGTGAAATTGTTGCTGCAGAAGCACCACCATGCACTGCAGTGGACAGCGCACCAGACGCTGATTTCACATTCCCTCAATTGATACCTCCAAGTACAAGAGCTCAGCCTGGAGTACGCATCTCAGAACCCGACTCTGCCGATGGATCACGTAGACCCCCACGAACTAACCCAAGAGTTCTCTCCTCAGCAGAAGTGTTATATCAAATTGACCTTGAGCGTGCTAAGGCACAGGTCAGAGAAGAGAAAGGAAAAGAACCCATGCAGATCCCCATACGTACTGGAAGATTGGGACTTGGGTTAAGTGCTTTGGGAGCAAGGGTAGAAAATAATCCCTTTGCTGCACTTGGTTCATATGAGTCTACTGGTGGACCCAGTCGAGTTCCTCGCATGCGAGGTAACTTTGGAGACCCTGGTGATGACGACCCAGATGATGATGGCGGTGATGATTACCGCGACAGACGAAACCGCCCACCTTCCCGCATTCCAGGTGCGCCTGATGGCGGAGGAGGTGGTGGCGGCGGTGGAGATGGTGGAGGCGGTGGACCTCCCGGTGGACCTCCTGATGGAGGTGGAGGTGGAGGTGGCGCTGGACCAGCAGGCCCAGGACCTCCTAGGCAAGGACAGTGGTTGCCTAGCACCGTCAAGTTGCAAATGCCTCGCGCATTTAACGGAAGTGGAGAACCAAAAGCCCGTAAATGGCAAGTGCTCATGACGCGGTACTTGAGAACCTGCGGAGTGCATGAAGCACAGTGGCAGTCGATTATGGCCACTAACCTTTATGGAGCTGCCTCGGATTGGTTAACGATGCAAGAGTTGAAAATTCACCGAGGTGAAAGACCACCCTTCCGTGACTGGATGGACTTCATGGATGGCTTAGCTACAGCTTTCGAATTCTCTAGTGATCGAGATGAAGCGTGGCGAGACCTCCATAAACTCAAGCAGACTGGAACCGTGAAACAGTTCGTTAAAGAGTTTCAGCGGTTAGTCTTGAGGATTCCAGACCTCGAAGAGGATCACCAGTATTTGCTCTTCGTGGATGGACTGAAAAGTGAAGTTCAGAAGTTAGTCGCAGCAACGGTACCTCGAGATGTCGAGGCCGCCATCATATCCGCCGAACGATTGGAAGCCCTTGGAGTTGGAACACAAGGCCAAGGAGGGCAGACCAATCAGAAAAAGAAAGGAGTCTGGCGTGGTGGAAGAAAGAGGAAAGGCCAGAATCAGGGTCAGCAGCAGCAGAACCCTACACCACCAGCCCAAGCACCACCACAAGCTGCCGCAGGAGTGCAACAGCAGCAGCAACAGCAACAAGGACGAGGAGGAGGACGTGGTGGTGGTGGACGTGGACGCGGTGGTGGTAACCGTGGAAGAGGACAAGCCAATCAGGGAAGACAGAACCCCCAGGGGGGAGGGGGATATCATTGTTATCTTTGTGGAAAGAAGGGTCATCCTGTGAGGCAATGTCCTAGATTGGAGGAGGTGAAAAACCTCCCCGATGTAAAAAAAATGTTAAACTGACCGCCAGGCAGGAAACTGCTTCGTCTGAGCCTGGCCGACGCAAACGTCGTAAGCGAAATAGAGTTCGTAGGCGGCGTAGGAAGCTAAGATCAAAAGTAGGTGCCTCGAAAAAGGTTAAATGTACTCACAGCGGAAAACCTGAGGAGCGGACTAGTACACCGCGTGAAGAGAGAACAGAGACACTCTCCACATCTACCCAATCGGCACATGACAACTGCGATTGGAAAAATGAACAGAAGGAAAGCACACCGGATGAGATGGACGCGCCTCATGCGTCATCTGCATCTCTTCCCTCTGTTAGTGAATCTGTGGGCTCATTGGAGTCGCAGAGTAGTCTACAGGAGTCCCTGCCTGCAGACGTAGACGATAGTGGGTCAGAAACAACCCAGCGGTCTACCACAGAGCGAGTTAATGTGTCAGAAGTTCGATCAACTTCGTCAACCAAGGGTGACACATGCCCTCTGTTAAAAATTCAAGAAGTGCCTGTGAGAGGGTACGAAGTAAAAGCACGGATCAAGACCACGGACCTTTATGCATTCATTGATTGTGGAAGTACCGCAAACTATATCAATGATAAGGTAGCGCGTGATCTCGGGTTGTCGATTACACCAAGCTCAAAGAGAGCAATGTTGGCAAACGGAGATATTAAAGAACTGGCTGGCAGCTGTAACAACCTCCGAGTAAAGATAGGAGGGCTGAAGTGCAAAATGAAAGCGGATCTGTTCCCAGACCTTGGTTATGACCTAATATTGGGCATGCCTTGGTTGCAGAAAGAAAACCCCCGCATAGACTTTCAGCAGAATGAGATTTCAGTTTGCAAAAACAGCCAAGTGTTTCATCTCCCGTTGCGTCATCCAACCCAAGAGAGTATTGAACCTGAACGAAAAGTACAGTCGATACTGCAAGAAGTGCCAGTGACTGAGTGTTCAGCTAAGAGAATGATGCGTCATCTCAAAACAGAGACAGCATTCATGGTTGTAGTGCAAGAGTCTGAAGAAAAAGCTTTAGGCCAACATGAATTGCCTGACGCTATAGAGCGAACACAGCCATTCAACACTGAGGATGAGATTGGCAAACTTATTCGTTCAGACACCCCTGCCGAAATTAAAAAGGTGGTAGAAACACACCGTGGTGTGTTCCCTCGTGATTTACCCCCAGGGATCCCTCCGAAGAGAAAAGGTCATGAGTTTAAGATAGACCTGGAGGATCCAACACCTATCCATCGTCCAATATACAAGCTTTCACCAGCAGAGCTGGATGAAGTGAAAGCACAAGTGGACTACCTTCTGGAACAGAAGAAAATCAAACCATCCGAGTCCCCTTGGGGCGCGCCAATCCTATTTGTACCGAAAAAGGATGGAGGCTTAAGGATGTGTGTGGATTACAGGTGGATCAATAAGGTGACGGTGAAAAACCGGTATCCTTTACCCCTGCCAGAAGAATTGATGGATAGAGTGTTCAAAGCCAAAGTGTTCTCAAAGTTAGATCTGCGATCAGGCTATTGGCAATTTCCAGTAAGGCCATCTGATACAGAGAAAACAGCGTTCCGCACGAGATACGGTCACTTTGAGTTTTTGGTAGCGCCTTTTGGGCTAACCAATTGCCCAGCGCAATTCCAAACTCTAGTGCAAGACCTACTCGCAGAGTTTTTAGATGATTTTGTTGTTGTCTTTATCGATGACATACTCATCTTCTCTGAAAACATGGAACAGCATGCCGAACACTTAGAGAAAGTCCTGTCGCGACTAGCAGAATATCAGCTTTTTGCTAAGGCAAGTAAAAGTGAGCTGGCTGTCGCAACAGTAGACTATCTTGGCTACCGCATTAGCGGAAGTGGGTTAAAACCACAGGAACAAAAAGTGAAGGCAGTGAAGGAGTGGAAGGAACTACAGAGTGTTAGCGATGTACGTAGTTTCCTTGGAATGGTTTCATACTACAGGAAATTCATTCCCCAGTTTGCACATGTTGCTGGACCACTCCATGACTTAGTGAAAAAAGACCATCCCTGGAGATGGGGACAGGTTGAGCGTGGCGCATTCAATGAACTGAAAAAGCGTTTAAGTCAAGCTCCCGTCCTTATTTTTCCAGATGCGTCACTGCCTTACACTGTGATCACTGATGCGTCGAATGAGGCCATCGGTGCCGTGTTAACACAGGATCACGGAGAGGGGCTACAGCCAATAGCTTACCTCTCACGTAGATTCAAGCCTGCCGAGCTTAACTATGCACCATACGACAAAGAGTTGTGTGCAATATGTTATGCGATGGTGCAGTGGAGACATTATCTAGAAGGTTGTGCGGGTGGAGTAACAGTGTTCACTGACCACCAACCTCTGACGCATATTCTGTCGCAGAGGAACCTTTCTAGAACCCAAGCAAGATGGCTTGAGGCGGGGTACCTGACTTCGATCAACCCCAAGATCTCCTATATCAAAGGCAAGGCTAATGTGTTAGCAGATGCTCTCTCCCGCAGTGTTCCTAAGCCCGTGGAAACTGCGATGAACATTTCCACTTGGCAAGTGCATCAAGCAAGCCAAGACGAGTGGAAACAAGCCCTCCAAGCTGATAACTCCTTGGTGAAGATATTGCGGAAGCTTGAGAGTGGCGAGGAAGTTGAGGGATATTTCCTCAGAGAGGGAATACTCTGGACGGTCCCAAAGAGAGGATTAGTCGAGAAAGTGGTGGTTCCTAAAGGCCAGCGTAATAAGATCATGAAGGAGTGCCATGAGACACCTTCAGCAGGCCATACAGGACCAGCGCGAACAGGAGAAATCCTAGCGCGGCGATATTGGTGGAAGGGGTGGATGAATGAGTTGAAGGCATTTGTGCGCGAATGCCCTGTGTGCCAACAAATAAAGGCTGACACACAGAAGCCTATGGGCTTACTTCAACCCCTGCCAATACCTGAGCGGAAGTGGGAGCAGATTACCACTGACTTGGTGACAGATCTACCAGCATCCAATGGGTTTAGTGCTGTAGCTGTCTTTGTCGATAGACTTACCAAGTTTGTGCATTTCGCCCCATGTACTAAAGAGATTACCGCTGCAGGATACGCCCAACTTTTTATCGAACATGTTTACCGCAACCATGGCCTACCTAAAGTGATTGTGTCTGATAGAGACCCTCGCTTTACCAGCAAGTTCTGGCAGACGCTTTTTAAAGCTCTGGGTACAGAGATTCGTATGAGTACAGCTTACCACCCTCAGACGGATGGGCAGAGTGAGGTTACCATACGTACTCTGGAAAATTTTCTAAGGCCATATGCTGAGAGGTATCCCCATAAGTGGGTTGAGTATTTACCTACAGCAGAGTTTGCAGCAAACAATGCAGTGAATGCGAGTACAGGGTTCGCACCTGCATACTTGATGTATGGGTACCATCCAGAAACACCAAACATTGGTGGGACGGCAACGCAATTTCAAGTGGAGGCAGTTAAGACTATGGTAGCACGGATGGCACAGGACTTAGATACCGCAAAAGCATATTACTCTAGAGCACAACACAGAATGTGTGTGAGTGCAAACAAGAAGAGGAAAGATATTGCTTTTGAGAAAGGGGATAAAGTCCTGATAAAAAGCCGTTTTATTCCGTTGGCTGCTTTGAACAAAGTGAGTCCCAAACTGCGCCGTCGATTTGTGGGTCCCTTTGAAATTGTGGAGAAAATATCAAAGGTGGCTTACAGAGTTCAACTTCCGGAAACATGGCTCATTCACCCAGTGTTTCATGTTTCTAAGTTCAAGCGTTATCACGCCTCGAGTGATAACAGCAGGCAAATACAACCTCCAGAAGGAGAGTTGATTGGTAGCGAAGTAGAGTATGAGGTCGAAAATATCCTAAGGGCTAGAGGTAAACGCAATCGTGAATACCTAGTGCTGTGGAAAGGATACGATCTACTTGACGCTACTTGGGAACCTGAAGCTAATCTGGTTAACGCACCAGATATACTTCGCGCATTTAAAGAGAAAGAAAGAAAAGAGTTGCAGAAAGGAAGAGAATAGGGAAACAGAGTGTTTGATGGCTAAGGTGGAACTCCTTATAGCAAGGGGGCGCGAAAAAGGATACCTTAGAAAAACTCTGTCGACTTCCAAACCAACTCTTTAACTTTAATGCGTTAGGTGCCTAAGTTATTTGGCTGGCGCAGTAAGTGTAGCTTCAGTAGTACTTTAGAAACCGGGCAAACGATGTCACATTCGAGATAGTGTGGTTGTTCCGAGAAAACCCCTATCAAGTGACGTGTTGAGGTGGTCTTGACGAGACTCCAACCGAGCGAAACGTTGGTGTCTCACCCCAATAACCCAACGAGGAAAGTGTACGAGTCACCCAGCCTTATAAGCGCAGCCCTCGAACCATTTTGCCCTAGTGTTTGTGTGAACGGAGCGAGCTCCTGAGTGAAAAAGAGTCTAAAGACGCACAAACCGTTGTTATTTCTTTCTTTCCGACGAACATAATGGCTGCCGATACACCCGCCGCAATTATTGCGAGGTTGGAAGCGGAGGTAGCTCAAAAAGAAGAGGAGCTGCAGCACTTTACGTCGACCGCAGAGGAAGTGCTGCAGAACAATGAGGCCTTAACCCGGCAGCTCTCAGAGTTGAGTGACCGGACGAAAGCAGCTGAGGCTGCGAAGGAGGCAGCGGAGAAAGCCAAGGATAAGGCGGAGGCGGAAAAGAAAGAAGCGGAGGACAAGACTAAGGTCTTGGAAGAAAAATTGGAAGCCATGAAGCTGAAGAAGCAGCGGTTCCAATCTCACATGATGGCTAACCATCGTGAGAATGACCTCCGTAAGCAAGCTCTCGGGGGAATGGTAGATCGATTTACCGCGGTAGAGGAAACGCTGCAGCGAGCTGTAGCAACCGCGTGGAGTGCAGCAGCCAACAACCTTAAGAAGGAATTGGCAGAACAAGAGCTGCAGATCGATTTGCTGGGAGAGTCCCTCAGAGACGGCTCTGAAAAACTTCAAGTGCAGAGCGAAACAACGGACAAGATGCTGCGTTTGAACCCGCCGGTACCAGCACCACGGGTACGTGAAGAACTGGATCGCCAAGTCCAAGTTCTGTTGTCAAACGCAACACTTGATCTGGAACCGTCCAAGGACGATGATGCGGGAGGCTCAAGCAAGGGCAAGGGGAAAGGGAAAAACAAACGCCCAAGCTCGCCGTGTAGGGATGAAGATCCACACGGAAAGAGAAGGCGAGAGGACGGTGACGATGAAGGTGGTGAGCCACCGAGGGATCGTATGCCTGGAGATGCAGCAAGAGCCAACTTGTTACTCAAGTTAAAGGCTGCCGCATTAAAGACTCCAGCACCCTCACAACCAGCGCCAACAGTTCAGACTCCCGGAGATGAGGCTACCGCAATAGCACCGGGGGAGGACTTATTCGACATGAGAGAGGAGGAGCTTTTGGACTTGGATTTTAACGACGAAATTGACTTCGGCAGTCCACCTCCTAGGCTCGAAGGTCCTAGTTCTGAACTGGAGGACGGGGAAATAAGGAATGATGAAGGGCCAAGCCAGGTGACAGAGGTTCAGCGTGCGGTCCATCCACCGTTGGAGTTAGCTCCAACAGAAGCAGCACTTCGGGCTTTCCGAGAAAAGGTTAAGCTCCGAAGACTAAGGGCGGCTGCTCAGGACAAAGTGGATGCTGCACCCAGCGAAGTGAACCTGTCACGGGAGGATATCGAGGAGGCTTGCAACCCCATCACTGCGTCAGAGAAATGGCCGAAGGTCCAATATACTAACCCCAGGGACCGAGCCTTGCAAAATTACCGCGGCAACCGGCACTTTCACGAGTTGCCCATGTGCATTTGGTGCGGGAGAAGCCCAATGCAAGCAAGTGCTCAGCGGCTGACGCAGAAGAAGTATTCCGTCCTTCCTTGTGGGTATCACCTCGTGTGTGATGCTCATTGGTTGGCATACTCGATGCTGGGGCGCATCGTCACGGCGGTCCAAAAAGTCGCGGAAGTGGACAACAAGTCCATCGCCACCGTCTCCCCATTCTCTCTACCTGCCCATATGTTGAAGCTGACACGCTCGACGTTCGAAGAAATCCCTCCGTTCCCGGCTGAGCACGAGAAGTTGCCACACTGCAACATGTGTGTGAAGCGGCAGCTCAAAGTGTCCGGCATCACAAGGGATCTGCCATTCCTTAAGTCCAAGAGGGTGGCTGCCGCATTTGATCCCTGTGTCCGGTATCGTGCAGTGCAGCAAGCGCATGCGCAGGAGCAGCGTGCTATTCAGCAAGCGCAAGCGCCGGAACAGCGTTAAGGAGGAGGGAAAAGAAGTTATCGTCGACCAAGTGTGTGCGTGCAGCAGCTGTCCGAGACGTCAGAGCAAGAGACAGGTCCAAGACAGTTGGGTGTGGGTATGGGAGTGGGTGAGTTTTGTGTTTGTGTTTTTGTGTTTTTGTTTTTCTTTGTGTTTTGGTGTGCGTGGGCGCCCACTTTTTGCGGGGGGGGCGTATGTTAGTCTTTTAGCGCTATACGAGGTAGTTTGGGATAGAGCCGAGGGTGGCTGACGCATGTGGGTTCGCGAGTAAGACAGATTAGACCCAGAGTTTGGGGCATGCGTCAGCGTACTACACTTAGGGGTACTTAAGAGGCCCACTCGTTGTTTTGACATTTTTATTTCACTTTACTTTGTAAGAACTCGGGATTCGTGGGATTGGTGTGTTCCCGCTTGTGTGTGTGTTTGTGTGTGTGTGTGTTAAGTGTTTGCCTGACGCAATCACTTCCCAACCCAAGTGCTCTAGTAGCGTTCACAACCGCGCTAGCTAGAGAGTTGTCTAAACCAACAAACCCCACAAGTATACTTGCGTTAGCCAGCAAGTTATCACGAATCCAATCAACACAGCCGACCACTATTGCGTCACCCACAAGCTTCACTATCACCGGCAATATAACGACGCCCTTTGGGGGTTGGATACAGTTCAACAAGAACTGAGAGAGACGCAGGCGGAAATGGGTGCGGGTCAAGATAAACAGTTCAAGGAAATCGTTCGTGTTAAGTATGATCTCAAAGAGACGCAAGAAAAAGCGGAAAGTTTTCAGATACAGCATCATGCGGAAGTAGCCTATTTGTTAAAGGAGGCAGCGGCTGCGAAAGAAGCGGCGGCTAGATTACAAGCGGAAATGGAGGAGTTGAAAAGAAGTCAAAGTCGGTCTTCAAGGAGAAGCAGATCGAGAAGCTCAACAAGGAGCAGAGAGCCGCGGGAAATGTTACAAGAAATGCTACAAGACCCGGAAACAGCGCAAGAGCTAAAGAAGGTGTTTGAGGATGTAGCGGACACAAAGTTCACGTCGAATTTTGAGTTTTGGCGGAAGAAAGATGCTGCAGCAGTTGCCACACAAATGGCATCCGCTGCTCAACAAACACCTCTTGTGGCTGCTATGGCGGGAGCGGGAACCAGAACGGTGGCACAACCACCAAGCTTGGCCGAAGTACAAGTTCCATTCGGTCAACCGCCCCAAACCTCATCCGGCTTTGCCCCGGATTCGGTAGGTTTCCCGCCAATACCACCAGTATTCCCGCGGGCAAATAGACCGATTACCTGACCTGCATCACCCCCAGTCATTATTCCTGGAGTGGGGCGAGGCAGTGCAATCAGCGGACAGGGAAATGTACCTAGGCCGATCGTGAGGCCTAGCGCTGTGTTTGGACAAACACCAAATACAAGACCACCAGCGGTATTACAGCCAGTACAACCGCCACAGCGTACGCAGGCTTCTCCCGTGGTACAAACTGTTCCGCTGACAACTCCAACCACCACGTCACCCGAGCCACCTAGAACATTACCCATGCCACCACCAGTTTCTCAGCCAGTGTTATCACATCCATCAATGATTTCACCACCCGGCTATTATGCCATGGGAGCATCATACATTCGGCCTTCTATCTTAGGTCACTCCGTGAATGTATACGGAGCTCCATCATCCGGAAACCCCTATGTTGGATGGGGATCCTATCCGCGTATTCCTCAACGCGCAGGCGGAGGAGGCGGAGGAGGCGGAGGTGGAGATGATGATGGTTCCGGTGATGGAAGTGGCGGAGGCCCATCGGACAGAAGTGGCCGTGGGTCTGCACCTGGACCACATATTGGTGGAGGAAGAGAAGGACCATCTAGGAACCCAGGAGGCGGTCCTGGAGATGGTGGTGGTGGAGGTGGCGGAGGAGGCGGACCTCCTGGTCCCCCAGGCGGGGTCCCAGATTTTATGGGCTATGCACGTCCAGAAAATCGTTTGCTTCACATTCCTAATGCGGTCAAATTCCCGATGCCGAAACCGTATACTGGCGCTGGCGATCGCTGGATTCGGGATTGGCAGGCAGAACTCACCAACTTCTGTAAAGTTTATGATTTGGATGAGTCTGTTTGGCTTAAAGTATTCCGCACAAATCTCTCTGGTTCAGCCGCCACATGGCGGAATATGCAAGAGATGCGGATTCGGGAAGGAGTTCGTCCGATGTTCCAGGACTGGGTACAACTTGTGGAAGAGTTAGCTATTGCTTTCGAACCTACAAGGATGTCCGATGTTTCGCGTAGGAAGCTGCGGAAACTTCAACAAACGGGGACTGTTCGTTCCTACATTAACGCATTTCGGGATCTCATACTCAGAATTCCGAATATGACGGAGGAGGAGCAGTACTTGACGTTTGTTGACGGACTACGGCCCCAGATCCGACATCAAGTTGTTACAATGGTGACAGAAGGAGTGGAAGCGGCGATAGTCACTGCCGAAAGAATCGATTCGTTGGGAGGCCAATCTCAAAACAACCGCGGACGTGGTCGCGGACGAGGGCGATTGAAACGGATTTGTTTCCTGAGGCTGAATACTTCCAGCCGCCACTTAACCCGTTCTTCACACACGTTGGGAGACGACCAGAAGTTCTGTAAGAAAGGTCTGAGACACGAGAGTACACAACTGAATCTTATTTCAACAAGCTTGTTCTTTACAACGATCCCCAGCCTTTTATACTCTCAGCCCAGAGCTTCTAGAAACTCCCAGCCCATCTCCTAACCTTACAAATACTAGCTATCATCTAGCTCTCCCCAAAACGTCTCTATCATTTCTCAGCTCAGCCCTTCTAGCCAGAGCTCCGACTAACCCTTTATAACCCTTGATAACCTCTAGACTAAGGACCCAGACTGAAGCTCCTTTCAGTCTGACTCCCGACTCTCTACCCAAACTCTCAGCCATCTGAGACCTGACACTGAATATACTGAACCTGGTTCGAACTCTTTTCACTACGTTTCAGCCTCTCATTGAGCATCACGTAACTACCCCATTCCAGTCAGTCCGCGACTACCTGGAACTCTCAGACTGTAACCTCTGTTTTCCGCCTAGATCTTCGCCTACTAAGTCAGCCGTTTCACTCCTCCCCCCTTAGAGAGAGATCGCTGACCCAGCGATGTTCTGTACACTAAGTTCGTATTGCACGACTCACCAGAACTGCCAAGTGACTTAACTCGCTTATTCTGAGAATACCTCTGATATAGCTGTAAGCAATATTCTCCGACGTTTTCCGTAACAACTTCCCGATTGCGACTTGAGCTGAATGTTGGTTTCTGCTTATGGTTACTTCTGCCGCTGTGACATCCCATCCCAGCCCGTTCACACATAAACCCAACCCTGTTCAATAGACTTCACAGCCATACTATGGATCCGATCACGATCTAATCGGTCGTGGATTGATCGGTCCGACCGATTAAATCGTGATCGGGTTTTTCCGATCAGATCGATCGCCGATCAAATCGGTTTGGCCGATCATCGATGGAGATCGGCCGATCACCAATCTGATCGGCTGACCGATTTAATCGGCCAACTTTGATCGGCCGATCACGATCAAACCGATCAACGTCAGCCGATCAAGTGCCGACAGGTCGCGGCGCTTGATCGGGATCGGGATCGGGATCGGAGATGCCGATTAGATCGGATCATGATCGGTCAATTGATCGGTCCATCACAAATGCCGAGAAATCACCACCCGCAGGTGTTTCTGGGGTGCAGGGATTCGAACCTGGGACCTAACAGACTAGAGACAGACGCATTAACGCTTGGACCACTCGGAGCCACGGTCACTAGGTCATCCGTGTCATTATATACCTCAGTTTGTCGGACTGACAAATCACGTATATAATGACACGGATAACCTACAAACCGTGGCTCCGAGTGGTCCAAGCGTTAGTGAGTACGCTTCTAATCCGTTAGGTACCCGGTTCGAATCCTTCCACCTCAGAAACACCTGCGGGTGGTGACTTGTCGGCATTTTCGCGAGACCGATCAATTCATCGATCAAATGATCAATACCGATCATGATCGGATGCAGGTCCGATCACGATCGGCCGATCACGATCACACCGATCAAGGTCAGCCGATGAAGTGCCGACAGGTCGCGGCGCTTGATCGTGATCGGGATCGTGATCGGAACAACCGATCAGATCGGTGATCGGCGAACCGATCACGATCACGATCAACATGTGATCGGACGATCAAGAGCACGATCAACATTTGATCGGCCGATCACGATCACGATCACCGATCAGCCAAAAATGAAAAAAAAAAAAAAAAAAAACCGATCATTGCTAAAATCGGTTCTAGGACGCAGTTATGATGTCGGATTACTGCTGTGACCTAATATTACCTTAGTTTTGGAAGATCGATCAGATCCATAGTATGTTCACAGCCCACACTGGAAATCACACAGTCTCAGCTCTAGTCAAACTGTAATTCTCACAAGTGTTTTTACACACTCAGCATGTTAATTGTTTTCCAGAAATTCCCTCTACCCTCATTTGATCCATTCACTGTTCTTTTCCTTTTTCTTCCAAAAACAAAATAAAATTCAAACACCCAATTACCAACAGAAAATCATATTTCACTCTTGATCCTATTTTTTTTTTTATATATATTCAACTCAGGCTTTTCTGAGTTTCACATTTCTGGATCCTCCTGAACTTCCAGGAGGTTTCCTTTTCTTTCCTTCTGGTTCACTGTCTCCGCCTGGCTCATTGACGACCCAATCCCCATCGTAGTCCGTTGGTTCTGCATCGTCTTCGGCTGCCTCGAATTTTCTCAGGGGGCCCACGGTCCGCTTGGCCTTTAAATACACTCCCCGAGTATAATCCGACCCCAACTTGAAACCCAAGGCGCAGAGTTTGCAGGTTTCCGAGTGTAGCACCATTGGTGGCCCTGTTTCAGCTGGTACCCACATTCTCCGCCAGTCTCGTTTTTCCTCATCGACTTCCAGACTGATACTCAGCCACACCCGATCCCGACACCCGATATTCGAGCACACCCAGTGCCGTTGGCAGTCTTCTCCGGTCGGCTGACAGTTGCTGCTTGGGGTGCGACAAAACACGCAAGTGTGTTTTTCCCCCTCTTCGTGCTTCACTTCTCCGCTTGGTTTTCCCGACATGGACTCCACCATACTCTTCAACAAGTCTACCTGGCCCTTGAGCTGTTGGTTCCGCATTTGCTCTTCCCGCAGCTTGTCTTCGACCCCGTCGAGCTTGTGGCGCATTTCCTCATCTGCCCCCTCCATCAGCAGCTTTTCCGCCTCTCTTTTTGCCGCGTCCGCTGAAGTTTCCGCCATCGCCAATTTTACGCTGAGGTCCTCATTTTCCGCCAAATATTTCGCCCGGTCGTCGAGCAACCGAGTGCGTTCAGCCTCCCAGCTATCTCTTTCCGCCTGAAATCCCCCTTCTTCTTCCAGCTCGCCGATCTTTTGCTTGAGTTGTTCTTTTTCCTCCTCCAGCTTTGCCATTTTTTCCAGGGCCTCCTGCTCATCTCTTTCTTGGATTCTTTCCAATCTGGTTCCTTCCTTCAGGTACTCCTCCAGCATTTTGTTGATCCTTTCCGACACTCCCTCGATCGCTCCAGCATTCTTTTTAATCTCCTCCAACAGTGCTTTGACTCCTCCACCAAACTCAACCATGTTGTCTGCTTTCTTTTTCTTTTTCGAACTCCAAACTGTCTCTCGCACACTCTCGCACTCGCACACACTCAACCCGAACTCAGGAAAACAGGAGCTAGTCCATGGAAGATTTTTGACGTAAATACTCCTGCAGCACTTGCTGCGCATTACCCAAGTGATGTGACGGGAGCCACTGGTCCTCTTCCGATCCGTATCCTTCCCAGGAAACCAAGTACTCTGTCACATTCTTCTTTTTCCGCCGTTTGGTTCGATGTGTCTTGATCTTTTCGACGATATATTCCTCGACTCCTTCCAACACCACTGGATCTGGAGGTGGAGAAATAGCCCTGGCTGGAAACTCTTCTGATCCATCTTCAAATGCTTTTAGCTTGGAAACATGAAAAACATCATGTATTTTCCAGTGATTAGGAAGTTCCAACCTGTAAGTTACTGATGTCACAATATCAATAATTCTAAAAGGTCCACAAAACTTAGATACCAACTTCCGGCCCATCATTGGCGGTAAAGGTAAATCAGCTGTCGATAAAAAGACATACTGATTTAATGCAAAACTTGCATCCCTCCGCCCTCGGTTTGCGACAGCCCTCTGTCGCTGTTGGCTTTTCAAAATCGCTTTCCGAGCCAGCTGTAAACTTTTAGCCCAAAATGTCCACCATTCATCTGAAACTGGACCTGAGTCTAACAAATCCTGAGGGGATCTGGGATGTTGCCCATAAACCAAATAAAAAGGTGTAAAACCTGTTGATGAGTGAACGGATGAGTTATAAGCAAACTCAGCCGCCACTAATTTAGTGTCCCAATCACCCCCTATGGTCGAAATATAAATTCGCAACATGTCTCCGACTACTCGATTTGCCCTTTCAGTCATTCCATCAGTTTCAGGGTGATATCCCGATGACATGGCTAAACGAGTTCCCGCTAATTCCCACAGTTTTCGCCAAAACTGGCCTGTAAAACGAGTATCTCGATCGGAAATAATAGCCTCTGGCAACCCATGATGTCTGAAAATTGTGTCAAAGAAAATTTCAGCTACCCCACTAGCTGTAACTGCAGTAGTGGTGGCTACCAAGTGGATCATTCGACTAAAACGGTCGACCATAACCACTAAATAATCATGACCCTTTTGTGTCATAGGTAAAGGTCCCACAAAATCTAAACAAACTTCTTTCCAGCGTTCGTCTGGAACTGGAATTGGCTGATATGACCCCAATGGTTTTTGAGTGCTAGACTTGTTTTTCTGACAACCAACACAAGTCCTAACATATCGTTCGACATCCTCAGTGCATCTAGGCCAATAATATCTTTTTCGAACATTTGCGACAGTTTTGTGTCGCCCAAAATGTCCAGCCTGATCGTGACATTCAGCCAACACTGTTTGTCTAATTTCTTTGTCCTTTGGAATATACCAAAACCATTTGTCTTTCAGACTATACCACAATTTTGTGCCATCCCACCTATAACGCGGATCTTTTTCACCAGCTTCCCAATTAGCTATAACTTCTCTGCAATGTTCATCCCCTTGATACGCAAGTCTAACCTGATCCTGAAATACTACGCCTGCTCGGACTTTTGCCACAGCGTTTAATTCCATTTCCGACCTTCGACTCAATGCATCTGCAACTGTATTTTCTTTTCCAGGTTTGTATTTAATCTCAAAATCAAATTCCTGTAAAGTTTCCATCCACCTAGCCCGTCTACTGGATAGTTTAGGCTGCGTCTGAATATATTTCAGCGGAGCGTGGTCCGTGTGAACCACAAATTTCCTCGCCCCCAAATAATGTCGCCAAGTTTTCAAACAATAGACTATCGCATACAGTTCTTTTTCGTGTGTCGGATAATTCCTTTCAGCTGAATTTAATTTCCGACTTTCAAACGCGGCTGGTTGTTGCCCCTGACCTTGATCTTGCGTCAAAACTCCTCCAATAGCAAAATCCGATGCGTCTGTAGTTACTTCAAAACTCAACTCCGGATCTGGAATTATTAACACAGGTGCCTCCTGCATGCTCTTCTTTAGCGTCTGAAACGCTTTCTCCTGACTTTCAGTCCACTGCCATTTAACTTCCTTCCTTGTTAGTTCATGTAACGGCGTTGCAATCCCAGAGTATCCCTTAATAAATTTCCGATAATAATTCGCTAAACCCAAAAACGACCTAATATCCCGAACTGTCTGAGGTTGTGCCCACTCCTTAATGGCTAAAACTTTCTTAGGTACCACGGAGAGTCCCTCTCTTCCGACTATGTGTCCCAAAAATTCGACTTCTGTCATCCCCAAATCACATTTGTCCGGTGAAACGTAAAGTTTGTGTTTTTCGAGTAGCTGAAACACTTGTCTAAGATGTTCCTTGTGCTCTTCCCAGTTCCGACTGTAAACTAAGATATCATCGAGATAAACTATAACAAACTTATCCAGATGTGGTCGAAAAACATCGTTCATCACATTCATAAAAGTTGCTGGTGCATTTGTCAAACCCATTGGCATAACTGTGTATTCGTAAGATCCATATCTAGTTCGAAAAGCAGTTTTCGCCCAATCCTTTTTCGCCATCCTGACTTGATAGTATCCCGAACACAAATCTATTTTTGAGAAGTATTTTGCGCCATGAAGCTGATCTATCAGTTCATCTATCCTCGGAATCGGATAAGCGTTTTTCACCGTCACCTTATTCAATGCCCGATAATCTACCCACATGCGTAGTTTCCCGTTCTTCTTCGGTACAAAAATTACCGGTGCTCCCCAAGGTGATCTACTCGGTCGAATAAACCCTTTTTCCGACATGGCTGCAATCTGAGTTTTCAGTTCTGCCATTTCCTTGATGCCTAGTCGATAAGGTGCTTTACTTTGTGGAACCGTGCCTGGTTCCAACTGGATCGTGTGTTCGATACCTCTGGAAGGGGGTATCTCACTGGGTAACTCTTCCACAAAAGTGTTAGGGAATTCCTGTCTGATTTCTGCTGTAAGTTCAGCTTGTCTGGAAACATTTTGTTCAGAGTCAGTTCTGTTCAAACATGTTTCAAACACCATCAGCACACACTGTTCCTCTTCCTCCTCTCCGGGGTTTGCCGGAGGAATCAAATGTTCTTTCAGCCCGTCTGAAACCACTACCTCATTCGTTCGAAAATCAACCCGGGGATTATGCTTAGCCAGCCAAGTTTTTCCCAATATAGCATCATACTTAGCAAGAGACATTTCATGAAAAATCTCCCTACTAGCAAAATCTCCAAATCTGAGAGTAGCCCTGATCTTCCCTTTAGATTCTAAGGTACTTCCCCCAGCCAGGCTAACTTTTTCTTCTTGTGCTTCTAATTCCAGCTTATTTTTCTCGCAAAATTTCCGAGCCAAAAAGCAATCCGTTGCTCCACAGTCTATTAATATCTCAGCTGCAAAACCTGAGATTTCCCCTTTCACAGTAATCAGTTGTCTAGTTCGGTTATCAGTTTCAGCCACTGCTAGAAATCCGAACTTAGTCATGTCTAAATCTGTCCCATCAAATGAATGGACTTCTAGGTTATCTTGGTTATCAGGTCTAGTCGGTTCCTTGGACGTTTCTTCCAACGAAAAATCCCTCGAACTCCTAGAATTCCTCGAACTCGCAGGCTTCCCCTTAACTTCACACCCTGCGAGTTTACCTAACATACTCATTTTCGCGAGGGGCAGTCTCGAGCGTAATGCCCTCGACGCCCACACTTGTAACACTTCACCTCTCCGTCTGCTTTTTCTTTCTTCCAGACTGGCTTATTTCTTTCTCTCTCTTTATCACCTCGCTGTCTCTGCTGTCTCTGTTGTCGCCTTCTTCCGACGTAGTCCAATTCCATGTGATCCGATCTGCGATTTCCGCCGCCGCCGCTGCCGCCGCCGCCGCCGCGATCTCGATTCAAGATCGAACTCCCAGATTGAGCTCCTCCCCACCTTTCCGCCACTCGAATAGCTTCATCCAAGGTCTTGGGGTTTTGGAGGTCGGTCTCGATACCAACCCTCCCTCGCAAACCATCGACGAACCTGTGTATTTTTTCGCCCTCCGATGCGTCGGAAATATACAACATCAGCTGCCTAAAGCGATGCGTGTATTCCCGCACAGACATTCCGCCTTGGCGTAAATTCGCCGATTCTGTCCGTGTGCGGCGCAAAAAATGTGGTTCTCCGAACTGGTTTTTCAGCTCCTCACAGAAGTCCTCATACGTCGGCAAAGGTCGGCCTCCATCAGTCTCCGACTCCTCCACTCTTGTCCTCCACCATGTCGCGGCTGGCCCTCTCAGTAGAGATCCTGCCAGGCGGAGTTTCGAGACTCCATCTTCGACGTGGGTGGCGTCAAAATGCACTCGGAGGCTGAACAACCAATCCTGGATAGGGGGGTCATTCTGCCTGCCTCCCCACAGATCAGGTCGGGCTGGCTTGCTTCTCAGGTCATTACCTCGACCACCACTTCCAGCCGCCGTTCCAGCCTGTGCTGCAGTTGCCGCCCCGATTGCTGTTCCCACCTTGTCGGTTAGTTGCTCCAAAATGGAGCTTCCCACAGCCTCATTCACCGCCGTGCTCAGCATTCCCGGTACTTCTTCGACCACGCCTTGCACTCGGTTCAACCTTCCCATTACTTCCTCATACGCCGCCCTCAACTCAGCCACCTGTTGCTCCATCTCAGACTCAAAGATCTTCGGTTAGGGTATTCCGCGGATAGGTAAATTCGGATACCCTAACTTTCTTCGACTGCCTTTTCCGATCAAGGAGCTCCACTGACTCTCCTTCCTGATTTACGAGGGTGTCTGGAACCCTCTTCCTCTCTGGATCTCCGGTGCACGTCCTGACAATCTGCCGCTCCTCTTGGGTCAGCTGCAGAAACTTGTCGCCAAACAAACCCAGAGGTCTGATAGTTGGGATTTCCAGACCCTCTGAGTTTACGACCGGCTCTTGCTCGTGCCCCCGTACGTTATGTACTCCTGGCTGCGCGAGCGTCCACTTTACTTGGTAGGTGTCGTTTAGTTCGTGGATCCTCTCCTCTTTCATTGGTGAAAAAGCGATGTCAGGGCCAAGGAGTTCCGTTCCTCCTCGTCGTAGCGGTAAAACCTTGATGTAGTGGGAAAGTCGAGAGGTGACTCGGTAGTTGGGGTTGGCTGATTCTCTTTGTCAGCCTGTTCTTCCAGCTCTTTCAGGAAGCAGAGTAGGTCGAGTTCTTCGTAGTTCAACTGAACCTCGTTCCTCCTAGCTTCCCTCCGCACAATCGGTAATCCCAGTTCCTCGTCGGGATACTGCCACTCTACTCTGTAATAAAGATCGAGAAGGTGAGCCAGCCAAGGGTCCATAGACAACAAAACTCACTGATGTTGGGGTTCCTCCTGAGTTGGGGTTTCAGGGGTAAGCGGAAGATCAACTGTCGCCTCTGTCTCAGTTCTCGATTCGCTTGATCCTGTGCTTTCAGTATCACTATTGTCTTCGCCTATGTGCAGAACTTCCAACGGGTTCTCTTCCAGCCAGAGGTCTACAAGCAGTAACCTAGGATCTCCTTCTTCGCCAAACCAGTACTCTTCTTCTCTGATTATAGGCATAACTCGCTCCGAAACCAGTGAAACGGATTTGTTTCCTGAGGCTGAATACTTCCAGCCGTCACTTAACCCGTTCTTCACACACGTTGGGAGACGACCAGAAGTTCTGTAAGAAAGGTCTGAGACACGAGAGTACACAACTGAATCTTATTTCAACAAGCTTGTTCTTTACAACGATCCCCAGCCTTTTATACTCTCAGCCCAGAGCTTCTAGAAACTCCCAGCCCATCTCCTAACCTTACAAATACTAGCTATCATCTAGCTCTCCCCAAAACGTCTCTATCATTTCTCAGCTCAGCCCTTCTAGCCAGAGCTCCGACTAACCCTTTATAACCCTTGATAACCTCTAGACTAAGGACCCAGACTGAAGCTCCTTTCAGTCTGACTCCCGACTCTCTACCCAAACTCTCAGCCATCTGAGACCTGACACTGAATATACTGAACCTGGTTCGAACTCTTTTCACTACGTTTCAGCCTCTCATTGAGCATCACGTAACTACCCCATTCCAGTCAGTCCGCGACTACCTGGAACTCTCAGACTGTAACCTCTGTTTTCCGCCTAGATCTTCGCCTACTAAGTCAGCCGTTTCAGCGATGGAACTGGAATTGGAAAAACAAGCCCAAAGCTGACCAGAACCAGCAAATGCAGGGTCAGCAACCGCAACCACCACCTCCACCCCAAGATCAAAATCAGCAAATGGGAGGAGGCAACAGAGGTGGAGGCGGCCGTGGCCGCGGAAGAGGCGGAAGACGAGGTGGCGGACGAAATCGAGGTGGTGGCGGAAGGCAGCAACAAGGCGGAGCTAGAGGCGGAGGCGCATGTTACATCTGCGGTGAAGTGGGTCATGGCTTTGGAAAATGTCCTAAAGGCCCAACTTTTCAAAAATGGCTAAAAGATCACGCCGCATAGAGGAGACTTCGCTCCATGCGGCCAGAAGGAAAAGAGCCAGACGCCGAAGATATAGACATCGCAAACGTCAGAAGCTCCGGGAGTCACGAGCAAGAGAACGAGAGGGGAATAAAAAGACCGAGAAAGAGTCAAAAAGAAATCCCGCCCAGAGGGCTGAAAATCCGCTGATGAGTACAAAACTTGGTGACAAAGAGCGGATGGATGATTCAAGTACGGTCATCCTAAGCACTTCCGGCAGAGAGTTGGCGGAAAGTGTTGGTTCAGTACATGAAGACTCTGGAAGTTCCTCCGGAGATAGCAACCTGGAATCTATCCCGCCTTGTGGAGAGAAACAGGCTTCGGAAGGAAGTGTAAAAAGTTTAGACCGGACCAGCCCAAGGGTTCCGTCTGACGCCGGTGCAAGGGAGGCATCGGACAGAAAGAAACAACCAGGGGTTGAAGGTGGGGATTACCTTCAAGACAGTTTTAATCCACTGGTAAATAATCACCACCTTAAGTTCATGGGGTATGAGCTTAAGGGGCGGATAGGGGGAGTTTCAATCTCCGCTTATTTGGACTGTGGAGCTACGGAAAATTATGTAGCGCAGAAACTTGTGGATCGTTTGGGGTTAGAGTTCTCCTCGTGTAATAAGACCGTTTCATTAGCCAACGGGTCTGTTTGCACTGTGGACAAACGATGCGGAAACATCAACATGCAGTTGGGCGGATACAAAACCCAGTTTTCTGCGGATGTTTTTCCTCATCTCACATATGACATCGTGTTAGGGTTACCGTGGCTCATCGCCAATAACCCGTCCATAGACTTTGCACAGGGAACTATCAACATTCGCCAAGGTCAAGGTTGGATAACAGTACCGGTAAAGGAAAGACCGACTGATTATCTTCAACTTGCGAATGAAACCACACCTCTCATCACCCACAAGAAGATATTCCGCTACATCAAGAAGCAAACTGAAACCACAGATAGTTTGGCTTACTTGGTGGTGGTGCGTGAATCTGACCCCACGGATAGCAATCACTTGATGCAATATCCGTATGAGGGGGTAACCGTTGATAGCCTTCAAACTTCAGCGGGCACCAACACACCACAAGAGACGGAGGTACCGAAGTTGCTGCATGATCAGATGCACCCGGATATCCGCTCTGTGGTGGAGGAATATAGCCACATTTTTCCAAAAGATCTCCCACCTGGCATACCTCCCGTCCGCAAGGGTCATGAATTTAAGATCGACCTTGAGGATGAGAGTATGAGCCCAATCCACCGTCCCCTGTACAAACTTTCTCCGGCTGAATTGGATGAAGTTCGGACACAAGTGGATTATCTCCTCGAGCAACGGAAGATTAGGCCGTCAGAGAGTCCCTGGGGAGCCCCCATACTCTTTGTCCCTAAGAAAGACGGCGGACTGCGGATGTGTGTTGATTACAGATGGATCAACCACTACACCATTAAAAACCGCTATCCACTTCCGCTTCCCGAAGAGTTAATGGACCGGCTCGCTAAAGCGAAGATCTACACCAAGATCGACCTCCGCTCGGGCTACTGGCAATTTCCAGTCCGGCCAAAGGATACCCCAAAAACTGCATTCCGCACACGATACGGGCATTTCGAGTTCCTCGTTTGTCCCTTCGGAATGTCCAACTGTCCGGCCCAGTTTCAAACTATGGTGCAGGATTTGTTGGGGGAGTTTTTGGACCACTTTGTGGTTGTTTTCATTGACGACATTCTGGTGTTTTCCAATTCAGTGGAAGAACATGTCGATCATTTGAAACAGGTATTCGAGCGGTTACACAAACACAAGCTCTACGCGAAAGCGAGCAAGTGTGAAGTGGGGGTCAGCGAGACCGATTATCTGGGATATCATTTGTCAGGAAAAGGCCTGCAACCAATGGATGATAAAGTGCGGGCTATTCAAGAATGGAAGGAGTTGAGCTCAGTTGGGGATGTGCGAAGTTTTCTGGGCATGGTATCTTACTATCGTAAGTTTATACCAGAGTTTGCGCGGATTGCAGGACCCTTACATGATCTGATCAAAAAGAATCATGTGTGGACATGGGGGCCTATTCAGCGCGAAGCCTTCAGCAAACTCAAGCAAAAGATCACCCGCACCCAGAGATAGGACTTTACGGTTACGGTCACCGTAACCGGACCGTAACCACCGTAACCGGACCGTAACCGGAGTACAATTTTCGTCAGAAAATCGTACTTTTACGGCCGTAACCGTAGCACCGTACCACTCCGTACCGCTCCGTACCGGACCGTAACGACCGTAACGGCCGTAACAACCGTAAACCGTAGAAAGTGACCCCCGCAGGGTCCCGCGATTCCAAAGGAACCCAGGGGGATTCGAACCCGCGACCCTACTGACTGCAGCCTAACGCTTTAGCACTGAACCACGCTACTTCACGGTGATTTAGGGCCTACCGTAGTTATACCGTACCTGTTCCGTACCGTAAAAACAACATATTACTCCGGTTACGGTACGGAGTTACGGCCGTAGTACGGTGACCGTAACCCGACCGTAACCGGACCGGACCGGAGTCGGACCAAAAATTTGGCCCAAGTCCTATCTCTGCCCGCACCCCCATACTTCTCCTACCCGATCCGCTTCTTAGGTACACCGTAATAACGGACGCATCAGGAACTGCATATGGAGCAGTTCTGTGTCAATCTGTGAGCTGGCGGCGAAACTCCGGGAAACAGAGGAGAAACAGACGGCGGAGAAAATTAAGCTGGAGGCGGATTGGAAGGATCGATACCGGGCTCTTCAACAGCAGTTGAGTGATGCTCAAGTGAAAGCCCGCGGTGCGGAAGCGGAACTCAAGACCATCAAAAGAGAGTTATCCGCGCAAGAGGAAGAAAATTCCGCAAAGGATCAAACAATTTCCGCGCGGGATCAAGAAATTTCCGCGAAAGCAAAGGAAATCACCCAGCTGACCACCGATCTGACCCTCTCCCGGAAAGCAGCCACCAAAGCTCAAGCGGATACAGATTGGTACCACAAGGAGAACAAACAGCTCATCGGCGAGGCGGAGAAACGCTATAAACACCTCGTCACGGTCCAAAAAGAGTTGGCAGCCACAAAAGCCGCTCTCGCCAAGGCGGAAAAGGGAGACGATTTCTGCAGCAGCACGACCGCCCGTGTGTTGATGTCAGAACTCGTCGCGTCCAAAGTTGAGGTCAATCGGCTTCGGGCCAACCTCATGGACATCCCGCAGTCACTCGCGAGCTTCTCACACGGACTCGTGGGAGTACGTCTGGATACCGCGAAGGCGCAGGCGCAGTTGGTGCGAGACGGCCGGATAAAAGATCAGGTCGACATGCATAAGGTCAAGGAGATCACCATCACGAACGTGGACCTTACAAAAGCGCACAACTTGGACCAAGTGAACGACTGGTTGAGCCGGATAAACGGGGCAGCGGAGAATATCTCAAAGCAGTTGACGAAACCACCCCAGAGTTCCCTTGACGATGACGACAACGAAGAGGTCATAGCGGAAGAACCGACAGGTTCAAAACCACCGCTGAGCGCGGAGGACGCTCAAACAAAAGCACTCGTCAAAGCAGCAATGCTCAAAGCACTTGCGGAGAAAAAGAAAGCAGCCGCGGAGAAAAAGGCGGCCGCGGAAAAACAACAGGCGGACGCGGAGAAAACACATGCGGAGAAAAAGGCGGCTGCGGAAAAACAAAAGGCGGACGCGGAGAAAACACATGCGGACGCGGGAAAACAAAAGAAGGCGGACGCGGAGAAAAAGACAACCGCTGAAACCAAGAAAGGGGAGCCGTCGACTCAGGCGGATGCGGAAAAAGTGAAGGAAGCGGACAAAAAGGGCGCGGAGAAAAGCACCAAGCGGGGGAAGAAACGCACACGCGCGAAGGACGCGAAAGAGTTGCGTGCAGCGCTCAAGAAGATCAAAGGCACGCACGATCCAGCACTCGCGGGAACGAAGTGCTACTACTGCGCGGGAACGCAACATGGTGTCGGGATAAAAACCAGTTGTGGGGCTCACTACGTTTGTCCCACACACTGGCCCCATCATCATGTAATGGATCGGGTCATCAATCGGTGGCTCGCGGATAAAAGTATCCGGCCGCTCGATATGACCGCGGAGCATCTTCGCCTCGGGAAACGTGCGGAGGATTTTCTTCCGCTCCCATCGCTTCCACCCCCGGATGCCACTGATCAGCTCACCTTACCATGTCAGGTGTGTCGGGTCAAATCCGCAGCCTTCCCTTCAAAAACCGGTGTCAAGGAGCTTGGATCCCGGCTGACATACATCCTACGAACGATGTGGGATCTCGAGGGCTTGGACTCGGATACAGAGTGAGAGCGAGCGGAGCCAGAGCCAGAGAGTCAGAGCCGGACAGAGACAGTTTTTCCTTGGGGGTTTTCTTTTCTTTTCTTTTCTTTTTCTTTCCTTTTGGGTTCTTCTACGGGTGTGGACACCCTTTGGGGGGGGGGGGGGGAGTAGTTGATACGTTGTCGCACTCATTTTGCAGTACGAGTGTGTAGTACGGGTTAGTACGGGTTCTAGGGGGTTAAGTTCAGAGAGAACACCTTGTAAAATTAATTCTCTGGTTTGTAGTGTGTGTGACCCCAGTCTCAACCTCAGCAACGACTTCACTAAAACCTACAGGGACCTAACACAGGCTGGAACGGCGGCTGGAAGTGGTGGTCGAGGTAATGACCTGAGAAGTAAGCCAGCCCGACCTGATCTGTGGGGAGGCAGGCAGAATGACCCTCCTATCCAGGATTGGTTGTTCAGCCTCCGAGTGCATTTTGACGCCACCCACGTCGAAGATGGAGTCTCGAAACTCCGCCTGGCAGGATCTCTACTGAGAGGGCCAGCCGCGACATGGTGGAGGACAAGAGTGGAGGAGTCGGAGACTGATGGAGGCCGACCTTTGCCGACGTATGAGGACTTCTGTGAGGAGCTGAAAAACCAGTTCGGGGAACCACATTTTTTGCGCCGCACACGGACAGAATGGGCGAATTTACGCCAAGGCGGAATGTCTGTGCGGGAATACACGCATCGTTTTAGACAGCTGATGCTGTATATTTCCGACGCATCAGAGGGCGAGAAAATACACAGGTTCGTCGATGGTTTGCGAGGGAGGGTTGGCATCGAGACCGACCTCCAAAACCCCAAGACCTTGGATGAAGCTATTCGAGTGGCGGAAAGGTGGGGAGGAGCTCAATCCGGGAGTTCGATCTTGAATCGAGATCGCGGCGGCGGCGGCAACAGCGGCGGCGGAAATCGCAGATCAGATCACATGGAGTTGGACTACGTCGGAAGAAGGCGACAACAGAGACAGCAGAGACAGCGAGGTGATAAAGAGAGAGAAAGAAATAAGCCAGTCTGGAAGAAAGAAAAAGCAGACGGAGAGGTGAAGTGTTACAAGTGTGGGCGTCGAGGGCATTACGCTCGAGATTGCCCCTCGCGAAAATGAGTATGTTAGGTAAACTCGCAGGATGTGAAGTTAAGGGGAAGCCTGCGAGTTCGAGGAATTCTAGGAGTTCGAGGGATTTTTCGTTGGAAGAAACGTCCAAGGAGCCGACTAGACCTGATAACCAAGATAACCTAGAAGTCCATTCATTTGATGGGACAGATTTAGACATGACTAAGTTCGGATTTCTAGCAGTGGCTGAAACTGATAACCGAACTAGACAACTGATTACTGTGAAAGGGGAAATCTCAGGTTTTGCAGCTGAGATATTAATAGACTGTGGAGCAACTGATTGCTTTTTAGCTCGGAAATTTTGCGAGAAAAATAAGCTGGAATTAGAAGAACAAGAAGAAAAAGTTAGCCTGGCTGGGGGAAGTACCTTAGAATCTAAAGGGAAGATCAGGGCTACTCTCAGATTTGGAGATTTTGCTAGTAGGGAGATTTTTCATGAAATGTCTCTTGCTAAGTATGATGCTATATTGGGAAAAACTTGGCTGGCTAAGCATAATCCCCGGGTTGATTTTCGAACAAATGAGGTAGTGGTTTCAGACGGGCTGAAAGAACATTTGATTCCTCCGGTAAACCCCGGAGAGGAGGAAGAGGAACAGTATGTGCTGATGGTGTTTGAAACATGTTTGAACAGAACTGACTCTGAACAAAATGTTTCCAGACAAGCTGAACTTGCAGCAGAAATCAGACAGGAATTTCCTAACACTTTTGTGGAAGAATTACCCAGTGAGATACCCCCTTCCAGAGGTATCGAACACACGATCCAGTTGGAACCAGGCACGGTTCCACAAAGTAAAGCACCTTATCGACTAGGCATCAAGGAAATGGCAGAACTGAAAACTCAGATTGCAGACATGTCGGAAAAAGGGTTTATTCGACCGAGTAGATCACCTTGGGGAGCACCGGTAATTTTTGTACCGAAGAAGAACGGGAAACTACGCATGTGTGTAGATTATCGGGCATTGAATAAGGTGACGGTGAAAAACGCTTATCCGATTCCGAGGATAGATGAACTGATAGATCAGCTTCATGGCGCAAAATACTTCTCGAAAATAGATTTGTGTTCGGGATACTATCAAGTCAGGATGGCGAAAAAGGATTGGGCGAAAACTGCTTTTCGAACTAGATATGGATCTTACGAATACACAGTTATGCCAATGGGTTTGACAAATGCACCAGCAACTTTTATGAATGTGATGAACGATGTTTTTCGACCACATCTGGATAAGTTTGTTATAGTTTATCTCGATGATATCTTAGTTTACAGTCGGAACTGGGAAGAGCATAAGGAACATCTTAGACAAGTGTTTCAGCTACTCGAAAAACACAAACTTTACGTTTCACCGGACAAATGTGATTTGGGGATGACAGAAGTCGAATTTTTGGGACACATAGTCGGAAGAGAGGGACTCTCCGTGGTACCTAAGAAAGTTTTAGCCATTAAGGAGTGGGCACAACCTCAGACAGTTCGGGATATTAGGTCGTTTTTGGGTTTAGCGAATTATTATCGGAAATTTATTAAGGGATACTCTGGGATTGCAACGCCGTTACATGAACTAACAAGGAAGGAAGTTAAATGGCAGTGGACTGAAAGTCAGGAGAAAGCGTTTCAGACGCTAAAGAAGAGCATGCAGGAGGCACCTGTGTTAATAATTCCAGATCCGGAGTTGAGTTTTGAAGTAACTACAGACGTATCGGATTTTGCTATTGGAGGAGTTTTGACGCAAGATCAAGGTCAGGGGCAACAACCAGCCGCGTTTGAAAGTCGGAAATTAAATTCAGCTGAAAGGAATTATCCGACGCACGAAAAAGAACTGTATGCGATAGTCTATTGTTTGAAAACTTGGCGACATTATTTGGGGGCGAGGAAATTTGTGGTTCACACGGACCACGCTCCGCTGAAATATATTCAGACGCAGCCTAAATTATCCAGTAGACAGGCTAGGTGGATGGAAACTTTACAGGAATTTGATTTTGAGATTAAATACAAACGTGGAAAAGAAAATACAGTTGCAGATGCATTGAGTCGAAGGTCGGAAATGGAATTAAACGCTGTGGCAAAAGTCCGAGCAGGCGTAGTATTTCAGGATCAGGTTAGACTTGCGTATCAAGGGGATGAACATTGCAGAGAAGTTATAGCTAATTGGGAAGCTGGTGAAAAAGATCCGCGTTATAGGTGGGATGGCACAAAATTGTGGTATAGTCTGAAAGACAAATGGTTTTGGTATATTCCAAAGGACAAAGAAATTAGACAAACAGTGTTGGCTGAATGTCACGATCAGGCTGGACATTTTGGGCGACACAAAACTGTCGCAAATGTTCGAAAAAGATATTATTGGCCTAGGTGCACTGAGGATGTCGAACGATATGTTAGAACTTGTGTTGGTTGTCAGAAAAACAAGTCTAGCACTCAAAAACCATTGGGGTTATATCAGCCAATTCCAGTTCCAGACGAACGCTGGAAAGAAGTTTGTTTAGATTTTGTGGGACCTTTACCTATGACACAAAAGGGTCATGATTATTTAGTGGTTATGGTCGACCGTTTTAGTCGAATGATCCACTTGGTAGCCACCACTACTGCATTTACAGCTAGTGGGGTAGCTGAAATTTTCTTTGATACAATTTTCAGACATCATGGGTTGCCAGAGGCTATTATTTCCGATCGAGATACTCGTTTTACAGGCCAGTTTTGGCGAAAACTGTGGGAATTAGCGGGGACTCGTTTAGCTATGTCCTCTGGATATCACCCTGAAACTGATGGAATGACTGAAAGGGCAAATC
Source organism: Bryopsis sp. KO-2023 (assembly GCA_030272585.1). Taxonomy (NCBI): domain Eukaryota; kingdom Viridiplantae; phylum Chlorophyta; class Ulvophyceae; order Bryopsidales; family Bryopsidaceae; genus Bryopsis; species Bryopsis sp. KO-2023. Next base: position 6,160,754 of record BSYQ01000007.1, on the reverse strand, counting down.
GAGTAGTCGGAGACATGTTGCGAATTTATATTTCGACCATAGGGGGTGATTGGGACACTAAATTAGTGGCGGCTGAGTTTGCTTATAACTCATCCGTTCACTCATCAACAGGTTTTACACCTTTTTATTTGGTTTATGGGCAACATCCCCGATCCCCTCAGGATTTGTTAGACTCAGGTCCAGTTTCAGATGAATGGTGGACAGTTTGGGCTAAAAGTTTACAGCTGGCTCGGCAAGCGATTTTGAAAAGCCAACAGCGACAGAGGGCTGTCGCAAACCGAGGGCGGAGGGATGCAAGTTTTGCATTAAATCAGTATGTCTTTTTATCGACATCTGATTTACCTTTACCGCCAATGATGGGCCGGAAGTTGGTATCTAAGTTTTGTGGACCTTTTAGAATTATTGATATTGTGACATCAGTAACTTACAGGTTGGAACTTCCTAATCACTGGAAAATACATGATGTTTTTCATGTTTCCAAGCTAAAAGCATTTGAAGATGGATCAGAAGAGTTTCCAGCCAGGGCTATTTCTCCACCTCCAGATCCAGTGGTGTTGGAAGGAGTCGAGGAATATATCGTCGAAAAGATCAAGACACATCGAACCAAACGGCGGAAAAAGAAGAATGTGACAGAGTACTTGGTTTCCTGGGAAGGATACGGATCGGAAGAGGACCAGTGGCTCCCGTCACATCACTTGGGTAATGCGCAGCAAGTGCTGCAGGAGTATTTACGTCAAAAATCTTCCATGGACTAGCTCCTGTTTTCCTGAGTTCGGGTTGAGTGTGTGCGAGTGCGAGTGTGTGCGAGAGACAGTTTGGAGTTCGAAAAAGAAAAAGAAAGTAGACAACATGGTTGAGTTTGGTGGAGGAGTCAAAGCACTGTTGGAGGAGATTAAAAAGAATGCTGGAGCTATCGAGGGAGTGTCGGAAAGGATCAACAAAATGTTGGAGGAGTACCTGAAGGAAGGAACCAGATTGGAAAGAATCCAAGAAAGGGATGAGCAGGAGGCCCTGGAAAAAATGGCAAAGCTGGAGGAGGAAAAAGAACAACTCAAGCAAAAGATCGGCGAGCTGGAAGAAGAAGGGGGATTTCAGGCGGAAAGAGATAGCTGGGAGGCTGAACGCACCCGGTTGCTCAACGACAGGGCGAAATATTTGGCGGAAAACGAGGACCTCAGCGTAAAATTGGCGATGGCGGAAACTGCATCGGACGCGGCGAAAAGAGAGGCGGAAAAGCTGCTGATAGAAGGGGCAGATGAGGAAATGCGCCACAAGCTCGACGGGGTCGAAGACAAGCTGCGGGAGGAGCAAATGCGGAACCAACAGCTCCAGGGCCAGGTAGACTTGTTGAAGAGTATGGTGGAGGCCAGGTCGGGAAAACCAAGCGGAGAAGTGAAGCACGAAGAGGGGGAAAAACACACTTGCGTGTTTTGTCGCACCCCGAGCAGCAACTGTCAGCCGACCGGAGAAGACTGCCAACGGCACTGGGTGTGCTCGAATATCGGGTGTCGGGATCGGGTGTGGCTGAGTATCAGTCTGGAAGTAGAGGAGGAAAAACGAGACTGGCGGAGAATGTGGGTACCAGCTGAAACAGGGCCACCAATGGTGCTACACTCGGAAACCTGCAAACTCTGCGCCTTGGGTTTCAAGTTGGGGTCGGATTATACTCGGGGAGTGTATTTGAAGGCCAAGCGGACCGTGGGCCCCCTGAGAAAATTCGAGGCAGCCGAAGACGAGGCAGAGCCAACGGATTACGATGGGGATTGGGTCGTCAATGAGCCAGGCGGAGACAGTGAACCAGAAGGAAAGAAAAGGAAACCTCCTGGAAGTTCAGGAGGATCCAGAAATGTGAAACTCAGAAAAGCCTGAGTTGAATATATATAAAAAAAAAAATAGGATCAAGAGTGAAATATGATTTTCTGTTGGTAATTGGGTGTTTGAATTTTATTTTGTTTTTGGAAGAAAAAGGAAAAGAACAGTGAATGGATCAAGTGAGGGTAGAGGGAATTTCTGGAAAACAATTAACATACTGAGTGTGTAAAAACACTTGTGAGAATTACAGTTTGACTAGAGCTGAGACTGTGTGATTTCCAGTGTGGGCTGTGAAGTCTATTGAACAGGGTTGGGTTTATGTGTGAACGGGCTGGGATGGGATGTCACAGCGGCAGAAGTAACCATAAGCAGAAACCAACATTCAGCTCAAGTCGCAATCGGGAAGTTGTTACGGAAAACGTCGGAGAATATTGCTTACAGCTATATCAGAGGTATTCTCAGAATAAGCGAGTTAAGTCACTTGGCAGTTCTGGTGAAGTCGTGCAATACGAACTTAGTGTACAGAACATCGCTGGGTCAGCGATCTCTCTCTAAGGGGGGAGGAGTGAAACGGCTGACTTAGTAGGCGAAGATCTAGGCGGAAAACAGAGGTTACAGTCTGAGAGTTCCAGGTAGTCGCGGACTGACTGGAATGGGGTAGTTACGTGATGCTCAATGAGAGGCTGAAACGTAGTGAAAAGAGTTCGAACCAGGTTCAGTATATTCAGTGTCAGGTCTCAGATGGCTGAGAGTTTGGGTAGAGAGTCGGGAGTCAGACTGGAAGGAGCTTCAGTCTGGGTCCTTAGTCTAGAGGTTATCAAGGGTTATAAAGGGTTAGTCGGAGCTCTGGCTAGAAGGGCTGAGCTGAGAAATGATAGAGACGTTTTGAGGAGAGCTAGATGATAGCTAGTATTTGTAAGGTTAGGAGATGGGCTGGGAGTTTTCTAGAAGCTCTGGGCTGAGAGTATAAAAGGCTGGGGATCGTTGTAAAGAACAAGCTTGTTGAAATAAGATTTCAGTTGTATACTCTCGTGTCTCAGACCTTTCCTATAGAACTTCTGGTCGTCTCCCAACGTGTGTGAAGAACGGATCAAGTGGCGGCTGGCCTCGAAGAAGAATCCGTTTCAGTAAGGGTCGGGACTTGGGACGGCGAGAAAAGCTTCTTACACCAAAACTTTGATATCAATAACAATCCCCTCATCGCTCAAATACAAACTCGACAATGGTTAGGCCCATAACTAACATGACTAATCATGCTAGCCCCACGATTCTTCCTCCACCCCTTTCTCCTCTATCCCTTAAGAAACTCCCTCTAACGAACCTACCCTTCTAGGTCTGTTACACGCAACGTCGCACAGCACAAGGAGCTGCTGAAACTATCTCAGTAGAAGTTGGTTGGGTTTTTTGTTCTTGTTTGCTTTTGAGACTGTGTTCTATTAGATAGAATCAAGGACAGATGGGATATATACTTCTATAGAGAAACGAGATTCTGTCGGCGTGTGAACCGACGCCCTTGACAAAAACTAGTTGGAGATAAAGGGGACGAACACGAACTGTAAGTTTTCTATCTGTTGGCAAAAAAGCGTGAGCGACAGTCCATCTCTGATAGTGAAGCTTGTGGGTGACGCAATAGTGGTCGGCTGTGTTGGTTGGATTCGTGATAACTTGCTGGCTAACGCAAGTATACTTGTGGGGTTTGTTGGTTTAGACAACTCTCTAGCTAGCGCAGTTGTGAACGCTACTAGAGCACTTGGTTGGATAAGTGATTGCGTCAGGCAAACACTTAGACACACACACACACAAACACACACACAAGCGGGAACACACCAATCCCACGAATCCCGAGTTCTTACAACTAGAATGGAATGTCAAAACAACGAGTGGGCCTCTTAAGTACCCCTAAGTGTAGTACGCTGACGCATGCCCCAAACTCTGGGTCTAATCTGTCTTACTCGTGAACCCACATGCGTCAGCCACCCTCGGCTCTATCCCAAACTACCTCGTATAGCGCTAAAAGACTAACATACGCCCCCCCCGCAAAAAGTGGGCGCCCACGCACACCAAAACACAAAGAAAAACAAAAACACAAAAACACAAACACAAAACTCACCCACTCCCATACCCACACCCAACTGTCTTGGACCTGTCTCTTGCTCTGACGTCTCTGACAGCTGCTGCACGCACACACTTGGTCGACGATAACTCCTTTTCCCTCCTCCTTAACGCTGTTCCTGCGCTTGCGCTTGCTGAATAGCACGCTGCTCCTGCGCATGCGCTTGCTGCACTGCACGATACCGGACACAGGGATCAAACGCGGCAGCCACCCTCTTGGACTTAAGGAATGGCAGATCCCTTGTGATGCCGGACACCTTGAGTTGCCGCTTCACACACATGTTGCAGTGTGGCAACTTCTCGTGCTCAGCCGGGAACGGAGGGATTTCTTCGAACGTCGAGCGTGTCAGCTTTAACATATGGGCAGGTAGAGAGAATGGGGAGACGGTGGCGATGGACTTGTTGTCCACTTCCGCGACTTTTTGGACCGCCGTGACGATGCGCCCCAGCATCGAGTATGCCAACCAATGAGCATCACACACGAGGTGATACCCACAAGGAAGGACGGAATACTTCTTCTGCGTCAGCCGCTGAGCACTTGCCTGCATTGGGCTTCTCCCGCACCAAATGCACATGGGCAACTCATGAAAGTGCCGGTTGCCGCGGTAATTTTGCAAGGCTCGGTCCCTGGGGTTAGTATATTGGACCTTCGGCCATTTCTCTGACGCAGTGATGGGGTTGCAAGCCTCCTCGATATCCTCCCGTGACAGGTTCACTTCGCTAGGTGCAGCATCCACTTTGTCCTGAGCAGCCGCCCTTAATCTCCTGAGCTTAACCTTTTCTCGGAAAGCCCGAAGTGCTGCTCCTGTTGGAGCTAACTCCAACGGTGGATGGACCGCACGCTGAACCTCTGTCACCTGGCTTGGCCCTTCATCATTCCTTATTTCCCCGTCCTCCAGTTCAGAACTAGGACCTTCGAGCCTAGGAGGTGGACTGCCGAAGTCAATTTCTTCGTTAAAATCCAAGTCCAAAAGCTCCTCCTCTCTCATGTCGAATAAGTCCTCCCCCGGTGCTATTGCGGTAGCCTCATCTCCGGGAGTCTGAACTGTTGGTGCTGGTTGTGAGGGTGCTGGAGTCTTTAATGCGGCAGCCTTTAACTTGAGTAACAAGTTGGCTCTTGCTGCATCTCCAGGCATACGATCCCTCGGTGGCTCACCACCTTCATCGTCACCGTCCTCTCGCCTTCTCTTTCCGTGTGGATCTTCATCCCTACACGGCGAGCTTGGGCGTTTGTTTTTCCCTTTCCCCTTGCCCTTGCTTGAGCCTCCCGCATCATCGTCCTTGGACGGTTCCAGATCAAGTGTTGCGTTTGACAACAGAACTTGGACTTGGCGATCCAGTTCTTCGCGTACCCGTGGTGCTGGTACCGCCGGGTTCAAACGCAGCATCTTGTCCGTTGTTTCGCTCTGCACTTGAAGTTTTTCAGAGCCGTCTCTGAGGGACTCTCCCAGCAAATCGATCTGCAGCTCTTGTTCTGCCAATTCCTTCTTAAGGTTGTTGGCTGCTGCACTCCACGCGGTTGCTACAGCTCGCTGCAGCGTTTCCTCTACCGCGGTAAATCGATCCACCATTCCCCCGAGAGCTTGCTTGCGGAGGTCATTCTCACGATGGTTAGCCATCATGTGAGATTGGAACCGCTGCTTCTTCAGCTTCATGGCTTCCAATTTTTCTTCCAAGACCTTAGTCTTGTCCTCCGCTTCTTTCTTTTCCGCCTCCGCCTTTTCCTTGGCTTTCTCCGCTGCCTCCTTCGCAGCCTCAGCTGCTTTCGTCCGGTCACTCAACTCTGAGAGCTGCCGGGTTAAGGCCTCATTGTTCTGCAGCACTTCCTCTGCGGTCGACGTAAAGTGCTGCAGCTCCTCTTCTTTTTGAGCTACCTCCGCTTCCAACCTCGCAATACTTGCGGCGGGTGTGTCGGCAGCCATTATGTTCGTCGGAAAGAAAGAAATAAACAACGGTTTGTGCGTCTTTAGACTTTTTTTTTTTTACTCAGGAGCTCGCTCCGTTTACACAAACACTAGGGCAAAATGGTTCGAGGGCTGCGCTTATAAGGCTGGGTGACTCGTACACTTTCCTCGTTGGGTTATTGGGGTGAGACACCAACGTTTCGCTCGGTTGGAGTCTCGTCAAGACCACCTCAACACGTCACTTGATAGGGGTTTTCTCGGAACAACCACACTATCTCGAATGTGACATCGTTTGCCCGGTTTCTAAAGTACTACTGAAGCTACACTTACTGCGCCAGCCAAATAACTTAGGCACCTAACGCATTAAAGTTAAAGAGTTGGTTTGGAAGTCGACAGAGTTTTTCTAAGGTATCCTTTTTCGCGCCCCCTTGCTATAAGGAGTTCCACCTTAGCCATCAAACACTCTGCTTCCCTATTCTCTTCCTTTCTGCAACTCTTTTCTTTCTTTCTCTTTAAATGCGCGAAGTATATCTGGTGCGTTAACCAGATTAGCTTCAGGTTCCCAAGTAGCGTCAAGTAGATCGTATCCTTTCCACAGCACTAGGTATTCACGATTGCGTTTACCTCTAGCCCTTAGGATATTTTCGACCTCATACTCTACTTCGCTACCAATCAACTCTCCTTCTGGAGGTTGTATCTGCCTGCTGTTATCACTCGAGGCGTGATAACGCTTGAACTTAGAAACATGAAACACTGGGTGAATGAGCCATGTTTCCGGAAGTTGAACTCTGTAAGCCACCTTTGATATTTTCTCCACAATTTCAAAGGGACCCACAAATCGACGGCGCAGTTTGGGACTCACTTTGTTCAAAGCAGCCAACGGAATAAAACGGCTTTTTATCAGGACTTTATCCCCTTTCTCAAAAGCAATATCTTTCCTCTTTTTATTTGCACTCACACACATTCTGTGTTGTGCTCTAGAGTAATATGCTTTTGCGGTATCTAAGTCCTGTGCCATCCGTGCTACCATAGTCTTAACTGCTTCCACTTGAAATTGCGTTGCCGTCCCACCAATGTTTGGTGTTTCTGGATGGTACCCATACATCAAGTATGCAGGTGCGAACCCTGTACTCGCATTCACTGCATTGTTTGCTGCAAACTCTGCTGTAGGTAAATACTCAACCCACTTATGGGGATACCTCTCAGCATATGGCCTTAGAAAATTTTCCAGAGTACGTATGGTAACCTCACTCTGCCCATCCGTCTGAGGGTGGTAAGCTGTACTCATACGAATCTCTGTACCCAGAGCTTTAAAAAGCGTCTGCCAGAACTTGCTGGTAAAGCGAGGGTCTCTATCAGACACAATCACTTTAGGTAGGCCATGGTTGCGGTAAACATGTTCGATAAAAAGTTGGGCGTATCCTGCAGCGGTAATCTCTTTAGTACATGGGGCGAAATGCACAAACTTGGTAAGTCTATCGACAAAGACAGCTACAGCACTAAACCCATTGGATGCTGGTAGATCTGTCACCAAGTCAGTGGTAATCTGCTCCCACTTCCGCTCAGGTATTGGCAGGGGTTGAAGTAAGCCCATAGGCTTCTGTGTGTCAGCCTTTATTTGTTGGCACACAGGGCATTCGCGCACAAATGCCTTCAACTCATTCATCCACCCCTTCCACCAATATCGCCGCGCTAGGATTTCTCCTGTTCGCGCTGGTCCTGTGTGGCCTGCTGAAGGTGTCTCATGGCACTCCTTCATAATCTTATTGCGCTGGCCTTTAGGAACCACCACTTTCTCGACTAATCCTCTCTTTGGGACCGTCCAGAGTATTCCCTCTCTGAGGAAATATCCCTCAACTTCCTCGCCACTCTCAAGCTTCCGCAATATCTTCACCAAGGAGTTATCAGCTTGGAGGGCTTGTTTCCACTCGTCTTGGCTTGCTTGATGCACTTGCCAAGTGGAAATGTTCATCGCAGTTTCCACGGGCTTAGGAATACTGCGGGAGAGAGCATCTGCTAACACATTAGCCTTGCCTTTGATATAGGAGATCTTGGGGTTGATCGAAGTCAGGTACCCCGCCTCAAGCCATCTTGCTTGGGTTCTAGAAAGGTTCCTCTGCGACAGAATATGCGTCAGAGGTTGGTGGTCAGTGAACACTGTTACTCCACCCGCACAACCTTCTAGATAATGTCTCCACTGCACCATCGCATAACATATTGCACACAACTCTTTATCGTATGGTGCATAGTTAAGCTCGGCAGGCTTGAATCTACGTGAGAGGTAAGCTATTGGCTGTAGCCCCTCTCCGTGATCCTGTGTTAACACGGCACCGATGGCCTCATTCGACGCATCAGTGATCACAGTGTAAGGCAGTGACGCATCTGGAAAAATAAGGACGGGAGCTTGACTTAGACGCTTTTTCAGTTCATTGAATGCGCCACGCTCAACCTGTCCCCATCTCCAGGGATGGTCTTTTTTCACTAAGTCATGGAGTGGTCCAGCAACATGTGCAAACTGGGGAATGAACTTCCTGTAGTATGAAACCATTCCAAGGAAACTACGTACATCGCTAACACTCTGTAGTTCCTTCCACTCCTTCACTGCCTTCACTTTTTGTTCCTGTGGTTCTAACCCACTTCCGCTAATGCGGTAGCCAAGATAGTCTACTGTTGCGACAGCCAGCTCACTTTTACTTGCCTTAGCAAAAAGCTGATATTCTGCTAGTCGCGACAGGACTTTCTCTAAGTGTTCGGCATGCTGTTCCATGTTTTCAGAGAAGATGAGTATGTCATCAATAAAGACAACAACAAAATCATCTAAAAACTCTGTGAGTAGGTCTTGCACTAGAGTTTGGAATTGCGCTGGGCAATTGGTTAGCCCAAAAGGCGCTACCAAAAACTCAAAGTGACCGTATCTCGTGCGGAACGCTGTTTTCTCTGTATCAGATGGCCTTACTGGAAATTGCCAGTAGCCTGATCGCAGATCTAACTTTGAGAACACTTTGGCTTTAAACACTCTATCCATCAATTCTTCTGGCAGGGGTAAAGGATATCGGTTTTTCACCGTCACCTTATTGATCCACCTGTAATCCACACACATCCTTAAGCCTCCATCCTTTTTCGGTACAAATAGGATTGGCGCGCCCCAAGGGGACTCGGATGGTTTGATTTTCTTCTGTTCCAGAAGGTAGTCCACTTGTGCTTTCACTTCATCCAGCTCTGCTGGTGAAAGCTTGTATATTGGACGATGGATAGGTGTTGGATCCTCCAGGTCTATCTTAAACTCATGACCTTTTCTCTTTGGAGGGATCCCTGGGGGTAGATCACGAGGGAACACACCACGGTGTGTTTCTACCACCTTTTTAATTTCGGCAGGGGTGTCTGAACGAATAAGTTTGCCAATCTCATCCTCAGTGTTGAATGGCTGTGTTCGCTCTATTGCGTCAGGCAATTCATGTTGGCCTAAAGCTTTCTCTTCAGACTCTTGCACTACAACCATGAATGCTGTCTCTGTTTTGAGATGACGCATCATTCTCTTAGCTGAACACTCAGTCACTGGCACTTCTTGCAGTATCGACTGTACTTTTCGTTCAGGTTCAATACTCTCTTGGGTTGGATGACGCAACGGGAGATGAAACACTTGGCTGTTTTTGCAAACTGAAATCTCATTTTGCTGAAAGTCTATGCGGGGGTTTTCTTTCTGCAACCAAGGCATGCCCAATATTAGGTCATAACCAAGGTCTGGGAACAGATCCGCTTTCATTTTGCACTTCAGCCCTCCTATCTTTACTCGGAGGTTGTTACAGCTGCCAGCCAGTTCTTTAATATCTCCGTTTGCCAACATTGCTCTCTTTGAGCTTGGTGTAATCGACAACCCGAGATCACGCGCTACCTTATCATTGATATAGTTTGCGGTACTTCCACAATCAATGAATGCATAAAGGTCCGTGGTCTTGATCCGTGCTTTTACTTCGTACCCTCTCACAGGCACTTCTTGAATTTTTAACAGAGGGCATGTGTCACCCTTGGTTGACGAAGTTGATCGAACTTCTGACACATTAACTCGCTCTGTGGTAGACCGCTGGGTTGTTTCTGACCCACTATCGTCTACGTCTGCAGGCAGGGACTCCTGTAGACTACTCTGCGACTCCAATGAGCCCACAGATTCACTAACAGAGGGAAGAGATGCAGATGACGCATGAGGCGCGTCCATCTCATCCGGTGTGCTTTCCTTCTGTTCATTTTTCCAATCGCAGTTGTCATGTGCCGATTGGGTAGGTGTGGAGAGTGTCTCTGTTCTCTCTTCACGCGGTGTACTAGTCCGCTCCTCAGGTTTTCCGCTGTGAGTACAAACCTTTTTCGAGGCACCTACTTTTGATCTTAGCTTCCTACGCCGCCTACGAACTCTGTTTCGCTTACGACGTTTGCGTCGGCCAGGCTCAGACGAAGCAGTTTCCTGCCTGGCGGTCAGTTTAACATTTTTTTTACATCGGGGAGGTTTTTCACCTCCTCCAATCTAGGACATTGCCTCACAGGGTGACCCTTCTTTCCACAAAGATAACAATTATATCCCCCTCCCCCCTGGGGGTTCTGTCTTCCCTGATTGGCTTGTCCTCTTCCACGGTTCCCACCACCGCGTCCACGTCCACCACCACCACGTCCTCCTCCTCGTCCTTGTTGCTGTTGCTGCTGCTGTTGCACTCCTGCGGCAGCTTGTGGTGGTGCTTGGGCTGGTGGTGTAGGGTTCTGCTGCTGCTGACCCTGATTCTGGCCTTTCTTCTTTCTTCCACCACGCCAGACTCCTTTCTTTCTCTGATTGGTTTGCCCTCCTTGGCCTTGTGTTCCAACTCCAAGGGCTTCCAATCGTTCGGCGGATATGATGGCGGCCTCGACATCTCGAGGTACCGTTGCTGCGACTAACTTCTGAACTTCACTTTTAAGTCCATCCACGAAGAGCAAATACTGGTGATCCTCTTCGAGGTCTGGAATCCTCAAGACTAACCGCTGAAACTCTTTAACGAACTGTTTCACGGTTCCAGTCTGCTTGAGTTTGTGGAGGTCACGCCACGCTTCATCTCGATCACTAGAGAATTCGAAAGCTGTAGCTAAGCCATCCATGAAGTCCATCCAGTCACGGAAGGGTGGTCTTTCACCTCGGTGAATTTTCAACTCTTGCATCGTTAACCAATCCGAGGCAGCCCCATAAAGGTTAGTGGCCATAATCGATTGCCACTGTGCTTCATGCACTCCGCAGGTTCTCAAGTACCGCGTCATGAGCACTTGCCATTTACGGGCTTTTGGTTCTCCACTTCCGTTAAATGCGCGAGGCATCTGCAACTTGACGGTGCTAGGCAACCACTGTCCTTGCCTAGGAGGTCCTGGCCCTGCTGGTCCAGCGCCACCTCCACCTCCACCTCCACCTCCACCAGGAGGTCCACCGGGAGGTCCACCGCCTCCACCATCTCCACCGCCGCCACCACCTCCTCCGCCATCAGGCGCACCTGGAATGCGGGAAGGTGGGCGGTTTCGTCTGTCGCGGTAATCATCACCGCCATCATCATCTGGGTCGTCATCACCAGGGTCTCCAAAGTTACCTCGCATGCGAGGAACTCGACTGGGTCCACCAGTAGACTCATATGAACCAAGTGCAGCAAAGGGATTATTTTCTACCCTTGCTCCCAAAGCACTTAACCCAAGTCCCAATCTTCCAGTACGTGTGGGGATCTGCATGGGTTCTTTTCCTTTCTCTTCTCTGACCTGTGCCTTAGCACGCTCAAGGTCAATTTGATATAACACTTCTGCTGAGGAGAGAACTCTTGGGTTAGTTCGTGTGGGTCTACGTGATCCATCGGCAGAGTCGGGTTCTGAGATGCGTACTCCAGGCTGAGCTCTTGTACTTGGAGGTATCAATTGAGGGAATGTGAAATCAGCGTCTGGTGCGCTGTCCACTGCAGTGCATGGTGGTGCTTCTGCAGCAACAATTTCACCCTCCTCGACCTGTACTGCTGGAGGAGCCGGTATTGTTGAGGTTCCTGCCCCAACCATTCCTACCGCGAAGCTCTGGTCTAGTGGCGGCCATGATGCAGCCAACTGCTTTACTGATTTCTTCGGCAGTGGCATCCATACTAGGGATACAGTCGGCAAATATCGGCCGCACATAAACAGACCTGTACGGGATCGGATCGGATTCCGGTTTTCACGAATCCATTATTCTCGGAAAGTTGAAAAAAGTCGGTCCTGTTCCGATACTCTGAAATCTTCAAAAGTCGGGCCGATAATCGGAAATCGGTGTCAAAATCGGACCGACTAGTCGGGATCGGCGCCCGACCCGAATAAAGGTCGGCAGATCCGATCCCGACACCGATCCGATCTGGTTTCGAAGCTGGGATCGGCATAGTCGGCCGACCAAAAAGTCGGCGCCATATTTTGATCGGAGCAATAGTCGGCGACGTCCGATCATGATCGGTAGGAAAGGCGTAAAGTCGGTGTTTCCGATGAAATCGGCGACGCAGATCTGATGCCGACCTGGACTCCGACCATCGTGTTATGGGCCACATCGATGACTGAGTTATTACGTACTGTACGGAACTGCTCCGAATATATCGACAGCCCTGGGAGGTTTGCGCACAGGCTCGTTTCGTTTTTGTGGCCTTTCATACTTGCCGTTGTGTTCAGTTTGTCGCTGCTCTACGAGAAAGTCATCAGTTCCTGCATCGAGCCGTTTTCAGTTTCTAGCGGATCTCCGTTCCGTCATCAGTTCCTGCACCGACCAGTTATCAGTTTCTCGAGGCTCTGCGTTCCGTCATTTCCCGTTCAGTTCCGCTATGGTAGCCCCCCTTCCTTCCCTGGCCTACGCCCGCAGCCTGAATCAGATCGGGGGCGAAATACCCAGGGCATTCGCTTCAGATACGGTTTTGCAGAGGGACAGACTCTTTTTCGCCGCTCGGACTCTGCGTCGGTATTTCGGTTTGGAAAAGGTAGGGGTCGGTGTTGCTTTTGCTTTTGCTTTTGCTTTTGCTGTTGTTGTTGCTGTTGCGGTTCGAAGGTCGGACGTGAGGGGTTTCGACGGCCTTGCAGGGTACCTTTCTGAATATTGCTTCGGTTCTGGGACAGCCCTACTGGGATCAGGCCCGAGAAGACGACCCGTTCAGTTTCAGATTGATAGACCACTTGTTGGGGAAACTGCAGAGCTGCCCACCCGGAATCCAGGAGGAAAACATTACCCTACTGTACTCAGATCAGCATCTGGCAATAGGAGTGAAAACAGGTCAGGAATCTATGTGTGTGTTCTTCATTTCAATCATGTTTCTCACATGCTCTGAACTTGTGAGTGTTGTGTGGTGCAGTTCTGCTTAAAGCCATGGATCTGCACCAGAGTCTTGATCAGTTGCGAGATGAACTTCGAATGATGGTCCTGATGAACACTGAAATCAGCGGTGACTTCGTCCTCGCCCTACCAGCACCTGAACCAGTTTCAGCACCTGCACCAGTTTCAGCACCTGCACCAGTTTCAGCACCTGGAACACTCCCACCTGGAACACTCCCACCTGGAACTGCATCAGCATGGTCGAGGTCTGCTGGACCAGAAATCAAGGTTTGTCCAATCAATGATACCAATGAATTAAACCAACATGACCATCAGTATTTCCAGAGTGCATATTATTTCAAACTTTCGGTAACAAAGTCCACAGTGTATCAGTCTCAAAATAGATTCCTGACCCGCAACATGGTGTGTGTGCAGGTGGAACCCCAGGACAGGTGGGGTGAAATGGAACACGATCAGGAGGAGGAAGTCCAGTTCATTGGTGAATTCGGACCTGGTCCTGGACCAGAATCAGATTCAGAATACGAGGATGGGGAGGTGGAGCCACCCCGGCAACGTCCCAGAACCGGAGCTGGACCAGGTGAGTGGCGATCTGGAAGTGGTCTGCCATCTGGAAGTGGTCTGCCATCTGGAAGTGGATTGCCATCTGGAAGTGGTCTGCCATCTGGAAGTGGATTGCCATCAGGATCAGCCTGGGCGTTTGGTGGAGGCATGGGTGTGGGCCCGGGCAGGGGCAGGGTCCTCAGGACCACTGGGAGGGGGCCACCCCCGAACATGATGCAGAACCAGATCAGACCCGGTGGGAGGGGGCCACCCCCGAACATGAGGCAGAACCAGAGCAGACCCGGTGGGAGGGGGCCACCCCCGAACATGAGGCAGAACCAGACCCGGGAGGAACTCCTGCGAGCCTATGGTGCAACACCTTGGCCCCGTGATTTTGATGGATTGCGTTGTAAACTGGACGACCATGGAAATTTGCAGAGACGGGATTCACCGATGCCGACCAGGATCAGTACACCCACTGAAAGGGATAGGTTTGAAGAACAGAGGCGGTTGATGAATGCAGGGACGTTTTATAGTTTCACACCAGACTACCAGCTCCAGTTTCCGATCAGTTTCATGTCGATGACGCACTTATGCCAGTTCCTGCAAAACGTTGCGGTAGAAAACTCCTGGATCCTGCACAGGCTAAAAGAAGCATTGAAATTTCACAGAATCGCGATCGGACCAGATATGGTATACAGGGAAACTGATAATCAGGAGCTGATCCCGTTTGCCAAACATGCACAAAATATATCTTGCGTTATCAGAGTCAGAAGTGTGGGAGAACATGTGGAGGAGCATGTGGAGGTATCAGACCACCAGCAGCGACGGGAGCCGACTCTGCAGGCTGAGCAGGAGCAGGACAGGCAGGAGCAGGACAGGCGGGAGCAGGACAGGCGGGAGCAGGACAGGTGGGAGCAGGATAGGCAGGAGCGACTGGAGCGTTATGAGAGTGGGCGCAGTGCCTGGTGATTCAGCACACTTCACTCGGTCGTGAGGGTTTCTGGGAATGGTTTGAGTTTTTTTGTTTGGGAAGGGGGGTGAACAATGGTTGTTTTTTCCTGGTTCAGAGTGATGCTGATCAGGTTCCTTTGGTTCCTTTGTCTTTGGGGGGGGGGGGTGAACAATGGTTGTTTTTTCCTGGTTCAGAGTGATGCTGATCAGGTTTTTTTGGTTCCTTTGTCTTTGGGAGGGGGGGTGAACAATGATTTTTTTTTCCTGATTCAGAGTGATGCTGATCAGGTTTTTTTGGTTCCTTTGTCTTTGGGAGGGGGGGTGAACAATGATTTTTTTTTCCTGATTCAGAGTGATGCTGATCAGGTTTTTTTGGTTCCTTTGTCTTTGGGAGGGGGGGTGAACAATGATTTTTTTTTCCTGATTCAGAGTGATGCTGATCAGGTTTTTTTGGTTCCTTTGTCTTTGGGAGGGGGGGTGAACAATGATTTTTTTTTCCTGATTCAGAGTGATGCTGATCAGGTTTTTTTTTTATATAGACTGATTCAGATTGGGATCTGATCAGGTTTTGGTTTGTGGGTTATAAACCGGGGCTGGAGATCTTTTAAACAGAGTTTGAAAGCAAGTTTGTGTCTTGAGAGTTTAACACTGGTTCATGTTATCATCTGTTACACAACATAACAAAAACCGAAAACAACCACACCAATCCCTCTGATCAGAGGCAGCTCTGAACCAGACCCTTCTTGAAAACCAAAACAAACAAACGAATCCCTCTGATCAGAGGCAGCTCTGAACCAGACCCTTCTTGAAAACCAAAACAAACAAACGAATCCCTCTGATCAGAGGCAGCTCTGAACCAGACCCTTCTTGAAAACCAAAACAAACAAACGAATCCCTCTGATCAGAGGCAGCTCTGAACCAGACCCTTCTTGAAAACCAAAACAAACAAACGAATCCCTCTGATCAGAGGCAGCTCTGAACCAGACCCTTCTTGAAAACCAAAACAACCACACCAATCCCTCTGATCAGAGGCAGCTCTGAACCAGACCCTTCTTGAAAACCAAAACCACCAAACAAAAAAAACGGTAACATAAGGTGCACCAGATGCAGAGAGCAAATGAAACTAAATCAAATCCAGATTATCCCGCAGCATGGTCAGATCCCGTACCTTACTGTGTTCAATCAGTCGTCGGCGTTTATTGAGTTGATGGCCGTTGACACTGAACATCCGTTCCACCGAGGCACTGGAGGCAGGTACGCACAAATATTCTGCTGCCAGAACTGCAACATTCGGATACAGAGCCTGATTTATTCTCCACCATTCCAGACCTGAACCTGGAACGCTTGTCAAGGGGGTTGCCCTCATCCCACAGTACCGGTGCCACTCATCCGTTACAGTACCGTACTGGTCAGCAGCAGGATCCACAGATGTGAGCCAATCATACTTGGGTCTCGCCCCTTTCTTGTTGGAGCCCTCGTCACTTCCACAACCCCCTGATCCACCCTCTTGCCCATGTCTTCCTTTGATATCTTGAACCAGTTTCTCACACTCCTTGAACACATCAGCAATCCACAAATCGCTCCGAGACCACTCTGATTTTAAATACTGGAACCCATCTGATCCCCACAGATACTGGGTGATAACAGGATCATCCAATCGCAATCGTGACGGATCCAGCTGTTGCATACAGCCCACGGCACGGAGCCAATTGGGATCGTCAAACTGTTCGTCCATACAGGATCTGATACTGATTCTGAACAAGTCTAGTTCCAGATCATCAATGCGCATTTCATCGATGTGTTGACTGATCCTGGCCATGACCATCAGAACCAGCGAGCACGTCACAGTTTTTTCCGCCTCCATCCGTTTGGTTGCCTCCTTGTATGGCCTCAGAATCGAATGCAGCACCCTGAGCTGTTCCCATTGTTCTTCCGTCACCTGATACTGATCCGGTAATGTTTGTGACAATTCCTGCACGTCCTCCTTCAGGATCAGGAACCGATGGATCATGTACCACGTGCTGTTCCACCTGGTTTCAACAGGCAGGGTCAGTCTCAGAACCCGCTGCGATTTCCTGACCGGACCTGGACAGTCTTCTTCTTCTTCCACATCGTCTCCATCATCAGGACATGTGTCTTCATCAGATGAGTATATGGGGGGGGCATCCTCGTCCTCCTGAACCGGATTCTGATCCATACTTGCAGCCTGCCCCTGATTCTGACTGCCACCCGGGTTCTGACCCTGCCCCTGAGCTGTAGTGACACCCTCATTCTGACCCTCACTGCTCACATTGTGGCTGGCTTCACTTCTCATCTCAGCTTCTGTTGCACGTGTGATCTCGAGAATATCCTGCTCAGCCTGCTCCCTGTCCAACCGCGCCAACTGAATAGCCTTGAATGTTTCCCATTGTGTTGCGGAGCCCATGATATGCACACAGAGCCGGTGTACCGTACTGATCAGGTCATCCAACGGAGCAGATATGTTTTTGAGAGCTTTTCTGACCCCGAGGTTGATTCTGTGGGTTCCGCATCCGTGCCAGTCATACAGTTCCGCCCGCTCACACGCAGCTCCCATCCTGGCCTCATGATCAGTTACTATACTGGCCCTGTACCCGGTAAGGTTATACTCAATCCGAATCTGATCCATTTTTTTCCTTATATCATCAGCGTCACAATTCCCCTTCAGATCCCAGGTACCCAAACTGATCCGCTTCAGTTGAAACAGATCCTGATCAGTATCTCTGTGAATATACACGGCGCCCATGGCAAACCAGTGGTTGGGGCTCTGTGACCAGCCGTCTGCAACAAAACAGGGTCTGAATCTGGCCAAGTTTTCATCCCTGATCTGTTTCCTGAGGGCCTCGGCTGCCACCCCGACCTGGTGAGAGATTGTCTTTGCACTCAGAGGCGGTGCTGATGCATTCAGAGAGGTGCACATGGCCCTGAATTGCACATCCTCCACTGCTCTGAACGGTGCTCCGGTGCTGACCACGAACTTCATGACCTGATGCCGATATTTCTTGTACTCCCGGCTCTGGCTGCTCCATTTCGACACGAAAGGCAATGTTCTTTGAGTCCCAAACGATGCCATCCGGTGCCCCCCATTCTGAATCTGATTAAGCTGTTCCCGAAACCCCATCTGAACTGCAAACCGCATTTGTTCCCTCGTGCCCAGGCCATGCTTTCTGGCATGGCCCACCAATGGGGTCCGCCCACCCTTTTTAAACACCAACCGAGCTGAACAGATCCTACAGGTCACGATCGGTTTCTCCAGCTCATCAACAAAAACCTCCATTTTTCCCTCAGCATCATGTACAAAAAGGGCATCCACCCACTTGCTGCTCCGGACCGGGTTGGGCACACCTGTCTGTGCTGAACTGTGGGATGGAACATCAACTGCAGGGCAGCCACAAGTTGGCCAAAACACTGTCACTGTTTGTAGCACCTTTCAAATGAAAACTATTTTCACACTTTCTAGGGACAGGCCCAACCCCCTGCTCAGTGACGGTTTGTTGCTGCGCTCACCGGTGGCTGATAGTTGCCCTGCTCCAGTACGGCTTCCAGTTCCAATTCCAGCCGATGGCGTAGATCCTTCTGGTGCTCGGCGTGGGTTAACTGAATCTGAGCTCCGCCGCTGCTGGGTCTGTCGAGATAGTACTGGCCCCCTTACGTCTGCGTTCGGGGGGGGTATTGTACGGTGCAGAAATCGCGGTTGCTGTTTTTTACGGTTTCCACGCATCTTCACGGAAAAGCACGGAAAAAAGACGGTTTCAGGTTCTCATACACCGACGAACGATCCCGGGTGTGAACAACTGAACCAGATTTGATCGTGATCGATGATCGGATCGGCGCCGATCATGATCGGCGCCGATCCGATTTTACCGGACAGAAACCGTTTAAGTCGGCAAACGCCGACCCCGACCCCGATCCGATCTGGTTTTGAAGCAGGAACTGGACAGTCGGCCGTTATTTATCGGAACAGTCGGGCCGACAAAGTATAGTCGGGCCGATCAGATCGGCCCATCGACTAAGTCGGAACGATTATGTCGGAGGTCGGCAATATCGGATCTGTCTGGGACCGACGTTTATCGGTTATCGGGAAAGTCGGACGCCGACATATCGGTGTCGGATCCATAGTATGGTTACAGGGTCAGGTGGAACAAAAAGGAAAACCCGCGGAGGGGGTGCAGCTGAACGACGAAACTGCGATCAAGCGCTCTGGCGTTTACGAGCTGATCATTTGGTGTGAGCGTATCTATCGCCAGGTGACTCGTGTCACTCAGCTCGACCCGCAAACCAGTCTTACTGGGTACGTGTTGGCGTTGGGAGTCCTTCTGAGCTACGGTCTTCATGGGGTACAGCGTTTACGAACGTTGGGGCAAAAGTTCGCGGCTTTCGTGAAAGGAAAAAAAACCCGACTCATAAGATCTACGTTATGGCGGCCGACGAGGCGCATGCTTCAGACTCAGCACCCACTTCGACACTGACCCCCTCGGAAGGAGATCTATCCCACCTGGTCGACCACCTCACGCAACTCGCCGATGTCCTGGATGATAAGCTTCAGTCCGAGCCACAGGAGGCGCAAGCGTTTGCAGCAGGTCGTACAGAACCTACTAGACTTCCCTCTCGCAACTGGAGGACGCCGATACGCTGCCACTATTGCCGGAAGCTGGGGCATATGTTTCGCAACTGCCCAGCTCGCAAAGCTAAGGAACCCACCGACACAACGCATCCAAGAGGAGTCGAACCGGTAACACACGAAACTGGAGGTTCCAACGCCGTACAAGCTCTTTGTGAGGCTCTTCGACAACAGCTCCAACAAGGCGAAACACTTCCCCCTCCTGTCACGACCCCTGTGGTACGTAAGCAGCTGAAAGTGAAGACAAAGCTGGAGGGTTTCCCGAAAACCGAGTTCGCGTTGGTGGACAGTGGTTCCGCTGTGAATATATTACCTCTTGCGCTGGCGAGAAAGCATAATATTCTCCTGTCACACAGTGCTATACCAAGTGTGACAGGGTTTAACGGATCAAAGGATCGGGTCGCTGGTGTCGCGATGTTGGGAGTGGAAGTAGGTCCGTGGCACTCGGCGAGGGAGGAGTTTTTGGTCACCGAGCACTCTGGGGGAATCATCCTTGGCCTTCCTGCTTTGCATAGTCTCGCCGTCAGTATCGATTGTCAGCGGGACGTATTAAAGGACGATCGTGGCCGGTGTATTCCTTGCCAGGCGGTGTTCGCTACAGAGAAGGGGGAGGAACAAAAAAACTGGTGTTAGCGGTCGCCGTTGAACCGCTCAAACAAATATCGACGGTCGTCATTTCCAGAGGGATGAGTGGGAAGCGTCACCGACCTCTCTATTTACACCGTGGGGAGCATGGAGTTCGTATTCCGCTTGGCAGTTCGAGTGTGGTGGGGCCGTATCAAACCGTTACTATTTGTCCTCCTATTCGTATTCGTGGGCAGGGTTTGGCTGGCCTACTCCCAATCGGCCAACCGCTCGGCCTTATCCATGCGCCGACTATTGGGAAGGAGGGTCGTGTTCGTATCTGTATTTATAATCCAGGGCCTCGCGCCAGAATGTTAACGAGTCGCCTTTGCATGGCTGAGTTGAGGGTGCTGCCGGGGGTAAAGGTTGTCTTTTAAGAGAGTGATTTACTGCAAGGGTTTCAGGAGGATTCGGGAGCGTTGCCACAGCCAAGTGACCTGCGGCATTCGACGGACGATGTGCGCTGTAATGGTTTGCCCCCTTTCGTCGAATGTTCTGGGACGGAGATGGATGAACTGGGGATGAGTGCGATGCACGGGCTGCGCATGAAGCGTCAGCGGACAGGAGAGATTCGGTGTGAGGGAGACAGACAGCAGAGGGGAGGTCAGAACTTCTGTGGGCTGGATTGTGAGTCAGAAACAGGTTCGGAACCTGATGGTTTGGGATGTGAGACAGAAGTGGTTTCAGCAAGTGGAGACATGGGCACTCAGATATTCTGTGGGCTGGGCTGTGAGTCAGAAGCAGGTCAGGAACCTGTTGGTTTGGGCAGTGAGCCAGAAGCTGTTTCAGCCGGTGGAGGCATGGGCACCCAGCCGTTTGTAGGGGATTTGGGTGGAGGTTGTTTGGACACAGGGGGCAGCAGTCAGTTTGGGACTCCTGGCAGAATGTCAAGGGCACAAGGTGTCAGCCATCAGTTTGGGGATTCGGGGGTTTCCTTGGATCAGTGTAACACACAGCAGTTTTCGACTTACATGATACACCAACTCAAGCTGCAGGCTTCAGGTGACGAGCTGGCTGATTGGGAAATCCAGCCGTTTCCACCCACTGCCTCATGTTCTGGTATTCAAGCACTTGCCACCTGTCAGTCGAGTAGTCACTGCTCTCCTCAGTCGGCATCCTCCTCCTCTACCTCTTCTGTCCCCAACGCCACAGTGGGGGCCTCCCAGGATTCCTCTTGGTTTGCAGCTTATCCTGATGTCTTCACCTCCAGTCTCTCCCAGTCTCACACCTCCCCAACTCAGGCACTGCAAGTGTGTCATCGGGAGATTTCTTGGCGTATTCCTTATGAGCATATTCCCCTCCAGCACAATGGCAGTCGTTTTCTTCCTACACAGGTGGAAAGCACAGAGATACAGGAGCTGTTGGGTACACTGGAAAAAGATGGGGTCATTCGCCCCTTACGCCCCCAAGAGCGGGCAGTTATTAGCTCATGCTTGTTTATTCGAAAGAAATCTGGGGCTGTCCGCAAAACCGTGGACTTTCGCTGGGTTAATTCCTACAGTGAATCCTGGGGCAGCGACAATATCAACGTGATGGAAACTATTCGGGGGCTGCCTAGCCACTGGGACCGATTTACCATTCTTGACCTCAATCAGTCCTTCTTTCAGATGCCAATCTGTTCGGCCTTGGAAAGGTTGTTTGGTTTTGAAACCCCTCATGGTACCTTTGTGTATCAGCGTCTCCCTCAAGGATGGGTGTGCTCTCGTGGCCTCCTGCATGACCGTTTGACCAAAATCCTGCAGCCCACGGAAGGGCGCAACTTCGTTGATGATATTATTATCGGTGGGCAGGGGGCTGCAGACCATGATCGCAACCTGAAGGCAGTTTTGGAGGTGTTATTGGCTAATGGGCTGACAGTAAGCAAAACGAAAGCACAAATTTCCAAAGCTGAGCTGATTTTCCTTGGTTTTTCAATTTCTGGCCAAGGCATTTCTTTGGATGCGTACATCAACGCTCAGATGGCCAATTTACCTTCTATGGAATCGGTGAGGGATGTCCGCAAGTTCATGGGCATCATGAACATCTGCCGCCCGGTCACTCCTGGCTTGACAGAGATCCTCAGGCCCTTGATGGCCCTTTCGAAGGGGGCTTCCCAGGCTGAGCTGCAGGGGGTGGTCAAGGCAGCTTGGGGTCAGATCCTACAACACACAAGACACATTCACTCACCCAGGTCATCCAGTGAATACTTTTTGCATACCGATTGGAGTGGCCAAGGTGCAGGGTACATCTTATATGATGGTCACCCCTCAGCAGGGAGGGTGGTGGCCATCAACAGTCGACAAATTTCAAACAGCCCTGACAGTTCATTTTTGGGAGAGTTGGGGGCAATTGTCTGGGCCTTGAAAAATATTTCCAGCTTGGTGAAAAAGAGCAAGCTTACCCTGCTGACTGATTCGGAGTCCTCTCTGCACAAGCTGTTAGGGGCCTCGTACAAGACACTTACCGAAGATGTGCGGGTCGCCCGCCTTGCTACCTGGATGGCTGCCAACTTCCCGATCCCTGGACGGTTGACGATTCGCTTCATCCCAGGCGAAGACAACCATTGGGCCGACGCGTTGTCTCGCTGGTACCGCCGACCCAAAGCGCGCTGCGTCGCCCCGGATTCTGAGCCACCCTTGCCTCCAGCTAGCTGCTCCCCACCTCTGGCTCCCACGGTTATTCCTTTGGATACAGAACCCCAGGCGACCACCACGATTACCGAGAATGTCGTACCACCACAGGAGGTTTCGCTTTTGCCAAACGCAGAGCGAGCATTACCAAATCCAATGATGTCCTCATCACCTGATTCTCACACTGCTGCGTTTCACTCTGAAACGAATTCTGCAGTGGCGGAGGGGATCCGAGTGGAGGGCGAGCAGGAGCAGAACTTCGCAGCGCATCTGGCGGTGGTGCGTCGTCTCCATGCCTCGGAGCACTGGGGGGCACAGAAGTTATGGGATCAAGTTCGTCAACGACATCTACAGGTGACTTACAGTGACGTTTGCGAAGTCGTCAAGCGTTGTGCAACATGCCAATTTTTCGCACAACCGAAAGAAAAAGAGCCGTTGGGTGACATTTGCCCTCGTGCTACACGGCCCGGCCACGCCATCGGTATCGATGTGGTTGGGCCTCTAGAGCCGGGTCACAGGGGCGAAAAGTACCTGGTTTGCATCGTCGACCATACTATGGATCTGATCGATCTTCCAAAACTAAGGTAATATTAGGTCACAGCAGTAATCCGACATCATAACTGCGTCCTAGAACCGATTTTAGCAATGATCGGTTTTTTTTTTTTTTTTTTTCATTTTTGGCTGATCGGTGATCGTGATCGTGATCGGCCGATCAAATGTTGATCGTGCTCTTGATCGTCCGATCACATGTTGATCGTGATCGTGATCGGTTCGCCGATCACCGATCTGATCGGTTGTTCCGATCACGATCCCGATCACGATCAAGCGCCGCGACCTGTCGGCACTTCATCGGCTGACCTTGATCGGTGTGATCGTGATCGGACCTGCATCCGATCATGATCGGTATTGATCATTTGATCGATGAATTGATCGGTCTCGCGAAAATGCCGACAAGTCACCACCCGCAGGTGTTTCTGAGGTGGAAGGATTCGAACCGGGTACCTAACGGATTAGAAGCATACTCACTAACGCTTGGACCACTCGGAGCCACGGTTTGTTGGTCATCCGTGGCATTATATACGTGATCTGTCAGTCCGACAAACTGAGGTATATAATGACACGGATGACCTAGTGACCGTGGCTCCGAGTGGTCCAAGCGTTAATGCGTCTGTCTCTAGTCTCTTAGGTCCCAGGTTCGAATCCCTGCACCCCAGAAACACTTGCGGGTGGTGATTTCTCGGCATTTGTGATGGACCGATCAATTGACCGATCATGATCCGATCTAATCGGCATCTCCGATCCCGATCCCGACCCCGATCAAGCGCTGCGATCTGTCGGCACTTGATCGGCTGACGTTGATCGGTCTGATCGTGATCGGCCGATCAAAGTTGGCCGATTAAATCGGTCATCCGATCAGATTGGTGATCGGCCGATCTCCATCGATGATCGGCCAAACCGATTTGATCGGCGATCGATCTGATCGGAAAAACCCGATCACGATTTAATCGGTCGGACCGATCAATCCACGACCGATTAGATCGTGATCGGATCCATAGTATGTCGTCGACCACGTTTCGCGTGTGGGCTTCGCGCACGGTGTTTTGGCGGCCGATACCTCCACGATTTTGGATGTCCTGGAAATGTGGAACAAGCGTCGGGGTCGCCCAGATACCATTGTCTGTGATGGTGCTTCCTATTTCCACTCTGCTCGAATGCGCAAGTGGCTCCAGGATTCGCGCATCACCATGTTGCGCATTCCTCCTCACCACCATCGTGCCAATGGATTGATCGAGCGATTTCAGCAATCCTTGCTCACTCGTCTTCGTCGCATGATGTTCGATCGTCACTGTTCCTGGACGTCGTTGATACCCGAGGCAGTGAAAGCCGTCAATGGGGCACGCCATCGCGTCACTCGGTTTGTACCTGACGCGCTTTGGGAAGGAACGGAGTAGCAGTGGTGTGAGGCGAAACAACGGGGTCAGGAGGCGCGTCAGACATACAACAAGGGTAAACGCCTGAAACTGCATCATCACTATTTAGGGGAACGGGTGTTATTATTGGATGGAACCAGGGATGCTACACCTCAAAATAAATTTCTCCCTCTTTGGAAAGGGCCCTATGTGATCTCACAGTTGTTGTCTGGGCGACGCTATAAGCTTCTCCCGCTGACTCATGAGGTAAAGCGTGGTCGCAACTTGCGACTCGCAAGCCTTATTTGGTGGCACACAGCAATCAGCTTACGCATTTTTTTGACTGAGTGCTACGACTTCTTTCGGAGGCGCAGGAAAGCGTGTGGAATACAGTAAAC
The DNA here is from genome assembly GCA_030272585.1 of Bryopsis sp. KO-2023. NCBI lineage: Eukaryota > Viridiplantae > Chlorophyta > Ulvophyceae > Bryopsidales > Bryopsidaceae > Bryopsis > Bryopsis sp. KO-2023. Next base: position 6,135,925 of record BSYQ01000007.1, on the reverse strand, counting down.
GGGATCAGAACTGAGTCGGTCATGGGGTTTAGTCGGGAAGACTCGGAGGAAAAGGAAGAGATTTAAGGAAGAAGGTGGTTGGGTGTATGGTCGTTTATTTTGCTTACATTCTGTAAAGCGTTCTTTGGCGGCCGTTTCACCACTCGGTATCGCTGTTGCGAACGAGTGTATTCAACACCTCTTTATTTCTATCGATGGACCTAAACCTTTCGAACTACGAACTCTACATCTAATGTGATCATAACAAAAAGCCCATAAACGAACAAACTTTTCAAAAATACCTTGTTTAAGTAAAAGTTCCCATAGAAAAATGTGCACTACCGAATCATAATCCTTGGCTAAATCCAACAGTACTAATAATAAAGGTTGATGTAATCTTTTCGCCTCAGTAATTAATAATAAGGCAATAAAACCCGCATCAACAGATCGAAGACCCTTTCTAAAACCAAATTGACATTGAGAAACAGTCGGTCGGCGGCAAAATTCAGCACTCGGCGGCAGAATTCAGCATACTGCGGCAAAATTAAGTTTTTGCCGTTTAGTTTTTGCCGAGTGCGACTGGCGAAATCAAAGCAGAACTGATGCGTTTGGCGATCGATGGCGTTGCTCGCGCTGGGGTTTAGGGCAGGCATAGCCTCATGGCGTTTGGCAGAAGAGAGCATGTCAGGTCACATCACCACCAGGATGCTCTTAACAGTGGCGGAACATGTGTTCTCCAACAACACAACGCTTCTCTAGTGAATTAGGTTTCGCTTTACACCAGCGCACGCAAACAATGACCTTCACTGGGGCTGGTAAGACTGGGCCGAATACAAGGACTTTCTGTGTGCGAATGGATTGCATTTCTGGTGTTGTCTCGATACCACCTGGTAGTTTCGCATAAAACTCTCCTGCATATCTGGATGCGTTTGGGAACCAGACCACTCAATATATTTCAAGCAAGACCCGTGAAGCGTTTCGCATACTTTATTATCTCCAATCCGCAACGACGGACTGGAGGGCGACATCGAGTTGCGGTTGTCTTCCAACAGTGATGCAATCGGGACAGAAATCGTTCCGAAATGTGAGCGAAATTTGTTTCTTTTGCTGCAGCCGGTGTGCTCTTGCTTTGTATGTTGGCGGCTTCCGTCAGAGCGAACATTTTTGACGCCATAAAATGTACAACTTTGGGGGAGAACTGTAAAGAAGGCTCTGGTGAGAATGGTGGCGATTCCATGGCAGCCCCACTGGACAGCGCTCCTGCTGGTGCTGTCGATCACAGTCTCTGGGACGATGTTGTCAAAAGGTTAGAACACCTTTCAACAGTTCCATGGGGCTTGCAACACAAGGAAACATCTGTGTAGTCTTTACTTTCACAATAAAAAATCACCTGTTGAACATGAATCCAAAATTGTGTGCGCAGGGGTAGTTTGCAGCAATATGTCAACCATCACTTCATAGTTTCTGTATTTTGAAGGTCAATCACATAATTCCTGGTGGAATGCATCAATAGTTCATGAAACGCATGGGATCAAATGTATTGGTGTGTATCAGATTTCAGTTCTAACGAAGCTGTTGTTCTGCAGCATTGTGATTCCCAATGCTGAGAGGGAAGGCATTCAATTCAATGCTATCAATTATGACCTCCTTCGCACCGACGCTGCCCTCCGTCAAAAGCACGATGCCTACATCAACATGCTGTCAAAAGTCGATTTCAAGAGCTTGCCGAAGGATGAGGCTGTGGCTTTCCTCATCAATGCCTACAATGCTTTCACTGTGGATGTCATTGTGAAGGAGAACCCAGAGAGTAGCATCAGAGATTTGTCTGATGCGTCGGGGGCGGTGTTTGATCGATTCAAGTGGACACTGACTGTCGATGGCCAACAGCAGGAGGTCTCTTTGAATGACGTTGAACATCGGCTTCTGCGGGGGGAAGTTTCTGGGTAGGCAGCTTGTGTCAATATGTTTGGTGGTGGGAAGGACGGCAAGCGGTTTGTTTGTTTTTGGCTAAAAAAAAGATGAGATCGAAGGAACTAAAAAGTAATATGTCCACCTTTGATAGGTATTTTTATACTCTAAACATCCACCACTTCGAGCCTTATCTTTGTACTTTTCTCTATCTGTGGGTTTCTGAACAGAAACGATGAGCCTCGAATCCATGCTGCTGTAAACTGTGCCAGTTTGAGTTGTCCTGATTTGAGGGCTGAGGCCTACACTGGTGACAAATTGGAAGATCAGCTTCAGGAGCAGATGATCATTTGGTTGCAGAATGAAGGCAAGGGGCTTCGTGTGGACAAAGAGAACAATGAGATCCACATGTCCACCATTTTTGGATGGTTCAGGGATGATTTTGTTTCTACGGATGCTGGTGGAAAAAATGATCTGATCAGCACCAGCGAGCCTATCGATTATGCCCTCCAATTCGCCACGGAAGAAGTCAAAGCGTTTGTGGAGGCCAACTCACCGACTGTGAAGTTGATGCCATACAACTGGGGTTTAGTGAATCCTTGATTTTATGACTGCCAAAAAAAGATGTCAGAAGGATTTGACGATTATCATAATCTTCTGTTTTTATTGTGTGTTTGAATACAGCCATTGTGCATGATATGTCTATTGTGCACAGTTCTTGTTTTGCCATTGTCATAATTTGATGTGCAAGGTTGATAGGGAACAACCTTGTTTTTTATCTCTTTCCTGTGGCTTTTGAGGTGAAATAAAGGGATGTAATGTTGTGGGAAAGACTCACTCAGGATGCACATTCTTGCAAGAGTTGAAATTGTTCGATCATAGCACCATGGTATTGCACTTATGGTCTGTAAAATATGCACAGAATATTTAATTTTTCTGTTCTGGCTTGTAGCTTTATGCTCTGGACATAGCCAGTGGCTTTAGCCCACCCCACGGAAACAGTAAACCAACCTGAGATGACATCAGAAAAGAGAAAGTTTCACACAGAAACAGTCACTTCGCTCAATCAACATAGTGTTGGGCTGACAAAATCGTACAAAAACGAGTAAAAGGGGTGGCAACAAACGAACACAATCAACACACTAAAACTTATCTCCAACGACAGCACCACCACATGATGCATGCCGATTTCGCGAATCCGAGATGCGACGTCCATGTCAACCATCTCTTCTCAATCAAACCTCACAGCTCTTTTTCGACATAACTTCTCCCTGCCCTCATCATCAACGCAAACCCACAAGGACGAGAAGAATATACCCTAGAGCACTGGCATCAATGGAAGGGCAAGGAGGCAGCGAACCACACAAGAGCTCGAAGCTCAGCGCCGTGCATGAAGACTTCACTGCGCTGGTGGAAGACTTGCGAGTTTTTGCTGAAACCAAGCCTCATGTCGAAAATGCTGTCAAACTCCACAGGTGGGGATAATGTGAATAGATTCAAAGGCATCCATGGATGCTGTTTCATGTGCTGATTAGGTCAGGGAAGGCTGGGAGCAATTCGAACATGAATTGATTCCTGAATCATGGATATTGCTTGGAAATTGACATGGCATTCCAAGTGTTCCTTGTTCAAGTTCAGCATGTGCCAAATGAAAAAGATAAAAAAGAAATAGGGAAGGGGAATTGATTGAACTGATTGAACTGGTTGAACTCACAAATGCAGGCGAGCCATGAGAGATTTGAATGCTATTCGAAATGCGATGGCTGGGAAAACACTGCATCCAGGAGTGGATCCTGAAAAAATGACAGAACCCCTGGTGAGCAATTTATTCCTCTGTCTTAAGCCGTCACGATGAATCGACTAAAAAAACAGACATATTTTGAATTCTGTTGCTTGTTCTGCATTCACCATTTTTTCCCCCCTCAAGGTATCTGCCGTTACTCATAAAATTTGACTGAACTTTGATTTTTTGTAATTAGGTTCAAGGATTTCAGAACAACCTGGCAGGTTTCAGAGCTGAACTGCAAGTGGCTCTTTCTGTGCCTGGGGTGATAGCAGTGTGCAAAAAATTCCAGGTAATGACAACAATGTGTTAGTTACATGACACCTTAACAACCTCTTTTAAACTTTCGGTAAGCTGTACAATTTGCCGATATATGGCCTGGGAAAAGAGAACTAGGTCGCTCTCCATTTGTTCGTGGAGAGAAGGTTTTTGGGAGGATTTTTTCTTAAAATTATTGAACATAAATTAAGATCCATTGGATGAGTGCTATCCTGTTTAGCCAGGTTTTGGAGCAGGAGGGGAAAGAGCTTCCTGAGATCAGCGCCATGAGCAAGCCTTCCAAGATCGAAGTCGATGTTGTTGCCCAGGACGGCCACACTTGGATTGAGGTCAAGAGCTACAAGGGAATCACTCTGGAGTCTGGTCATTGGCAAGGCATCCCTGGACACATCAAGGTATTCAATCAGATCAAGACCTGAAAAGAGTCTTGTTTCTTGATAAGGCCTCATTTTGTGTAAGTTGGTATGAGTTTCAGGCTTTGAAAATGAATCAGGTTAACCTTGGAGAGCATTTTGCTGATGGAGCATCATCAATGTGTGGGAGAGATGAATTCAAATGGGACCCTAGCAGTGACGGATATTGATTGTGAAGCAAGTTCAACGATATTGGGATCAATTGGAGCATGTGTGTTTCCACCTGCGTTGTTGTTTCATGTATTCGATTGGACTGGGTCAAGCATGCACCCTCCTCCCAACTGATGGATGTGTGTGCTGAGATGTTGAATTAGGGCCTTGAGCAGCAGATCCAGGACTATCTGTATGTGGCTAGCTGTCCCAATAATCACCAGAGGTGGAGGGCTCCGAGTGTGGTGATCTATTTTCTTGAGGATATCGACGAAGGGGTGAAGGATGCCATTACTGAGATGGGAGCCTATGTACAGGTCGGACCAGGTCAGGTTCAATTATCGTCCCCTCCGACCCAGGTGCCAGGCAAGAGATACACACACTCGCATACACACACTGATAGAAATACCCAGAAAATAGCATTGGAAATGTATTAAAACACACTGTTTGTCACAAGGAAAGATGTGTACACTGACTCTCCAGAAGGAGCTTGACAAAATACAAACGATTTGCTGGTTGGATTCAGACCAGCAAAATCGATGTATGGATTACATGCCTTTCATTATTAATGAAAGGCATGTACTGTAGCAATAACACAGCACGGTGATATATGTCCTACTACACGCACATTTGATTCCTTACAATACTCAACAATTAAGCAAATTGGTTTGAAGTGCTGGGGCGTTGCATCAACGGAAAGAAAGCCCTGGACTGTCGAATGACATTAGAATCATAGGAATTCCGAGTCAAACTGAGCTGGTGTGTTTCTCACCATCAGATCCCCCTACTTTGGAGGGGGTTCCGGAGCCTCCGGAGCCTCCTACAATCGCCAATCTAGATGTTACCAGCATGTGCGCCTTGGTTTCTGAAGTCAGCCATGGGGGAGTTGAAAATGCGCTAGTCACCCAATGGGCCCAGAGAGTCTCTCACTGGCAAGATTCCTTGGAGGTCGGTTTTGGTGAAAGCCCATATGGATCTGGATACATCTGCATATACATTGAACTCCAGACCTTGGCAAGGCCTTCTGTGTGGTTTTGTGATTCTTGGCACTTCATGTTATGAAACCAAAAACGAAAGGACCTCTCACCCAGTTTAATTTTTGCCTACACTCACCTTCATGCAAAAGACCCGTTGCATATTTACCCCTTATTTGTTTGTAATGGCAAGCATCAAGCAATCTCCCACTGTGTCAAGTGCCCACAGCAGTTGTGCCCCCCCCCCACCCCCCCCCACCCCACACACACTCATTAGATATGTTTTGTGACCAGAACGAGAGGCGCAATCCGCTACTACAGGAAATAGGCCCTATACTACTACACAAACAGCTGGTGGCCACCGAGAGAGCAGTGCTACAGTTTGAAACATTGGTTGAAAAGTTTGGTGGAGAATCAGAGCTAGCCCGCTGGCGTGAGCTAAAAGGAAAGCTTGAAATTTACAGTGAGGTACGTTCCCCACCGAAACTGCATTTTGATTGAATCAATGTATTTTTCTGGTTTTGGGAAGGAAAAGTAGAAACAAGGCTGAAATCAGGAGTTGTGTTTCCACGTCTGACTTGCAGGCAAATAGCGAGGATTGGTTATCAAAGAGGGTGCTATCTCTGGAAAATGTGCCTCTGATACAGAAACATGTATTCGGGCTAGGGGACCATTTGAGAGCACTAGTCATCACAGCAAACATTAAGGGTATCCAAAAACTTGCTCATGAAGGGGTCAATCTCGAAGCTTTCACGCACAGGGCAGTCTGGCTGACCGGGCTCTAGGGAGAAGGGGGCATTTTTTTGTGAGAAGAATTGGACGTCCAATTTTTGACAAGTGCAGTTTTCCGGGGGATGAAAGCGGGGTTCACAGCCAAGTCCTCTTTTGTTTCATTTTTGTTTTTCTAATTTCTGATTTCTTTTTGTCCATTGAATTTTGGTTGGAATGAAAACGGATGGTGGCTTGTTTTGTTTTGTGCTGAATTTTGTTGCGGCATGTATGTATGTGTTTGTATTCTGAGACCATCGATGTAAACATTTCGAACACTCGGGTGAAATCTGAAATGTGTTCTGGCACATGGCAAGCACGCAGAAAAGGTGTTTCTCATTCAAATGTGAAAGCAGATTTCCTATATATCTCCAGAACATTGTGATTGTTGTTTTCATGGAGCGGGCGCTTGCTGTGTTGTCCTTTGGAGGATTGCAAAGCTTCAAAGTCACACCCAAGACCTGTCAAATTCGCTCAGCAGGAATACTTGGTACAACACATATGGAAAGATAGGTCACGTAGACCAAAAAAAAAGATTGGTGAGTAAGATGGAACGGGTGTGTGCAGTGGGATTGACCCCATCCTTTTACTATTTGTCATTGATGCAGCCGTTAGACAATGCCACAAAAATTTTCCACGTCTCGAAGAAACCATTTCCATTTTGTTTTGGCACCAATGAGCCTATCCCAGAAGAATGCTGCAACAATAGTGAATGAGAGAAAAACATGACCCAACCGTTATTACCGATCGGCCAAAGTTCATCACCCACAGGAGTATTCATGCTCCTTTTGCCATCATTTCCAACTTCTTTCTTTGTTTCTTTCATCCGAAAACATCAACCAGGTGATCAGTCTCAACGCTATCTCCTTGGGCTCTTTCTCAATGTTTTTCAAGTTGGTTTTTGCACGTGATTATTAAAACGTCGCCCAGTCGGACTCGAGATCTGCAAACCTAAGCGGCTGTCCATCACTCCATTGATGCAATGTCCAGAATTCTGAGAGTGTGCCAGTTCGGCGCGGAATTGCAATCCTACACGGCAGCGTTTGACTTGCAGAAGGCATTGGCCGCCTGGAGAAAAACGGATGATGGGGTGGATACTCTTCTACAATTGCAAGTATGGCAAGAGACGATCGAAAAAATTCCCACCAAAATTTTGATAGAAAAGCTGAGGAGAATCAATCACCTCTGGTCCACATGAAATTGACCTTAGCAGTGCAAGGAAGCATCACTGATTGAAATTTGTGTTGATGTTTTCTCCAATATCTTCGAACAGTCCTATTTGGCATCTGTGGTTCTGTTATGGGGCACCTCTCCGCCATCCCATCTAAGCTAATTCATGAATCTATTTTTACCCAGAGTTGCATAACCATGAATGCTTCAGCTAATCAATTTTTGTGATTTCCTTTTGTCTCAGCATCCTCCGCTGTACACAGTTGGCAAAAGAGGGAAGGATGATCATTTTAAGGTCCCTGCCGAGGTAAATCCCCTCGATAAAATTTGCTTGATTTTCTCTGTGGGGTAGATGAATGATCTTCAGATGATTGATAATGAGGGAAAAGAAGGACCGGTTTAATCAATTTACATCAAAAATGGAGGTGCCTTGGGGAATGGCCTGAGGTTTGATCTGATTGGGTGCAGGAAATTGAACGGAGAGGCTTTAGCATTCATAAAATCGATCGGGGTGGTGAAGTGACATATCATGGACCTGGCCAGATTGTAATGTACCCAATTGTTCACCTGCGGCAGCTGAAACTTGGAGCCAGGGCTTATGTGGAAGGCTTGGAGGATGTGATGGTCAGGATGTCTGGAATTTATGGCATTAGCGCTCGAGGGCAGGTCCCTGGCAGAACCGGAGTTTGGATCGGAGATAAAAAAATTGGTGCCGTCGGTGTGAGAATATCGCAGGCTGTAAGGTACTCCGCACAATCTGGGTGCATCTGTTGCGCAACACTTTCAGCAGTTTATAAAAAAACAAGAGCCCATCCCATGATCAAGAATATGAATATGAATATGTCATGAATTTGTGGCATGATTACCAGAGAATCAGGAATGAATGAAATCCATGCAATACGATTGGGGTTTAGTCTTGTTGCTTTTGGTGATGAAAACCTGTGGTTTTCTCACAGCACTCATGGCATTTGCTTCAATGTCAGCACATCCTTGAGCCATTATGATGCAATTGTGCCGTGTGGACAAAAAGACAAGGTAATGACAATGACCACATAGTTGTATCGGTAAATTTTGAGAATTTCTTGAAGCCCGACTGTAATTAGAGGTTCGACCTCTTGTGATTTTGCTTTTTCGTCAAAAGGGTGTAAAGCTTAGCCAGCAAAAAAGTAGATGAACACAAATATGGGCCTTTGTTAATTTGTTGCACATTTTTCGTGGATGATCAGGAAGTGACTAGTTTGGAGCGAGAGCTTGATCAAACAGTGGACTTCAAGAAAGCAGAAAACCAATTGGTGGAAGTTTTTGCTGAGCGATTCAAGTACGACAGTGTGGAGGCGGTTTCGGCATCAGGATTGAGGACTTCAGTCCCTGGTTGCCAGGCAGGGAATTCAACTTAGAATTATTCAAGGCTCCACCCATTTCCATGTATAATTCTTTGTGCAAGCCAAAAATGGCAAAGCTCAGCAAATGAGAGAAATGCTGCTTTCTTTTTCGTGACAAGAAACAGTGTAGAGTCCCGTTGTTTCCTCATGAGGTCAGGGTATCTTTCGATTCTCTGTGGATTTGTCTGTGTAAGGTTTTGAAATTATGTCTTGCCACATTTCGCAACTCATCTTTTTCGTGATTGATACGCATAGTCAATGCTTGTTGGCAAACTATGGACATCAACTCAATCATTCAGTCAAGCTAAACAAATTCAACGATTAAAATTTCACCCTGCAGAAGATTAAGAAACACCCTCATGCACAAAGGTTCATGCCCCTCTCCCCCCCCACACAAAAACACACTTTCAAAAGAATGATAAAGTCCCAGACTTCCAAACAAAACCCCAATTCAGATTGAATCGGCTTGTGGGGGACGGAGTCAGGTCAACAAACAGAAACGACAGAATGGATCGAACACAGAACCTTTTCTCCTTTCACTCTGCCAGCTCTTTTTCTCCCCCTCCTTCTTTCTTGACGTCAGCAACGAGGTCTGAGAATACTTGCAAGGACTGGCGGCCGACCAAGGCCGCCTTGTAAGTGAAAAACCCCACCAACATTGACAGCAACTCCAAGTGCACCCCCACGTCGTCCGCAGCAAGAGTGTTCCATCTGAATAACAAGGCATTCAGTCACAAACAGTCATGATTCAATAAATGACATAAATACAAGCATGGAAATCATTCATGAGGTCAGCTGTGCAAAAGGTTCCATCCCTGGTTTTAAATGAACATGACAATGAACGCCGTTGCAGAATACAAGTTTTAATCTTTGTTCACACAACCATCCAACTCCCCCACACCCCCTGTTTTCTGTTGGATGATTTTTGCACTTCTTGCTGAAAGGGCACCTGTTGAATCCCAGCACCAGAATGGCCGGAACAAGGAGTCTAGGCTGCGAAGCGAGTCCACCGGTGTCGCCAGTGCCAACAGAATCCACCCCTTGATTCAAAAGGCGTAAATACCATAGGCCACCCAGTGCACCCACCAAATAGCTGGCTGCAGTATCCTGCAAAGAAGCAGAAAGAGCGTTTCAATGCTGAGATTCTTGGCTTTCTATTTCCACTTATTTTGGGGTGTTTTTTTCAAGAAAATGCGCTGATGATGATACACATGGTATGCATACCTGTGGATATGTGAAGTAAACCAAGCCAAAACAAAAGGCAATGAGCCCGACAGTCCAGAGCTGAGTTTCCTTTTTATCTTTTTCATACTGAGTCATGGCGTCTTCGTTTTGTTTGTAGCCACCAATATCTTCCACTCGAACTGCTGCAGGCGAAAAACGCTGACCCCTCGTTCCCCTCTTGGATTCAGTTCAAAAAGAAAAGAAATCAGTGCTGTACACACTAAGCTTTCGCTTTCCAGCAAGAAAAATATTCACATCCGCTGCTTTTGCTTTTTTTTTTTTTACAGAGACCAAGTGAGAAACTATCAGGTGTTGAATGGAATGTGCTTACCGATGATCCTGGGATATAAGGAAGTTTTTGCATGTCCTTCTTGTCGAGAGATTTTGAAGTGGATACTTCCTCAGCCATTCTTTTGCGTGCAGAAATTCGTTGCTTTGATCTCTCCAGCTCCTTGCTCAGATCGACGTTCATACTAAACAAATAGCCCCCAAACAAGGGATCAGCTGCCTACTTTCGGTAAGGCGAAAATGCAGTTTATGAAACTAGCTCAAGAGGAGCCCATGTCAAGGCAATAAACACTCGGTGGGCTGAACAAGACGCCGGGACCTGTACCTAATTTTGATGCTGTGAATGTATGCGTTATGTTTCAACACAAACTAACTCGAACCTTGAGAATTGAAAAGGAGGGCGGGCATTTTTTTTTTTCTATAGCACAGTTACAGTCCGAAGCAGTAGTCAGGAAATTGAACAATAATAACAATCTCTGACTGATGACAAGTACTCAACAGAATTTACAGTTGCCCTTGATATCGGTGTGTCCATGAAAAAATGAAAGAATAAAACCTAGAAGCACAACGACAATTGAAGCGACCAATTCGGAATGGGAAAAACAAATATACAAGAAAGTTCAAAAAAAAGTAGGTTCTGATCGACCTACTCATTCAAATCAGAAACTCGGTTGAAACTGAGGAAACCGGAAGTTTTCTGCTCTTCCTGTAAAATAATTTACATCATCAACTTATCAGCTCAGAAATTCAGAACCCCACTACAAAAATTAATGCGAATGTGCCATCTGCATATGAACCGGGCGAAGGAATGACCTGTATTTTTGAACTTGCATTGTCGTTTAGTTTATACATTTAAAATAATCACATGAAATTTGCTCTTTGGAATAGAATACCTCCTTCTGTTCCTCCTCTTCTCGCTTTTTCTTTGCCTCTTCATACTCCATCTGCCATCATTCCAAAATCAGCATTCTTACTATGGATCAAAAAAGAATTACATCTTATACACTATTCTTTAGTAGCTTTTTTCTCACGAAATCCAAAATCCTTTCCACACATTTTGCTGAGAATCCTCACAAACCGTGAATGCCTGGGTTTCTCATAAGCTAACTCGAGCGAACGGCAGGCAGACTAACCTCAGATTTCCAGTCTGAATTCCAAATGAACTCCGAGGTCCATCGATCCCCACGTTTCGTCAAATCAGTTTTCTTTCTCAATGGCAAGACTTCAGCTACAACAAAAACAAGGAACAGACGCCATTAGCCCATATTGAATTCTGCATGGGATCCATCGAGAGTGTTCCAACCCTCTGATGCAAACCAAATTGATGCTCATTGAACATTCTTGGCTAATCAGTCTGGAACCAGAAAAGGAAATGAAAAGTTCAAAAGCATAAAAGCCTCAATGCAATGTGTTCGAAATAGGTATGAAACAATAACTCCTCTGCAATTTCTTTTTCCTCATCTTCAGGAATTGCTAATTGTTGGGACATTCTTTTCCTCTTTTTTGATAAGATTCATGTGTTCAAGAAGTCGCGTCCCAGAAAGGGCAGCTGAAGGCTGGTGGTTACCGTTGGGATCAGTTGGCTTGAAGAACCCCTTGTCGGGCAGAGGAGCCGCGCGACAACATAATTCTCGTCGATTCGCGGGTGTACGGACGTACAGCTTTCGAAAAATAAAGTTGGTGGTCGACATCAGCGAAGCTCTGTGCACATCCGAGCAAGGCATTCTCACAACACAAACAACTGGCTGGGAAAACAATTCGTTTGGCTGGTTTGCAGAGTTCTCATTACATTAAATAGCGTTTTAATGATGACAAATGGTGCGATCGATCTCGTCACATCGCGAGGAATTTCAAACAGACATTTTAATCGGTGGATGACGACCGAATTTGCAAGGTTCAGAAGCTTCAGCACCAGGAAAGGAAATTATGGCAACAAAACAAAATCACAAAATCAGGTGTCTTGTAAACACAAGTTCACCGAATCAGTACACCGTCACTGGATAGTGGTCGTCAATAACTCAGTCCTTGCATCCAGTTGTGTTGTATTGCATATTTGCCCCTGGAGACTGCTTGAACAATATCAGATTGCAAACTAATAGTGCACTTAATTGGTGCCTAGAAAGAAATTCATGGCTTGAAATTGGATTACGTGTTTGTCCTCTTGCAAGATCATTTTGTAGGCAACACTTCATCATTTCGCCGACCAGTGGATTCGGACTCATATTTCATATTTGATATTTACTTCTGTGCCTGGCCTGTATCACTTCTTGGAGTGTCTTGTAGAAAAGGTTAGAGGAAGAAGGAATGTACGGTGAATTAAAAGGGGCTTTCGTGAGAACTCACGGGAAGTACAGGAAGAATCGGTGTATTGGAAAAGTACAGTGGGTTGTTGGAGGACAGGCAGTACTAGGAAGAGGAAGGATAAATTGTGGTTGAGAAAACGATGTGATTAGTTCTTGTAAGTCCCTTCAGGGCAAAGCCCAAGTGTGTTCTTTTGAGTGTTCCACCCAACTGTTCTCAAAGGATCGAGTCCAGTAAGCTTATTGTTACATGTCTAACAAAAATAAACAAGCAAACACACAAACAAACAGAATTAAAAAAATAGAGCGGAACTGCAACACACCATTTAATATATTTTAATTTGCAAAATGTTGAGCATCGCATCAAGCTGCCAGAAACGAAGACAGAAACTTCACTTTAACATGTAATAAAACTTTTTCCGTTGAACTCGCCAGCGATTCCAAGTGAGCACACACAACTTTGCGGTTTATCTCTTGCAGAGTTCTGGCTGGATTTCTTGGTAGATATCGATTTCCTGTTCAGTCCAAACGATTTGTCAAGTTGAGGCGGCCGCCACATGGGTTTCTTCGATGCTCTCAGCGGTCCGGCTCGAATACGTTTCGCACAAGATTTCTGCGTACGTATTTGAGCTCTTCCTGATTTGTCGACGCTATTCTTGTTTAGACGAAGGGTTGAACTTCCTCGAAGAGTCGACCAAAAAAGAGAAGGACGCCGCGCCCAAGAAATCAAACGGGTGGGTGAAACCGACAGTGTCCATGATTCAGCGCGGGCTCCCTTGACGCCATTGGTGATCTGGTTTGGTTTTCACCCAGGCAAAGCAAGCCCGCGTTCGGGTCCGCGTTCGGAGGTATGATCTTCGCCAAGTCGAGCAGTTACCGCATCATGATTCTTTGGCGATGGCGGATTTCTGGTTCGAAAATTCTGTTTTGGTGTGCAGGCGGCTTGGAGGATGATGACGACGAAGACGATTTTTTCAAAGAGTTCGCCGTGGATTTGGACGACGTTGCCGGAACGTCGAACCCGCCAACAAATGAAGAAACGCTCAACCTGTCAGCTATTTCTGCAGGCGCGACTGATTGCAGTATTCGCAACTCTCTTGCGTCCGTTTTAATTTTGGCTGGGCAGGACCTTCTCTTTCGAGGTTTGGGAATTTGGCTCATTGTGTGCTGTTGACTGATCCAGATTGCGACTCCAAGGCTTTGCTGGAGTCTTCGAGTCTGAATGAATCGTCCGACGCAAAACAAGCCGGCCATGAGGAGCCGCAGGTGACGTCTGGGGAGACGCCGAACAACGAATATGAAGTCACATTGGCAATCACCGATTCGCAAACTCGATCAGAAGACAATGGCCGCGAGCTGAACGAAGCCTCCATCAACGTTGACACTAACAAACCCATTGAGCCGATACCGGCTGCTGCGAACTCGAAGCTGGAGCCAGCGAAAAGCCATACTGAGCAAGGTGACAACACCATTGCATCGATCGTCAACAGGAATGGAATGAATATATATTGGGGACTGGCTCCAGACGTTATCGCCTGTATTTTGCCCGAATCACGAGGAGTCGTTGTTCGCCCCGAGATCATCCCTTGTGTGTTCGTTATCCAGAATTTGCTGATCAAATCGAACATCCCAGAGCCAAGGCGGAGCGGACCGAAGATGGACCACCTGAAACTACCGATTACGATTTGGGTGCTAAATCCACCAGCGATCTGCATCAGGCGAAAAATGTCGAAGCGCTGCAAGACGCAACCAAGAAAGGCACGAAAAAGGCGTTCGTTGTGTTGTTGACCCACGTCTGTTCTGAAGAGTTGCTCTTCATTGCAACAAGATTTCCAATCGAGATATTGAAATGAATCACATTCCACAGATGAAGTTCTACTGAAGGCGGCGCAGTGCGAGAAAATGGATGTCATCCCAACTGTGGCAGGTGGTCTGGAATCACCTCCTGTTCCACCACCGGCCATAGAACCGATTGTGAATGCATCCAAGGGAAGGGCCAGCGATGAACCGCCCATCTCATCAAAACTTCCACCACTTGAATCTAAAGTAGAGTTCTTGCTTGATTGCTGCCTCAACTATTCCAGACCTGACGTTGAGCTGCCCCAGGCTTCCAATCCGCTACCAGAACATCATTGCGGGTTGGCAGCTGAGGAAGCTCCTGTTCAATCCTTCGGCCCCCAGCTTTCTTCAATCAGCAAGAATCCAGCTCCAGAAACTAGCCCTATTGCTATGAATGATATAGCAGCAAGCTCATTGTCACCAGCTTGCACGCAAAAAAGTCCAATATTGCCGCCAAGAGATGAGCCAGCCAAGGAGAGTGCAATTCCAAAGGAGAGCACTGAAGTTTTGCCCATGCACTCAAATGCAAATATTGCTTCCTCGGGCGGCCAGTGTCAAAATGATGCCAACGATGAGCAATTACCAGCCAGACCAGGGCATATTAACACCATGAGAGGTGCTGAGGTTGGGTCAATGGGTCCAATTTCGTTGAGAGGAAGCTCTTTAGGGATGGAAACGCTACCCCTCCCACCGAAGCATGAAACTGCTTCCACGACCCTACTGGTGGAACCAGAACCGCCAGCCGAAACCGGAACCCCCCTAGAATTATCCGTGAACTTTCATCTTCAGTCCAAAGCAGCGGAACAGCTCTGCATCCCACCTGAGAAGGCCACCACTGGGATTCGCGAAGGAGTGCAGGGCTCTTTGGAGAACCGTGACACCGAAATGAAGGATGTGTGCCAGGAGATCCCATCCATTCCTTCTCCTGTGGCCCCATCTGCTCCACCAAAGGCATGGAATTCCTTGTATCCTGTCAAGATCCCCGCTTCTGCTGGAGCACCAAACTTGCTGTCTTCTTTGTCCCGAGGGGCGAAGGAGGCATCCAAAGCTCCACCTCGGCCTGCAGGATTGATCAAGACTTCGCCAGTAGTTCCACCAGTGGCTCTACCTCTCCCAACATCATTGCCGCTGAACACCCCCAAGAAGCCATCAACAAGGCCAGTGACGAGTCTGCTGGGCAACTTGCAGAGGTTCCGAGCAGAACCAAGCCTTCAGAAGTCTCCAGGTCAGTCTGGGGATCCATTGCCACTACCTATATACTTGCTAGGTACATACAATCAGGGGGAATTCTAAATGCAAACACCTTTTCTGTCGACAATCTCTTTTTCTGCAGGATTGACTTATGGAGCCAAGCCACAGGTGGATGGCCGGAGCAAAATTTTACTCGCACCTCGTGTTGTACCAACCAAAACCCTCTTACCACAAACTCCAACACAGGTGGCAGCTCTTCCTTCTGCTTCTACTTCTGTTTCTGAGAACTCCACCAATCCCATCGTGCCTCCGTCCCAACACTCTCATGAAGGCGGTTCGAGTTGTTCCCCCCAGCCCCTCGAGAACCAAGGCTTACCACAGCTCTTACAGAAAAGTGGATCTCTTCATGACATCGCTGCTGAGGAGATTCACAAACTTGGAGCTGTTGGGCAATCCAACGAAAATGCAAATGGCTTGGTTGTGGGTGGTGGGCAATCTGAGGCGATATTGGAACCTGTCCGTAACACTCACGAAAGGCCTGGTACCCTTGCAGTGGACTTCATGGCAACCGTTCGCTCCTTGGAGATAGTAAGCAGAAGATTTTTTTCCCTTGCTCGAAAAATAGCAACAAGAAATATCCTCAATATTGATCAGCCAGTTATCGAATCATCAGAAACTCTGCATTATTTATTGCTTTTTTTTCATGCAAGAAAACCGACGGTGGTTTTTTTTAGATGATGCTGGAGGTACAGGATTTGCAGGGGCACGTGATGGAATTGAGAGTTCGAGCTGCAATTGGTGGAAACAAGTTGGCTCGATTGGATAGCCCCATGCTGGACGAAAAGCTCCGGAAGCTGAAAAGGAAGGCAGAAGAGGCTCTGGGTAGCGGAAAACAAGAGAACATGGGATGCAGGAGGGAGCAACGCATGAAACGAGGCTGACAAGGGCACTTCTAGCAAGAGAAAAAGAGCCTCACACTCTGCAGACATCAACAGTCAAATAGATGTAAGCTAATAGTGACTAATCTCTTATTTTTGTCATATTTTCGTCTGGGTTTCTGTGTGGTGCTGTGATCTTGATTCCTGTGGATATTTGTCCTTGTGTTGCTCTTAAACTAGGCCATCTGTCATTCGACATGCCATTTCAGCTTGTGTCACTGCTCCACATATTGAGATGTATGTGGTTATCTTGCTACACCCTAAGGGATCACTCTCTCAAAATGTTCGTCCTGGGGATGGTGAAAGGATAAATGATGGTGTAAATATAAATGATGAGACGTGCTGTATTGTCGAACAAAGGGTGTTTTTGGAACTAAATCACAGTTGTCCATCTTGTAAGTAGTGACAGAAAATTATTGGGGGGTTGTAGTATCGAGGAAGATGGGCCTGTAAGAAAAGTGCCATCCAACAAAAACCTCAAAAGGTTCTGAATGCAATTAAACCAAACGTGGTTTTACATGAAACACCCAATCTCACCTGTCTCTTCTCAGATCACTAACAGTAAATTATGAATAATACACCCAGACATGATACTCTATCAACCCCTTTCAGAAAACCCCACCAAACACATCAAAGAACAAGCAAATATCTGAATAAGCCAAGAAAGGGGCAAGACAACGGGACAATGAATTGATGTGCTCCCAAAGGCTTGGAAATATTTATTTCTCAAAACAGTGGCCCTGCAAAGAAAATTGACACCACCACTATCAAATCACTGGCAATGGTCCCTAATCTACAGAATCTACCCTGTGAACCAGCAGCAACTATCACATGTTGATCAACGTGAATACGCTTGGTATTGATAGTAAAATAAAAGCTTTTGAATTGAAACATATGCTTGATTGAGATGACCTCCAATTAGACTTCAGCCAACTCAATGCCATCGTCAATTTTCGCCTCTTGGAAGCCTTTGAATGGTTTTCGAGCAAATCTCTCTCTCAAATGTGCCACCAAATACCTTGTATAACACAAGTGGGAAACTGTTTAGATAGATCACAGCTCACCATCGGAACAAGAAAAAGTAGCAAAAAAATACAAGGAAAACAATTATTGCAAGAGAATCACAAGGCAGGTTGTATTTTTGACCACAATACCGAATCAGGCAAAACATGGAGTGCATTCTATTTCTTTTTAGCTTTCTTCTGAGACGACTCACAGCAGGTAAAACGATAGCGTGATTAAAATCGGCAGGACAGTGTAGTAGAGTATGGAGCTTGTCTTGCTCCAGTTCAGGGCTTCATAAACCCAAACACCAGAAGCTCCACGGTAAACCCAAAAAAATACAGCATAGACTGAGGTGAAAGCAATGGGAATCTATAGCAAACACAAAAAAGGATAAATTCAACCAAGGTCTTGCTGATGCACTACGCCATGGTCAATTTCAGATCCAAATGAACGGGCAACATAAATTCCGTTTCCCCACAATACAAAAATGGAACCTCAAAGTATTCACAAGAAATCTGAGGGGATCAAAGCCATCCTTCTGTGTGTGGGCTGTCGAAAAATTCCTGCATGAAGTATAGGGTTCGTACTTCTGCTGGACAACGAAATATCAGAGAAAACAGCATTGTTGAACCTGCAAATGGTAGCTGACGATGGGCAGGCGGCTTATGATCAACTCTCCCAGCATCACCACAACATTCACACCATGTCGGAAAACGTTGTCCAAGTGTAGTGTCCCCTCAGGTTCGTAGATGACAACCCAATAGAAAGCAGTTAAAAATATGGCATTGCTGGCCGCTGTTACGTAGACAATGACGAATGCCTTGTCCAGGGCCTGCCATATCGGTGACGGTGCCCCTTTTTGATAATAACCCTGAACAAATCGCAGACAAAGAGAAAACAAAAAAGGAAACACAGAGTTGGGTGAGAGCTTTTTTCGCAGGAAATAAACAACATGATGAAGAAAATATATCGAATGCCTTCGAACATCACAACGATAAAAAAAAGCCAGTCCTCTGTGAAGAAAAGGAATGACATTGTTTGCACCTTGGCAGATACAGCAATTCCAATAACACTATAAAGTGCCATTGCTACAAAAGACCAGTTGGTGAAGAAAGTTATCCAAGTTCCAGGCAGCCCTGAGCCCCACACCCCCTACGCAACAAACAATCCTCTGAAAATTTGAACAGACGGAAAACGGAAGTGTTAGATCTATTCTTAAACACCGTCTTCAGTAATTCAGAGTTCCATTTTTGAAACTATTACTTTACCTGGTAAAATACGGTGAACAGGAAAAATCCCAGAACAAATTCCCTGTACAAGAGAATTGGCAGCGATCCGACATGGTGGCCAACCACCTACACAACCACAACAAGATCCCCATTGCCTCTATTCTGTTGTTGGTGAAACGATCAGTTGCAAGTGAAACACAATTCAGAAAGGAGGGCTTTTTTTTCACATCATAGATGAGCAGGCAGCGGTACATGGTGAAGGTCAGTTGAAGAGAAAACCTTACAAAGAATTTGGTGCCAGCTACCAAGAGTCAATTCCACATCCTCTTTCCCCCTCCCCACCTCATTCAGGAAGAGCAAAAAGAAATGAGGTAGGTGTGTCTACATGTATGAGTGTGTTTGGTGGGTGGAAGGTAGAATGGTGGCACCCAACAAATTCGAGCACAAAGAAAACTACCCCTCCAGAATCTCTGGACAATGCACTCCCCATCATTCCAACCCACACTAATATCGTCCCATTCGTTCTCACTCGATTCCTGTGATTTTCCTCAAGTCTTCGAGAAAACGGAGAAGCATCACCCTTGTGCATTTTTTTCTTCAAACTCTTTTGCTCTGCTTTCTTCTTCCCAAATTTTCAAGTTTTCTGATGCCAGCTTTTCCAGCCCAATCACTGCCTCTCCATCGGAGCCGCTTTCCCACAAAACCTCAGCAATCGCTAGATGTGCCTCCCCCAATTCGCAAGCCAGCAACCTCCCCAACAGGGAATCATCCACATCACCCCCTGACGAACCATATCTATCTAATACCGCCTCTATTGGCTCCTGCAATTCGGTCCATCGCGTTTGCAACAAGGGTTTCTCCAAAGAAGCAGTCTCAAAATCGCTCTGAGGCAAGTGTCGATACCGACAAAGGAAATCGAAATGCCAAGGTAAGAAATAGAAGGCCATTTTCTTCCCACGGGCATCATCCTGGAAGTGCTCCTTCATGTACACAGCCAGCCGGCGGTAAATTTCCACTCGTTCCTTCTGAGAGAACAGCATTTCCCTTTTCTCCTCGTACTCCTGAAATATCCATGGCTTGATAAGGGCTCCCCTGGCCGCCATCACAGCATGGAATTCAGACTCCGCCATTCGCCTGTCGGCCTCATAGTATGTCAAAACATCCCCATTTCCAATCACTGGAATCGTCACGTCGGATGCTATTCTACCCATCAAATCCCAATCTGCCGGTTTCTTGTATCGCTGTTGACTGGTTCGTCCATGGATCGTCACAAAAGCAGCCCCAGCAGACTCCAGCAATCTCACCACCTTCTCTGCATTGATTTTCGAGGCTGACTCTCCCGTACGGATTTTCACCGTCAATGGTATTGGCGATCCCTCAGATATCATGTTCACCAATTTAGCCAGTTTGTTGGGTTTCCTGAGAAGCATGCAGCCCAGGCCACGTCGGGTAGCCTCAAAAATTGGACACCCACAATTCAAGTCAACCCAATCAGCACCGGCCTCAGCCGCCACCTTGGCAGTTGCGATTCCTTCAGCAGCTGAATTTGTGGCGAATTGGACCCCAAAAAACTCTTCGTTGTCAGCTCTTTTCAGCCTTGCTTTCTCAGCCCGGTTGCCTTTCAACAGCATCCGAGAAAACACCATTTCCGACATGGTGATTTTTGCCCCAAAATCGGCACAGAGCCTTCGATACGGCAGATTTCCCCCTCGAGTGAGCGGCCCCAAGATCAGCTCCCCTTTCACTTTGTCGGCCAAAATTTTGTTCCGTGTGTGGACTGAATCTGACACCTTCATCTCCGGTGGAGTGGGTGGGGTTTGCGAACGGGGGCTTTCGGTGGAACTGGCAAGAGTGCTGATTGATTTCAACACTGTGGAAGACCGCTGCCTTGTCGGGCAAGCCCGCACACTCATATGGGCGTCGCCGCTGCATAGAGAAGATTGGAAGCCGATCATCCTAAACATCACTCAATTGTCCCTGCTGCCAGACCAAGCCAAAACCCATCTTGCTCAAAACCTTCTGAACTTCAGATGCCCCAGGATCCATGTCAGGCCAGAGGAAGGGGCTGCCATCTACCAGCCCAAATCACCGGATTTGTCAGGGATGTTCTAGAGCAGTGTTTGTTCTTCCCCACTGCAGTTTGGTCAAGCCATTGTGGAACGAAATTCGCTCCCCTGTGCAGTGGCTTCGAATACTATTTTATTGCATGTAAGTTTATATGCATAAATATACTAGAGATATAAATCTACTTTCCTGCATACATCTAGATTTATAGACCCTGTGAAATTTGTTTATATCCGCACCACATGGCTGGGATCCAACAGGTCCCATGCGAAAAAGCCATCAGGTCTTTTTGTGGGATGGACAGCATTCCTCTTGTTGGTTACAGCCAGAGTCCCTCTGTGTTTCACCCATTTGCTGAGCACACTGTGCTCGTTCAACAAGTACAGGGAAACATTGACCGCAACCGTCACAAAAATCGCATAGAAGGCGATTCCCCCCGTTCCCGCCATAATTTTCTAGACCGTCTGGAGTTGGAACCTGAACAGAAACAACACCAACCTTCTGATCTTCGCTGCATTCAAGAAATGGCCGAAAACGATAATTTCGGGCGAATCGTGGAAAGATCGGGCTTCGTTCGGAAGGAAACAAGAGCGATGGGGTTTGGAATGAAGATATCGACACAAACAGGGAGAAAATCACAATTCAGAATGGACCGGGGATGTGTTTCGTTACCTTGGCCAAGAGCCTTTTTCGACGAGTGCAGGATCTACCGCTTTGTGGACAGCTGTTTTTGTATTTTGTTTTTCCCCACGCTCAGCGCTACTTCGCTATGATCCAGAATAAACAACCCCCACACGTTCAAAACGATCAACAAAAGACGAATTTGGGGAGGTGAGGAGGCCAAATCACGCTCCAACCAGCAACACCCACATCATTCTCTCTCGACTTTCCCTTGAACCCACCCTATCAACATTTCCAGAACATATTGCTTCCTACTCGCCTGTGCAGCTGGCAAAAAATCAGAGAGACAAGAGCTGAGATTCCAGCCCAGGTGCTGCATAGTACTTCGGGTTGGAACTTGCCTCTTTGACAAATATGCATGTAGGGTAAAAAATATGGCCTTAAAAAGCAAGGGCACCTGTGTTTTCGTTCCTTCTTTTTGCAAATCCATGTTTAAAACATGCAGCCCGCCCCCCCCCCTGATGAAGGTGCTATGGGTGAAAATCCCACGAGAATTTTGTCTGGAAATGGGTCACAACTTCACCAGGCTGAATTCTCAACTGAATTCATGTTTGAGTTTGTGATTCTAAAACATGTGATGCTGATTGTGGCCAGCACATTAAACATTGGTTAGTTTACACACAAAATTAAGACACCCAGAAGCTGATGTGAATGATGGGAAATCCACCCACACAGTTCCCAGTTCTAAAGGATTAGTCATCATTGAAGTTGGTACCTGAGACCACAGCACATGGAATGTTGATCTTGTGCCCAACTGGTCAAAACTGGCACATCCACATTGGGGTTTTTAATCCAAGTTTTGCCACAGACCAGTCAAAGGATTGTTGGGTCTTGTGAATCTTTTTTGGTTCACAACCCCAAGAAGACAAGGGCCAGAGAGTTAGAGGAAGAGAGAGAGCCGGTGAGAGAAAGAAAACAAGCAAGCTGGCTTTAGTTTTTTGCTGCCCGAAAGTGTCTTTTCATTGCTCCGGAACTTTCGCTCCGTTCAGAGGGTGTTGTCCCGTTTGGCGCGGTTGGCTAGAGAAACGTGCAGTCCGTGGCACGGGTTTCAGGGGCGATCGAAAATTTCGGGGCTCTTTCTAGACGAGAGGTTTGCTTCTCACAGACGGACGGTTGGTCGCGACCTTTCGTTTGCCTCTCCCAGTTTCGTTTCGAGACCTGTTTCGTTTTTCCCCCGCGAAACTCTCGTGTGGGTCCAGCCAGGTTCCAGGAAAAGTCTTCATCTGACGGTTATCATCCTTTCTTTTCTGGATCAACAGGAAAGGGTGCGACAGCATGGAAGAACAAACGGCAGCGCCTCAAGGTGACCAGAACATCGTCGAGCAAGAGGTTCCGAACCCAGCTCCTGCTGGCGCTGGGAACGAGTCCCAATATCTCGTTCACTCGGTGCAGCCCGCCACTGTTGGCACTGGCGCCACTCCTCCTCCCCTGATCGCCCCAGAAGGTCCAGTTCAAGTGGTTTCCACAGACCCCATGGAGGTGGAGGCGTCGAGTCCACAAAGGTGGGGGTCAAGGTTTCTGGGTGTTTTTTGTTTTTTCTGTCGCCTCTTTGGGTATTAGTTGGGAGTGAATTTTATGCATTCCTTGTAACTTTGGTGGGTTTCTTATCGTTTCTGGGGAACTCTGTGTAGGGCATTCCCTGACTCGCCCATCAAAAACAGTGACCCTAGATTCGTGGATTGCTTTCTGTTTTTTTTTTTTTTCTGCCATGCCGATCAGGTCTTCGCATCCCTTGGTTTTTCTGTGTGTTCGTACCCATGCCGGTGTTTTCCGCTGGACTTAATTTTAGTTTCTTTTTTTTTTCCCAGAGCCAGTCAGAAGGCATCAAGGCAATTTTGGCAAGCGGGGGACTTGTTCCCCGACAGCGATGAAATGGATAAGGTGGAGCGGCCAGGTCTGGATCATGCCCGGCTTCACCCCAGATTTCTACATTCAAATGCCACCAGTCACAAGTGGGCCCTCGGGGCTTTTGTGGAGTTGCTGGACAACAGCATGGATGAAGTGGAGGCTGGTACGTCAAATAATACTTAATTATTTATTTATTTATTTATTTATTTATTATTTTCTCATTTCGTTAATTGTATTCTATGTCGCCCGAGTTTATTTTGAAATGCTGCAGATGCATCAATTTTGACTTTTTGACAATTTTTATTTTTTGTTGTGTTAATTAACTTATTACTATTTTTTTTGTTTTGCGGGGGGGGGGGCATTTGTGCCCCACACTGGACTACACGATCGATATCGAATTGTTGTTTGTTTTTTCCAGGCTGTTCATATGTGAAAGTGGACAAGGTGGACCATCCCAGCGAGGGTGTTGCCAACCCAATGTTGCTAGTGGAAGACAATGGAGGGGGCATGGACCCAAACATCATCAGAAACTGCATGTCCTTTGGATTCTCCATGAAAAAAGGTAGAATTTTTTGCAGAACCCATGCTATTGCACAATCTCGCCATTATTGGCTTCCATATGTTTTGAGAATTATATTTTTCTTTTCTTTTGCAGGAAAACAGATGATTGGGCAATACGGAAATGGGTTCAAAACGTCCACCATGCGGTTGGGCGCGGATGCTCTGGTGTTGACAAAAAGCAAGGCCAATGGAACTTGCAGTGTGGGGCTGCTATCTTTCACTTTCCTCAGTGCGACCAAATCCCAAGATGTGGTGGTCCCCATCATTGACTACAACCTGCACGAACGAAAAAGGTGAGGGGAGTTTTGTTGTATGTTTTGGACAGGATATATACTGTTGGTCATTCAAGCAGTTCAGGCTTTGGGAATCTTGTTCCTGTTTTGATGCTCTGGTATGTGCAATCCAAACAGCATACACTGAGCTGACGTTGCCTGTGTTTTTATTTTGGGCTATATCAGAATTTTTGACAATGAGGATTGGCAAAGAAAGCTCTCATTGATATGTGAGTGGGGCCCATTTGAAAGCGAGACTGAAATTTGGAAACAGCTAGACAGCATGCCTTCACAGGTAACGACTGATTTTTGATAACCACCGTTGTTCAACTTTTTTCTGCTTTTCGTTTTGTGTCGAAAACCCCAAAGCAGTGTATTGGCAGAAAATAAACCCCACTGCCAGACGAATATCCACCCTTTCTGACCAAGTTTTTCGCTGTGGGGACTTGGTAGATGGAGCACTATGTGTTGGGGTTGTCAAACATAGGTTTTGGTTTGAGCTGTTTTTATATTTTTGTAGGTATAATTTTTTTGATGAATGAAAAGAAAATCGATAAATCTGTTGTGTTTGTGTATGTGTTGCTGTTGCCGTTGCAAACAACAGGGAACACGTGTATATATTTGGAACCTGTGGCAGACATCTGAGAACATTCCAGAGCTGGATTTCTTGACGGACGAGAAGGACATTCGATTGCAAGGAGGGGACGAAGAGGTTCTGGAGTCGATGACCAGAAAACGCAGAACTGATGAAGGAATGAGACGATGCCATTCCTACAGGCATTCTCTGAGGGCCTACATTGGGATATTGTACCTCAAATGGCCGGATGTAAGTGCATGCACATTTCAAAAAACTGTTGCTGATTCTTTTGTAGGAGCGTGGGAAGTTTGCTTATTTTTTTTATTTGTTCTTGCCGTTAGAATTTCAACATCTCGATTCGTGGGGATAATATCTCTCGTGTGCCTGTGAGTGCTGGCATGAAGCATATTATCAACTATGAGTACCGGCCGAGGCAAGTGCACAAGGAGGATCAGGAAAGAACTGGTAAGCACCAACATCCGAGTGACAGTGCAACTTGTGGTATATTTGCTAATTGCATAAAAGAAGGAAAGGAAAAGGAAAGATTTGTTTAAGGGCTTCAATTGATCTTGTATGTTGGGAAGGACGATTGCCCGATTTTTTTTTTTTCTGTAATTCAGTTCCAACCATGAATTGTGGCTTTGTGCTCCCTGAAGGGGGGGGATTTTTTTTTACAACTAATCGTTGCTTTTCGGTGATGGATTTCCAGGGCCCGTCGTGGTTGGTGTAAAAGTCGGATTTGCGGTGGAGGCCCCTGACACGAACGTGAGTGGCTTTTGCGTGTATCATCGAAACCGGTTGATAAAACCATACTGGAAGGTCTACTCCAGTGCCTCCTCTGTCGGAAGGGGGGTAATTGGATACCTTCAAGTTGATTTCGTGGAGCCTGCCCATGACAAACAGGTATTGCAACAACATGAATCTCTCGAAAAGTGCATGAAATCGAAATTCCATTTCGTATCTGTTTTTGGACAAGTATCGTACACCCCAGCGATAAGAGCTCAGGCACAGGCCTCAACTTAAGCTATATATATGAATTTTTCTGTATCTAAACACAAGCTAAAAGCTATATGCTGCGACATGTATTGATATGATCCCTCAGACTTTCTCTGTTCTCGTTTTTTCTTCCCCAATCAGGATTTCGAAAACACCCCTCCGCTCCAAAAATTGGAGAAATATTTGAAGAGACAGGTCCCCCATTTCTGGCGAAACAAAGCCCACTTGATTGGGTACCAAGAGGGCCCACACTCAACCACCGTTGCCCGGGCACCCCGAGTGAGCAACGTCTCCAATGCAACCTCCACTGCACCAGTGACACCAGCCTCTCAGAGAGGACACAATACAAGATCTACCCCATCAAAGGTCCCTGTGATAAGAGAAGTGATGGAGGAACAAATCACTGCACAGATTGTGGCTGAACACCACGTCAAGGATGCCGAGGTAGTGGAAGTGGTTTGGCACGAAGTATTCTTTAAAATCTGAATGGTGTCCCCCCCCCCTCCCTCGACACAGTATCAGAATGTATGTTGATTTGTGTGGTCTTTTCTTGGACATCATAGAAAGTGAAAAAAAATTGTTTTGTACAATATAACTAAAGTGAGTGTCTTTTGTTGGGCCGTTTAGGATCCTGAAGAGGCCAGAACCGGAGCTGGAGGGATTCCTGACATGGAAACTATTGAGCCGTCCATTGGTTTGAATGGAGGTTCTGGAAGTGCACAAAGGCAAGCAAAGCAGCAGAGCAAAGCAGGCAACAGCAGCTCCCTATTCAAGCCACCGGCACTTCCCAAGGATTGGAGCTTGGCGAGAAAAGATGCTACTTATATGGTGCAAATGCAAAAAGAGGTAATTCAAACTCTTCTCACATTTCCAGTGCACTGTTCATCAGAATGCACCGTAGCAGGATTTACTCGTAATTTCCAGTGTTCGTTATTTTCCAATAACAATTTTTTTGCATTCTGTAAGTTTTTTTCTGCTTTTTTTTTCCCCAGGTGACAACCCTGCAAGGGAACATTCAACAATTCTGCAACGCACACACTGTGGATGACAAAGCTCAAGTCACTCTTGGGGAAATCTTTGGGAGGTCGCTCAGCAAGATATTGGATCCAGCAAAAGAGATAACAAAAACATGCGTGGTCCAAATGAGGGTGAGGCTGATTTCCCTTTCAATCGAATTGTTCCTTTCTTGCACTCTTTTGGAACCCCTGTTTTTTGGTAGCTTCACTGAAATGAGAAACACGTCAGCAACTCCCACCCTCCATCAATTTTTTCAAAAATATTGATATCAACACAAAAAGACCAAAAAAACATGTTGATTATGAACTAAATAAACTAAACAAGAATGACTGATCGACATACCTTTTGATATGTTTCCAGATTTTGACCTCGACCCTGATATACATGTCGGATTTGCGGAGCAAAGGACTGCTGTTGGAGCCCATCCCAGAATTTCTCACTTCAGTCATGAAATCCCTTGAAGTCCCCGTGGAAAAACCAGGAAAAACAGCTCCCTCCGCACCCCACAACGTAGAAAATGATGATGTCGGATCCCAGAAAGCCCTCTGTGCCGAAGATGTCACATCGTCGAATCCACCCCCAGGCAGTGATCCCCCCAATCAAGGGCGGGAGGATGCCATGGAAGGAAATCCTCCAGATGGTGTCGTAGCAGATTCAGAACACCACAAAATTGAGGATTCGGCTCAGGCATCAGGCGTTCAATCAGGGTCAAAGGAGGATGTTCAGATGGCTTCCCCCAAGAAACACGGGTCGAGTGCCCACTCCAGCCTTCCCGAAAATGGTGCGGCCCGATGTGACCCCACTTTCGTGGAAAGTCCACCTCAAGGGCAAACCCAGAGCCGGTCAGACACCCCAGTTGTGCAGGAGGTTGCTGCTTCTGGAGGGAAAGCAGTGACTCCACCAGGTGTTATGACAGGCACGAATGTGGGATCCAGTGAGGGTCAAGGCCGTTCTCCGTTGGGTCACCCTCCCCCAGTTCCCAGCCCCATGAGTTTGCTCGCAAACCAAGCAGCTGTGACACAATCAGGGTTGAACAAGACCCTGGTCACTTCTGGAAGCCAACCTGCATCTCGTAGCAAAGTTGGGAAGGGATTGGCACAAATTGGGAGGTCTCTGATTGCTGATTTCCTGAAGACCAAGCCTGGCGGCCAAGAGAAAAGCGGAACTGAAGATGCTGGCGATGAGCCTGACCATCCATTCACCAAACTACAGGAAGCAACAGAAAGTATCGTCAGGGGGGTGGATGATGAGTCCAAGGATATTGCCAGCTTACAACAGCCCAGTGAGAAATCAGGTGGCCTTGAACCTGGAGCGAATTCTCAAGGTCTCACACGAGAATTGACGCTCCAGGGCTGGAGTTCGGGGGTGAAAAGGGAAGCGGAACAACTCAGCCCAGAGGACCCTCCCTCTCCCAAGCGGCAAAGACAAGAATCGAACGGGTGCGAGGACTCCATCGAATTTCAGGGGGGGGGGGTGAATGTGGGTGTTCCAGAGATGGATTTGAGCCGAGCAGGAGCAAGTGGAGATGGTGCTTGTGAAATGGACATTGATGACTTTGAAGTCGTGAAAGTTGATGATGTGGAGGAGAACAATCAAAGTCATAGCGGCCAGGGAGTTTTGGAGATGAGCGGTGACCAGGACGTTGCAGAAGAGGGCCAGAGGGTGGTAGAGCATCGAAACGAATAAGGGCTAGGGGTTCCATGATTTCCTTGACTGAAAAGAGTTTGTTGTAATTGGAGGGACAATGGTGGGTTTGGGGAGATGTTTGTTTGGCTCCATTTGTGCCACACTTTGGAGGGGGGGGGGGGGGGGGAAGAAGAGAATGAGTAGAGGAAATGTGAAGAAAAAGAACAATGGTTTGTTGGAGGTTGTTTCATTAATCAATATCTAATCAATTAGTTTCATGCAAGCCCAGAAAATGTATTGCATGCATCACTGTAAGTTTTCACTGAGATGTTTTCAGATATAGTAGGCTGTAGCTGTGGGTTTGCAGGTGGGGGATTAGATGAGGGAAGCAAAGATGGTGGTTGAAGGTTTGGATGAATAACAGTTGATCTTGGCTGTGCCATCCCATATTCCTCTCAATCGATCACTCAATAATTACAACCCACACCAAAAGAGAGCCATCACCCTCCATATTCCTCTCACGTCTCATGAAGCCTCGCTTCTGTCAGTAGAGAGCCAGAAATATTTTTCGAAAAAATATATATTTCCAACATTGATCACTGTGACAGGTGTTGTGTTAGTGGTTAGCCCATGCAACAGCGAGTGCTGATGTTTCAATTATATCTTTTGTTTGTTTGTTTGTTTGAAAAATCCCAGGTAATCAATTAGTGGGCATGGAACCTGATGGTCCTCCTCTTTGAACGATGGCCTCGTACTTTGAATCTGGCGAAATGAAACAAGGTGTACGTCGTCTTGGATCGGTCAAGAGCCGTTGATTTCAATAAGAGCGGTGGTGCCCATGAAAAGATTGTGATTGACCTCCAGGAGCCAGCACCCAGAATTAGAAATCGAAGCCAAAATATAAAAAATCGATATGAGGCGTGGCACATTCCATTAATCAGAAACACACAATAGAACATTTTCTTAAGGCTTTGATGCTCCGTTTTCTGTTGAGCTCTTTTAGTTGTTTTTTTTTGGAGGGGGGATTTCAGGGAGTTTGTGTGTTGTGTTGTATGTTTGGTACTCTCGTTTTCATTTTTGACGTTCGTTTTTTTTGTATATTTGATTGTTGAGAAAGTCTGTCGGTCACGCTGGTACGCTGGTTCTTCAACGGACGGTTCTTCAAAAGCACAATTGAAGCGACCATTTGACTTGCACCCATTGCTGGCGTCAAAGTTTGCCTGTTCTTGGCACTCCCTTGCTGCCCACCCTCGATGGGACCCGACCTCTCGTCTTCTCATGTGGCGTACTTTCTTGGGATTCCTTCCAAGAAACACACGACGACCTGCAAAGATCTGTTTCTCAGAGTCAAATTCGGGCCGGCAAGGCTTTGAGGATGCTCGGCACCATTCGTATCCCCTTTGAAAAACTGTGTGGAATGAATGTAGCTGTAGTTGCACACCCCCTCGGACTGTGGGAGCGCGATTTCGAACAAGCGTTGTGTGTTGTTGTACGTACAACTGAAAGTGCCTTTCCATGGAGAGATTGTTGATTCGGTTTTCGATGGAGCACCTCCCAGCTTCGTTTCCCAAGAGAACCGGGCAGGCGACCAATGATAAATCCCCCTGTGCAGATAGCGTTGCTTTCCACGACGGAGCAGAGAGCCTTATTATTAGCCCTTCTCCAAGCTGGGCAGCTGAGCAAAATCGAATCAAAGGAACCTGCGATTCTCAAGGCCAAGTTGTTTTCCAAGAGTTGTCATAGTCACTTCAACAACTCTCAATGAGTCCTGTTGGGCATATCAATTCAAAGCGATCAAGTGGTTTTCCAGGACAAGCCTTCCAGCAAAAACCCAGTTACCACGTTACCACTGTCCTAACATTTGATCACAAGGCCATTGTACACGTGGGATTCTTAGCGTCATTTCCACCCAAGTCGGTCAATTTTCCAACAAGTTTCCGTTCCCAATTTTTCAAGCTATGTGAGGAGTACATCAAAATGCTTATCTCTTGCATTCAAGTTTCTTGTCTCAATTTTGCAAGATATGTGAGGAGTACATCAAAATACTTATCTCTTGCATCAGAAGTGTTCTAATGTCGTTTCGGAACAGGAAGCGGTCCTTTTCGCTGTAGATCTCGTACCAGTCTGCTCGGCTTGGTCGCTGTCTTGATCAGGTGACCTCCTCCATCGCCAATTCAACCGGATTTCTCATCTTGCTCAAATATGGACCAGTTGCATCTTATTTCGCAAGCATTTCGTAGTTTTCTGATTGGTATGTTATGAAGATGCAATAATATGACTATTCTGGAAGTCGACAAACCTATGCATTTTTAACACAATCCATAGACAAAGTTTGTGTGTCTCAATTGACAGAAAAAAAATCTCCATCTTTTCTATGAAGATCAAAAACAGTTTCTTATTACTCCTTTTCCAATCATCCTTGATAACAATTTGATGTGACCCGGTGATAAGACCTTGGAGAGACGAGGTGTTGTGCTGCTTGACTTTCAGTGGCAGTGAAAGTCTTTCTCCAGAATTCGAGAACTCCAGAAAGAGTGTACCAACGCCTTTTATGGACGTTGCTAGTACACATGGTAGCAATCACCATACTTGGTGATTGGACCCTGCTACCACCGTGTGGGGACAGATGCAAATGTGTCACGACAGGTGACACACGTGGCGACACACATGTACACGTGGCGACACACCGTGACACACGCGTGTGACGTCATAACATTCCTCCCCCCCAAAGTGTCAGACCTCCTGGTCCTGACTCCACTTGGATAAACACTTATATGCTACAGGGTGCAGAAACCTTAGCAATGGTTTACACACGGTACTTTGACCAAATGTTGAAATCTCTAGGTGCCTTTCAGCGAGCCACTACACCAAAGTTTCATATCCGGTCAAGATTGAGATTGGAGAAACATCTCAAAGTTTGTGATCCCTTTCACAAAACCAAACCATCTTAAGGGTCAAGACACCTTCTCAAACCCGAGATAAAACCCTTTTCATGGTGAACGCTTTTCCACATTGGCTACCTTGCCTTAGGAAAATAATATCTCACCCGTCGGCATTCACACATATGTGCGGAGATATTCAAATCAAATTTTGCCCATTCAATTTATTTCCCTTCTCTTGAGATCTCCTACTCTGTCAATTGCGCTCTTTCGACCGAAGGCGTTCACTTCGACGGATAACAATTGGCGGAGACAAGTCCGTCGACTTGATTTTGTTTTGGTATTCTTCTACCAATTCCCTAGCATTCTCCATATGCTCTTCGGGTTCCCAAGTATTATGCTCATGTCCATAACCCATCCATTTGCATAAATACTCAGTTTTACGCTTTCGACCTATTCGCCGTACACGATGATCTAAAAGCATTTCAACCTCATATTCCAACTCATCATCGAGTTCCACCGGCGGAGGAGGCTGAACTTTTCCATGCGCCCAATAAGGCTTCAACAAGCTCGCATGAAAAACCGGATGAATTTTAAGATAGTTCGGTAAATCCAACCGAAAAGCTACCTTACCGATTTGATCCGAAATAGTAAAGGGTCCGATCCACTTCGGCATCAATTTTCGGGATCCTGGATGTTTTAGGCGGATATGCCGTGCATCCAACAACACCTTATCGCCTACTTTCACATCCACAGGACGTCTATGTCGATCAGCATACGCCTTCATCCTTTGACGTGCTGCCTCTAAACACCTTTTCGCCTTCACAATGCTATCTCTTATCGTTGTCGTCATTCTTTGTACAGCTGGCACCGCCATCTGCAGTGACGAGCTCTTTCTACTAGATGCACCTGGCCCGAATCCAGGCATCTGTGCCGTCGTAGCTGTCCAAGGATCACGACCGTAATTGAGGAAAAATGGTGTCTCACCAGTCGCTTCCGACTTGGAGTTATTCATAGCAAACTCGACAACTGGCAACAGTTCAGACCAATCACTGTGGCGTATCCCAACAAAATGTCTTAGGGTGTCTTCTAAGACTTTGTTCATCGCCTCAGTCTGCCCATCAGTGGTGGGATGAAAAGCAGTTGACATAGCCTGACTGATCTTCCAAGTATTACACAATTCCGCAAAGAATCGTGATCTCCACCTGGGATCTCTGTCACTCACCAATGTCCTAGGAAGACCGTGTGAACGGAAGACATGTGATACAAAGAGTCTCGCTGTTTCTGCAGCATCACACTTCGTGTATGTTGCAGCGCATCTCACCATTTTCGTGAGTCGGTCCACGAAAACGAGGATCGCATCATAATGCTCAGCACCTGACTTGGGAAGCTCGACTATCAAGTCCATCGAAACACTCTCCCAACGAGCATCTGGTATCGGTAGAGGTTGCAACGAACCAGGAGGTTTGCCACGTCTCCACTTGTTCCGTTGACAACTATCACAACCTTTGATAAAGGACAATATATCCTTCTCTACCCCTGGCCACCAAAACCACTTCAACAAATTGTGTTTCGTCTTTTTGACACCAAAGTGTCCCGAATACACCGTTGAATGAAAATCTTTCATAATATCCAACCTGAGGCCATCAAAGTTTGGGACAACCACCCGCGTTCCATTCCACCAAAAACCCGAGTCGAAACGACACATTGAAGCAGCGGATTCCAATGTATTGAACCACTCGTCTTTAGCGTACCCCTCAGATAATCGTCGCTGAAGATCGATATTAGGCAAAGGAGAGAGAGCTGGGCTCTCCTCACCAAGGTGACTGAGTCGGCCACGCTTGCTCACCGACTCCAACAAGACACTGATCTGCTGAGAATACCGTACAGGATAGCGCGACAAGGGGTCTGCTACATTCGTCCTGCCTGGCTGGTATTCCCACTTGAATCGGTATCCCTGAAGACACTCAAGCCACCGCACCGCTCTTCGAGACAACGTTACCTGGGAATGGAAAAATGTGTTGGGTTTGTGATCCACGATCACCTTAAACTCCATCACATCCAGATAGCACCTCCACAACTTCAAAGCATGGACAACAGCAAACATTTCTTTGTCTGATATTGACCATCTCAATTGTGCACCATGTAGCATTTTACTTTCAAATGCTATTGGTCGACCTTCTTGAAGTAATATTGCACCAATAGCCCAATCCGAGGCATCGGCAATAACTTCAAAAGGTTTACTGAAATCTGGCATTGCCAAGCAAGGTGCATGGGTCAGGGCTTCCTTAACTGCAACCATTGCTTTGCGACAATCATCATTCCAGTCCCACTCCTTACTCTTCCTAAGTAAGTTCGTAAGTGGTCCGACCAATTTACTGTATCCTTGAATGAACCGACGGAAGTAATTTGAAAGACCTAAGAAGGATCTCAACTCAGATATATTTTGTGGCTCTGGCCAATCAATGACCTTCTGAGTCTTGCGAGTATCTACCGCAATCCCTTCTTTGCTTATCACGAAGCCAAGATAATGCAATGCATCCTTAAAGAAATCACACTTTGATCTCTTCAAGAAGAGCTTGTGCTCTCTCAAACGATCCATGACCTTTTTGAGATGCATGATGTGGTCTTTCTCATTCCTCGAATACACAAGTATATCATCAAGATAGATAAGGACGTACTTCCCTATCATCCCATGAAATACACGGTTCATCCATGTTTGGAATATCGCTGGTGCATTCGTCAAACCCATCGGTAAGACACGATATTCAAACAATCCAAAGGGCGTCTTGAAAGCCGTTTTAGCCTGGTCCTCAGCTTTGACACGAAGCTGCCAGTAACCAGCTTTCAAATCAAGGGCGGTAAAGTACCTCGCACCTTGTAACTGATCCAACAGATCATCGATACGTGGGATAGGGTATTGATTTTTGACTGTTAACTTATTCAAACCTCTATAGTCCACACACATTCTTTTTGTCCCATCCGGTTTGGGTACAAACAAGACTGGTGCTCCCCATGGACTACACGACGGTTGAATAAGTCCCTTAGTCAACATATCCGATATCTGATCCTCAATTTCCTTACGCTCTCCAGGCGTATAGCGAAATATAGGACGACTCACAGGATTTGCTCCTGGTATCAGATCTATAGAAGCATCGAACTCTCTAGAGGGTGGACACGAGGCCAATTCATTCGCAAACCGATCCTCGTATTCGTCCAATATAGGAGCCAACATGTTCTCCAACGTTTCTTTCTCAACATGATCACCGTGTGCGGATTTTACCACATCCTCTAGTGATCCACGTTCACGAAACAACGCATTAGGAGACCCACTTCTCCAACGTTTCTTTCTCAACATGATCACCGTGTGCGGATTTTACCACATCCTCTAGTGATCCACGTTCACGAAACAACGCATTAGGAGACCCATGTTCCTCCCCCTCAAGAGGTGGCGTGACCTCACGCACCAAGACAAGGAATGGAGTGATCCGATCATCACGAAGACATCGTTTCACTTGTTTAATGGAAAGAAATGGAGTAACCGTATGAACACAACGATCACTACGATTTCGAGCCGAAATAGTATGATGGATCGTAACTCGACGTCCACGAGTTGACAACAACGAACAACTGTTATGAAGGAAATCCATATGAGCACAATGGTCCTTCAACCAAACATCTCCAAGATAAAGGTCAAAGTGAGGAGCACTGATCACCAAGCACTCTAACTTTTCACGAAGACCTTGTATCCGAAGAGGAACTGTGGTTTTACCAGAACAAGTCAATGGTGTACCATCAGCCATTTGAACAGTTGTATCACTTTGAGCTTGGTATGAGATACCACAAGCCTCACAAAATTGTTGGGAAATATAGGCCGAACCTGCCGCACCCGAATCCAACAATATATGAGCTGGAGTATCAAAGATACGTCCCTCGAAAACCATAGACATAGTCATGATCTCCTTGTCAATTGTGGGTGCCACAATTCGCGGCACAGGAGCATCATAATACACATCAAATGGTTGGGAAAATGGTATCTTACGAGCTCTCTCAAATAAGAATGCCCCTTTCCGATATTGTGCTATCAAGCGCATGCTATCAAACACACGAAAAGCTTTGCGCATCTTATGAGGTACCAAGACACAAGCACTTGTTGTCATTGGTGCTCTTTTCTTACACTCGAAATAGTGCTTCAGGAAAACATCCATTTGTGCCTTTCCTGGGTTGAGCCACACATGCTCGCCCGACACATCACACGTAAGAAAATCTTCACAAGATCTTTTACAAGCATCAACCGGAAAACAACCTCCAGAAGAATCGAACGTAAACTTCCGTCCCATTCTCTCTTCGAGTCTTTCAAGTTCTCGCTTGATCATCTTGCGATGAACACCATGATCCATCTGAGCATTCACCTTCTTTTCATTTCTGCACGAAAATTTCTTTTCGTCAGTAGAAGCATGAATTTTCATTTCCTCATCGATCATTGCATTTGAGGGTTCCACTACCTCATCAATATGCACATGACTCTCGATAGGAGATAAGACATTGATCGCCAAATCGCTCACCTTGCCTTTCCCACCACACTTGTGTGACACATCCCATGGAGCACCACAAGTGAAGCAAAGCTTTTGTGCTATCCTTCTAGCACGCTCCTCCGGGGAAAGCCTTGGACCACGACTCGTACCCTTCGCTTTCTTACTAGCGTTCGGGTTCGCTTGCCCACTGGTAAATGATGGTCTAGTCTTTGCTTTCTTTGAAGTCTTGTATCCATACAAGTCTTCCCCACGACCATGAACATTCCCGGATTTATTCTTAATCACAGGGATCCGCTCATCATGGGTTACTCCTTTTGCAAGGACATGATTTCGAAGATCGTTGTAGATCGTCCAAGGTTTCCCATGAACATCTGTCTCGACCGACGACTTCAATGCCGGATGCAAATTATGGAGTAAGAAGAAGCATTTACTCGCTTCATCCATCGGAATACGACGAAGTTTAAACAAATCATCTACGAATCTGACGAATTCATTCGTATTCACTTTGCGCTCAAGGTGATCACGACATGAAATGAGTTTCTTTGTAATGGCATAATCCGATGCCATTTCCCCGAAACTACCGTCACTCATCGTCTCACAGATTTGTTTCCAAGAAACTTCACCTTTTTCCAAGGACTCTGATGACACTCTAGCCGCCAAATGTTTTTGTGCAGCTCTACCGAAAAACGTGGGAGCAACCTTTCCCCATCGTTCTTGGTTGATACCAGCTGCCACAAAGTAGACAGTAAGACTACTCTGGAATTCTTTCCAAGGTATCTTTCCATCATATTTTTCTGGCTTAGCTACTTGAGATGTCATACCACGCGGCCCACCATCATTTCCAGATTTCCCAATGTCTATCGACTCATCCTCGTCCATTTTATCCTTATCTTTGGAACTTTCAGGGTCAGGTAATTTCATTACCAAATCTGCCAACAGCCCTTCCATTTCTGTAAGCCTTTCTTCTAAATCCTTGGTCTTAGGAGGGGGTTCCACCTCTGCCTCCTTTTCACTGGTATGACTACTCTTGTCATTACCATCCATGGCCAAAGACTCCTACCAGAAAAATTCGAATTACACTGTAAGTGCGTTCAGTGTCACACTGTTCGACGTTTGCCACGACTGACGTCGCGCACAAACCACAGTCGAACTGGAAACGACCTATTCTGTCACACACTCTGTCGACTTTTGCCACGACTGGCGTCGAAAGCCACAGGCGAACTTAAAACGACGTTGATACGAATGTGGACTCTGGAACGAGTACTCATTCACCTAAGTCGATCCAGTCGGACTGGATCCGCCTGGTCCGGTAATCAGTGCCTGGTTCGGTACCAGAGCCGGTCCAGCAGTACAGTCCGACTGACCCAAGTGAGAGGTGGACACGGTGGCAGTTACCGTGTCCACACAATCCAACCAACGGTCCTGAGAAGGATTTGGTCTGGATCTGTCGGTCCAGTGGACGCTGGGTCCGACAGCTCTCAACCGTTCCTTTTGCCAGGTTGTCGGTCCGGCTCCATATTTATTGGACCCGGACCGAGGTAACAATGTTCTAGAGTAAGCTTGTAAGCAAAGACTCTTATCCGTGTTTCCGTGGTTCTAGACGTAACGTCTACCACTACTCGATACTTTCCCGTGTTTTTATCAACTGGTTTCGGAGCGAGTTCCCGGACTCGCGAACCGCATCACCAAGGAGATCTATATGTACCCTTCGACACCTTCGAACCTGACCGACGCATCCACTGGCTCGGAGTTCCAAGTGCCAGTGTCCGCAGCACCTACCGTTCCCGCTCCAGCTACCGTCGCGCATTGGAACGCGTTTCAGGTGGACTACCCAACAAGTTATCGTGGCACACCTCTGACTTTTGTTTCCGGACCCAGCTTGGCCGACATACCTGTACCGCGTGGACCGCGAGACGAAGATTTGGAGAGCGTGGGATCCTGTGACTCCGTGTTCACGGAGGAGCAGAGGAACGACCCCGATTTCCAGGCCTTGTATCTGGAGGTACTCGAGGGTCAACGAGCCAGAGCCGCAGCCAGAGAGACCGCTAGGCGCCAGGCATGGACCTTATCCCGTACGAGGAAGCCCCAGCCTATCCCGACCATGTGGACGAGGGAGACGAGATGAGTTTGGG
Organism: Bryopsis sp. KO-2023; assembly: GCA_030272585.1. NCBI lineage: Eukaryota > Viridiplantae > Chlorophyta > Ulvophyceae > Bryopsidales > Bryopsidaceae > Bryopsis > Bryopsis sp. KO-2023. Next base: position 6,097,917 of record BSYQ01000007.1, on the reverse strand, counting down.
GACCGAAGACGACCCTCCACCACCGGCCCAAGGACCAATGTTCGTGCAGCAGAACTACCAGCACGTACAGCAGGTTCACGTCGAGAACAACCAAGCCGACGTACGTATGAACCAGCTGGAGGTGGACGCGGGTCAATGGGCGGACCGGACCGTGGCCAACCTACAGGCGGCCCTCGAAGAGGTCCGGGGCCAGCTACAGCAGCAACAGGAGCACGCAGCCGCTTTGTTGGAACAGCAAGCCGAAGAACGGCAGGCGGCCCTCGTAGATCAACAGGTCGCGGGTCTCGCCGAGAGATTGGAGGCACAACGCCAAGAGTATGGACAGCTCACCGCGGAACTGGAGCGCCGTCTCCAACTGAGCCAGGACCGTTTGGCCGCCAAGGCAGAGGACGATGTCAAGAACCTTGGGGCCAGGACCGAGTATCTCACACATCAGCTCAACGACAACAAGGTCGCTGTAGCTACACTCGACGTGGTTACCAAGGAGTTGGAGAAGGACAAGGACCGACTTTGGCGCGAGACAGAAGCCAAACCCAACGTGGAAGAACTCGTCAAGCTATGGTCCAAGCAGGTGCCCACAGGACCGCAACACGTTCCCGTGTACGTTGGAACGCAGACGGTCCAGGCACCAACGGCTCCACCTTTGGTACCCGTGGTCACGACAGGGCTGACCGGTGGACCGGCCGCGCCACCAACAGTAGCCACTTCGTCAGGGCAAACTCAAGCACCGCTGGTATCACCTATGGACGTCAACGCCGCACCTCTACCTGTGCTTCTACCCCCCAGAGGAACCGCCGACCCAGGATCCAGGTTGAACCGCAGACCAGGTCCCGTTATTCGAGACCAAGCTACCGACCAAGGCAGACCATGGCCCGCAGCACAAGTGCCACCAGGAGCCATGCAGCAGACGAGTGGTCGGGGAGGGTTCAACTCCGGATCGGACCCATTCGCTGGGATGGGATCATACGCATCAGTGGGCCAACAAGACCCAACTGGACAGATGAACCGGCGACAAGGAACGCACCCAGCAGGCGGCGGTGGAGGCGGTGGAGGCGATGACGATGATGATGGACCAGACGGATCGAGGCGACCAGGAGGGCCAGGAGGACCAGGAGGACCCAATGGACCAGGAGGACCAGGAGGGCCAGGAGGACCGGGTGGACCAGGTGGACCAGGACCAGGTGGACCAGGCGGACCAGGAGGTCCGGGAGGACCACCAGGACCAGGCGCACCAAACCCACCGGATGGACGCAACCCTCTGCGCCACTTGAAGTTGCAGATGCCCAAACCCTACACCGGTGACCACGATGTGTCCGTCACCGAGTGGGTTATGCAGATGGGCAGGTGGTTGCGGGCCCAAGATGTCCCTGAGGTCCAGTGGATCCGAGTGCTGTCGGCCCACGTTGGAGGAGCGGCCTCGCGTTGGATGAACTTGCAGGAGCTTCGCATGGCTGAAGGGAGACGCCAACCCTTCGCTGATTGGCAAGAGTGGGCAACGGAGGCACGACGCCAATTTGAGCCTACGACTTCGACGGAACGGGCCCGGACCGAGTTACGTGGCCTCAAGCAGGGAGGGACCGTGCGTGACTACGTGCGCCGGTTCCAGCACATTTGTTTTCGCATCCCGGACATGACGGAGGCGGAAATGTTTTCGACGTTCGTCGCTGGGTTACGAGACCCTCTTCGCACCACTATCGCTGGATTCGTGCGAGGGGATGTGCAGGAAGCGATTGAAATGGCTGAACGACTCGACGGTGTCCGGACCCTACATCCACATTCCGGTGCCAGGGGCCAAGGAGGCAGACCAAGATGGAACCGACGAAGCCGAGTCAACAGCATTGGCGATGGACCGCGTGAGGACCGACTTGGAGCCATTGGAGACCGAGGCAGAGGCCGTGGCACTGGAGGCCGACAAGGCGGAAGAGGGAATCCAGGAGGCGGCGGCAGGGGACAAATGTCGTGTTATCTTTGTGGAGGCAACCATGGAGTGCGATATTGTCCAAAACTGTCCGACGCCAAAAGATCAGTAAATTGAAGGTCCGAGGCGCAGGACCACCAGCCTTGGACCAGGAAACGGGTGGTGATGAGGCCAGCGATCCGGGAGATCAAGGGCAAAGGGAAAAAAGAGTACGCTGGAAAGACCAGCCGGAAGAACCGAAACACAGCTCCAGTCCGCAAGACAGTCCCCAAGATACAGCAGATGTGCGGACCGGGTCACCAGGGACGGGACCCTTGAGAGGAGCCACCGACGGTCAAGGGCAAGAACAGCCCGTGGGGCCATCGGACCACTCGGAGCGTGATGCATCACTTGAACCAGGGAAAGGTCAAGGAGCTACCGAGGTGGATGGGGAAGTGCTAGGGCAGGCACTTAGTCGGACCGGTTCTGCGACGGCCGACAATTTTTCTTTTTTAGCTAAGACCGGCGGGGCCGGCAAGAATAGTCGTTTTACGGGGTTTGAAATAAGGGTTTTTATTAATGACGTGCCAGTAGTGGCTTATGTCGATTCGGGCAGTTGGGAAAATTACCTTTCGAAGGAAGTAGTGGAGAAAGTGGGTGTAAAGGTTTTCCCCGAACAACGGACTTTGGTTATGGCAGATGGTTCCAGGAAACAGGTTACAGGACGAGCGGACCGGTTACAGTTCCGGTCCGGATCAGTTAATTTTGTGTCCGATTTCCACTTGTTCCCTGGAATGGCATATGAAATGATATTGGGAATTCCATGGTTGGTTGCCGAAAACCCCGATTTGTGTTTTCGCACTCGGACCATTAAGGTTCGTCGGGGCCGGAGCCAACTATCATTACCATTAGCTATTTCAACTCAGCCAAGGCCAACTGAAGTCATGAGTATTGGGGGATTGGAACCGACATCCGCCACCAACGTTTGGCGAGGGATACGGTCCAACGATTGTGGAGCTTTGATGGTGGTAGTTACGGAAGTGGAGCCAGAAGACGGACATCAGAAGGACGATGTGGAGCGACTGATTCGGGAGGACACCTCTCGAAAGATTACGAACCTACTGGAGAGCTATCGGAGAGTATTTGCCTCGGATCTGCCCAAGGGACCACCACCGGTCCGAAACGGGCACGAGTTCGAGATCAAGGTTGAGGAGGGGACGAAGCCAATCTTTCGTCCCATGTATAAACTATCTCCGGCGGAGCTTCAGGAGGTCCGTAAACAGCTGGACTATATGTTGGACCGGGAGTTGATCCGGCCCTCCAAGAGTCCATGGGGCGCACCGGTCCTCTTCGCTAACAAGAAGGACGGTGGCCTTCGCTTTTGCATCGACTACCGCTGGCTCAACCAGAGGACCATCAAGAACCGCTATCCACTACCGCTACCCGAGGAGCTATTGGACCGACTACAGGGAGCTAAGGTGTTTAGCCGGTTGGACCTGCGATCCGGCTACTGGCAGATGCCGATCCGGCCTGAGGACCAGGAGAAGACAGCGTTCCGGACCCGGTACGGACACTACGAGTACAAGGTGGTGCCATTTGGGCTCACAAACGCCCCTCCGCAGTTTATGGCTATGATAAACGACCTGTTCCGGGATTTCCATGACCGGTTCATGGTCGTGTTCCTCGATGACATCATAGTCTACAGCAAGAACGAGGAGGAGCATGCGGAGCACCTACGCTTGGTATTGGACAAGCTAGCGGAGCACAACCTGTACGCGAAGGCATCGAAGTGTTCTATCGCCGTGAAGGAGTTGGATTTTGTGGGCCATTGGATCTCGGCGAATGGAATCTCGCCGCATCGGTCCAAGGTCCAGGCGATCCGGGATTGGGAGCCGCTGACCTCTGTTCCTGAGGTCCGAAGTTTTCTGGGGATGGTTTCGTATTACCGACGCTTCATTCGACAGTTTTCGAAGGTAGCGGCGCCGATCCAGAAGCTTGTGAAGAAGGACCAGCCATGGGAATGGGGAGCCGAGCAGCAGGCAGCTTTTGAAGCCCTGAAGGAAAGTCTGACGACGGCTCCGGTCCTGCTGATACCGGATCCGGACAAGCCATATGTAGTTGTCACGGATGCTTCGGATTTTGCGCTGGGAGCCACATTGATGCAGGAGGCTGACGATGGACTTCAACCGGTGGCGTTCCTCAGTAGGTCCCTCAACTCGGCCGAACAGAAGTACTCGGCCTATGAAAGGGAGCTTTTGGGCATTTCCTATGCCTTGGCTCAATGGCGCCATTATCTCGAAGGCGCGCCGAAAGGGACCACTGTCTACACGGACCACCAGCCCGCTACACACTTCCTCCAGCAACGGGTCCTGTCTCGGACCCAAACCCGCTGGTTGAAGGCGGGGTATTTTCAGTCTATTATGCCGAAGATCGTCTACCTCCCGGGCCGATCCAATGTGGTGGCTGATGCATTGTCACGCAAGCCTCAGCTCAAGTTGAATGCAATTTTGGAGGCCAAAATTTCGCCCGGGGAGGCGCAGGAATGGACGCAAGCGACCACTGATGACCCTACTTTGAAGCGTATTCTGGACCAACTGGACCAAGGACGACATGTACCCGGGTATTCTCGGACCGAACCGGGAATGCTTTTATATCAAACCGAACCAGGAGTGGACCCAAAGCTAGTGGTCCCTACCACAAAACGACAAGTGGTGTTGCACGATCACCACGATGTTCCGATGGCGGGACATCCAGGAGTGGCCAGAACGGCCGAGCTCGTGAGCCGAAGATATTGGTGGCGCGGTTGGAGACGAACCGTGACCGACTATGTCCGCTCGTGCCCCACATGCCAAGTGATGAAGACCGAGAACGCGAAGCCCAAAGGATTGCTGAATCCGCTTCCCGTTCCGACATATAAGTGGGAACAGCTGACAACGGACCTTGTGACCGATTTGCCGAAATCGAATGGGTATACCGCTGTAGCTGTCTTTGTGGACCGGCTCACAAAAATGTGCAAGTTCGTGCCATGTACCAAGGAGGTATCGGCAAAGGAGTATGCCGAGTTGTTTCTATCCCAGGTGTTCCCTACCTCAGGGATACCTGAAGTGATCGTTTCGGATCGCGATCCACGGTTCACGAGCCAGTTCTACAAGGAACTGTTCAGGCTCGTAGGAACGGATCTGCGGATGTCAACTGCTCACCATCCACAGTCGGATGGCCAGAGTGAAGTAACGATCCGGACCCTGGAGAACTTCCTTCGGCCCTATATTGAGGCCAGGCCGGAGAAGTGGAGCGACTACCTGAGCACGGCAGAATTTGCAGCGAATAACTCGATCAACGCCAGTACCAAGTACACGCCGTTTTACCTTATGTACGGCCAGCACCCGAAGGGATTGGAGTTGGACCGGCCCAAGAGTAATGTTGAGGCCGCAGAAGCCATGGTGGACCGAATGCGGGACGATTTGATGGACGCGAAGAAGAACTACCACGCCGCCCAGGAGCAAATGTGCCAAGTAGCCAACAAGAAGAGGAGGCACGTGGAGTTCCAAGTGGGCCAAGAAGTGTGCCTACGAAGTGCACATCTTCCTTTGGCCGTGACCAAGCATGTACCAGCTAAGGTCCGAAGACGGTTCATCGGGCCATTCAAGGTGACCAAAGTGATATCACCGGTGGCCTACCGCATTGATCTACCAGAGACATGGCGACTACATCCAACCTTTCACGTCTCCAAACTCAAGGAGTATATACGTTCCGAGGAATTTAAGAGGGACGATCCTCCAGGACCGGCTCTGGTGGACGAACTAACTGGAGCCGAGGAATTCGAAGTGGAGACGGTTCTACGATCCAAGGGAGCTGGAAAAAGAAAGAGGTACCTGGTACTATGGAAGGGTTATCCGACCCATGAGGCCACATGGGAACCGGTTGCACATCTGGAACACTGTGCAGAATTGTTAGCTGAGTTCGAAAGGAAAAACTCAGCCAAACATGGTCATAACTGAGACCGGATCGCATTGGAGCCAGCGATGGGGGAGTTGGATCCAAATGGAGACGGACCGAGAATGATCCGACCCCGGCTGGTATGGGACAGCTTTAACGGGGAAACATCATCTCAGTCCTGAGGTAACTCCCAGCTGACTACACGATCCGAGGAAGGCGTGGCTGTACAGGAGTACTGGACCGTGGAGCCGGGAACGACGATAAAAACTAAGCGCGAAGACAAGGAACCATACGTCAAGCGCACTTTGGTTTCTGTTCTCCGACTCGCTACTGCAAACCCCGACAAACATCTACTGTTCCTTCGTTCTCGTTCGAAATGGCTGCACCAACTCCTGTCTCTAGCGCCCTTGATGCGTTAAATGCAGCGTTCACTGAGGAGACAAAGAGGTTACAGGCCACGGTAGCGGCACAAAAAGAAAGGATTCAGCAGCTTGAGAATGAACTAGCCGCTACAAAGGAGGCACTGGCGAACGCTAGGAAGGAAGCAGAAGGGGACGCGCGAAAATGGGGACAGAACCGTGAGGCGGAAATGATTACAGGGATAGAGAAGGCAATAGGAGTTCTGGAAGGAACGTTGAAACAACTGAGCGTCGCAGACGCAGAGGGAATTGATCAGATGCTCGGAAGGGAAACGGATCGAGCCAAAGAGGCAGAAGGGGGACAGTCAGAGCAACCATCTGACGAAGAAATGGATGAGCCCCCGAAGTGGAAAACCACCAGACGTCGTAACAAGGTGTTGCGTCGAAGCTCCTTCATACTGGACGAAGCTACGGAGGTGGATCTGAGTGAGGGAGATATCGGAAGTGAGGAAGGTGCCGTCGAAGAAATGGTGGATACAGATCAAGAGGAATGGGACTCTCTTTACGGGACTGAAAGTAAGATGGACGTGAACCCCCCTTCGCGACCACCCACTACCGAGTCCGAGCCTGCCATCGTTCCACCTGGTCTCGCACCGTCTCCCAGTATCCCGACGTCACCAACAGCACCGAGCGTCGTAGCCCCCTTCAGTTGCATTGCGTGTGGGGTTACGCGAACGGTTCCACGCCAAACGGACCAGGTCCTATGCCCCCGCAATCACCTCGTGTGCCGGACCCACAACGCGGGATATCGCATCGCCGTGCGAGCCGCTAAGTTCTACGAGCAGGGCCTCACCCCGACAACGGCGCAGCTGCTAGCCAATTCGGCAGACCCGGTCCAGGGCGCGGTTGAACTCGTGCCGCAATGGGGTAACCCGTTCCCGAGTTGCCCCATGTGTCAAAAAGACGTTCTCCCGCTCTGGACCGGGAAAAGCAAAAAGCAGTTGCGAGATTGGAACGCGGCTTACCTCAAGGCCGTTGGGGTGGATCCCGTTGGAAATCGACAGGCGAGAGGAACTTCACAGGGAGCGGTATCGGCGGAGCAAACGCAGGAGCGGACCCAGGAGCAGCGTGGAGAGCACTCTGGCGGATCGTCACAGCAAACGCAGGCGGTCCAAGGTCCCAGAACGCGACTTCGCAGTCGTGGCAAGAGCCAGAAATGAGTTACAACAGGTCTAACCTGTTTGGGAACCAGGGGAGTGATTGGTGTGTTTGTTTTCTTTTGGTTTTTGGTTATAAACTTTCTGGACTGGGACCAGTTTTGATTCATATTTGCTCTACCTGTTTGGATGGACCCAACAGTCAGTTTGGGATTTGTTTTCTTTTGCATACCATCCATATTCTGTGGAACCATGGGGGAGTTCTGTTTTTGATCTGGTTATAATTTTCCTGTTTTATTGAAGTATCAATTTGGGTTATTTGGGTGTTCAGAATCAAACATTTGAGTGGATCCAGGCTGGGATCCAGAGGTTACCTTACTTTTCTTTCTAAGGTAACAGGGAACTATATCGATTTTGCAGACATTATTGGATCCAGGGGTTTCTTTTGTTTTGATTATTGGATCCAGTGGTTTTTGTTTGTTGGATCTCAAGGTAACAGTGGTCAAGGGGACCAGTGTCGGATGGACCGATAAGAACCTTGTTTGTTTTTGAACACAAACATTTTTGGCATGTAAAAAGGTTCGGGGTGACTTGGGTTGTGTAAACTGATCTCCTCTCATATACGTGGTGCTCGGGACGCGCACTTGATGGGGGGGGGAGTGGTTGATACGAATGTGGACTCTGGAACGAGTACTCATTCACCTAAGTCGATCCAGTCGGACTGGATCCGCCTGGTCCGGTAATCAGTGCCTGGTTCGGTACCAGAGCCGGTCCAGCAGTACAGTCCGACTGACCCAAGTGAGAGGTGGACACGGTGGCAGTTACCGTGTCCACACAATCCAACCAACGGTCCTGAGAAGGATTTGGTCTGGATCTGTCGGTCCAGTGGACGCTGGGTCCGACAGCTCTCAACCGTTCCTTTTGCCAGGTTGTCGGTCCGGCTCCATATTTATTGGACCCGGACCGAGGTAACAATGTTCTAGAGTAAGCTTGTAAGCAAAGACTCTTATCCGTGTTTCCGTGGTTCTAGACGTAACGTCTACCACTACTCGATACTTTCCCGTGTTTTTATCAACTGGTTTCGGAGCGAGTTCCCGGACTCGCGAACCGCATCACCAAGGAGATCTATATGTACCCTTCGACACCTTCGAACCTGACCGACGCATCCACTGGCTCGGATTTCCAAGTGCCAGTGTCCGCAGCACCTACCGTTCCCGCTCCAGCTACCGTCGCGCATTGGAACGCGTTTCAGGTGGACTACCCAACAAGTTATCGTGGCACACCTCTGACTTTTGTTTCCGGACCCAGCTTGGCCGACATACCTGTACCGCGTGGACCGCGAGACGAAGATTTGGAGAGCGTGGGATCCTGTGACTCCGTGTTCACGGAGGAGCAGAGGAACGACCCCGATTTCCAGGCCTTGTATCTGGAGGTACTCGAGGGTCAACGAGCCAGAGCCGCAGCCAGAGAGACCGCTAGGCGCCAGGCATGGACCTTATCCCGTACGAGGAAGCCCCAGCCTATCCCGACCATGTGGACGAGGGAGACGAGATGAGTTTGGGGACCGAAGACGACCCTCCACCACCGGCCCAAGGACCAATGTTCGTGCAGCAGAACTACCAGCACGTACAGCAGGTTCACGTCGAGAACAACCAAGCCGACGTACGTATGAACCAGCTGGAGGTGGACGCGGGTCAATGGGCGGACCGGACCGTGGCCAACCTACAGGCGGCCCTCGAAGAGGTCCGGGGCCAGCTACAGCAGCAACAGGAGCACGCAGCCGCTTTGTTGGAACAGCAAGCCGAAGAACGGCAGGCGGCCCTCGTAGATCAACAGGTCGCGGGTCTCGCCGAGAGATTGGAGGCACAACGCCAAGAGTATGGACAGCTCACCGCGGAACTGGAGCGCCGTCTCCAACTGAGCCAGGACCGTTTGGCCGCCAAGGCAGAGGACGATGTCAAGAACCTTGGGGCCAGGACCGAGTATCTCACACATCAGCTCAACGACGACAAGGTCGCTGTAGCTACACTCGACGTGGTTACCAAGGAGTTGGAGAAGGACAAGGACCGACTTTGGCGCGAGACAGAAGCCAAACCCAACGTGGAAGAACTCGTCAAGCTATGGTCCAAGCAGGTGCCCACAGGACCGCAACACGTTCCCGTGTACGTTGGAACGCAGACGGTCCAGGCACCAACGGCTCCACCTTTGGTACCCGTGGTCACGACAGGGCTGACCGGTGGACCGGCCGCGCCACCAACAGTAGCCACTTCGTCAGGGCAAACTCAAGCACCGCTGGTATCACCTATGGACGTCAACGCCGCACCTCTACCTGTGCTTCTACCCCCCAGAGGAACCGCCGACCCAGGATCCAGGTTGAACCGCAGACCAGGTCCCGTTATTCGAGACCAAGCTACCGACCAAGGCAGACCATGGCCCGCAGCACAAGTGCCACCAGGAGCCATGCAGCAGACGAGTGGTCGGGGAGGGTTCAACTCCGGATCGGACCCATTCGCTGGGATGGGATCATACGCATCAGTGGGCCAACAAGACCCAACTGGACAGATGAACCGGCGACAAGGAACGCACCCAGCAGGCGGCGGTGGAGGCGGTGGAGGCGATGACGATGATGATGGACCAGACGGATCGAGGCGACCAGGAGGGCCAGGAGGACCAGGAGGACCCAATGGACCAGGAGGACCAGGAGGGCCAGGAGGACCGGGTGGACCAGGTGGACCAGGACCAGGTGGACCAGGCGGACCAGGAGGTCCGGGAGGACCACCAGGACCAGGCGCACCAAACCCACCGGATGGACGCAACCCTCTGCGCCACTTGAAGTTGCAGATGCCCAAACCCTACACCGGTGACCACGATGTGTCCGTCACCGAGTGGGTTATGCAGATGGGCAGGTGGTTGCGGGCCCAAGATGTCCCTGAGGTCCAGTGGATCCGAGTGCTGTCGGCCCACGTTGGAGGAGCGGCCTCGCGTTGGATGAACTTGCAGGAGCTTCGCATGGCTGAAGGGAGACGCCAACCCTTCGCTGATTGGCAAGAGTGGGCAACGGAGGCACGACGCCAATTTGAGCCTACGACTTCGACGGAACGGGCCCGGACCGAGTTACGTGGCCTCAAGCAGGGAGGGACCGTGCGTGACTACGTGCGCCGGTTCCAGCACATTTGTTTTCGCATCCCGGACATGACGGAGGCGGAAATGTTTTCGACGTTCGTCGCTGGGTTACGAGACCCTCTTCGCACCACTATCGCTGGATTCGTGCGAGGGGATGTGCAGGAAGCGATTGAAATGGCTGAACGACTCGACGGTGTCCGGACCCTACATCCACATTCCGGTGCCAGGGGCCAAGGAGGCAGACCAAGATGGAACCGACGAAGCCGAGTCAACAGCATTGGCGATGGACCGCGTGAGGACCGACTTGGAGCCATTGGAGACCGAGGCAGAGGCCGTGGCACTGGAGGCCGACAAGGCGGAAGAGGGAATCCAGGAGGCGGCGGCAGGGGACAAATGTCGTGTTATCTTTGTGGAGGCAACCATGGAGTGCGATATTGTCCAAAACTGTCCGACGCCAAAAGATCAGTAAATTGAAGGTCCGAGGCGCAGGACCACCAGCCTTGGACCAGGAAACGGGTGGTGATGAGGCCAGCGATCCGGGAGATCAAGGGCAAAGGGAAAAAAGAGTACGCTGGAAAGACCAGCCGGAAGAACCGAAACACAGCTCCAGTCCGCAAGACAGTCCCCAAGATACAGCAGATGTGCGGACCGGGTCACCAGGGACGGGACCCTTGAGAGGAGCCACCGACGGTCAAGGGCAAGAACAGCCCGTGGGGCCATCGGACCACTCGGAGCGTGATGCATCACTTGAACCAGGGAAAGGTCAAGGAGCTACCGAGGTGGATGGGGAAGTGCTAGGGCAGGCACTTAGTCGGACCGGTTCTGCGACGGCCGACAATTTTTCTTTTTTAGCTAAGACCGGCGGGGCCGGCAAGAATAGTCGTTTTACGGGGTTTGAAATAAGGGTTTTTATTAATGACGTGCCAGTAGTGGCTTATGTCGATTCGGGCAGTTGGGAAAATTACCTTTCGAAGGAAGTAGTGGAGAAAGTGGGTGTAAAGGTTTTCCCCGAACAACGGACTTTGGTTATGGCAGATGGTTCCAGGAAACAGGTTACAGGACGAGCGGACCGGTTACAGTTCCGGTCCGGATCAGTTAATTTTGTGTCCGATTTCCACTTGTTCCCTGGAATGGCATATGAAATGATATTGGGAATTCCATGGTTGGTTGCCGAAAACCCCGATTTGTGTTTTCGCACTCGGACCATTAAGGTTCGTCGGGGCCGGAGCCAACTATCATTACCATTAGCTATTTCAACTCAGCCAAGGCCAACTGAAGTCATGAGTATTGGGGGATTGGAACCGACATCCGCCACCAACGTTTGGCGAGGGATACGGTCCAACGATTGTGGAGCTTTGATGGTGGTAGTTACGGAAGTGGAGCCAGAAGACGGACATCAGAAGGACGATGTGGAGCGACTGATTCGGGAGGACACCTCTCGAAAGATTACGAACCTACTGGAGAGCTATCGGAGAGTATTTGCCTCGGATCTGCCCAAGGGACCACCACCGGTCCGAAACGGGCACGAGTTCGAGATCAAGGTTGAGGAGGGGACGAAGCCAATCTTTCGTCCCATGTATAAACTATCTCCGGCGGAGCTTCAGGAGGTCCGTAAACAGCTGGACTATATGTTGGACCGGGAGTTGATCCGGCCCTCCAAGAGTCCATGGGGCGCACCGGTCCTCTTCGCTAACAAGAAGGACGGTGGCCTTCGCTTTTGCATCGACTACCGCTGGCTCAACCAGAGGACCATCAAGAACCGCTATCCACTACCGCTACCCGAGGAGCTATTGGACCGACTACAGGGAGCTAAGGTGTTTAGCCGGTTGGACCTGCGATCCGGCTACTGGCAGATGCCGATCCGGCCTGAGGACCAGGAGAAGACAGCGTTCCGGACCCGGTACGGACACTACGAGTACAAGGTGGTGCCATTTGGGCTCACAAACGCCCCTCCGCAGTTTATGGCTATGATAAACGACCTGTTCCGGGATTTCCATGACCGGTTCATGGTCGTGTTCCTCGATGACATCATAGTCTACAGCAAGAACGAGGAGGAGCATGCGGAGCACCTACGCTTGGTATTGGACAAGCTAGCGGAGCACAACCTGTACGCGAAGGCATCGAAGTGTTCTATCGCCGTGAAGGAGTTGGATTTTGTGGGCCATTGGATCTCGGCGAATGGAATCTCGCCGCATCGGTCCAAGGTCCAGGCGATCCGGGATTGGGAGCCGCTGACCTCTGTTCCTGAGGTCCGAAGTTTTCTGGGGATGGTTTCGTATTACCGACGCTTCATTCGACAGTTTTCGAAGGTAGCGGCGCCGATCCAGAAGCTTGTGAAGAAGGACCAGCCATGGGAATGGGGAGCCGAGCAGCAGGCAGCTTTTGAAGCCCTGAAGGAAAGTCTGACGACGGCTCCGGTCCTGCTGATACCGGATCCGGACAAGCCATATGTAGTTGTCACGGATGCTTCGGATTTTGCGCTGGGAGCCACATTGATGCAGGAGGCTGACGATGGACTTCAACCGGTGGCGTTCCTCAGTAGGTCCCTCAACTCGGCCGAACAGAAGTACTCGGCCTATGAAAGGGAGCTTTTGGGCATTTCCTATGCCTTGGCTCAATGGCGCCATTATCTCGAAGGCGCGCCGAAAGGGACCACTGTCTACACGGACCACCAGCCCGCTACACACTTCCTCCAGCAACGGGTCCTGTCTCGGACCCAAACCCGCTGGTTGAAGGCGGGGTATTTTCAGTCTATTATGCCGAAGATCGTCTACCTCCCGGGCCGATCCAATGTGGTGGCTGATGCATTGTCACGCAAGCCTCAGCTCAAGTTGAATGCAATTTTGGAGGCCAAAATTTCGCCCGGGGAGGCGCAGGAATGGACGCAAGCGACCACTGATGACCCTACTTTGAAGCGTATTCTGGACCAACTGGACCAAGGACGACATGTACCCGGGTATTCTCGGACCGAACCGGGAATGCTTTTATATCAAACCGAACCAGGAGTGGACCCAAAGCTAGTGGTCCCTACCACAAAACGACAAGTGGTGTTGCACGATCACCACGATGTTCCGATGGCGGGACATCCAGGAGTGGCCAGAACGGCCGAGCTCGTGAGCCGAAGATATTGGTGGCGCGGTTGGAGACGAACCGTGACCGACTATGTCCGCTCGTGCCCCACATGCCAAGTGATGAAGACCGAGAACGCGAAGCCCAAAGGATTGCTGAATCCGCTTCCCGTTCCGACATATAAGTGGGAACAGCTGACAACGGACCTTGTGACCGATTTGCCGAAATCGAATGGGTATACCGCTGTAGCTGTCTTTGTGGACCGGCTCACAAAAATGTGCAAGTTCGTGCCATGTACCAAGGAGGTATCGGCAAAGGAGTATGCCGAGTTGTTTCTATCCCAGGTGTTCCCTACCTCAGGGATACCTGAAGTGATCGTTTCGGATCGCGATCCACGGTTCACGAGCCAGTTCTACAAGGAACTGTTCAGGCTCGTAGGAACGGATCTGCGGATGTCAACTGCTCACCATCCACAGTCGGATGGCCAGAGTGAAGTAACGATCCGGACCCTGGAGAACTTCCTTCGGCCCTATATTGAGGCCAGGCCGGAGAAGTGGAGCGACTACCTGAGCACGGCAGAATTTGCAGCGAATAACTCGATCAACGCCAGTACCAAGTACACGCCGTTTTACCTTATGTACGGCCAGCACCCGAAGGGATTGGAGTTGGACCGGCCCAAGAGTAATGTTGAGGCCGCAGAAGCCATGGTGGACCGAATGCGGGACGATTTGATGGACGCGAAGAAGAACTACCACGCCGCCCAGGAGCAAATGTGCCAAGTAGCCAACAAGAAGAGGAGGCACGTGGAGTTCCAAGTGGGCCAAGAAGTGTGCCTACGAAGTGCACATCTTCCTTTGGCCGTGACCAAGCATGTACCAGCTAAGGTCCGAAGACGGTTCATCGGGCCATTCAAGGTGACCAAAGTGATATCACCGGTGGCCTACCGCATTGATCTACCAGAGACATGGCGACTACATCCAACCTTTCACGTCTCCAAACTCAAGGAGTATATACGTTCCGAGGAATTTAAGAGGGACGATCCTCCAGGACCGGCTCTGGTGGACGAACTAACTGGAGCCGAGGAATTCGAAGTGGAGACGGTTCTACGATCCAAGGGAGCTGGAAAAAGAAAGAGGTACCTGGTACTATGGAAGGGTTATCCGACCCATGAGGCCACATGGGAACCGGTTGCACATCTGGAACACTGTGCAGAATTGTTAGCTGAGTTCGAAAGGAAAAACTCAGCCAAACATGGTCATAACTGAGACCGGATCGCATTGGAGCCAGCGATGGGGGAGTTGGATCCAAATGGAGACGGACCGAGAATGATCCGACCCCGGCTGGTATGGGACAGCTTTAACGGGGAAACATCATCTCAGTCCTGAGGTAACTCCCAGCTGACTACACGATCCGAGGAAGGCGTGGCTGTACAGGAGTACTGGACCGTGGAGCCGGGAACGACGATAAAAACTAAGCGCGAAGACAAGGAACCATACGTCAAGCGCACTTTGGTTTCTGTTCTCCGACTCGCTACTGCAAACCCCGACAAACATCTACTGTTCCTTCGTTCTCGTTCGAAATGGCTGCACCAACTTCTGTCTCTAGCGCCCTTGATGCGTTAAATGCAGCGTTCACTGAGGAGACAAAGAGGTTACAGGCCACGGTAGCGGCACAAAAAGAAAGGATTCAGCAGCTTGAGAATGAACTAGCCGCTACAAAGGAGGCACTGGCGAACGCTAGGAAGGAAGCAGAAGGGGACGCGCGAAAATGGGGACAGAACCGTGAGGCGGAAATGATTACAGGGATAGAGAAGGCAATAGGAGTTCTGGAAGGAACGTTGAAACAACTGAGCGTCGCAGACGCAGAGGGAATTGATCAGATGCTCGGAAGGGAAACGGATCGAGCCAAAGAGGCAGAAGGGGGACAGTCAGAGCAACCATCTGACGAAGAAATGGATGAGCCCCCGAAGTGGAAAACCACCAGACGTCGTAACAAGGTGTTGCGTCGAAGCTCCTTCATACTGGACGAAGCTACGGAGGTGGATCTGAGTGAGGGAGATATCGGAAGTGAGGAAGGTGCCGTCGAAGAAATGGTGGATACAGATCAAGAGGAATGGGACTCTCTTTACGGGACTGAAAGTAAGATGGACGTGAACCCCCCTTCGCGACCACCCACTACCGAGTCCGAGCCTGCCATCGTTCCACCTGGTCTCGCACCGTCTCCCAGTATCCCGACGTCACCAACAGCACCGAGCGTCGTAGCCCCCTTCAGTTGCATTGCGTGTGGGGTTACGCGAACGGTTCCACGCCAAACGGACCAGGTCCTATGCCCCCGCAATCACCTCGTGTGCCGGACCCACAACGCGGGATATCGCATCGCCGTGCGAGCCGCTAAGTTCTACGAGCAGGGCCTCACCCCGACAACGGCGCAGCTGCTAGCCAATTCGGCAGACCCGGTCCAGGGCGCGGTTGAACTCGTGCCGCAATGGGGTAACCCGTTCCCGAGTTGCCCCATGTGTCAAAAAGACGTTCTCCCGCTCTGGACCGGGAAAAGCAAAAAGCAGTTGCGAGATTGGAACGCGGCTTACCTCAAGGCCGTTGGGGTGGATCCCGTTGGAAATCGACAGGCGAGAGGAACTTCACAGGGAGCGGTATCGGCGGAGCAAACGCAGGAGCGGACCCAGGAGCAGCGTGGAGAGCACTCTGGCGGATCGTCACAGCAAACGCAGGCGGTCCAAGGTCCCAGAACGCGACTTCGCAGTCGTGGCAAGAGCCAGAAATGAGTTACAACAGGTCTAACCTGTTTGGGAACCAGGGGAGTGATTGGTGTGTTTGTTTTCTTTTGGTTTTTGGTTATAAACTTTCTGGACTGGGACCAGTTTTGATTCATATTTGCTCTACCTGTTTGGATGGACCCAACAGTCAGTTTGGGATTTGTTTTCTTTTGCATACCATCCATATTCTGTGGAACCATGGGGGAGTTCTGTTTTTGATCTGGTTATAATTTTCCTGTTTTATTGAAGTATCAATTTGGGTTATTTGGGTGTTCAGAATCAAACATTTGAGTGGATCCAGGCTGGGATCCAGAGGTTACCTTACTTTTCTTTCTAAGGTAACAGGGAACTATATCGATTTTGCAGACATTATTGGATCCAGGGGTTTCTTTTGTTTTGATTATTGGATCCAGTGGTTTTTGTTTGTTGGATCTCAAGGTAACAGTGGTCAAGGGGACCAGTGTCGGATGGACCGATAAGAACCTTGTTTGTTTTTGAACACAAACATTTTTGGCATGTAAAAAGGTTCGGGGTGACTTGGGTTGTGTAAACTGATCTCCTCTCATATACGTGGTGCTCGGGACGCGCACTTGATGGGGGGGGGAGTGGTTGATACGAATGTGGACTCTGGAACGAGTACTCATTCACCTAAGTCGATCCAGTCGGACTGGATCCGCCTGGTCCGGTAATCAGTGCCTGGTTCGGTACCAGAGCCGGTCCAGCAGTACAGTCCGACTGACCCAAGTGAGAGGTGGACACGGTGGCAGTTACCGTGTCCACACAATCCAACCAACGGTCCTGAGAAGGATTTGGTCTGGATCTGTCGGTCCAGTGGACGCTGGGTCCGACAGCTCTCAACCGTTCCTTTTGCCAGGTTGTCGGTCCGGCTCCATATTTATTGGACCCGGACCGAGGTAACAATGTTCTAGAGTAAGCTTGTAAGCAAAGACTCTTATCCGTGTTTCCGTGGTTCTAGACGTAACGTCTACCACTACTCGATACTTTCCCGTGTTTTTATCAGACGTGGAGGTTAACGATTTCAAGGTACTCTCACCAAAACAAGAGCCCAATCGCACCCCTGCAGTTGCCAAGAAGGCACACCGCCGACAAAAGAAAACCGATAGTCGCACCAAAACGAAGTCGCGTTTGGCGCCAGTACCACAGTCGACGAAAAACGACTGTCACCTCGCCAAAACGACGACCACTTTAGGTAAGTACTGTAACGCTCGCAGTGTAACAAATGTCACGTGGAGAATGTCGCTTCTCACACTCTACAGTTCGAATTTGTCATTCCTGGCAAAAACTGACGACCCCTGTAGCCTTTTTCGACCCAACTACCGAGCCACCCAACCACCCTCTGGAAAAACGTCGAGCTAAGTCGACTAGCTTTAACAAAGCACGTCCAGAGTGCTGGCGACCTCGCAAGAAGTGGTCGAAACCCCAAAGAAAGTCGAGATCTCCACTCTCACACTTTCTGAAAATGGGATCTAAAGCTACAAACGTCAAGCGACCCTACAGAAACCTTTTCCGACACGGGCTAGCTTCTAAACGACTCTATACCACTACCCTAAGGTTCCTTACGACCTCTTTTCACGTCAACCGAACCGGACGACCTCCCACAAACAAATCAAGAAATTCCAAAGGCCCTGTAAGACCCTTCCTCAACTTGGCCGACACGGGCGACCACTCACAACCAACTCGAAACACTTTTTTAAGGTCCTCTATGACCTTCTTTCAAGCATACCGTGGCGGACGACCGCTCACCACCAACGATCCCAAAGAAAAACAAAAATCTCAAAGGTAAGAGTAAGTCACCTTTACCCCAAAGCGCACACCTTCGCCAAGGGCGTTTCCTTACTCGACAAGAAGCGCTCCCTCCTTGTTGTTCTCCTTATCGTTTCCTTTTCCTTTCCCTTCGCTCCGAAACCAAATGTTGTGCTGCTTGACTTTCAGTGGCAGTGAAAGTCTTTCTCCAGAATTCGAGAACTCCAGAAAGAGTGTACCAACGCCTTTTATGGACGTTGCTAGTACACATGGTAGCAATCACCATACTTGGTGATTGGACCCTGCTACCACCGTGTGGGGACAGATGCAAATGTGTCACGACAGGTGACACACGTGGCGACACACATGTACACGTGGCGACACACCGTGACACACGCGTGTGACGTCATAACACGAGGTTTCTCTTATAGATGGTAATGATACCAACAAGGCTCCGCAATGAAGCTAGCTATTTTTAAAAGATGGTTTGAGTATTCACAACTGGGGAAATTTCGAATCCTCAATAGTTCTGGAAATGAATTTGATGTTTTTTTGGCCCAACAGTTGGAAATTTTTTTATGGCATGAAACCCCCAAGACAAGTTTGTAAGCTTCATCCATACAAAAACCCCAAAACTGCCGACTAGTGAAATCTGAATCTGATCAATTCTGGTTGCACTGGAAAAGAGCAAACATGCAATGCTGTGAAACTGTACATTTACATACATGTTAGGATCAAGGAAATGCAAAATTACCATGACCAGTAATAAGACTTGCACAAAGAAAGAATAAGTCACCTTGACACAAATGGTGCCACCCTGGAAAAAAAGATCTTCGAAGAAATCGTTATTCTTGATGGAGATCTTGGTTCCGTTGTATTCGAGATATCAGTTGCAAGAAATATCCACATCATCTCGATTTTCTCTGGTTGATTGGGAAGTCCGGCTTTGATCACCACGAAAACCTCCATTATCGATTCCATTTCTGAACAATACCTCCCAAAATAGCCTTCCTGTTTCAAAGGACAACAATAAAATCTGTCAAGTGCATCAAGTGTGATCGAAATGTTCTGGTAGATATGAAAAATGTGCAATGCATAGCTGCAGCGACTATTGAGATCACTTGTTTTTCAAGGAATTTCAATCTTCGGCAAATACTTATCTGGTGCATCAAATCTCGAGATTCTGGGGCTCTGCAATGATGATGAATAAACATCGGTCAAGATTTTGGATCCAGGATGAGTCACAGAAAACGAGCAATACTCAGAAATTTGCTATATTGTTGGCAGAAAAAAGTTTATGAAAAATAGGAGCGCTTGCCCTGGCTGCCCTGGCTGTGGAGATGTACTGTTAATTTTTGTTGGATTGTCGGAAAGAAAAAAATGCAAGGGTATGGATGGAGGTTTCATGAGGGTGAGTACTGTTGTTTTGACAAGAATCAGGCTTTGTGGTAAATTTTTGTGGCTGATTGCAATTTGCTTTTTTAAATGGGTCACTTTTCTGAAGAATATATTTTGCCATTCAGGGAAATGTGGATGATACTTTGGTGTCGAAGTTCTGGATGTTATTTTCAAATAATTGGGGAGAAATCGATTGCCAGCTGAAGCCACGATTGGAAAGAACAAAACAAACCAGGCTGGAGTGTGCATGAAGGTACCGATTCGAGATTTCGGCACCATGTCAGGCAATTGTTACACATCGATCCCAAATTGGAAACAACGATCGATGTTGAAGAGAATCTAGAAATTCAACCCCTTGGAAGCAAGAAATGGAGGAAGAGTTTGTGGAGAGTGTGGATGGGCCAGAGATGTGATGCCATCGTTTTGAAATACATCAAAGATTTATTTGATGTGTCTTCGGATCTGATGATGGAGCGGATGGTGTATTGAGTGGGGAGGCTGAATGGGTCAGTGTAATGCGTGCCACTGGTAGCTTATATTTATCGCTTTCTTGACTGATGGTTGTGAATCTTGTCTTACTTTCACACGTTCTCGCCCACCTGCTCGCCAAAAAAGTCACATGAGAAAATAAAAACTTCCAATCAAAATCGGTGCACAATCAATCATATGCTCTCCCCCTCCATCGCACACCATCTCAAACTTGACTTCTTGAGATTAACTTGTACTCTTGGTGGAGCATGGACAAAATTTTCATCCATTGACTCGACCATTGCCCCATTTACTTATATGAACGCAAGCTTGTTATGGAAATTCTGGACGTTTGCCAAACAAGGTGGCTCCGTTGCTCCAAGTCCAAGAATTCTGATTCTAGGGGATGGCGGCACGAATTAAAGTACTGCAGCAACGCCACGCACTGCTTTCTCACGCCATGAACATGCGGCATTTGGAGCATGATCTCAACGACCTGCTTGGCCTCCAAAATTTCATCAGGAGTGAGCAACCTATTCCTGTCGTCAAGCGTCACCAACCCCAGATTGTGCCGCACCATCCCCTCCCAACTGGGATGCTGTCGTCTTGGAGCTCCCCTCCAAGCCTTGCGACCAATTCCACAACTTGCAAAGGGCGCACAACACTCGGCTACCTGTGGGACGAAGTCTTTTCTCTCCACAACGGGGAGTCCCAAAGCATGAATCGCTGTGCAAAGATGTTTCCATGCGTTTTCCTGGTTTGCGCTCTCTTGATGACAGGTGGACTCTGTGTGGATACTCTTTAAATACAACCGAGCCAGCGTCGTTTCCCAGTGTGCTTGCCGCCACGCAGAAATGGAAGGAACAGTGCTGGAGGCCCTGAAATCGGTGGTGATGTAGGGACTATGCAAGGAGGACGACGACTTGTAGACAACAGAAAGAAAAAGTATCACTCAAGTTCAATCGGATTTGAAGCCAAAAACGCAGCCAGGCTAACTCGAGCACCTGCGACTCGAACGACATGTGGCCGGAGGAAGCGGAGTTAACAATCATAGACATCGAGCCAGGATCTCCTTCTTGTTGAGTGTAGAACGCCATAATTTTGTTCGATATGTCGACAGCTTTCTGAAGTAACCGCAGGGCCTCCGCTGGGGCGGACTTTTGCATTGCTTCGTGAGTAGCTTTCTCCCATTCCTCCATCGCACACATTGCCAGCCTCCACTCGGTTGCCTCTACTCCAGCGCAAGACTGTGTCCAGTGGTAAGCAATGATTGCGTGTGGGGCCTGGAGAAGCAGCCACCAGTCGTAAAGGACAAACGATAGCTACCTTGTCAAGGTGGGAGTTTCTTTGCGATCAACCTGCTTTGCTGGGGAGGTGAAAATGTCAAGTTTACCTTGCATTCAAGGGTGTTGAGCAAGGCCGCCAGCTTTGCATGGAGGGCTCTTCTTTGAAAATGAGGGATCAATTCATAAATAGCATCGCGTGCCATGTGAGAATTGAACTGCCACAATTTATTGTCAGATACCATATCTTGACTGGGCTTTAGGAAGCCGGTGTCCTCCAGTTCCACCAGGCTTTTGTCAAGGGATCTTGGAGATATGGAATATGGATACAGGACCCGTAGTTTTTTAATGGTGATATTGGCGCCGAGAACAGCTGCGACCTTGAGAGTCAGATGTGAGCTTGGCCTGAGTTGGTCCATTTGTTTGATAAGAGCATGGTGAATCGTAACGGTGGTGCGAATGAAGTCTGCCAGCCCGGCGTCAGAATTAATGGCGCTACCCGCTTGACTCCGTATGTGCAGCATGCTATTTTCGCGCAGGTAGATGGACATCTGCTCGATATACATGGGGAGCCCCTCGGTTTTCTCCCACACCGCGGCTACAATCTCTTCTGACACTTTTTCATCTTCAGCAGTCAGTGCAATCAGCCTGCGGGTCGCTTCGATATCGAGGCCTGCTAGCTTGATCTCGGTCGTGTTTGGCGCCTGCTTGAGCTGCTTAAAGGCATCGTTGGCCTTTTGGTGCACCATCTCTTTGCCCTAACACAATTCCTTGGATGAGTAAACTGTGGAGGATTGTATTAGTTCTTTTCCATAATGTGAAAGTGGGTGCTTCTGAAAGCCCCCTTGTCTACATAGATTGGTTCTCCACCTGAATATGCCGAGTATGGGGCGCCAGAGTTCCGTCGTTTGGACGAAGAGTGGCAATCACCACGCAGCCAACTTTGGAGTCTTCAACCAGTCTGTTCAGGAGCGTCCAACTCATAGTATCGAAGTGGTGAATGTCCTCCAAGAATATAATAATGGGTCCATACAGTTGAATAAAAATTCGGCAGACGTCAACGAGAATCTCAAGAAGTTGCTGCGATCTCAGTTCTTTTGTGACTTCCATTTTAGCCTTGATAGGAGCCTCTTCTTCGACAGGCCTGCTCCCTCCGTACGTGGAAGGTTTACGTCCAGATTGCAACCTCAAGTTTCTGGTGTCATTCCAAGTTGATGAGGAAAACATCCGTTCGTCTATGGAGTGAAACCTCTGTGGACTTAGGAGTGGACCCAAATTCACAGGATCAGAGAAAGCTCTCCTCAAATTTGCCGAGCCTCGTCTCCAAACGTCCTTGGAACGTGATCGACTCAATGGGTTTCGTAGCACCAAGATGAACTCTGCGAGGGAAACCAAATGATACATACGGGGCACAAGGCTACGATCCACACGAGCATCGTGGGCTGTGGATTCTGCGAGTGGTATCAAGCTTGGAGGTAAGTCCAGCGAGTTTGCTATGAGGCTTCGCCATTCCTCCTCATAGTCATCAATATACGCTTTGAGAAGGTGCCCGAGAGAGGTAGGCTCCGTGTTTTCTTCCAGACTTACAAAATCACTTCGAGGCGCAGCTTGTAATGACGAGCTTGCCATTCTGTCGTGCGTGAACATGTCCTCAAAAACACGCCTCCAGGGAAAGAGGGGCAAAGACTTAAAAGCTGCATCACCCATCCCATAGTAGTGCTGGGCTTCATTTCGATGTCCCGCCTTCATTCGCTGCATTTCATGCACCAATTTTGTTTTGCCTGAACCCGGTTCCCCCTCTATAACGACTGCTCGCCCAGTGCCGTCCTCAAAAACAGCAGAGATGGCTTCGGAGATGGTTTGAACACAGTCATGACGACCTATCATAGGTTGATGCAAGCGGCTTCTTGCGGTGGAGCTCAGGGCCCTGCTGCGTCTACTTTGCTTAACTTTCAAGGGAAGTACACGGTAGACTATAACGGTCTCCTCCTTCCCTTTGACAGTAAGTGGTTCAAGAGGCGCGAAATTTGCTTTCCTCTTGGCTCGTTCGTAAGTTGCATGATCGCACAGGATATCTCCCATTCCAGTCTTCCCTTTGCACATCAGCCTGGCGCTCAAATTGATTGCATCGCCAAAGACAGTGTATTCGGCGCGTGTGCGGGATCCAACGCACGCACAGAGGAGATCACCAGTAGTCACACCAACCACAACTCGATAACCCACTTCGTCCATGGATTGTGAAATCTTGAGTGCCGAGGTCACTGCTCTGGCGCAATTATCGACGTGACTCTTTCCAGGCAAGCCGAACGCACATATTGCTAAGAACCCCTTTTCATCGCAACGGAACTGTAGAAACGACCCATCAAACTCCAGCATTCGTTGCTGGACGTTTTTAACTGCGATTTGAACGCTCTCCAGTCCATCAGTGTCACTCCTTTCACTCAAGCCTGGAAACCCCATGAAGAGAACAGATAGTCGCCTTATCTCGTTCACGAAATCAACATGACCTGCTTCGATGCGTTGCCGCACGTTGTCCAAGACGTGCATCCGCATGATGGCCGCACACTGAAGTCGTGCTCGTGGTGGAAGGAAGTGAAACGTATGATCGTGCAGTGGAATATTTTGAAAGGCCTCTCCATCAATTACTTCACCCAGTGGGATCCGTGATGCACCATCTCCCAGCGGTTCATATCTGAAGTGCTGTCCGGCTGCCTTGCAAGCACACAATTGTGAGGACTTGGACAGATTTCTGATGCATCAAACCTGCTCCATCCCACAGTTCTCACCTCACCTGAACCACCTCTTTGCTGACAATAACATCTCCTGCTTCAGCGTGGTGCTCGATTTCAGCTATTTGACGAAGGGGTTGCACCGTTCCGTCAAGGCCAGGCTCCGAGTGAGGTTCGTCTCCAATAAAAAACTCCCAACGTTTGATACCTGAAACTCTATCCCGGCTCTGCTCTTCATGCCCACCAACACGGAAGATGCAGACGGTGCCAGATCCAACAAGCACCTGGAGAAACAAACAAGGAGCGTTTGTTTTTCCGAATTGAGGATAGAATGTTAGGAGGAGGTCGAGCTCTTTGGCGGCATTGAACCTACTTTAAGAGATAAGCTGTCGGCAGTGGAGCTTTTCTCCGTTCCGCTCACACGCGACGAGGCGTTTCCTTCGACATGTTTTCCTGACGATGAATCGTCGCCTGAATTTGATGTAGGGAAGAGAGACTTGGATCTCATCAGAGGTTGTGAGGATGGTCTTATTTGCGGCTGGTTCTTCGACGATATCCATTTCACCAGCTGGCGAATTTTCTTGTTCACAATGCTATTACGTTTCTTGGGACTTTTCCAAGAGTCGAGATATTGCACTTGGTTCGTGATGGACTTTGGGTTGGGATCAACTAATGGACGTTCTCCACCATAGGAGTTCGGCCCTGTTCTTTTTCTCAGCTCCTGCAAGCTTTCGACACCAGAGACTGACTTTGCTGCTCTCACGACTCCTTCTGCGCCACGAAGGTGTGACTCTGTGGATGTGCGCGATGCACCCTCAGAGACCGACGCACCTCGCTCACAGGAGGCGTTTCGGAGGTTGGGGTCGCATGACTGTGTGAAAGCGCGCAGGCTATAGAAAGGTTAGCAAGGCCATTGGAGACTTCAATGACATTGCAAACAGTAGGTGATTTATTCTCTGACACACCTGACGTGTAGATATTACTTTTGGAGGTGCAAAGTCTCTGCTTCGACGGAGAACGCCGGTTTCGTTTCTTTGAAGCAGAGGAGTACTTGGACAATTTTTTTTCGAATTTGTGAAGGAGCTGGACTTCCTCACTCGCGTCAAGTTCATGCTTCCCAAATCCAAGTGCGGAAACGCATCTTCAGGAGTCTTGGATCGCTCGGATGGCGTCATCATTGACTTTAATGTCTGAACGGCCGATTTCCTTTGGTGGAACTGGTGACGCTCCTGAAGGTCACCAAGGAAACATTAGTGATTGCATGATGTTGGGTCAAAAGTACAGGCTGGTTGCATTCCTGAAATATGTGTGTTTCGTCGTTGGAAGAAATGAAATAAATGAACTGTGTTGAAGTTCTTGCACTGACAACAGGGAAATTTCAAAGCGGATGCATACTTCTTCTTCCTTGAAGCTGGCGTCTCGGCGATTGCCTGCCATTTTGAAGGCCCTTGCAGCATTTAAGAATAGCTTTTGCTTTGCCCAGCCCTTATTCTCGGCTTGGGATAACGGGATGACGTCCCCGTTCGGAACCATAAGAACGTGCCCCAGCGTTTTCGAAAGTCGACAAGCACATTTGACACTTCTGATTGTTGCCTCTGTCAATCCTTCGTTACTCGAAACAGACAATTCCTTGTCGCTTGGATAGAACGCAACGATTAAGGAGTCCCCAGCAAACTTTATTACATCTCCCTGGTACTCAAACACAACTTCGATTACTTTGGAGAAGAAGTTGTTGATACATTTTGTCAAGATTTCCACTCCGTTTGTGCCCCTCTTTGACAGTTTCTCAGTCAGCATCGTAAAGCCTGTGACATCTGCAACCATCACTGCTCCGCAAAACGTTGCCATGGATGGGCGCATTGCGCTGGCGACTGCATTATAAGCTTCCCTTTCGGATCGCACCGTGTCCGGAAACATGGGGTCCAATTCTTTGAGAGTGTCTTGCAGCAGGCGAGGGATAAAGGGTGCTAAAGTGTAGATAGTGTTTGAGGTCGATTTCATTCGCCACTTCTCTTCGCTGTACCTCTTCAGCGCGCTCTCCCGTTGCGAGAGCTGCGAGATGATCAAATTGTCATCACTGTCAGTCTTATGTATCAGGGATGCATCCGTCACTTTCCCAGTCCGCCTGAGCGTGGTTAACGCAGTGCCAATCAGTTTGTACCCAGAATGGAGAGTTCGGAAGCTCAGCGCAGTCTTTCTTGGGGTGTTTCTTTCTTCCTCAATGCAACCCATATTGTCTGTGTACATGTGGACGCCATGCTTGGGGAGGCTCGGCATGAGCGTGCGCACAGAGTACTCCGAGTCTGCGCTACGGGACTTCACATTCTCTGGGCCACGTTGAGGGTAGCCTGCCCTCAATGCGTGGCCCCTGCGCGAAAACGACATCCATCTTCGCACACCAGGTGGGTTCGATTCGTGTTCTCTTGTCCCAACACGGTAAATTCGTTCTTTGTCCGCTTCTTGAAATCTTGCGTTATCCCATCTGTCTAAAAGCGTTTCTGCGGCCGCCTCATTTCGCTCGAAAGAAGCCCTTGTGCTGATAGATTTCGTTTCCGACGAAGAAGTCCCCGAAAAGCCTGTTGCTGACGAAGCGTCAGTCAAGCTTCCGTCCATTGAAATATCTGATGCACTGCGAACGATGGTTTGGAGCTGGGGGAAGGCGGTTGAGCTAGAACAACAGCGAAAGAGCGGTGCTCAATCCCCCTTGAATCTTGTGTGTAGACTCGAAAAAGCGTGTTCAGCCGCCATGGAATTTCACGCAGGTAAGTCCCAACTCTGTATGTTTGCGTTCGAAGTCGCTTTTCCCTGTGCTTCGTCTTGCTGGATAAAAAATGGTCAACAACCGGTTTTGACCTCGACCTTGCCGCCCATCTCCGAGAGAGAGAAGGCAAGGGTGGATATTTCAGTGTACTGGCGGCTGTGTGGTTTGTGTTTTGGTTTCATTCGATTCGAAGACCGCTTTCTCCCCTTGGAATGCACCGCCCTCCATATATTGCAATGTCGGCCGCAAATCCATTTGGATATATTATTGTTTGTATTGAAGTTGTGGCAGTTGTCCATGAATGAACTGTTTGCCCAAAGTGTCTTTCCTTGTTGTCGTGTCTCCTGTTAGTAGAACGTTCTTGGGAACATTCTTACTGATCGATACCAATCCTACACTGCGCCTCTCTCAAGTCGAAAGTCATCCTTTTTTTCATTTGTGTGGAGGAGAGCTCGTGATGCAACGATTTATGGTAGAGATTGTGGTTCAGTGAAGGGCACTTATCCTGGCAGAACGTCTGACGGATTGTTTTAAGTTGGAATCACAACTGCTGTATTCTCTTTCAAGCCCCAACTGATTCATTCAGTACTTGGGAATAACTCCAGGTACATCTTAAACCAGCGGATAATTCAGATTGTATCCCAACAACAGCTCCATCATCTCTGCTCCGTTCATCCAACCAAAAATCTCTACAGTCCGCCTCTCAGGTTTTCAAAGTTTCTTTCCTTCCCATACATCATACATGCTCCGGTAAACGAACAGTGCCCCCCCCCCCCCCAAGAAAATAAAAATAAATCATTGCTACAAGAAAAATGCATTCCAACATGTACGTCTGGTTTATCGTAGGCGGGCCTCTGCTGCGGCAGCCATTCTTTCTCTCATTGAGATGACATCTGTTGGGACATCAGAGTCGCCTCCAAGAGCTCTCCCTGCTTCGTCCCCTTTAGAACTTACCTCATGCACCCTACATAACAAAAGAAACTCACACCGTGAATGTAAAATACAGCTGCTGTGCCAAAAGAATACATGTACTGCTATCAGATTAGACGAGCATTTTGAGGGGCTCAATAGCCAGCATGCGATATTGATGATAGTTTTCTGCAACCTATACTGGAAAATTTGGAACAAGATGCAGGACAGGTTTTTATCTGATGGCATTGAAGCGTGGAATCTACCATATTCATTACATCTACCAAAATACTGTAAAAAAACAAAAAACAAAAAAACAATATACT
Organism: Bryopsis sp. KO-2023; assembly: GCA_030272585.1. Taxonomy (NCBI): domain Eukaryota; kingdom Viridiplantae; phylum Chlorophyta; class Ulvophyceae; order Bryopsidales; family Bryopsidaceae; genus Bryopsis; species Bryopsis sp. KO-2023. Next base: position 6,069,965 of record BSYQ01000007.1, on the reverse strand, counting down.
CTGTAGAAAGAGTATATCTATCAGAGTAACTCCTCCTGGTGTGCATGCAACAGACTGAACTGTTCAAAAACCTATTTTAGTTTTTTGTTTACTTGGTGACTAAGGCCCTTAATCCTCGTGGATCCGCCCCTTTCAGCTCATCCACCTTTGCTCCATTAAAGAAGGATTGAAACGTCGGCATTGCAGAGATTCCATGCGATCTTGCAACAGTCTGTGCCGTGAGAAAATCATATTTATTTCCAACAGGGAGGATATTACTTTCCATTTCTGCCATCAGCAAAACTAACCATGACAGGGTCCACCACACAGGACTGATTATCCTTGTTTCAGCACAGAATCTTAAACATGAAGAATTAAAATCCTGATTTTCTACGGGTATGATTGAAATGGAACAATCAAAATGGCAAAATCCTTCCTCCCCCTTCCAAAAATCAACATATAGCAAGGTAAAAAAGAAAAGGAATTGGAACAAGCAACCCAGAAAAACATTAATATTGGCTAGGTTGTGGGACCTACTTGCAATTTGTCGACATCGACCTTCAAGAAAGTAATGGAAGGATGTTGTTCACTCAATTCCTCCAACACCGGGGCGATAACTTTGCAAGGACCACACCACTCAGCAAAAAAGTCGATCACCACCTGTCAGCAGAAGCCAGAATCAATTTTCTTTATTTTCAGGGAGCATGCCAACATGCAAGAATCACATGGCTTCATGTGTGTGTGTGTAACTGTGTAATCTGGAATTCCAGCTGCCTTCAATTATTTTTTGGATCGATTTCAAGATTTTTTCACAGCATCCATCCAATCCAAGCCACACGTACAATTTTTTTGAATTGAAATCATCACAAGCCTGCCCTCATCAATAGGTGCTATTCACCAAACAAGCGACAGCAGAATACGCGAGCTCACCGCTTTTCCCCCAAAAGATTTGCCTTCCGCCATTATCCTCTCAAACTCATCAGGCGTGGTGACTGCTATGACTCTGCCTCCCATCGCTTTTCAGTTTCCAGCCCAAAGAGGCACGAATATTGGACTTCTTTACAAGCTTTCCCTCAGCGAGCGTACGGGTGGGTAGGTTCGTAGTTTGAAAAAGAGAGTGTCTACTTTTCGACAGTGGCTGGTGTCAAGAACCTGCTTTCAAAGAAACACTATTGGTTGTGAGATGTGATACGCGAGAAAGTGTGATTCAACCTCACTCTTTTCCCTCCAAGATTCTGTTGGAATCCGGGTTTTTTCACAGAAACAGAAGAAAATTATCCTTTGGCTGCATGATATTGGAATGAGATTAAAAAAAAGATTGTGTCTACATTGGAAAAAGGAAAACACTGCCGTTGTTGCTTTTTGATCCCCCCCAAGCAATAATATTAATTTCCTCGCAAGGCTTTGTTTTCTCGGTCCCTTTTGAAACTGGAGACCTGTGGTTTTCATGCTCCTGTTCGGAATGAAATGAAATATGCCTTTACCAGTTCATCCCTAAATGGTGTGCAGTTTTCCTTTAGAAGATTTTTGGCAGTAAGAGGGGCCTCCCCTGTTTACACAGCCACAATGCCCACCTTCGTACAATATCACGTTCCTCACAAATAAGCTCGCTATTAAATACAAACAAATAAATGTTGAGCAACCCTCACCAGCCCCCCTTTAAAAAAATGAGAAAAGAAAACAGACAGAACACCTAACTCCAGTCCTTTCCCCCTCCCATGATTATGTCACAATTATCCTGGTTGCTGCAACTGTTACAGCCTGGCTCAACACACAGACCACAAATGTTTTCTTTTCTTTGTAAAAGACCACCATCTTTCCCTCATTTTCACTGCATAAATTTTGTTGTTGCTTCTTTCAGTTCCATAACCCCCACCCACCCACCCAGCCCTTCTCCCCCCCCAAAAAATCTCACAAATATATGTACCTTCTGTTTGGCGAGTCGATATCCCCTATAACGCCGACAAATCGCCTTGCTTAATTAACAGAGGCAGGACTCCCTTTTATATATGTATGGATACATCCCAGACCAATATATATTTTTTTTCTTTTTATCTTCCCTATTTTTTTTCCTTCAAAGAGGGGAACTTCCAGCAGCAGAATCCAGGAAATCAAAAACACTTTCAATTTCCAGCTACCCTGCTCCTCTCGATTCCCTTGAGACATAGCATAAGCACGACTCATTTTTACCCCGTTTTCCTCCACTTTTTTTTTCTCTGTTACAACTGATGTTCCACCCTTTTCTTTTTTTTTGTTGAAGGAGATCCTACCAAGCATCTATTTCACTCCAACCCATACCCTTTTTTGTTTTGTTTTTTCTTTTGCCCAAACTGCATTTGTTCCAGCCACTAAAGGCCACCAAAAGGCAAAAACGAGAACCGACCAAATAGAACAGAAAAAAAAAGTAAAAAAAAAGTCAGGGGACGAGAAAATAAAAAACAGATAATAAACAAAGGTTCTACACAATCCAATTCTCGTTCTCCACGTTTTGTCACTAAAACCAAGCTTCCAAAAAAAAAAAAAAAAAAGAAAAGAAAAAAACAGGGGAAGAAAGAAAAAACCAAAATAACGAAATATATGAAACATATAATATACGCACAAAAAAAGCTTCGCTGGGACATAACCGTCAAATTTATTCCTTTTGGGCAAACCTCCTTTTTTTTTCTTTTTTTTTCTTCCCCCGCGAAATTATGTCACGATAGGCTCACAAAACTAAAAAAGATTCCAACTCCCCCCCCCTCCTTTTCCCCCCCCACCTGTTTCCACCACATAGAAATTCATCCCTTTTCATAAGAAATGCTTTTTCTTTTCTTTTCCTTACCTTCCAACCCTATTGCCTTCTTCCCTTTCTTTTTGTAAAAGACATATTTAGTATTCTCTTTCCATCCAGATTTTTTTTTCCACTTTTTTTTTCTCTCTCCAAAACCCAGTCCCCTAATCCCTTTCCCTTCCTCTCAGTTCATCTTTTTTGTTTCCCAATATTGTTAAAAAAACAACTGTCCTTTCGGATTTTTTTTTCTTTTTTTTCTTTAAATCTCTTCCTCGCCCCTCCCCCCCCCCTCCCTCTCAACTGTTTCACTCACCTTCACTTTTCTCCTCCCCACCCCCCCCCCCCAAAAAAAAAGGCCAAACCCAAAAAAAAGCAACGTTTTTTTCCGTTCCTAGCTAGCAAACCCTCTTTTATATTCTTCATGGCTTTTCATTTCTTTTTTTTTCTCTTTTTTTACCCCCTGGTTCTCAAACACCAAGGTCTTCCCTATCAATCGATTTCATCGAGGTGAAATTCCCAGTAGTGGGTGTCCCATTGTCAGAAAAATCATCAAAAGGATCTGACCTATCAGAATTTTGGGCTTTCTCAGCCCAAGTTTGGCGCCTGTTTTCTTTTTTGGCATCAGGTTCTGGGGAACCCTTGTCAGGCGTCAATTTTTCACGGAAACTCATGAGGTATTCCTGCTCATGTGCCAAATTGGCAGAGCGTTTGTCAATAGTGGACATCGTAGAGTTCAGTAGTTTTGTCGAGCTCTCCGTCGAGGCCAGAAGCTTCTGTGTCTGTCAGGGGAAGAAAGAAATAAAAAAACGTTTCAGCATTCAAACCCAGAAGTGTTTTTTATAAATTTTGGTGCAAAGGGGGGGGGGGATTGACTCTAAGTGGTTGCAGCCCCAATTCCAACGAAAACGTGGAGAAAAAAATATTAATGAGGACCTATCTTTGGGGGAAAAACCAGTTTTGGATTGAAACCAAGCAGAAATCCATAATTCAATTTTAGCGTTAGTTTCATTTTTGTTTCGACCTCACCTTCTTATTTGCTACCAACAAACTAGTTTTCACATCCTCATATTCTTCCTTAGCCACCAATATTTTCTCCTCCAATTCCAGCACCACGTCCCTCAGGGAATCCTCCACATAGTCCTCAGGGATGTGCGCGATGATTTGCTTGAGGCCAAAGCACAGATTGTCCATTTGAAAAACTGCCAGTTTCTCTTTGTCCTCTTCCTGATCTCTAAACTCTGGGGCTATGTTCCTCATTGCCTTCTCCATCCCAATCAGAGCCAAATTCACAATCTGAACAATGCATCGACAAAAGCATCAGAAACCAGCCCCAGAGGTAACGAAAAGTCGTGTGGAGCAAATTTTCTCACGTAAGCAGGTGGGAATGTCCTCCTTCGGTGCCCAAAAAAAAAAGATGAAATTTTTGGAATTAAAAACAGAAGAGAAACACAAAAACCATGAAGCGATGCAACTGCACTTTTTTCTTCTTTCACTTCCAGAAAATAAATAAAGAAGAGCACATTTCTTATCTTATCTTTCTTATCTTTTTTTGATTGTAAGCAGCAACCCCACTCACCGCCTCTTGCTGTTCCGCCAGATTAGCAGCCATCACCAGTTCCATGTGCAGTCGTTTTTCCAGCACTCCCCGCATGTCTTGCGGATTCATGGAATTGCAAGCAGCCCTCAAAGCGATAACGGCTTCCTCCACTTCTTGGGCTCTCATGCGCAGCTCATGCTTCAATTGTTCCTCCGTCATCAGAACCGTGTTTGGGATGGGTTTCTTAGACAGTCTAGGCAATTTCCCAAGTTTCCCCACAAACCTGAAAAAGAAAAAGACAACCACCCACCAGTCCCATCAGACTTCCATTGCTTCTTCAAATTTTTTGTTCATTTTTGTTTTTTTATCGGCTTCTCCTGGGTCATCACTGCCAGGATGTGGATTCCTTACACAAAAACTTTATGATCCTTCCAATATATTCCTTTTTGTTTCGTGTTGTTTTGTTTTGTTTTTGGTTCAGGGAAGGAAATACCACTGGGGGCAGAACACAGTGCAGAAAAGAAAAAGCTTTCGTCAGAAAAAAGAAAAAAATCCCTGGTCCAGAGCTTTTCACTGTTTTTTGTTTTTTTTTTAACAGCCGAGCAATGGTTTCTTAAAACTCATATTCTGCCGATGGTGCTACCATCAAATTCTTTGTTGAAAAAAAACCCTCAATTAACGAACATCAGGACATGCAAAGAATTAAACCTCGGAAAATCATGGATTACATCCAATTGTATACATTGTCCAAATAACAACCAAACCGCTTGTGCACACGGAAATTGAGAAACCACCAGAAATACACACAGAAAAAAAAAATGGGAAAAACAAAACACAAAAACAAAGCCACTAGAAATACGCTAGCCAAAATTCTACTAGACACGGATCGAAGCTACCGTCATTCGTTTGAGCGTCTTATGCAACCCCTTCTTCAAAAACTATCGAACGGCAAAATTGCCACATTTTCCAGTGGTCCTAGGCAAATCACTGCATTTGCCGATTTTGCTTTTGGAATGCATCGTTTCGATACGAAAGGGAGGATACAGAAACACAACTAGCCAACTCAAAAATACTTGTAAAATATAAAAATAAAATAAAAAATAAAACTGTGCGGAAGAATCCCTCCATGCACACTGCAAGCTAAAGACCATCGTTGCCCCTGCTCCTAAACTACGACATATTGCCACATACTTTTTTTTTCCTTTTTCTTCTCTTTGAATACTATAATTGTTGGATTTTGCTGCCTTGTCTTTTTCTTTCGACATTGAAATGGAATTTTCTTAAGGGGGGAGGTCAGGTTGGATTTTGCTGTCCCCACCTTGGAGGCGTTGGAGATCTGTTTGAACCTCTAGAAGGTGGGGGCGGGGGCGAGGAGGAAGGGGGCGGCCACACGAATTTCTTCGACTGCCTTCCTACCAGCGACTCCGGATGACTGTTGTTGGCTTGCTCGCTCTGCCCCACCGAACTCGGGGAGGAAACCACTGTCCGGGGGGATACCTGAGAAGGCCTCAGTTTCATCCTCTTCTCAGCCATCGAGTTCGACCCGTGGCTCTTGGTGCTCTTGTTTTCTTGGTCACTTTCGGCGGCTCCCACTGAGTTGCCCCCATCCTTGGACAAAGCTTCCACCGGCTCGACCGATTCGATTGTCGAATGCGGTTCTGAGGGCTCCGGGGAATTGGTCATGTCGGTCTGTTGAGTTTGAATCAGGGCTGGTCGGGCAGGGGGTGCTTTCGGCGAAATCTCAGCCTGAGCGCTGCCACCAGCTTCAGAACTTCCTGTTTCAAGAGCTTCGTTTTGGGACTCGGAGGGTCCGACCACTGGATCCAGCAAAGTCTGCCCCCCAAAAAACAAAAAGATTGCACACACACACACACACAAAATAAAATACAGATCCCTCACTACAGAACTTTTTTCATCTGTTTTCTCTTTTTTTTTTCACATCGCCATCGCAATGCTGTAGTAAAGACAGTTTGAGAACTAATCCGAAAATCAAGTTTGCTCATAAACACAGCTTCACCGATTAACAAAAAAAGAAAAGGTACCTTTCTTTTCTTGAGGGCCTCCGCGATATCAGCCGCCTTGGGGGCAGCCAGCGTTTGAACTTCGTTTCGATCCCGAGGCGAACACGGAGCTGACAGGCTGCTGCTCATGCCCTGGCCCTGTTTCTTGTCCGAAGCCGAAGGGGTCCTTGCTAAAATCCTCGATGCAGTTCCTCGAGGGCTAACAGAATTTGCGCCGAATCCGAAGACGCCTCCCAAATTTTGCGGACTACCATCGCCACCACCAGTGGCTGATACAGGTGAGGTTCCTTTCGGCACCATAACTGGCACGATTCCGCCCGGAATATGATGGGGGACCATGTCAGGGCCCATGTGAGTGTTCAGAAGCTGAGTGTATTCTCGCTGCATTTCAAAGTTTGCACATGTATTAGAATACCATCACGGGTATTTCTCACAACTGTACAGAGACGAATTCTGTCGATCCAAAAAACTTGGAAAAAAAAGAGAAAAAAACACACACACACAAAAATACTTTTCCCACGCCTTCCTCGACTTTTGGTGGGGTGGGGGGTGGGGAACCAAAAAAAAAAAATCGACTTCAGATCAGTGATGATATTAGTGGCGCCACTAACCGTTAAAGCTGGATCGCCAGGGCCCATAACCCCGATGGGATTCTTATTCAAGAGTTGGGTGTATTCCCGCTGCAATCACAAAATTAGGGTTCAAGATACTACAGTCGTCGGTTGCCGTAAAAATTGCAGCCCAGTCGAGTTGCTGTACATGCGTCAGGCAATATGTAGAATTTTGACCATACCTCCATTGAATCCACTTAAACAACTTCGGTGTATTCCCCTTCCCCCTATATATTTATTTGTGAGGGGTGGGGGAATCTTCAAATAATTTCCTGAAGCTGAAACAGCAACATTGTTCCGACCTGGTTGAAATCTGGGAACAGTGCAATGTGGCAATGGAACCATTATTTTGTTTGAAATATTTTCTCAATCCCCTGAAACAGGAATTTAAAAGTTTTATTCACCTGTAAACTATTGAGCCCGGCACGTAGATCCTTATTTTCCATCGTCAGGTCTTTTTGCTTGTCTTCGTAAGCCCTGACAATCATCTGCAGTCAAGACAGCCATACCCCTGGCTCAGTTAGCCCAGAAGAAAAACCTTGACAATGAATTCTGGGATTGCCTGGCTTGCTTAGAGAATCCAATTGCTTCTATGAAAATAAGAAAAAAAAGAGAATGGGAGGAGCCTTGCACAGCATTTTGCTTTTTTTTTTTCACACCTTGACGAGATTCTCATCAAGCTTCACATTGGACCTTCCCCACTTGTTGCTTCCACCTCTCTGCAAACACGATTTTCATCAATGCAATGCTCGCAGTAAATTCTGGGCAGCCAACCAAGAATTCGGATCGCTTGAGAAATTCCATCGACCGAATCATTGACGAAAATATATATTTATATTCAAATTTATTTTCGAAAAAGGACACGAGCAGGCCTCCCTTGCACGGAGAAATGATGTACCTTCAATAAATCCTCATCAAGAGCCAGCCCCCCCTTTCCTTTGGTTTGTGATTGCTGTCGCAACCTCCCCACGATTTCCATACTTGCTTTGGCCTCCCTCTTTTTCTCAGCAAGGTAATACCTTTCAGGACACAAAAAGTCAACTCCTTTGCAATAACTTTTTTTTCTGTTTCAATATCTTTAGCAATACTGTGAAGTTTCTCAATCTCGACAAATTTTTTCCTGAAATGCCACACACCTCAGTTTGTCTTGCAGCCTCTCATATTCCGATTCTTTTCTCCTGATTTCATGTAGGAATTGAACTTGTCTTCTGTTGAGATTGTTACATTTTTTTTGCAGCTCCTCTCTGTCCCTGGTCACCGCTGCCAGCTGTTCTTGAAAGGCAGACTCAGCTTGACGCTCCTAAACATTTTTTCACACACACGATTTCCCCCCCCTTGCGATGTTATTATTATTGTGTAGAGGTGTAAAGAAAGCATATCGATTGGATGGGAAAAATAAATCTCTCCACTACCTAATGATAAGAAGTTCCTGGGAAGTTCAATTTTAAGTTTTGGTTTTCCTGGTTGCCTTATCTCCATTATTTGTCTCTGTTTGGGGGCACTTGCCTTAATCATCATGGTTCCTATATCTCTTTCCCTCAGTTCCAAATCCTTTTTCAGCCTTCCGAAAACATTCTCCCCCACTTGCAGCTCGTTGCGAAGTCTCTTGACTTCGGAAGATGTGTCCTCGTTTTTGCCTTGCTCCCGCTGGAATTTTTCCAACAAATAGTGCACGCAGTTGAACGTATTCGCGATGTCGTCTGGGGCGCTGGACAAGAAATTCACACGTCCAGAAAACCCAAAACCTACGAGCAGGATTGACACAAACTTCTCACAACAGCAAGCGCCACAGAAACGAGAGAGGATGAGGACCTGTTCTGTGGTGTTCGAAAGGAATAGCAGTGGCTCGGTGGGGGGGACATCGAACCTCCAGTGAAAAAAAACAATTCTATTTTGGGACAGCAACATCCTCGCGGGACGGGCTGCCAGAACGAAACCGGTGGCTCCATTGAGGACAGGGTACCCTGGGTAGAACTCAGGTACGCTGGAGCAAGCCGGAAGAGATCGAAAAGACGTCTTTTTCGCGGGAAGGAAAAAAAAGACAAGGAAGAAGATTCCAAAAAATCATTTCTATTTGGTGACGCACTCTTCAGAGACGACTGGAGGTACACCGCTGCGCTTTCCAAGTTGTCGGGAGTCGCGAAGGGTGCCCTCGACAGGCGCGAGCGACCCCCTTCGGAATAGACGGAGTCCGTGTCTTTCAATGACGCCATGCTCCCGCTAAGTCTAGACGACGACCGCCTGGAGGATGCACTGTCCAGGCTCTTCAGCTGCCTTTCACCAGGTCGCCCTAGCTTCTTTTTTTCCACAGAAAAACAAAAAACAAAAAAACACCAACCAAACTTCTATTTCTCTTCTACTTCAGATTTTTGACCCCCAGTCGAGAAGAATAGGGTCGCTACAGAACGCTTTTTTTTGTCCCCCCGTTGATCTTTCACACGGTCCAACTCGGAGTTTATTTCCGCGAAGGAGCAGAGGTTTGGTCTTCTCAAAACTTCGCTTTTTTTGAGTGTTGGACCGGCACAGATCGAGAAAAATAAGTCGAACGAATGTGAAAGTTTCGTTTTGGTGGTGCCCAAAAGTTTCCTTTTTTTTTCGCCGTCTATTTTCCGTGCACCGATTCGCATCACTCGGATCTGCCAGCAAGGATTTTTCCCAAAAAAAATTTCCGGAATACGACCCCCACACCCATCTCTGTTTTGTGTGAGAAAAACCAGCCAAAACACGCGGCCATACCAGGCGCCGGGAACTGGTCCTCAAAGGAGGGCTCAGAGCATCGCTGGTGGTCGCGCTTTCAGTGCTGCTCCCCGTGTGCGTCCTCGGAAGCCACACGTCTTCGCACTTCTTCGACATTATGTTTTTGGGCGTTACACAAGCACTCAGCCCCACCCGCCGCCCTTGCGGTAGAGAGAACGCAAGAATATGTCAAGAAAGGGTCTCCCTCTCCTCACATCCGCGCCGTTTAAGGGATCCGTGTCGAAATCCCACCGCGCCACGCTCTCAGTGATACCCCTTGTTTGGCAGGCTGGAGGGATGTTCTTGGGAAATGGAGATTAGGATGACAAGCAACACGAGCCAATTAAGACCGAGATTCTCGTTCCTAAAGCCGTTAAGATGTTTTTTCTCTTCGCTTATTAAACCCCAGACGCACGACGAGCACGAGGGCTTCAATTTCAGTGGGGGAAGAAGTTCGGGAGGTGGGAAGGACCACCTAGAGGAGCGCATTGTCCCGCAAAATGTTTTACATCTTCTGTTACTTCTCAATAATTTTCTACGCTTCTTCTGTATTTCCTGCGGGCGCCGGGAGGCGGTGTCGAATGATATTCGTTCGGAAGTTCGGCGTGTAGTGCCGATCGAACGAAAGGAGACACTCCAACAGTAGACGTCACTCTTCCACCACAGAAAAACTCGCAAATTTATGGTAACATTGCTGGGAGTGCTGGAGAATTCATGCCCTCCTCTGTCTCGCAAGTGTTTTTGTACGTCCCCCCCCCCGAGTCTGTTTCCATTCCATTCCATTCCATTCCAACAAACTTGACGAAGACAGTAAGCTGACATGTACGACACAACAGCCAATCATTAAACGGTACTGCCGTCAGCAGTGGACAGACCTTCACCAGCCCAACATGCCACAGAAATCGTTTCTGTTGACATCACTTGTAAGCTTCAACAAACATTAGAGATGAGATCCACATCCTCACAGAATATTCGGACAAAAAGCAATCCTGCTTTAAGGTTGCCCCCAAAAAAAGAGATAGCCGCTTGTACTGTATGCTTTCAAAGTTTCCATCAAACTCTCCCTGCCACAAAGTTGCTTGAACAGACATCCTCGTCCCCTCAAAACGTTCTTGCAGAGCAAAAAAACAAAAGTTGATACAACAAAAAAAAAAGAAAAAGAAAATACTTTCACCAGGTCGTTTGATTGCGTTGTTTTCTGAGTGTTATTTTTTTCTCTACCCCCCGATTTCTGCTCAAAAAAAAAAAGATATGATCCCCCAAAGCACGGTAGTTTTTGAGGGTTCTTTTTTGCCCAGAGATAAGATTTCACCGAGCCTGACTGCTGTTGTTTAATTCTCCAACCCTCTTTTTTCTTGGTATTGCCATATTTGGTCTTTTTCCAATATCTTTTTTTTTTTTTTTCAAAAGCGACATAGCACCATCATTTTCCCCAGTGCCCCTTTCTAACAATCGAGCTCCCCAACAGTTTTTTCTTTACTTTTCTTTAAAGGTTTCTACACAAGCAGAGCAATATTCTTTCCACCAAAAATAATAAAAAAAAACATACCAGAAACGAAGAAAGAAGAAAAAAAACAAAATAAAATAAAAAGAAAGATTTGCTCTAATTCCACCTCTGGATTTCTGTATTCAGACACCAGTGTGCCACTTCATATTTGACAAAAACAAAATGCACAAGATGCAAAATAAAACCAACGGGACATGCCTAAGAATTGAGAAAGAAAAATCCTTACCCCTCCATTTATCACAAAAATTCTTCTTTTCTATCATCCATAATTTTTTGTTCCCTGTCTTTCCAAATTGCAACCCTTCACTCATGTATATAAAAAAATATATATATGTATATGTTTATATACGCAATAAAACACTATTAGAATACATGGCTGCCTCCAGTGTCTGCAGATTTGTTTTAAAAAGGCCAAGAAAAACTTCCCATATTCTTGGCAAGCTGGTGTGTTCAGTGTGGAGCCCTCCACCTGACATAACCAAAAAAAAAAAACTCCACCGAATCGAGTGAGCTCAGTTTTCCCCATGCTGCCCTGGATTTTCAACAGGGCCTTGATCGTTCCCACCATGGTTCCAAGCATTAAGATCAACATCATCACCGTTACCATTACCGCCCCCATCACTGTCACCATCCCCATCACTGGCATTACCCGGATCCCCATCAATATCCCCATCACCATTACCATCACCATCATTACCCCCGTTGCCAACCACATCACCATTGGCTTGATGCTCATTCCCATCATCCTCCTCATGCACTTTTGGCAGAATCCATGTCCATGACAAATGTACAAGCATAAACAACCTGTAATCGAAACAATGAGAACTCAGGCAAATGCTTTGTGAAAAGCGGAAAAAAAAAAGAGTGAGATGAGACATCTCCTCACTTTTTGTTTTTCTCTTCAAATTTGTGAACATCAAAGTTGAGCCCCCCAAATACTGTATGAATGAGTGATTTTGGACAAGTTCTTCTGACACTTAATTTTTTTTCAAAACAATATTTCCAGCGTGGAGCCATCTTCCCACAAAAACTTTCACAGACTGGAATCAGTGGAATTTTTCTGTGAGTTGTGCATCACAGACCCGGCACTGCTTGGATGATGTACAAGTATGGCAATGCAGTTTTCTTTACCCCCCTCAAACAAAAAAATAAATAAAATAAAATAAAATAACAAAGTAAATTATATATACTCAGGAATCGTGCACATTTTGTTCTAGAAGGGAATATCACTTCGTTGATAGACTCATCAGGTGCAAAAACAACGAATGGAGGTGCGATGAAAGTCCAGATTCTCCATGTTTTTGTTCATTGATATAGGTATTCGATTCATACCTGCAGCATGCAGAAGAGAGTTTCCATACCCCAGGAAACCCTTCGTAATACATTGTCAAAGACAAGTAAAACGCCAACATCAACAAACTCTGAGTCGTGTGGAACCACCCCTTCAAATCTCTCCAGGGGGATGTTTGCACAGACACGGACATCATCCATATGGATAATATCAATGCATGGACGGTGCTTGTTAATGCAATTACCAATGCCAATTTGGTCTGAGAAGAATTCACCTGTATGTTCCACAGAGGAGGATTGGATTCTGAAATTTATGGATTGTTGAAGTAGATATTGAAAAACTGCAAAACACTCAATGAAGCTGATTCCAAATGGTCTGCTTGTCCTTCTCCAGAACATTCGATTTTCTATTTTTTTATTTTTTTTTGGGGGGGGGGACTTTCAAAAATAGGTTTAAAAATTCAAAAATAGGTTTTGTAATTGTTCCCTGAGAAGTGATGCAATTGCAGACGTTTATTTCCAAAAGAGAATTCTGGGAAAAACTTGCAAAAAGACCGTAACCAGAAGCATTGCCCACCTGAACAGTGATGAATATGTTGCCCGCATAGGATAGAGAGAAGTCGAATATCAGCAAAACGATCCTCGCGGTGTTCGGGGGCCAGCGCCGAGAAAACACGGACACTGAATACGCCAGCACCAGGCAAGGATACAAATCGAACGACGAATATTCTTCGCCACCTCGAGCCCCGAAGATTCCCACCACACAAGCAATGAACCACAGCGCCACAAACAGCGAAGGTTCGCACCGAGCCAGTTGTTTCTTGGCGTCCTCCAGACCCGTGCGCACGTGGTCGCCTCGAGTAGTCGCGACGGTTTCGCGCAAGCTCGGGCTCGAACCCTTCAAATACTGGAATCTGTCCTGCAGAGATTTTGACGCCGTGCTCAGACGCACGGCGAGTCGAACGTCGTATTGCGCCATGTAATCGAATTGACGGTCCACGGAGTCCCCAGGAAGATCGACTAAGCTGCACGAGTTCTCACGAGCGCTTTTATCCTGGGCATTAGCATCGACGACGAGTCGCGTATCCGCAGAGGCTGCGCCCATGTTGTACGGAGTTCACAGCCGGTTTCGAAAAAACTTCCTTCGACGAACACCTTTCCGCGTTCTTTATCCCTCTCCCTCACGTCGGAGCCAAAAGCTGATCGCCTTCAACATACTTTGTGAACGGTGTTCAATGGCGCGTTCTTTCTCCACCTGCCCCAACACGTGCGTCTGCACCAAGAAAACGTCGTGTGCACACGTGAAACCCCAGGGCACGCGGATTCTGTCGATCGCTGACTGTACTCCCAGCGATCGAATGATTCTGTGCATCCACCCAAGCACAAGTCCCCATCAGTCGAACCCCACAGGACAAAGTTCTTGCTACCTTTGCAGTTCATTCGCCGGGGTTCTGTTTGCCAAACAGCTACGCATTTCAGAGAGAATATCTACAAGAGGATCGATTTCGTAGGCCGTTTGTGCAAGGGGCGTCTCTGGAAATGAGTCGCGGTCGAGCGGAACGTTTTAGGGATCTGGAGGTTATATATCGAGACGAGTTCTTGATCGTTGTCAACAAGCCTGCCGGTCTCTTAGTGCACTCCTCCAAATTAGATGGCGGCGAGCGTGAGTTCGCTTTGCAGATCGTCAGAAACATGGTTGGCAAGCGAGTGTATCTAGCCCATAGACTCGACAAACAAACGTCAGGGCTTTTGGTGATGGCCTTGGACAAAGAAACGCACGCTAAACTGAACAACCTGTTTTCCAACCGTGGAGTTAGCAAGACGTATGTCGCGATGGTCCGCGGGCATTTGCTGGGAAAAGGGTGCATAGATCGCCCGCTGAAGTATCAGCCTGACGACTTGGAGACCAACGTCCCGAAAGCGAAACTTGAGGCTCCGCAAGACGCAACAAGTTTGTATGAGAGTTTAGGGACTTGTGTTTGTGATTTCGCGGTCGGGAAGTTTGATAAAACGGGATACTCTCTTGTGAAAGTGGTACCACTGACTGGAAGAAGGCATCAGATTCGACGGCACCTCAGAGGTTGTGGCAAAGGCCACCCTGTTATTGGTGACGGCAGCCACGGGGATACGAAACAGAACAGGGGTGCCCGAGAAAACCTTGGTTTAGACCGCATGATGTTGCATGCATATCGGTTATGTTTTGACCATCCAGTTTCTGGCGCGTCGTTGTGTCTGACTGCAGAGCCTGATGAGAGTTTTCTGACGATTCTTGAAAAAGCAGGTCTGAAATGGGATGCCATCGGAGCATCAGGAAATATAGTCTTGGATGTTAGTGATGCAAGTCAAGATTTATGACAGTTCATATGGGTGAGAACAACCCCAAGTCCATCCTGTCAGGGTCCAGCTGAGCTAACCCTGTATGTGTGGGGGGGATTGGAGAAAGTAGAGATAGTGTCTGCTGGGTGTTGCTTCCCATTGATAGATTAGCACCTTACTCCATAGATGCCTGAGTGTCTCCTGAGAATCAGCTGACCGAATTGGGGTGCTTGGATTTCAACTCGACAATATCCTAATTCGCCAACTGCAAGCTTGCCCCCTCATTGGGGTGTGAACAAGATAGCAGTGCGAAACATCGGAGTCTAGCATGTTCTCCCTGTTCGAAGGAATAAACAGAGAGAGTCCTCCGCAAAGTCGTCGATATTGTTGCAGCAAATTCGGTCGTCAATACACTATCAGAAACAGCTTATTTTTGTTGTGAGGTTTTTCACAAAGTTGCTTCCTGACACTTGACCTCATAAAAATGTACGAATTCATGAATTTTTAGAACCCAGATGGTGAGCCGCGCTAAATTGTGGTGCATGGACTGCCAGCCGTATCATGACTCTTTGTCCCGTCCTCGTGTTCACGTGTTATCAACTCCCTTTGGACAAACCATCCAAAAATTAAAAATTAAAAAAAAAAAAAAATCAAAAAAATTCGAAGGGATGTTGAAGGGAACAGTGTATTGTAAAGGCAGTAATACCATTAAATATAAAGGAATTCTTGAAGAATTCCATGTTGCGACATAATATGTTCCGCTGGAATATGCAATATCTAAAAATGTTTGCTTGGGATTGGCAATATCTGTATTTTATGTGTTTATCATCGGGAACACTGGGTCCAGAAAACATGAAAGACATTAATACACTGTACAGTCTCAACATGTTTTCTGCAAAAAAAAAAGATGGAACATTAGAAGATGTGAAGTGAATCTCGTGCGAGTGAGCGGCTAGGAAAGCAGAGGATAAGAACTGGGAAATTTTTTCCCGCAAGAAAGGGGACTTTTCACATCTTAGAGGCTCTGGTCTGTACCAGAGATTCTTGAATCTTGTAAAAAAGAGAACAAGACAGGCTTTATTGGGCCTTCTCCTAAAATCATAGCGTAACCAGGGCCTGGGGCGTGGCCCACACACACAAAAAAAAAAAGTCATGAACTGGAGCACAGTTAATACATACGTGTATTCGGCCCAAAACAACAAACACAAACGAATGCAAAAACAAATAGGGTGAGGACACTGGCAATAATTGTGTTGAAATTGAAGCCAAAAACGGGAGTTGTTTCAATTGAGAGACCCTCTCTTGTCGCGCGACGTGGGGACACCAAAGCAGTCGGCTCTATGAAAACTACAGTCCATTTGTAGGATATTGTTATGAGCTGGAAGTACATCTAAAGCAAATTCCAATACATCGATACTTCGAGTAGAAGCCACGCCTCGTGGTGGATCTTGGGCCTCCAGGAACAGCGCGCGGTGATCATATGCTGGTAACTTATGTATTGGCCAAATATGGCAATCGTTCTCTGCAAGAGCATTCATCCACAAACCAAACCCAGGAGTAGTGCTGGGCTTGGAATAGTGACATTGTCAAGAGCCGCAATTCAGTTGTGGCATTTCTTGAAATACTTTGTTTCCTATAGAAACAGGTGGTCATCATACACAAGGAATATTCTCCGTAAAGCATTCTTTCTCCAATCTTCAACGTTTGAGTTCAAATTCGAGGACGCTTCTGTTTGGGTTCCGAAATCGACGTCAAGATGGGTCAGGTAAGCTGGAGGTCCGTTTTTAACAGATAGGCGGGAGTTAATTCTGGTGTTGGCACGTTCTGGACTTTATATGATTTAGAGCTATCCCTGCTGCGATTGTAATATTACTTTTGGGACCCTTGTGCACATGTGTATGCCCACTTTCCAACCGCATTCTTCCCTTTTTCCGTGTAAGCACACCCTTAACAAGCTTGTTTCGTCCACGTTTCGTTTACAATTTGTTTCACAATATTCCAACTTCTGTCCAGTCACTGGGACTTCCTTTAGCGATTGGCTTCGGGCTTATTTCATATTTCTACATGAGGAGAGCCATGCACGAGCCCGGCCACGTTGATCCTAGCACGGAAGGCTCCATTCAGGTTGTAAGAGGTGAACACGGACGCAGAGCATACCATCAAGAAAGGAAGAGAGATAGAGAAGCATACCCATTGCCTCTATACTTGGAAAAGTGGCACAAAGTTTCCGAGATCAATTTGGCTGTGACTGGTGAGAGCGGGACAGGGAAGTCGAGCCTTATCAACGCACTGTTGGGTGCAAACGTGGCGAAGACAGGGGTGTCTGAGACAACTGGGGTGCCCAAAAAACCATACAAGCTCCCAATTCGGGACGAGGGCCAGGAGAGGGTTGCAATCAACCTCTGGGACCTGCCCGGCCAAGGGACTATGAATTTCCCAGCAGACAAATACATTAAAGACCTTGGGGTCAGGTACTATGCGGTCATTCTTGTTCTGCACAGCAGGGTCAAAGAAGCGAATTGAAAGCTGGTCAGAGAGCTTCAAAAGCACAATGTCCCAGTGCTGGTGGTTGTCAACAAAATGGATGATATTGTGGAGAGTTCCAAGAATGACAGCACCAAGCGCAATATGGAGGAAACTTTTGAATATATTAGAGACAAGTACACCAGAGAGTTCAATCGTGATGGATCTGTTGACATCTCCATATTCCTGCTCTCCAGCAGAAGGATCCAAAAGGAAAAAGAAGCCCATGCAGGAATTGGATCGGACCCAATCAATCGCGATTGGATCGCGTTTCAGCATGCTCTTGTGCGGGCCGTAGCGAAGGCTCGAGGTGTCCCTGATCGCAATCAAGCGGGTTTGGATCTTCTGGAAGAGCACCTGCTAGATCTCAGTTTTAGTTAAAGGAAGCAATGGTTTATTCCAGGTTTTTTCCAGTATCGCTTTTGGGATATGTGTGGTGGTATCGAGAGCTCTTATGAATGGGTTGGGCAGGAGAGCGACGTTCTCCTCCACCGTGTTACAACATGATATTCTATTAAGAAGATAATAGGTTGGAATCGCTGAAAGTAGACACTTTTGTCCTAGTTGTATATCCAAAGAAGCAAACAAACAATCGAGTGATCAATGCATCCATTCATTTATCGAACCAATTCAATGAAAACCAATGTGGAGTACGTTTTGGTAAACACATGACGAAATAGGCCACTTCCCAACTTTTGTTTTCCGGGGCAAAGCTAGTCGATTTTACTCTGAACAATAAAGAACAATGTTTCATAGAACGATACCTGTGGAGGACACATCTCTTCTGGCAGCACCTGTAATTATATCTATATGAATGGAATGGTTTCTGTAGTCAAATTTATCAAGACTGTAGTCAGTGGAAGAAGGGGGGGTGGGGGGGTCAAGCACTGGGATATCCGCTAAGTTCACCAACTTGTCACAGAAAGTGCTACACATTGTACATGATAATCAGCCACAAAAGCCAAACTGAAAAAAGGTGAGAAGAAAAATGAGTGCTCCCGACCAATTCCAACCCCCTCCTGACCCCAAATCCTCCTCCATTGAAAAACTCCGTGACCCCTCTTTCTGTTATCAAAATCTCAAACTCAATTTCCAGTTCAGTTTTGTGTTTCTCCCCCTCCCCCCCCAACTTTTTTTGTGATGTCTTGGTCAGATGCCCTTCCCCCGTTTTGTCTTGGGTTTCTTTCATCAACCTTTTCATGTCAGCAACGTTCCCCACCTCACCTCCCAATCTAAAACCCCTGCGTAAATTTCATTCAAATAATAAAACTCCAGTTTTTTTGTTTTTTTGTTTTTCTTTAAGCCCTCTCTCTCTCACTTTCTCGCCACCTCCTAACACGAGCAACTGAACACGTATCCTCCCCTTGCCCCTTTTCTTTTTTTCCTGCTCATTTTCATTTCGATGCGAAAATTCAATAGTTTTTCTCTTCTATCAAAGACATGTGACCTTCCTGCACTATTTCGTCCAAGTCCAAAATTTCTGTTTCTCCCGTGGTGTAAATGATCTGTGCCGACCGGGCTATACAATCGACTCGGTGAATTTGAATAAGGTACCACAAATTATCATCCGGCCAAAAGAGCTCAGCTCTTCGGCCCTGGAGTGCAGGGTTGACATCATCATGAGTCAGCAACCGGCCGATGGCCTGAAAAAAACACAACCAACAGTCAGAATTCAGGTCCCACGATTTTCTTCACCGAACAAGCTTGTCCAGCACCATTGCATTTTTTTTCAGTGAGCCTTTTGTTCAACCAAACGAAATGCAGTACTAAAAACTTGTACACACACACGCGCGCGCGTGCAACGTTGCAATATAAAATTCTTTGAATTTCAGCGCAATTTTCGTATACATATATTAAAACAAACCATGAGGAATAACTCCATTGACTGTGAAAATGACCCCCAGCCCCTTCATAAGAACCATTTGCTACAAAAAGTTCCCCCCAAAACAAAACCTTTTGCTTTCTCATTATCTTTTCTTTTCCTTTTTCTTGTGAGTTTCTGTCCTACCTGTGGAGACTTCGCTGCATGATTCATTCCAGGTAACGGTTTCACTTGGAAGAGCACTTCTTCAGAAATCGGTAAATTCAGAGCGGCATCCGAGGGGGCTCCGTACAATCCGACATCGACTGTTCCCAAGTCTGTGCTCAGAGTGTCGGCTCCACCCAGTTGGCCCGAAGAAAACCCAGAGTGCTGAGGAGTCACAGGCTGAGAGAAGCTGCTCTGAGTTCGCTGAAACCGACGATTTGAAAAAGAGGGGCCCCTTTGAAGAACACCTGAAGTGCAAAATGAACAGAAATAAACAGCGCCCTCATTTCTGCAACCCAACCATTTTTGTTCACATCGTCCATGCTGAGGAGGAGGAGGAGTTTTTTTTTTACCATCGATACATGAGAAATCAGTAGGAAAAAAAAATAGGCTCACAACAGGGGAGCGGTATTGATTGTGCAATGATGTGTGAATGATGTGTCCATGTGTAGAGCACGATTCCAACTTACTTGTTGACAAGTGGGGCATGGCTGTGGCCGCTCGAGAAGTTTGCCTTCTAAGATCTCCAGAGCCCAGGGGGGGGGGGGTTTGCTGTGGAAAAACAGTCTCCAATCCATCCTGGAAATCAGAGCCTTGCTCACGAAGCTCGTGCCTCAATGATGCCATGTCAGTGTCCAATTGGATGTAATGGGTTTGCAAAAGCTCGTATGCCTAGAGAGATACACCAGTCAGTCATGTGCTTGCTTGTTCAGCAAAAAAAAAAAAATCCAGAATCCAAACTCAGGAATATGTGTATATTCATGTGGGAATGCTCGGATTATGAAGGCAAAAAAAATAAGACCCCCCGAAACCATTGTCAAAATCAGGCATTCATCTTGTTTGTCAGTTTAATCCTTTCTCACAGGCTTAATCAAGTTTTCTCGGAGGTGTTTTCTTGTTCAGCTTCTCTTTTCTCCAGGTGCGGTGCAAACTACACAGACTTGTTGTTTCTTTGAATGCCTTTGTAAGTCCGAATCTGACTTCGAAAGAGTCCAGCGGAAGGGGGGGTGTTTTAAACAAAAGGTACCTGTTGAGCCAGCATGTGTTTTTCATTCGAGAAATGCATTAGGCCTTCATGCTGTCGCTCCATGAATGCTAGACACTCGGCCACCTACCAAAGTGAACCACACCCAATATAGACGCTCAAAAACTTCTCCAGCCCCTTTGATTCTTTCACATTCGTTTTTGGTGGTACAGGGGGCGACTACAAAAAATTCTTTTAAACTTATTCACAAGAACTTCCTTTTATGTTTTTCTAAGAAAGAAAACCCAACTCAAAAACTAGTCCAGCAGCACATCTAGAAATGCACTTGCAGTAAATGTTGAAGGCAACAAGCAGCTCAGACAAAAACCCAAAGCAGCAAGAGAGGTGAAGAATGTTCGAAGTTGCATTTCATTGCAGTGAAAAATCCACATTATATTTGCATCTTACATTCAGTCGATCCGGTGGAGTTGGAGGATTTCTTCTGGCTCCATTTGATTTGTCCAGCCATTCTTCCGGAGGCCTTCTCAGCCGCTCGACAATCGCTAGAAACAAAAACAAAGATTAGGATTATCTATGTCAAATTGAATAAGCCCTACCACTCCAAAAGAAAACAAAAAAGGAACAGGAAAGACAGACTAAGAACATCCCCCTGAAAATGCGTATTTAATCAGGAGGTCTCCTTGAAATAAAGCGGAAAAAAAAAATCCTGGATTATAAAAACCGAAAAAAAAATGTACATATCCTGGATTAAGCGAAAAAAAATAAAAAAAATATTGGATTAAGAAATGCGAAAAAAAAAATCCTGGATGAGAAAAAAAAAATTGACAATTTTTTCTGAAGCTTACCATCACATTTCTCATCCAATGCTCTGATCAAATTCAAAATTCGAATGAGCTCCGCAGGAAGAAACCCGATGCCTGCGATTACAAATATCAACCAGAAAATCACAAACCATTGATAAAAAAATATACTTGGGAGTCTCATTCACTTGTGTTTTCAGAGCATGATGCCACATTGGTTGCCAGGCGAAAGCATTTGGTGAAAATTCAGAAGCAATTGCTGGTTCTTTTTACTAAAAATAAAATCACATGATGCAATGCATCATTCTACACCCTTTTCAGCTGCAGACATCATTCAAAATGGCAACAATCGACCCAAAAAGCCTCCCTCCATCAACCAAACACAACAAAGCAATGCTTTTCGAGCAAAAAACGCCACGCGCTCTGTCTAGATAACCTTAAGGTCCAAACATAAGGCCACAGAACAGGTAAAACTCGTGAAAGAAGTGTTGATGGGGGTGGTTTCGCAGAACTCGTACGGTGCTCGTACTCGCGAGAACACCGCAACTCGTCGAAAAGTCTAACCGAAGGCGGAAAAAGGTTTTGAAGGTCGAGCGCTAGTACGAGCATCAAGTTTCGAGCTCCTACGTGAGCGATCGTACTTACTTTCCACGAAAGATTCCAAATAGACGGTGTTAGACAAGGTGGACATGAGCGATATCGACGTCTCGGCTAACCGAAGACTGTTTTAGGGAAATAAAATAAGGACGCAACGTCGCGCTCGTTTCGCCAACACCACAAGACAGAAGAAAGAACGAAACCCCCGTTCCTTTCCGTCGGGGGAGCTTTTCGCCCCCTTTTTTTTCTACTTTTTTTGTTGTGGGGAGAAAAAAAAATCGTACGACGCTGTGTTTGCAGGGTTGAATGTTTTTCGCAGTCTTGGGCTCAGCGTGTTGTTTCCTCGAGACCACAGTCATTTCGGGATTCTGGCAAAACTGTATGTTCACTAGCCTTCATTCTGTGCTCTCGCTCGTTGCGTTCAGGTGCCGACGGAGGGGAGGGTTAGGAAGTGGGGTGCGCATCGGCGACAATTCCCATACAGTCAAAACGGAGCTCGCCGTTGACGTCTGTGAGCGCGGGGTGTCTTCCGTCCACTGATGGAGGGGGAGTCCTGACCTTAGCCAGGGGTTGCCGACCGCTTCGCTCAAAACTCAACGGTATGGAAAGGTTGCGACTTGCGCCAGCCGCCAGAAGGGTCAACCCGCACGCAATTCGATCGATCGCGCGTTGCTTCTGCAGCTTTCGGGGCGAAGTGAACCGCCGAGTTAAGACGAGAGTTCGGTCGTCGGCGTTGCGGCTCCCCGAAGCCGGAGAGCCCGATGGAGGTGAATCGATCCAACCTCCGCCAGACGTGTGGAGCAGTTTGTTCGACTTTGTAAAAAACTGCGAAAGCCGCCAGTACAGGGGGGACGTCTTGCTTGTGTTTAAGGTTCGTATGGAACCCTTCTGCGCTTTACATCCAACAAGTACTTGTGGCTGCTGTCATCCAACAGAACCGCAAAGAAGCGAACAGTTCGATTTCTTGTGTCGGCATCCACAAATATCCGAGACGTCAAAAGAAGCTGTCACAGGTTTTCCTTGACGAAAATGAAATACCTTAATACAAGAAGCAGCTCCGCTTCTGTTCCCAGGCCTTGAAACTGGCGGTCGACGCGCTGAACAAAGAATCGGTCCTCACTCAGCCCGTAGATGCAGGCAAGCGGCTCTTCCTTCAGAAATCGCTGTCTGTTGCGTCGCTGTTGATAGGATTGAGACGTCAAGGCCACATAGTCGACGCAGAGACCATCGCCGCGAGTATCATAGTGGAGGAGGTGGGTTACGCACACTTATCCGAATGCCAGATACGAGTTTCTGTTTTTTGCATTTTACTGTTCGCATTTACCACATGACTAATTATTTACCACTTTACAGATTGATTAAGAGTTGCAATGTGCCCTGGGATGTTTTGTGTTTTATGTTCTTTCCTTCAAACAGCAGTAGTCTAATCATATCTACAGGTTGGGGAAATTCATATTTCCTCTATGTTACAGTTTTTCAAGTCTTTCTGGTAAACTTGTAGGATCTGTTGAATGGTGTAACAACAGGATCTCTAATATTCAAAGCAAGGAAGACAATTTTATTTATTTATTCGAACTATCCCTAACTGATTGATAGAGTTTTTCCAATTTGAATCATAGTTTGCGACTACAAACCAATCTGGAATGACGCTCAAAAGGGTCGGGTAAAAATGACACAGTATTGGGAAAGTTGCAATGTCAGTAGAAAAAAAAATATTAAACAAAATAACTAGATATTGCCCTACTTTGGCCTGTGAACAATAGATCTGTTTGCATTCCAGTTCGGAAAACTATGTCAGCAAATGGAGCAAGCAAATCTGAAAACAAGAACATGACAAAAGCGTCGCCTGTTTCAAAGTCACTTGCCCATTCTGAGAGTAACTCTGCCAGTTTTCATCTGAGGATATGGTTGCATATCTATTCTTTAGCTGAGGCAAAAATTGCCGTTTCCATGATTTTCCGAGGAGGTGATCTGGGATTTTGTTAAATTAGGTTGCGAGTGGTATTGTCGGAACTGGGGTGGTCGAATCGGTCCTGGGTCCAATAGTAGCATCCTTAGTGGTCGATACGCTGGCGATTCGGCATATAGTGGAGGAGGTCGAAATCTTTGATGATGAAACCTCGAACGAATGCAGAGAAAAATGCATGTCGAAGGACGTCAGAGCATTGGTCTGTTCCCTGGCGCACGATTGGGATACTTTGAGACATTGCGGTTCGCTGCCCAAGTACAAACAACAGCAGCTGGCTTTGGAAGCCAACATGGTGTACGTTCCAATCGGACATGCATTGGGGCTGGGCCATGTCGCGAATCAAATGGAAAGCGTCACGTTGAAAATCTTGTTCCCCCAATCGGTGCAAGCCAGCGAGAAATGGCTGTCCAAGGCTGTGGGATTTGGACCCCAAATTCTGAAACAAATCAAAGACAGACTGTCGGAGGAGATCCAGAATGACGATGACTTACGGAAAATCATCAGCCGGGTCGAGTTGCATGATCGAGTTAAGAGCCTCAGCAGTTTCATGAGAAAAGTCCTGTCTTTGGACAAGATAAAAATGGGGGGCAGGAAAATGGACCATGTGTTTGATGTGTTGGGTCTTCGAGTGGTGGTGTTTCCTTTGGACGAATCCGAGGAAAATGGAATCAAAGCTTGCTATCGAATTCGAGATTTGTTGCATTCCATCTGGGACCCCATCCCTGGTCGATTGAAAGATTACATCGCTCAACCTAAACCGAATGGTTACAGAAGCTTGCATACAACTTTGACGATCAGTCTGGACGAACATGAGGTTCTGCTTTCAAACGACATCCAAGGGGATGAGTTTGAATTTTCTAGCCACACTCATGATCCCAGTTTTGAAGCCACAAGTGGTGATGTGCTGGTGGTCGATGAATTTCCTATCAAGGCTGAGGATAGGAATTTGGATCTATCGAATGATGATGGTGATGAAATCCAGAATCAATGGAATGCCATTGAGAACAGCGTCATGAATGCTTTCGACGAGTTTGCATCGCTGGCTGAGGAATCGTATGAGCAATCTGAGAATGTAGATTTTTTCGAGGTCCAAATCAGGACGTGGTTGATGGACCAGGATGCCAGAGAAGGGGGCTCGGCGCATCCGTTTTACAAATCAGGCATTTCTGTACCGGTTATCAAAGCAGCTGGGCATTGGGGGGAAACACAGGTGCCTGTGGCGGACGAGAACAAACTTCTTTCTGATTAGGATGCACTTTGTTCGATACATGACTGGGAAGGAGCAGTTCTGGCTGGAGACAATTTTGACTGGGTGACTGGGGGTGTTGAGAGAAAGGTTGTGATGTAGCATGCCTGGAGATAGATATTATATATAT
Organism: Bryopsis sp. KO-2023; assembly: GCA_030272585.1. Taxonomy (NCBI): domain Eukaryota; kingdom Viridiplantae; phylum Chlorophyta; class Ulvophyceae; order Bryopsidales; family Bryopsidaceae; genus Bryopsis; species Bryopsis sp. KO-2023. Next base: position 6,044,922 of record BSYQ01000007.1, on the reverse strand, counting down.
ATAATATTATATATATATATATAGATTTTGCTGTTGATCCTCCAAACTTCTTTGTGGCTCAAACCCTAATCTGAGGGGGTTTAGTAATTAGAACTATTGACTTCTACATATCACTCTTCACAAGGGATGGGCAACATGAGAGTTTCAGCTATTTTGGAATACATTGATGAAAAAAAAATTGTGATGAGGTGACGTTTTCATTATCTGTCCTTTACAAATTGTTCTTCGTAGGCCTTCCTTTCGGTTTTAGCCAATTGTGAACAAAACAAACAAAGAAACATCAAATTACATTGTGCACTTGTGAACAACAGGCCAATTTGTTCACTTTATTCCATGATTTTCAAACAAACAAACAAGCAATAGCTTTCAGAGCTCTTATTTCTGAGCGGCATCTTTGCATGTAAAGATTTTCCTTGTTCGTTTATTTTGTCTTTTGACTGAACTGCACAAGATTGATACTTTTTTTTTACAAACAAACACAAGTTAGAATGAGGAGGGGCATTTTTTAAACAAGTGGCCATGACAAAGTCCAACAAAACAGAATTTTTTAATTCTAACGTTCAAAAAAAGGCAATTGGCATCCCTCTAATATGTATCCAGAGATTTCTCAGTCACCACAGGTCCCAAAACATAGCAAAAAAAAGGCGAATACAACAAGTTCTCGGTCTATCTATCCATTGCCGTAAGGAGCTGGTCCAGCATTATGAACTGGTGGCACGACACTCGAATAGCCGCCGTGCGGCTGCGGCGGTGGCTGGTTTTCGTCAGCCACAGGTGCACTCGGTCTATTGAAGAAAGAGCTCGACAAGAAAGAAAATCTCAGCTGATTCATAGCAGAGCGACCAGATCGATAATGAACACCAACTCCTGCTTCCTGTCTCGTTCCCATATTTCGCACTCCTTTCAGCAAGCACAGAATGAAAACAGCCGACAGAGTCCAGATGACCATGTTCAAGAAGCAGGCCAGGCCAAGGGTAGTGTTGTCGTCTGCAAACGCTTTCAGAAGGGGAAACAATCCAGCGCCCATGTCACCTGTCGATTCAAAGGAGCATGATTATGGACCAGCTGGCTGAGAAAACAACACAACGGGGACGAGCAGCGCCGCCATTCGCTGAGGATGCTTCAGAAGCAGCCTGTTCGACTTACCGTAATTTGGAATGCTCAAGACAGTCCAAATTGCCCACGCCACGCCAAACGACATGTGTATGACCAGCCCAACCGAATCCAGCTTTTGCCCATCCCTAGCTCGCTTGTACATTCGATGATACCACATCCTGAATGAGAGAGGGATGCCAGTACCTGTCGCGAACGTGGCCAGGTGCCAATCCATCAAATCCACTGTTGCGAAATTTGCAATGAGCCTGTGAAAGGCAACGATAACTTTTTTTAGAATCGGTTATCTCTTGAAAAATTGGCCAGCCTGGCCAGAAGCTTGAAAGCAATCTTATATTTATTGTTGCCACACAAATCTTTGAAAAGGAACACCAAAGCTCCTATGCCACTTGCCGTCACCCCAAAAACGCAAGGCTTTCAGCCTCAAGGCAGAAAAGAAAAGTTTGCAAAAGGTGAAATGGGCATTTCTGAACTCCAACACAAAATATCAGCATGAGAGGAATTCTACTTCAAGAAGTGAAAACACATCTATAGTACTGTTCCATAAACTCACATGATGCATATCACCAGCCAGTTCAAGCAGAACCCCCCAGCCGTGAGGCACCAAGTGGCGTACGCCATCTTGATCAATCCCTTCGAGGAATCAGGAATCTCCACATCGATGTCGTGATACAGAATTGGCCGACACCTGGGCCAATTCTTGACTCTCTTCATTTGATCTGACATCGTTAGCACATGTTCTCTCCTCTGGAGTTCCAGTTCTCTCTTTGTTAAGTCGTGCTCTTTCCGAGCAAGCCGACTGAATGAGTGGGTGTTGGCCTGCGGCCACGAGTGCTGCTGTTGGTGGTGGTAATAAGGGCCAGCCGTGTGAGGAAAAGGCGTCAGAGGGGTCAGTGTGGCTTGCTGCTCTTGGGGGGGGCATGATGGCAGTGCTTGCTCCTGTGCAAACAGCCGTGCCTGAGCTTCCATATTCGTTGGACCGTAGAAACGAATAGAAAGTGTTTCAGTGGCGCAGCTTTACCTGCAACTGCACGCTGTCATAGGAATGGTGGTGCTGGTGGTGAGGATCCGGGGGGTTGAGCTTTCCTGTCCGAGAAAGTCGCAGAAAGTTCCACGGACGACCCGACATCGCGCCGCGATCACTTGTCTTTTCCTATTTCCAACCCCTTGTCGTCCAGAAAGGAAACTTTCTAGGGTTTAAGCTCAGACCAGCTGCTCTCTTGGCTTGACTTTGGGGCTTACGAGTCAGATCAGATCTCTAGGCTCCAAAGATTTCCAAATTCGCCGATCAACAAGCCGGCCACTGCAAGCGCGTTTCACCTCCGCTCTCTTTACTGTCAGTCCCTAGGGTTTAAGTGTTTCAGTTCGTTCCCGCAGCTTGCGAAGCTCAGAGGGTAAGAAACCTCTGAAGTCTGACGACTATTGCGCGTTGCGCAAGTTTCAAGTTTCACAGAGGTAGCAAGGAAAGGGACAGATTCTGTGACGTCTGTTAACATCCAAAAACGGTTGGAAGTTCAGGTGTGCGGTTTACTCTGGCGGCAGTTGGTAGAAAACTATCGCCCGCCACATGCCAGGAACTGAGGATTGTAACACAAAGACGGGTTTCGGATAAAATCTGAATCCATCTTCTCAATCCAAACAATGGATTCATCTCTTGTCGAATGGAGACACGAGAACTCAGCCCAGTCCACCGTTTTGGAACGCGCACCCTCCCGTCTCAGTAACCCTGGATCCGCACGTGTTCCCCCCCTCCGCGAATCGGGCGGGCGTGAACCCCCAGGGAGCTTTCTCTTTTTCGGACGAAAAGATATCTTGTAGCGAACCCAGAATGTTGGGAAGACAACATTGTTAACTTTGGCAAATATCGCGCGAGAAACAAATCGTCATTGATTCTCTGCAGTGATCCGCCTGCCGAAAAACCAGCGCCGGGGGGAAAAATAGACTATCGACGGACACAAATATCTGGGTTCGGAACAGGCCCGCGCTTGTGGTCAGCCCAGTGTCGTCGTCAGCGGCACAGGTATCCGCTCTTTGAAATATTAGCGTCAGAAACGCCCACGCGCGACTCCTTCCACACCATACAACGCCAAGATTTTTCTTGCCGTACACAATGCCTAATGCTGAGGAGGGGATTTTGGACCCAGTTTCAGCGCGCAAGTGCGTTTCCGGCTTCAGGAAGGAAGGGGACCCTCTTCCAACACGGTGTAGGGAAAGAGATACTTCGGGCCTGAGATTCTAAAGAGGGGGGGACAAACAGGCATGGTGGAAACGGGTGGACGTTGTCGCTCTCGCCGCGGTCTGTTTTCATTTTCTAGCCGAGGTACATAGTTTTTTTCGCCGGCCTACCGCGGTTCAGTTTTTTTTTGAGATATTATCGCAGTGAGGGAACCAAACGAGCCATAGAGCGGGGAGTGTGACTGAAAGAAAGACGTGATATTATGGACAAGAAAGCTGTTGGTATCGTTTGTTTGGTTTGCGCGCTCGTCGTGTGTGGGTTAGTCAACCCTGCGCGCGGGCAACTGAGCGCCAAGACGCCGTTTTCATTTCAAGAGGATGGTGAGGTGTCATTGGATGTGTGGGGAGGTCGTGACTTGCACGCCGCGTTGAGCGTCGCGCACTTGGCGCGGGACGTGGTTGGGTTAAGAATCAGGGCGGGATTCCACATGAGGGAAATGGTGAATCTGCCAGCCACGTCGATTTCCAGAGATCTGTGGATGAGCGGGGTGGCTGGGGATCGGAAGAACAAAATCCAAATAATCGATGCTGGAAATTGTGAGACCAAAGTACACGTTGAACCTGGAGTCAAATTGGTAGTGAAATCGGTGGGGATCGATGTGAGGGGGTGCAAAATTCCTGACGAGGAGGGAAGCAATGTGACAGGACTTCCTGGGTGGCTGTGTAGACTAGGGGTAGGCTCCGAACTTGTGTACAAAGACCTGACGATTGTGCTATCCAGCACTATGCTCAGGGAAATTGAACAAAACGCTGGGAAATCGATCCAGGAAAACTCGCCGCAGAATTTGCTGCTCAAATCGAAGGATGGATCCAATAGGGTCGTCGCTTTTCGAAATGTGGTGTTTTCTGTGAGGAGCGGAACGGCGATTGGGGGAGAGGGACGGATTAAAAACAAAAAATCAGTAGTTGAGAGAGAACAAAATTTCCCTGTGATCGAAAAAGTGACCTCTGAAAAAGAACTGAAAAAAGCACTTGCAAGGCCCAGGACAGATGCTGGGCCGGTGGAAATTTACGTGCAAAATAATATTTCGTTTAGCGACCGGCCTCTGTTTTCGAAACGATTCGGTAGGGGAGCAGAGAGGGGTGGATCGGCTGCTAATCGAATGACAAACGTTTTCATAAAGTCTGGCGAGGAGGGGGTGACAACGCTGGCTTGGCCTTCGTCATTTTTTTCATCTTCCATATTTTCGGCGCCAGGGACAGAGTTGGTGTCCCTGAAAAACATCACAATCGACTCGCCTGAATTCCTACCACCGATGCCCAGCTGTTTCAATGAGGATTGCCTGAGGTCAGCATGGGCAGCTTTTCCACCCATTTCGGAGGGGTACCCATGCAAGTTCCTGATGAAAAACGTTACAATCAGGTCATCGTGCCAGAGCATTCGTCACACCTTCCAAACATTAATGTTCGCCAATTTCTGGAAGGGTAGGACTCTGGAGGAGGTGCAGAACATCAGCTACGAGGTTCCCTATGTCGAGATGGATAGGGTTGGGGACGACTTGCTGAGAATCCATGCCTTCGCTCGGATGGGCCTTTGCATGGAGGATGTACTGGTCAAATGTGGGGAGCTGGCATTGACGTCATCGTCTGGGTACCATCGAGTCCAGGAAAGCAGCGGGACTTCGATAGTTTTCATTTCAACCGTTTCTTTGGGGCTCCTCGGGCTGTTCCTGTGTGTAATCAGGATTTGTGGCAGGGGCGGTCGGAAGGTTCCTCGCGTCCGATGGATGATGGGGTCGAAAACGCCCAAATCTTCTGAGCATTCGCAGTCTTCTGACTCTTTGACAGGGTCTCTGCACACATCATACATCACTGCAAGCTCGATGCCTGTGCCCTCTGAACCAGTCTTCCCCCTGTCAGACAGATCTTGCTGGTCGCATCGTTCCGTGCATTCTGAACGACGTGGTGAGGTGGAGACAGGGTCGAGCGCAGAGTCGAGGGGGACTTCCATAGGGGGCCGGGTTAGCCAAAAGTCTCTGGATTGGAAAAATGATGTGGTGCAGATCGAAGAACAGATAGGGATCGGTGGGTATGGGATCGTGTACAGAGGGAAATGGAAAGAGTTGGATGTTGCTGTGAAAACGGTCGATTTCCAGGATTGTCCAGGTGAGAATGGGAAGCAACGCAGGCGGGCCATTCTCGAAGCATCCATCAGTGCAAGCGTGGCTCACCACAACATTGTGCAGACGCTTGCATACTGTTTCAAACCCATCAAAGAGGGCGCTCAGAAGCCCAAAATCAAACTGATGCAAAGGAGGAGGGTGAAAAAGGGCAGAAAATGGAAAATGTACATCGTCCAGGAATACTGCGATGCCAGCTCGCTCAGAGCGGCCCTTCGCCAAAGGATACTGCAAAACTCGGTGATCGACCGAACCGTGGATTTGAACAGGGTGTTGAGGATTGCATTGGATATTGCTCAGGGAATGGAGCATCTGCATTCGCACGGGATCATCCATGGGGATTTGACCTCCAAGAATATTCTGCTCAAATCGCCGGATGGGTCAGGCATGGGTGAAGGCGGGACCGACCTCACAGCAAAAATTGGAGATTTTGGATTGAGCGTCAAAGTCAGGGATCCTGATGCAACCGTGTATAATAACAGGGCAGGGACGCCGTTCTATATAGCTCCAGAAGTGTACCATGATGGGTTGCTTTCGAAACGTGCCGATGTTTATTCATTCGGGGTGTTGCTGTGGGAGCTGTACCATCAACGAGCTCCCTTTGAGAAGAAACCAGAGGGGGGATACCGCTACCATCACCGATTTCCCAAGTTTCCAGTGCATTGTCCAATGCCGTACGCACTGTTGTGCGTGATATGTTTGTCCCCAAGGATGAAGGAGAGGCCTGAATTTTCGTTCGTTAAGCGTGTTCTGGAGCGGATGCTGGAAAGAGAAGCTGAGTGGAAGGACCATGACAAGATGGAATCAGAAAACACGAGGCTGTCCGCAGAATTGGAGGGGCAGAGCGTGTCCGAGCTGCACTCCTTCGTTGCTCATCTGCTTGGGGACATCGATGGAGGACCCACCCGTGATTTGCACTCTCCAGCGAGGGATTCTGTCTCAGAGAACGGCAATTCGTTGGGAATGCCATTCGCTCAGGTGTCCCAAGATAGAATGAGGTTCAGATCGAACATTGGGAGCCTGACACAGGTTGCTAGCTCAGAGCTAAGCATGCGAAACGGAGAATGGGAAAGGAGGGTGGAGGAAATCATAGCCTCGGGGACACCTCTCTCCGTCACTGTGTTGCCTCCGGAGGCTGGCACGAGTGATTCGGGGACTGGAAACTGGTCGGGGTCCCAGTCACGCTCCAGAAGCCAATCTCTGTCGAAAACCTGTTCAAGGAACTCCCAGTGCTCTTCACCGTCGTCCCACGGTGGGAGTGGCGGATCAAACGCGTTGCCTGTCACAAACCACGAGGATTTATGGATGGAGCAGTCGGGGTCGAGCTGTGGGGAGCTCAAGTTCAGATGGAGTCCAGAAATATTGGCGAGTCAGGAGCCAGTGGTGTCGGAGCCCAATAAAGGGAAACCAAACGATAACGCACGCCCCAAATCTCAGCAGAAATCACACGACAATCATGAAACGAAAGAAAAAGGAGAAGCAGCAAGCATTTACTTGAAAGAGGATGGGGCTCCCCCAGCTGATCACGTCGCAGTGCAAGTGATGTCGTGTGGAGACATTGTTTCAAACGAGAGAACCAGGCAAGATCGGGAGGATGAGGATCGACTGTTGAGGCTGGCTTTGCCTCCTATGGTGTCGAGGGGAGCCACCGAGTTTCAGTTGGAACCTAGAGCGTTGGATGGAGAAATCGATGGAGACTTCGCTGGTGTGAACGCCATTGAAAATGGTTTTCAGGGTCGATGCTGGCTGGACTGGGATGATTGGGAAGATTCGTCAACAGAGCTGATGTTTGAGTACACTTCCCCACCAGAAGGGGTGTTTAATGGTATCTATTTGTCTCAAAATCCTTTGTTTTCCCTCTCTCCCAGGGAAGGTTAGTGTTGAAAATTGTCAGGCCAGGATAAGAGCAGCATGAAGGGCAATTTTGCTGGCCAAACGATTAGCTGAAAACAACATTTCGTTTTTTTTTGTTTCTTTTACCTTTTATTCTTTTTCTTGATCTTATCTTTTTTTTTCTTTCTTTTCTTCTTAAATTCAATTCGGGTGCTGGTCGGTTGAGTGAGTTTAACAAACACATTTTTTTTTATAATTGCTTTTTTTTTCTTCAAAAATTTTGTTGGGAAAAAAAAATGGTGGAGATAGCAGGGTGGCCAAATAAGTTTGATTTTGATCGGATAAAAATGGACATCATCATGGGGTTGGTGCATAAAACGAGCTTGAGAGTTGAATGGGGGGAAGGTTTTTTGGTTTTCCCACTCGTACATAATGTGATGGGACTGGCTTTCGACATACATTATTGTGGACAATAAGCACGTGACATAACCCTACAGAGCAAGGCCATAGAGGTTTCTTTGTGGGTGGAACCCTTGTAGAATTTTAAAATTTGCATTCCATTTTCCATCTGTTGAAAGCCTTCAAGAGTTTTGTCTCCCTTGCTCAATCTCCTGAAAGAACTTCAAGAGGGAGAAGAATTCAGGGGGTTTCCAATTCTACCTACAGAAAACCTTGTTTTTTGGGCCCCTTGAGCACATTTTGGTGCTGTTAATATCGCCAGCCTTAGCCTTGTTTGAACAAGTGTTTTTTTCTTACAGAAAATTGTTCCCGGACACAATCCTACTTTCCAAACTTATACTTCAAGATCTCTCCTCTCATCAACTAATTTAGTTCACATCTACAGAAATTAAGGCTACTCTGAAATCCAATTCCCAACACGCTTCACCGCGCAGAAAAACTCCGATATAACGAAATTTCGCAAAGAGAAATAAATTAGTAAAAAAATAGGAGATCCCTCAAAGCCTAGTAATAATGCTTCATCTGGTTGGCATGAAGTATTAAGTAAGGCTTGCGTTGTTATAAGTGTACGCCGAGTATGTCTATGCACTACTAGAGCTCAAGGGTTAGTCGTGGGCACTAACATAGCTCTAGTCATATGCTTAAGGTCCATGAGATCATTATAGCACGTGTGCTGAAAGGATGACTCATAGCAAGCCCAGGTGTCTCGCCCTGAGGTGATCCCTGTCATCTCAAGGGTCCCATCAAGGAGTGGGGGTTTGATGGGTTAAAGGGACTTCAAGGAAGGGCGCTGGGAGGTTATTTTCCGAGGAGAGAGAGGTTTATAACAGTTTGGTTTCGGAGCAGGTGAAGAGTCCGTCACGGAAACGACGATAACTTCAGCGTCTAAGGTCCGAATTGGACAAATAAGGTGTCTAAAAGTAAGCTAAGAAAAATCCGCTTCGTTTGAGTCCAGTTGGGGTTTATTCCGAGCTGTGTGCGGAAAGTTATGCTCTGTCAAAGTTAGGGTATTGCTTCAGACTTTCTGTAGAGTGGTTTTTCGAGTTGCGAAGGAGACCCAAGAGGTCCTTCGTCTATTTTAAGGAGACCCTTAATATTTTTCGTCAGGATTGGACGATATTTTGAGATTTTTGGAGATTTTTCAAGCAGACCCTAGAGGTGCTTGTTGTGTCCAAAGAAAAATTAAATTAAAGCAGTTTACAAGAAAACACCACGAAAAGAAGAGTTATCCACACAAAGAGGTGGTTACAGATTTGTCTAAAGGACAAAGGGAATATCCACAGAGGTTTCCCCCAACACAAGTGTTGGTCTAAAAATAACTCTCATACTCACTTCTTCGCCGCGGGCTTGAAGTAGAGGGATACTGCAAGAAAATGCAGAAATCCACCCAAAAGAACACGGGGCAAAGTGATTCTTTTGATGAGAGGAAAAATGCTACTGAGCATTCCTCTAAACCTCAAGTTTCTAAGAGAAAATCAGTCAGCCAACTGACCAAAGCAGAGTTGAAAGCTCGCAAACAGTTGGGATTGTGCTGGTTTTGTGGAGAGACTTGGACACGAGGACATAAATGTGGAAAACCCAAAGAGGTTGTTACACATGTTTCTCAGAGGTTCAAGCCCCAGGACTGGAAATTTCTGAGGCAAGATTTGAATTCCCATCCTGATTGTGACCCAATGGAAGTGGATAGTGCACATTTAGCGCCTATCGTGACTCGTGGTCAAAAGAGAAAGGAGAAACAGGAAGAAGCACAAACTTCTGTCCCTCCGGAGGATGTGAATGAAAGATCTAATATCCAATCAGACAAAACAATACTCAAGGCAGAGTTTCAGCGTCTCGAGTCACTCACGGGACAAGCGTTTAGCTTGGACGGGTGTGCTAACTCAGACCAAACCAATGCCTTGTGTGCAAAGTTTTGTATTGGTGAGGGGTTTTTTGAGACTACTCTTTCGGGTGAGCATGTATGGCTGAATCCTCCATTCAAGGAGCTTCACAAATACATTGATCACTATGTGAGAGAAAAGAATAAGTCTCCACACAATACTTCTTGTTGCATTCTGGTTCCTCGGTGGAATAAAGAGCCGCATCCGGCCTTATCCTCTATGAGACTGATTGCACAATACAAGAAGGGCATGGTTTTATTCACCGCTATGAAAGGAAAGCACCGGAAAAGACTTCCAGGTCTTCCTTGGCCAGTGAATGTATACTATGACCCACCTGTCCCCTTGGTACCAAAGGATACTCAAGATTTACTTACCCAAGACAGGATGTCAATGCACTTTGAGGGAACTCTTAGTGGCATTCCTGCCCATTGTCTTTTGGACTCAGGAGCTAAGGGATTAGCATTCCTTTCCAAGAGATTTTGTGAACAAAATGGGATTTCCTTCAAGGTAACCACAAGTTCGCAAGCCGAATTGGCCAATGGGAGTTATATTGATATCTTAGGTGAAACAAAGATCTCTCTGAAAATTCAAGGCTTCCGCGAGAAGTTGAATTGTTTGGTGATTGATCTGATGGAGAAGTTTGATATCATTTTGGGTGATACGTGGTTGCGAAATCGCAAGGCAGTCTTGGACTTCTTTGAGAAGAAGTGTGCCGTGACGAATTCCGCAAATCAACGGATCTTGATACGCCAGGGTCTTTTGCCCAAGGCCACTGGTGGAGAACAAAGCATTCCCCACAAAAATGTTGGTTCCTTACTCACTATTCCACAGGTGAAGAGAAAACTCAAGGATTCCTCTCTTCAACCATTTCTGGTGGTAGTTCGTGAAGTACAGGACGTACCCGCACATGTGAGTGTAGCGGAGGAAACCGGTAAATCGGATCAAGTCCCCGAGAAGGAGATGGAATCTCTCTTGGAGGAATTTGATGATTTGTTTGTAACTGGTTTGGCGGAATATCCCCCGAAAAGAGCCGTAGAAGTGGACATTCCTTTAGAAGAAGGTACACGTCCCGTAAACCGGCCACTTTTTCGGTATTCACCCGCAGAGCGGCAAGAGATTCAGGATCAATTGTCCGAACTCTTAGCCAAAAAGCTCATAAGACCTAGTTCTAGCCCTTGGGGTGCTCCGGTTCTTTTCGTACCGAAAAAGGATGGAGGCTTCAGGATGTGCATAGACTACAGGGGTCTTAATAAAGTAACTATCCGGAATCAGTTCCCGATTCCACGGATCGACGATCTCTTGGATGAGTTACAAGGCTCGAGATGTTTTACTTCTCTTGACCTGAGAGCCGGATACTGGCAGGTCAGAGTCAAGGAAGATGACATCCCCAAAACAGCCTTCAAAACACCCTTTGGTTTATTTGAGTACCGGGTGCTCCCGATGGGATTATCCAATGCACCGGCAGTGTTTCAGACACTGATGAACTCAGTCTTCCATGGTATGATAGGCAAATATGTCTTGATCTACTTGGATGACATTTTAGTCTTTTCAAAGACACCAAAGGAACATTTGATACATCTTCGAGAAGTATTACAAAGGTTGCGAGAACATAAATTGTTCTTGAAGAAGTCCAAATGTGACTTCAACAAAACTGAGTTGCGCTACTTAGGCTTCGTGGTGGGCCGCAATGGTATCTCAGTTGACCCGAGTAAAACGGCTAAAGTGAAAAATTGGCCTCGTCCTAGTGGGGTGGATGACTTAAGGTCGTTCCTCGGACTCGCCAATTACTTTCGCAAGTTTGTACAAGGGTATTCAGCTTTGGCTTCTCCAATGACTGATCTTCTCAAAAAGAAGAAGACATGGGAATGGACTCACGAGTGTGAGACAGCTTTTGAAGGGGTGAAAACGGCACTCACGGAAGCACCGTGTTTGGTTTTGCCGGACTTCTCTAAACCTTTCGAAGTAATCACTGATGCTTCTACAAAGGCAATTGGAGCAGTTCTCCTGCAAGAAGGACACCCAATAGCTTATGAAAGCAAAAAGCTGCAAGGTCCACAACTCAATTGGTCGACGAGTGATCAGGAAATGTATGCTACTGTGTATGCACTTCAATTATGGAGATGCTACTTGCAAGGCAGAAAATTCCGAGTGATTACCGACCATAGTCCAAACACATTCTTTCATTCCCGATCGACCTTGAATCGACGGCAGGTCCGCTGGCTAGAATTGCTCCATGATTTCCAATTTGAATGGGAGTATAGACCAGGGCGAGTAAATGTGGCTGATCCCTTGTCACGTAGACCGTCTTCTCCTTCTTCAATTGGAGTATTATGCGAGACCGTGAGATCGAGTGGCTTGGTTTCTAGACCGCGGGATCCTGAGGTCCCATCTCTGCCTCGGGGTTATCATACCCAGTTGGAGTCAAGGCTGGTTGAAGGGTACACCAAAGATCCTTGGTATCAAACTCTGGAAGCTGCCCAGATGTTACAGAACCAAGATGGAATTTGGTGGAATGGAAATGTGATATCAGTACCAAATGATGGATCATTGAGACAAGAAATAATCCAAGATTGCCATAGCACTGTCTATTCGGGTCACTTTGGAGTGGCTAAGACAAGTCGGCAAATCAAGAAACATTTCTGGTGGCCTCAAATGGAGGACCAAATCAAATCCTATGTGCGAGGATGTGACTCATGTCAAAGGCATAAAGGGAGGCGAACAAAGCCACAAGGCCCTCTGAAACCCTTGCCTATCCCGAATGCACAATGGGAAAATGTTTCGATGGATTTTGTCACTAATCTCCCACCATCCAGAGGAGAAGGTCATGATGCAATCCTCGTATTCGTGGATATGTTGACCAAAATGGTTCATTTGGCGGCAACAAGTACAGAGTGCTCAGCCGTGGAAGCAGCAAAACTCTTTGTGAACCATGTATTCAAAGCACATGGTATGCCAAAGAAGTTGGTCACAGATAGAGACCCGAGATTTGTATCGCACTTCTTCAGGGAGTTGTGCTATACATGGGAAATCTCACAGGCCTTGTCTTCGGCTTATCACCCACAAACAGATGGGCAAACCGAAGCTATGAACAAAGTCATGGAGGATACACTCCGCCACTTTGTCGGGCCATCCCAAAAGAATTGGGCGGATTTGTTACCGGTTGTAGAGTTTGCAATAAATAACTCTAAATCCGAAGCAACTGGTGAAACACCCTTCTTTCTGAATTATGGAAGAGGTCCATGGACAGCATTGACTGCTCAGATCCCTAGAAAAGGGTCGAAGCAAGTGGCTGTACCAGAAGTTCAGAAAATGACGAATGAAATTCGGGAAGGGATTGTTGAGGCAAAGAAACGCCTTCAAGCCGCACAGCAACGCTTTAAAGCGCAAGCTGATCGCCATCGTGTACCAGTGCAAGTCAAAGTAGGAGACCTTGTATTATTAGATGCAAGAAATCTTCGACTCAAGCACCCAGGTTCACGTAAATTAACGCCAAAATGGGTAGGACCTTTCCCAATTGAGCGTGAAATAAATGAGGTTGCATTCAAGCTGAAGCTTCCTGCAACTTTGCCCATACATCCGGTGTTCCATGCTTCACTGTTAAAGCCATATTGGGCTAAAGGAACTGTACAACCACCACCACCTGTTGAGATCGAGGGAGATCTGGAGTGGGAGGTTGAGCGCATTCTTGATCGCAGAGAGCGACGCAGAGGGAAGAAATGCCATACAGAATACCTTGTGAAGTGGCTTGGTTATGGCCATGAACATAACTCTTGGGAACCCGAAGAAAATGTCTTGCATGCAAAGGAATTGGTTGATGCATTTCACCAATCGCAAGAACAGTCGACTGTAGTACCTCGCACGATCCGTAGAAGATCAAAAGCGAAGGTTTGAGACATCATATCACAGTAGGCCACTGGATGATGATGATCTTCTTTCTCTGAAAGTGCAAATATCAAAAGACAACTATCTTTTGCTTGATGCCAATCAGCATTTGATTCCCTAGTAAAGCCGAGGGCGGCTTCACATCAGGGAGGGGGCACTGTTATAAGTGTACGCCGAGTATGTCTATGCACTACTAGAGCTCAAGGGTTAGTCGTGGGCACTAACATAGCTCTAGTCATATGCTTAAGGTCCATGAGATCATTATAGCACGTGTGCTGAAAGGATGACTCATAGCAAGCCCAGGTGTCTCGCCCTGAGGTGATCCCTGTCATCTCAAGGGTCCCATCAAGGAGTGGGGGTTTGATGGGTTAAAGGGACTTCAAGGAAGGGCGCTGGGAGGTTATTTTCCGAGGAGAGAGAGGTTTATAACATGCGTCCCTTTTTAACTTCCCTCGTGACTGGAGCTACCTTGAACCTTCTGCCGGAAATGTGAGTAATGATTCTGTAAGGTCCCTTCCAAATCGGCTCCAGTTTTCCCAATTCGCGCGACAGACGATCGTAATCCCGGATTAGGACTTCTTCTCCCACATAGTGAAAATGACGATGGGGAGCTGGTCGTCGTGCGTTGATCTGTGCTCTCCTTTTTGCTGTCCGATCCAAAGCTTCAGCCCATGCATCCTCTCCCGCGTGCCACAACGCAGCAGGCGAGTATTTTGTGGTGTCGTGAATCATATTGTTGATCTGGTCCAAGGCTCTGTTGATGTGATTACTCCATTCTCCTCCCAGGTCGAATTGCAAAACTCTCAGACGATCCAGTAACGTGCGGTTGAAACGCTCTATCAATCCATTGGCTCTGTGATGGTGTGCAGGAACGCGATCCAACCGTATTCCACGGCGGTGGGCCCAATTGGAGACCGCGGAAGACTGGAAGTAGCTGGCACCGTCGGTGAGGATCGTGTTTGGAGTGGGAGCTGCCTTGAGCCAGATGTCCAGAGTAGCGAGGATGGATTGGGTTGACGACTTCTTCAGCGGAACAGCGAATCCAAGGCGAGTAAGTCCGTCGACCAAACACATTATGTATCTGTGTCCTTTCGAATCAACAGGTAGTGGTCCTATCAAATCAATGTTAAGGCTCTCGCCAGGCCGCTTTGGGTTCATCGGAGAGCCTAAGGTCTCTTTTTCCTTCGGTGGCGTGAAGTGTTGGCATGTGGTACAGCTTTTAACGACCTCGTGGATCTCCGAGAGGCTGACGTCCCAGCCCATTTGGTGGCATTGCCACTGGAGTTTATGTGACTTCCAGTGACCGTCCGAGTGAAGAGCTTGCAGCGCGGAACGAGATGGCGACACCTGGATAGGGCTGACGACTGGGACGTCCTCCTTCGCAAACCATCGCGACAGTTGGTCGGCCCAGGGATTGCTTTCGCCTGCCAGAAACTCCACTCGCATGCGTCCAGGAGAAGGGAAGTGTGACCAAATCCAAGCGACGAGGCGAGCAGCACGGAGGTCCGACATGAGGTCTGGCCCAGGAGGATTGCGTAAGCGGTGGTAAGCACTTTGGGAATCAGTGTAAACCACGATAGGTCGAGCTCCCACCAAAGGCATGACATCGCGCAGGGACCAGGCGAGGCATTGGAGTTCGCCCAAGAAGCTGGACGGAGGAACGCCCGAGAGCCGTTGGGAGTTGAGCGCGACGACCCTTCCTTGTTCCGGTGGTCCCGCGAAGAGCACGTAGCCTCGCCCAGTTCCCGACCAGTCCACTTGGAGGTGGAAAGTGGAGGCTTCTTCCCTCGTAAGTGAGATGTTGTTCTCCAGTATTTTCGTCCATGCTTCTTTCGCCAGTTGGTCCAATGTTTCTCCAGGAGTGTTCGGTGGCTGTGCGTGTAGGGGTTCCACGTATGCGCTGTAGCCTGGGCACACTCCGCGCGAGACATTGAAGAGCCCTAGGACCTTCCGAAGATCGCTGGGAGAGCGGATAGGAGGTAAGTTTTTTCTCTGTTGCTCCAGGAAGTGTTTTAACGAAATGCCATCAGGACCCAGGGTGTAGCCGAGGAATTGGACTTCCGAGCGAGCGATTTGGGCCTTCGAGGGGTTTACGCACCACCCGACCTCGCGAAGGCGTTCCAGAACTTGGTGAAGGTGGAGGTCATGCTCTGCGCGGTTTCTTCCCCCTACTAGGATATCGTCGACGAAATTTCGGGCAGCCTTCCCCTCCAAAACGGACTTCACGCGTTCATGGAACAGCCCTGGTGATGAACTCCACCCCTGAGGAAGGCGGAGGTACCAATAGCGTCCTACATCCGTTTCGAAGCCAAAGAGTGGGCGAAGGGAAGGACACACTTCCAATTGGAAGAAACCGTCAGAGAGGTCGAGGACAGAGAACGTCGTCCATTCCGCTGGGATGGAGTCCACCACCGAACGCACATTCAGAGATGACGAACCCCAGGGAGGAGAATAGCCATTGAGCGTCCTGAAGTCGACAGTTTTGCGGAGTTTCCCTGACGGCTTCCTCAAGAATAGAACTGGGGAGAAATGAGCGCGCTGTCCAGGTAAGAGGTGCTCGACCACTCCTTTTCGCTCCAGGTTTCCCATGAACTCAGCGATTTCATGTTTCTCGATGCCGGTAGGATGGTATCGTCTTCCTGTCGACGACAACGGTATTCTGTGCATAGGTATCCTCCAATCTATTTCCCTGTGGCATATGCGAAGTCGTTTACTCCATTTGTTTTTCGGAATGTGTTGTAGGTCGTCAGTGAAGACGTCAGGGAACCTTGATGTCCAGTGCTGGAGTAGGGAGGCATCCTCAGGGGAGTTCGTTTCATTTGTTTGCTCTGCTTTATCCTCGTTCCTCCCAGTTTCCAACTTTTCCTTTGTCTGTCCACAGGTGTCCTTATCCATTCGCAAGGGGAGCTGAGCAGCTTCTGGAGTTGGAGGTGGAACTGCAGGCACATTCAGGTTTGTCTTCGCACTCCCTTCGTGTCCTCCCAGAAATGTTGCATTTGCCTGTTGATGTTGCCCAACTGGATCTGCAGAAAAGTCTTCTTGTGTGTCCCTTCCAGAACTGACCCGAGAGCTTCCAGAAAGGATCCCCAGAGAAAGCTGTAAAGTGCCATCTGTGTGAGGAGTGGTTGGAGCTGAAGAAGGAGAGGGAATTCCCTGGAAGGTGAATTCCGATAATCCAGAATTTGTCTTCAAAACTCCAGGAGCTGCAGAAGGTACCTCTGCTGCTTCCTTTCCAGAATTGAATCGAGTGTTTTCAGAAGAGGTCCCCAGAGAAGGCTGTAAACTGCCATCCATGTGGGGAGTCGTTGGAGCTGAAGGAGGAGAGGGAACTCCCTGGAAGGTGAATTCCGATAGTCCAAAATTTCCTTGCAACTCTCCAACTGATTTTTCTGAAACAGTTCTTACTGTGTCCTGATGTGACTCCATCTCGTATGCCAGCACATGAACCAGTGGCTGATGTGTAGTAATATCATCTTTTGACCTTGTTGCTCCATGTGTATCCTTTGATGTGTCAGGTGTGCATTCCAAGATTGCAGGAAGAGTTGGTGTAGCTGCCCAACATCCTGTATCCAAGCATGACCCAAGCAATCGTGCATAAGAGGAGGAGCCAAGGTCTGAAGGAGGATTCACCTCAGAGGGAGCTGATGAGCTGTGGGTAAGTGGTGGTGCTGAAACTGTCCCATAAGCCAATGCACTTTTACAACCACCTTCCCCTTCAAAACATTCCTTTTCCAAATCTGAAATAGGGACATCCCACTCGTTTTGTTTTGTATCCAGAGGAGTGGGATGTTCCAACTGATGCTCGACCATGCACAAACTCTCTTCACTGATCCATGACAATCTCGCATTCTTCTTCAGAAGGACTGCTGCTAAGCAGAGTTTGCCTGTGAGCATGCGACTCTCATTGCTCATATTGTGTAATTTGACTCTGACTGCTCCATTTCCTCCCAATGTGATTGTGTGAAACACGTTTATGATTTGCCCTATAGGTAGCACCCCGCAGATGCCCTCTCCCGTGATACGGAAAGGAGGAATGACCGTCTTGGACATCCGAGGGCCCAGGACAACCGAGCCGCCCAAAGGTATGTACATGCGCCCTTGAGAAATGCGAAGTCGTTTGGCTTGACTTCGTTTGTTTGCTGCCGTGTACACCGTGACCAGTGGCTGGGATCGAAAAAGATTGGTGGTGTCGCTTGCAGGTTCCTCGCCTTCTGACTTCGCAACTCCTTTCGCCATGGTCTCCTGTTCCGACTTCGTGATCTCCTTGGACTTGACTTCTGCTGCCGTGATCTCCTGTTCTGATGCCAGCTCCTCGAGTGGAGCATCGAGTTTGTTTTCGGTCATAGGGGTATCGACAGAAATAGAGGAAGAGGGGTTAGAATCGAGAGGGTTAGTCGAAACAATAGATCCCGTGGCCTCCTCTGCGTCCTGGCCAGACGTCTGTGTACTGTCTCCGTCTCCGTCTCCTTCTCCATCACACTCTCCATCACACAGCGTAACAGTCGATACCTCCCCTCCACTTCCAAAGTGTTCAGCTTGAGGAGGTTCCACAACCGGTGGGTAAAGGGCCGGAAAAGGCAGATCAGCTTCGGCGATGGGTGGTGCACTTGCCGCTGGGTGAGTGACCACGTGACAAGCCACCGTTTTCCCGTCCACACTTCGTAAGCACTCTTTTAAACAATCCACGCTCAATTGCCTATGGCTCAGGAAAGGCATACCCAGTATTATCTGACGGGCTGAAGCAGCCACGACGAAGGACTCTCTACTTTCCCAAGGTCCAACCGCTATCGCCATGGGTATTACGCCGACGACTTTTTCTTTCGCTCCATTGAACCCAGACAACTCGGAAAGTGTTGACGGCTGGATTCCAAGACCATTCCGCTTAGCGTATGCCAAAGGTAACACGTTCACAGTCGACCCTGAGTCGACGAGTACGTCGTGAAGCTTGGGATCCTCCCCAAGTCTTATTCTTACGCGGAGTTGCTTGTAGGTGATGGGTCCGCTGTTCCCACTGGCTGTGTTGAGGTTCGATTCCTCTTGGGAACTCATCTCTGCAGACGAAACCGGTGGTGTAGTCGTGTTGAGGAGGGTGCAAAGTCGACGCACCAGCTCCATGTCTTCCTGACTTAACCCACGTCGGTTTCCTCCTTTAGCTCGAAAGTCTTTCCCTCCATGCTTATGTTCCGCCGCCCACACGCTTGGTGAGCGTTTGTTTCGCCAGTCCGACAAGGTTCTCCACAACACTTTTGCCACTTTCAGGGAGTAAGACGCCAACATACTTGTTGTAAGTCCCAATCCGAGTAAACCCAAGTCTGCCGATCTGTGCTTTAGACGAGCTGTCAACAACCGTATCTTTTCCACCGTCTGTAGAAATTCAAGTGAGAACAACGGAGGTTCCTCTTTTCGTGCTTTTCGTCTCCGACGTTCCCAAACCAAGCTCTGGGCCGCTTCTAATATAAGCGAGACCTTTTCCTTGTCTTCTTTTGTCTCGTGACCCAGGCTCTCATACTCCTCAACCAGTTTCTGAATGGCCGTGACTTTTTCAGAAACAGCGGGTGTTTTCCACACGAGTGGATACGCCGAGGCTTGGCATAAGGCGGATATCAGGAGTAGTGATAACACAAGCTCCGAAACCATGTTAATATCGCCAGCCTTAGCCTTGTTTGAACAAGTGTTTTTTTCTTACAGAAAATTGTTCCCGGACACAATCCTACTTTCCAAACTTATACTTCAAGATCTCTCCTCTCATCAACTAATTTAGTTCACATCTACAGAAATTAAGGCTACTCTGAAATCCAATTCCCAACAGTGCTGATTTCTTTGATTTGTTAGGAATCGCATGATGGAAACTAAAATGGCAGGTGGAATGAAGTAGTGTTAACATATCCATTTGAGGGATGGCACCATTCCCCTTTCCTAGGATGCTTTGTGCTCGAGAATGTTGTGTGCTGGCCTTCTGTCTGTCTGTCCAGAAGAAGATTTCTCCAATGTTTTTTTTTCAATGTGTGCCAGCAAATCACCCGTCCAAAAAAAAAAGGTGTAATTGTTTTTGTCTGAAATCCCCATTCTCAAATCACAGAGCATTGTACTTTCTGCTTCTTCACAATTCCACCTGAATTGTGACTGCAAGATGTGGCTATTTTGATCAGCAAGAATTCCTGGCTGTGCCATTGACAGATTGTGGATTGTTCAACAAATTTTGAATGAAATTCACCAAATCTTTTCTGTGCAGCATCTGTTCGGATCAATCCACACTTTCCACTTGTGCAACTTTTGGCATAAGGCCCAAGAACAAGTCAATTACATTCGTCTTTCAAATCCCATTCCCACAATACCCATCACCCCATAAAAAGTACTGGTATGGAGAATGCAGAAATCACCCCTGGCATCCAACTGTAATTTTCTGTTCCCTCTCAAACTATTCTCATTATTCTGTCATTATTCTGTCCCCAGAAGTCATCCCACAAAAGTAAGGGCAAAGTTTCAGCTGTATTTGCTTATGGAATAAAATAACGGACTGAACAAAGCAATCAAATAGCACTGTACAAACACATGATTCATGTATTTTTATCCTCAAAAGTACCAATATTCTCTTCAAATATCCCAACTCCTGTGTATGAAGTTTCCAATTGTGTACACACAATGTTCACCTCATAAAAATAATACCTATTCAGTAGACTTGTTTATTTAACTGTCGGAGAAACCCCCCCTCCCTTCCCAAAGCTATACACCCACCCTCTTCTTCACCCCTCCCGATACTAGCCAGTTTCATTAACATATTACTTGTTTTCTCCCCCCAATCCCACCCTTACAATTTCGTAAAAGTAGAAAAGAAAAAGGAATATACGGCTATCAGTAAGAGCCCATTCAATTATTCAAAGGTTTTATTTGTTTTTTTCTCTACTCCTGGAGTTTAATTTTTTGAAGGGTTTTTTCAAGTAGAAATTCCTGAGGACACACAGACTCACCCCTTGGTCAAATAACCTCAACATCATGATATTGAGGGATGAAAGAAAAAGGATGCATATTTCTTTCGTTCAGGTCACGAAGCCTGATGATTACATGTATCTTTTTCCAAAAGAAAATAATTCAGAAAAAGAACATCAATTCCTGCACAATTTACCCCAAACCCACAAAAAACCATCCTTCTCTACCCTTTCCCAAATCTGGTGTCCTTAAACATAGAATTCACTGTCAATTGGCAAGCCACCCATAAAACCATGTATTTGCTGCTTCAAGAAAAAGTACACAAAGCGTTAAGCGAAATATCCCTCTTGTTTTCTTGCAGACCAGAAGAGAGTTCCACACAAATGCCTAAATAATAGGTTTCGAAAAACTGCTCATATATCCACATAGGCTTGATATTGATTCTCTCTATTTTCCTTTTTTTTTCCTTTTCTTCTTTTTAAAATCCCTGCATACATCACGATAAAACTAACTCTCCTCCTCTCTTCCCCCCCCCGGTCAAAAAAGCAGTAAAAAGTGTCAGTTCCTGTTTCTTTCGTTGGAATATTGATACAGATTGTAGTCTTTTTTGGCAAAAAAAAGAAAAAAAAACCCAGAAAAACCAAAGATCAATTGTAGTGGCATAGATCAGGGCCACTCCTGTGAGTGGTGAACCTTTCCCATTCCAAAACACCCAGTTTACCTCGTTCCAAGCATACTGAACCAAGGGATCATTCTTTTGTTTCTCAAGAAATTACCCAAGTATTATTGCCCGTTTTTTTCTTTCAAGAAACTACCCAAGGGCAGCTCCAGAAAGCCCTCCTCCATGGGCAAAAGGAAAACTAAGAAAACCAGATGAAACACAGCATTCAATATAATCACTGTCGCCAACAATTGATCTAATTGATTTTTCCAGATTTGAAAACATCCCATAGTAAATCAATCATCCTCCGAAGGATCCCAGATCACAAAAAGCCTCAATGAGAAAATGCGGAGTGCAAAGTATCTCATAATTGTACCTCTTTTTCCCCCATTTTTTTTTTTTTTAAGACTCAATCACAAACGCACGTAGCCTGCTCAACTAGGAAAGACAAAGAGGTAGGAAAACAAAACAGATCCCATTTCCAAAAGCACAAAAAGAAAGAAGAATCAGAAAATAAAAAGGAAAAGATTTCTTAAAAGGGGACGTGTCACGTGGCCCTAATGACCAATTTTGAGAATGGAATTTGGTGGATATTTGACGGATACCAAGTCCAGTCAACCATGGGACCATCAATGGCAATCCCTTATTCAACCATTCACAGATTACTAGAGAGAACCTCTCTTCTGCCTACTGCTAGAATCATGCCTTTCTTTCCCGAACAGCCCCCAGTATCGAATTAACCCCTCAAGGTTGGGAAGCCACCAAGTCTATCTTTTCATTCACCAGAAAACAAAAGATATCCAATTTAACGCTCAGAATATACACAATTCTCCGCTTAAGATTTTAACCCCACCCCTCCTGGATTTTTTATTAGTAGTAGAAACAGTACGATCACAATCAAACAAGTCGAATTCCAAAAAAAAACAAAACAGAAAAAAACCACCACGCCTCTCTCTACCTAGATTCTCGACTTGATATTTTGATATTTTTTTAGCTAGCACACTACATCATGAACCCTTTTGCTTGTCATGTTTGTCGCCCCCCCCCCAAAATCCCACCATCAAAAAAACACAAAAAAACTGAAGAGAAAAACTGATCGAAGACATCTCTCCCTAAATACATTTCTCTCTCTTTACTGCTCGTTTACTGCTGGGTCCATTAATAATATTAATATAGGAAGTCAGTCAATAGTGTCTTCATTTTCGACAAATGAATCCGAATGCAGGCATTAGGATCCAAAATCAAAAATATAAATTCGACTTGAATTTCTTCTTTTGACCAAGTGTTTTCAGAATTCAAGGGGATCCAGAATTCACGGCCTCAACCTGACGCCAATAAGTTTTCCAGCCAGCGCCATCCCATCGGAAACCAAAAGATGCACCAGACTTCAAGAAGCATGCACCCTATAAAAAAAAACAAAATCACCTAGTCTTCCACCCTGCTCTTTTCCAGCATTAATATGGAAATCTATTGCTCGAATGTCACAAAAAAAAAACACAAAAAATTGCGAAATTTGTTGATGTCAAGATGCACAGTACTCACCTCATTAGGATTGTGTGTGAAGGCATTACAGTCCGGGATTCCAGCACAAGCATCCGCACATTCTGTTGAAGAGCCCAACATTTTGCCCACCAAATCAATGCCCTCATCACTTGCCACCAGATTGTCTCCACCAGCAATGTAGGTCACACTTCCAACATACAAGGCATCGTATGATCGAGAAGTGCCTGGAACGCACCCATCGACTGGGGCCTTTGCTTCAAGTTCAGCGTTCAATTTCTGCGACTCGGGGACAATAATTTCTTGCCAGGTGGATTCATGCGAGAAGATGCTCATGTCGCTGCGCTCTCCACTTCCAAATTCCCAGAAAGCAAGTCCTGCATTTCAAAAAAACACAACAGTTGTGTAACACCTTCAAAAAACTGACCGCCTCCGTATTCATCCCTTGAAGAAATATCCTGAGGGTTGTTTAAATGCACATGTCACAAAAAATAAATGAAATATCATGAAAAAAATATCATGAAGGGAAACTTGATGATTAAAAGAGGGGATGAGTACGAATCCCTTCAATTACCTTTCATGGGTCCTCCAGTTTGCCTTTGGCTGGCAAAGATATCGTACAAGCTCCTGAAGTGGGGATCTCGGACACCTCTTCTGGATTCATCAGTATCCTCAGCAGATTTTCCAAATTCCTCCACAACCATGGGCTTGCCAAGGGAAGCAGAGTCAGACAGATGTTCATAAACCCACCTCTGCTGGAATCCAACATCAGGGACCTGGAACAGGATCAGAATAAGAAAATTGTTAGCAATTACCACCCCTGATAAACCACCAAGACAGGAGATGGTTGGGGAAACACATTCAGTGCACACCTCCCAGTTGTCAGGCCAGACATGGATGCCACAGTAGTCGATTGCTGCAGGTCGGTGGTTGCGAACAAAATCTTGTCCAGTTCGGGTGCCCCAGAAAGTATCAGGGTTCACATGCTCGCGTCCGCTTCCAAAAGAGTAAAATCCTTCTTCCCCAACAGTGATCAAATGGTTTGGATCCGAAGCTTTCAGGTAATCCGACATCTCCTCAATCCACGACTGTGGGGAAAAATCCAACAAAAAACATTAACAGTTTCGTCAGAATTTGAGCATAAGAATGAAAGATCACCTCTAGATTTTCTGACAACATTCTACAATTGAATTCTAATCATGAGAACTATGTAGAAAAAGAAAGACATCAAAATTTGCTGAACGAGCATTTTTTCCAGTTGCAAACTGCAACTACAAGGGGCTTGAGCGTATGCAAACCTGGATTGCGTCAGCACATCCTGGCTCGCAATGGTGGTCCATTGCATTGATATCGCAGTCACATCTTGGCTCATTCATCAGGTTCCAGGCAAAAATAGCATCATCATCCTTGTAGACTTTTCCGTTGACAGAGTTCACTCTGTTGGTGATAAAGGTAATGTGGTCTTTGAACCACTGCTTGATTCCACTGTCAACAAAGAAGTCATGTGGTGTCTTCCCTGCCCACCTCGCGTACTGTGGAAATCACATTCACAACATGTAAGATCATATGCTATCCAATTACAGTGATCAAACCATCAAAAAATCAACTCAACCACAAAGACTCACAGCAATTTTGCCGTCAGCGTCATTCCAATTGTCGGAAAGGGTAACAACCATCTTCAAGCCTCGCTGAGAAGCCATGTCAAGAACCTTGTCCAATGCACTAAGTGCGCTGTTATCGTACGACCCTGACAAAACCCACCAGATCGTAGCATTAGCGGTGCCCTTCAAACACGCAGAGGGACCAACCACACACACTGGTAAAGACTGAACTGGAAGTGGATAGAATTCAACTATTCAAGCGAACGCACCAGGGCTAGTTTGGAGTTGGAGTTTGTTGGGTGCATTTCCGTGACCGAAAAATCGTCCAACGGTCAAACCTCCGGCCTTCATGGTGTCGAAAAGCCCGGCCACATCGACGCCAGAATGTCCAGCAGCCGCCTCTAACAATTCCCAACTACAAAGCACCAACACCCCTTCACGATTGGGAAAAAAACTGCTATCGAAGCCGCCAATCATCCGAGGATAGTCTGGCGCCTCGGGGGGTAAACAAAAAGGATATGATCTGAGGGAGTCCAAGGGCAAGACAATTTTCCGCCAAGGAGGAGCCCGATCGGAATCGTGATCGTGTGGGTTGAAAGCGAAGGAGCGCCACCAGCATGGTATAGTATCTATGCCAAGTCGCGAACGACTAGGCTAGGAAGAGAGCGTACCTATTCCATCCGCTGTACATAAACTCCTTGCAGTTCTGGTCGATAAACTGAGTACCACTCCTGCGAATGATCCCGTCGCCAATGGCGTGGGCGCCAAGAACCAGCAGGCTCGACGCCAAAACGAGAGCAAACCGCGCAGGAACACGCATTATGCAATGAGCGAACAGTAGTTTGGGGATATGGGTTGAAGGGCTGCACAAAGGACGCCGTTTACGATGGGCTGTGCCGTTTTAGGAGGCTGTTCTCGAAGGACGTTCGATGGTATTTGAAGCCAGCGAAGGGCCCCAACCTCGTCACATGGTTGATTGGTGACAGAACTTGGCATGGCCGTCCCATCTTTCTGAAGGGGCTGCGCGGGGTGTTGGACGTTTTTGGATTCAGTTCCCACGTGGGGAGCGCAAACGCAAGGTGAAACAAACATGCGTACAAACATCATTCCAGGTTTGCAAGAAGAGAAACGTCTTGTCGATGCCAGTGCATTGGAGACTGTCTTCTCGCAAAATTTGGACGACGGAGTGGGAGTGGAGGCCTCTCCGTGATTCTCGGGCATCCACTAGAGCTTAACGCCGGTGCTTTTGTCGATGATTTGGGGCTGGTTGCAGAATGATCTGAGATAGGCGGGGAAAACTGGACGACCCCTGAAGTGGCGGAACATCCATGTTTCCCATGAAACGAAGAAAGATGTGAATCCCTTCGTGGACAAATGCTCGACGCCTCGTGTGGTTCCAGACGCACAGGAGAGTGGCATCTCCTTTACAGAGTACTTTGATGTTTGTTTGTTTGGTTCCAGACCATAAGCTCAACGTGTGGGCCAAAGAAGTATTTTTGAAAAGAAAAGGGATGCCATCGGCCGATAGGATTATTGTACTCCCCTTGATGGAATTGGCAGAAAATATCTTTAGACACTGGTGAACTGCAAATGGTGCCAAAACTCACTGACACTGTGTGAAAATGCTCTCTTTTCTTTGTTCCCAAATCTGCGCTGTTGGCGAAAACTGTTCAGCCAATTATCTACAAACAAAAATTTTCAGGTGCCGCTGGGAGATACAACAAACACTTGTTTTCTTTTCTTTTTACACTGGTGATCCAAACCACAAGCTGGCTCGACCTTTTCTTTTTTTTTTTCGAAACAGAATCAATGAGCAGAAGGTGTTCCACCAAATTTCCAAAATGTCACCCCAAACCCAATGACAATTACTCGCAACAACTTAAAACAAAAACAAAACAAAAATACGGTAAATCGTTATGTACACTTCTTTTTTTTATAACTTATCGTTAACTGCATTTGATTTGTATGGATGAGGGAACCAAAAAAAAGTGAACAAGACAGAACAAACAAATCAACCACCCGCAAGTCCACCCGTCAAATGACAAATTATTGGGCATGTCCCAAATGAGCTACCAGTCACTGTCGCAATTAGGAAAAACAGAGTTGAAAATTATGGATAGCATTTGGGACAGCTGTTGTAACTCCACCTACTGTAAAATACTTAGATTTCTTCAATTCTCTCCTCTTTTTCTTTTTTTTTTGTCCTGCAGAGGGACTGTAGGATTCATGGGTGGCAAGCGAGTGGGTTTTTTTTGAGACAATAATGTCATGTGTCAAAGAAAAAAACCCATCTCTCCGGAAGCTGTGATTCCAGCATGGGTCTGACGCGTTTTTGGGTGTGTGTGTGTTGCTGCTGCTGTACAGGGATGAACTTTTCTTCTCTTCTGCCCTCAATCTGAAAATAACACAAAAAAAATCTGATGCAAAAAACCCATTGCTTTCGCAGTACGCGTGCGCCAATTAGAAATCCATTCAAAACGCAAAGAAAAAACAGTCAAAATTGAAAGCAAATCATGGAGCAATAAATTTCATTCGAAAAGCTGGTCGGTGAAGGAGAGAAATCTGAACTTCACCCCTCACCTTCGTAGTCTGACCATTCTCCTCTCCCACAGCACAACAGTTTTTTCTTCAACCGTCCCCTGATGATGCTGATCTCTATGGATGTCGATTTCCACTTACGATATTGCTTCAATATTGCTCTGAACCCGTAACGTTTCCGTCGAGATCTGCACGAAGGCTGGAACGAGTGTCTCTGAAGCCGCCGGAAAAAGTCGGAGCAGCTTCCATCCCTCTCAGTCCAGATCGGGTCAAAGTCAAACGCGTTCTTTTCAAAATAGACGGATTCCTTTGCAGAATCTAGATCTCTGAGTCGCCTGAACCGGAGGACACGTGCGGGGTCATTTGAAGACTGGTTTGACGGGGTGCTCTGGCCAACCTTTCTGGTGGCACTTTCCTTCCTCTCCCCCATCAAGGTCGTCATCGAAAGAGATGGACGGACCAAAGAGTCACATCCCGTGGTGCTGCATGCAAGACATTCTCGTCAGTGTTAATCTTCCTCGATCTTTTTATTAATTGATTATATTTTTTTATTGTAATCATAATCATGTCATGGCTGCTATCTTTGGAATGGAGTGTGGTAGTGATTAAAAAAATCGATTTCAGAAAAATTGATTAGAGACCTTGCCAATGCCGGAAACTCGAAATTGTGCACTCAATTATACAAAGAATCCTTGTCCTTGATAATGGAAGGATTGTTTGATTGCACATCTTTATTCTCGCTTCGAGTTGCCTTGCTTAATTTGAATCCAAGTTACTGAAGAGAAAGGAGCACCTACCATGGCTCATCAATCGATCCTTCAGACTCACTGCACTCCCAGAGGTCCACTTCCACGGCATCAAAGTAAATAGCTGAATCAGTTTTAGCACTGTCAGTCAGAAGCAGGCCCGGGGATCTCCATGCACAGATTTCTCGCTTGCGACCGACACGCATCTCCCGGACCTTCTCCAGTCTAACCAACCCCTCCACTGCCATCGTGGATGCCCAAGGGCTCTCAGTTACCGTCAAAATTATATGAACAGTGTCGTCTTGAGTGAAAAAAATGTCCACCAAAACTTCTGGACATGAGTTCATCGCTGGTTGAGGTGATGGCATGCATCCCCAGTATTCTCTGATTGGCTCTGGCCATGATTCATGGGCGGCTCCCATAGGAAAGAGGTCCACCACATCTATGCCATCGTGTTGGCTCTCTGTGTTTTCCCCTGCCTCACATGTGTGTGAGGTTTCAGGGAAGGGGCGAGGGTCCCATTCAGCACACTCCAGTTCACCAACTTCTTGCGAGTCTGCAAGTAGTTCCAACTGTTTCTCTGCACCCATAGAAACCTTCCCAAGTCCAGCTATTGCCTGACCAACAGCCCACCACAGTAAAACTCGTTCAACCCCTTCTGCAGCCGACCCAACCCTGCTGTAGAACAAGCTGGTATATGCTCTTGTTTGCTCTCTTCCCTACAAAAAAAGACAGGTTGTGAGGGCTCTATTTCTTTGTAACCGCGCTGGTTGGCGGTGAACTACCCCCCCCCGAGCTGAACCGCGAGAGAGGAACGGAACTATGGATGTTACATGATTTGTCTTGCAATGGCGCGCGTGCAGCAGTGCGTTTCACCCTCTTCCAGCACCAGCTGCGATATTGAAAACTCTTAATACTGCAACGGAAAAAATGCTCCAAAAAACTAGGTTCGCTGCCACACGGAATATCCTTGCAGAAGCCCTTACCTTTGCTCCTGCGCTCCTTGCAGCTCGTATCAAGCTTCGCATACCCAACTCGTTATCGTAATGGCGGGACGCGGTGAAACAAGGTGGAGGCAGGAGCTGCCGGGGAAAAAAGGGGCGTGAAGTAACCTGTAGTGGACAGAAGCGAAGAACTGGACAGAAAAGTACACAAAAACTGTCACGGAATTTCGACAGTGGAACGGCATGCCAGTCAGACAAAACTTTTTCCATTGGCGGAAGCCAACGAGAGGCAGCCTCGAAATCAATTGTCCAATTTGTCGAATCTTCTTGTGCGGCCCCTCTTCGAGCACGTGGGAGTGGCGCGCCTGCAACTAATTGGAGGCTGGGGCCTGAGAAAACTGGTTCCACGACCAAGAAGCAATCTGTTGCTCGCAGCGCGCGTCGAAGCTAGAACCCCCCATACCTTCCAACACCTAACTGCATTCGTCCATCAAGTCCCCCATGCTAGTGGAAGCGCTCGTCCACAATACCAACCAGCCATTCTTGCCAGGCACCTGACAATTGATCAGTGCCGAATGGATTCACGGCGGCATGCCCTTCTCTGAGCTTGGTGCTACTGCCATTAAAACAAGATTTCCATGCGCCGCGGCTGATCGTGGTCTTCTTGGTACTTCACAGTCTGAAAAATCACGATCATGAAGTACCTCATTTCCAACGCCGGTTTGTGACGTTAATTCATATCGTACGACTCAACGATGCAGTCCTGGCAGCGCGCCGTGTTGGGTCTGGTAGAAACCAAACCTTTGTATTTGTTACGCTCCGCACCGCACGCGGACGGGCAACGTTGTCCGGTTTCTTGCGTTTGGCCCCTTGGCGCTAGAAGAGTTTACAGACTGCAGGATCCATGGTGTCAGGTGACGTCGTTGGACGCTTCGTACTTCCGTCGGACTCCCGCCCGAGGAGACGAAGGCTCCGGCGCGAAAAAAGCGAAGCTTGGGAGTTGTTTGGCCTGCGGCTGATGGAGAACAACAGATGCACTGATGTCGTAAGGAGAGCGGCTATGAATGAAAACTACAATATCCTTGCCTCCCCTGAACTCAGTTCGTTTAAACCTCCCTCTTTCACTGGGCGTCGGACGATCAGTTTCGGGGACTTGGAGTGCAACCAACGTTGTTCCGAGATACTCCACCTGCCTAATACATAGTGCGTATAGGTGTGCGAGGATCGTAATGGGTGTCCTGCTTGGTAGGACAAAGAAGAAGCGGGACACAGTGGCATGAAGAAGGTGGCAAGCGTTCGAGATTGGTTGCACCAATACCAGTGTCGGAGTATCACGACAACACGCGACCCACTTGCAAGGTTTCTCCTGGGGTTGGTTGTAGGTCGGGTATTCGGCCAAGCGACGCTTTTCGCCTCCTTCCCACACATCACATCAAATGATGATTTTTGCAAGGAAGGGGCTGTTTCAATTAGCAAGCCAACCACTGTGGATTTGGCTACCACAGGCCACAACCCACATCTAAATGAGAGCTTCTTCGATTTCCAAAAGAGGAGCAATGTGGGCCCAAACCAATCGTATGTTGTTGTTGGCTTGCTGGTGGGATTTGGAGGTCATGTCTCTGTGATCCTGACCGTCATTGACAGAGACTACTCTTGGTTGACTGCGGGTGATCTCACCGATGTCATTCGACTGGAAGAGAAGCGGGAGGAGCGAACACGGAAGAGGCGTGAGCTTCGTGGATTGAAATCGTTGCCCAGCGGGGGTTCTTCTGTCGAAATCGGTGCTGAGATTTACTGTGATGCATTGGAGGTTGACATCTGCGACACAAGCAGCTCAGGGGGCTCAGCCGTGGATGCATCAGAGTAAGGGAAAAAGCTGAAAAAAATCAAATGCATCTGCTCCCCCAAAAACACAGTTCCATCCAAAATCTGCGGGAATACAGACAATGAGTCTTGAGTAGTTTCTTTTCACCTGATTTCTGGAAAACAAGCACATGAGTTCAAGAAAGACAACCCCTATGGAAAAGGTTGGAATCTTTTCACACTTGAGTATGTCGCTATGGCTGTACACCTGGGGCCATAAAAGAGTTACTGCAAAGTGATAGGAAACATGTGATGTGTGTTATCAACAGGCTCACAATGCTCTCCAGCACTATGGGATTCTCGACATCAACGACTCATTTCCACAAGTCAATTTCCATGACCACTTTAATTGCAATGGCGGGGGATGGTAGCGTAACAAGCAGACGGGGCTCAATATCAAAATATTCGCGCACGTCAACGGATGATGTCGAAAGTTGCAAAAAAGATTTCGGATTCAGGAGGCCGGAGGTTCACTCAAAGTATCAGGATTTCCTCTCAGATTTATCGTTCACATCCACTATCAAATGGCACACGCCTCCATTGGAGGTGGATGAAGATATTGGACGTTTGAATGGGTTCAAGAGGCTATTGAGGCGTTCCCAAGATACAGCATCATCTTGTTCTTCTTGCTCGAGTTATAATTCGGGCTTCAGCCTAAAACGATTGCTGTGCTGTGGTGGGGAAGACTGGTCAGACGATGACGATTGTGAGTCATGCATTAGCATTATCAAGAACCGTCCTATTCAAAGCCATGTGGAAAATGTGACTTGGATTGAATCTGTTTCCAACTGAGATTTATCTGTTCAAATTCTTTACGTACAATGCCCATGTTGTATATCTCAACTAGGTGTGCCCTCGAATTCCCTTAAGAGGCTGGTACTTTCCGTTAGCCAAACAAATAGCATTATACGTAACTGTATTCATGGTGTTGGACAAAGTGACTCTGTTGGAAAAAACGTCTTTGAGAATTTTTGATACCACTTTTCCGTTTTTCCATGTGCATTTGGCATCTAGTGTGACTGACTGGTGGTGTGCATGTTTTCTCTTTTTTAAAGATTGAGGGTGTCTTTCGACCGAAAGGACCTATGGAATGGATGTGACAAGTTATCGGCACTATTTATCATTTTGCTCCACAACAAAATTTGGAAAGTAAAGGTGTAAACTCAAGAGTGTCGTTCCTTCGGAAACGACTGGGCTGACAGCCGATCAAGCTTGATGATCTTGG
Organism: Bryopsis sp. KO-2023; assembly: GCA_030272585.1. Lineage (NCBI taxonomy): Eukaryota > Viridiplantae > Chlorophyta > Ulvophyceae > Bryopsidales > Bryopsidaceae > Bryopsis > Bryopsis sp. KO-2023. The sequence continues at coordinate 6,013,395 of BSYQ01000007.1, read as the reverse complement.
GAAGAAAATTGACTGGGTGCTATCAGGAATGCACCAGAGACATGCTTACGGTGCATATAGCAAGGGAAAACAAAAAGAGGTTGCCTGCTGATAGCGAGCTGTGAGAAAAAGACAGTGGTGAGCAAGTTTGAGAGTTAGTGGGGATTGAGCAAGTTAGTTCTTCGGGGTGGCAAGAACTGAAATCTATTGTCTCTACTGCAAACAGCGGATGCACACTCCGTCGTTTGTATTTTTCTTCTTTCAATGGTCATTTAGCTCAAAAGTATATTCTTGAGATTTTTGGTGCACCATTTTGTTTTGGATTTTCCGACTCGATGATGAGATATTAAAAAAAAAAAAAAAAAGTGGAAGAATTTTGAATATGCATAGTAATTTTGTATGATCTTTTTCTTTTCTTTTTTTTCATTTCTAAATTTTTCCCATATGGGATTGGTAGAAAACTGGGCCATATGCAAATATGGTAGCTCTTGTTCTTCTTAGCGGGGATTGATTGCACTTACCAAAAAAAAAAAAGAAGGATTCCAAAAAAAAAAAGAGTTTAGTCATAGTGAAAGCTGGACACCTTTGGGTTTTTTTCGACACATCTGTGTTATGCAATAGGTGGAAGTATTGGGTGGTTGAAAATCAATTGCATAACGAGATGTATATTCTTCAGGGTTTTTTTCTTTTCTTTTCTTGTTTTATATCTTGACTAGGTTATGTGTGCTATTATTTGAAGGTGTTTTATTCTGTTTTATTCTGGACAAAACAAAAACACCAAAGAAGTAGGAACGACGCAGGTGGCTGCAATTTCTAAAACAAAAAAAAAACAAAAACAGGCACTGCCCAACATCAGTGTATATATGTGGGATTCATTTTTTCTTTTTCCTTCTGCTGTTTGCTTTCTCTTGTTTTTCCTTTTTTTTAGTTAATTCTCATGTATGGATTTCGAATTGCGGCACTTGACACATCATTACCTTCTTTACTAGCATTTTTCTGAACATTTTGCAAAACAAAAAAAAAATCATTGACCGTTTCAGGTAGGTTTTTTTGAATATATCTATGGGTTTTTTTTTAATTATGTTTTGCAAAGGGGTCTGACTCTGTGGGGGGGGGAGGGGGTTTCTTTTGGATATCTTTTTTTACTATTCTCTTTGATAGAGAGAGAGACAGTGAGAGAGATGAAAAAGTCGAAAGACGAAAGTGTGTTTTATTTCAGTGGAACAAGGGGACTGTTTTTTATATCATATGTGGGAGCGAGTGTTTTTCAAAGGGCACCTGTGGGTTGATGCCACTATTTTTTTTCTTGAATGGTGAGATTTTTGCATGGGGAATTGCATCAACAATGCTTGGGTTGAAAAGAAGAAAGAAAAAGAAGTAGAGGGTGTTTCATGAAGCACATTGTGTAATATTCTGGGGAAGGGGGGGGGGTGGATTGAAAGAAGAAGAAAAAGAAACAGGGGCGTGGGTGGTGGGGGAGGGAGAGAGAGAGAGAAAAAAAAAAAGTGAAAAAAAAAGAGGGTGAGATTAATGAGGAACAATTGTGTGCTGGCTGGTATGCTACGTTGCATCTTGTACCTGCACATGTGTAAAGTTTGTAACGGTTTTGAGGGTGGTTTTCTCAGGTTCTTCGTATCATCTCTTGTCCTTTGAAGGCAAGCTGAAAAGTGCTGTGCTTTGGAGATGAACACAGTTTATATGGGTGTGATCACTTGTTAATTTTACTGATGCTAGCAAATATATCTCACAGAATAGCGGCTCAAATGTTTGTGGAGCAAACTGTGCAACATCAAATCAGTTCTGTACGGATACTTTGGGCACCTCTCCTTTGGAGGGGTAATTCGAAGCTTGAAGCATCACATTCCCCCCGAAAAGGGAAATCAAGAGTAATTTTTGCTGATAGAAATTGTATCATCAACATCCTGTTCACCAGAGATGTTTCTTTGTGATGTTGGCTGAGCAGAACAAGTCTGCTTAGATAGTATCTGGACAAACCCAAGCCAAACAAGGTAAATTTCATGAGCAGATTTCTTTTTTCAATTTATCAACCCAAAAGCCATGACCTTCTGTCCATATACAAAGATCGCAGGTTCACCAATCCCGTTGCCCAATCCCGCCTGTTCACCATGGGGCACCCTTTGACATTCAAAATCGAGAGCGATTTCAAACTGTTTAGATGACTCATCCCTGAATCTGTCAACATTACGCACCCTTGCAGATCCAATTCCCTCAAATTGGAAACTTTGTTTATCGCTTTCAAGCCATCATCAGAAACACCCACAAACCAGGGTAAATACAGCCTTTCCAGATTCGCCAAACATTTGAGATTTTTCAGTCCATGCTCCGTAGCACAGGGTGCTCCGAGAATCATCAGCGATGTCAGTTTAGTCAGCGATGTCAGGAAACCCATTCCCTCACTGTTCAAGTGAGCCACCCCAACCAAACAGAGGTCCCGCAAGTTCTTTAGCGATTCCAAATGTGTGTAAGCCGAGTTATCCACTTGCAGGCAATCCCGGACTCGCAGGAGGGTCAAATTTGTCAATGCAGTGAGATACCAAAGCACACAGCTCTCCACCGAATCCACCCCCAATTTCAAACTCCGCAACCGGGTTAAGTAAGCCAGCGATCCGTAGTCCTCCACGCTGTTCACTGTACCGTTCATTATGTCCAGCCCAGTCACATTGGGCATCTTCCAGTAAACCGTGCTGATCACCGGCAAAATCGGGCCATCTCTTGGGGAAGCAACACAGCGAATGCATAAATTCACTACGGTGTACCAGTGACAATTGACAAGCCTCAACGATTTCAGCGTTTCGGTGTCCGTCTTGGGTCCTTGGAATTGTTGGATGGCAGAAGCCAAAATGTGGTATGGGAGGGAACCCCAGCCAATTTGCCATTCTTCCTCATGTGGAGTCTGGACCCTGAACATCCTGTAATAATTCAGTCGGACCCTTTGGGGATTTGATTTCACCTCAAGTGTGCTGGATTCACTACCACCACCTCTTCTGATTTCACAAGAATTTGTCTAATATCCCAACAAGTTTACCATCAACATGTCAATGCACTAGCAGCCCCCCAGCTGGAAGAATGATGTTGATACATCCCCCCTAATTTTTGACAAACAGATTGCATTTATGAAATCACCGGAAGGAGACAGCAGTGGCATGACCATATGTCTTACATTTCAGTGGGCGCTCTGTAATCGATCCCACTTCCACCCCCACGATCGGAACGATTGTGATATTGTCAATAGCCCAAGTTTCGCCATGGCAATATAAAGTATCGAAAAAGCCCTACTGGACGACCGAAGTGTGACCTCGGAGACGCAACAAACCAACTTTTTCTTTTCTGAAACCCGTATTCAACCGAACCGAACCAAAGCAAAAACGAATGTAGGAATGCTTTTTTGTTTCTTCGACACAAGGGTGGATTCGTAACGCAAACGTCAGCCGCTCTGAGCGATCATATGGATCACCTGATGATTACGTCATGCAAACCAGAATCCGCTGGCACAATATGAATTTTTTTCAAGGGGGGGTTGGTTCGGAAAACTACGGACAGCGCTGAGGCTGCGAAACATGATTTGGATCTATTATGCGAGCTATCATGCCGATTTTCAGACTTCTTAGATTCTTAAGACACAGCACTTGTCGAGGCCCTGTCCAATTGCGAGGGTTATGCTCTTACGAGAACGACAAGGCCCTCGACGACGATTTTCAGGTTTGTTGGGGAGAGGCGTAGAAACTTCGACACTCTAGCTTACGCATGTGGTGCATTTGAAAAGAACACTGTGTCATGGATCTGGGTGGTGCCTGTTTTTGCAAAGGGTTGATGAGGTCAGAATGTCACATCATGCCCAGCAGCAGTGTTGATGGAGCCTTGGAATAACTCCCACATGGAATAATGCAAGCTGGTATAAATCGAGCATTTTGAAATTTTAATGTATGTATCAAGGGATTTGCAATTGTGGTGTTGATCTTTCAGGATTGGGTTAATTATGAAAAGACAAGTTCCAATGTGGTGTGGTGGCCGGAGAGGTTTGGATCTGGGTTGAACGGGTGTACGTTGAAGCCACAGTATGGAGCGGTGGGTGAACATGTTTTCTGGCAATGCTGTTTTGAATAGAGGTTGTGGAGCATGCCTGACGCTTGCTATTGTACCAGGAATGTAGTTTTCAGAAATGAATTCTTCTATGTGCTCCAAGATACGCCCATTTTCAGGGCATGTGGTGCATGGAAATGATGTTGTGGAAAGCCAACATTCTGCATATTGAAAAGGTGGTGGTGGCGATACATTTCGGTTTTGGGTCCCACATGTAGCATTTCTTTTTGGCGAAAAAGTTGGAGGGGCAATGGGGTATTATCGTGTGTTCAAGGGAGAAATGGGTTATTTGGGACAAGCTGGTTTGCTTGCTTTACAAGGATAATTGCTGAGTTTTTCGTTGGGGTTTTTGTTGTGTAGATAAAATCGCTGGCAGAAAGCTTGCCACTGTGTCACACCGTATGCAGTCTGCCTTCACGAAAAGCTAAACCCCAGAATGAAAAGCTCCTTGATTCAAGCCCGAAAGAGGTTTGAGATCCACACTGAAAAAAAAATGCTTTTTATATTTCCAAAAAAATTAAGATGAATTGTCGTCGGAAAATTCAAGTTCATGCTTTTGCGAAGTTCCTTCATCATGCTCCACTTGTTTGTGATTTTGCCGTTCTGGTTTCATTTCCAACTGTTTTTCCGGGGCGTTCAATCAGAGTTCGTTTGGTGAATGCGATGCTCTTCTCAGAAAAGATTGGATAAGGAAATGACGTTCGCTGGGAAAAAATGCAGGGGTTTGGTTCTCAAGGATATGATTTGGGTTCTAGGCGCAATACGGCTGTGGAGTCCCTAACGATGGGCGCTGGGACGATTTCCTTGCCAGCCTCTTGTCTCAGTCCAAGCACTCCGCTTTTGCAGCGTTGCTTTCCACGTTTGAAAGGGGCCGACTGAAGGTATTCTTGGTTTTTTCTTTATATTTCTTGCTGCTAGAAGCCTCCATAGAAGGGAATCAAAGCCACAGTGGGCCATTCAGTGTGTGGAATAATATGAGCATGTGCTGGGTGTTTGTCTTTTTTGCTCGAGGTATGTGCGGTGTGCTCTCCATGAATGATAATCCCTGTCGAAGAATAGAGTGAAAATCTATCCAATTTCGCCCTGGTTTCACCCCAGAATCTTCCAATTCTGAATTTATCTCAAAGAAAATCCCCAGAAGCTGCCAAGATTTAGATCAGTCATTGAGTTGCTTGATTGCAATCATTGACAGGTTGTACTGGAGGAATCCCAGAATGGGCAATTCGCTTGGACCGACAATATCAAGCGTGTTGAAGCTGGACAACAGTTGGAAGAGGCACTTTTTTCAGCATATGCTGTCTTAGCTGGAATTTCTGGCGCAGACGAACCTCCATCAAAATTGCTGGAAGAAGAACTGACCACAAACGAAGCTGAGAATTCCACTCAGCCGGTTGGGGAAATCCATCACATCCCTGTGGTCAATTCTCAGATGGATTCAGGTGAGAATTCCAGTCACTAAAAAAAGACAAATGTCGACTTGTTGATTCGACAGCGAATTCAATCACTTCATTAAGTACATTAACCAAGGGCTGCATGTCCCTTGCACTGCAATAATTAGATCCCGATGTTTGGGGGGAATTGAGGTAACTTTGCATGCGGAAAAGCATGGTAAGAATGATGTTGTGTTGATGCTGTCTAGATGATGGAGGCGAACCATCCCCCAGGACCGTCTCACCAGAACAACTGCAGGATTCCCCGTTCGCCAACCATCCCCTGTATGCTCTCGATGCACCCTCCGAGGTCGATTCCTCAAAACGCAAGCAAAAGACACCAGGACAGACCAGCCGCGAGCTGTTCCTCTCTCCCTTCGAATCATGCCATTTGAACCTCGAGAGGTCAGCAACCCCATCTTTGGAATCGCTACCCCCTGCATCGACCCTCTCCTCCAGCTTTACCTCACCGATGGTTGCCCAAGCAGAAAGCTCGGTCGATTCGGCCGCCGGTCCTCTCGTGCATCCCTCTGGATTGGCGTTCAATTCGCCAAGTGCACGATACGTTACGTTGCCGAAACTGATATACAACGTTGAGGTTTCTAACGTGGATCTCGGCTGGGAAAAAGACGGTGGGTTTAGCAGGGTGAGGAGGGGGACTTGCGATGTGGGGTGTGGACGGGTTCGGACGGTGGCTGTCAAATATGTGAGTTCCCATCAGGGGATGTCGCATGAAAATGCCCGAGAGGCGCTGAGAAATGAATGGGAGGTAAGAATATGTTGACCAAGAATCCATGCAGCCATTCAAACAAGATTAATAAGAACATGTGAAAAGCTGCTACATGGATTCAATACACCACAATTTGAGAATTTGGTTGAGTGATGGGGTTTTATGTTGTTGTTGTTGTTGCAGATTCTCAGCAGAGTTCCGATGCATCCTCATATTGTGGAGGCCATCGGTGCCAATTTCAACCCGATGGGTTCGAGGGACGAGATGTTTTTGGTGGAGGAATGGATGCCATCGAATCTCTCCGATGTGTTGGGCGATCCTTCCATCCAACTGACGTTTGGTCAAATCGTCGAGATTTGCACGGATGTTGCTCGAGGCCTCGAACACTTGCACCACAATAACATTACTCACTACGATTTGAAACCTCATAACATCTTGCTGAACAGGGACCTCACTGCAAAAATTGCAGATTTCGGTAGCTCGAAAGTCAGGTTTGAGAATGGGGTTTCTGGGAGTGTGGGGGCTGGCACGATGGGGTACACTGCTCCTGAAATTTCCCCTTATTTCTCAAGTTTGTTTTTGGATTCTGAAGGGAAGAGTCGAGTGCCGAAAGATAAGGTGGATGTGTATAGCTTAGGGGTGGTTATGTTTGAATGTGTTACCGGGCGAGGGTCGTTGCAATTGCTGACTGGGGGCTCAAGCGATTGTGGGGGGAGTTCCAGAGAGGGGCGTGACAGTGGTGAAAGCTTCTTGTTTGAGGGTGGGGTGGTGGTGGGGGAGTGGTGCCCTGCAGAATTGCGTGACTTGATCTATGATTGCACTCAGTTCGACTGCTGGAAGAGGCCCTCGTGCTTGGATGTCTTACAACGATTGCAGGATATTGATATGAGTTTGGAGTGGCTCCAACAGAGGCCAGAATTAGTGAGAAAATCAAGTCGATAACAGGAACCCAAGAGCGTTAAAACGCATTGCCTTTTATGTTTTCAACCCTTCCTGTCTGTTTTTGCAGGAAAGGGTTCCTTTTTTGACTCATTGTTTTCTCAATCAGTTTGTATAGAAGTCTTATTATTCAATAGCACCCCTTTTGTCGGTGTCAAATTGAGTGGTGGAAGCTTCCAGTGACCAGTTTTCTTTTTTTGACACGTGTACATCAAAAGAAAATTCTTTCCATTCTCTGCCAGAATGAATCCAATAACCAGTCACTGTTAGGCATGGCAAATTTTCCTTCTTGCCACACATTTTTTTTTTTCATTGGGTCGAACGCCCAAGCAGAAAAAAAAGTGATCTTGTTAGTTTTTGCGAAAAAAAAAAAGTTAACTGTTGCACAGCATATGGTGAAGAAAATTGTGCTGATCCACAAAAAAAAAATTCGAAGAGGAAAATTTGCAAATCCACTTGTCAGGTTTGATTTGATGTGAAGCCTTCCAAAGTGTGTTGCTTGGGGGGCTTCCATGGCATCAGGTGGTTTGGGGTGTTTTCTTAGCCAACCTACAGTATTTTGGGCAAACCCTGACTAAGTAATATTGGGATGTAGAGGGAGAGTTTGTAGAAAGGGAGTGGGGGTTTTCCTCAAGGGCTTGGACCGTTTTTTGGCCAAGTTCAAAGAAAACAGGCAGTCAGGAAGAGGGGTAATATTGTATGAGTCCTATGTAATAGTTTGTGGGTGAACCACCAAAAACCGGAACACCGGTTTTTGATATCACCTGTTGATGTTAAATGCTTTTGTTCTCTCTCTCATTACAGATTGAATATGCAACACTCCCTCCCCCCAAAGAATAAAAATAGAAGACCCTGTCTCAGAAATGCTAATTCGAGAAAAGGTTTTGACTGGGAAGAAAAACCTGCGAAACCTGTCCTTCTTCTTTCACTGACTGAGACCCCACTAGCAGAGAGTCACAAGCCATAACCAAACACTGCCCTAATCCTTGTCATGATTTGCCCAGTCCACCCATTCTCAGTCATTGATTTGACATTTTCATTGCCAAATTGGTCTTCTTCTGGTATTCCGGTTTGGGACAGATTCACAACAGTTGTTCCCTCTTGAGGTGAGGTGATATTCATGACCACCTATCGAATCAGAAAAGAACCACTGATCAAGAGCTGCCATGCAGATTCTATAGTGAAAATAAGGGATGAAATCCCCAGAAATCGTGTACAGAAATTTGGCAAGCATCTCCCCTCTCAATCTTCAACATCACTTGGTCCAGCCAAAGTTCTTCCAGATCAAAACCGGGGGGTAAAAACCATCCTTGGAAACGATTCGACCACTCTTGAATTTCGAAGCAAGAAAAGACGTCGTCCAACAATGGTGCTCACCTCAGAATAGCATCCCTCCACCCAATTGTTGAATCGCCAGTCCATCACGATTCTCTCATTTGGTTGGAGCTCTTTGAAGCGACCAGCTACCGAACCCCCAAACCAAGAGAATTCACCACCAGGATGGGCTTCTATCTTTAGACATCCACAAACACACAAGACGTCACCAAGAATTCCTGCCAAAAAAAAGATAATAGTCTATTTCTCCCTCAGAGTCGATGCTGCAAAAGACTGCTCTGTGCTAATATTACTTCAAATCCTTGTCGGGAAATCTGGAGGGATAAAATTTTTGTGCCAGTTTCTACTTGACCACCACTGGATTATATCACTCAGTCAAGGATGCATACCTTTGCTGGACTCATTGTGAATGCCTGGAACTTCCCAGCATTGACAAAGCACTCGTAGATGTCGCGGGGGCTGGCATAGAATTCGTGACGGATTTTCAGAGAAGTCCGAGAGTTCCCTGGAGCCACCTTTTTTTTGGACTCTTTGGGTTTCGGGGATGGCTTTTCTGGCGCTGGCGTTTTGATTTGATCTTGACTTTGGTCAGCAGAATTCGTGGATGAGGTAGCTTGCAAGGCTGGGGAAGGGGCTCCGCTTGCTTCTCCAGCAGCCGGACCACCAGCTCTAAGGTCACTTACGAATTCGGAAATGACACCTTGAATTTTCTGACAAAAAGGTGATGTTAGCTTTGGACACTTGCGCCACTGGAAGAATTAACAATCGAAACAATGAGAAATAACATCCCTGTGACCTCCAGATATTTGTCACCCTTCAAAAGACAATCATGCATGAATATGAAGCTCTCCATCAAGAATCAATTCTTCTGAAATGCACATTGAATCAGCACATGCATATTTCCCCCAGGATGGTTACTCATTCCCCCAGTAGATCTCTATTTACCCCTTTCTTTAGGCAGAATTGTAATGATTTTCTGTGCAATTTGATTAAAAATAAGACATCGATTTGGTAAACTCACCGGCATTCCCTTTGCTAAAATTGCCTCCCTGAGCCGTCCCCCTGCAGGATTCTCCTTTTCTTGTTCCACAGTGACCCTGGCTTCTGGAGTTTCATCAGAGTTTTCATCAGCAACATAGGGAAGGTGCACCATCCCCTTTCCCTGGCCAACGACACCCCCCTCCCCATCCTTCACTTCCCCTTTCCACTTTATCTTGACCTCCAGCTCGTAGCTCGCGATGATCTTATTCTTTCGCACGTTGATGAACGCCTCCCCAGTCGCGCTTTCCAACCCATCGGTTTTCGCGAAGAGAGGTCCAGAGTCGCCAAGTAAATCCAATTCGGCTAGCTTCTTCCCCAGAGTATCGCGCGTCCACGGTAAGGCGTCTTTTTCTTTCCAATGCCAGTTATGCACGTTGGTTCCGTCGGGTCGCGCCTCCACGATCCAGCGAGGATCGCCTTCTCCCAATTTTGCCATCCCTCACGTAGTTTTCACAACGAAGGCAATGCGCGTGTCCAAGCTGCGAAACTGAAGACATCTCAAGGTCAGCCATTCTTGAGTTCCTTGTCGAAACCGTCAAGGTTCCAGAAGCTTCTGCACGCGCGCGCGCAAAAAAAAAAGTCGCAATCCGTCTCCAACGCTTGATCAGTAAATCCAATGATTATTGAAAGTATGGATTTTCTAAAACCCAGTGGGATGTAATGAGTTGTTTTTTGGGAGCACTGTTTTTGGCCTCTTTCTGGGTGTTTTCGTTTTGTTCTTACCTTGTATTACTCTGCCATTGTGGGGGGTGATGGCCTCTTTTTTCTATAATTGAATTGATTGATTGTTTTCGGCCTGTCCATCTTGCAAGACCACTCTTCCTCAGGCACCAACAATCAATTTCAACTTTTTCCAGTCTGATTTACCAGGTGTGTGTGGCGATGGTAAAATCCCCCAACCACTCAATCAATTGGGAGTCCAATTGGGATTGTCCGCCAGGAAAATTTGAAAATTTTATTCTAAACCTATTTTACAGTGTGCACTTTCCATCTACCTGACATGTGCCAAGCATGTCCCTATTCCCACAGAACCAACAAAGACAAACACCAGGAGGTGCCCCACCCCCTGACCATTTCGATTGCATGACTATCTGAGTCAAGTAATGGGGAAATTGCCTTTTCCAAATCCATCCCGAGTGCCTAGCTTGCGATCACCAACTAACTTCAAAGAAGAATCACCGGTGGGAGTGGCAATGAAGCCTGGGACACACTCCATTTACAACTACCATCTTCACCAGAAATCTCTCTTCCAGAAAATCCTGATTCCATGATCGATCAAATTGCAACAGCCAGCTGCAGCTCACCCACAGATATCTGTTACGAGGAAGTCCTTTGCTCCAAACTCACAGCTTGGACATCCCCTTTGCCCGTTTTCGTTTTGCTATGATTGCTTTTCCAACGTATTGAAGGGACTCGTTCACACTCTTGTATTGCGGTCCACAAAATGCATGTATTCGATCCATCCATGCTCTAACATTCCCCCAAGGCTGAAGGATCTCCTTGGAATACGGCCCTGCTGGGGTGGCATCCAGCCAAAATAGCTGATCGAGTTCGCATGCACACAGCAGGTCTGCTATGCTTGGCATATCACCACAAAGGAAGGGCGAATCGCTCAAAAAGTGAGTGTCCATCACTCTCAGACTGTCGTTTAGCAGCTGATGGTAATGGTCGACAAAGTCCATCCGGGTGGCAGAGGCTCCGTGTTTCAGAATCAGCAAGCGGACCGTGTATGCTGCCCCAGGCCGCAACTACGAAACAAGATTGCTTGAGAAGTGCTGGTTTTAAAGACTGAAGCAGAACAAAGGAATTGAAACAGAAAGAGTGCTGTTGAAGAAAAAAGATATGTTTTGGGCAAAGTATTAATTCTGACCAGGAACGGGATAGAGACATCAATACTGGTACTCCAAATTCACAGCAGCCAGACAGGCATCCAGCAAGCAATGAGTGGATTTGAAATGGATAAAAGGGATGGCACAGAATATCTCCACAGCATAGAATGATTCATGCTATCAGTGGGGAGCCTGCTATGGTTGTTCAATTGACTCGATTCTCACCGCAGTCTGGTACCAATGGCACACGGAGTTAACTTTGGCCCTCCTTTTCAAATCCTTCGGAAACCAATGATCTGGAACAATATCCTCGTGCAACTCCGCAAGATAACTCAGAATCGCTGCACTTTCAGCCAGTCCAAAGCCATCGGCCTCCTCATAAAAGGGCACTTTGCCCAGGGGGTTCTTCTCTTTGTACCAAGGCTCTTGATGCTCCCCCTTGCCCAGATGGACTTTCACCTCTTCCACGGGAAGCGAGGTCAACCTTTGCAAGCGGCACGGCAATGCGATGCATCCTCAGATGTACTGAAACAGCTTGCTGTCATAATTCTTTCTATCTTGTCCAAGACTCCCACTGTTTATCCTCCTCCATCCAGGGTTTATTTTCCTCCAGTCCATGTATATTTTGCTACATCCTGTATCCCATAAGATTGCAGTGCACATGACGACTCTGCGCTGATTGCTATTCACCCTCACCTACAGAACAACGCGCAGGCCCTGCATGGCTGCGACAATAGATCAACATAAAGGCTCGCCATGACTTCCGACCCTTGTTTTTTTTTCCCTTCTGTTCTTATTTTAACTTAATCGTGTGAGAGGGATTAGACCTGTGACGTGGTCCATTTGACGTTTGCGATCGGGGTGGCGTGCGAAAGATATTGCGGGGGGAATCAGTCTTTTTTTATTTCTTTTTTCCCCTGTTGCCTGGAAGAGATGTTTGTTTGTTTGTTTGTTTGCTTGCCTGGATTCTACATGTTTCAATTTTGTGCTTCTCTTGTCTATGGCTCAATTGGGGGAGCACTTTTATATCTGGATGGATGTTGCTGTGACAATACTTCACTGCCAATGACCTTCAAAGACATAGAACAAACAAAATTACATTTAAAAGGAAAGCTAGGACACAAAAGCCATCGAATTTATAAGTTTCTTCTCTTGAATAGGTTACTATGAGTTGCTGTCGATGGCTCTGAAACACACAAAATGACTTCAATCCAAGGTGACTGCATCTACCCTTAACCAATACGTTTTCACTTCATCGTGCCTCTGGAGCTGTTGGTAGAATGTGGGTATCTAAGGAAACAAGGATTGCAAGTCGCATAACACATCCATCTTTCCATATCAATTCCCTCACTACAATCAAATGTGGACAAGGAACATGGCAGTGAGATTCATTTTAAAATGAGAATAAAAATAACCAGAACGAAACAAACTCAGTCCCACAGAAGACAGAATTAATGTCACTATCCCTTACAGAAAAACAAGTCGAACAGAACACGGAAATACAATGTTTGTAGTTGGTTCCCGCAACAGCAAATTCTTGTATTCCCTGCACAACACGAAGTCCAGTCCCATTCTCGCTTTTCCTAACCCTTTCCCTCCCCCTACCCCAAATTTGACCAACCATATAAAGCCGCCCCTCCCCAAACTGTATATTTCAGTGAATTAAAAAAAAAACGGAGCTGCACTTGATAACAGAACTATGAGCAGATGAATCATCACTCAGTATCTCTCACTCTCACTCTCTCTCACACTCTCACTCTCATTCTAAAGGTTACATTTTCCATAGCTGCTCAGGCAAATCTCTTTTTGAACCATCCAAATCGGGAAACAAGTGTCATTGACTAGTCCAAAAGGAAAAATCCTTCTTTGAGGCTTAAAAAAAACCAACCACATAACCACCACTTCGAGGAAACCATACACACAAAAAACGAGCAACAAAATTCGAAGGGAAAAAACAAACAAAAAAAAACAAAAAAACTTGCAACATTGAGCTTTTTCTTCTTTTTTTTTCCTATGTTGTCTTGCACTGCTCTTTTCGCTCTTTTCTTGTCCCCCCAACAAAAACCACTACTCCAAAACAACCTTTGTTTTCCTTTATGTAATGATTAATGGACAAGTGCAGTCTATGTATTGTTGTATTTGTGCCCCCTTTTTTTTCAATGTTTTTTCTGTGTTTCTTTTTTTTTTCTTTTTCCTTCGCTCTTTTTTTACCAAACCACCCATTGCAAAGAAGAAATTTAATTTAGACCCAAAAAGTGTCTCGTGTAATCAGCTGGGACAAACCACCCAAAATTCGATAGAAAATTCTCGGAATGACTGTGACTGCAACAATTGCACCAACCCCACAATATTTATATATATTTATATTTAGTTTTTTTTTTCTTTTTTGAATTTTTTTTGCTCTCTCTTTCCTAAATCAACTCCATTTTCTTTAGTCTTTTCTTTCTTTTTTTTCCCAAACACACTCACCCAAAGCCAAGAACACCTAATTTATGCAGGAGGGAAAAAAAGCCCCCTAAAAAATCTCCACTGTTTGCCTGTGACTCATTCAAATCGGTCACATTGACATTCGTTCTAAAGAAAACTAAAAGAAAAAAAAAATAACACTGAAACCAATCCCCAACACCCCCAACCCTCTCTTCTTTTGTGGTTATAACACAACTCTTCCGAATTTTCAGTCGGTTTGTTTTGCTATTGTTTTTCCTTATCCCTTGTCAAATGGGCACATGAAAGTACTGTGGGTATTCCTTTTCTTTTCCAACTTTTTCCATCCTCTCCTCAAAATCTCAAATAGTCTATTCTTTTCACTCTCTTCCCTTTCGTCCCCAAAAAAAAGAAAAACCCACTGGCAAGCAACACAAACGAACACACACAGAAAACACACTGTCCGTTCCCTCCCTATTGTAAATTAAATCCCATTCATTCCCTGACCGAAACCAAAACCCTCCAGGCAATGTAATACAAAACAACCCCATTCTCACTCTCCAAACCCCCCTTGCCCCCCTCCCCATATATGGGTGGTTCCATGTGTTTACAAATAAAACACCCAACCCAGAAATAGAAAAACCATCTATACTTTCTCTTTTTTTTTTGCAGTTACTGAGTTCATCATCGGAGCGAACGAAAGTCGATTTGTCCCCAAAACTCTCAACTTTCTCAAAAAAGGAATTAAAAAAAGTAAAGAAAAGTAAACGAACTGGATAAGTAAAAAATAAAAAAAACCGTTCGTCTCGATCAAGGTTTTTTTTCACCCCCTTTTTTAAATTTTTGTCTGTCTCGGAACTGCGACTAGGTTCCGACTTTTACCTTTTTTTTCGAAAAAAACAAAATCCCGAAAAAATAGAAAACGAACCCAGCAAGATCAAAGAAAAAGAGAAAAAAAAAGAAAAGAAAATCAATAAAAAGACAAAACCCTCCCTTAGAATGATGGACCGGAAATTGCACCCCATCACATCCCGTGCAAAAACCAGACCCGAGCTAGCACTTCCCCAATTTTTGAGAGGCTCCCAAAGGAAGGGATTTCCTAACTCTTAAAAACAAAGAATAGTTCACACGGAACAGGTTTGTTAACGCCGTTTTTTTTTGGTTGTCTTCATACGCTACTCACACATCTATCTTTTTTTTTCCCTCCGTGCTATGTTCTCTAAAAAAAAAAAAACGCGAACACGATAAAGCCACGGGGTTTTAATCCTCCCTTCGTTGGAAAACTAATCTACAGGATACGCTACCTCAGTAATTACGGCCCGTTTCCTTCCAGAAAGAGCCCACCAGAGGATATTAGCCCGAAAAAAAAAAAAAAAAAGCAGCTGAAAAAAATCTACCCCACCTTTGGTTTTAAGATTTTAAGTTCAAACCAACCCCACCCTTCAAACCACCAGGCAATTGTCTTTAAAAAAAAAAGAAAAAAGAAAAGAAAAAATGGGAGTCAATAAAAACGCCAACAGACGTGTGTCCTAGCCCAGTGTGTCGAAAAGAAAACCACAAAGAAAAAAGAAATCTTTTTTTTTGATCCACACTCCATATAAGGGCTATAACCCTTCCATCCACAGCACAATCGCGCAATCACGACCTTATGTGTTCTTATCTGTTTTTTTTTTCTTTTTTTTTGTGCTCTTTTTTTCATCAATCTTTTGTTTGTTTTTTCTTCCAACTTTTGAAAAAGCACCCCGATAATATATCAAGTGGTCGGTTCAGACTGAAACCTGTCACTTTTTTTTGTTGTTTTCAACCCCCCCCCCTTCTCTTCAAACAGAAACAGAGAAAGCCAATTTCCATCAGCAGTGGAATTCCTTCAAAAAGGGTGCGAGCGGGGTCTTTTTTTAGGCATGATCCTACAACAAAATCCACCCTTTTTGAACCCCGACCCTTTTTTTTTTTTCGCCTTTTTTCACCCAGGGTTGCTAGTTCCACACACAAACTTGTTTTTTTTTCCGGATATTCTTTTTTCTCAATCAAGCCCTGAGCTAGCTCGCCTTCCTTCCACAGCTTTCAATTGGATCCAATCTCAAAACCGAAGTCCCCAAGTAACACAAAATCAAGCTAGTTGTCACACACGAAATAGTGTAAGTTGATATTCTTGCTGCCAACTGGAAAATTTGACATATCCTTTCAACCCCCCTTCCCCCCACGCAATTGTCAGTATTTCTCTGTATGGTTTTTTGTTCCGGTTTCTTTCACTTTTTCCTTTCCGCCCCCCCCCCCCCCCCTTTTTTCCTCCTCTTTGCCTGTATCCATATCCATAGCATTTTCTAAAAATCTTTATGCAGTTGATGATATAACACTACAGCGACACTGTGCGGATTTCCAAAAGCATTTGGAAAGGAAGAAAAAAACATATCCTCCCAAATGCTTCCATGCGTCTATTTTTCCATATCTTTTTTTTCTCTTCTTTCTTTCGACACATGGCCTTGTCCGAAAATCGGTTGGTAGGCATCCAATAGGGGACAGTAGCTTTCAAATCTCTACTGTACAAAACATTGGCGCTTGTTTCTTCTTCTTTTTTTTGTCCTCCTTTTCTTGGCTGCTCTCGTGTTCGTACATCTCTATGGATTCGTAGCTCTTTCTTTCCATACACATATGCTCCTCTCCCCATTCGCAAATTCCTGAACCCCCCCCCCCTTCCATTCGAAGATTATCGAATCAACGCCCATCCCCTTTCATTTCCTCCCCAGACCAATCCACAAATCGCATGCGTGCGACATTTATCAGCATTGCTTTCTTTTCCCCCGCCCTCCCATCTCCATTCCCCATTTGCCTAAAATCGAAGAATCCCTGCCGAAAAAAAAAAAAAGGTTACAAAAAAAGTTCAGGGCTTCACTGTTGCTCCTTTTTTTTCCTTCTTCTTCTTTTTTTCCTCTCCTCTCGAAAAGAGCAACCCAGCTCTCGTCGTTCCCCCCCCCCCCCAATCTTATTTAATTGCCTTTCCTTTCCCTTCGAAACAATCTCGTAAACCCCTACCCTGCCTTCGGGGAGGGATGAAAAAAAAAAAAAGAAATCCCACGAACAAGTCAGTTTCGTTTTTTAAAATCCTTTCCTTTCTTACTCCCCCAGATCGTCCTTTTTTTTTCAACCCTTCCAATTTCTCTTTATGTTTCTTTTTTTCCCCCGAAAACCCACGGGAAATCAGCTCAGAATATCTTTTCATCAAAAACACGAACAATACGAATCAACAGTAGAACTAGTTATGGAACCCCCACAAAAGCCACTGCTTTTTTCTCTCCCTTCCGGCGACAACCATGAATTGATAAGGACAAAATCCCTTTTCTTTTTTGTTTCACTTCCTTTGATCCTCCTCCTGTATTTTCTTTTGTTGTAGCTTTTTTTTTCTCCCCATCAACCCGCCGTTGAACGCAGGTCTACGATCACCACAGTAATATTGTCACGACTCCCTCTATCGATTGCTGTTCTGCTTAGACTGTTGGCTGCCATTTGCATCGCATCAGCCCCCGTCACCCCCCTTTGTGCGGCCCTTTCCATTCCGTGCATCAGCACTATGTACACCTCCTCGTTACACATCACATCCCATAAGCCATCCGTTGCCATCACCAGAAACTCATCCCCGTCGTTCCTTTCTACAGAGGTCACATCGGGCTCCGGGATTACACCGTACGGCCGCAAACAGAGATCGCCAATCGCTCGGGACATCGCCAGCACGCCCATTACCCGAGAATCGTGTAATTTCCCACCAGCATTTAATATTCTCACCTGAAAAGCCCCCCACCCCCAAGAAAAACATAAGAAAACCCACTAGTGCATGCATCAACTGTGGGCTTACTACCCGAAATCACATATTTCAAACATAACAGTTACAACGAAATCAGCCGGCCTACCTTAGATACGGGGCGAGTTTTATAAACTTTACAAGGACATGTAAAAATAAAAATAATATTAAACTTACAAAATACTAATAATGAGAAAATGCATATATCCAAAACTATCCAGTTGGATAGATTTGCTCACCTTTTCATCTGGCAAGTCTACTTTGTGGTCAGTTGTCACCGAGACTGCTTCTCCATTCCTATACAACACCGCCCTCGAATCACCTGCAGCCATTGCCCATAGTCAGTCCATGTGATCCACCAATTCCCTCATTTCCAAGAGGCATTCCCCACACTTTTTCCTCTGCGCTGGATCGGAAAAGAGCAAAAATAGAAAGATCCTGGATGAGGCAGCGATCGGCAAAAACTCCAACCACGGATCCGACGCTCCGACGTACCGCAATTGGCGACGCACAAGTGGTCCCCTCCGACAAGAGCGACCACCGCCGTGGTCCCTACTCTCGCGGCGCATTTGTATCGCGAAAACTGACCATCAGTGCGCTTGAACGCTTCGACCAAAACTTCCCTGGCATTCGGCAGCTTCGCAGAGTCCGTCCGTGTGACACCCGGCGAAACCCCTTGTGCTGCCCCCGACCAGGTTCCCCCGCAAACGTTATTGCAATTGTCCGAAGCGCGCAGTTCTGGCACGCTCAGATCCACGGCATAGGGGTCTTCACTGTCGCTGTCGTATTTGTCACAAAACTCAGAAAAAACAGCGCGAACGTTGTCCAACAGATGGCTTCGGCAAAAGTGCGAGGCATAAGGCCCGTTGTGCCCGTCATAGACGCCGTACATATACAAGTCTTCAGCGCAGCCAATATCAGAAGCCCTGGCATATTTCTCCTTATCACCACTTGGTGTGTTATAAGACATCATCTGCCCCTCCGGTAGGCTCCTCCTTCGGTGAAGGGATTCAACCTTGTCCAAGTTCGCGCAAGAATTCGAGGGAGAACCCTCTACCATAAGACCCCCAATAGCAAACGCGTCCTCATTGCTTTGACGTCGACCCAATGAGGACTTTCCAGCGGACGGTGGAGGGACAGTTAAACGGGGCCGTGGCTCGTAAAACTGCTCGAGGGTTTTTCTGACGTCTTGGCCCACCAGGATGTCCGGAAGTTGGGGCGCCATCAATTCGCACATGACCTTCACAAAATGCACTCCAGGAATGCCTTCAAACCTATTTCGGTTTTTTCGTTTCCCTAGATAAGCTTCTTCAACGGGCCTCACATCCGTTTTTCTTGTTTCTTTTTGGCGCACCGCGGAGCTGCCGAGCACGGCCTAAGTACTCCTTTGAACGAGGCGACAGGGCACCTCCACCGTCGCACACACGAATACCTAGGCTAAGCGGGAGTTCCAAAGAAACGCGCGTCCGACGTGCCAGAACCGGCGGTGTAACTGTACGTACAAGGCTCCAAGGAGAAGTGATAGGCCATGTTTTGATTAAGAGGTTCGCGCCAGGCCGAAAGACTCTGTTAGTTATCGTTGGGCTGAGGTGACAGGACGTGGGAGCAACCAGGATTTTTACTCGGATTGGAGGATTGCGTGTTCCAGAACGGATTGACTCAGTCTGACATAGGCAACCCCTTCCCAAGTTTTCTTGATCCGATTTCTCACCACTCCAAAGGAGCCTGCGAAATCCTTGTGCATTTCCCACCTCACTGCCGGGGGAGCACAAGACAGCTGAAAGAAAAAAATCGAAATACTGCTTGTTTCTGCCCTGGACTTGAGAATGAAAATGTGGAATATTGCATTCTAAGTTTTCAAGGCAGCTTGTGGGGGACTTTTTCCCTTGTGGGAACTGGAAGGGCGGAGTCCTGTGCAACTCACCAAAAAAAAAGTTTGTCTGACGCAAAACATTGATATTACAACCTGTCCCACAACAGCTCCCGTCAAAATTGACCTCCCCTGCAAACGTTCCCCCCAGTCCAACCCCTTCTATAACCCAAGTTTCTGAAACCAGTTTAGAAATGCCATTCGTTCTTTCCAGTGTACTGTTCTCATCTAACCTCCGAAACCGTAGAGGGTACGTCCCTGCCTCTTGAGGGCATATACAACGTCCATAGCTGTCACGGTCTTTCTGCGGGCGTGCTCCGTGTAAGTCACCGCATCCCGAATAACGTTTTCCAGAAACACCTTGAGGACTCCGCGCGTTTCTTCGTAAATCAACCCAGAAATACGCTTGACACCACCCCTTCTGGCCAGCCTCCTGATAGCGGGCTTGGTGATGCCCTGGATGTTATCGCGCAAAACCTTCCTGTGCCTCTTAGCACCTCCCTTTCCCAAACCCTTGCCTCCTTTACCACGCCCGGACATTCTGTCGTGCTCTTTGCAAACTCGAAGGTGTTCGCTTGCCAGAAACTTTGGCACTCGGGGATGCTTGATGAGAATGACCCGCACAGGCCATTCTGCCCAAATTTATTATCGCATCCTAGTACGACATACGAACATAACGTCAGCAGATTACTGTACAACGGAAGCAATTCTATCGATCAACATATCCATGCACCCCTCATGTCCGCCACACGCATATTAGTCATCAACTCCAGAATTCCTCTTGCTCTGTCACAAGCGCCTGAGCCCCAAATAAAAATACTGTTGTGTGTAAAAGAAATCCTGCTGGTTGAGCTGATGTGAACCAGAGTAATTCAAACATGGAACCCTGACTCTGCCTGAATTTCTGAAACTGCTTCGGAGACACACCGAATACCCCAATCCCAGTAACAACAATTCCATGGAATCCTTATCCTTACAATTGTGGCGGTTCTCTTCTTTTCACAAGGGTTACTTTTCAACAATGCACTCTTTGATCGAAATGCCAGTGTGCCTGGCTCCTCCCTGGTTCAGAACGTAAACGAGGTCCCCTTCCTTGATTTCTGCCACCGAAATGACATTCCATTCCCTGGCGCCGGTTGGATCGTTACCCGAAGGACCCACCAGCCTCACTGTTTCTGCATTTTGCAAAATGGTGCTGACCTTGTCACCATCCGGCAGTTCTGCCTCCACCAAGACCTGGAATTGAGCAATTTCCTTCAATACACTCCTAGATTTTTTGCAATCTTGAAAACTGAGATAGGTGAAGGAAAGTAATTTCCGTCAAGTACTCTGGCCTTGAAAGAGAACAAAAAAACAGAAACTGGAAAAGTCAACCATCATAACTGTTCGCTTCCTTGCATACGGCAAGCACAAAGTTCCCCTGATTGTTTATTTTTATGTTGTTTATTTCCTGGGACTGGATCTGCTTAGCATTCTCAGACAATCTTATTGAAATAAATTGGAGGTTCTGGGAGTATTTTTTCAGCGTACCATGGGTCTGACTTCTTGTTTCACTCTTCCAACGAGGGCCTTTCTTGAACGACCTTTGCCATCAGCAACCAAAACCACGCTCCCTGATTTCAGCTCCGAAAGATATGCTGTGCGGCCATCTACCCCTTGAATGTAAGCATGACACTGAAAGTGGTTGTGTTAAAGTGGGGAGGCAAAATAATTAACAAAACCGTCTGTTGATTTTCTGGAGAGTAGCACTTGGGTGGCTGGCTGTTGTGTGTGAAACGCATTTCGAACATGAAACCCAATACATACATGCATCGATACGTAAGCATTTTTCAACCCATCTCAAAACACTGCCATCAGACAAAAGAAAAGACACAAAGAAACTGTGGCTGATGCATAGCTGAGTAAAGCCTGGAGGTCAAATTCCCCCCCCCCCCCAAAAAAAAAAAAAAGAGAAAAACACCCACCGGTCCAGCGTTCACTCTGAAGGGTCTGCTGCTGATATACTGGGACTCTGCACACTGAACAAAAATGCATATCAACATCTTACAATCCTCATGTGACAGTCGTTCAAACTCCCCCCCCCCAGCTGAAACTATACAGGAGTATCCAAAAAACAGTTCCGTTTGAATGAATTGCCAACCTCCGAGTGGATCAGGAACAGGCCTCGAGAGAAAGACCCCACAAGCATGCCTTCTCCTGGTGCCAGCATTTCGCACAGATCCACGCACACTCGATCCCCCATTCCCAAGGTCTCCACATTAGTTATGGACCCAACTTGGTATTCTACCAAATCAGCACCTTGCTTCGCATTTTCAGACAAATATGTCCCCAGCTTGCGAACCTGAGAAACGACGTCATGCAACAATACTTTGTTAGTTTTTGTTTGTTTTTTTTCGACAATTATTTCCAGAAGAAAGTGAATTCCCTGTAGAAACCCTGCCTTGAGGAAACTCTCAAAACACATTGGGCGAAACACACAGACATATTTTATTTGAAGTTCTTATCAGTTTTGCATGGGTTGCCACTTGCCTCCAGGGGATCCTGTGTTTTCAAGACAACACCATCTGTTCCAGTTTCGAGTGCCTCGAACATGACTTTAGCATCCGATGAATGCGTGGCAACAGCAAACAGATCACACTTCGAATCTTGGAAAGACGCCACTAGGTTTTCAGCAGGAATGATCTGTGCAACATGCAAAGAACACTCTAACAAAGTATTTCATTTGGAAGCAATTACACAAAAACTGAACCACCGTTAAAACCTCCGATCGTGTTACCTGCCAGTCTGAGGCATCCATGACCAGAACTCCGGATAAATCGCCGGAGTCCTCTTGGGCGGCTTTTAAGTCTTTCCCATCATCTATGGTTTTGATACATCCCACCTGAACTGAACCAGCAGCTCCGGGGTTTTTCAATGTTTGATATTCGAAATAAAATCACAAAAGAAAAACATACATGTCATATCTAGGAGAATTTTCCTCAAATCGCAGGCGACTTCCCTGAACATACAAGGGGAAATCGTGCATATGAGAGATCCTTGCCTGGTCCCCATGTTCATCCTTGATCTGCCCTCCTTTCGAAAAGAGTGATTTAAAATTGGCCATCTGCTTCCAGCTCTTGCTCAAGTCCCGGCCACCATCATCGTCGAAAAGGATTGTGTCAAAACCTGATTCAATCGCAGCAGTCAAAACTGCCTGAAAACACCCATACAGTTGTCACGAAAAATAATCAAATTATTCATCCAATCCGAAAGATTTCAGTCAGTAAATCACCTTGTTTTGAGTTTGCACCCAGACTGCTTTCTCCAGAGCGCAAACTCTACTGTTACGGTAGTTTTTTGAAACCCTGCATGGAGCCCAGATCGAAAAGCCCACCCCTCGATTCGCTGCAAAGCTGAGCATCGTTGCTCACCGCCACCTCCAGAATCACAGTTCTTTTTTGTCTCGATCCAACCAAGTGTACGAAACGATAGTCCTTGTCGTATCTTGTCCCGCCAACGGCTGCCTGTTTGGTGGAGCCCGCTCCAGCAAGACTCTTCTCGCTGCTGGCCGAAAGGATGAGCGCGGCTACCGGCGGCGGCCGCCTGAAGTTTCTATCACTGCACGGTTTTCGAACCAGTGGGCGGATATTGCAACAGCAGCTCGAGGTGTCGAACCTGGCGAGGGACCTGGGGGACCTGGTCGAGTTTCGCTGCATAGACGCACCCTCCGAGGCTTCAGCCCCTCCTTCCCGCAATGTGCGTGAAACTTTCGAAGGTCCTTATTATGAATGGTGGAACGCTGTGGAAGATGATGACGGCGACGTCTTTTATGAAGGGTGGGACAAGACTCTCGAGTACTTGGAGAAGTATATGGGAGAGGAAGGGCCCTTCGATGGCCTGTTTGGATTCTCGCAAGGGGCGAACTTGGTGACAGTTTTAGTGGGCCTCCAGCAAAACGGACTGGCACTCAAAGACGTCAATCCCGTTGACGCTTGTGTAATCGTTGGAGGGATGGGGTCCAGGTTCAAGGGGCACACTGAGGCGTTCACCGAACCTATAAGAGCTCGATCGCTCCACTTGATTGGAAGTCGGGATCCACTGGGAAAGTACAGCGACGCTCTTTTGGAACGCTTCGATAAACCGACTGTTGTTCGACACGATAGAGGCCACATTGTGCCTCCTTTGACGGGTGATGAACTAGCGACAACGAGGGCGTTCCTTTCTCAGATAAGATCAAAGCACTAGACACAGGCGCGCGAAAGGTCGATTTCTTGCACAGGATTCGTTACTGCTGGTTTATGTATGTGGATCCCAGGGGTTGCTGGGTATTGCAGCTGTCAGAGACGTTCTCGGAGGGAAAAAGAAAACACGCCAAAGGGGGGCCTGTCGCAATACGTTTCAGAGGAACACATATCCAACTTGGGACACTGTCCCAGTTTCTGTACATAATCATGTTTTAATGTCCAGCGAATGAGCATGTGCGGCCGATCTTGACGCGCAATGCAAAATAGACAATTTCACCCCCAAAGATTCAACCATTGGTTGTCCAGAAACCATGACGTCTCCTACCAGCCAAGGAGCTTCGCTCCCTCGCGTTCCACTCCTACCTTTCCAAGAACAGATTGTAACCGACCTGAACGGCGACGATCACCTATGTCTGCTTGCCGCAGGTCTCGGCTGGCAAAAGATCCTCGCCGTCTTTTTGCAGGCCCATCATTTTCATCAATCGCCAGGCTCTGGAGCTTTGATCATTCTCGGTTCGACGACCTGGCAAAGAAAGCTCCTGATCAAGGAACTGCTGCGCCACAATCCCAGCTCCACCCTCCCTGTCGATATCACGAACGAAGTCCCAGCCACGGAGCGAATCGAGCATTATCGTCAGGGAAAATGCTGTTTTGTGACGACAAGGATATTTGTGGTCGATTTACTCTCTGCTCGGGCCAAGCCAGACGCCGTGAAGGGCATCGTGGTGTTGAACGCTCACAGGGTGAAGGACGTGTCAGGCGAGGGATTCGCTGTAAAGATATACCGGGCAGGAAACAAAACTGGGTTTATTCGAGCGTTCTCAGACCAACCAACGAACTTGTCGGGGGGCTTTGGCAAGGTAGGTGCTGCAGGTCAGACACAGGGTGTTCTATCTTAGTCATGAATTGATAATGCAAAAAATTACTAAATTTCAAAATAGAAAATCCAGGTGAAAAGATGTACTTTTGCATGAGATGACAGAAAACTGGAGTGTGAATTTCCCATTATTACTCTTTTTTTTTTTGGGGGGGGGGGGGGGGAGAAGTGCAATTTCTGCCATAACACAGGTCCTCGATATTGAAATGTAGATAAATGTGTGCTGGTGATTGGTGCAGGTGGAGAAACTGATGAAAGCATTGCATATTCGAAAATTATCCTTGTGGCCACGATTTCAAAGTTCCGTGAGAGATGATTTAGAAAAAGTTCCAATCGAGGTAATGAAAATACCAACCCCCAAATAAACATGGAGATGGATTCATTGACTTCCATTACACTGCAAAATGAAAGATATTTCCAAAGATAAGCTAAATTCGATGAAATTAGCTGGCAATGCACGATGTCTGGCTTTGACCAATGTGCCAAAGTGTGTTATGATTTGTCCTTAGTCAGGTGGTTGAGATTTGTCAAGGCTTGACACCAACGATGGCTCTAATTCAAGATGCCATTACTGCAACGATCGGAGCATTGATAAAAGAACTAAAAAGGACGAACAAAATAGAAAGGTAAAAATCCAGAAGGTGGCAAGATTTTTTTCTTGTCCATAATGCATTTTACACATGCCAGGAAAAACAAAATCATCGTGCACTTGGCTGATTTTTTTTTGTGCAGACTGAAGATACGTGTGGGTTTTTTTGTCTGTTTTGCCTAGCTCAGAGTTGACTCTCGAGAATGGAATGTTCAAAAGTTTTGACGAACTTGTTCGAATCCAGCTAAACCCCATTTGGCACACAGTCTCCTGGAAAACTAAGCAGGTACTGTTATTGCGACCTTCTATTGTTATTTTGCCAATCCACTTTCACTGGCTGACTGTCAAAATCATCAGCCGTTCTTTTTGCAGTTCAGCATCGTTTCAGATCCGGTGGAAAATTATCCAGGAAACCTTTCTAGAATTGCTGTGAGCATGGAATGATTTCAATGCGTTCTGGTGCTGGAACAGATCGTCCAAGACTTGCAGCAATTGCGAAAATTGTCTGGCTACCTACTTCGATACGATGCTGTCACTTTCCTAAGGTGAGACACTCCCTATTCAACAGTGGATTTTTCTTTTCTCCTTTCAATTAACATGCGCAGCGCAATGGCATCAATCAAAATTGAAAGTACGGTGTTATATCTCAGATATATAGATATATGTTTTGAGTCGGCTTGTTTTGTTTTTGTTTTGTTTTTGAAATCAGCTATCTTGAACGAATGAGGCATGTTGGAGCACAGTCAGTCTGGCTTTTCCATGATGCGTCTCACACTATTTTTGAGCAGGTAACACTTTGCATATTTGCATGCGTTTATGGTGGCTTAATTTCCTGGGCGATAAGACAAGGGCACCCTGAAAGCAGTGGACGAAATACCTTCCAACTAGAATGATTCACTACAGCAAGGTTGACTGTTTTCGATTTCAGCTACCACTTCTGTCGTCCAATATAAAATGCAAAAAAACATTGTATTTCCAGGCCAAGCGGCGTGTTTATGTACTTGCTCCGGATAAGAACCCCAAAGAAATCAGCTTGGAAAAAAAGAAGAAGAGGGGGTCAGACTGGCGGGGCCGCTCGAATTATAGGGGTGGAGGAAGAGGGGGAGGGAGAAATGAAAGGAATGCAGGAGTCACTGGTTCTGAGAGTAACACAAGTGGTAAGGGAGGAAGGAGAAAAGAAACCTCTACAGCAAATCAACTTATGTGTCTTTCTTCCCGCACGTTGCCCAACTATCCAACCAAACTGTATTGCTGCGGCCTTTTCAGGATTTGGCCTGGCATAATTGCCCCAAAACTTTATTTGCTGTAAACACACTTTGCCTGGCTCGCAACCTTACACTGAAAAGGGGCCTATCTTAGGAATGTTCATTTTCTGCATGCAAGCGACTTTCAATTTTTTTTCCTCCGGATAATCAGTTGTCACCGTCCCGACTCCAATGATGCTTGGCCAAGCAACTCTGTTCCAACCAGAAAGAAATCAAATGGGCTGCAATATCAATCAAGCTCTCCTCATTTGTTTTGTTCTATTTTAGTAACTCCGTTGTCGGTTCGACCTATACTGGAGCAGCAGCCAAAATGGGGAACTCTGAGGGAGACTCTGAAAGAGATTCAACAGGAGCGAAACAAACTGGGCCTGGAAACGGACGAAGGCAAAGTGCTGGTGGTTTGCAGAGAGCTGTATATGTGCAGCCAACTCATGCATGCGATAGCCGGTATTTCGATATTTTTTGGCGAAAAGAAAACTGAATTTTTGAAACTGAAGAACTGGAACCATTCTCAGATCATGTAACACCAACCTTCCACAAAAACATCTCTATGAGATGATACATTTTATAAAACTGTTTTACGTTCATTTCGTCAAGGCATGGATTTTTTCGGTTTTAATTTCTGAATTCCATGTCTTGCTGTGGAAGCCATCATGGATCTATTTATGACTTGCCAAGATCACGAGTTGATTTTTATTTATTGCATATGTAGATGGCGGAGGTTTGATGAAAAGAATGTACAAAGGATATCTTGCTGCAAGATCCGAAGAGCGAGAGCTGAGGGAAAAAAATGAGAGGCGCTCCAGAGCACAAAGGTGCCAATCTTGTCTTTCTTTTGATCATCTATCTTTAGTTTGCTTCACCATCGGTTTGGATCAACCCACAATGAATATTTTTATCATGTATGTTGACATAACTCGAGGAATGTAATCGAGTGATATATTTGTCTGTGAAACCTTTGGTGTTTTGTTGGAACAATAGGCCGAACGATATCCAGGCAGCTTTGCAAGAAGGTGGGGCTGGAACGAACACTGTGGAGGATGCTGCTTTGTCAAAAGCAGCAGAACACGTCTTGGAGGCCTCAAATTCGTTTGAGCCGGGCCAACCGAGCAGAAAGAAACAGAAAACAAGGGGTGGTCGAGGGAGGGGTAGACCGGGGCAGAGAGGAAGGGGCAAACATGATGAACCGGGAAAAGAAATTTCACCGCAGCCACATGAATTGGAAGAAATTTATGGTGAGATCACATCCAACAACGTGCATTCAAGATGTGATATATACATATATATATATATATACGTATTGTTCAACCTGAAAGTGTGAGGAACAGGTCTGTCTGGGGGTCCTGGTGGTGAATAGAATTAAAGTAAAGATAAAATGATGAATAGAAAGGTTAAAGAGTAATACGCACGTGTGGTTTTGGTGTGTTTTTGTAGACATAGCTGCTGAAGAGGCTTTGCCAGAAAATTGCCCGCTGCTGTCAGGGGTTCAGTTTCTGGCATTGGATTCCCATGACGATTTCGTTCTGTGGGAAAATTTCCCAGAATATGTTATTATGTACGATCCAGATGCAGCCTTCCTTCGACAGTTGGAAGTCTTTCAGGTTCGTTTGTCCCCATTTCTTTTCTAAAAAAAGAAAGAAAACAAAATGACCATATTTACATGCCATCATACATCTTCATTGACCATGTGTTGTGCGTGTATCTCTTTCTTGGATGCTTTTCTAATTACGCTTATTTTCTGATCACCTCTGAACTAAATTTTCAAAAATGAATTGCATAAGGTTGAATCCTTCAAGCAGCCCGCCCACATGGACCTATGGATTTTTTGTTATTGGTGTTATGCATTTTTCCAGGCTGAGATTCCAGATCATCCGCTGCGACTCTACTTGGTGACCTATGAAAATTCTCTGGAGCAGCACAAGTACAAATCAGCAATCCAGAAGGAAATTGATGTCTTTACTGATGTAATTGAAAACAAGGGCAAAATCACAATCCCCATCGACCTCGATACAGACTCTCGAAATGAAAGCGCATTCAGGGATGAAGCCACCGATCTGCAAATGGGTGTGGGGTCGACAGTTTCCAGAAATCTCATCACAAGGAGGTACATTATCCACTGAAAAAATAAAAGATTGGAAAAAGGAAAAGAATGTTGTTGAAGTGAAGCCTTGGTACCAATTGTATTGTCTATACCCAGAGTGGTGTTTCTTATGAGTCCTGAGCTGGTTTGTTTGAGGAAAAAAAATACTGATTGAGTTTGTTGTGATTAAAGGGCTGGTGGGAGGAAGGGGCAAAAACCGAAATCGGTGAAGATTGTCGTGGACATGCGTGAATTCATGAGCACATTGCCTGCTGTGCTATATCAAAAAGGGTTCGTTATCCAGCCTGTCACTTTGGAGGTGAGCATCATTCCAGCATGGTAGCTTTTATTTACTTTGTTGACTGCACAGATTGATGGTTGCTGCTGTGGTTGTTCGCAGCTGGAAGAAGTAATGCAATACTTTTTCTTACTTTTTGACGTCTTTTTTTGGCCCCCACTTTCTTTGCTGAGGGAAGGGTGGAAATGTATGGACATGGCCCTTTTCATTCAAATCTATATGTCGATTTAGCATGCTGTTGGCGACATAGTGACTGATTTTTTGTTTCTGTAAAAGGTGGGGGATTACGTGCTGTCACCCGAGATCGTGGTGGAAAGAAAAAGCCTCCCCGATTTGTTCGGGTCTTTTCAGTCAGGTCGACTCTATCATCAGGCAGAGCTCATGTCACGACACTACAAAACCCCCGTCCTGTTGATTGAGTTTGAACAAGACAAGCAATTCGCTCTGCAAAGTGACCAAGACCTCGGGCAGGATATTCTCCCAACCAACATAGTTTCCAAAATCGTGCTTCTTGCGTTGCACTTTCCAAAATTGAGGTGAGACGATTTTTCATGGTCACGAACGATTTTGTGGAAGTTCTGTGTACCGATGTGCTAAAAGATGTACTGAAAATGGCTTTACTTTCTTTTTTCTGTGCAAATCTCTATATCTAGGATTGTATGGTCCCGGTCACTTCATGCCACTGCAGAAATTTTTGCCTCTTTGAAAACGAATCAAGATGATCCAGATATGCTGACAGCAGCCGGAGTGGGCGAGGTCCCAGGCAGTTCGAGAGAATCTGTGGTCAATCAATCGGCCGTCGAAGTGTTGAAAAAGTTACCAGGGGTTACGAATGCCAATTATCGGTTGATCATGAATGCTTGCTCATCTTTGGCTGATTTGGCCAAGATGCCTTTGCCAGATTTGGAGAAAGCCATGAGCAGCAAGAAAAATGCAAAAATGTTGAGAGATTTCCTGGATGCTCCTTGTCCGAAACGGATGCTTTAATGCATGTATTATGATTAATGTTGAATGTGATTTTAGTCTCAGTCTCGATTGCTGGGGCAGTAACCGATGGCAGTGATGCTGCTGTCGACCAGTAGTCTGACTTGCCTGGGTGGGCCAGAGGGATTCTATGATCAATGGGAGGCCACAGTTGCCATTTTTTTTTGTAGATATCAGGAAACAGTGAGATGCCCAGACAGGGCATATTGCAGGACTTCTTAAAACATATTGCAGCACTCTGTACAGTCTCGAGAATTGCTGTTGTGCATGTGTCTGAACATGTGAGAAATTTGAGTGTTGACTGACTACAGGAAACTGCGATGAAACAGATGTGTCTGGAAACGATGCTTCCAGCATGAAATAGGGATGGAGGAAAACGGCGATACCTCCAATATTTAGAAAACCAACTACAAACCACCACAATAGGTCGGAAGAAAATGTAATGTTCTGGAAGGTAAAGGGAACTTATACGACATGTATCTCTGTCCCATTCTTTCTTTGCTTTTTGCCTGTCATGAAATTTAAACAAGATCGATACAATGTAGAAGAACAAGAAGTCCCCACAAGTTTCTTGTTACTGTAGCATGATTAGAAGCTCCATTAACCAACCTCCATTCAAATCAGCACACACAAAAATTCCAAAGAATAAAAGCCAGCTTGTCCTCATAGCACCATTCTACCAGGACTTTCACCAGCAAATCACATCAAGATGAGTCATCCAAATAAGTTCTCCAAAACGAACTGATTCAAAATGAATGTGGGGCTACTTCCCTTCTTAAAATTGCCCTTCCAAGAAGCCAGGACCTTCGGAATCCTTCCAGTGTGGTGGCCAAGATTTTTGGAAAGATGGACGGTCCTGAATAACAGTAAACCACGATGTCAAATATTGTCAAAAATACAAAGTTCAGAAGAGGATGTTTTATTTATTTGATCGGATGGTAATTCTTCAAAGAAGAAGAATTTTTCAACAATTCCTCGCCTCAAAAGAGAGGTTGATCTTACTTTTTAAGAAAACAAAAACAACATATCCCAATAACTGGGTGTGTCTTCTTATGGAGTAAACAGGCAGTGCCATCGCGTTTCAGGTGAAACTTTTACTACAGCTTCTCAATGTCGACTGTCATGCACTCAAACACACAACTATGCAAATTGAGATAGCCAACATACCCCCAGCCTTTTAATGTAGGCCTTCAACTTCGGGTACTCGTCAAAGGTCGCCTTTTGTCGTTGAATGAAGAGCAGGGTAGTCGCAAGACACACATCTGAAACAAAACATGCAGTGCTAAGGGCAACATCCAGAAAAACCAAAGATACCTCATTTGATAATATTGACGAGGTGTCGTTTTCCATCTCATAAAATAACGTTAGTGCTTGTTTTTGGAAGGTGGATTTTATTTTTATTTTTTCATTTCCATTCTCAGTACTTCCATTTTTTGCATACAAGAATAATTTTTGGATATATTTTCTCCTTGAAAGAGCAAATATTTCCGAATATCAATTTTGTTCAACCCATAAAACGCACAGTACTCGTCATTGTGAATACACCCCATATTTTTTTTTTTGTGGAAAAAATAAAACATTGCTGGAAGATTTTTTCTTTGCGAGATTGAATAATTTTTAGTTTATTAAGATTGATACTCTAGCAAGAGAAAAAAAAAGTAAGAAAATATGTAGAGAAGTAAAAGTTAAAAGAAAAAAGGGATTAAAGTATCCTTGAATGAATGTATCAGTGCATCTCACCCGCAAGGCTCATCTCAGATCCTGCAAGGTATTCACTGTCTGCCAAATATGCCTCCCATGTTGGGATTTCCTCCTAAAAATAATGCAACAACAGCTTATCAGCATTCAGACATTCATCATTATTCATTATGACTGCATGAATGAATAATACTACATGTTTCAGAAGAACTGCTTTCACCTTGAGGTCCGCAACACCTTTTGCGAACGCCTCTTCGTCCTTCGTGCGCATCTGAAAAGGGAACGAATTCTGATTCAGAGCACACAGAGGAAAACGCGCGCGACCACGATAGCAGTGATCCCACCCTGCAGACTAAACCGTCAATTTTTACAAGAAAATGAGAGCTGGACCAGTACAAAGCACCTTGGCCACGAAGCAAACGTGCATCTTGCTGGCCAAAATGGACGTCTCGTGGATCCTTTGAAAGGCCTGCGAGAAGTCGTCACAACAGGCACTTAGTGAAAACAGGGGGGAGGCAACAGACAACAGTATCATCATAGTTTTAGCATACCTTTGCCTTGGCGGCCTTGTCCGCCGGCATCAACGCAGGCTCTGGGTACACTGCGTCAAGATACTGAATTATACCGCTGGACTCATTGACGATCGCGTCACCGTCCTTGAAGGCTGGGAATTGGCCTCTCGGATTTATAGCGACGACTTCTGGCTTCTTGTGGTCGCCTGAATAATCAAGTTTGGTGGGTGAGATCTAGACAAAATGAGTTTGTTGTTCTGAGGATGGTGATAGCTCGAGTGCCAACCATTACCGACCTTCAGAAAAATACAGCATCTTCGACTCGTAAGGAAGGTTCTTTTCCTCGAGGACGATCATCACCTTCCAGCAGGGGGGTGAGCCAGATGCCCAATAGAGAACTCTGTCGGCCATCTTTTCAGAGCTTGTGGATTGAGAAGCGTGGTTGCTTGAACACTCGGAGGCGTGGACTGTTGTGTGCGGCAGAGGGCTCTTGAAACTTTTTTATTACTGCCAGTATCTAATATCCACCTCACCCCGCATCCGTACGAGTTTCAGAACTTCTTTGTGAATTGTTGTGTGTCACATGTTGCTTGGCCCCAATGGAAATCACCTTCACAACTGTGGTGAACATGGTCGACAGCATTCCAACAGGGGCGGCGGGAATAGTCTGTGGAAGCGTTCTCGCTTTCCTTTGCTCCTGTTTGCCGGAGTTGTTATGAGTCCCAACACAGTGCAGGAAAATGCCAGCAAATGGAATTATCGAATAATTTACCCAATCGATCAAGACAGGGAAATGCCGATGAGGAGGGCGGCTGACGTCGGCACGTGGTCGAACACGTCGCCTTTAGCGTCACCCAAAAGCACGGTTTCTCACACTGCATACTTTGTTGTGCGTGTTTGGCTGGTTTGTCAAGCTAAAGGACGGAAACCAGAAACTCGAACGCTTTCCCACGACACCAACGGCGTAGTTCGGGGTTCGTTGACGGGAAAGAGGGCTTACGGGCGGTCGCGATGGAGGTCGCAAAAACCCTTTCGAGTTCGAAGGACAAGGATGACAGCGAAGACTATTTGTTCAACCCACCTGAGGACCTGGTCTGTCCTATCACCCACCAACTGTTCAAAGATCCAGTGGTGAACTCGGCGGGATCTATGTACGAACGGGAGGCGATTTTACACTTCCTCGAGAGTAGCGAAAATCCCGTCGATCCCGTCACCAGGGAGGAGCTGACCGGTGGATTGTTCACCGTGCTGAAGCACCGCAGTCGTGTGATCGAATACCGAGAGTCGGTGGCGCGCACGTGTATAGATATCGCTTGTCGGAAGGATTGCGACCAACCTGTCAAATACCTCCGACGAGCTGCAGACTTATGTTCCGAGGTGAACGTCGAGGTGGGTGGACCCCCTCATGGAAAGTCGCATCCGAACCAGTCATTCTTCTGGCACCTAAGTCGTCGCTCAACGCGCGTTCGCTGGCCAGTAGTTGAAGGGGTTGGAGTTACCACGTGGGGTGCTGGGGCGTTCGCTCCACATTGATGGGGATTATCGGTGTTTAAATGCGTTTTTCTTTTCTTTCTCGTTGGTGTGAAGATTCCGGGCCTGACGCCCGAGTGCGTCGAGCAGCTCCGACGCTCGTCTGACAACGCGTACGACGCTGACGCTATGAAAAAGTTCGCGGAAGGTCTCTTGAGCTGCGGGGACCGCGACAAGGCAGCCGCTGTGTACTACAACCTCTTGACGTGCGTGTGGAATACAAAACGTTTTTTTTGCAAAATATTAGTGATGTTCTGGTAATTTGTTTCTCTGCCATTGTGAAATCATGCCTCCCACATCCATTTGATTTCTTGGGTTTTCAAAAGCTGAACATCAATAATATTGGTATTTGTGTTTAAAAAAGGCGAACAAAAACAGGTATGGTAATATCATTGAGAAAAATATGTATGTATGCACACATTCTTTTTTGTGTTTTTGTTTTTCAATCTTTTTTTTGTGTGTGTTTCTGTGTGCAGGGTGGGGGATGATAAAGATCGGCAAGCCGAACTTCTGAAACGATGTGTGGAGTGTTGGTCTGGGGCCTCCGGGGAGCCTGTCAATTACACGTACCAAAAATTCACTGAGTTCGTTATGAATCAGGAGGCATTTTCGTGGGGTCAAATCATAGATATCGTGCACAAAGCGGGCATTAGCGAGAAACTGGCGCTTCGTCTGTGTGAAGAACTTTTGAATCAACCTGTGGAGGCTGGTTCAGCTCACTGGAACGAACAAAGAGATGTGTTGGTGAAGTATGTTGGCATCCAATGCCAGAGTTTAAAAGACAAGCAGGTGGGGTGGTGGTGGTCGTCCTCAAATCAGACATGTATCCCCCTTGAAACAAGTATTTGGTTGAGAGAAGTTTTTCTTTTATTGAAAGAGACAGTAAGAAAGCAATCTGACAGCCCTCGAAAAGGATAAGGTCTCTGTTGATCTGTGTAATTTGATGCACTGGTGGTTGCAGCTTCTTTGTTTTCGATTTCAGTATTTAAGCGAACCAGAGGCCTATATCAAGAGGCTTTCAATCCAGTATGAAATACTTTGAAGATTAATTTGAGAATAGTAGGCCTATGTTATTAATAGAACTTCTGTGACCACATGTAGTTGCCGCCAGTGTATTATCGTCCTAGTTTATTGTTTTTATTAATAATTGTTTGGGAGGGTTATTATTATCATTATTATTTTTTTTGAGGGCATTGTTAATTATCAAATTCTATCTTTTGGTGGTTTATTATTATTCTTGTTTCTTTTTTTTTTGGGGGGGGGGCTCATCAAAAATGTTTCTTTTTTGTTTTTGCAGGGTTGGACGGAAACGGAGGTCCAACAAATATTAGAATGGAAGGAAAAGCTATCAAAAACCCGTGAAATTCGTCCAAGAGGAACCACTCGGCCGATATCAGCCTTGCGTGAACATCGCAAGCCTTTTTTTCTAAGAAAAAAATTCCTGGCCTCTGTGGTGTTCGGCATTGCAAATTTCATAGATGGACCAAATATTATTTTGAAACTCGCACGAACTGTCCCAGTGTTATACCTTTTCAATGCCAAGCAATAACGACCATCTGACCTCTATCCTTTCTTTTCTTTTTTCCCTTTAATTTTAGCATGCTGGTGGGCTGGGGGAGGTTTTGACATGATCTGACATTTTGACATTTCTTTTTGTTTTGTTTTTTTTGTCGTCTTCTTGTTTTTTGGTTGGTTTTGTTCTTTGTATGCTGTATAAAAAGAAAACCTGTCCGTAGGATGCTTTTTTTTTGGTTCAAGTTATTTGCGTTTGCGTAGTTTCCATTTTTGATCCTCTGTTGGCACTGTCGAAGTATGGGGAAAAAGAAAAAGGGGGGAGGGTGGGAGGTATGATGTTTAATCAGGGTTAATTTGGTGAAAATTACCAAATGCTGACTCATAATGGACACAAAGACTGGGAAGAAAAGAACAAGCAGGCGAGCGAGAAGGAAAAAAGGAGAAAAGTGAAAAGGAAAAAAAAAATCGAGAGGAAGATCAGAATAGTCAACCATTTTTTGCGTCGATGGAGAACACATAAGTTTCTTTCGATACAAAAAAAGAAAAACAAAAAGCTATGGATGTGATTGCAACAATCTGGATCTATGCCAATTGTCATGGGTTTTTTATTCAGGGGAGCTGGGAAGTCCCTCTCTTTTCCCCTTGTCAGACAAGAGCAGGGACATTGTGTAGTGGGGCTGGAGTCGCCCAGGGCAGGTTGTTATATTGTCAGGGTGGGTTCTGGTCCAACCCCTCCCCCCCCCCGTTTCCTGAACCAAAAGGGAAGAAAGAAAACTGCCAAGTGTGGGAAGTGAGATATTTCAGATGTTTTAAGGGGGAGGGGGTTCTGAGAAGTGACATTCGGAAATGGATCCATAGTGAGAAAGTAGTATCATTTCGTCGTTTTTTGGGGGAAATTGGTCGAGATATGCTTGGCGATTTCCGTGTGGCAAGGGTGTTGCTTTGCAGCGATATTGAAAGGGATTTTTTTGGGGCAGGGTTGTAGCACAGTGAGTTTAAGGGGAAAAAAAAAAAATTGACAAAAGAGGAACCAGAGAGTCTTGAAGAAAAAATTAACAAAATAGGAACCAAAGAGAGAAAAAAAAGTGTGTTTGTTATCCACAAATTTGAGATATGTTTTTTCTTTTGTTTTTCTCTTACATTTATTATTGACCTAACGAATGACTGAAAGGGGAAAAAAAAACAAAAAAAAAAAAGAAAATTGGAAGACGAAGAGAAAAGAAACTGTTATGAGTTTTTTTCGGAGAGGATGTTTGGATGTTGATCTCGACAGAATTTGCACTTTTGAAAAGAAGGAAAAATTTGGGGTTGGGGGTGGTGATAGATTGTTGACCAGATCTTTTCATTACAATTTGGGGGGGGAGAAGAAGAAGGTGGCTGAGGAAAGTTCCACGACCCCAAAAAGATTCTTATTTTTAGTTTTTTTATCCACTGGTTTTTTTTCTTGGATGTTCAGAAAGGTGGAAATTGAAGCAATCGAGGGCGGGAGTATGGGTAATTTTCTACTCATCTGTTTCATCTCATTTTGGGGGGTTGGGGAGTAAAGAAAGGGGGAGGGGGGGAACAAAAACGGAGTT
The DNA here is from genome assembly GCA_030272585.1 of Bryopsis sp. KO-2023. Taxonomy (NCBI): domain Eukaryota; kingdom Viridiplantae; phylum Chlorophyta; class Ulvophyceae; order Bryopsidales; family Bryopsidaceae; genus Bryopsis; species Bryopsis sp. KO-2023. The sequence goes on along the minus strand of BSYQ01000007.1, from coordinate 5,976,773 downwards.
AGGCAGCAGTAAAACAATGAAGAGAAGAGGAGAACATAAGTTCCGAGAAAAAGGTGGGGGTGAGTGGGTTGTGGAAAGGGAAAAGAAGAAAAGTCGGGGGTGGGTTTTGGACCTTGGAACATCATGGGAATAATCATTTGGTGTGACAGATGGTGCTTTTTTTGTCTGGAGTTTGGCCTTGTTCCGACTTGTACCAATTGCTTCTGTAAACTTATGGCTGGTCAATCTTCACATGAGGTCATTTTTTCCTCAATTTAGTTTCTGGAAAATGAAAAAAAAATTGCTGAGAGATGACTGGACCCTTCCTTTCAAATATTAATTTTTAAAGTCTGAGTGTTGTGGGTGGAGGGGGTTGGAAGTGAAGCGGAGATGCTGATTAGCTGTGGAGCCTTTTATCGCTATCATTGATTGCTGATTTTTTTTGCTTCTGACCCAAAAGTGGTTTCCTTTGCGCGACATGGCGTGGTTTATTTGTTTTGGGAGGGGCTGTTTTGACTTTTTGACCGGTTGGGATCGCACGGGCTGTGAACGGGTGCATTGATGAATACGCCTGACGAAGTGGTCGATTTGGCTGCTCGTATTTTGGTGTGTATTTTTTTGTCCGATGTAATTTGGTATGTTTATTGAACTCATCGTGTTTGGTTAAGATGGTGGAAATTGGGGAATGTCAGAAACATACATTGCATGAGCGATCACATATCTGAAGCAAACAATTTTCCCCAAAGCGGACGAAAGAAACTGTTCTGTTACCCACCAGCACCAGAAAATATGAATCCTTCCCATTTTCGGGGGGGGGGGATCCTACTCCTCAAAACTATGTGTTGTGGAGAGGGTTCATTGTTTTCTTCGAAATGAAACCCCCAAAGGAACATTGTCAAGCAGAGCAAAGCAAAACAAACAAACCACCCACTATGTTTTCGTTTCCAAACATAAAACATTTTGTTCAGCGTCGAATTCCAGCAGTCGGATCAAGCAGAACACGATTTCAACAGGATGTAGTTGGTGTTGGGATGGGTTGTCAAGAAAAGCCCCTTATCCTCGTTTTGATTCTCCCAGAGTCACAAACAGAAAAAAGAGCACAGCACATTGTTCAGAAGTCGCTTCAATCGATACAACCCTTCGTACCCTGAGGAGAGCGCAATAGAGGACATCTTGAAGGGGGAAGACTTCAATGTGGACAAAGTGGCGGCGCTGCTCGCTGAGCTGGGAAAAAGAGGTACACAATGTCTTTAATCCCGGATGCAACCTACTTTGGACGATGTCGCCAGTGAAGAAGCACTAATGGTTGGGAGGAAGAATACTAAATCACCCACGAATTCGTGTGTTTCATTTGTAATGTCCAGGTGGTGCAGATGCTGCCTTGTCTGGGTTTGAGTGGGTAAAGCGAACGTTGGGGACACCCCAGGAGAAGTCCGTTTATGACGCTGTTCTGGTTTCGTGCCGCAATCACTACAAATGGGAAAAGGTGCGTTAAGAAGACTTTGGCATTTATCTTTTCTGTTGAAGGCAAGGAAAGTAAGCTGATAAAGGTGTGTGCGTTTGCGCAGGCCCTGGAAGTGTTCGATGGCATGAAGGATGCAAACATTCAGCCTGACATTTACACATACAACCTCGCTATAGCGGCATGCTGCAACGCTGGAAAGACACATGAAGCTTTCAAGGTGCAGAAAACCTCGAGATCGCTAAATACTATCGCCCAAACCCGTCGCAGTCACGCTAGGAAAGGGGAGGGGAGGGGACCACAGGCTCTGCCAATTGTGTCATGTATCAGCTTTGTACGCAATTTGTTGGGGTGTTCCTTTCACACAACACCAATAGGCCTTCCAAGAGGACGTTGAATCATTGTTTGATGTCTTCTTTGGTGTTTGGGAACCCAGTAGCTTTTCCACGATCTGGCAGAAGCGAAGGTGAAACCAAACACCTTCACAATTCAAATGTTAATCCAAGGATGTAACTTCAAGAAACGTGGGGACTTTGAGCCGGCTATTTACGCGTACCACAAAGCTTCAGAATGTGAGAACGCCAGGCCGCCGCCAGACGCCATGAAGGAAATCCTTTTCGAGGTCTGTGTGGCGGGCATGCAAAAGGCTCAGCGGTGGCAGGACGCTATGAAAGTCTTTGTGGAACTCCATAAACTGGGTGAGCTCTGTTTCGAGGTGGCGAACATTTCATATTAGTGTGCCTGTCCATAAAAACAACTGTGCTTACAGGGAAGTTGTTTTTCTTATTCTCCCAGAGATCGAGGACGACTCCAGAATTTTTAATGCTCTCTTGAGCGCTTGCGCTCGGGATAGAAAACATAAGAAGGTAAAGAAACTGTTTCGATGTGCGCGAGCAAATCATAGTCATGTCTCCCTCCATTTGCAACCCACTCATATGAATTTTTATTAAATGCTTGAAGAGAAACCACATCTCACAGAGATGTGTGTTGTTTTCTCAGGCCTTTGACGTATTTTCCCACATGCGAAATATTGGAGTCCAAGCAGATACCAAAACGTACAACTCATTGATACAAGCTTGTGTCAGGGATGGTCAGGTGGGTCCTTGTTCCCCCTTCCCCCTGGCATTTTCTCCAGAATGAGCAGAGCATCTAACGTGGTGCGCATCGATGTCTTAACAGGTAGTGAAAGCTTTGCAAGTTTTCGAATGGATGGTCGAAGGCAGGGGTGCTCCTGGCCCAGTTGCCGCAAATTTAGAGACGTACAATACACTGTTGCGAGCTTGTCACCAGAAAGCCATGCTGGAGAAAGCTCTAGAAGTGATGTCGTGGATGATCAACTCCGGGCTGGAGTTGGATGCAGAGAGCTTCGATGAGTTGTCCCACACTGTCGAGATCGCCCAGCTGTGGGACGAAAAAGCCATCAAACCAGCTGTGAAGGTATCAGAATATATTTCTGCAACAACTCTGAATGCATAGCACAGTATCTGTAAGTTGCGACAATCACTGGTGTCTTGCTCCCAGGGGATTTCTGAGGTAACCCCAGACCGACTTCGACCGTCTCCATTTGATGGAATGCGGATGCTCTACACAGAAGGCGTCGACGAACTGCTCGAAGTAAGGAACCAGACAAGAGAAGCCTCACGCGCATAAATGTGCATGTCTTTGAAGTTCTCTCGGACGTTCCTTCCATTCAATTGATGATCAAGGGCGTGTAAACTTTAGCTAAAGAAAGAAAAACTCTAGTCTAAGGTAACGTTCTTGTGAGGTGGCAGGATAGACTGCTCTCGCTGGAAAAGATCGGAAGGGACACCTGGGCGCCTGTGTCCATGCGGCCCTCGGCAATAGAGAATTCCAACAGTGGCGACATCAAATCCAGAGTGGAATCTCTTCCTTGGCCAAAACTGTCCAAGGTGGTAAAAGGCTATCGGCCTGATAACATTTCCCCATTGGTGAAGTCCCCAAACGCGCTTCACTGGAAGAGAACGGGCTACTCCATGAAGGCAAGTTTTTCAACAGCTCCCAGCCCATTCAGAAGAGTTCATTTATGAATATATATGAATTATATGGTATGAGTGAAAAACTGTGGAAAGTTGGCAATGCAAGACAGTGATAGTTTTTTTTTGTGCTGTTCGTCCAGGGTGCTCTCAACTGGGAAAAGGCACCAGCGACAGGAAGATAATCCTGAGGGTTTCAGATAACTCGAGCCATATTTTTGTATTTTTTGCTTTTAAACAAGACTGTGAACAGCCCAAGATGCGTTGCATCACGGTCACAATCCAGCTCCCCCCGCAAAATCCCATGAGCGACAAAAAAAAGGAAAACTCGCAAATATAACTTCAGCAACACCAATGACAAGAAAAACCTCTTGTGAAAAGCACCCCTATGTACTCAGCTCAGCTAGCTCACAGACAAAGAGAATGAGAGCAACAGAAGAAAAAAAAATATGGCAATTCATCAATCCACAAAACAAATACATGCTACCAGTACAGAAAAAGAATCAGTTTTCCCTTCCTCAGAGAATATTTTTTCTTTTGGTTCAGTTTCCTTAGAAAACTGAGCCGAAAACTACAAACCACCCAGACAGAAGCAAATAATTCACAAAAAAATACAGAAAGAAAAAAGCAGCGACTCGTAAATCTGAACATGTGCATGCAACAAGTACAGCGAAAAAAAATTGTTATGCTAAAGTTTCCAGCACCACAAGGGGGCTGCCTTGACTGACTAACTGAGATTTTGAAACCCTGATTGACTTGACCAGTCCACGTAAGGGGGCCAGGATATCATACTCCATTTTCATTGCTTCAAGGATTACTAATGTCTGCCCCGCTTCCACTATATCCCCAACAGAAGCTCGAACCTCCCAAATGTTGCCACTGACCCTTGCAGGCACCTACAGAATCACAACACTCATAAGTGGAATCATGAGTTGTTTTTTTTCCCAGACAAGAAGCACAAATTGAAAAACTACGCCTGTCAAAATGCTGGTCAACATTCTTTCAGTCAAACCAGGCATTTGCACCGATCGATCCACAATGATGATGGAATGGGTGTCACTACAATTCTGTCAATTCTTTTCACACCAAGGGTGTTTTTTTTTTCACCTTAACGAATTTGGCTTCATCGTCAAAGTCCTGCTCATCACCATGGTTGACTTCACTGTCTTGCAGGGCGTTAGCTTCAGAGGTTTCTTTCAACCTCTTCAGAATTTCGGCATCGATGGCGTTCTGTTCAGCGTTGGCTTGTTTCTGCCTAGCTTTTATCGCAGCTGCATGACAACCATGGCACGTGTGCAATTAAAATGTTGAGCAAAGAAACTTGACAACAGATATCCCAAGTAAATTTCCTGAAGGGGTGCAAAAAGCCCTCATCCTTGAATAAAGCAGTGATTGGTAGAGAAACCCACAGAATCAAACCTCAAGCGAAAAAAGTAAATCACCAACAAAAAAATAAACCACCAAAACACCCGATGCCCCAACCAACTGGAACTTTTTCGTAAATGATATGGGGGAAAAAAGTGATATACCTGTTTCATCTGCGATTGATTCGACCATCTGGTTATATTGCTTCATATTTAAGATCTCGTGGTCCATCTTGATTTCATACTTCCCGGCCTTGAAATCTTTCCTGAGATTTTCGATTTCATCCTCACTCACCTCGAAGAAACGAACCTTACAAAAAAAGAAACCAAAAACAGAATAAACAACAATAGAATCTGAGGAACAAAAAATGAAGTTCAAGCATGGCACCTGAAACAAAACTCCACACATGTACAAACTTGACTACTTAAAATTGTGGAATCTGCGGATGAAGTCACCTGATCGAAGAAATCCAGAAGCCATGGTTTCTCCTCAGAGAAGGGTTTCACTCGACCATACGTGTTCCACATGGACAGCGTCCTCCCCATCAACTGATAGCCCCCAGGCGATTCCATTGGGTAAATGCACATGTAGGTTCCACCGATGCCCATAGCTCCTTCTGGGGTGAAGGTTCTTGCTGGGTTGTACTTTGGCGCTACCAGCCTATGCCTGGGATCCACAGGAACTGCGCAGCATGCACCCAAATACACATCCCCCAAGCCCAGCACCAAGTAGCTGGATGAGAAAATCACATCTCGAACTGCTTCGCTCCCCCCCTCCAGCCCATTGTTCTTGGCCAGGAAGTCGACATTGCTGGGAATGTAGGTGGCTTCTGGACGGACTGATCGAGCGTATTTGTCGATGGCTTCGTGCGTCCATTTCTCGTTGAAAGCGAGGGGGAGGTGCACCACTCGGCTCTGGAGTTCGATGCCGTGAGCATCCGGTAGAGATCCATCGGCTCGATCCAGCAATTCGATCAGGTCAGGGAACGGAAGCTTCACCTGATAGATAAGTTTTCGCACAGGACAAAGTCAGGCACTGCACAGCTTGACTCCATGCAGGCCAGCCGAAATGAAACACTGGGCTGTGGAATTCAGAATTCACTGTTTTCATAATTGAACCATAAGAGACGCAGAATGCACCAGTGAGAATCACAGTTGTTGAAGTCAACATCATTTTGTTGCCTCATAAGACACCCACCAATAATTCTGTCTGCTCAACTCTGAAACCGTCTCCACTGTGAAACCGAGAGCAAGCAAAAATCTTTTTTTTTTTGTGTTTTGAAGATTTCCCCTACCTGGTCGTACTCTACGAGGAGAGATCGAACCCCAGGATTGACTTCCACAATGCCCTCCCCTGCGTTCTCCATCAGCCATTGCCTCAACAAATTCACTCGAACTCTGAGATTCAAATCCAACTCCACAGGGCCATATTCAACCAACAGAAAACGATCTCCTGATAATCGATATTGCGCCCCTGGATGACTATCGGATTCAGGGATGGTTTTGATAAGAGCTTTTGTCTCAGGCATTTTGGGGGTGTCGAATTTTGACGACTGGAATTCTCCAATTCCAGCTTCCACCGTAATATTTCCGAGGGCGATTCTGCGAATGATATCCATCTTGAGGTCGGTGGTGCGTTTCTTGATGTATGCATGCTCCAGCGAGACTTTTTTCCACACGATCGTATCGTTTGCTCTGACCTACACACAGCGGTCCAAAACAATTGTCAACCCTACAGAGTGGCACATGTCAATGTCTCGTTGACCAAGATTTTTTTTTAACATATTTTTAGACCAAGATATTTTTTACGAATAGAGCCCCCTGATGGTCCAAAAAGTGAGTCATACAACCTTGCACGCAAACCAAGCATACAATTTAGACATGTATATCAAGGTCCCCTACCTGACCCATTTTCCAAAGCTCGGTACTGAGCACGACACAGGGACACACGAAGCCCCCCAGACTTGGGCCGTCCACCCCCAAAACAACCGGCATATCTCCAGTGTAGTTCACAGCCCCCACAGCATAGGTATAGTCATGGAGGTTCGATGGGTGGGACCCCCCTTCCCCACCATCTTTCCTGGCCCATTGAGGTTTGGCCCCCTCCAGTCGGATCCCTAATCGATTGCTGTTGTAGTGCACGGTGTAGTTGGATGAGTAAAGGGTCTCAATGTCGAATTCGGTGAAGTAGTCTGGGGCAGCATACGGTCCAGGCAAAACCTCCACCTCCCATGGGTTGTTTTCTCCACCAGCAATCGAGATTTTCCATTCCTCAGGGATGGTCAGGCCGGAGTTGGCGTCCGAAGGTAAGATCTTGACTGGTATTGTGTCACCAGAAGCCAGAGGCCGGCCTTGGACCCCTCCGAACTTGCCACCGATAAAAGTCGACCTGCTGTGGAGGTAATGGGGCACTTGCAGACCTCCCCACACCGCCAAGTAAGATCGAGCTCCCACCATGGTTGTGATGTCTCCAATGGACAGGGTTTGCCCACGAGAAATGGACACGCTCGTCCAATTAGGGATGGACTTGTCATCAATTTTGGCCTCGATTTCAGCTCCAGTAATAGCGATCACGGAGTCACACCTACAAGACAGGTAAAAAAGAATTTTCAGGAAAAAGATATGCACCAAAAATTGACACGCACATGAATCTCTTGAGCTCAGAGTTCTTGAAACACGCACCTGAAGAGCAATTTTGGACCTTTCATCGTGATCTCCAGCCCAGCCGCACTCTCATCGTTCCCCACCAAGGCATTGGCCAGTCGGAAAGAAAGATTGTCCATAGGACCCGAGGGTGGAACCCCCACATGCCAAAGTTTCGTTCGTCCTGGGTAATCTTGCACTGTGGTTAGCATCCCAGGCGAAATGACCTCAATGGTGTGAGGAACAAAATCGAACTGATCCAGAAATTTTGTTGTTGTGTTTCCCTTCCTGTGTGCACACATTCAGAATTTGAAATTTGGAGAGAGCTGGAGTTTTTAAAACAGAACATGAAATTATTATTTTGGAGTGCTTGTGGACAAAGCCTGGGGGGTGGCCATATTCTTTGTTTATTCTTTGTATTCTTTGTTTGTTGTAATCCTCCCATCTATTCGTAAAAAAGCGAATAATTCTTTTTCACATGGCACACCCACACTAGGGCAGAAGAAGACAAACAAAATTCAATACTTCACACCTCTGATTATTCCCACAGTGTCCCAGGATGCATGATGCTTTCAACCTCTTTTGTTATTTTAATTCCAAACATCGATACATGTATTTTTGGAGGGATCAGGGCCATACTTGAACATTTCAGACTCCACCACTTCTTGAAGAAACTCCAGGTTTGTTGGGATGCCCTGGACCTCTGTGTTTTTCAGAGCTTCCTCCATTCGATGAATAGCCTGATCTCTGTTTTCACCCCAGACCAGGATCTTGGCCAACAGGGAGTCATAGAAGGCTGACACTTCGGTTCCCGTGCTGATCCACGAATCCACTCGAGTATGTGGACCCGAGGGAAGAGACACCAGTCCCAATGTACCTGCAAAAACGGGAAAAAAAATTGATTGTGTAAAGACAAGAAAACGAATGGTTAATACTGTTGAGCTGAATGATATCAAGTTCAAGTCCATTCAGTGGAGAAACGCTGAAAACAGCGAAAATTTTCTATTTCGCAATTCGTGTGGTGGACTGGGTACATCAGGCATTCTGCGCCGCTTGGAAATCAAAAAAGGAGAAAACACCTGGTGAAGGAGCAAAATCCTTGGATGGGTTCTCAGCGCACAGGCGAACTTCGATGGAATGACCAGACGGATTATGTTTGAATGCCGTCAAATTGACCTTGGGATCAAAGTCAGACGATCCGGGAATTGAAAGCTGCAGTCTCAGCATCCATTCCACCAAATCCACATTGCCGTTCACCATTTCAGTAATGCCATGTTCAACCTGAGGGCATCCAAAAAAATAAGAAAATAAATCAGATCGGCTAAACATCAATTGCCTTCAAAATGAAATAAATTCGTACTTATGCGGGGAAACCTCAACCTAGTGCATGATTTTTGACCTCTTGAAGATGGGGGTTGGCTCAAAAGAGATATTTTCTGAGATATTTATCCGACTCTGCAGACAATATTTTGTACTTTTTCGCTCACAATTGTTTTTTTTTTTTTTTTTGGGGGGGGGGAAGGTGGAGTGACAGTATCCGGTGGAATGCAACAATGCAAAAACCATCTGATGTGAAATTATCATGGGCACAAGCGAACGTCTTGTAGCTAAAAAGCCCGATCACTAATTGCTGTCCTTGTTGAAAGAGCAAGGCCATCCCTGACCTGTAGACGAGTGTTCACTTCCAAAAAGTAGAACTTTTTGGTGTCCTCGTCCACCAAAAATTCCACGGTTCCTGCAGAGCGGTACTTCGCTGCGCTGCAGAGCCTGACGGCGGCCTCAGTCAATCCAGACCTCAACGAGCTATCCAAAAGAGGGGAGGGGGTTTCCTCCAGGATTTTCTGGTGCCTTCGTTGAATGGAGCACTCCCTCTCTCCGAGATGGATCACATTTCCCTTTCCATCTCCGAAAATTTGAACCTCCACATGGTGAGCCTTCTCGACATATTTCTCAGCAAACACCTGCGTAGATTTTTATGGGGGCCGAAAGATAATTAGCAAAATCCTTTTTTTTTCTCATCTATGTGTTTTTAGGAAGGAGGGGCCTCTGTGGGAAAAAATATTTGTGGGAAGTGAACTAAACATCAAACAATCCAGGCCATGCGAAATTGACACTGCATGCTGCTTTTATTAGTTTTTCATTGGAATAGTGACTAAGACAGAATAATGGACAAAAAACCCACCACGATGGCAAAATCCTTTCCTACCTCTCTCCTCAAAGGAAACAAAAACTCACCCCAGCATTCCCAAAGAAAGCATCTCCTTGCTTCCCAGCCGTCTCAAAATTCTTTTCGACTTCATCAAGAGTACGACAGAGGAGAATCCCCATCCCTCCCCCCCCCCCAGTGGCCTTCAGTAAAATTGGTAACCCAATCTCACTTGCTGCTTTAGTGGCCTCCTCAGCAGAAGCCAACAATGAAGTGCCTGCCAGGGTGGGCACCCCGCTCTCCTCAGCTAAAGCCCTTGCAGTGTGCTTTTCAGAAAACACCTCCATTGCACCTTAACACCACAGAACATAAAAGAAGTACTTAAAAACAAATGAATTCACAGTGCACCTTCCATCAAAGAAAAAAAAACCCTTCAAAAAACAGCAACATCAAATTTTCATCCAGGATCCAACAGCAGCAATTGGGTCCTTGTTAAATTTTTTTTCAAGTGTGTGCCCATATCACTTCTACATTTTAAGATTCCAGCGCATTCACTGATCCAAGATAAACCCGTTGTAAAAAAAAAATGTTGAACAAAAAAAGAGACCAAAAAAACCCATGTACAATTTTTTGCCATGGTGTTATCCAATTCTTCCCTGTTGCATTTCAAAATTTTAATACATTTTAACTTCTAAATTTTAGTTTATCTATCGGCAAACTCACCCTGGCTGGGGCCCAGGAATACAATCCCAGCCTCTTCGCAGGCAGTCGCAAAGCCCACGTTTTCGCTCAGGAATCCATAGCCTGGATGAACAGCATGGCACCCTTGCTCTTTCGCGATCTCCAACAGTTTATCGCCATCAAGGTATGCTCTGGGATTAGCACCCAGGCACACCCTGTCTGTCGCCATGGTTTCGTGTAATGAAAGGGCATCGGGTTCCGTGTAGACAGCAACCGAATCCAGTCCCAGTTTTGTGCATGTCAATATTATTCTAGCAGCAATTTCTCCCCTGTTCGCGATCAACACGCGGCACTTTTGTGATGCTGCCATTGTCAATAGCCGGGGCCTGAAACAGTCACAGTCACACAATGTCTGCAAAAACTCTAGAGCATCTGCTGTAAAAAGCTGTGAGATCCTATTACATCTGTATCAATAAATTTTACTCATCTGACTGATGTGGTCAGATAACAACCAGTAAGTAAGAGTCACTGGCAAAGGATTATACGTTATTGAGAGGTAACGACTAAACGACTGATTTTTGGGGGCGTTGTTGGGGGTTCGCTGGCGGTCGTATGGGATGTTTGTCATCTGCAAACCAAATCTGGATATGAAAGAAAGACTCGAAGCGGTGACTTATGCTTACGCGCCGCCGCTGGAACCCCCTCGCAAGTCGCGTGTTTCTCTGTGCAGTCGGGTTGTGGTGGGATTTCGAGATGCTCAGTGGGTGAGGTGATCAGAAAAGCCTTGTAAATGAGAGGGCCAAGGTGCCCCTTCGAAACGCATGGGGTGGTGATGGGGTGGCAGAGAGGTCCTACTTCGACAGCCGTGGATGCGACACGCCACCAATGTCTCTTTTTAGACATTTCGAACAAGAGGTTTGTGTGATGTTAGAACACGCGCAAAGGAAACTTTGTGAAATCGAACGGTGATGTTCTACACCAGACAAGAGGTGGACGACTTATTCGTGCAAGGTGCCGAAAGTTACAAGCTCGGTTCAACTTTTAATCTTGCGCATCTTATCTTTTGGACCAGTCATTGTTGGTGGCTGTGGGAAGAGAAAAACTGTGTTTGAATCTCGCAATACGTAGTTATTGCTGTTGTTATTGTTGTTTGAATCTAGGTGTATCCTCCTGAAAAGATATTTGACATGCTGAGATTGGCAGATATATGACATGGACATGTTGGTTGTTGTACCTATTCTTTTTGTTAGTACTTATTGGAAAATACGAAATGTCTAAAACATATGGAGAAATTTTCTACAACTCAACGGGCCAGACACTTAGGAATGGGACATTTTTGGACCAATGTGGATGCAGAAAAATTCAACCTCAGGCAGAGATGTGCATGTCCAATATACCTCTCCACTCTTTCATTCTCAATCTACAGATACTTATTTCAAAGAAATTTCTCTTGCTTGGAATCCATTTAAAAAGTGAACCAGAAGACAGCTCTTGATAGGCAAACAACTGTGCTCGCAAAAACAAAAGCTTACACCCAGCAAAACAAACGAGACAAAACACCCTCTACTCATCCCCATCCCAGCCCCGACCCTTCCCCCTCAGTGTCAATATTGATCATCCTTTTTTTGCGATGAGTCGCCTTCTCTTTGGGTTTTTCCGCTTGAAATCCCTGTTTGGGGGGTCCTTGACTTTGTATATTCTGACCATCCAATGCTCCGATGTGAAAACTTCCTCGAAGTATTTGAGTTGGATGGACGTTTTCCCAATGACTGTGTTTCGAACTCGATCAAAGCCAAACTGACCAGAGGCATACTTGGACCCTTCAGCAAAACTGCCGAAAGGAACAAAAAAAAGAGAGAAAAGTCAGAATGCACACAACAACATAAATTCAAGAACAACGCTTGAAGGACACCTGTGCTGATTTCGAAACATCCAGAGTCACCCGAATAGCAAAAGAAAACTTGAATCGAATGATTTTCCCCAAGTCAGACTCACTTGTAGTAGCTCAATTTGTACATGAGACTGTCCAGCATCGCTTGCCCAGCAGTCGCATCGATCTTGTATTGCCCTGCAGAACTCAAATAATCCTTCTCTTTGATTTCTGGAAAAACACCCCCTCCAATTCTGACCATCCAAAGGAATTTGTTGATATCATCACTGGGATAGCCCACCCATCCACCAAACACCACAAACACATAGTCCACATCCAGAGAACGAAATATCTTCCACGCCTACCAACACACACAACATTTCAGGTTCGAATCCTGACGGTGATTGAACCACCCTTCCCCTTCTTTGGGAAAAAAGTGAGTCGAAATCTGCGATCGTCCATTTCTCCGAGAATCAAAAGACACCTACCTTTTTTTCTGGTGAAGCCATTGCTCGGCCCACTGTGGCAATGTGAGTGTTATTCCATGTGTTGTTATCGACGATCACGGTTCGATCTGCCATTGCTGTGGTTTGGTATCCGTAATCCCACCAACTGGCGACCTTGCAGTCGTTGTCGGTGTTGTGGCGAAGCCATGAGTAAGATTCTCGGAAATCATCAAACACATGAACCACTCCATCCCTGTGATCACCAATAAATACAACCGTCTTGGAAAATCTTAATAATGCAGCATAATCACATTTTTGTTAAATCCCAAAACAAAGTATAACTCCTGTTTGTCAGAAGTTCGAATTTTGATTTAGATTGATGAATATTGCGTGGGTGACCGGAGGTTCGTTCCATCAGTTCTGTACCTTCCACGGGTTTGCAAAACGATTGATGGGGCCGAGTACATTTCAGCACTCACCCATGTCGAGTGGATCTGCATCAACACAAAACTGTGTCGATTAAAAACACTCGCAGAATTTCACTGAACAATTTCAGCCAGAACAAAAAAGGGTCACGCAGCAACACAGTACTAATACATATCAAACAAAAATGAGCAGCACAGACAAAACCATAGATCACTCCAATTCTTGCAATTCAATGGATTGTAAAGACAGTTTTTAATTTTATTTTTATTTTTTTGGAAAGATATAGTGGATGCTCACCGAATAAAACACCATCAGAATCCAAACAAGTAGTAGTCCCAAAAAAGCCCCATCTGCTGGTACTTTGTATTTCTTATCCTGTGACTCTTGGCTTCTTCCCCCTCTGAAATGAAAAATTTCTTTTCAGAAGATCAACTCCATAGACTCATTTCAAACAAAAATCACATTAACCACCGATAATTGTTCAAATCTTCAGTCCCGTAAAAACTTCAGTAACTCTAATTTTCTGTACCATGCATTCCTTCGTGGGGTGAGGACCCTAGAAAAAATCTAACGTTGATTCAATTAAAAAAAACAAAACGTTTTGCACCTTCTGCCGCCTCGTCGGGCCTCTGTCGACTCATTCTCTCCTTGATCAGGCGATTTTACTGAAGCGGAAAAAACTGAAAGGCCAGATGAGATGGCCAGTGCTCCCAAGCAGCAGGCAGCCGGAGCCAGCACTAACATCAATCTCACCTGGTCAATACAAATGAAAACGCTTCAAAATTCTTACATCAACCCCTACATCCAGCTCAACAAACATATGATGCCATTTGTTCATCCAGACAAGCTTAAGTGTTGCATGGCAAAATGACTGGATAAAATAAGCAGCAGCAAGAAATGGGGCGAAAATCAAAGAATCACCGTTACGTACAGGGACGTTTGCTTACTATGATCCTCTCATCTACATGTACTCAAGCAAGATACATAACAATTAATGATTGGTTTTGTAGCGTGAACTCACCATGACTCCAGAAAAATAGACAGAAGTGAGTCCATAGAGCAGTAAGAACAGGGAGGCATCCGTCAAGGGAGAGAAACAGGCAATGAACCCCGCAGGCAAAATCAGCACCAAAACATTGATATCCGTAAAATAAGACGACCATGTCGGTGGCTGATGTTCGCTCACGCTCGCAATGATTGGGATGTATTTGGATGCATAGGTTGGATCCAGCAAACTCAGACTTCGCCCTGGAGAAAATATGTCCGAATGTCATTTCCCAATCATTTGCCTGAGACCTGACAATTAGTCAACTGCCGTCGAATCCAAACTTTTTTAATATCCTCCGAGCAGAAAGAAGAAAAAAAAAACCTCTCCATTTTTCGTAAAGCTCATTTCCTGTCGAAAGGGCTGCCTTCTGAGAAAGTACTTTTCGATACGTACATATTGTAGTCTGGGTGTATTCTCCTTTTCCACTTTGATGAAAAAAATGCCCTTCATTGTCATCTTACCAGTCCACCCATATGTTGGCGAAGTCGTAACATAGCCGACCACTATGACTCCGATTACTGCAACCAGAGCGGTGCCGACCATCAAAAGCAGGTGTTTTGCCATTCGGTATGACCTTTCTGGAAGCAGTCCTTTCACCCATTGGATACCCATCGCCACATGCAACACTCCAAAGGCGAGGAACCCACCAAAATGCTCGGACATTAGAACTGCATTGAATCCCACCACAGGGATGCTTGCTGGAAAAAAAACGCAAAGCAAAAGAAACACAGAAGAAGTTACTATTAACAGACTTCGGTTGTACCTCAGAAATGGACGCATCCAACCAAGATGCCAAGAAAATATATCTATAAATCCTGCCAAAATATAAACATAAACATCAAGATTTCGTCTGAAGCTCCAGACAACCATCATAAATTCACACTCAGAAAATGGGGAACAAAAGAAGCAGTCTTTGCTGTATTTACTGGGAAACTCAAAATTAACATGGTACTTCCTTCCTCCCATTATTTCAGATTTCCGCATGGAACATGACAACCCCCATTTATTTTAGCCCCCTCACCAGCAAGCAAAGTGCCAAGAACGATCAAAGGTGCATACGCAACATACAATCTGCCAGATAGCCTCCCAGTGAATATGGAGACCAGGCAATGAATTGGAAGCAGATTAATGATGAAAGTGTATCCACCCCACGACATCACCTTCATGTACAACGACACATTAGTATAAATCACCTTCCTCAAAACTGCAATAATCTTGAGATATTGCAGCTGTGATTTTTTGACCTGAAAATATGGATAATGATACTATCAATTTCGAGAATAAAGGCAAAAATGAACATCAAAATGTGGCATCCCTGAAAAAATCTTTGATCCAACCCAACACCTCCATCAAGATTTTGTCTGAAACTCCAGACAATCCTCATAGATTCACACTCAGAAAATGGGACACAAGATAAGCAGTCTTGAAAAGGAAGTCAGGTTTGCATTGCATGCACACAATCAACAGTACCAGCAACATAGACACTCAAACTACCATGTATAGATAGGATGCAGCAGCCCCGGTTGCCCACGCTAGAGACCCAGTGTTGAGCGTCTACACAACAAGACGACAACTTTCAGATGGCAAATTGTGAAGGCACTGAAATGCCACAAGCTGATCCTCTTCAAATATTCAAAAGTGATAACTCATATCAAATAATAACGAGTTAATCAAAAACAGTTTCTACACAGAACCTGGCAGGCTGGTTAGTTCATTATGTGTGACACCCAAAACATATCGACAGCATTTTTCCGGAAGTCAAATATACCCTCTTTTGAATGGTGGTGATCACAGTCATTAACTAATCATCTTCTTCATTAAATTAAACTGCATCGATATGTATATCGACATAGATATTTGTCGTCTACCAAAGACAACCTGGTGGCCTTACCTTCACAAAAAGATAAAAAGTGAATACCAGCGCAAAGATTGCAACTCCCTCATTGTCGAAAGATCCTGCAACTGATCTGGATATGTAGGAAGGTACTGTGCTGATGAGAGCGGCCGCAACCAATCCAGGGCCTTTGCCACGAATCTGGTTCACGAGACCGTACGTAGCCAGAGAACAGAATGCTGAAAAGAGGGGGGCCGTGAAAACACACACCTAAAATGTAATCAGAAAGATTCACAATATATATACACTGGATTTGAGGAGTCCGAGCACTCTAATAATGGAGTGTGCATGAAAATAGACAACGGGCATTCTGTTGTAATATGAAACTCCAGCTTTGTTTATAGATACCGAGAAGAAGGAAACTATTGTTGCTATGTCGAAGGAATTCTATTCAAAAAAAAAGGCTTCATGCTTGGCAAGATTCTTTTTCAACACTAACAAGAACGGTATCGATTGCCTTACCTCTTGCACATTCAGCGGGATATTGATAGCATGCAAAAGCTTATACATCATCCCTGCTGTGAAAGTCAAACCCTGTGGCAAACACAAAAAAAGAAAACTGCATTAGGTAAACATGATGGGGGGGGGGGGGGGAGTGGGGTCGACATATCTGAAAATACACCAAAGAAATATGTAGACAAAAAAAAGTGTGAAAAAGTACAGCAGAGTACCCACGTTTTGATTCGTCAAGGGATATCAAAGAATGCAGAGAAATAAAAAAAGTTGTCAGGAACGGATCCTCACCGGAAACACCGTCCCTCCCACCACTCGTCCCAACGGGTACCAGGTTCGAACATCGAACCAGTTCCATAAGTTATAGAATCCCTCCTTCGTCAAAAACTGCGTAACTCGATAGTTGAAATACGGATCGAACTCGTGAATGACGCTCTCGTATTTGATCACCGAGAACAATCGAATACTGAACGCCATCACGCAGATCAACAGGAGAGTCAACCCATTCACCACCGAAGCCACTGCGCTCTGCCCCATTGTCGATACGGTCCTGCCTTCTCTAAAAACACTCCCAGCCTTCTGCTGATCCTAAATTTGGGTTGATCCAATCCCTCGAGCGATAATTCAACCCTCAACCGTTACTTCTGGTGTTCCCCTAGTTAAGCAGAGCCCTCCCGACGACCAAGCCAAGGAGCCACCCCAAGACGACAATCCGGAGCCTCCACTTCATGTATTGCGTTCCACGCTGCAGCTCCTCCCCTCCGATCCGCTTGAAGCCTTATCTAGAAATAGGGGGTTGGTCGAAAGTGCGACAGAAACGTGAAAGCTTCGTTTTAACCTTGTGTGCCGTTTAGTCATGCATCACGGACGTCGTACTTTTGAGACGCTTTGAAGCTGAAAATCGTGACAGGGCCAATGGTCGATCGCGTAGAAATCGCTCCACCTCGAGCTCGGCTTGTCTTGTGAACGATTACGGGAGGATTCTGTGGCAGAGTCGGGGGCGATCATACAGTCGCTGTGTGACCTCGAGGGCAGCGGGAAAAAAAACACAGAGAAAGCGACCTACTGACTTCCCTCTGGTTGCGACCGCGCGAGCCTCCTTCAGCGTTGAATCCTGCGCCGCTCTCTTGGGCCGAATTCTGGCGGAAAGCGTTCCTTGTTGCTGCGTCCGAATGGCGAAGTGGGGAGAGGGCGATCCCCGTTGGGTTGTGGAGAGTCGTCCTGATGGTACGAATGTGAACGGATGGCACTGGGAGGAGAAGAACCGCATGGATTGGAGCAGGCAACGCTTGTCGGAGGTTCTTTGCGGTTTGACGTGTTGCTCGGGTCGGGCGAGAGTCACGGCCTTGAAGGATCTCTCGGGAGCGGTACGAAGGGAGAGAATTTTGCCCAAGAGCGTCCTCCCGTGAACATGAGAGGTGTGGGGCGGTTTTTTAAGCGTCCTCTTGCACCCAACCTAGAATTATTATCCACAAAGAAAAAGAAAGCGACATTGCCACTCCAGGAAAGAAGGAATTATTATTCATTTCCAATGAAACTAGGGCTGAAGTTCTGGTGATTTTTGAAATTTAGCATGCAACTCCATGAGAAGTGATTGCTGGCAAAGGGGGAAATGTTGTTTTCCGATAGATTTTTAATGATATGTCCAAGTAAAAGTAAGAAACAAGGAAATGTTGATGGATTTATTGAAGAAAATGAACAGAGCTTACCAGGCTTCCACCCAAAAAATGACAATGAAAATGTGGGGAAAGTATATGTGGAGGCTCATTGATGTGTGATGTGCCCAGGCAGCAGTCTGCACAAGGAAAGGGGGGAAAAAGTTTGTAACCTACGAACTCACTGTGGAACTCAGCTGGGAAGGCACAGTTTCCGAAAAAAAGGTGATTTCATTGATTACACTTTTACTTTTTTTTTTTTTTTTACACTCATGAGAATTTCCGAAAATAATCAGAAAAAAGGTAACTTTCTGGTTGGAAATTGAAGATACTCAGTCATTATTGAACAGACCTCCACGTCTGTGGGCACTCTTTCAGAAACATGAAAATTTGTTGTTTTGTTTTGTTTTGTTTTGAAGGATTGGGATTGACTGTGTGTGCTGGATTTTTTCCAGGTGAAAGGTGAAATCAAAATATCGGAATTTGCCTGTGTGAATGATCCGGATGAGTACGTATTCAGCATCACGACCAAAACATCTGGAGATGATGAGGTAATGTCCTGACTCGTTATCCACATAATCTAATTTTCTGAAACAATGTTTTATCTTTTCCAGAATTTATTGTGTCATGAATTTTGTTTTGTGGGTTTGGATTTTTCAGTCGGGTAATGTGTCTGAATAAAGTCCTTTGAGTGGTTTGCTCGACCCCAGTGATTAACTGGGAGTAGTGAATTTAGTCAACTAATTGATTTGAAAGTGGTTTGAACAGCTGAGTTGGGTAAAAGCGAACAAAGGTTAAATTGTCGCCACATGGATAGAACAATTTCAGAACGTAGAATATGTGTTGATCATCTTATATAGCGATATTGACTTTTTGAATGATGATTTCATGTTTCCAGAACGAGCTGAAGAAAGATTGGAGAAAGTCCAAGGATTCCATCTGTGCGATGCTTGCACAGTACATCAGTGATCTCCATGCCTCATGAGTTTTTCTGGTGCTGCGTACGAGATTGACCTATTAATTGGGGTCCGAATTGGCTGATTGAAAAGCTCTGTGGAATCTGAAGTTGCACATATTGTGCGACCGTTCATGTGAAAATTTGATATGTCGGAAAGGAAGTACGATTTTTATGGTGAGGAATCCATTGGAGTTTGGATTCCTGGACTCATGTCCAACGATTGATTACAGGGAAATTGGAACAGGGGAAATGGGATGTCGGGATTTCGTGTCGATGTGGGTGTGTGTGTGGATATTCTCAACTTAGGGTTCAGAAAAACCTACAGCATTGTCTGTGGTGCTTGATGTAAAGGGTGTTTGCATTGGTGATGTTACTTTTTGTCAATCTTCTGTGGGATAGAGCTGGTAACCCATCATTTATCATCGAAAGATTGAATGAAAGAAGATTTGCTGACCGACTCTTTCAGAGCATCTCCTTCACCAGAAAATAAGATAACATTTGCTTGATGGGCCCTCTCGAACATTGATCCACACTGAAGGGTTGTAAGGGGATGGAGGACAAGCAAAATCTTGAAGAATTCTTCAATCCTGGAAGTTCAGGGACTTGTTTTGGTCACCCTGGTACAGATTTTCCTATTTTTCGACCAGTGGCATCACCCTGGGAATTCACACACTTTTCTTTGAGACGCCGTGGTGCAAATGAACATCGACGCCAGCCAATCGGAGGCTGAGTTTCCGTGACGTCAGCACCTTTTGTCTATTTGTTTTGGATTTTTGTGCTTTTCCTTGATTGTGATTGGTGACACGTGTGAAGGTGAGTCGTACATGCCGTCATAAATCATCGAGGATCGCCTGGTTTCCTCATTCTGGTCTTCTGTCGTCCGGAGGTGCAATTTGGGGTTCCAAAGTTTCTGGCAAACGAACGCGCTTGAGTTTCCGAAAAACACGAGAGAATGTCTGGCCGCGGCAAAGGAGGCAAGGGTTTGGGGAAGGGGGGTGCTAAGAGGCACAGGAAGGTTTTGCGCGATAACATCCAGGGCATCACCAAGCCCGCTATCAGGAGGCTGGCCAGAAGGGGTGGTGTCAAGCGTATTTCTGGGTTGATTTACGAAGAAACGCGCGGAGTCCTCAAGGTGTTTCTGGAAAACGTCATCCGAGATGCGGTGACTTACACGGAGCACGCCCGGCGAAAGACCGTGACAGCCATGGACGTTGTCTACGCCCTCAAGAGACAGGGACGTACCCTTTACGGTTTCGGAGGCTAAACCAATTATTCCAAGAAAAAAATGAACTTGTGCGGTGTATGAACATTTAGATTTTTCTTGCCGTGGATGGCACTGGGAGGTAGAGTCTGGGGACGGGGTTGCTGGCACTACGAGAAGTTGATTGGTCGGGTAGATGGGTTTCGGAATTCCTGGGGGGGGGAGCAACAATGGAAGAAAAGAAAAAACAAAAGAAAAAGGAATAGCTATGCTTGCAGCGGGGGGAGGAACTGCAAACACACACTGTTTGTTTGGACACTTGTAAAAGAAGTGAATAGCTTTTGTCAACCAGAAGATACTTGTGTGTCCTTTGTTTCAGAGGTTTGTGGAGGGGTCAACCCTCTCCAGGTTCCA
This sequence comes from Bryopsis sp. KO-2023, assembly GCA_030272585.1. NCBI lineage: Eukaryota > Viridiplantae > Chlorophyta > Ulvophyceae > Bryopsidales > Bryopsidaceae > Bryopsis > Bryopsis sp. KO-2023. The sequence goes on along the minus strand of BSYQ01000007.1, from coordinate 5,956,139 downwards.
ATTCTGGTGAAAAAAAAATTGAACAGAAAGCATGAGTCTTCACTGAGGGTCCAGTCATCTCGGACCCAAACTTCCAACACCCACATTTCGTCCATGAATCGTTGCCCAGAATGAAAGGGGACATGCCCTTGTTGGGAAAGAAAATTTCACACATTCAACCACTTGGATCCGTCAATCAACCCAACAAGTGGTGAGCTGCGGCAACTCCAAGTTTAATATTTTCCAGAACTGAAGTTCGATGATGAGAAGTGATAATCCCAACATCCAATTTGAGATTCCCCCCAAGAAAAATACCTGGAAATGAGAAATTCCTTTCTAGTTATCTGATAAGCGGTCATTATGAGTAAAACCTATTCCCCAAAACCCAATGCCACCAAACACCCATGTTGGGTTCAGTTGCAAAAGATCATCGCCAAACTCACAATCCTAAGACCTCGCACCTACAACCAAATTCTTGCAAGTGATATTTTGCCAGACCAACAAGACTCTCTGATTATGTCGAATTCAACAGAGCCCCAGTTTGGGGAATGTGATTTTCTTGAGATTCGTGTGGGATGATGCTTTAATCCTGCAAAACTTTAAAAGGAGTGGTGTGCACCTCAGTGAAAAAAGAACCTGTCAGATGAAAGACACCCCAAGTGTAAAATCCCCTCTTTCCAACCTTCAGCCCTGAGAAGGAAGGAAAAGTGTTTTTGCGCAAGGATATTCATGGAGTGCATGGATGACTGACTGAACGGGATCTTTGGAATCCCTGATGGTTGATCCCTTCGTCGTCGAAAAAACACGTGCAAACAACAAACCACTCTCCCTGAAGCCCGCATCTATACAGATGAGGTAGCTGTTGTGCGTGTCGACGTTCAAAGGGTGGAAAAAAGAACAGCTGGTACGACTTCTCCTTTCGAATTTCCCGAAACTACTGGCTTTCACGCGCACGCCCCCGTTCGCGAGTTTGCGGTGGGACTTCGCGTCGGAGTGATATAGCTTTTCCCAAACAATCCCAAAACACCATTTCTTCTTTTCGAGGGGAAACACAAACGCGCACTCGAGTGCAAGGTGACGAGCGGAGGCAACTTTGACAGAATCTGTACGATTGGTGTGCTGAGATTTCTGGGAAGTCGAGAACTTGTTGGAGTTTCGCAAGCGAGTGGTTGTGTTTGTGTTTTGTTTGGGGGGCTTGCATCAGTACTTCACGCCGTCCGTGAGCGTTCGTGGGTTCGCTTGAGAAATGAGTGACAATCGTCAAACGTGAAGGTTTTAGATTTTCGATACGTTGGGGTTTTTTAGGAGCGTTAACTTCTCTCTGGGTCGGTCGACCCTCGTTAAACAATCGCTCGCTGCTGTCGCACCCTCGTCCCAAGCTTTTGGGTTGGGCGAGTCGCAAACCATCGTTGGCTTTTCTGGGGAGAAAAAAGGTCGCTTTCAGGTCGGGCGAATCCGCACGCAGCGAAAAAAGACAGAGGTTTCGTTGCGTTCTTTTCCGTTGCATTTTTTTTGAGCGTTTCTGGCGTGAATTGGTTGACCAGGTTGTGCTGATGGGCACCAGAGGCAGCGCACGTCCAAAAAAATACCTGTACCTTACGGTGCACGAAGCCTCGGGACTCTTACGCGACAAAGAGGTCTTATGGGAACCCACCTTCACGGACGGTTTCGTCAGAGGTACCCCGCATCCTCCATCTCCATACTTTAGTCTTCAAATTCTTGACTGTAATATTTTCCAAAACGAAATTCCATATCCATACTCCTTCTTTATTGACTGGCCTGGTAACAAGAAGAAGCCTTCTTCTGGAGGAGAAGATATTTTTTTATTCGCTGATTTGTTAGGAAATCAAAGGACTAAAATATTAGTCAATTTGTGAACATAGTGTTGGGGTGACCGCATGCTGTCAAAGAGCGCAGCATAAATAAACTTGGCCCCTCTTTTTCTTTTCATCTCAAAAAAAATGACCTGGATGTTTAGTCCTCTGAATTTCTCTATTCTGAGAAATTATTGTGTTGCGGTCTTTGACAGTTGAGGTTAAGGGCGAAGGAAAAGTATCAAAGGTCAGTTGATCTTCTTTTTTTTTCAGCCAATATTCTTGTTGGTACTTTGGCTGCTAATCAAATTCCAAGTTTCCAAATTGGCATTGTTACACAGTATATTGTGAATGCATGGAAATGGGTGATAACAGCCAAAATCAAATACTTCGACATGGTTGCAGGTCAATCTTTGAAGGATGTTTTTTTTAATCCTAGAAAAAGAGGTGTCTTGAATTGAAATGAGATGAATGGCAGTTCCCTTATCGTTGTTCGTCTTTCTTTTTTTCAGGCCAACACCTTAAATCAAAGAGTGGAGGATTGCACCATCACATGGGAGCAAGAACTCAGACTGTGAGTGCATCCCATTCACTCTATTATTATTTGTTGATGTGAAAAAGGTGGAAAAAGTTGGAATCGATGGTCTTGTTTTTCGTGCGTTGCTTTACAGGGAGGTTTCTGACACTTCCCAAGAATTGCGTATCATGTTGTGCAAAGAACGGGTGAGGTCAGAAAGTGACAGGAAAAGTGCTCAAGTCATCGCAGCGTGTGGTGAGTGATCCAACAAGGGGTGCCACCATGTATCTTTTCACTCTTGCAGTTTTACTTTTTCACAGAAACGCCCTCTAGAATAATATTAGATTTCAAGTTTGCAGCGTGGCCACGTGAACATGTGCAAGAATCCTTTCATATCAATCAGAGGGTAAAAGGGCATCAATCCAGTTGCACTTGTTTTTTTATTTTTCTAGCCGTTCGTGGGAGGGGCTTCTGTATAAAATTGAGATATGCTCCCCGTGTTTGAAAGGTTTTTCTAATTCTCTGATGCAGGGATCTTTGTGTCTGATATATTGGAAGCAGTTCCAATCGACAAATATTTCGAACTGTTTAAACCTGTTGCCGATTCGAGTTGCGGGCTGGGGGGTTTCGTTCGAATTGCGATGAGAGCGAGCTCCACCAGAAAACCATTGGCCGAGACGCAAGGAAACGGAGACGAAAGCTTAAATCAAGGTCTGCTGGAATACCCCCTGAAAAATATCAAAGTTCGTTTCATCCTGGAGGTTGAGCTTTGTGTTGAGAAATAGGAAAACTTGATCTGAAAATTTTAAGTGCATTCAAAACAACATTAGGATCACCCTTCGATTTTCTTCATAGACATTCGAAATCCACTTGATTGAATTTTCTTCAGCAAGCGTTTCAGGGCCTGTTCACTTTGAAATGCAATGCAAAGGAGGGGCTGATTTTTATGTTACTTTTTTTTCACTGTTTTCTAGAAAACGTCCGTTTATCACGAGACGTTGCTGCGCAAATTCAAGAGCGATTGTCCGGTTACAACCAACAACCCCAGGATCCAGAGGCTGGAGGGAAGGGCAGGTCAGACATGTCAAATGCTTGCTTTGTCTCTTCATGCCAATTGTTGCATACTTTCCAGTGTTGAAAAGCCATCCAAACCCCCAAGTTGAAATAAAATATAAAATATAGAAAATACTCTATGAAAAAGTAAAATGTAAAATGCGGGTGTGTTTCTGTTTGTGCATTTTTTTTTTCCTGTTTAGCATTCAAGCTGGACTAGTCGTAAAACTGATATATTGCTACTTTTGATTTTTTTTTTGTCGTGTGCTCAGCTGTTCTTTTAACTGTTCTATTGTATTCTCAATAAATTTGTATTATGTTTTGTTAAAAAGCTTTCATTGTTTTTTCCCCTCGATTCAGACATATCATACCCCTAATTTGTGTTGGAGCTGCTGCTGCTGTCTTGACAACCTTCAAGGTCGTCGCTTCCTGGAAATGAATTGTCTATATACATTAAAAAAAATTAGAGAAGTGGAAATCATTGAAAGAATAAGCAGAGGGATAAAAAAAATCATACCAAGAATGCAGCTGAGTGATTCGTAGGGAATTTACCTTCTGATTGGCTTGCCTGTTTTTGGTTCCCCTTGTTTTTCTTTCGACTTTTTCGCCAGCTCTTTTTTTTTAATCAACTTCAATCGATTTGATCGTTGATTGTAAAGAAAGTATAGACCATATACGTTTCATCATTTGGGAAAAGGTAAAAAAAAGAAAGAACCGACTCTTTTGAAACTGAGGTGGGGCGAAAAACTGAACCAAGGAAAAATCAAAGAAAAAGACATGCATCAACACACACACTCTATGAACAATATATGATTGCTGAAGTTGGGTTGGGGGGTTGGGGAAAAAAAAAACAAAAAACCAAAAATGAGACGAAATTTTGACCAACTTTTTTTTTCTTTTTTGTTTATTGCTTTTGCGAAGAGAAGAAGGGGGGTCAGTTGCCAAAAAAAAAAAAAAAGGTACTATTTGTGTGAAGAAAACTCAAGGAAAAAAAACCTGAAAGAAAATACAAAGAGAGGAAAAAAATTATCGGGAGGGGGTTTGGGAATTTACTGGGAAGAGGCGAGAGTATTGGGTTGATAGTGGGAGAAGGGGAAGGGAGGGGGGGGGGGGGGTGCATTGAGAGAGAAAAAATGAAGAACAATGGATCACTGTTTTGGTGGAATGTCATTTTATTCTGCTGAGTACAACCTCTGTGTTCTTATGATCGCATCGCAGTGTTATTGTTTTTCTTGGTCGTTTTTTTTCAGTTTTTTTTTCGCTTCTTCTATCGTCTCCTTTTCGGGCCTCCAAAAAACGCAGCCTACTACTTTACATATATTGTCATTCAAACAAGTATATGTGTGCGTGTGTATATATTTATATCATTCTTTTAATCATGAGTAGGAAAATAAAAAAAAAAAAAAAAAAGAGAAGCGTAGCGTTTGGCTTCGGATTTGAGTCGGGGGATTGGGATTATCGCTGTTTTAAATATTGTTCCCCCCCCCCTTTTTTTTCTTATCTTTTTCTCTTTTTTTTTTTTTTTCGTTTCATTTTTTTAATTATCTGCGGAAGGCACTGTCTATAAGATCTTGACAAGCGAATTCAGATTGACAAGCCCAATGAACAACAGTCAGGAAAAACCTTGTGGCGGTTTTTTTTATCTTTCTATCGTTTTTTTTTTTCCTTTTTTTTGTTGTTGTTGGAGCAGGGGGGGGGGAGAGGGGGGTAGACAAGAGATGGTTGGATATAAAATATCTTTCACTCTCATTTTAATATAATAGATAAGCCAGAAAAAAAAGCAAGGGATGAGGGGGGAAAAAACATGAATGTTTTACAATGAATCTCCTACTGTCTTTGTTTTCTTCTTTTCCCCAAGGTGGTGCTGGATTTCATTTTCTGTGTGTGTGTGTGTTGGTGGTGTCCATCGCTTCTATTTTTACAAACGGATATTTTTTCTCTCTTTCTCATCTAAGCTTTATTTTTTTATATATAATTTGCTTTTTTTTCTCTTTTAGTTTACGATTAGTTGTTTTGGAGAGGATAAATATTATTGTAAGGCGAACATTTGGTGGAAATTCCTGGCAACATGAAAAGCAAGAAGGAAAAAAGAACAGAACAGAGTTTCGAAAGAGGTTGTTTGAGAAAACCACAGGGAAAATTGATTGTGTTGCTTGGAGCTTGCTCAGTAGTTTTTCTGGTCCAGAGAAAATCTGAATGTTGACCTTTGCTTTTGTCCGGGAAAGGTTTATTTTGCTTGATTTTTGCAGGGGTGAACCCTGGGTAAAATCTGGCTGTTGAATAGCATCATTGTGGTGGAGAGTTGTGAACTATGTTGTTGGATGGTTGGAGTGAGGGCTTGTCTGACATCAACAAGGACTCATTCAGCATTTGGAAAAGAAAAACTGGGTGGTCCGATTGCCCTGTCACGCAGGGCGCTATTGACATGCATTGAGGAATAAGAAGAGAAGCAGCTGAAAATGAAAAAGGATGAGAAAGGAAGGAAAAAAACAACAGCACACACAACATAACGCTGCCCAGGGGAAAGGGAAGGAAAGGAAGAGAAACATGGGGAAAAGCTCGTCTATTCACGCAAGTAACTGTGGGATGTTGCTAATAGGAGGCATGGAAAAGAAGGGAAAAGATAAGAAGGTTGGTAGCGCATGAGCACTGATTGGCTATTGTCAGTTGGGCCATGTTTTTTAGTGGAATCCTACTAGCTGGTGGTTTGTGGGATATGATGGGATGTGTAAAGAGGCACAGTCTAGCTTTGAAGCCTGTTGGTTTTTTCAATTTGATATCGTCAATTTGGTGGAGGGGATGTCTGGATGTAAACTACATTCTATTCTCTCATTTAAAACATGATTTTTCCTTGGAACAGCTCCCTGCAATTGAACTGTGGTGGTGAGGTTTCTCATAGGGAAAGGGTATGCTGAAAAGAGTCTTTTTTGCAAAAAGATATGTATTTTGTGCTCCAGTGTTTGCTGCAAGTTTGAACATGGCAGTAATGAGCAGCACGTTCTGGCCAGCGACATTGTTTCGTGAAGGCAGGTGTGGATTTCCACACGCATTCACTTCGGATAATCACTTCTGATGCACCCTGGTAGTTGCCGTCATATTGATCGTCACATTCCACCTCCACCACCACCAAGGACATCATGAACTCATGTCGTGATTTTCTGATTTAAGTTATACTTTAGTGCAATTTTTTTACCTGTGATGTTGCTGAAAACAAAATGTACAGATGTCCTGATGGCTGTGAGCTAATCCAAACCCAAGAATGAAACAGGTGCAATGAAAGAAACAAACAAACAAGCAGGTATACTCAGTTTGATCACAAATTTTTTCTTCCCCAGAATCCGTGTCTCACCACCAATTTAACATTTCACTTGAATGTACATCCAGCAAGAAGCCAGCTCCAGGTGTCAACGAGACGAGTCATTATTGTGCTGAAAAAGAATTGGAAGAGAGAAGTGCTGGGCGAAATATTTTCCAGCTGTTGTTTATGAATTTCCCAACTTTGGAAGTACAAGGTATGAAGTGAAACTACTTTGATTTGGATTGGTGAAGTTTGCCATCCCAAAAGTACCGAAATCATCGCTTCAGAAGTGAGGATGGGACGAACACACTCTGATGGGCAGTTTTCAGATTGCTCCAACGCCATAGAAGTGAGCAAAAATTTCATGAGGACAATGTGATGTGAAAGGGGTGTTGAGAAATGGGTCAGAGAGGGATTGAGATTTGGGAAAAGGAGACTCCAGAGGTTTATTCAGTGTGAGCGATGTGCTATGGAATGTAAGGGAAAATGGTGTCGCTGGAACAAGCTCTTCTGCTCTTCTCGTTGCAAAAATCTGTTCGTGTGAAAGTTAAGGGGGTCGGTGTTCGTTTTGTTATTTTCTTTGTTTCTTATTTTCCCGCAGACAAAATCAATTCACAGTCGCATTGCAGACAATTCTTGTACGCAAAAAAACTGGTAGTGCCCCAAGCTCTGAGTTGACAGACATATGGAAGCGTTACCAATTTTAACAAACGCACGATTGCGTTTTCTGATAACACTGTAACCGCCAGACATAGTCGAGAGCTTGCACACCACTTGCTTCTTCGTCCCTCTCGTCAAGTTTCTGCAAGGAGGTGCCGAGAAGCGTTTCGTCCAGGCCTTTCGCTGATCGCGCGTTCTCGTGCTCGACTGGGGGGCGTCCACGATAATCCATGAGATTAGTAGACATGGCGTTTGTGAGCATGGGGGTACACCCGCCACAACATCGGTGATGCCAGCAGGGTGTACTACGCCAGTGCTCCACGATGCATTTATCCCAGTGCCCAATTCTTCTCGCTCACAACCAGGAAACGCCACCTGTGAAGGAAACCGTGTTGAGCTCTTCTGACTCCGTCGTTCAACACTTCAAGATCTGAACAACGAAACATTTGTGCAGAGGTAAACGGCAACACTCGCCGGCGTGAAAGTGCGCACCAACTTTTTCTTCTGTGCAAACCTCCCAGTCATGTTCGTTGTTGGGGCTTCTTCCTGGTTGCCTACATTCCCGCACTACCTGTTGCACTTAGAAAAGAAGCTTTTTGGTTATGAGGTTTCGCTGCGGTAGGGAAGTTACTTGTTTTGTTTTATCCTTGCCAGATGCGGGCCTTCAGCTGTGTGCTTCTTGTGGTATTGTTCTGCGGTGCATCCGCGTTTGAGAAGCTGAACGACGTGGACTTCAGCGTGTTCCCACTGGAGCAGAACCAAATAAACCTCTGTGACATTGTGGTACGAACGCTGTAACGCTGCTGAAAGAGCGAACTCTTGTCTTTTCCGAATGGGCATGGATACGGAGGGTTCACTTCTCCGTTGCTGTGTGAAACTCAGAGTGTTTCTCCTACCGGGGCGACTTTCACAGTCAACAGAATTGGGGGGAAGCCATGCAAGAACAGCGACGTGGTGAAGGAGCTGAGCAAGATGAAGACACCAAAGAACGCTGTCGTTGAACCTGCTGCTGCTCTCCCCGTTGTCCAACCCGCTGTTGCAGTCCAGCCCGCCCTCGCAGCCACTCAAGCAGCATCGGTAATCCAGCAGGTGCCTGTCAATCCAGGGGAGGTTGTTCTTATCGTTGAAGATGGTGTCGTGTCAGTGGGGGGAGCCAACCCAGAATCTGTTGTTGTTGAGCAGGTTACAAGAGATGAGCTTCCAGCAAACCTCCAAGCTGTGAATTCTGTGAATCCAGCTGGCAATCAAGCTAACAGAAAGCTTATGTTGTGAAGACCCACATATTGTGTTTTATAAGAAAGGATTGGCATTCGTGACTAAATGGTCAAAAAGGTTTTTTTTTTTATTTTGAAATATCTACGGTGTGTGGCAATTAACACCCCCCAGTGGATGAGGGCCTTGTTCTTTATAGATTTCTATAGTCTTTGCTTCGGACATAGAGGGGTTCCAGATGGGAGTCAAATTCTTCCAACCAAATAAAGTGATCCTGGTACTGCGAGCAAAAAAATGAAACTTACTCATAAAAACGCAGCAACCATAAACCGTATACGCAGGTGTAAGGTAGATTTGTGAGGGGAATACCAGGCAGTGCCAAATTGATCTTTGGAGGATTGTGCTGAAACTGACATCGAGTCTTTTCTTTCATGAGAAGATATTGACTAATGGCGACTTCATTGTGACATTGGTTTTGGTGGGGAGTTGATTCCTAGAGTGGGCTAGGTCTTGTTCTAGGGGGGGGGGGGGGGAATTGGGAAGGGAGGGTCAGAGACAGTTCATTTATTCTTTTTAACAGCTTATTCTCCCAAGTATCCCCAAGGCATGGGTGCAAGATCGTATTGTGGTTCGAAGCAAAGAGTAGAACAGGGGATGAAAAAAAAAGAAATTATGGATAACCTGTCGGTCGAAAGAACCATTAAAATAATTGTCTGATAGGCGAAACACCACGTTTTTTCTCTCGTTTTTTGGTGCAGACGGCTCAACTTGGACGCTAAACAATTTGCCCCATCGCCCGGTGCTGCCGGTGGCTTTTGGTTGCCAAACAAGTTTGGCCAATTTCATCTAATTCAAGAATGTGGCATTACAACCATGGCGAAAGCCTGGGTTGGGTGGTGGTGCATATGGAGTCTTTACTTAGCAGTTACCTAGAGAATCTACTGTGATTATTAGTTGTATCGTTTGCACTGGGGGAAACCTTGAGAGAGGGATGAATCGTGTGTGTGTGTTGTGGGAAGATTTGTTTTCTTGCCTGTCAGTCAGTCAGTCAGTCGTTCGATCATAAGTTGCACATTGGCAGGAAGAGTACAGGAACTGATGTGTATTGTTTATTTGTTACTGTCTCGTGGCTACAGAATGTCTTCATTTTTCGGAGATTGAATTCACTGTTTCCTGTCTATTCACTGTGGTGAGCATTGGCAGTTCTGCCCCATCTGATGCATTCATTTCTGTGGCAAAAACCATTTGCATAGTCCGAACATACTGCTTTTTACAACCTTTCAGGAGCAGCGAGTGACATCCCTCAAACACACCTTACAACCCCACAACCCTTCCTTATCGATGACTCCATGACCCCTTTCTTCAAGCAAGAAACATCACAAAAAAAATAACAGCCAACCAATCTACATTGCCCTACTCCATCAGATCATGATAAACTCTTGCCTTCACTTGAGCGATTTCACAATCGCAGCAGCCGTCAAAGCATCCAAATTCGTGTAGCAGAACTCTTCCCATGGGGTTTTCTTAGGCACATCCCCCTCATCACCTTCTTCCCCAGTATTGACTTCCCCAACATTTCCATTTTCGTCATGCTCCTTAGTATCGGCTCCAACACAAAACACCGAGTGTATCAAATTCACCAGTTTCTTGGCAGAATCCCTGGCATCAGGGGTGTTGTCTTTGATCAACCCACCAGCAATCCCCAGCAACCTTTCCAACTTGAATTCTTGCACGCTATCCCCATCCATCTCTTCTGTAGAAACAGTGAGGTAGACCGCCGCCTTTCCTCGGACTTTGGGGGAGCGATGTTTCGTGTAAGGCACCAGCATTTCAATGATGGAAATTGGAGACAGGCACTTGGCCATTGCTGTGAGGCTCCGCTGAACCTCCTCCACCACAAATTGCTTGTCGTTGGAGCCTGCCTTCAACAGGAGTTGAGAAACCATGCTGTTTGCAGGTTTCGTCGGGCCTCCGATATCAATCCAAGGGATGACTTCGTCGCCGAAAGTCTCGAACAGATTACAGCAACACATGACGGCTGTCTACACACAAAACAACAGAAATGCTTGCCAATCACAACACAGTTTCTCACTTCGTCAAGACTTTGCTTCATATTTTATCGCTCACAACCCACTCGAGCATCACCAACTCTTCATATCTTTTGTCCAAATCCTGATGATCTGGATTCCCAAAGGGTGAAATCCTCGAGGCAGGTCTTACGAAAGTTCGCAGTGACCAGTGCATTTGCCTTTGTTTGTTGTTGGGTGAAGTATGTAACGGGAACACATCAAGATGGCCATATTGTGATTCATGAATTTCCCTGACCTTCGATATGGAGCTACGAGGGCTTTTCGCCAACTTCAGAACTCCCGCCATCAAACGCTCCCTGAAAACAGGGGATACAACCCCAAAATCAACAAAAAATCCCACAAACAAAGTGGCAGTAGGCTGCTTCTTTCTATTAAAGACAAGAAAAACAAGGGGGAAAAAGACCGAGAAACTCGCACCCACTCCACCACTCAATCCAGTCTTCAAGGGCTCATTTCATTTTATTGCACTTAAAACATTTTCCTTTGGAGCATGGGATTGAACATGCTAAAAGAGAAATTTCCCAAGCCTGCCCCCGAAAGAAATGCTCAGAGTTAGATTCGCAATGGCCACACAAAGATTGACAGTGTGTCGAAATCAAAGAAATTTCACTTTACTTTTTGATAGTGACCAAAAATGCACGTAGAATTTGATCGAAATTATTTTAAGTGTTTACTTTTGGACTTGGTGGATAAGACGCGTCAGGATTCCAGCCTCGATATGATATTTTTTTAAGTATAGATTTTTTAAGTATAGATTTGTGTGTGTTTTCTTAGTTAAGGTTTAGCTTGAATAAAGCACTCACAGTTCTGGTCGGCAGAGAGATGTGTGATGCACAATCAGCTGTCTGGTGATATTCAGGCTCTTGAATTGTTCAACCCAGTTCTTGGATGCCAGGGCGTCAAAAATTCCCTAAGAAAATGATGGAAAAAATATTTAGTGGAAACTCGCCCTAGGGAAATAAGCAGGACCAGCACATTAATCTCCTCTTAGGCTGATTTTCTCTTTTCCACAACAAAGTGCTCATGAAAGCTGGACACCCATCAGATGCAGTGATTGACAGCGAATTCCCCCCCCCCCCCCCAAAAAAAAAAAAAGATGAATAAATAAATAAAGAAAAAAGCAGTTTCTTCTTCTACCTGCAATGTTGCAGCTGGGTCAGCAAGAGGCTTGAGATGAGCTGTCTCAACGTATTCACAATCGACCTCTTTTGATGGTTCTGTTCCAGAAGGCAGACCTGGTGGGGCAGTCTCAACAGCCTGCAACCAACAAGATTTGTTTGTCATTTCTTTCCAAAGAAATCTGCCTCCCAGTCAGGTTTTGTTTTTCAATCCGATATCTCCGCTGAAAATTTTCCAGTACACCCTCCTGGCTGATTTTAGAAACCCAAACCAGAAAAAGGAGTCCTCAACTTGTCATTTCTCATCTGCGTATCGTCGAATATATTGAAGAAAGGTTTCTAGTTTGGATAGTGATTTGTAAGGAGAGGAAAATGAAGGCTTCCATGACTGACCCACCTGCAAGGTCCCGTCATCTTCTTCAAGACCCAGTCGAATTCTGGCTGCCTTTGCTGCAGCAATTTCTTTGGCAGATGGTTGGTAATCCACTTGCATGGGCTCCGAAGTTTCAGGACCGCTTTTTGGGTCATTCACAGCCCTCGGTCCTAGAGGCAATCCGGTGGCAGTGGCCACCATAGAGGGAGGGGATGATGCCAGCATGTCAGGCGTGGTGTTCTTGACTTCAGCAGTGGACCTGGAGGGGCTCTGCGAATCTTGGGTGCGAGGGATTTTGCAGCGCTCCTGGCTGTCTTCCCTGGATCCCGAATGCATCGAATCGACGGCTTTCTCGTCTCTTTTGATGGTGTCGCCGGCGGTGCGCTTCATTCACGAATCTGGGAACAGTCGAGAAGAACCAACCAAAAGCGTTGGACAACGATTGCATTCACGAAAGAGGAAAACGTGGACGCGGTATGGATCAATGCCCCCCACCCCACCGATCACCCGAAGATCCAAACTCCGAGCCAAACCGCGACAAACGGGACGAAACTCTGCAAACAAGAGTAGAGTTGCGCGAGTCCAAGAAAAAGATGGAGACTTCGAGACGAACGCTCGTGTCGATATTCCGATTAAGCTGCGAATCTTGTTTGCGATGCCTTATCCGTGACCAGATAATTCCTACCTACGGAAACAAGCTCTGATTTTCCCTTGAGGACAAATCAAAGCTCGCGCAAGAGTCGTCGCGCAGCACACGCAAAACGCCGCGCGCAGTGAGACGGAGAAAGGAGGGGAAAACGTCGCCAAGAAACAACGAAACCTGGTTGGACGGATGCCTGTGCCCAGCTTGCGACCCCTTTCTTTCTTGGAAGCGCGAACGGCGACGACCGTAACAGCGTGGGGGGTCACGTCGTTTCATAACCGTAAAACTTGTGTTTGTCTGCAAGTTTCTGTTTCCAATTTCCTCGCTGGATGCCCAAAGGAAGGGATTTCATCAAAACGCGCGAAAAAACTGGAGTCGGCAACCACCCAACCCCACAAAAAAACACAGGAAAGTGCAAAAGCTGTATTCACCCTCCGTTGCCGTTCTCAAGAAGTTCCGCCCGAGATGTCGTTTCTTGTCCAAACGAGTTGCTTTTTTCCCTACAAGTTTCAGTTCAGTACGAGTCGTGGCGCTCCGACTTCGATACCTTTCGAAAACCGTTTTTCGAAGTGCAAGATGGCCAGGCCGAGAGAGGCTTCGCTGGCCCTCTGTTTAAATCTGATGGAGTTTCTGGCGCTGGTGTGCTGATCCCCAGCTCATGATGGGAATCGAATCAAACCTTGTGGATGCCACAACAGCACCCTTCGAGAAAAAAAACATAAAAATATAAAAAAATCATCAAATTCAAGCAAAATCGACGAGTTGGAAATTTTCTTCTTGTGTTTTCTTTGTTCTGCCTGGGCTTGGTGTCCTACCATAGTTTCAGACAGTGTCCTCCCAGATATATCAAACTGAGTATTGATACATAAACAAAAGAATGATTTCCTCTTAAAAGGCTCAGTTCCGAGCTGAGACTTGATTTGGACTTTAGATGGCCTTTGTGAGCAGCCGTCCAAGATCCTTCCACATCATCAATGTCGATCATGTTGGATAATTTTTACTTCAGGTCCTCAATTTTTCTGGAGAAAATTTGTCCAAGACTGGCATCAAAATCAACCCTTCAACTTTGTAAACTCTTGTTGCGGTGATGGACCCACACGGATCAAGCGAGGACAAATTCTTACAAAAACAAAGTCCAAACACAGCTCTTACAGTCAAAATTGTTCAACTCCTACTTCGAACTCCACTGTGATTTCAAATTGGTCACATCAACTGTTGATATATCTCTAATTCCTGAGTCCGACTGACACAACCACAACGCTGTGTCCACAATCAAACACATCAGTGAGCGGAACACCGGAAGCATTGTTGTCCCTTGAGGGATTGTACTTTTTTTTTGGGGGGGGGGGAGGGGTATCTCAGTTTGTAAGAACATATATACATCAACATCCAAAATCTTGAAACACTCCTCCTTTCATTAAAGCTTTCTGCCCGTCCAGCTCCACCATGGAATTCAAGGAACAAATGTCCCCTTCGACTTTACAGCCAGAAACTTCACAGCACAAGACCTGGATGCTGATCCCAACTTTACTCCGAGACTTGACCACATCATCCAGCAAATGGCCTGTCTCTCACTACATGTCGAATATTTGGTCGAGTGCCTGCAAATACACTGTACTGGGAGGATGTTGGAGTGGAATCTGTACCTGCTCCCACTTGGGGCAGAACAGACAAGACAGCAGCCACAGTACGAAATTTGACAGTTTGATTACACTTGTCAAAAGTACAATGCGCAATCCGGCTGCGGTCACAAGGAATCATGCTGCTATTGTCTGCTTTCAATCTGGTGAATCGTGTTGGTCGATCATCGGGGGTCGTTTTCGGAAATTCTCGGGCGATGGCACAGTCGCAGTATGAATATGTCAAAAAATTTGAGCGGGAGCAGATTTTGCTGGATGGCTGCTGGGTTGTGGTCAGACTCGACGGAAAAGGCTTCACCAAGTAAGGCTGTCATGCTTTTTTTTTTTAATATTTTCAAAATTTGAACAAGTGTTTAATCAGGTCTGTTATGAGCAATTGAAAGAAAGAATACTCACATGTGGAGGCAAAAAACAGTGTATTCTCGAACATGTTGGGTGCGGTATGATTGTGGCAGTATTTTCATACCTCTTGTGTTGGTTTTCTTCCTTTTTTTCTTCTACTGAATGGTTTTTTGAATAGAGTATTGTGCTTGTGTTTTTGTATAGATTTTGCACTTCTCATGAATTCGAGAAGCCAAATGATATGCGAGCACTGAATCTGATGGATGAATGTGCGAAGGTCACAGAAATAACAATCTATCTTGAATGCATCTGTGGAGAAATTTACTTTAATCGTAGTTCAGGCTTCTGACAATAGGACAACTCGGCAGCTGCTTACGTTTCAGGCTTCATGGCACTTTTTTTTTGTTTCTTTTGGATAAGGAAAAAAATGGAAACTGGTCCAGTGATCTGGATTCTATGGTGATGATTAAATTGTGTTTGTGCTGTTCAGGAATTAATGAAAGAATTTCAAGACATTCGAATTGCCTTTGGGCAGAGTGACGAATACAGTTTTGTGTTAGCCAAGGATACAAATCTTTATGGTAAGACATAGAAAAGCGAAAGACAGTGAACTTGAATAGCCTTTCGGCACCCATGGAATGATGTGTGAGAAGCGGTTTTTAAATTTCCCAAAATCCTGAATGATTTCCCTCAACGTAGCTCGAACCTGGGCTCCCTTTCAACACTTTTAAAAGATTGAACATCTTTTTGTGAAACGTATCCAGTATTTTTTTCTCTTTGTTTTTTTGGCCAATAAGTGCCATGTTCAGTCTTCGATGTTTTCGTTGTTGAGTTATTTTGGTATTTACAGGTTTGCCGATCACAGAAATCCATCAATATTTTTAAAAATGAGCCTTTTTTTGGATTTATTGCAGGTCGAAGAGCAATGAAAATCGTTTCCACAATGACTTCTTGCTTTTCTAGTAACTATGTTCGGCTCTGGTCCAAATTCCTCCCGGATGTTCCTTTGCAATACACCCCAGTGTTTGATGGAAGGGCTGTGGAATACCCAGCTGATTCCATTTTAAGGGACTATTTGTCATGGCGGCAAGCTGACACTCACGTGAACAATCAGGTATTTCTGAATTTTTAAATTGTGGATATTTCTTCTGAACATCATTTTTTTCTTTAGGGATTACTTGCTTGTTGGTGCAATGTGGAAAGCAATACTCGACTGCCAGGAATTCCACCTTGAGAACTGAAACCTTATTCGGAGTTTAGCGGATGATTGTGCTTTCCCATTTGAGTGTGTTTTTTTTGGTGTGTTGAATTCAGTACAATACGTGTTTCTGGGCTCTTGTGAAGTCGGGAAAAACACCTAAAGAATCGCAGGAAATTCTGAAGGTAGGAAATTCAACAAAATCTAAACCATTCCCCCTGGCCCATCCCCATTTGGAAGCCCCCGAAAAGAGAAACCCTCGAAAATAACCTCCCAAACAATACAAGAAAGGAGCCATCCTAAAACTTACAAAAACATAATCACTCATGGACAGAGCCCACAGATCGGACAGCTTGCATAAACCAGCAGCAACTCTTCCTGATCCTTGCGAGAAACGAACTGGATATTTTTGTCGATCAGTCCATTGTTGTGTTGCAAATCAGTTTCCGTTGTTTTTTCTGTGTGGGAGGAATCGCCACTCGCTGTTAGTGGGCTTATGGATTGTTTTGATATTATCCAGAGCATCTGGTCATCCCAGGCCTGTCTTTTTCCAATTTCACTTGTTTCACTGACAAACTCTTGTTGCGATCAGGGGACACAAAAGGATTTCAAGAACGAGTTGCTTTTTTCACAATTTGGAATCAATTACACAGATTTGCCAGAGCAGTTCAAGAAAGTACGATCTTTTACACATCTCAAAATTAAAATTTGCTATTTTTTCTTAAAACATATTTTCCGAGGCATTAATTCTAGGCTCTTGTGAGATTTTCCGCAAAAGATGCGCACATAATTATACTGTGTGGAATTCTGGAATTCAGTTGCCAACAACGAATCCATCTAATTTGTTTGTGTGTCCATATGTTCTTCAATTTTTTTTTGTATAACGGGGATGTGTTTTTTGTCTGTTCGCGACAGGGCTCCGTTTTGATTTGGGGTACTGAATCTTTCCTATCGAAACACATGGAAGATGGAAGCCCAATATATCGAGACAGGCGAATCCCCACGGTTCATCATGTCGATATTATCAAAAACAAGTTCTGGAAAGAGCATCCCGAAATTCTCAAATGACCATTTCCTCTTCATGGAAAATTGAATCCCTCGTGCCAAAGCAATATTGTGGTCATGGAGGGCTTCTAGACTTCGTGTAAACATTTATCTTCCATTGACTTGTGAACATAATCTTTACTCCCAATTCTAACACAGCAGAAACTTCAGACTGTCTCACGTTTTCTTGGAAAACTAGAAAGAATACAAAGAAAAATCTGCTGAAAATTGATTCTAATCACTTTTTGGGTGGCCCATTTCCTTCAGATTTGCTGTTTGATGTGACACAATGGTGAATGAATGGTAAGCATTTCCTTGGTAACTGTCAGGATGACAGATTTTATATGTGCTTTCTAATCCAACGCTCACAAATCAGATAGATGAGTTTCCACAATTCCCTGTATCAATTTGCAAAAGCTTTCGTTCCTGACAGTCATAAACATTAAAAAGTCAACATTTTTCCCCACACAACCCCATCCCCGAGGACCCAACATAGACCATGCCATTAAAAAAAGGACCACTGTGACCAAAAAACAGCTGGCTTGAAAATTTGCTTGTCGAAATTCGTACTAGCACTCGCACATACATTTCATTTGTTCTCAATCCAGCAACACCGCCACTTGAATTTTTTCCTTTTGAACCCATCCACCCACACACAGAAAAAAACTCAGTCACTCCCTGCAACCCCCCCCCCCCCTCTTCACAAAAAGCCGTGATGTTTGTAACGTCAAGTTAGATTGATCAAAGAAAAATAAATATAAACACATTGGAGCTTAGATATTAACGAGCTACCTCCATATGACAAAACTTGCAAAAAGCTTTTTTTTCCCACATTTGTTTGCTTTCTTGGGTTTTCTTGTCAACTGGATTCCACATTGACCCCACCCAACCACCCCCCTCCCCCTGCACCGGCAAAATAAACAAAAAGAAAAAGAGCAGCCAACAACAAATAGATGCCCCTTGAGATTGGAAGGGAACCACCTCCCCCTCCAAAAGCAGATATCCTTACCAGCCGAAAACAGAGTGACTCTCTGTTCCGTTGATGCCCTAAGAATATGACACACAACACTACCCCAAGAACATGGGGCTATTTCCATTCACAGCCAAAAAAAAAAAGAAAAAAAGGCTTCACATACGATTTGGAGGGGGAGTAGGTTACAAGGTTGCTAGGATGGCTAGTCGCCCTTTTCAACATCGGGTCCCCCAGCATCCTGCATCAGAAAATCAAAGAAAAAGCTGTCAGTTCACACAGATTCCAGGGACCACCTCGTCCAAAACAGATCAGCCCTGCTGTTCTTTTCAAGTTTCCAACTCTTGATACACCACACAGCTGCAGCTAGGAGGGGTATTTGCCAATTTTACCACGAGACAAAACACTCTCCATTCAACAATGGATCGACACAAACCTCCTTTTTCTTTCAAAACTCGTACATCAGTGTCGGAGTATCATTCAGCAGATGTTCCCAAAACTACGATACCACCTTGACAAATCAACCTGAAGAAAATTTGAATCGATATGTGCTTGTGTGTGAGTGTGTGTTGAGGAAGCATACCTCAGACTTTGACTGGCCCATATTGGCAAGGAAAGCTTGGGTCATTTGACGCTTGGCCGACTGCTGGAACTCCAGAATCTCAGGATCGACATCAGGGTCAGGACCATCGCCATCCTCTGGGTACACACCATCTTCCTCGAATTCCCCGGTGGGGAGACCCCTCATTCTCACGCCCTGGGCCATTCTGACCAGGAAATCGCGAGTCCTGACGTCCTTGTATTCGTTGTCGATCAGACGCTCCAGAGCAGCCAAACTGACCTTCTCTTCAGTGAAAATGTTGATCCATTCCTCGATACTGATGAGGTTGCTGGCTGGGAAATCACCCTGTACAACACCAAGCAACAAAAAAGGTGACTAAATGACCAAGTGAAAGCCAGAAAAATAAACCGCAATAAACCGGTCGAATGTCGGGCATCGGGACACAAAATCTTGTCCGTCGGTGGAAATCACTCCACCAAGGTTGCAGAATGGATCAGAATAAAGCGAGCGCCTGGGTCATTGTGTCTGTCCAGCAGGTGGATATGATTCAAATGGTACATAAGACGGACCTCTTCCAATCTGAAAGCTCCCTTGGAAACCTTGACGTCTTCTTCTCCCTGTCGCATCACGAAATCGGCCAAGGCTGCCAGCTTGTCCTCAGGGAGTCGCTGACCCAAAATGGTTTTGAGAGTTTTGAAAATCTCCTTGCGATCAAGCCTGAAGGAGTTATTCTCATCGTAACCCATGAAGGCGTACCCAGCCACCAAAGCCTGCAGAACAAAAAGGTAAACACATGCTGTGTCAGACCACAGGAATTCTTTCTTGAAGCAGGCGTTTATTTTGGAGGGTGGGGGAAAAAGAACATCGTAAAAACAACAAATTTCGTAGGTAGGTCCAGCTGTGAGTAAAATCAAAATTAAACAAACAATGAGATTTCCACTTCCAGATTTCTGTGACCTCAGTGGAAACTGGACGTGGCGAAACAAATCGTGTGTTTGTGTGAAGTTGTTGTGGGGGATGGATTTCACCTGGGCTGCGAAACGCGCGTATTCCTTACGCCAGTCCACGGACTCTCTCATGAATTCCATGTAGAGCTGCGAACTGAGACCCATTCCATACAAAGCCACGAAGGTGACCAAAACCTGAGCAACACTCAGCAGGACGGAACCAGCCACCAATGCAGCGATCAAAGCGCTGATGGCAAAACGACCCACGTTTCCTAACGGTTCACAAACACACAAAAATTGAACTTTCCTTTGACCCGCATTCTTCCATTCACAGAAAAATCAGCGCCGAACAGAGAGAAAAAATCCTCTAAACAGTGATAACTAGTCGTCCTCACCTGCAATCTGGAAGGAAAACTGGATTCCATAATTCTGAAGGTCAGTTTGAATGGCAGCAACTTCGCCATCGTTGAAAGAAGCTGGCAAGCCCTTGGAGTCCAAAAAGATGGGAGAATCAGGTCTGGTAATGGAGTGCCGAATATCAGAGCCCTGCAAACTCCATCTGTACACTGGAGTGACATCAATGACACAGATTATGTCGTCGGCACCCTTTCCGGTGGATTTCTTCCAGGGCGGTGGGGCCAGCTTCCTTGTGTAGTAATTCATGTTGACCAAGATGTTCACACCAGACAGTCTGAGCCTTGGGTATCGGTCCTTATAATCGCCAGAGCCCGTTTGTGCGCTGTCAGACTCAAAGGTGACTTGCTCTGGGGCGTCCATTGGCAGATCCAGCTTCACTCCAGCAATGTCCAACCAGCGTTCAACAGTCAAATCAATCACGTCTCCAGCTGTTATGGGAAAACAATGATCCAACCTCAGATCCAATCAAATTGAAACATAATTTACTATATATTTATATATATAAATCATGAAAGCTACAAAACATTGCTAAAATTTAGGGTTGCATCAACAGATATAACTCGGGACATTCAAGCCCCTCTTGTGGAAAAACGAAAAAGTAAAAGGAATCTCTACCAGAGCATCAACACTCCGAGAATCAAATTTGTATGGCCCCAGCCTGAAAAGAGTATTGCTCATAGTATGTGCTGGTGTCAAGGCTCAATCGGGAGTACCGTTGAATTTATGTTCACCCTTTTTTCTTCTCTTTTTTTTTTTTTTACTTTTCGTATAGATGTAATTCACAAAAGCACCTTGAAAAACTTCCTGTTCCTTTGTGACTGCATTTCTGACATATGTCTTAGGGTTTCCCCCGTTTTTCTCCACGATGGAGGTGAAATATCCATGGAGCACTTTCTGGTCACAACACAAAAACAAAAATTAACGCATGAATACAAGAACAAAAAATATCCCCCCCCCCTTCCTCCTGAACAAATTTGTTTGTTCAAGTGGTGCTCTTTTTCAATTAAAAAAAAAATCAGCAATATAGTTGGGTAGATGAAGCTGACATATATTTCGACCAACTGCAGATACCAGCATTTACGATTTTATCATTTCTCACCAGTCTGCCTGTGTCGGCTCCAATGGGGAAGTAAGAAGCGGAGCTTTCATAGACGCAAGCCCCACCCGCACCAGCATCATCCCCATCAACAAAAATGATCAGTGAATAACCATCAGGTTTGTACTGACCGCAATCGCCACGTTCTGCAGCCTTGATATATACCAGCTTGTCCACATTGGTATATGTTGTGATAAAATACTGCAGTGCAAAGCACACAACTTAAAAACTGCACTTGAAAAAATACAGCACTTTCCTCCCGTCATGTTAAGTGTCGATAGAATTTAGCAGAAAAATACAGACATGTAGGGGTCCATGTATATCCTTTTCTTTTCAGTCCATGAAACTTGCGACATAAGTTGGGAAAAAAAAGGGAAAAACATACCTGATTATCACCCTTTTTGGACAGCGACGATGCTTCTGCAAACATACACCTGAAAGGGGGGGAAAAAAGTGCTGTTCACGTGAAATGCAAAAACAAAGGCTGTTCGCAATTATTGGAAGGGACCCCACAAGGATATATTTCAAACCGAAAGAGACAACACCCCCCAAAAAAAAAAAAAAAATTATAAATAAATAAATAAATAAATAAATAAATAAATAAATAAATAAATAAATAAATAAATAAATAATGTTGGAGGCCCCTCCCAACACCACCCCATACTTTACGAGTGCCTTGGATGTGTTGCGAGCAACGCAAAGGGAATGGATGCGAGATCATGCGACCGCCCAAAAAAAAGAGGAGTGGATCCAACTCCGGGAACTCCCTCGGGATTTGAGACCGCGCTCGCCCAAGACGGTTTATCAGGAGCTCCTGCACTTAATCTCAGAGTGGATTGCAACGAGCTGGCGCGCTCAGTGGCGTAATACGGCGAAAGGACGATTGCTTTGGCAGCTGCGCGATGCCCCTTACGTGGATCGTGATAACTCGTGGCGATGGAATTACACGAGACAACAATTAGCACGTGCAGCCCAGGTCGCAACGGGCCATGGAAACTTCCCAGTGTACAACAACAGGGTTTGGGGTGAGGACCCGGACTGTTGGTTTTGTGCGCATCGGGACCGAGTGGTGTTGGGATCTAGGAACCATTTACTATGGGATTGTCCGGGGCTCGAGGATTGCAGGCGGGATAGTATCGCGGTGGTTCAACTTTTTTCATCGGAACCCCTGATTTGGCAGGAGGGGATGTTTGCTTCGGAAATTGGGTTACGGGTACTAGTGGAATTTTGTATTCGTATGTACAATTTACGCGCTGAATCGGAAGAAGGGTGATTTTTTATTTTAGCAGGTTGTTTTTGGGAGTAAATTCGGGCCAGGGGTAGTACAGACAATTATTATTAGAGTGGAGGGCCCATATCACTCATTTGTATAGTGGACGGGCTACATGGGGCGGTTTGCCTCGATGTAACACATTTGAAAAAAAAAATAAATAAATAAATAAATAAATAAATAAATAAATAAAATTAAGAGTACACAAGCGAAGTTGAGTGAAAAGAGAGGGGCTAAAAACAAGACTGTGTTGTGTTTAAGAAAAGACCAACAGTTCCATATGACTAAAAAAACTCACGTGATATCCTCAAATTTTTGCCCTTGATATTCAAAATTGTACTCATCAGGGTCTGTGCAGTATGACAGCTTCGTAGCATTCTACAGGACAACATGCAGAAACACTTTAATCCAACACAAAGCTCCAGTCGAAAAACAAACAAAAAAACCCACTGTTTTCGAAGACATAGAAAATAGAAACACGTCACAAAAATTATCAAGTACAACAACAAATTTCGAGAACTTCTCTGAAATAATCACAGAGCAACGTTTTTCTTGACAATGTGTTTGATCTCCGCACTTCGGCTCGATTCCCCCACAAGGTCTTCCTTTCTTTTCGATTTTCTGCAGGAGTGAAGGGCAATATCACTCCTTTTGGAACCTGAGAAAATCACCCAAAAAAATTCAATTCACTTGAACAATGCTGCACATTACAGAAGCATTCACTGACATCAACTGCCCTGCTTAGTCAGCAACTGCTGTCCACCTTTTTTCACTCTCAATACATGATTGATTGAATTCAAGCCAGGCCGCGGGGAAATTATATGTTTTTGAAGATTTCCAGGTTTTCGGGTTTTCCGGGTTTTCGGGACTCCAAACAAAAAGTCAACATACCTCCGACTCCAGGTACGACGCCGCCCGAAAGACGTCCGCCAGGATGTAGATCAGAATGGCCACTTGAAAGGTACGCAAAACCACACCCTAAACGCAAAACATGGTTTGGTTAAACAAGATCAAAAACGAGCGCGCACAAATAAAACGTGATTGATGCTGCGCGGCTCCACGCGCTGTTCAGTTGTTGCTTCGGTCAGCCGAAGAGCGCCTGACTTTCAACGGCCTTTCATTTAGAACGGTCCAATGGGAAACATGAATCAACTTCATTTCTGCTGTTTGTCGAGGGCACCTGGCTGCAAAGTGCAGCAACAAGTCCGCTTACCAGGCGCCAATCTTTGATCAGCACGTATTTGCTGGCTGTGAAGTTGAAGGCAGGTTGGAGCTGCCCAAGCACGTTTCGAACTTTTTCGGGGATAAGAGTATGGATGGTCGAATCGAGTCCATTCCAAAAAGCATCGCAAGTCCGTGAAAGGAAGGCCATTTTGCCGAGCGCCCCAGCGTTTGGCACCAATTTCTTTTGTAAGTTGGGGGGAGGAAGAAGAGGGTTGGACCGCGACAGCGGCACGTGACCCAGAGCTCAATTGGCTCAATCATGTAAAACCTCTGGATTATTCAGCTCAATCCTCCTGGCTTGCACGCGGCACGATTCTTTGGAATTCCACAGAACAAAAAACAACACTGCCATTGGGAAACCTCCATGCTCCTTTCTCCTCCCACAGCAATTTGTGGATTGTGTCCAGGGCTTTTTGGTCGTTTTTTCAGTGATGCTGCGAATACCTTCAGAGAAAGAGCCTGGAGCGTCACAGCATTACAGCTGATCATATCTATTGTTTTGGTTGTGCATGTTTGCACATGTTTTGTTGATTTTGTTTCGTTTTGTTTGGCTGACGCCGATCCCATTCACGGCTTTGTGGTGCCACGGTCGATGCCAGCAACTGCCCCAGGTGTGCGCCTTTAGCGCACAGCTGCGAAACGTCTCCAGCAGGAAGTCGCACCCTAGGCAAAGCAACAACAATGGCAAGCAGTATTCTTAAGAGGTCATTGGCTGGAGTGAGAAGCCCATGCTTGCGGAAGCGAGGCCTTAACAGCGTCAAGCTACTCCAACCGAATCGCAGGACGTCGGACTTGCTGCTGCGCTGCTATAAAAGCGAAACGGATGGGACAGAAAACGGAAGGAATAAAAGAAAAGAGGAGATTAAAAATGACTTGGAAAAGAATGGAGTATTCGAAAAGTCGGCACAGAAACTGATCAGCACCTGGAGCGACGAGGGCGCAATAACGCCAATGGACATTCGCTTTTGGTACTTTCGAAAGCATTCGAAAGTCATTCAAAGAGCTCTCATCACGGTTGCGCTGGATGCAGCGGCGTCAGGAATTGGTTTCGTGGCAACGGGCGCAGTTGCTTCGACGTCTTTGACCGGCGAACCTTCTCCATTCGTTGTCGTGGCTGGGGTATTCGCTGTTTACTATGCTGCAGCTACATTGTTCGACGTGATCAAACTCTTGGGTGTACTTGTGTCCTTGGGTAGATTTGGGGCAGACGCCGAACTGGTTATGGCAGCGGTGGAAGAGTTGGCTTATCCGAAAGGAAAACCATTAACACGGCAAGAACTTCCAGCAGTTGATATTTCACGACTGAGACATGGTATGGATTTGGTGGCCAGCTGTTTGAAGTCTGAGAGCGCTTGCCCAATAGACAATGATTGGTGCCTCGGCCTTTCGGAAACAACCAGCGGAGCGGACAGTCTGGCTGCGTTCTTGATCCTTTCGAAGGCACAGGATGAAGGCTTCGATCCCGAGAAGTATGGAGTCAGTCCGGAAGTGTCACAGCGAGTGGCGAGTGCTTTCGTTCAGTTTGACAAGCGGGGAAAAAGTGTTTTGGACGCCATGGACCTGACGAATATGTTTAACAGGATTAACAAAGATATGAGCGAGGACGAAGTTCAAGCCGCCGTAGCAATGCTGGACAAAGAGGGGAAAGGCGTCGGGTTCGAAGACCTGGTGGGGTGGTGCGCGAGAACCGATCGGATAGTGGAAGAGGTCGCCAAGTGGGCCTCGAATCCATAGGCGAGTTGTACACTATACGTGGCTTATCAGATATTTTCGATGCAATATTTGGGGCCCAATTTTGAGGGGCTGGGGGGGCATAAGGTATTCGTTAAGGAACGAGGGTGCAGGTGCTTCTGTGGTGAAGCGTCTCCAATGAGATGAACAGGAAAATGTAGAATTTAGTGTATAACATTCTGGCGAGACTTTGTAAACTTCTACTGCGAATCTTCCATTCAAAGGCCAGGGTTGGGATGTGAAGAAAACTGTTCACGGTGTGGAGCAGTGAACCTGAAGGGAGATTCGGTTTTGTCATGTGGTCGCTGTGGGGTGTTGAATCAAGGTTTCATGTTCGCTTTCATGGGGCTTCGTGAAACAAGTAAAGCAGTAAAAAAGGGAGCGTGTGGATTGTCGCACTTTTGATCAAGTTATCCCTCAGCACCCAACAATGCAAAAGGCCATGCCAATTACAACTAACAAAGAGAACAAGAGGACTTACCTCGCAATTCCAAGATGAGCCGGGGGCCGACGGTTAGAAGAAGAAGGGAATCGTTCCTGGCCTGTGAGATGGTGAAGGGCTCACTTTTTCAGTCGTGGCCCCACACCTTGACTATCCGCACCTAGGTCTTGCTTCGTCAGGACAGAACATGGCGTCCCCCAATTTCAAGGTTCGCTTGAGACAGCTACGTTTGAAGCCCGATTTCCAGGGGTTTGAAAACTCGTCAGAATTGGGCAAAGGCGGCTTACACCTCTTCATTGCAGCAGATAGGCTGGCTCATGTGTGCCTTGGTTCTGTTTCTTGCAAAATTCACTGGTGGACAAGTTGCCACGCCTCAACTAAACATTCAACAGCTACAAAGGTATGCATTTCTGGTCGCCTGACTGTGTGCTGGGAAACCTCGATGAGAGTCTCGAGCAAGGTCCACCAAACCCCACGATCCTTTTCATTGACATTTTTTTAGGATCACAGCAGCGCTGCTATCCTGCCAACTGTACACGATTGGCATGGCTTTTGGCGCGGATGAGTTTGGGACAAATGGGATGTTCCCACACACCTCGGAGTGCTCAGCAAGCTTTGTGATGTCTTGTCTGCAGCCAGTATTCGTCACTCCATTGAATTTTCAAGTGACTGCAATGCAGCAAGCGTTCTCGACGCCGCCAGTAGTATCGAGGCCAGCGATTCTCAATCAATCCCCCATCCAGCAGATCCTGGTACCAAACCCACAACGTCAATTCATTGGTTGTGCTAATTCCCTTTTTTCTTCCCAGAACTATGCTTGAACCTCTCACATCAAAATATGATTTCTGTCAAAAGTGAATGTTTTTTTTCATGAGCAGGTCCCAATTTCGATTCCTTGCGACTACAATGGTCGTATAAGAGTGTGTATCGATCCTGGTGCTGGTGCTGCGACACAAGGAGGTAGAGCCCTGTGTGTCAATGCTGAAAAAACGCTGAGTAAGAAGTTTTGATGAGATTGGCGGTCCATTGACCCTGTGTGCTCCCTGTTCAGGCAACCCTCCTGGTCAGACACAGAGCCAGCTTCTTCACTGCACCAACTTCAACAAGGTTCCATTCACCCCCATCAAGACTGCTGGATTTTGGTTTGCATGAGAAAGGGGTGAAGCAAAAGTTTCAGGGAAGGTCTGTTCTCACGGCTGGCATAAATATGAAAATTGATTTACAAGCTCCGCCACCACCTTCACGAGTGCCATATCCTACACTCCAAAAAACGAAAACGAGAAAAAAAAGACCCCCAAAACGCCCATCGTTTGTTCCAAAATAATGTGAACCCCCATACTGCTTCCAGCACATTAGAATTCCTTGAGAGATGGGGACCAGGGATAGCTGGAACCAGAACTTTGGTGACTTACTCAAACACAGATACATGCACCAACACAGAGAAAAGCACACACAGAATACGCAGAATATGCAGCTAATCAAGCCATACCTGTTATTACTCTGCTAAGTCACTGCCGACGAAAACCCACAATCAGATTATTTTTCTGACTCTCAGCAAAATGACAAATACTGTTGCTCAGCCACCACAGTCTAAATAGCAAACACAAACACACACACACACCCAGCTATATCAAACTGTCCATCATTCTATTCCCCAGTGGCACACATTTTAAAAAGATTCCCGCAAAACCTCACTCTCCCCCCCCTGAAAATATGTGCCCAAATAAGAACTCACACGAAACAGCACCGCTTCTATGTTGATTTGTCCACTCCACGTCTCTCGAACACACTCAGCGCATGTAATAAAAAAAAAGCAGTTTCTGTGAAAAAAAGACGGCCCCCCTGTGGGAGAGACGACCCCGCCACCTTACACATAACCAATCAGCCAATCCATTGGACCGAATCCAAGCCCAGAATTTTCATCGATTCTTTCTCCTTCAACCCCTTGCTTTCCTTTGGCCACTTCAAGTCACGCCCTGCTGCTGGGTGGCATGCCCCCTCACCCCCAATCCCCCTCCTCAACAATTGGTTTAATACTCTCCTTGATCACTGTTTCCATTCCAAGGAAAAAGACTATTCCAACAAGTCTGTGATCAGCCCCATGTGGGCGAAGTCATCCAAGCAAGGAGTGTCACTATGTCTGCCCGGAACATCCGGCCGCTAGCACAACGCAAAAAAAAACACTCTTAGAATCAACATCCGAAAATATTCCAAAAATATTATAGTGGAATCTTGAAGATTTTTTGGTGTCCAAAGTGAGATGTTAGCCATAGCGAGAAATCTTGGTGAGGTTGCTTCCCAGCCAAAATTTAAAAATCATCATTAACAAACCACAATCATCAAGTTGGATTGATGCCACAGAACTGTCTGACTTCGGTAGGTCACATCAAAAAAGAGCGGCAAAAAACTTTGAAAGAAACAGTGAAGTACCTTGGTGGACATGGAGCTATTGAAGCCCTGCAAGTGAGGCCGCTGGTGCATCAACATATGATTGGACCCCATGTATCCAATATCACCATTTTTCATGCTGGACCCATCAGGCATCGAACCCAGCATCTCATGGGGGCCGTGACCTCTTCCCGGTAGTCCTTGAGACATTGGCCGTGGAGCAGGGCCCGCCACGCTGTAGCCTCCACTCATATATGGTCGGAGGGGTCCATTTGGCAATCGTGATGATGGATCCCCCGACATCACTCTCGAACCCGAATTCTGAGATGCTACATGATTGAGGTGTGCAGGATGCATTCCTTGACCAGAACCAACCGCCATTTTCTGAGACATGCCCGAAACGGAGGGTCCTGAAACACCATTCACACTATGCCCCACTGATGTACCAGCAGGGTGAGCTCCATGGCCAAGCGGTTGCATAGACGGTTGATGCATCCCCAGATGGGGATGGGATTGAAGATTGGGGTATCCACTATGCCCTTGATGACTGTACGGGCCCCCCTGATGCTGGCGAGGTCCGATGAAATGCCCAGAGGCAGGTCCTGGAGTAGGGTGGACGGTACCCATGCTGTGAACAGGCAAATGATTCTGTATCGAGCCTTGATTGGGCACTGATGTCGCACCATCTGCTGGATTCGACGTCACAGGTTGCATGTCTCCCACATGGCGGCTGGGTGCACCAGATGTAGTGCTGGGCATTGGTACAGCCCCTGACGACCTCTGGAACAATACGGGGGTCTGCTGTTGCTGAGTAGACTTACGTGGGCCAGGCTTCTCAACAATTGGGGCTTTCTGAGAAACTGAGTCAGACGGTTGGACGGCAGGACTGGGGGCAGAGGGCGGAGCCCTTGGAGCCGTGCTTTGACCCACATTGATGGAGGCAACATCGGATTCCGGGGGTGTCCTCGTTCCTTCTTGCCTGGCTGCCTGTTGCGCACTTCTTTGTTGGTGGGGGGTTGGAGCTTGCGTCAATGAGTCCTTACCTCGCTGATCAATCGGATGCGAGATAGGACTGGGGGGGTTCCCCATTGTTCTCGTCTTGTCCGGATTCACACTGGCACTGCCATGACTCACGCGGTTGCCGCCTGAAGTGAATGAATCAATTGAGACATCACTGCATAACAGCGGATACAGAAGAGCATTCCTAACCATTATCAAACTATTTCTAGCATTCAGTCAACCTCTAGCTTCCTAGGGGTCCAACCTCCAATTTAATTGGCCTACAGGCGACATCCCCAGCATTTGCTGAAACAAGAAGCCGCCTGATGGAACACATTTCCTTGCTGGTCTGTGAGAAGGGTACGACATCAATGGTACAAGACGTTTTGGCCTGTGTGGTGGAGATGCATTGTGATCGCACCTGAGACGATGGCGCCTCCACGGGATGGTGGTGGTTGAGACGGCGTGGGAGTCTGGTTCCCAGCTTCACTTCCTTGAGAAGGGGATTGATTCACCACCCCAGGCGTACCCAGAAGCGGGGGTGCCTGAGTCCCAGTACTCACATCTTGTCGTGGATGGCTACCAGCGCCAGGCTGTCCCTGAGGCTGGGTTTGCGAACCTTGTGAAATCTGGGAGGGAGGATCAGCAGCCACCACCTCCCTCGTCTTCTCACGCGCTTGGTACTCCGAAACCTCGGCTTTCAACCTCGAAATCTCGGTGTCCTTTTCGTCGATCCTTCGCTCAAGGTCTTTCACTCTCACGCGGAGGCTATTGACCTCGGCAGGATTCGGATCGGTTCCATTGGGCAGGCGATCGGAGTGGGGATGGATGCTTCTGTAAGCTATGTGATTCCCGAACACAGCTGCGGACGGCTGATGGACATCGTTGATTCGAATACCCACATTCACTCCATTCGGTCGCAGCTGTGCATTGGCCATAGCTATCCTCCTGAAGAATGATTTGATGTCACACAGCTTCAATCCAAGGAGTGCTCCTCTACGATTGGATTGGATAACCCCCACCCCCCCCCCTCTCTAAAATCCAGCCCATCAAGATTCTATCTATCAGGATGCAGCAAGCTATCTGAGTTTAAATACTAGGTCCCTTTGGTTGTCCTTTATGTGCTCCCAGATGCACATTCGTTGTTTATCGACTGCGAATTTCATCTCTGTCAGTTCATTACATTCATCGATGTGAGTTTCTGACAAGGGCGAATTCGCTGAATTCAATCAGTGCCTTTTCCTACCTGCCTCCTAGAATAGCTGGGACGGTGGATGGTGCTGATGACGATGGCTGTGAACTTGCGTCCTTTGAGCTGACACTCCGCTCCTCATATTTCTGGGGAGGCTGGGGAGTGGCAGCCGCAACCACACCTGTGGGTGTTCCAGCCACCGATCTGGATGGTTGGGGGTCTGAAGAGCTCCCTGAGTTGGAGCCAGAGGTAGAGGTTGACGTGGAGGTGTCTGCCTTTGCACTGATTGCCTCAGCTTGCTGGGCTCTTTTTCGTTTCTCGGCCTCCCTACGTTCAATCTCCCTCGCCCGTCTGGCAGCCTCCTCCAAAGCCTTCTGCCTTTCCGTCTCACGTTCCTCATCAAGCTTCCTGCAGAAAATACGGGGTCAAAGCACCTCTCTTGATTGCCATGGTGGGTCATTAACAAAGAGCCAAATGCATGAATTGACATGGAGACGATGAAGAAGTTTTTCTTCTCTCTCTCTCTTGCGCCTGTGGATATATCTTTTCAAGAAAAACACTGGCATGATCTTTCTTGGTTGTCCGTATGGCTGGGTACCTTTTTTTTTCTGCCTCCTCTCTTCGTTTCTTTTCGACTTCATCTCTCTTCACTTGTTCCAGGCGCCGTCGTTCGCTCTCTTCCTCTTCGCGTCGAACTCTTTCTGCCTCTTTTTTGGCCCGTTTTTTCTCCTGAACACCGTGCGAGAGATAGAGAGATCAGTCCTATGGAACAAAATCCAGGTTCACAAGCCCACCCTTGAACCCTAGTCTTTCCCTCTCCCCAAAACTGTAAGTAATTTACTCTTATCTGCCCCCTTCCTTCAACCCACTTGCTAACTGGGGAAGTAAATAACCCGAAGAAGAAAAAAACACACACACAAAGGGGAAAACGCATGTATTAAAAACGAGAATCAGTGTCCTAATCCTACAGCGAATGTTGGCATCTTGCACAAAACCCATCATTGAAAAAAATAACCAGAACTGGCTTTTTGCCCGAGTTTCAAGAATGTGGATGTTGAGCCACCAACCCAAAACCCTAAGGAAGAAAAAAAATCATCACTCGGTGGTGTGATCTTTCACCAATCACCACAACTAAACCCACCAGACATGCAAAAAAAAGTCCTGATTTCTTGGGCAACGTTTTTGTTTTTTGCTTTGATTAACAAAGCTACGGTACCTGGGCAATGCTAGTACAAGGTACTGCATTGTACTTTCACACACTCTACTTTCTTCTCGTTATCCCACCCTCCTCCCCGATTTGTTTTTCATTTTCCATATGTGAAATATGTGGGTGGTCATTGACCTCACCTTTCTTTTCATTCTTCGTTCACGTTCTGCCTGCGCTTTCAACTGAATTCTGTATTCTTCCATCCGCTCTGCTTCTTCCTCCTCTCTTATCAAGGCTTCCTGTCTCTTCAATGATTCAGCCTCTCGATAAGCAACCTACAGCAAAAACAATATTCTTTATCTGATCAACATCACTATGACAATCATTGGGGGGAAAACGGACAACATTGTTTTGAACACACATTGAACCAACTGGGATGAAATATACAACTAGAAAAAAAATTGACAAGTGCACCCCTATTACCCAGTGGAACCCAATTTGAAAAGCATTCAGATCCATCCATCATTTATTCTATTTTATTTTATTTTGACAACATGACGATGAAAATACATCACAGTTCAAGAAAATCAAGCTTCCTTTAAGTGTATCAACACAAATCACTACACACAACATAGCATTTTCTAAATTTCTTTGCAATACGGCTCCTACCTCTAGATGCTCTGTGAAAATGTGTGAAATGACATACATTTCTACAGTTCTCTTGCCCAGCTCTGCTAATCGACGCTCATCTCGCTCGATCGTATCTTTCACAGATTCATCATCCTGGCCGCTTCTCATGGCAGACCCATCCGCAGCCTGAAAACAGAAACACATTAATAATTATTAGCATTAAAATTAAAATTAATCATTGACATTAATCATCGCTATCATCAATGATTAAGAAAACAAAACACAGGCACACACATTACTCATCAAGCTCAATATCACCCCTTGACAAATTCTCGTCACTCTTTTAAATGTATATTGTATATTAGTGAACCAACTTCACTTTCAAGTGCATTCAGGAGACGAGAAAAAGGGATGAACATGCGTTTGTACATAAATGGGTAATCAAGAAATCTTACCTTTTCATCCCTACCGCATGGAGGGATGGTTTCATTGGCAGCCCGCTCGAGCACCCTTATGACATCTCCAGCAACCAAAAATACGCCCTGATGAGCATCGATGACAATGTTTGGGTCGTCATTTCTGCCCAACTTTCCCTATGCCAAACAGAATTTTTTCACTGGAGTGCGACACTACACCCAACTATATATCTCTGATAAAACAAAACTCAAACAAAACATCCCTCATGTGCGTGAATTTTCGTCGAAATTCACAAAAAATAATAGAAAATGGATTGCCCAGAAGCAAGGTATTGTATTGATGTGAGGGTTGCACATTAAATTGAAATGGAATTGATTTGATGATGTGGTCGGGGAATGGCTGTGTAATATTGTAATGCGAAAATCAATGATAGGAACCATTTGCCTGCTTCACTAATAAGCCATCGATCCTATCAATCCTTGGGTGCATGCATTTCCAAAAAAATTGGCAAGCAGCCCCATCGGCATCAAGAATGAAAAACAACCTAGCTCCCCTCTTCCAGTCTTGCCCTCGGTAATAAACACTTTTGCCATGTGTAGGTGGTTTGTTTTTTCCATACATGGTCTTCCATTCTTAATTTTTATTTTCATAGTTTTCATTGCGTATTTTCTTTTTTTAAGGGAAAGGGTCCACACCTGAAACCACATCCTGCTTTGTTCCTCTAATTGTCTGCATCCACAAAATAGAGCATCCATGACCAGTGTGGAAGTGACCTCTTTCTCATTGAAGAATCTTTTAACAACTCCCTGAAAGGCACGGACCATAAAAATTTCAAAAAATGTAGGAAATTCTTGATTCAAAATACAATTACTGCTCGACACATGGTTAATTCTTCGAGTGACTTTTTACTTTCACTTAAACGGTGAACACCTACTGAATTTACTCTCGGAAAGATGGAAAATAGAACAAATATTGTATTTTTTTCTACATATTTTTATGTCAAGCACCACACCTACTGATGCTACAATATGAAATCCGGAAATGACTTATCGGGTAGTCAATAAAATTCTCCTCAAGGAAAAAGCATGGATGAAATAAATTTTTCGTGAGTGGTGGCCAACCCTAAGTAAAACAAACAGTTTCAATTTTTGCATTAAATTTCCATGTTCCCTGGACAGCATTTGTGCACCTTGAGAATGACATCTTCCATGTCCAGAATATTCTCTTTCTTGATGTCATCGACCAGGCCTCTCCAAAACGCTCGAAAAGTGTTGGGGTCTTGACGAATCCAAGCCAGTCGCTCCCTGCGTTCTTCCACAAACCTCCGGCAAATACCCTCCACGTTCGTCAAGTAAACACGCACCAGTTCACGTCGATACTGAGGGTCTAAGCAGCGAAAAGGTCGATCCACACGATCTCTGGAAATTGAAAGAGGAAGAAAAATAACCTCTGTTAATTGATAAAGAGTTTTATATATATATGTATGTTAACATGTAACACTTGCCTGTCTTCATTTTTTGCTGTTTTTTTTTTCATTCTTTTATTTGAATTGATTAACTGAACCGAAAAACATGGATTATGGAATTCCATTTGCATGTAATTTGAGACACAGTCAACTTGGAGCAGTTCAAGAAGTGAAGAAGGAAGAGCACTGTGAACATTTACTTCATAAATTCTCCAATTCATTTTCGTAGTCATTGCACATTAAGGATCCTTCTCTTTTCCCCTCCAATTCATTTTCAGGCTTCCAAGATTCACAACCAAACCAGCAAACATACTTCTAACCAAAAAAAACAAGAAAGCATTTCCCAACCTGATGACTTGAACCTGGGCCTTGATGACTAACGTGTCAGCGACGGTAAATCCATCCAGCACTTTCGACAATTCCATGAATTTTTTCCATCCCCAATCATGCTCCTTTTTGCAAAACCGATGCAGAGTGTCTGTCATGGGAAAAAGTAAGACGTTCAAAAACAATAATTCCTTGCGTCCTCTGGTACACCCAGACAAAAACAAATTTATTGTCACAAAAACATTCTTAATATCTTCATTTTGTCATGTTACCGTTGAAATATTCCCAGCGTTAAAATATGTTGGAGATCCGGCATGCAGTTTTCCAGTTCACTTTTTTTTCCAATCAATTTACTAGAAAAAGTTTCACTTTTGTATGGCCAGAATGATCACGCAATGAACCTTGAAGAATAACTATTTTCCACGTCCCTTGAAAAATATTTACTGGCTGAAAGCACCTGAGTATTTAGACTTTTTGGGATCCTTGTTCACAACCGCTATGGTGAATTGTGCAAAATGGCTCCACCCTAGAAACACAAGACAGAATGAACCATAAAAGATAAGCAAAAAAAAACTTACTTGCGATTACTTCCCCCCCAAAAAAAAATCAACATGGCCTCCCGTCTGCGAAAAGCAACGTAATCGCAACCACCCAAAATTTCCTTTACATTTCATGGTAAGAAAACATGGGTGGCATTCATTTCATCCGCCCACTTTCTTTTTTCTTGAGATATTTTTCCTCACTGATATGTTTATTTTCTGATTAAAAAGAGCGTGGGGTGAAAAAGGAATAAATATTTAATTTGAGAAACAGGAATTATGGACTCACCCGGTAGTAGTTTGTCATAGTCCGCGACGCATAAGAACAGCGAGAGGTGGTTGCACACATCACAACCCTGGGGGTAAACAAGGATATACCTGACCAAAACCATGTCCACCAGTCACTCCAACTCCCAACCCATCAACTACTCTGTTCTAAAAATGAACAAAGGAGAAACACACACACACACACACACACACGAAGGAAAGAAAAAAAAAAAAACATTAGAGTATCGCGTGTTCAGTTTTGGGTTATTTTTCAATCTTTTTTTCAATTTTCCCCTGCGTCATTGATGGGTTTTTCTTGTGTTTCTGTTTGTTTTAGTTGGAAAATGGCTGAAAAAAAAAAATCTCTCCCTCCCGAAGCAAGTGTATGTTTATTTGGTTGTTTTTGGACCGTTTTTCCAGTTTCCCTGAAGGTCTTATTTCTAGAGAACAAAACAAGCCAACAAGATCTGGGATGGAAGTTCCATCTAACTCTATAGAGTGGAAGGTTTTTCTTTCAGCCCCAAACAGAGGAGCAGTTGGTGTTTGGGGGAAAACCTTGCTGTGGGATTTTAGGCTGGCTATGAGGGGTAATATGTTTTCTCGATTGAAATCGATTCTCACCACTTATAGCTCCCAACCTCAAAGACGTTGCTTCGCAGTTCCCTCTTGCTCGTCTCGGAAAAATTCTCAATCTTCCAGGTAAACTTTCCGTACAGTTCGTGAGGCCTCGGCCCTGCACAACCACCCGGATGGGAAACAATCAGCGCGAGAGACGTTCTTGACCCTTTTCTCGACTGTCAAAACCCTTCCTTTGAAACACCGACGTGCCTTAATTCTTCCCATTCTTTTGGATTTTCGTTTCCCTGTAATTACGTGCGTGAAATCTGCCAAGACAGAGAAGCTGGGTCCGAGGCTTGGGTCTGGGTCTGACCAGGGGATGGACGGACACCCACCGTCGCTCTCCTCTTCTAAATACGTCGAGCTCGTTGCCACGCAGTCGATCGCGGAGCGTCGAGACCTCAATTCAACTGCTTCTGGGGTGTCGGGTGTGACAGACAGTATCCCATCAGCCACAGGGGGCCCCTTTTCTTTAGTGTTGTTTCCGGCGTTCAGCGCCTCCCTCAACCGGGCATTAGACATCCTTTCTGTCCTGCTTTCAAACTTCGCACTGCCCCGGTCCACAATCGAGCATTCGCAGTTTCCAGCGAAACTTCCACAGATAAAAAAACTTCACTGCAGTCGAGGGGTAACGTCACTAGGCGGTAACCAGCATAACTCGAGACAGTTTTTCTTTTTTTTCTTTAGTCCCTTTGTTCGCACGACAAGCGCTGTGAAAACACGCCCTCTCAGCACACACTGTAAACCTCCTTTCCCAGAGACAATAAGGGTCGTCGGCCTTCGGGCGGTGGAGGTATGCTCTCGCTCGCGAGCCCAAAAAAAAAAGAGGTGTGCGAAATAGACCTCTGAATCAAGGCTCCAAACAAAGCTGGCAAAGCGTGTCAGCAAATTCGATTGTTGCGATTTCCTTCCAATCGAAATCGTGCACCAACCTTCGAAAAATTGCGTAGATTGCGCTGGGGACTTTTGTAGGGAGGAAACGAATCTTAATGTGAAGCAAGCTGACGTACGCTGTACCCACCCACGTGAACGGCACCATCAGAGCCCAAGGAAAATCGCGATGGGAAATGGGAACTTTGCTCTTGCCTCCACGTCGGACTGATTTGACACATTTCACGAGTTTTATCCGACGTGGACGTCAGATTAAGCAAAATTCCTGGTTGGCATCGCGATTTTCCAAAGCGCTGAAACCGCACCAGTGTGATTGATTCTCAAACAAGTTCGTAAATAATCAATTGGAATGCTTCACAAATGGCGGCGCAGGACATGAAGGAGCACCTTCCTGGGTTGATCTCTCCACAGAATGCCCAAAACCGGGCAAAGTTCTTTTTGTTGGAGACACCTGGTTTACAGTGCTGACCCTTGTTCAAATTACAAAACCTGGAAAGAAAGAATTTTCGAGAAGTAAAAAATGTCCAAAAATAATTCAGGCTACAAACAACTGGTCACTGACGGACCACCCAAGATTCGCCATCACGGTATTCATAAAAGGCTTTGTTGTGCATAATTAAGCGGTCATCAGCAAAGTAGAAACTGTCGGATTGGTGCTCCCCTGGGCTTTTCTCCTGAACATCACAAGCATTGTTACAGTCACGGTGACCATAAAAGCAATCGAAGAGCCAGAGGCCCAGATTGCTTTCAATCAGATGCAACCACATTCAGCTATTGCTCATTCGGGATTGAACAGAAACAAAAGCGCTAAAGAATACTCTGGCAAATACATCACTGTCGAGTCTAAAATAGGTTGAATCATCTGGTTATGCCAAAAAAAACTCACGAATTCGTCAATTTCCTCCTCTGATTTTTGAGGCAAGTCATAAATGCCCTCCCATGAGTTTTCAGAGCCAGGGATGCAGAATCCAAAGTCGAACGAGAAGCTTCTTATGAGCTCTCCCTGCCATTTTAACATTCACTTCAATCAAAAGACATTTCAACTGCTGTTATCCAAAGCGATAACATTATGACGGAGACTGTGTTCTTTCAAGAAATGCGAAATGGGCATTGCTAAGGAATAAAGTAGTCTTGCATGGGTAGACCTCTTCACGCAACTAACATTACGTATGGCTTTTTATTGAAGGGCCTGTGCTTGTTGATGAAATAAATGATTTCAAAACTGTAAACTCTAAAGTATGAACTCAAAATATGTATAAACTTTGTGGAACACACAAGGCATGAAAATTTCCTTCCTGCACATCAAAAAAACAGAGAGCATTTTTACTTGGAGGTGGAACCGTGGCTAATAGTCATTTTGTCCCTGTACAATTCTTCATTCAAAAACTGTTGAGTCTCTGGGTACATAGTTATTCAAGCAACTGACCTTGAAGTAATGCCTTTCAATCATCTTGAGGGAGTTCACGATCACATCTGCTCCAACACCGAAATTTAGCCTGAAACACAAAAAAGCTTGATACACGTCTACATTATGCTCTTGGCAGAAAAGTATTATATATTTTGTATTTTGTATATTCTCGGTGTTTCAATGGTCGTAGCACAATTGACATATCTACATTATCTTCTACGCTGAATTCAGGAGAATCCACAATCCTGATTTTCTGAATTTTTTGCCCTTTTTTATCGCTCCAGTGGTCTTAGCTCTATCTTGGAGGCCCATAATGCAGTACTTACAGTGTTCGTATATTCTTCATTCTCAGAAATCTGAGTGGAAAGCAATAGCTGACTGCCCGGCAAGGCTCTTGGTTTCCAGGGCCTTCCATCACCGACATCGGACTGCTGGGTTTGCTCGATATCTAAGTGGTCGATGCCCCAAGAAAGCACAACAACAATTACCGTGCCATAAGCTAGTCTTTATGATTACGCTGAACTGAAGCAAAGTGCAGTCATTTCTATGAGAATTGTTTCATGTCGAGATGTGGGATCAAGTGATTGGATGAGATTTGAAGCATTTGGTGGGTTTCACAATTTTACATACCCATTGTTCTATCTGCACATGTAAATATGTGTGTTGATTTTTCTACATGGGTTGAACATTAATTTTATCTCCAGTATCCAACCCTTTTCTTGTCACCGTGAAGGAAAAGTGTAATCGATTCGAATTCAGTGGGTCAGTCATGCACACTTAGAACCTACCTTCAGCATAAGTTCCCCTGAATCACAATCTCGTATTTCGAATCGCATGAACTCCAGGCCAATGTTATTTGCTGACATCGGGCAAAGGTATCCTGGATTGTTTAAATCAACCTCCTTTAACATGGTTGGCAGTATTGGATGGAATTTTTGGCTATATCTTGGCTCAGCTCAGTTTCCTCATTTACTTGTCAACATTTCAACGTCGTACTTGTGCATGGTGGCTTTCACCTTAATTTGTGATATTTGTATCTTATTTGTTAATTTTATGTCCTATATTGTCTTTTGCTATCTTCTGCCTAGTGCTCATTTCTGTCTGTTGGTTGGCATATTAGAATATAACACTTCTTTGTGGCACCCTTGGATCTGAACGTCGGCTTTGTGAGTCCAAACGTGCATGTTGTTGGGGGTACTTTTAGATGCATTTGGATCAACATCATTGATTTCATGTCTGCATGCGCGCCAAAAGCTCATCTCTTCTCTTTGCACTTCGTTGGATTTGCAGTAAAGTCAATTCCCTTTCACCAGTGTCTAGTTTTTTATGTTCTCACCATCCGTAGGGCCTTCGAGAGCCAAAACGGTTTCAGGGGTGATGATTTCTGACGACTCTTGAGCCATATCGTGGATTGATCTGCGTTCTTTTCCTGCTCCTCAACCTATTGTTTTCCGTATAAAACTGAACGGGCTCGTTATCGTTTTCGTTTTCTCCCGTCTTTTTTGAATCATGTGGAGATGGTCGTGGATTCCTGGCAGTTATTCGACGTCTTGATGACGTCTTTTGCCAATCTAGAGTCAATTCCAAATATTATTGTCTTCTCCTGCCAAAATTTCATGCATTGCCAATTGTACCTTCCTTGGCCTCTATTCTTTTTTGTTTTTACACTTGAGATTTTACCCCCCTCCAAAAGAATTTCAAACAAAAAAAACGATCCTCTCATTCCCACTGCTTCCCCCAACCCTGAACCAATCAAAAACCAAAGAAGAAACAGAAAACTAAGGGGTACCAAGGCTCAGCGCCCTTGAACAGAAAGGAACAGCGACTGCAAAATGACTGGTTTTTTGAAAATGATATGCCCATATCTAGTGTATCTACAATATGACAGCCTGCCAAGTTTTCCAATCGAAACAAACCCAACGGATTTAAACTTTCACCCTGTCAAATATCCTAAGCTTCGTCCAACTCTTCCTCTATTTGCTCGAAATCTGCCATACAAGATTCAGCACTCGCTATCATTGCCTGGAAAGGAAACAAATCACACACACACATGAGATGGAACAATATTGAGAACAGTCATTTCGACAATTGGAAAACTGGATGGAATTGGATGGAGCCTATTTGCCACACATTTGAGTGAAGAAAACAGAGTGTGAATTGGATTGGAGAAAACCAACCTTCACTTTGGAGTATTCTTCGGCAATCCTATTGTATTCCTGCCCAAGGCCTTCTCGCTGCTGCAAGTTCGATTCCACCTGAATGATAATTACACAAGAGCTGGAATTTGTCGATTGGCTATTTTGCAGCCACGTCACAGCATGCACAATGCAAAAGAATACTACGGTTTACCTCCTTTAGTTGCTCTGTCGTTTTGTTAATCTCAGATTCGAGTTTTCTGTGGATTACTTCCAAGGCTCTGTTGACGTGTGCTGTGTAAGTGCCGGCTTCAATCTCAGATTTCACAGCCTCACTTTGACTGGAAAAACACATTCACAGATGCAAGAGAAGATCAAGGCCCATACAACTCAGTTTTCCACAGTGTTGCATCAGAATTTTCGGACGCAGGGGAGGATTTTTTTGATGCACCATGCATTTCTCTAAATCCAATATTAGGGGCAAAAACTGACCTGGATTCGACTTCGATAAAATCCTTATAATACTCCACTTTTCTCTGCAATGCACGGGACACACAAACCACCGTATGAGCCACTGACTATCTTCAATCTGAAATTTGCTCCGCAGCTGAAGATAATACATGCCTAGTTTTTTATCGACCAGTAGATGGAAAGGAAATGAAGGTACAGAAATGGTTTGGAACGACTGCCACATCGAAAAGTGTTTCACCATGAAAAAAGATGCAGATGGCCACGAAATTAAGCAACCCCACTCTTAATCTCATTTCACTCTTTCTGGTACCTTTTCATATTCAACATTTCCTTCAGCAGCATAATCTACTATTCGCTCTGCACCTTCAAAAATCTCCATCCGGATTGAGTGGCATTTAGCCAGTTCGCTCAGAATCTCTTGTTGAATTTTATCCAATGCGATCCGGCCAGTCACCACGGCATCCCTTTTCAACCTCAAGTAATTCAGGCAACAATCGTGCCGATCTGGGAGGAAAAAGAGCACACCCACCAAAAATGTTTTGCAAAGGAGATAAGTAAATGAATCTGGATAACTCCACAAAAAAAACACCACCACCACCACCAACAAGTTTAGATGCAGAGATAAAAGTAAGACATTTGATGACCATTGAATCGCTTGAATTTTTTTGACACCCACTAAAATGTGTGATCAAAGGATTTGAAAAAACTTGGTGAGATGGGATGCTTGAAAAATGTACCTTGCAGCGAACCCTCACAGCTTTCCATTCCATCCTCCCTGCACCAGACGTGAATTTCCTCTGCACGCTCACGAAAACGGCCCGAAACCTCGGCCACCAACTCAGGACCAGGCTAAAAGACACAGCAGCAAAAAGAAGCACATTTCTCATTTCATATTTCAAAACACTTGTTTCGAAGTTAGCCCATCCATTTACACCTCACTTTTCCAATGCTCGATTCTTTCCTCTCCAACCAACCGCACCCAGCATTGATTTCATCCCAAAATGCAGGTGCCCATTTGAACCACCCTTACAAGGTGATTGATTGACCAGAATACCTGACGGTGATCTCTGAATGTGCTTTCCAAAATTTGCTGTTTCGTCAACCCCAGCATCCCCCTCCTTGGGCCCCCCCAAAACAATTTGTATTCGCCCATGTCCATCCCATCTGTCTCGAAACTTCGCCTTCTTTTGGGTGTGTGATTTTCGTCAAATTCTGGATCCATCCCATCCACATCTTTATGTCTGGCAGGTGTTCCACCGAGTGTCAGACTTTGAATTGTCACAGCAGCCTGGCATTGTCAGGGAATTCAATAATCGGACTCCATGCATCACCAATAACTACAATTCAACCAATCACATCAACCCCCTCCCCCCCCCCCCCTCTGCTTTCAGCCACGGAATCAATTGCAGACTGATGCACTTCAACCTTGACTTGTCTTTCTAGTTCTACTTGACCCAAAATTACATTTGAAAGAAAATATCTGAGTCGGTCAGAAGTGGAACTACTGTCACCATTTTTTTTGGGGGGAAAGAACACGCGATAAATGGACCTGTTCTCTAATCTTGGTTTGATTGATTTTGTGCCGGGAGTTTTCATTTGGACGAGTTGTATTTCCTGTGAACTGACCTCGAGCCCCAATTCCACTGCCGAGCGCAGGCTAGCTTGTATTGAAGATTTTCTCGAGCTCTGGTCCTCATTGCAAAATGCAATTATTTCTGACAGCAGGGCGCTGTGCAGGAGATACCTAAAACCACGAGATTTTAAGGATCATAAAGAAGCACTTGGGTGTAGTCAGAAAAACACACCAGGATGTCTTGAAGCCAATGCAACCCCCCCACCAAGAGTTGAGTGCTGTAAGGGGTGGAAGCGTCTAAACTATGTTCCACAGTTCAATCATTTTACCCTTAGCTATCCAGTCCTCAGAAAAAACTAAGGTTCACAATGGAAATTTGCACCTTCAAGGTATACTGTGGAGATAAATTTTCTTGAAGGTAACCTACCCCAATTTCGCCTCCCTTAGTTCTGGGGCCATG
Source organism: Bryopsis sp. KO-2023 (assembly GCA_030272585.1). NCBI lineage: Eukaryota > Viridiplantae > Chlorophyta > Ulvophyceae > Bryopsidales > Bryopsidaceae > Bryopsis > Bryopsis sp. KO-2023. The sequence continues at coordinate 5,913,572 of BSYQ01000007.1, read as the reverse complement.
GCCTCTTCCTGCTCTTTTCGAGAAGCCTCCGCTGGGGAAGGACACAACATCACACAAAGCGTTTTTATCAAAGAGGATTCGACGAGAACGGAACAGACGACGTCTATGCAAAATAAATGCCAGAATCAAGAAAGCGATTGTCACTCTTAAACCGTCTGACTGTCAGGCTCTTTCCGTGTCCGGCCGCCGCGCACACTCTTGCATCAATAATACACCCAACATAAACATTTCGATGGTTCGACGAGGTTTATCGTTTTCCCATTTCTCCAAAGAATCAAGCTCGGAGAGTATTGTTCACGAGTGTCATCGACAGGAACAGCTCACCTTTTTCGCCATTCGCTTTCAGAGCGTCCCACAGCGATCTGAACCTGTGGTCGACTGTTTGCTCTGGAAGCTCGGGAATGTAGTTCAAGAGGCTGGGGGCACCCATTTCAACTGGACGTACAACCATTCTATTTTGCACGCCTGCGTTGAAGTCGAACGCCATGAAGCAGAGCCGAGTCTCAACTCTCAACCTCACTGAAGCTACGAGCAAAGTTGGGCAGTTTCCTTGCGCGTTATCCTCCCTCGTTCCGAAAACGAAACTACGTAATGAACGTGAACTCCCTTCAGTCCGAATGCCATTAGTCCGAATGCGTGTCAGTCCGAATGCCGTAAGTCCGAATGTCGCAAGTCCGAACGCCATCAGTCCGAATGCTGTTACTCCGAAATTTAAAAAAGTGTTGATTTTCCACGTCGTCAAGTCCGCGCGGACTCCACGCTTCAGCGACACACTTCTTGCTCCGAACCAAGGTCCGCACGGCATCAGCAGCACGACGGAGGGCCGCCGAAATCTGTACCAAGTCTTGCTTGACCACTGCTCCCACCACTGCTTTCCGTCGTCCTCCACCACCAAGAAGGGCCCTGGCGAAACGTCGAAATCCTGCGTCGGGCATCGAGCTCGCCCCGCGTGACACTCCTGCCCTCTGCGGGACGCAGAGCTTCGTAGCGTAATTCCTTAACTGCAACCCAGTTTGGAAATAAACCAGTTTGCTGCATGGCACACCCTCAATTGGTACAGTCAATCCTGTGTGATTCCTTAAGTTTTGGTTTGTGTTACAATGCCAAAATGCCAAACTCTGTTGGCATTGCCTGCAGAAGTGTGGTATCATCCCACACTATATATAGATATAGGTTGAGGACCTACAGGACAAGGCGTGAGTGTGTTGTTTTCACCCCTGCTTTTTTTTCAGGAAAAAAGTGAAGACCTTGGATTGGGATGCAGATGGCACTCCTGGTCATTGAGGTTCATGATGGGATGCCACTCCAGGTCACTCTGATGCCACACCTGGGAGGTGGGATGCCACCCCCACACCAGGCAGACTGGGAGTGGAGCCCACTCCAAGAAGAAACAGATGGGATGAAACCCCAACTCCTGGAAGATTGAGTTGTGCAATTTTACGGTGGAGATATTTTGTCAGAATGAAGTTATGCTGAAATTGTCCACACCGTGTGAGTGTAAAGACATGTTTTTTAAATCCAAATTTCGTATGTTTCCAGCAAATGTGATGGGATCGGGAAATTGAGGAAAGAAACAGGCCTTTGGCTGATGATGAGGTCGATTCCATGCTGGCCGGAGAGAAAGAAGGATACAAGGTGGGGTTCATTCGGATACTATCAGAAGTAATATTAATCTCTGATACCTTGCATGCGATGATGTGGATTGCAAAGGAAAAACACTGTTTTTGGCAACTTTTGGGTAGGATATTTAAAGCCACCTCGTTCTGGAGTTGGAAAACGCATGTGGAGATGTTTTCTCGTCCTTTGTTATTATTTGATGGGGCCCCTTAGCTTGCTGCTCTTCACATCTTCGACCCCTTGGTCTTTGAGTGAGACATATTCCAGCTTTTCATGGTGGCATGCCTGTCTTTTGGCTAAGATGTTTTTCTCCTTCTGCTTGACTTCAATTCTTTCCCCCTTGCCCCTAGATCTTGGACCCACCTCAAGGCTATCAACCGATTCGAACTCCAGCAAGAAAAGTGACAGCAACGCCCACCCCCATCGGAGGCACCCCACTATACAGCATTCCCGAAGACAATGTGTGAGTGCAACCCTCCTGTCTGCATGAAATGATCTGGAACAATTTTTCCCTGTTTTAAAGCTGGCTGATCGACAACCTGACAATCACGGATTTTGCCCTGGTTTTTTTCTTCCATAACCAACCTTGCTAAGAAAAGACATGGCATATACCCACTGGTGTTTTGTCGATTTCGTTTGTGGGATATGCATCAAGAATTGAATAGATAATTATATTTCGGACCGTGGATCCACCGAACAATCCTCGTCCGGGCCGGTCACTGAGAACTCGTTGGTTTGCTGAGCAACCAAAAAGGTTTGCATACGTCTAATTTTGGACGGACTGTATTGTGCAGATTGGGGAGATCTGATGTTCCAGCCACCCCTGAGGGGCTGCCAGAAATGAAGCCTGAAGATTTGCAACACTTTGGGGTCTTACTTCAAGAAATCAACGAAGGAGACCTGAACTCGGAGGATTTCAAGGAAAGGAAAATCATGAAGCTGTTGCTGCAGGTCAAAAATGGATCCCCCCCGCAAAGGAAGTCCGCTCTCAGCCAGCTGCCAGACAAATCCAGGTAGTTCGGTGCAGGAGCCTAGTTAAATCAGATCTTGCCATTGCTGATGCAGCCCACTCTGGAGGATGAAGAAAGGCATTTGCTGGTCAAGGTGAGTCCATTTTTTCGCTGTTTATGACTAACGGTTTCGGCTTTGGGACAGTGGGGAGCCAAAAATAAGAGAAGTTGTGCATTCAGTTTGTCTTGTTTGCACATCTTGGGAGGAAACTTATATTGAAATGGTGCTGGAAGTGGATCAATTTGTGTTAGGTAAACAATTGTGCTCACCGAGTGTGTGTGTGTGTTGTTTCTGGTCAGGTGATTGAACGGATCCTCTTCAATCTGGATGAGTTGGTCAGGCCTTTCGTTCACAAGATCTTGGTCGTTATCGAGCCTCTGTTGATTGATGAGGACTGCTATGCCAGGGTGGAGGGCAGAGAAATCATCGCTAATTTGTCGAAAGCAGCTGGGCTGCCTTCCATGATTGCAGCCATGCGACCAGACTTGAACAAAATGGATGAATATGTCAGAAACACCACAGCGAGAGCGTTCTGTGTGGTCGCATCTGCATTGGGCATTCCCAAGTTGCTCTTGAAGGCGGTGTGCCTCAGTAAGAAATCATGGCAAGCGAGACATACGGGTGAGTCAAAATTCCATTTTGTGCAAGCTGAGCAACTGGTCTTTTGCTGGGGTCCGTCCTAGCGAATTTCAACAATGTTTCTTTTTGGTGCTCCACCTTCTCTGGCCATAAAAACTGTTGTTAATACAGGAACACTTGCTGTCTGTTTTTTCTGTTTTTTAAACCAATGAATCTGCATCCAGGAATCAAGATCGTGCAGCAAATAGCCATTTTGATGGGCGTGGCAGTGTTGCCACATTTATAAGCACTGGTGGATATCATCAAGCACGGATTGGTGGATGAGAACCAGAAAGTGAAAACCTTCACGGCCCTGTCTTTGGCGGCGTTGGCTGAAGCTGCTGCTCCTTATGGAATCGAAAGTGTCGATGATGTGTTGGAGCCTCTCTGGAAAGGCATCCGTACATTGAGGGGAAAAGTGCTGGCCGCTTTTCTCAAGGCAATCGGTATGCAGTTCTGTGGTCAATTCTCCCTTGTAAGTGTTCTTAGAATCTGAATTTATTGTTCCTTGGCTGCTGGCACGTTTATTTCCAAAATTGTTTTTCTTCTTCCCCTTGTTTTTGGGAGCTACAACACCTCTGCGGACCCTTGTTCAAGTTGCTAGTTTTTCGCTGCAAAAAAAAACTTCTGCGCCAGATTTCTGAATCATTCACCCAACTATGCATCCACATATGGATATTCTTTTCGGGAATGCCTTGGGACTCGATGCATATCTTGAGTGAAATTTGGGGCAATACATCTGATTGAAAACAGAGTGCAATAGCATAGGTCGGTGGAAATGTGAAGTCAAGGTCTAACGACACATTTTGAACAGAGGGTCAATTTTTTTGTGTTTTCGTGTGCAGGATTTGATTCCATTGATGGATGCAAGATATGCTAACTACTACACTCGGGAAGAGATGTTCATTTAAATTCGCGAATTCCAAACACCCGACGAGGAAATGAAAAAAATCGTACAGGTGTGTATAGATCACTTTGGGAAGAAACCTTTTCAAAAACGTGGAAATGTTGGCACAGGTTAAGATGCAGTCTGGTGTTCCAAGTTGTTCATTCAGTGGTGGCGTTGGCTGAAAAGGTGGGCTGCGGGGATATCATCAGCCGCATTGTGGAGGATTTGAAGGACGAAAGTGAGCTGTATCGGAGAATGGTGGTGGAAACCATTGACAAGGTTATTTCGAAACTGGGGACGGCATATATTGATGCTCGGTTGGAGGAGCTGCTGATCGACGGCATCTTGTATGCCTTCCAAGAGCAAGTGAGTTTTCTCCACTGGTGGGGACAATGCTAGTCAGGAGCGCAATATACGAAACCGTATTTTGAATTGTTTTAGGCATCTAATTGACATAAATTTCTGCTGTCGGTTGAAGGTGAGCGATGATGCCCATGTCATGCTGAACAGGTTTGGAATGGTGATCAATTCCCTGCACAATCGAAGAGCGAAGCCCTACCTCCCCCAGGTCTGCGGTACCATCAAGTGACGGCTGAACAACTAAGCTGCGAAAATTCGACATCAAGCCGCTGACCTGATCGCCCGAATCGCCCTCACGACAGAGCTTCTCCTGTGGATTGGATTTTAATTATGTTTTTTTTTTTTTCGGATGCTGGAGTATTTGGAAAACCAACCTGTAGGAATCAAGCTGGTGAAAAAAAAAGATGTTGTTGTTGTCTTTCACGAAAAATTTTGTGGAGATATGTAAGGAGGATTGTGTTCGTCCCTGACGGGTGAACTTCCACCCATCACCCAGATTTTGGTTCAGTTTGGACAATGAAAAGAAAAAATGTCATGAAAAAAGTAACAAGCAAAACATACAAAAATAAAAAGAAATGAAACTGAAATAAGGTAAAAGGAACCACCTACCAACCCTCATGCCCCTCAACATATATTGAGTCAGTCAGCAATTGGTTCCACAAGTCACAATATGGCCAGTACCCCCGAAGCACTCCCACATATCACTAAACACTGTAATTAGTGGCGGTTTTATTCTGGTAGCATCCAAGATGAGGAAGCTTTGCTGTACTTGATGAGGAGCATCCGCTACATCACCACAGAAAAGACATACTGGATGAATTGCTGGAGAAGGGGCTGGCAAGAAGCCTAAACGTGCAAATGACAAGAGATGGGATTTGCTCTGATCTACGAAGGTACCTTCAAATCAGCCAGTCATAATTTCTTGAAAGAAAGAAGAAAATAGTTTTTTTTCCCTCCCAAATTTGCCAGACTTGTGCAGTGAGAGTGTTTATGGCATATCATGCTCTATGTGGGGCAAGGGTGTTTTTGCATTGTAAATTTCAGCATGGAATTTTTTTCTTTGCAGATCTGTGTGAAATCGCTAACAATTTGGTGATAGATTCCCCGCCTCGACTGGAGGTCTTAGTCAAGTACAATTTCCTGGACATCATGGGGGAGTATGTGATACGGGAGGATTTTTCGGTCAAGAAAATGGCTGTGCTAGTTCTTGCCAACTCAGCAGCAGTTGCATCAGACGAGGTACATCACTGGGATGGCAATTTGCAATTTGACATCGACGAGCCACCACCATCACCAGCCAGTGATATTCTGGGTTTTAGCCAGTGACATTGATCTGTTCCCAGCAATACCCCACCCACATAACGAACAGGCATCCAGAATCGTCCTGAACTTGGGTATCATTGACGTACTTTTTTGGATTTTTTAAATCATAGGTCATCCGAGATTACTTCGCAAACGAATTAATCATAAAATCGTTCGTCAAAGTGTTGGTGTCGCTGGACTGAACACGATTTTAGCATCAGGGGAACTCACAAAACAGGAGTGGAAGACAATCATTTCGCCGAAATGATTGAAGAACTTGGAGGGCGGGATGGCCTTGACCGGTGAGGAGTGCTTTTGTTTTGTTTTGTTTTACAAGGGCTAGTTTTTCGACTTCTGAAATGCGCCTTTTGTTGTGAGTGGATGATGCCTGCTTTCTTTTTGGGAAAATTCCAACTTGGATGGGCATAGAAATAGGATGACTAACCCACTTGCTGATCGGGGAGTTATTCTTTCTATTTAGCAGTGAGGTTACCCTTGCATCATTGTGGCAAAAAAAAATTACCATTTGCATCAGCTATCTGGACTGCATTTTTGTTGTGAATCTGATCATCAGGTTTGATAAGCATAGGGCGTTGCACTACTCTATTTCAGAAAAAGGGGTGTTCTTTTTTCTAATAAGCTGTTGAAAGCACTTTTTTTCTTTCCTTGCAGGCTGGCGATTCGTGAAAATGAAGATCTTTCTGAAACAGCCAGGGAAATTTTGAATGATTTTTATGACTCTAAACTAGATTTCGAGAATTTTCCCCCTACCTAACCTGCCAGTTTTTTCTTTTCTCTTTTTTTGTGGCATAACTTACCTTGGCGAGTTCCGTGTTGCCAATTGTAAATATAGCAGTGGGGATTGATACACAATTTTCACGGACTCTAGCTGGATGATCAAAACCAAAATAGATAGGATTAGTACATGAAACGACTGACTTTCCGAAAAGTGTGTTTGGAGAATGCGGGTCAGCATTGAAGTGAAATTAGTGAAAAAGAATGTGAGGATTCCTCACTGAGGAAGAGACAGATAAATTTGATCGAATGTAACAAGAAGTGGACGACCGTGTTTTAGCGAGTGCTTTTTAAAGCAAATACAACGTTTGTTGATCTCCAAGCAAATTCTTTCGATGAAAACACCAATGTATGTAGAGCGACACCCCCCAAAGAAAAACAGCCAATCAAATCAAATCATGATAACACACGAAGAAGCTGCCTGACACCAGTAAGAGGAGTGGGTGAAGAATATGTCACAATTTAACAATTTCTTTTCTTGTTCACTTTTTGGAAGTAAGGTTTTGTTGCAGATTTTGTAGTGCCAAGAGACAAACTCATTATGGAGAGGAGATTCAGGTTCATTGTGAACGAACGATGTTTCCTTAGTGCCAATTTTGAGGTTGCTGTGTCATATGGATCAAGATTGCTGCTGTCTGTGTATTCGAATGGTGTTGTGGAAAAAAAAGAGCAAATTTTAAAAATCAAATTTTGAAATTTTAATTTTTCTAATTGCTGTAGGTCATTATTTGAATTTTTGGAAAAATAGTTATTAAGTGGGCTGCTAGGCCCTTGGAGCCTGTCCGAGAAATATGTCATTGTGTCTTATACAACCACCATCCTGACATCTTTTTAGAATATTTTTCTATGTTTTCTTGGATTGTTCTAATCCATCCATTGCTTCATAGATCGTTGTATCCAGAAATTATGTGAACTAAATTTGATCCCAACTCCCTACCATCTAAATTAAGTTTCCACAGATTTGAAAAAAAAAATATGACAGGTGATAGAGTTACAAGGAACAGAAGTGATTAAAATTCGAGTTGTGGATCATTTAAATAGACAAAAAAAGGTACACATCCTGCTTTTCAATGCTGTAAATTCGATAGTAATTTTTTTTTGTTACCCCACCCTTGGCACCTTTTCTTTCTATGCCCTCTGCTCAGGAGTCTTCTCTTTTCATTGGTTATTTTTTGAACTCCCCCCTCCCCCCTTCTTCCTTTGCATACTTTATACTTTCTCCATAACACCCCAAACTCAATTGGAAAAAATAATTGGAGCAACTGATTAAACTAAGTTGAATAAGTTAACAAGATCCTTCCTATGCATCTGTTGGGTAAGTACAACTGTTTGTGTTGAACGTTGGGGTTTTTTTTCACTGTTGATACGGGGGGTGAAAAAAAATATTGCTTCATGTCACTGTGGAAAATAGGAGTGTCTTTTCTATAGTCACCAAAGGCAGGAGACCGGCTAGAATCGAGAGAAATCTTGCCAGAAAAAAGAACAGCAAAAGAAGGCCATCACACCCCCCCCAAAAAAAAATAAAAACAAAATAAAACAAAAAACAAAACAGCGTTATCCCTTATTTACAAAGTCTTGTGTCAGTCCCGATACACGAAAGCGCTGACAGCCAAACTTTGCGTCTCTCAAAATACTCAAAAATGTGTTGAAAAAAACGAATCAATGACCAAGCAGCTGATAGTGCCTAATCCAAAAGGAAGGTTTCCTTCACAACCCGTCCAAAGAAATGAACTAGCCAGCGAACCAACCAGCATTCCTCTAATTTACACCATACAAAACCCCCTCTCCAACATCCAACACCAAAAAGGCCTTCATACATTGCTGGAAATCTACCACGAAATCCAACTATATTACAACATCTTAAAAAAAAAGTCCAAAAAAGAGTCAGCAAATTTTCTCCTGTTTCCCAGATAATATTCAGTTTTTACTCTGCTTTGCTTGATCTATCTGCCCATAATAATTGTCCTTGCTGAAGCGGTAAATCTATCAAATACTTATGAATATATGATGGGTATTTCTCATATGAATACCAGTGTTCCAACCCCCTCCACTAATGGAGGTATAATATTCTACTGATATCACAAAATAAATATCCTCGATGCTCAGTGAGCATTGCTCACCTAAGCATTCCCACAAATCACCAAACTATCACCCATTGCTTTGAATGTGTGGGAGCAATTTTGTGTCGAAGGTTTGAAGGGGTGGCATATTTCCCTGTCAGAATGAGACCCTTGCTTTTATGGTGAGGGAGGCCAGCAGGGATGGCACTTTGTCCAAGCAGAAATGCTTTCATGCATTTAAAAAAACTCTGTATTCCACACAACTGGGACATCAGGTTATGTTCTTTTTTATGGCATGATTCTATCAGGCGGATAGACTAGAGTCTAGTCACTAGACTAGACTAGTTAATGACTGATTCAATACACAGATCAAGTTCTTGCGCTGTGTGCTTGCTCTGGATGATTGATGTAGTTTGATTTGTCGTCATATTCTCTCAACTTAATTTCCGGAATATAGGTCAGTGGGCAAGGGATCCCTTGCCCATCGATCCGGATCGATGAATGTGAAGTGTGATGCTATGCTTGGCACAAACAGTGCCCTTCAAGATTGGATAATCAATACTTCTCATTGTTTCAGATGTTGCACATATCTATTGTCCAAGTCGACTATAATTTCTTCTCCCATTTCAGAAGTTGCAAACAATGATGCGTATGCGTGCAAAGAGTTGGGTTATCTGTGACCCACTTCTCTCTGCAAGGATCCATCCCTGCACGCGTCTCTTCAAGATCATTCTATTGCATCATTGTCTAACTCTCTTCCTGGGATTTGTGAGGCAGAGAACAACTTGTTTCAAAATGCTTTTCCTTCAGGAAAGCATCCTACGACTCAGAACTTCGAGTTTCACTGTGACCAGGCAACTTCATATCCATCATCCCTAAGAGATTTCCAGCAGGCCCTGCCATGCCATTCTGGCTGGAATATGACTCAAGCAACCCCCTGACTAGATTGATGTCAACATCCACAGGGGTCAATCCATCGGTGGTGTTCTCAGCAGCACTGCTGGTGGTGGGCTGACTCTCATGGGGATCGACGGCAAAACTGCTGTCCAATTTGGATCCACTCAGCTCTTCATTCATGGCCTTACATTACCTGCCGCCCAAATGCACAGTGTCAAAAAAAAACTCGCCAATAAACAAGGCTCCGCCATCCTCCCTTCCTCCTTGGGCATTGCCACTGCAAAGGCTATCTTGTTCAAAAAAAGGATCGCACGATCCCATCAACCTGGGACGTTGTAGGCATGACCAACCCTTGGAGACTCTTTTTTTTTAAATAGTTTTCCACCATTCGCCCCCCCTCCCTAAAATAAGGGGAAAAAAAACATTCACAATCTTTTTCTTTTTCTTTTTGTTGAAACTGACATGACCCCCCATTTGTTGAAGACGCTGAATACTGAAAAGTCGAAATTCGACAAAAAACAGCCCGAAATCTCTAAAAGAAGGAAAAATGAAACATCATCCACCAGCAAATTCACATTTCGAATTGCTGATGTTTTTTCTCCGCCATTCTAAAATAAAACACTCCACCCTGAAGGATGGCCACCCCAGGTTCTGGGTTCATATGAAAAGAGGTGTCAAAAAAAAAGGGAAAAAAAACCCAGCCCAATCGAACACCTTTCTTTCCCTTTTTTTTTCTTTTCCCCAAAAGTGAATGCACTTGGAAACAGCCACCCACCCATCCGAAAAACCCACCCGATCTGCAATTTCTTCACAGTTTTGCAACATGACCTCAAACCCTCCCCTCTCCACTTTCTTCATTTCAAAACACCCATTCCCCCCCCCCCCCAAATCCAATTTCTTTTTTCAAACGAGGACCATAAATTTAGTTTTGCCTTTTTCAAGCAAAAGGGTTGCCTGACGACTGCAAACCCCCCTGCAAACCAGACTTAGGTTGATTAACCATGCCCGGCTGAATTCCAGAGTAACCTTGACCACCCTGGGGATAAAACCCAGATGTCTGCACTGCTTCAAAGCCACTATGCGGCTGAGGGCTCCCGTTGAATCCAGTCTGGTTGCCATGCATAGCCCCACCAAAACCGCCATCTCCTTGTTGAATTGGCGAACCCAGCCTGGGGGTTGGGATTTCCTCCAAACCCTCCCTGGGGCTGCTGAGGAGCTCCTCCGAAACCTTGAGATTGAAATGTGCCCTGTGGGTTCGTATTGAACGATGCAAACTGCTGGGCTCCAAATGCAGGTGCAACGTTCGCTGGGAACGACATGCTGCCCATGCCTTGCAGATTCCTCGCTCTGGGCAGGCAACTGAGTAGGCTTGATTGAACTCTTCACTGTCAACACTGTCATCATCGCTGTCTATTGCTGTCTCTGCCTACACCACAGCGAGAAGTTGAGAGTAAGAAAGAGTGGACATTGCCCCTGGCTCTTTTGAGATCTCCACCCATTCATGGACCCCTTCCCCTTGGCCTTCTTGGTCTTTGCATGTCCCCCCATGCCGAAGAAGAAGAGACATCACCTATGACTTGAAAAATATTGTACACTGATCCGTGCTGCCAGGAATGATTCCCACGACACCACGAAGCTCACTCACGAATCGTGATGTGTCGAAATTGATATCACCAAAGTTCTCTGGAAAGGCAAGAAAGGGCAAGAATGATCATACGGCACAAGAACAAGAGGTGAAGCTGACTATCAACTTTTCCCTGGATACGAGGAGGATTCACAAGACTACCTTCGGGCACTTCTGCACCCTCATGGGAAGACATCTTGTCCACGAATGACTTGAATCCATCAACCAACTGCTCAGGATGGAATGCATCTTGCTCAGAGAGGGGATCTCCTTCTTACGTTTCCTTGTGAAGCTCTTTTTGTCGCTTGTCCAATTCAATGTCCAAATCGCTTTGCCCCATATACAGCCAAGAGTCATCATCTTCTGCAAACAAATCCTCCTTAGGACAGAGCGTACCAACGCCATCGGAGTTCTGAAAGCAGCAGCAAAGATCACCTGATGGCAATGGCATTCTTCCTCATATGAGTACTGTTTTGGGGTGCAACAAACACCTAATTTGCTTAGGTAACCCTGATATAATTGTAGAAATTACCTTCAAAATATTATCAATCGCCACTGCAGTGGACACCAGTTGGTTTATCTTCGATTGATGCCCCGAGCATGATAGGAAACTTGCGGAGGCCTTAGACAGCAGTTCTCGTTGTCGCATTGACCCCGGTATGTTTTCGCCAAAATATCCTTTTCATTTCAAACTCCCCAAGAAATCCTCCCAGCCTGGCATGACATCCAACTGATCATCATTCTGCCGGCACATCCACAGAAACTGGAAATTCAAAACTATTGTACTGATCAACAAAATAATTTTATGTAAGCTGATCAAATAAGAGTAAAGCACAACACCTGAATATTGGAAAAATAAGCATGCCATCCCAGTCATCCTCCATCACTCAATTGTACTCACTGACTATCAACTAAAATCTTTGCTCAGTATTATTAAACCCCCCCCCCTTCCCCCAAAGAAAAAAAACACCACCCCCACCCACCCCCACAATGCCATTGCAAAACACGAGGTTGAACGAATGAAAAAGAACAGTCTCTCTTTGGTGCTTTCAACAGAAAAAATAAAAAAAACCAAAAGTAATTTCCTTTTTATATCCTCTTTGACCTCAATTTTTTTTACTTCGCCTTTGAGGTGGCTCCGCATACTCGGTCGCGCAAACACGTGGGGTGCGTCCCCGCGCTGCTGGGGATCGCGTCGAGGGATGGGTTCTTGATTTTGTGGGGTTGCAGGGTGCACCTTCGTAACCGATGTGATCCAGGTTTTGCCTTCCTACACGGTGAACTGCTGAACAGCTGCGCCACTTCTGCAGTTGCTGACCTTCTGCAAATATCAAGCCAACACGGGTACCAGGATGCCCCAGTCCACGCCATGCCGACGACGTGGAAAATTAACACTTTCTGAAATTTTCGGAGTAACAGCATTCGGACTGACGGCGTTCGGACTTACGACATTCGGACTTACGGCATTCGGACTGACACGCATTCGGACCAATGGCATTCGGACTGAAGGTACCGAACCGTAATGAACTAATGTGAAAAATAACGCTGGGTAAATTACCCCATTATCAAAGGAGCTGAGAATGCAGGGGGCAGGGTTAAGGATGTTTGTGTGGAAAACCATGGTTTATTCAACCTTTGGTTCAATTGATTGCTGCAATGTGATTGAAGCCAATGTTGTTGGGATTATGTCAAGACCTCCACTGATGCATTGAATCTTGGGGTGCCTTGGAGTTTTCAGTTTCAAACAAACAAAAAAACATCGAATTGAGTTTTTACATTTGCTTGTTCATCCATCTTTGAGGGAGGCTTTTTTTCAATTTCACTTACAGTACTCCTTTTCACTCTTTAAATGAGTACGATTTCGATTTTTATCAACTCGGCTGATTTGGCCTATCACGTTTGGTACACGTGCGTCCTATTTGTTTCGGTTTTGTCGCTTGAGTGTGGTTTCGATTGAAGCACGAGACGGGTTATCGAATGGCGTTGTGCGGAAAAATACTCAAAGCTGCAGGGCTCGCGTACCAGCCCGCGGTGCGAGCGACGTTCGGACAGTCGTCCCGATGGATGAGTGTTTCAGGCATCGGAAATCTTCCCGAAAAGGAACGTGGTGAAGAGGTAGGACCTGCGCCAGGCTTTCGAAAATAGTGCATTTATCTGCCGAAGACTGTAGTTTTCATGGAGGCTTTGAGAGAGTTGCTTAGATTCGGTTTTGTCGTGTTTCTCGCAGCGACTGTACTTTAATAAGGAAGACGAGAAACTTCTCAAGAAACTTCTGTCGAAGGTCAAGGGCCAGGCAGATAAGGTGAGTGCTTCTTTAATGATTTGTTAATCCATCGAACATTCATGACTTGATGAAGGATGTTGGTTTTCATCGAAGCACTGATATGCAGTGGTTAAATGTTGATATACAATATGCTGAAAAATGCAATATATATAATATATATTTGAGCTGAGGAAAGCTCCTAATGAAACAAGTCCACAATGCACGATATCTAGTAGTCTAAATCTCGATCCTCTGTGATTGTTGTTTTGTTGTTGTTTTTTTGTCGATGGTGATTCTTGTTGAGCTGACACGGCATTGTTTATGGATGTCAGAATGACAAACATGGGGCAGAAGGAACCAAGGCTGCTGAATTGTCAGCATTGAAGGATATCCTCGGAAAGTACAAAGTTAGCGATGACGACATGGTTGGTACGTTCTGCTGTGGATATGTGCTTTTGTCCTTTATTCCTGTTTAATACGACATTGCAAATGTCTGCACCGAGAATTCCTGCAGCAATTTTCCAGTTGAGGAGTACAGGGAAGAATAACAGGAATTCTGGATGTGGTTTACGGGATGGTCCTTCATTAAGCACCAAGGTCACACTAAAATGAGACGAGTGCTGGTGGATTTTCGAAGTCACTTGCCTTTGTAATGTCTTTCACTCACATCATGCTTTATGTGTTTCTTTCAGCGGTTTTGGAGTGGAAGAATACCCACTACTGAAGGCAAAACTGTCAGTTGACTTTCCAACAAACCGAAAAAAAAACATAGTCTAGACGGCGAACCTGGGCATTTTTGCAAAGAGAAGAATGCATGTGTGTTCACGTTTTGGACTGGGTCAGACTGGGTAGATTGGGGAATTGCTGAAATAGGGATGAAACCACCGGAAATGTGTGTATTGGGAGCTTCACTGTGGAGGCTCTGAAAAAAACATTTTTGGCAAAGGTCATGCCACACGGCTTAAATTCGGCTGATGCTGTCCGAGGGGAGGGAAGTCTGAATTGGGCGGTGACCATGAACATCATGTGGAAAACAGTACACACTGTGAAATTTTGAGGAAGCATTCCAGCATTAAATTAGATTTCTGATTTTGTCTTTTCAGTGCTTTTGACCTTGGCCATCAAGCTGGTCAACTGTGCCACAGCGCCCCTCACAAAGAAAGAAGCTTTCTTCCTCATCCATACCCCATCATGCATGTGGATCATTCTATGTCAACTGGATCAAAGGGAAAGTAGAATTATGAATATTTCCGTCATTCATAGAGGTTTCAATAATATCTGAATATATGACCAATTTCTAGGTAGGACTGCATGAAAACGCTAGTATTGACATCTAAACACCAGCGGACTGGGTTCTTTTTTGGCGACGATTACACTGCCCTAAATATCCGCTCTCACATTCAATCGCCACCCCACCGATTACGACAGAATACCCGGCTCCTCCAAAACCCAACAATAACAACAAGAAGCTTTTTTTCCGAAGGCCCCCAGATCAGAAAGTGAACTCTCTCTACCCACCCAGAAGAAAAGTCAAAACATCCCAACCACCACCAATCTAGAAGTAGAGCTTGGTGAAAAACCATTTGTTCTTTCCAGTCTTGTACTTCTCCAAGAACTTGGCATCCGCACCCTGTGACCGAAAAATACACCATATTAATCCAACATTAAATTCAAATATCAGTCAGTGTGCCAGTAAAATTCAGATGCTCCACAGCAGTTGTTCAATGTGGAATGCAAAATGCCAATTACATGAAGGTTCAACATATCTTGAATACCATGCATTTCATTTGTGCAGCATGGAGCAACTCATCCCCACAAAGACTAATAAAATGATAAGCTTGCCTGGAGCGATGGCTCCCAACTGAAATGAAGTCAAAATCTCTGGGGGGAAACTACTTTCTTGGCGAGACATTCTAGGTGATGCAATGAATTCAAATTTATTTTTGGATATATACCTTTCGGGCTTCCTTCTTGGCAGTGCTGTTCTCTAATGACTCAGGGGTGACCTCAGTTTTCAAGTCCATATCCAAGGTGTAACGAGTGGGCATCAGTTGGTTGTAGTTCACAACCTTGATGAAAGTCTATCCGAAACAAAGAAAACAGGAAATTCACGGATGAATTTTACCAAGGAAAAACCTTCCCTACATCAAACAGCTACATCATCTTGCGTGCAACTGATCCTATCTTTTCATGTTGTATTTTCCCACCAACGTTTCTCCTTTTCTCCCAAATTCGAAACCTGAGCCCTTTCCAAAGTGTCAGAATACCCTCCCCCCCAAAGAAAAAAAATGAAAAATGAAAATGAACCAAGAATGACTGAGTTTACAAATATTGAATAATAATGCAGAATTTTGTCGTCGTTTTATTTTCCAAGCACACTCCCAGAGCTGGATGTACATGTCTGCGAAAATCTCCAAAATATTTTTATTCATCATTGTGAAAATTCTTCAAGATCCGCACAACAGAAAGCTCACTTTACCTTCAAGCGACATTTCTTCTCCTTCTTTTTAAGGGAGTCCTTTTTCCTCAACTGCAGACCACAATACAATAGTCGTTGAGGGACCACAGATCAATTCCATGAGCTGACATACAGGGCAAGATCATTTCTTCCCCAATTCTTCAGCATAAGTTATTACGAGGAAAAAAAAGAGACCAGCTTAGGATTCGTCTCAAGCCTTTCCCCAATTTTCCTTGTAAACCCCCGTGTCTTTCCAACGTGCATGTGGTTTCGGTTTCATTGATCATTTGCAGTTTTTTTTTCTATTATCAATTCCTCGAGCTGCAATGCATGTATCACAGAAGTACAACATTTCCCCCTACTTATAAAAGAAAACTTCTCACTGAGATTCTTTCCAGTGCGTTGATATTCTTTTCGGTGAGGAGAGATTTCAAAACTGGTCCATTGAAGTCTAACACCTCCCCTGCAGGTGTGCTTCAAAAAACTCCACCCACATTTTTGGAAACCTCATTGTTGTTCCAAACCAGAGAGGCTCTTCACTCTTTCAGTTGGGCAGGTGGATTATATTCTAGACATAGTTTTGCTCGCTTACCCTCTTGGGCTCCTCTGCCAAACCACAGATCAAAGCGTGACCGTATGGGCGACCGGTGGTTCCCTCATCATAGCACCTGACGATGACAGCCTTCTTCCCGGCGTATCGTCCGGTCAGGACGATAACCACCTTGTTTTGCTGTTTCAACAAACAGAAAACTTGTTTTCAAATCTATTCCCGTCTCAAAGGTTGTTCGTAAGCCGCCAGAAACTCCCGCCAATAACCAAGAATGATCTACAATACGTTTTATACCGACATATTTCCCTTCAACTCGAGTTCCCAACCAACCCGAGAAGAATAAAACGGGCGGCTGGGCGGTCGAAGGGCTCGTCTTGATCCGCCTTCGCTCTCACCTTCAAGTATTTAACCATTTTTTTAGGTCCCCAAAACTCACGCCACTACCGACTTCCTATCGAGCCAACTCCCCGCTCGTCTGCGCACGCCCTCGCCTCTCTTGTTAGCCTGACAGAAGCGCCAAATTTTGCCAGGAAAAAGAAAAAAAGAGGATTTACTGTGGATACAAAAGATGATAGAACTGATTCAGTACAGAATCAGTAATCGCAATGATGGGTTGGATGTTTCAGTTCACTCCATCCTTCTGGAGCAGGATCTCCGACGAGAGTTGCTCAGGATGGCTCCACCGCCAGAACGGTGAGCCAATAATACTGCCACACTTCTCAGGCTCTCCAACTCAATCCCTCCTGCCAATCACTATGCAACAACTCCTGGTTCCAGCAATATGCACTGGAGGGGTGGAAGGATGCTGCATCTTGGGATGGATTTTTCAACTTTTCTTGCTTTTTTGCCTTCGTATGGCAAAGCAATTTTGTGTCTCCAACAGTGGTCTGCTAAATGATCACGATTTTCTGATGATCATCTGCTGCAGGGGGGTGATGGGAACTCTAGCAAATATAGGGAAACTGGAGGATTCATGTATCATTGATGCTGAGTGTTTGCCTGAAGATGAATAAATGAGTTGGGGCAAGTACCTGACAACCCGCCAGCCTCCTGCTCTGTTGAAACAGAGCAGGGTTGTTGGCTGGCAACCCTACTTGGCAGGGTCAGGGAGGCAAAAACTATTTTCAGCAATCAGAGTGTCCATGAGCCAAGTTGACATTTTGTAGGTTCTTAAAGTTTTGCACATCATGGAAGTTAAACTTTTGCTTCAACTGGATAGTTAAAACACCCGACAGACTTCGCCACCTGCTCATCCCTCCCACCTTGGTCACATATTTCCTCCAAATCATGGCATAAAAATACACATGACACCAACACTTTTTTTCCTTCTTGATTCCAGTTCTTACAAAGATATTAATGACCCCATCCTTGTCCCTTTTGCAGCCAGGCTGCCAACTCACTTCAAATATTGACAATTCTTCCGGCACACTTAAAAAACGTGCACCCCCCCCTCCACAAAGTTTTCCTGAGATGCTCAAGTGGCTTCCAAAGTGATTCTTTTCCACAAGGGAAAAACCGAAACACAGCATTCCTGCCTGTTCTAACAATTTATCCCCAAAAAAAGTCCACAATATATTTTGCTGGAAAAAATCCCCACTGTGGGGGAAAAAAAACAACCGGGAAAAAACAACCAGGAAAAAACACTTTGGAAAAGAGAAAAAAATTATGTGTACGCAGACCCCCCTCCTCCTTCAAAATGGCTTCCTTCTCTTCAGACACGTGTTGGACACCAACATAGAAAATTGAGATCAAATAGTTCCAACACGGCAGATCAAAAACTGAGGGCCGAAAACAAAACGACATCGCTTGACACTTATTATTATATATTGTTTCATAAAAAAACTGCAAACAGAGGACTTGAAAAAAACCCAACAGACAACCCTTGCAGGACACTCATCACACTGCTGTGTCCCATCAAAGTTTTTTTTCAATATTCTTCGTCAAAAAAAGCCCTGCAAAACCACACAGAATGAAGTTTTTGCCGCACACAGTGAACAATACTCAGAAGTCATCACTGCCAAAGAGGTTCTTTTCTTTGTTAAGGAATTTGGGGGGATAGACAACGAAGTGCACTCACCGTTTATTCGTCATCTTTTGGCTTTCCAGTGGGAATGTCATTGTCAACAAGGTCATCCAGCCCAGAAAAGTCGATGTCAACATGGCCAGATGGTTCCACTTGTGGAGATGGCAAGGGTTCAGCAACCTTTCATTCAACAACAAACAAGAACACAGCAAATTCATGCAACAGGATCGAAAAGGATTTTGAACAAGGGTCTGTACGACATCGATGGGTGTTTATGTAAATGTGGACATGTCAACAATAAAAGACACGCATGCATACACACTCTGATTTGTGTCGATCGGACAAATCTATACATATATAACAAGAACTGCCATAAGGCTCGTTGTCCCTGCGGTGCTAGTATCGCCCTTGCCAGAAAACAAGAAAAAGGCAAATCCAGCAGAAAATACGTTGAATTCGGGAAATTTGGTGGCAGCGGTCTTTCTGGATAGGATAGGTCCAACCTTGGGGTCGTTTGAGAGGAAAAACTCCAGGAAGAAACGCCTCTTGTTTTGTGTGTATTCAACATAGTCAGGGTCCATCTCCTCTTCAGATTCCTCTTCAGATTCTTGGTTGCCTTCTTCGTCCTGCAACAGCGGGATGCCCAAGGATTCCAGCAAATCTGCAGGCAAAGCCCTAAAAAGCAAACAAATATATCTCGTTTAGAAAAAAACTTTCAAAATAAATCAGTGGGCAATCTAATCAAAGCTGCCCCTCTTGCTCGAGGCCTCTGAACTGGCAGAACATCTGGAAGAAGCTGACCTATCCTTCACGCTCCTCTTCATGGCCATCTTTTTCAGACTGATAAGGTCCTTTTCCTCCGTGTACTCCATGTCGATCAAACGCTTGAGGGCAGCCAAGTTGCACTTTTCTTCGGTGAAAATATCGATCCATTCTTCAATACTGATGGTTCCCGCCGACTGTACACAAAATTCTTGCCAAACTCAGATTTATCCATAGGTCAGACAAAACCTATTGACATGAAGAAAAAGTTTTGAATCAAAATAGGAAAGCAAGACTTACCACGACACCAGCGAATTTGCCCTTGGCCACTCCCTCATCATCGGTCTCTCCTTGTCTCATCAAAAAGTCAGTCAGAGCTGCAACCTTCTCGTCGCTCAATCTATGCCCGATCACGGTGTTCAAAACCTTGAAAATCTCCCTTCGATCCAGCTTTCCTGAATGGTCCCTGTCGTAGCTCATGAAGGCGAACCCTGCCACTAAGGCTTGCGCTGCGTATCGAGCGTACTCTTTTCGCCAGTCCACGGATTCCCTGAGGAATTCTCTGTACAGCTGGGAGCTGAGTCCCAGAGCGTAAAGCGCCACGAAGGTGACCAAAATTTGAGCAATCCCCAACATGACAGAACCAGCCACCAAAGCGGCAATCAAAGCAGAAGTGGAGAACCTTCCAATCAGTCCTGGCACACAAAAAGGAAAGATCAAATGAGTTGTATTTGAGCTCGGTGAAAATGCACCAGAAAATCTGGAGGAAAATGCATTGGCCCCCCTCCTTTCCAACCTGATTGGAGTGAATCCAGGTTCCAAATGGAATTCTCACATGATCAAATTTGAATGCATTGGTAGCCTGATTCTGAATAAAATGCAGCACCCATTTCATGAAAAGAAGAGAAAAAAGTTACCTCTCGTCTGGAATGATAACACGATTCCATTTCTCCGCATATCCAGCTGTGAAGCCACAACCTCCCCTTTGGGTAAATCACTCGGTAAGCCATCCTTGTCCAAGAAAACAGGGTCCGAAGCAGATCTCATCAAAAAGCTGATATCAGCACCCTTCATGGACCACCTGTAAAGCGGATAAATCTCCACCAAACACAGAATTTCATTGCCACGCTTCCCTGTGGAACGCTTGTAAGGCTTGGGGGCCATTTTCCTTTGGTAGTAGCTGAAGTCCAGCACAAGGTTCACTCCAGTCAGACGAGGTTTTGGATACTGGCCAGCAAATTCCGAATCTGCATCCCCCATCATATCGCTGGTTCCTTCGTTGTCGGTGATGTCTTTATCCAGAGCAACGTTGGCATATTCCAACAAACGTTTGACTGTCATCCGAAGGCCCTTATTTTCTGCAATGGAACAAAATTTCAGTAATTTGTCAAGCTATCTAGCTCATACATCATTCAAGGACATGATTCTAGTGGAAATTTGATGCGAATTTGAACGCGAATTCATGCACCAGAGTTTGAAATCTGAAAACCCCTTCCTTGCACTATCTGACTGGTATCTAGGCTCCATAATCTACAAACAAGGACACTCTGTTTTCAACAAGTGGGTATCAGAAGAACAAACCCAGTTATGCTCACCAGGGATTTCAAGATTGGGCAAGCTCTCGTTTTTGGACACCAGAATGGTTCTTGGCAGAGATCCCGACTTATCGATGGCGTTTGTAGTCATATATCCATGAATGATATCCTTTAAAAAAGACAACGATGAGCATTCATTCGTCAGCATATCCACACAATGGAGCAAACCAGCGAGAAAAAAAAAATCACAATAAAGATTTCCTGGTGAGAACCCCCCTAAGTTTAATTGTTCAGTACATGCAGAAAGCTGCAAAAATGAATTGAAACCGTTGAAAAGTAGTAGAAAAAGACAAAAACACAACAGAACATCTCACCAGCGTGACATCTTCTGGGATGACCGGGAAATGATGCTCCTTTCTGCTGTAAATGCAAGCATTCAGTTTCTCAAATATTTTTTCAGCATCCTTAGGGATCCCTTGATCGCCGGCCTTGGGGCACGATCCATCATCTGCCTTGGTCGCATATGTCACTTTCTCCGTCGAAAAGTATGTTGTAATGAAGTACTGTAAAAAAACAAAACAAAGAGAATACCAAAGCGTCATATATATGTAGCCCTCCACTTCTTGAATGATCTGAAGTTAAATGTGTTCTGCAAGATGATTTCAAGTTACTTTGACTCTGCATGGATATTTATTCATACTTTCGATTCTTGAAAGTTGTGTAAATAAAGGAAATAAAACAAAGAAAATAAAGAACAGGATAGGGGCATCGTGACCATTATCACAGCGATGAAAAGCAATTTTTTTATGTTTGAGAAAATCCATACCTCATCTTCACCCTTCTGGGTCAATGTTGAGCTGTCGACTATCGTACATCTGGTTTGCAGAAAAACAGAAAAAAAACCAATAAATATCGGCCAACGAAAAGCTATTGACCACACAGCCATTCTACTTGCCATTCCTTTGCCCATTCTTTGTATAACACATAAATGTAATTTACAAATTTGGTTCATTCAAAATTGCCACAGGATCTACTCACTTGAAGTCTTCAAAAGTTTGATTCGACCATTTGAAATTGTAATCCTCCGGTTTATCACAGTAGGGTAAAGTATTCGATTGGATCGACTGAAACGACAAAAACACACAGTTTTCAGTTCATTGCCAACCATCAACAAAAAAATACATATGTGTGTGCAGAGTGTTCAAATAATTCATTTCAGCACTGGCGCTGTTACAATCTTCCCCCTTGCCTATCTTGAATAAGAAAATCTGGGAGAAAAAAAAATCAATTCGTAGATTACGAAAAATGGAGCCTGAAAATATAAACATATAAAAACATCCTACACAGTCTACGGAAGGAAATGAAAGACACACTATTATATTTTTCTATTTTTGCATTTCCTTCTTTTTGGGTGGTTTCATTTCATGCATTTGATGAGAACAAACTAGGCGCACTTCATTATGTATTTTCTGATCACCTCGAAATGATCGGAAAATTCCTGGACTCGGTTGTTACTGGGTGCGTGTGCCAAAATAACACCAGTTGGGATCTGCAGGCAAACATCATTTCTCATTCTCGCCACATTAGAAATTTAGTATCAAAGTGTTTTGACCCTCACGCTAATTTGGGTTGTAAGTAATGCAATGTCTTTTCCAGAAAATCATTGCCAACTGGAGTCAAAGAGTGTCAAAGAGTGCGCCTTCCTCGAACAGGCATCCCGACTATATCCTCCATAAATGACAGATTTTTCGGTGCTCAGGGTTGCAGAAACAACACTATGTTTCAAGGACTGCTAGATTCAGCATTTTTGATTTTCTAATTTTAGAAGTTGGCCCTGCCACGTTGTGCATCTGGGAGATCGACATGACGCCCAAGCGTCAGAGAACATCGCACGGCAAACCCGTGAACTGTGTCGAATTAGTCGCTTACGCACACAGGCTCCACATTGCCGCCCATATCAAGGTGACGACCAGCTCACCTCTCTGGCCAAATAGGACGCCTCCAGCACGATATTGAAAATCAGATAAACGACGATTGCCGCTTGGAGCCCGCGCAGCGTGACACCCTGTACAAGAAAAGTTCAACATACAGATATCGTTATGTCAAACTATTCGTCGTTCCACGAAAGAAAGACATGCGCTATTGGGCTGGAAAGCTGCTACAGCAAAAAGCTGAAACGAAACTAACTCCTCTCGAGCTGTGTCAATCAAGAATTAGTGGGCAGCGTTCAGACGCCTTTCGTTTCGTGAGTTGACAGGCAATACACGCGCGCGAGTAACTAAGACTTCGACGAAACGACCCCAAAGATTCGCGGGACGACACCGATGCCAGGCCTTGACTCTCGCTTACCAGCCGCCAGTCCTTGATGACCACGAACTTGCTGGCGGTGAAGTTAAACATTGGCGCTGCGAGATTCCATATCCGCCCCCAATTGAACAAACCGCACGCAGCATCACACAAACCCCCACACCGGCGCAACATCGTGCCGAATGGAAAACAAAACACCCTCGCTCGTTCGTTCCTGCGGCACCCTGTCACCCCAAAGCAAGAAGGCAACAGCGACAGAAAGAGCAAGTGCTGGAATATTTAATCTATCTGTCACATTCCCTATGACACACTGCCCCTATGGCGCGTGACTAATGCGCTGTCACAACCATAAGATTTACGCCACCAGCGTACTCGAGTTATGGATTACTAAGACGTTCCAGGTTGTGGTAGTTCGCACGCTACCCCCCTTTTTAGGACCATCAGATAACTCGAGTTCGTGGTGGTGGAGTTTCTTGGAGCGCGTTTCTTATGGACACGTGATCGCGGACAAACACCACGACCACCCACCACCTTTTTTGGTTGGTGTGTATGTGAGTTTATCCACTTGGTTTTCACCCAAAGCAAGGACTCGTGTCCACAACTGGGTGATGTCAAGTCACAAGATTGGTTGTGTGAGCCACAGGAAATTTCTGGTGGGGGGAAGGGGGACATCCAGGGCGTACATCCAAAAATTTAAGGCTGTTGGGTGGATGTGGCGATTATGAGTGTCTGGATAGTGGCAAGGGTTGATGTGAAGTGAGTGTGTGATTTTTATGGTCACTGTTGTTTTAGCTCAAAAGACTGGAGTGTTCAATGGTCGCATTCAGACGATTATCAGTGGAAATGCATCAAATATTCCCACCTGCTGAGAAAACTTTGTCAACTTTGTGGAGAGAAAACCCTGCACTTCCCAAAATTGGTCATTGACTATGTGAACTAGCACAAGCCACCATCCAGATATTCAAAATCCAAAGGACCAGTTTGGCAACGTCGGATGGGTGGGCTGACAATCTTTTTACAGCTGGAAACTAAATGACATTCCATCTTTCCACTAGCAAAATCCAGTTCCCTGTACACAGAAACAAATCACCCTCCAAAACTATCAAATACACAATTGAGCATCAATTTTCTTCCCAGTTCTACTGTTTTTCGTTCTTTCGATTTTCCCTCCCACAGCACACCGGGAAAATGGTCTGCATGGATTCCTGCCCCTTTTAAAAAACCCAAGTTTCCAATCAGTCATCTTTTTGTTTTCTGTTTCCTGTCTTCTTCGGTGGAAGGTCGATATTACTAATTTGACACTTGATCATAAAGTGCAGCCAAAAGAAAGAGGGAAACGAACAAAACCGTTTTAAGAATCAGAAACTAATCGGCTGCGTGCACAGACCCGAGTTATGCACGCACTCAAAACATGAGGGGAAAAAATAAAATGAAAGTTGGCAAAATGCAGCTCAGACTTCGTCATAATGTTTCTTCGAGGAAAGCAAAAGGTCTGATAAGGTTGGCACTGGTTCCTTGTGAATTTCATTTTTCTGCAATGGAGCAACGAGTTGAAAAAAAAAAGTAAAGTAAGTCCTTCATGACAACAAACTGCAACGTGGATTGCATCCATATTTTCCCACACATTGCAATTTTAGCTCAAAATCTTTCTTTGCCTTCAAATTCAAAAGCTAAACAAAAACCAGGAACTTGGACCAAGCGAATCAACATTGGTTTATCACCTGTGGACAAGATTCAGAAAACCATGGCATTCTTGGACCTATTCTCATTTTCAGCCCATATATTCCATTGTCTGAAACTTTGATAATCTCATTCTTTTTCTCTTTTTCTGGTAGGAGTTTTTGCACATGTGATGCTTTCAGGAAAAGTCGGAAATGAACAAAACACTGTATACCTTTATGCTACAAGGGCAGCAGGAACAACACACACAGATGATCACAACGACCAGCATGCACAAGAGTATTCCACCACCAAGGGCAAGTAATTCAAAAACCAATATCACAGGCACGTCACTCTTTTTCAGCTCGCAGCGCTCTCTTTCTGCTTCAGGCAGAACAGACTTTACGACCTGTGTCAAAAAAAGCAGCAAACAAGAATATTTAATTCTTTTACACTGTGAATGAGATTAGAACCAATTTGTAAGAACCAATTTTAAGAGTTTCAGAATAAATTGTTGACATAACCGATTGTGTAAATAATCACTGTTGTGTGAATCAAGTAAAACAACTTTAACAAAAACTGACTGGGGCTCATTGAAGTTTTTTGTTTTAATATTTTTTTGCTTGTTATGATTTTTTTTTCTTTCTGAATACAATATTCTTACCTTGAATTCCACGGTTCCGTTCGCATCGCAATCCGATCGAAATCCAAATGAGTAGTGTCGCTTTGTCATGCAGGTTTGTCCTGTAAGCCATGACGTTTCACGAAAATTCATTCATACGCACACCATTAATTTTGGATGAATCCTTAGTTGCAATATGTTTAGTCATTTCTGCAATTCTCTTGGGCTTAATCCCCCTTCAACGTGACATAACATACTGCGGAAAAAAACAACAATTGAAGATATTGAGGGGGAGGGGAAACTCGATTTCCTTATTAAGTCAAGAAAGGAGGAGAAAATCTGATCAAACCAAAGGCCATATGCTTTTCATACTAATTCAACGGTTCAACACTGTGCTTACCCCCTCCAACGAACATCAAGGTTCCATTCACATTCCCTTTGAAAGGAAAGTGCTGGACCTCTTCCCACTGCACAGGAATGATAAAATGTGGTGAACGTTTGTCCAAAATTGAAGAGATGGATTCTTTCCTGAGATGCTTGCAAAGTGCCAATTTCTGTTTCTGAGCAAGGAAAAAAGGATACTTCCAAAAAAATGTCAAAAAAAAAAAGAGAATAAAATTGGACTAGCAGCTTGATCGGACCCGTGCAAAGCTTCTACATTGTTTTTTTTTAAAGAGATGAATTTGAAAAAAACGGACTAGGGAGCAAATTCAGAAAGGTTGCCTTCCACCTACGTAGTTGCAGATGGATTCTGATGGATAATCAAAAGGTCCAAGAAGACATCCCTCATAGTCGGCTTCCAGGACGCATTCTCCAGGAAAGAATGCTTTTGAGAGCATCCTGAAGTGAACATAACCAACCAACCAGAAATCTCTTAAAAAAAATGGGCAATCTTCTCGACATCATGATGTTTCCATTCTGATCAATGCATGCACATCAAAATTTGCAGAGCTGGGCAAAACCCCACCTGCTTGATTGTACCAGATTGCAACCCCCCTATGAAGAACTATGGCATGCAGCACAATGCTAAACTGGTGGCCACAAAAGAATAAATCCTTACATTACATTAGAATTTTTATTATCTTAAAACAAAATTTACTTAAATTGCATGCTCTGTTCACTGTGTTACATTAAATTATCGGCGGCTGAGCAATTGTAATCGGAGACGTCCAAGAGCAATTCGAATGACTCGAACATATCGATCTCGAAGCCATAAACCGTGCACGTGTCCGGCTGAACCTCGATCGCGTCTTTGAACGATCGAGCCTCCACCACCAACAGCCCCAGCATCGCGACGATCAACACCTTCATCTCTGGAAAAACGCATCCCCCAAGAAACGCTCAGCAGCCCGCCTGCTCAACTGTTGTATGCTTTACTGCAAGTATTCAATTTCAAAACGTCCCGCAGAGGTGTGCGACTGAAGAATGCGCAGCCACTGGCCACTGTGTGACTGGAGAACCAGCGGAAAACATCGTGCATTCACTGCGGGATTTCCGCCACAAGAGAAAAACTGAAACGCCCCTCACGCGAAACGATGATTGCTCGAAATTCGCTCACCAAATATCAGTCACGTTTTTTCTGCGTTTTTCTTCTTCCCTGGCCAATGTGCGGCAGCGAGCAATCTTTCCACAGTACTTCCAGTACTTGCGGACTACAGCGCGAAGAACTTCCAAGTTGACTGAAGGAAGGTCGAACCGTGATAAGTGGACACTGGTGTTGTGGCGCTGGTACCCTGCGAATCTGATCACCACCCAGCCCGCTCCGCCCATACAGACTGGGTCGAATACACCATTAGAAGATCGGCTGAGTAGCACTGAGTCGCCCTGCGCACATCCGCGTCAGGGGTGCGTTTCTTTTTAAAGAAGGGTGAGCACACCACGCTGGCAAGGAAAACTGCAACATGATGGCGGTGGAGATTTCAGTCCCTGAAGAGCGTGTGTTTCCATACAATTCTGTCCTGGTTATACTTCACCAACATATCCAGAAAGAGAAAATGAATTCCACTTGCTTGGATTCGTGATTTCTTTCTTCTTGGAATTGAAAGTTTCCAAAACTTGTAAAAGAGCGAAGTCTTATTGGAAAAAGCCTACCTCCCCTCAAAAACACTTGGCAAGAGAGAGAGAGAGAGAGGGGAAGGAAAGGGAGCAGCAGTTGTGGAAGACCAGGTGTTGTGGGAGAGGGGACCTGAGGAAGGATGTTCAGACCCCCCAGATCTTTACATAAACATGACAAAAATCCCAGCAGCAAATCCCCACTCCAAATTCCACAATGCGCAAATTTTTCTTCCTCGAAAAAAATTTTAGATTCCACCATGAGACTGTCCAAAGCAATCCACTGAAAAAAAATCAATCAAAGAATCAACAGAAATTTCCCACGACAAAATCACACTTCTCAGTTCTTATATCTCATGGAATCCTTCTCAAAACCAATGGTGGCAAACTGCTTGGCGAAAGCCTCCACATCAGCCCTCAATTGCTGAATTTCGGCCGGGTTTTCCTTGTCCAAGTAAGCCCTGAAGTCCCTGACCTTGGAGCCAGCCTTGGGTTTGAGGTCTGCAGCAATCTTGACACCCCTGTCGACGAATTCCGCAACTTTGTCGAAATCCGCCTCCAAGAAACCACGAGTGGTGAGGGCAGGGGCACCCATCCTCAAGCCACCAGGAATCATGGCACTCTTATCACCTGTGAATTGCATCATTGACAAGATTGGGCTTTTAAAAAACAGAAGAAAAAAAAACACAGCAAATAGCATTTGATTGTGTCAATCCAGATCGATCAAATGCTGGTTTAGTATTTTGATGTGCACATTTCAAACCCCTATCACTTCCATATGGATAAAATTTGTTCACACACAGTTTCACGATTTGCGATTGATTGCAATGCAATGATTTGGGCCCCCCAGAATTGCTTATGACCACCCCATACCAGGAACAGTGTTCTTGTTGGTTGCAATATGAGCTAATTCCAAAACCCTCTCAACCCTGGCTCCATCCACTCCTTGCGGCCTCAAGTCGAGCAGCAGCAGATGGTTCTCTGTCCCCCCTGACACCAAGGTGTATCCCCTATTGGTGAACCCGGCAGCCAGAGCCTTGGAGTTCTTCAACACTTGCTCTTGGTAAGATTTGAACTCCGGGGACTGAGCTTGAAGAAGGGCACAGGCCAAACCAGAGATGGTGTGGTTGTGGGGGCCACCCTATCCAAAACACAAACGTTAAAATCAATTTCATCAACAGGTACACATTACTCATTTCCGCAGTGAACAGGATGCATGGTGTTTTTCCTCCTGGTGAACTATTTCTTTCAGCACGGTTCACTTTTGTTGGCATTCTTTTCCACACCTGGAGTCCTGGAAAGACGGAAAAATTAATCTTGCTTTCGTAGTCGTAGTAGATCGGCTTTCCGTCTTTGCCAACACCCTTCTGTCCCTTCCTGTAGAAAATCATTGCCCCTCGAGGACCCCTCAGAGATTTGTGAGTGGTGGTGGTCACCACATCTGAATGGTCAAAGGGGTGAGGGACGACTCCAGCCGCCACCAAACCACTGATGTGAGCCATGTCAGACAAGAGAATGGCTTTGACCTTATCAGCAATCTGCCTCATTCGGGCATAATCATAGGAATGGGTGTAGGCTGAGTATCCAGCGATCAGGATTTTGGGCCTGAATCGCATGGCGAACTTCTCCAGCTCATCGTAGTCGATCAGCCCAGTTTCTTCATTCAATCTGTATGGCATCGACTGTGGAAACGATAAGACATATCATCTTCAGAGCCTGCACAACTTACTAGATTGCCTGCTTGACCTATCCATTGTCAAATTAACTTTTGGTTGGATGTCCGAATATTACACCTCAGGACAATGACCACACACACACAAAATTGAGCTTGAATTATGACATCCATCCACCACATCAATTCATGGGGTGCCCTGCCCTTTGATAGCTTTTCCAAATAAACCCTCTATTTGACAATATAAACCATTTATGAAAAGGGGGGGGGGCATGCATGCGCACCTCAAAGTAAATGGAAGTGGCAGAAATCTTCTTCGTGTCAGTCTGGAATCCATGGCTCAAGTGACCTCCGTGAGGAAGATCGAGAGCCATGATTCTGTCATGAGGCTTCAATAGCGCAGTGTACACCTGAAAAAAGAAAAACAAAATACATCGAAAAACTCACAACACGATGATATCTGTAGAAGAGAAAACGAATTACATCCTTCCATTTCTATTCAATTCAACTTAAAAATTCTAAGTTCAGTTTGTGCCGACACGGGTTTCCACAAGGTTTGTTGCAAACTCTAGAGGCCTCATTGGTTGTCATCATACATTCTTTGATAAAGAAAGTAGAGTTCCTGTAACAATTTCACCATGGACAGGTACTCAATTCATCATTCCCAAGCTCTCACCTGAAAATTAGCAGGTGATCCTGACAGGGACTGAACATTAACACCCCATTCCTCCGGGTTGAGTTTGTAAGCCTCCAGAGCACGTTTCTGTTTATCCAAAAATAGGGAAAAACGATACTTAACTCTTCAAACTGAATAAACCTGATGCACTAATAGGCACTTTTGAAACAATGTCGGGGCGCATCTACAAGATTGAGATTGTAACACATTTCCATGATCGGGCTGCACTTGACCTTTTGGCTGTGTGTCAAAATATTTTCAATTCAATCTACAGAATTGAGGTGTTTTAACAAAGCAAGAATCAGCCAAGTGCGTTTCATGAAAGTGTGGAGCAGGATGTCATGTATCAAGAGCTATTCTTATGGTGTTTTCACCAGATGAATAAACAAGGATCTGGAAGAAACAGTGGCAATAGACACAGATGGAAATTAAATGTGAATGTGCATCTTTTACAGATTTCTCGAACGTTCCAATGCAAACCAATAACTGTATGAGATGAAAGCCTTGTTTTCCTTTTTTTTTTTCTGGATCCAACCTGACACAAACTCTCTGCCATATCAATGAACTCATTTCCTCCGTAGTACCTAGCACCTGGGTATCCCTCAGAGTACTTGTTCGTCATTACTGACCCAACAGCTTGCATGACAGACGAGGAAGCGAAGTTCTCTGAAGGAATGAGTTCCAGACCCTAAACCAACATTTCTTTTCAAATCAAATTTTGGAGTACACACTGATATTTTTCTTCAAAAACACTATTCCTGATTGGAGTATTATTACTGCTCAGTACGCATTGATGCCTTCTGTGGACGTTTTCAAAGGAAGGAAAAGAGAGAAAACCACAAAGTAAAGATAGAATGTAAGAGTTTTTTTTTTTACCCCAAAAAAGTTCTTTCGCAAGAAAAGATTTCACCAATCATGTCCAAGTCACGATTTTTCATTTCGAAATCGTTGCTAGGGAGAGAACCTCGCACCTTGTATTGCCTGTTCTTTTCCTTCTCTATGATATCGAACAACTCTGGGTCGACTTCCGAAAGCGACTTGTTCATGTCCGACACCCACTGCACGGATAAAGCAAGAGATGAATTAAAAAAACTTCTTCCCACTTGGTCGCAGCAGCAGATCCCTGACGTTTCGACCCGCAAAAGCGTCAAACAGTCTACCAACCTGTGGGGGCTCAACGCCAGCTCCAGACTGTGGCGATACAACACAAGTTCGTCAGATCTACGTTGCGATATTCCCGCACAACAAGCGTGGCCAAAATCAAACAGACGTTGAGCTTACCTGGGCTGCGAAACCCCTCACAACAGTCTACGAACACACAAACAAACAGGTTTCGTCAGCGTAAAAGCTCAAACGTCGAGAAGATGCACGCGAGGAATCGACACGCCAACGGAAGGCGGCGTTTCTCCTGATGGTTACCGGTTGGATGCAGGCTGCAATCCTCTCCAGGTTGCTCGCCGCCCGTTTTAATCCCAACATCGTGACGGAACTTGTGAAAAACCAGAAGAAAATCCAGGCGGCGAGTGAAAGAAGGGGTTCCGTTCAGGACAACGCTGCTGCAACACGGGGTTTGAAACCGCGGTGTGTTAGGAAATAAGAGCAAGCTGGCGCGATCGGTGGCTATGTAGGCAGGTGCAAACAGAATCCCAATCCCACCAACACCTAATTTTCCACCCACACACGCCCAATCGCGTCGACTGCCTATGACTCATTGCCTTTGCCTTTCCAATGAAATCACAGCCTTTCTTTTTCTGGTGATTCTTTTCCCTGACCAAAGGGCGAACCGCAAAGATGCCTGTGGGCCTCGATATTCCCCAACCGGTTCTCCTCACGCCGCTAAAGCAGAAGCTTTTTCGCGTTGGGATTGGAGTGTGTTTCCTGTCTTTCGTTGTGGGGTGCTTGGGCCTGTATGTGCTTATGGGTAGGATTTCCTTGGCATTACTGTTCACGAAAAGGGAAGATAAAGTTGAAACCTTTTTCATATTTTTCAAGGGAATTTAGCCTGAAAAACAATTGAAAATCCATCTGAAGCTTGCTTGCCGAAGGTGATGCGGAAAAACACTAAGTTGAACATTTGAAATGTTAAGATCTAGAATTCGATGGTAAGACTTTTTTTAAAGGAAATGGATGCACTGTGTGTATATTCTCCTTCTGGAAAGAGGTCATTTTGTTGTTTTAACAGTGGCGTTTTGTTTGAGCAGATGAGCCTGGAGACAAGTGGCTCTCTCAGACTGAATTTGGAAAGCTCTACAAGAGGCTTGTAGCGTTCAACCCCATCTTTTCTGCATTCTTTGTCAATGGTGGATTATTAGGTGAGAAAAAAAATCTTGAAAACCCGATGTACCTACCCTCAACGTTAGATATGCATGGTGTTAAATTTTGGGGGAGACATATTATGGGGATCAAAATGCGGACCTGTGTTGGTGTGCAATATAATTTGCTGTGGAAGCTCTACAGCAATTTATCTGCTCTGTTGACTTTGTAAGCATCCTGCCTAAATAGGAGTCTATTGTGCACTTGCTGAATGATATTTGCGTTTCCAGGAATGCTGATGTGTTTCGTCAAGTTAAGAGACCACAGGAAACTGATTGAGGTAACCCTCCCCATTCTAGTTTTGTTTCCCTGCAGTGGATTGAGTTTTTGTTTGAAAGGGTGGAACTCTTCTTTTCCAATGCTCAGAGCAAACAGAACAATCAGGAGATTCAACATGGCAGGCCTTTGTGTGCTGCGTGGTTGTGAAGTATATATTTAGAATTTTTCTTTTTTTGAAAGACCTGACAACTGCAGGAAGTGAGAGACATGAACATGTGTTTTTGCAGGAGACTGTTCAAAACCAGTCAGAGGAAAGAAGCTCAGAACATGCTGAGAAAGTTGAAGCCAAGAAAACCAAGTAGGACCGGAGTTTGCCCTGTGATACCTCTGCTGGGAACACAAATCTGCCACAGATTTTTTTATTTTTTTCCGAAAAGGGGTGGGGTGGGGGGAAGGGATTTTGGCATAGGAAATGGACATGGTGGTTGGAGTTTGGAATTTGAATTGTATCAATGGGGTGAACTGCATGGGGAAGAGACTGCTTCTGTAATATCATGGAGACGCATCCATTTCTGTTTTCTCACAAGACAAATTTGTCACACAAAAAAACCTGGCTCCATTGCCACATATTTTCCTTATTATTAGATTCTGCCAACACAGGGAAAGGAATCCCCTCTTTCTGTTTGATTCCATCAACCCCACTCCCCCAACCTCAAGGTTTCATGTATTTTCCATGCCATCCTAGCAGAATTTGAAAAAAAAAATGCATCCCATATCGAACATCTAATTTTCGGGCCATCCCACCGAACAAAAACAATTCCCAAATAACTACAAAACCACCCTTCATCCCTGGCTAAAGATTTCACCCCCTGTGAACGGGAGCCATGCTAGAAGAGAATTCTGAACCCTCTCTATCTTTTGGAGTTCAACATGTTTGTTAGCCAATCGAGGCCTTCGAAAATGCCGTCCCCCTTTGTAGCGGATGTCTTGAAAATCGACCAATCTCGATTCTTGATTTCGGACAATCCAAGACCTTCAGCAACCCCCGCATCATCCAAAGCTCCAGGGAGATCCTAAACGAGGTTCAGATTCAGATTCATCAGATCTCTGATCTTCTACACCCTTCATCGTATTTAGTGTAGCCTACACTATTTCCGTGTACGGCAGAAATTTTAGAAAACAGAAAATAGTGTGGGCCACACTATTTCCGAAATCTACACTTCTAGTTAACGTTTCGGTTTTCCATGAATTAGTGTGGCCTGCACTATTACTGAGGTAACACTATTAAAAGACCCACACTAAATACGATTGAGGGTGTACTTGCAACAATTTAGGCGGACAAAACGAATACAAATACAAATTACAGGGAACGTGATGTTTCCAAAAATCTCCCCCCCCTTCTCCTTATTGTCTGATGCAACCGGGAGTCTTGACCTTTTTCAAATTACTTGATTTTTGCACGCAGGGGTGGTAGGCAAACTTTTTGGCAGAAAAAAAAATTACTTGTCCTCAAGAAAATTAAAGTCCCATTACTTTCACAGTCTTTGAAACTGGGTCATATTTTAATAATAAAGTCTACAGAAAGTATTTCCCTTCCACAGAGTCTCCTCCTTTTCACACATCCCTGTCGAAGCTAATTCTTCTTCAGACAAATTGATACTTTTTTCCAAACTTTTTTTGCTTTTTTTCTCACTTGTTTGTTAGCGTAGACGAGGATAACCGCATCCTTTAATTCTTCTTCCTCAAGAATGGCATGGAATTCGTCCCTGGATGTTCCTAATCGATCCGTGTCGCAGCTGTCCACCACATAGATAACAGCTTGGGTGTTTGGGTAGTAGCACCTCCAATAAGGCCTGATGCTCGTTTGGCCCCCCAGATCCCACACTTGAAACTTCACGTTCTTGTAAGTGACCGTCTCCACGTTGAATCCGATAGCTGGGGGTCGAAAAAAAAAAATGCAAAAAAATGCACAGAAGCACAAGTTAAAAAAACAGACAAGACGATCCTGATGACTGGAAAAGCAGGTGGTCCAGCATCAACTTGCTGTGGTAAAAGAGAAACAAACACCCGAAACAAAGGAAGGAAGAGCATTCCTAGCACACCTCTTGATACATTTGAAACAAGAAAACATAAAAAAAACAACTTAACTGTATTCTTTTATAGTTTCAGAATGGAACTTTTTCTGTCATTTTCTATAAACTAGAATTAAATGGTTGAAGTGGGTAAACTTGATACACCTGACTAGGGCACTTTTTTTTTGCACAAATTTTTTGTTCCTAAAAGTGCATTCTTCAGCACTCATTGGATTATCTTTCTAAAAAAAATGAGAAAGGAAACTTCATTCTTTGATGCGCATTTTTTTGTTTTCCTCAGAGAAAATTTAGCATATACATGTGGAAAAAAAAGCCCTAGATCCTGGGACATACTTGGAATCGTAGACACCACTTCTCCAAGTTGCAATCGATCTGGTACACGATCACAAAACAGTTGATGCAAATTATAACTGCCAGTTATCCTCAAGAAACTGAACTGATCATAGATCCAGATCAATAAACCTTAAAAAACTTCGAAAGACTCCTCTCAAGTTGATGCTCTTTTTTCGTTCATCGTCAAGGGAGATTGTGTGAAGAGGGTTCTTCAAAAAACTCCTGTCTGTAGTTTGGGGAGGCTCTGGAAAAAATTCCCAGGAGTTGATTGGTGTTGTCAAAAACTTTTCCAAGAGAAAATAAGAAATTATGTCTATACAGAGAGAGAGATCTTTTCAATGGTGCACAGGATTCCCCAAAGGTTCTATTTCAGCTTGTGTGAAAACGTTTGATTCGAGGACTTACAGAGAGTCGTGGTTTTTCCAGCGTTATCTAGACCCAGCACCAGTATTCTCGCTTCTTTGTCGCCGAACAGCGACATCAGTCGCGACATCCAGAGCCCCATCTTTCGTGCTTTTCCCCACACCGAACAAGCGCGGCTTCACACCCACAGAATAAAGAGATTTCGTTTCCGACACTCCAGTGGATTGACCTCTGGAAAGCACTGCGCGAGGGGGGGGGGGGGGGGAAGAAAACGACGAGTTTTCTTTGTCTTGAAAGAAAAATCAGTCAACTGTCCGTTCAGCACGGTCTGGTGGTGCTCTCCACAAGAAGCAACAGTTTTTCGTGAAGAAAAATCTGGCCAAGTGTCCTCCCTCTTTTTCTCTCGACTCCCAATCGCTCAACAGTACAAAACTGCAAATCATGTACTGTAAAATAGTGTGACGATTTCAACAACGAGTCGGGCTGGGAAGGCCAAGCACTGACAAACAAATATGGTTTTCTTTTCGCAGATCGTTTCGTTTTGTGTCGCGGTTTCGGAATGTCGGGTGCACTCAAGAGCTTGTCCCAGATGCTGGGACGCGTGGGCATAAGGCTTCCGTGGAAGGTTAGTTTTCCTTTTCTTATTCTTGCTTTCGAACGAAAAGCACCGACGTCCACGAACGCTCAGAGTCGTCGTTCTTTGGTACTCTATTACGTCGATTCCTGACACCAATTCCCACACAAAACCATCCTCAAGCATAACGGTAGTACCTCCGGTCTCAACAGAACTGAAACTACTGAAATGCACTTGAAATTATCCACACCAGTTCGTCTTTTCATAGTATTTTCTTAATTTCCCATCAGGAAATTTTGGAAAGGGAAATGTTGATATACAGGGGCTGTACCCTGGAATGTGATGCATTTCTTTTATCGGGTGGAAAACTGCATGCAATCCACATTCCAGCAAGTAGTAATATGGATGGAGTCACACTTTAAAGTTCTGTGTGAATTTGTGTGCAGTATACGGGGGTTGCCTCAGGTCTGGAGTATCAAAACCATCTGCCTAATGCAGATGACTACAGGGCCCAGTCCCCAGCGTAAGCGAATATTGTGCTAGATTCTATATTAGACATTTTTTGTTAGTATGTCTTATTGTGGGCATTTTCAGAAGACCAATATACTGTGGACGTGGTAATTAGGATCTTGTGCCTTTTTTGCTCTTTTATTTCATTGAATTAAATAATTTGTCTTTTAAGAATGCTTCCAAGTGTTCATAAGGAAAACAACAGATAGATTTGAAATTTATGATGGAAATGCTTGTTATGTCAGGTCTCGCCCTGAGAATCTTGCCGTTCCACAAGCAACCCCCGAAACAGTTTTCGACATCACCTACTACAGTGAGTGCATCCCTATTCCATCGGAAGAAAAAAAAGAGGCTTTCAGGCTGTCCAGACCTAGACATATTTGTTGGGAGCGTTTGAGATTTCTGTGAAAAATACATCTAATATGGTCCTGTGGGTGAAATGTACCAGAGATTTTTTTTCTTGTTCATTCCTATTTCCTATTTCCTCTTTTCCAGAACGTGACCACAGAAATCCATTGCCTGAAAAAAAGGCTGTGGAAAGCACTGACGAAGCTGCCCCTGCAGGAGAGCCCGTTGAACAGGTGATTCCTTAATTATTTGTATGGAAAACTACACTTTTGAATTTGTAACTTGGATTTCCCTTCCCCCAGAGTCCAGAATTCATGGTTTGAAGTTCACATAGATCACTTGATTTCTGGGATCGCCCCTGTTTTTTTGTTTTTATGAAGTGCCCTTGATTTGTTGAATTGGCAGCAAGATGTGCGTCTGTTATTTTATCAGATGCACTCAATGCACCATTTTTCACATTGTGAGGCAGAATTTGTGAACTGTTGGACACTCTTGTGGTGAGGAATATTCACCATTTCTTGACCAGTTTCTTTTCAATGTTGCTGTACTTGTTGAATTCAGGAATGGAGACCACCCACACCTGGAGTGCCCTTCAGATGGACTAAACCCAAACCTCTGTTGGATTACGAAAACAATGGCTACACCTGAGGTCACTGTAGATGTGAATGCTTGCTGAAATTTGTAGATTGGGTTTTGAATTAGGACAAAGGCTGGCAGACTCGATCGCCACCGCTTTTAAGAAAATGAACTCAATTCTAGCGGAAGGTGTGCTGAGTCTGGAATTCAATCCCACCTGTGGAAATGAAAACTCAAATCAAGTAGCCTGGTTTTTCTTGAATAACTCTTTGGGAAGCAAAGCAAGAAGAGTGAATGTTGTTCCTCAACAAGTGCTGGAATCGATGAGAATAAGATGAGAATAATAGCTCCAAATGGGCAGCATCCCCCCTCAAGTTCCATTGACAAGAGAAAATGGTGGATCCCCCATCACATCACAACAATCCTATGCACTTACCTGGCAAGTGTCCGTCAATCATGAAAACCACAGAGCCTGACGACAAATCACCAGAATGCAGCCCGATTCGCTCTGCGTGACGCTGCCGATCGCGGGTTAAGATTAAAGGTGCTGGAAACGATGGCCGAAAAAAACTCATAACCGATCCGTTGCCATTTCTTATTATCTTATCAGGGTGTCGTTTGGAGGAGCGAGAGACTTAGGGTGTCGAATAAGGGTTGGTGGATCGAGCACCAGAATATCGACACACCCTCCAGAACCTGTTCCTGGGACCTTGGGATCCCGAAAACAAATCAGTGCAGAAGTTTGCCAGCCATGGATTGTGCAATGCTGAAAAACAGAACTTCTCATGTTATTCTGGGGACTGATTGTTTCAGATGGAAGACCTCAGTGAAGCCGATGCCAAGCAAGTTGCCACTGCAGTCAAGTTGGCCCAAAAGAAAAAGGGCAACAAGGTGAAAGGGAACATTGGTAGAAGAGTGCCCTTCAAATGTGTCCTCAGAGGAACCAGACAGGATTCTCAGAGGATCCAGTTGCTGGAGAATTTGTTGAGGCATTACCAAGGGTTGCCAAGAAACTCCACGTATGCGAGGCACAAAATCAAGATGGCTAGGAAAGCGCTGGATATATTGACCAGAAGAAGGTGGGCACCTCTCTCAAACTTATTGTTGCAGTGTTGGAAATTGTTTGTCCAAATTGTATTAGTTTGTGTATGTATTCCACCTGTTTTCCAAAGCCAGAACAGGTGCCTGAACGCATTATTGTTATCGACAGAAGAGTGATGTCCAGTGTATTATAACCTTGGTGTGGGATTTTCGAGTTATGTTCTTCACTTGGATATTGAGCAATAGTTTTGGGGGTTCATTTCAGGAAAGGGGACACTCCTCAAGACGAAAAAGACCTCACGGAGCTCTTGGGACGATTGAACATCCACGATTCAGTTTCGAAAGAAATGGAGACCTGATGCTTGTAGGGACCATGCCCTCAAAGAGTTTAGTTTCCCTTTTTGCACACAAGCACTCGTCAGATTCGCTAGATTTTTCTTGGGGGGGGGGACTAGTCCAGGTTTTTGGAAGTGAAGCAAAACTGAGATGGTCCAAGATTTTCTGTTTAAAACAAATGAAAAGAAAAATATAATGATTAGCAACACATAATCCTCTTAAATCCATCGCTGGTTACAAGGGTGATCCCCGAAGGACATAGGCACCCAAAAAGTGTGCTGTGTTCACCAGCCGTGTCTGGCATAAGCGACGCCCCATCAGTTTTCTCTTTGCATTCTGCAATTTGATCCCGGCCCCCCAACAACCCCGATCCTCCCCGAGAAACTCTTGACAAGCAAAAGTTACACAACGACGAACAAAATGATCCCACCGCACTCCAATGCCTTTCTACTGGCCTCTGCCAAAACCACCACCACGACCGAATCCACCACCACCACCACCACCATAAGAAGGGTTATAATCGCCGGGTGCCATACCCTGCAACAGAGAATATCAAGGTCCTTTCTTAATGAGCCATTTGGGGAAGAGGTTCAGGTCTCTGGGATAAAGACGCTGAATTCATTGCTTGCTTATTTTCACACCGGGAAAGCGAGCGCTTCAAATTTGACCACCCAATTCGGGATATTTTCCAACAAAAGGAAGCATACACAGCCATGTCCTCAAAAAGTGAAAATTTTTAGACATATAGTAGCCCCCCAATCTTTGGTCATGTTAAGGTTACTTGCAACATAATCATGATTGGAAATTGTACACCTCATCGTGTTCCAGCGGTGAAAAAAATATATATCCAAAGGTTGTCAAACACAACAATCCTCTGATGGTCCATTACAACACATGACCAGTCATTCTCCAATTGACTGGGCCAGAACATGAAGGGGGGGCTGTAGTTTCGTAACACCGATAGGAGGGTGAGTTGATTTTTTCCCAATACCTTGTCCTCCCTTGGTCCAGCCCTGTATCCCTCACGGCCACCTTCACGGGGAGCGTCATCGAATCGCCTTGGGCCACGGTCACCCCCGGGTCCACGATCTCCACCACGAGCCTTGGACTTGTGGGTGGCTGGGACAACCTCAGCTGGAATGTTCAAAAACTCCCGCAAGAACTCAACTCCCTCAGGCGTCAAGAACCTGAAGTGGCACCCAAATTTTGACTTCATAAAGAATCCACTTTTCGGGGTTTTTCAAGCAGATCGAACCCATGCTGAGAAAATGTTGCAGATTCAAAGCACCAGAATCTCTAATCCTTGGGGCTAACTTCAAGTGTGATGCACCCTCCATGAACCCTTTTTTCAAGACAGCTCCACTCACTGCTGATATTAATATTACACAAGCACTACCCAAAAATTAACAAGCAACTCAGATTCCATTTTCTTCCCCCGACCTCCATCTGTCCTACTTATCCAGTTGGCGGTTCTTGGCCCACAAAAACTGCTGGCCAAAATATGTTTCTTTTTGGATTGCTAACCAGAAAACGATGTTGGAAGATTATCAAACACACGCCCACCAAAAATAAAATAAAATTTAATAAAAGCAAAAAGGCGTACCAGTAGTAGTGCCTCCAGGCAAACCTCTCCGTAACGAACTCCTTGCTCTTGAAGGATTGCATCAACTTGATGACATACAAATTGGGGACCTCCACCTCAGGATGCTTGGCCAGATTAAAGTTTTTCTCAGCATACAGAACTCCCTCTGTTAACAACACGAGTTGCTTTTAAAAATCGTTAAAATATGGTACTTTCCAGAAAGCCTCAATCCAGCTGTGGAAGATATCCAAACAATGTCGACTTCACAAGTTCTTCCAACTCCAAAAATATGTTCCTCACAGAAAGAAAACCTGTGGGTCCCTTTCTAAACCTTTTTGCATCCATTCCCACAAAAATTGGATGCCCCATCAGCTCGGAATCAAGCTATCAAGATAGTCCCAGCCCGTATTTCGCGTGGTGAAGCAGCGATCAGCAACGAACGGTCCAACAGAACTTCCCCTTTTTTGTCGCTTTAAATAATCTCTCAACAGAGAGGCAAAAATGGGTTATGTTTTATCTGTCTTGTGCACTTCTTCGCCTCACCTTGAAAGAGGTATCTGTATACCTCCTTCCGGTCTTTCTTTGAGATCATCATCTTGACGGGGTTTTCTCTCGCAACAAAACTATAACACGCCTCCTTATCCGAATGCGGACCCACCACCAGAGCTTGTCGCTACGCCTCAATCCAGACAAAGGAAGTCCAGGGGCGAAAGAGGGATATGTCGGCGGTGGTGTGGAAATGAGGTGGTGAAATTGATTTAATGGGCAATCGAAATTCAAGATTCCATGTGATTTTTGAGGAGTCTTGCGCGAGAGTTTGTCTCATTGGGCGGTTTTCGAAACCAGAACTGCCGTTGGATTATCGAGGAGCGTGAAAATAGGTACTCTAAACCTGACTTGTTCTGCTGTAGAGCCCAGATTAAATTGTTCCTTTTGTTTTTTGTTCTAACCGAGAGAAAAAGAGGAATTGGGATGTAACAGTGACATGATGCTTTCTTTTGTTCAGGGGATTGTGCATCAGTTGTTGGATTCCGATGAGATCGGTTGGATTTTTCTCCAAACTTGCTGATAAATTCAAGCTCCTGGCTTTCAAGCAGGAGCTTGTGGGCATAGACCAAATTGGCAACAAGTACTACAGGTGGGGCATTTTTCCTGGAGGTGAAATAGCCACTGAGGGACGATTTTCTTGTTAAAACAGCACTGCATCTTTCTAGGTTGCAGGTAGTCGTCAGAGAAATATTCCGAGTGATGAAGCTGATAGTCTTGTTTGAGTGAAATTTAGGTATCCAGATACAGATCCGAATGGCAAGCCAGTCATAAAGAGAATTGTTGATTTGGCGGACAATGAGTACGACCCTCAAAGCATCCCTCCTGAATGGATGTCATGGCTACATCGCTTTCGAGACGAGATCCCCACCGAACAAGAAATCGAAAGGTGCCTGGATGTCCTGAATATCATTTGAGTTTTCATGGGATTGCCTGTGAGGTAGGGCTTTGACAAGTGCTCATGATCTTTTTCAACCATTTTATTCTTTGGGGCAAAAACAAATGAGCAGCAATCCATTGATGGAGTTAATATCTTCTGTTCACACAACATATTCATACTCCAGTGTTGGACAATGGAATAGCCGTTTATTTGTTTTCTGAAGATTGTTGGGGTTTAACTTGTTCATATAGAATGAAGGTGAGTCGAGATGATTTGAAGCGCCGGGTGGCCGCCTTGGATGAGGAAGAGTACAAGAGGCGCTTACGGGTATGCTTTTCTCTCAATGGGAAATGCAGAAATTGTCCTATGACTCATCTTCATGTTGGGGCATTTGTGAGCCAGCCCAAACCAGGATAGGTCGCATGGCTAATTGATGGTAGATTCAAGCAATGCAATTTCTTGACATGTCTGTGCTGAAACACTTCAACTGGGGAGGTACATTGTTGAATGGAATTGTGTTCATCCAGCTGGAGAGCCTGCAAGCTGAAGGCATGTCCAGCGATGGAGGGCCAAATATGTCAAAGTTTGTGGAGGAGCTGGCAGCTAAGGTACAGTCAGTGATATCCCGAAAATATGGCCTCAATGTCTCCCTAAGGCCATAAAGCCACAAAATATTGGTCTGTGAAGTTCCATCATATTGGACCATGCTGATCAACCCCTCCCCCCCCCAAAATATATATATATATATTTACAACATGAGTGAATATGAGCACCAGATATTGTCAGAGCAAAAACATTGAGATTAAGAAATCAAATGGAGGGCCCATCTGTCAAGACGTATTGCATGCTCATTGTCCCCGCTCTTGACTCTGCAGGGCTATGGTGGCGGGGGAGATGGAGGGTCATCTGAACCTTCCCATGATTCTACAGAGTTCAAGCCTGAGACTTGGACGCCAGGCAAATCCTAGTTGATATGACAGACCTGGTGTGGCAAGACATAGCTGCAGCATGACTGGCGAACATCCTGCGAAACCATGTCAAAAGCTTCTTGCCCTAATTAGTTATGTTGTGGGACGAAACATCGCTAGTCGTAGGGATGAGTGTTCCTCTATATTTAATTTGCATGCAGCTGAGCTGATCTCGTCTGAGAGCGCCGAACGATATAGTCCTGAGCTCAGTGCAGATTTCATTATTCTATCCTCCCCCACACCTCGCACCATGTAGCACACCAATAACCTGCAAGCATGCAATTCAACA
Organism: Bryopsis sp. KO-2023; assembly: GCA_030272585.1. Lineage (NCBI taxonomy): Eukaryota > Viridiplantae > Chlorophyta > Ulvophyceae > Bryopsidales > Bryopsidaceae > Bryopsis > Bryopsis sp. KO-2023. The sequence continues at coordinate 5,870,849 of BSYQ01000007.1, read as the reverse complement.
ATTCAAGAATAGATCCAAACGAACTTGAGACGTGACCCTAAATTCCTTGGTAGCAAAAAACATATCTGTCCTGCTTGCATTTGTGCTTTAGAGTGGGGCGGTTTGCGAATTCATTGAAACAAGTCGTCCATTTCGGGCTATCAGGAAAATGTTGGTCAGAGCTTGTTGTTCGCACCTGGCTGTTGATTTCCTTTGCAAGAGAGATTTGGCCGTAAAAAAAAACTTGTCAACTCCTTCCTCAGAATACAGGACATCCGCCCCCAACACCCAATCAAACCCAGACTCGGCGTGGCGCAGGACGAGCTCGATTCCATCAGGATCCCCCCACACCAGAGGTACCATGACGACTTCCCCGGACGTCAGATGTCGATTCCGGCGGAAATTGCCAGTTGCTCGATCGAGAACATCAGGGCTGCCATCAGTAACTACCGCCGCCGCCCCGTGGTAACTCGCAACGAAAGATGGAAGGGGACAGGCTCCCGAACCCAGTTCGATCGTTGATCGATTCTTGAAGGAAAGGGGGCACAGCATGATGATGTTCGCCATGCAACTGGATCCTTCCCACAACATCAAACCTGAGCAAAACCAAAGCGTCAATTCGTCCAGATGAACCTTGCCCACCTCCCCAGGCGAGACCCCAGTGAGGTGCGATTGGAGGGAAAGGCGAGTGCATGGTACCTGTTCTTCCATTCACATGCTTGTTGTCTCGAGAAGTGGACTCCATTTCGAAAACCACCCCGCCAATGTCGATTCTCTCCAGCTCTGAATCTTGTTCAGACTGGAAAAGCTGCCCGAAGTCGCTCCCGACCACACCACACCCATCATTCTCCCATTCATTCATGTCCTTCGTTGGAACTTGCACCAGAAAACACCTGCGTTGTCGTCCCTTCGAAGAAGATTGTGTGGGTGGCGGGTTCAACTCACGAGACTGATGATTTACGTAATGCGCGCTGTGACTTAAGTTCGTGAGAGGAAGAGTGTGGGTTGCGGAACGGCAGAATGGGTTTCAGTGCAAGATGCTTTCACGCCGGAAAAGGTAGCACACCTTCTAGCCTGGCAATGGGTTTCTGTTACTGTATGACTTCAGTGCTTACGCCGCCGGTGGAAAACGAAAAACTGATCATGAATTCTTGAGGCCGTGTTGATTACAATGAACGGAGATCTGTTTTATTTCAAGGACTGAAGATTTGGGAGCGAAATGTGCGGCTTCGACGTCCATCATTTCTTTGCCGATCCAGTAGATCTAATCAAAGGTCAGGGATGGGAAACTTGGCCTGGCATGAGATATATTGCGACATCTCATGCAAAATTTATGTCTTTTAAGCAAGGCAATTCGAAAAGAAAAAAAAAAAAAGAGAAAAGAAAAAAGAAAAAAAAGGGAATATATTGGGGAGTGGTGGCCAAACCCTCAGCCTTGCATCGAATTCACACCCTTAAGCTGCAGAAATCTGCTATTGGAAAAATAAGACAGAGGTGCCCTTTCTCTGGCTCCAACTGGGATCGATTGTAATGAAGTGTTTTTGTCTATTTATTTTATCAAACTGTGGAAAAAAATTGACTCAGGCACCCAATATTTACCATTATTATTCCAATCTGCTGTTCCAGATCAAAGGACCAATCAGAGATGAGCCAGAGTTTTGATGATCACGAGCATTTGTCCCTGTTCACAACTGTATCGGGTTCTTCTGAGAATCTCGGTATTGTTGACGTAACTGAGGCTGTAACTGAGGCTATGCCCACATTGGGAGGAGCTGAAATGACTCCAGAGGCTGTGGGCAGAGTGGCTTTGTGTTTGTTCATTGCATTCGCTTCGTTTGAAGCCCACCCGGCTATGTTGGAAACCGTCCATACGATTTGGACAAATGCGGTGAGTAAAATCGGGTGACCAAGAGCATAACATTTTGAAGTGCTGGTTGATATTGTATTATAATGATGAATGAGGTTGAAGAACAGAACAGAAAACTGCATCAAAGTGTGGTATTTACAAAAAGATGTCGATCTCTTCTCAACTTCGTTTCTAAAAATAGCTGTACTTGTGGGTACGTATCATATGAGATGAGTTAGATATGGTAACACTCTGAAAATTCCTATTGACTATGATTGAATTTCAGTCATGTGATGCACGTTTGCAGGGATCGTCATCAGTTGCCGATGCGAGGTTTTTCAGTTTTCTGTCGCTTGTGTTTTCCATTCTTCTGGGTGGAACTTTCACATTTCAATATGGGGTAAGCAACTTGTTCTTCTGATTGATCGTTCTGTTTTCTCATTGGAAAAAACAGGGGGTGTTATTTATTTCAACCTGTTGCACTGAATGCATCATCTGCAGATGCAGTGAGATTCAAAAATCATAGAACTATACTGTGTTGCTGGATATTTCTTTCCTTTTTTCTTTCAGAGGCTACGACTCATTGTCAGGGAGCTGTTTAATGAGATCTACACATTGGAATTGTTCTGGTATCGCTGCAAAAAATTGGATATCGGTCTGGAGAAAAACCTCAGGCATGCAGTAAGGTGAATTTTTTATCCCCAAAACACCGCATCTCAGTAGTGCTGATTCTGAATACCCATGGCCGTTTTTTGTAAATCAGTTGGGTAAAATGAAGAAAAGTATATGTATTTATGTACATCACAGTTGATTGATAGTGCATGTGATGACAGGTTGACTGTACATTTTTGAATTCTAATGAAACCCGATGCACAAACCTTCATAAGCAAGGTTTTGGTCGTGATATTTGATCAGGGTTTGGAATGGGGCAGTGTGTTGAGACGTGCAAAATTATTGCTGGTGTTTGTTTACCAGGCGGTACATTGAGACGGAAATATTCTTCACAGAAGACAAAATGTCCCCGTTTCAAGAGGGATCTCCCCTTCTGGAAATGTATGATGTGGTGGAAGCAAAACTGCAAAATGGGCTGGAAACAGCCTTCATCATGAAATCGTTAGACAGTCTGGGCACCGCTCAAAGCCGAAGGAGTGGGGCTGCTACCAAGGTTCTTCCTTACATCCATTGGGTATGGTAAATCGAATCTTCTAGCTCACATTGGAGTTTTTCCAGCCGCTTTTGAATGATCGATCGAGTTTGGTTGTCTTTCATTGAAGCGATGCTACTGAGGAGAACTTGAAGGTTTGCAACACCTGTATTTTTTGCAGGCACTGCTGTGGGCGATCGTCGGCGTGTTTGTCTTCACGTTTCTAACATTCGAGCCTTTCACTTCCATAGATTCTGTGTCTGACGCCAGAAATGTAATTTTCGCGATCCTATGCGGCATCAGCTCCACATTGGTTTTGGCTGTCCAAGACTTATCCAGGCCAATCGAAGGAATGTACTCGCTCAGAAGAGAGGTCAAAGGAAGGTTGGGGTATCTGAAGGCCGAATTGAAGTGAGAAAAATGGACGACGTGTGTGACGTTTGGGTTGCCCATAATATCTGAAAAGTCTCTGAAAGAATTGGTGTTTTCAGCATCGTTGTGATCAAGGATTTTGATTAACGATGAACTTGATTCAGATACATCTTTCCCTCTCAGTTTTGTTTTAAATGGAGGGATCATTTAAAGATGGAAGTCAGTGCAAACATTTTTGGGTTGAATGCCTTTTGTGAGACTTTTTGTGTTCAGTATTGTATGTAACTTCGCAGTTGTGGGAAGGACTATATATATATATCACATTGTTCCTCACTGTTGTGCCCAGACAACAGACAGACAGACAGATTTCCTGAGAGGAATTTGTTTTTTCTATCACATTGGCACATTATAGTAAGTGATTCTGTTTGGTAGAGAATGTGAGTTAGGTTGTTTATGTTCGTGAGTATTGTGACCTCGAAGCTCAAAGAGCAAGGAGGCTGTTTTATCTGTTTTGACAAACCATGGCAGTAGCAAAATGAAAAGCAATCAAACAGGTGCCAAACTATGATTTGATGAACGAAAGATGTGGCCCATCCCACACACAAGCACAACAAAATTATAAAAAAAACATTTACAAACAATCCAAAGCTCCATCAAAATACAGCAGAGCTCGTAAAAGCACATATCCTCTTTCCCTATTTTTTCTCTCACATTCGGACCTCATCTTTTCTTTCTCATCTTTCTCACCAAACATAGAAAGAGATTATCACCCACAGCCAATAATCAAATTGGTTCGAGTTCATTTACTCATCTTCACCCTCCAATAACTCTTTCAAACCCTTTTTTTTCTTTCGAAACACAACATCACTCAACATTCCATATTTGTACACTACAACAAACCTGATAAAAAGGGAAAAAAATCGTTGTCCAATTCGTGGTCCGATATATATATCTTCTCCAGCCTATCCATGTTCATAGGTGAACGCAAACAATAAAAAATTATCTGCAGGATAAGTTCAACTGAAATTTAATTAAAAAAAAAAAAGAGATAAAAAGAAATAAAGAAAAGAAACACACCAACACAGTAAACAACCATTCAACTCAATTTTTTTTCCTGTTGTTTCGCTAACTGGATCTACATCTTTTCTTCTTTTTTTTTTTCGTTTTTTTTAATGTACGTACCAATGACAGACATTCACACCTAGGGCCACTCATCCACATACCAATCCTTCACCCTGGGCGTTTAAACCAATATATAACAAAGAATGAAACCCAAATAAAGAAAAAAAATAAAAATACTATACTTGGTCCAACTCCCTGCTGAATGACATCCATCTTTTTTCCTTCCCGGAATCACATTTCCCCCTTCCCAATCAGCATGGTGAAAATCATACAAGCTATCGTTCAATTCTTTGCCCACCCTAAGCTAGCCTAGACATCGGTACATTCTTTTTTAAACAGAAAAAGAGTCAATTGTTACGCCCACCCCCACCCCTGTTTTCCCAATATCTACTCTACAAATATTTTGTTGCAGAAATGAAAGAAAGAGGGAAAGAAGACATCGAAGTATACATTAGTGGAACACATTCCCTCTCCTTTCATTTCACTACGCATGCATTGGAAGTTTTCGATCGGTTAGAATTTCATGCATATTTTTCCCCCCCTCCCCACCCACCCCGTCTCCCTTTGTTTTCTTTTCGTTTTTGCGTTTTTTTCTCTCCCCCTCGCGGGGAAAAGCGTCTCAACTCATGTACAATTACTAATCTTGGATTTGCCGACTTCTATCGTGTATTTTTCAGCTCTAGATATATGATGATCGATGATGCCCAATGAATTCTTGGTCTTCCAACTCAATGCTGAAATAAGCTTGCATGACCGTTCGCCGCCAAATTCGACAAAAATGCAGTCCACACAATCTGCACAAAAAAACACAGTTCAGTTAGGCATCCAACGCAAGATTCCCTGCAAACCATAAAACAATACGTATTATCTTGAAAATAATATTACATATTTCAATGAAAAACAAAACAAAACATCACACATTTAGTATCCCCCAAAAAAGTAGCGTCTATTTTCATCACGATCGAGAATAGTTTTTTCTATCGATATGCTTCTCAGCGTTTTTGGATGGAGGAGGAAGTGGAAAAAACATACCTGGACAGCATTGATGTAGAGGATACGCTGCTGCGATGGAATGAATCGGAAATTTATCAAGTGTGCCAATGGCCAAATAACATAACTCGATAAAATCGTTGGAATCAGCTCCTCCTGAATGGTCGGGATGACTTGATCTGGATGCCCCTGCACATTCCCCCAAAAAATACATGTTGGAAAATTGCACCGTCCATTATTTCTCACCAAGTGTTGTGGCAACACTCCCACAAAAAAGTGTTGAACCATCAAAAAGGAAGGAGGCCGAAGTTAAAAAAAAAATTGTACTTTCATTTTTTGCTGCTGTGGGATCAATGATTTATCAATCACGCACCTCCAATGTTCTGATGAATGCAAAGAAGACGCAACAAAACAATGGTCCCCATATCAATTGATCCAAGGCAGTCTTCGTGACAATTGCTTTGGTGGATGTCGGCTGCTCTGGGAATATATTCTTGTCAAGGGTGGTGTACCACATATGACCTGCACACACCAACTCATTTTTCTTCTTCATTTGACAATATTGCAGCAAGAGAACAAGGCAGCTTCCAGGTTGGGATGCAATGTTTCTGTCAAATCTGTGGTTGGCATTTTTTTGCTGCGAGGTACAGTGGTCGCCCGGATCTCGTTTGAAAAAAGTGCAATACTCTACAATATCGGAGAGGCGCGCGTCGTTTCAATGTTTGCTCACCGCAAGGGCCATCCATCAGCACGCCGAACATCACCAGGTGCAAAGTACGAGCGGCGCTGTAGGGGTCGCCAACGATAGTTTGCGCACAAATATCACCAATCATAAATCCGAAGAAGGAAGTCATGCTTTTGACCATAATGGGCTTTTCGTCAAGAAGCTGGTTGTACGTCCGCCAGAACCGCTGCAAAGCGTTCTCTTGTTCCACTTCCTCGATAACTTTCGCGCCTGCTAATTGCGTTGGTACAGCGCCGAGCGACTCGGCAACAGGCACGATATTAGGAACAGCTTTAACTTCGTCGACGACGGCTTCAGCTGGCGTAGAGAGCACGGCGCAGGGCTTCCCATATTTGAACCCATTCCTCCGACGCGCAGGATCTGTCAACCGCAGAGGGTGTCCGAGTCCTTTGACGGTTCTGGCAAAGACGCTCTTCGTTCCCATGGATGACATCTTGTTTCCTGCTGTTTTTTGGGTTTCTGCGGGAAGGTCCAGACGCACGCACAACCACCGTGGCAACAGAAACGTCGAAACGGAAAGTCGGGTATCTACGGTCTGAGGAGGGGGATTGTTTTTGGGACGAGGCGTACAGGGGCAAGTAGCGAAACGGGTATTTCCTGTCAAATCAGCGATCGCGTCACCGCGCGGTGGACACCCCGGATGTCGAACTTGGGCCAACACACGTGCTCGACATCTGGGGTGGTGTGAAAACCATTCGAGAATCACTTCGAAGAAATCATATTACAAGTCTTACTGTTTCCCTTGTCCTCTTTAAACCCTAAGACAAGTAGTGCCTGAAACAGTACTGCCCTTAATTCACTTGCTTCTTACATGGAACTTCCTTCTTCCCTGTACAAGTGCTGACTAACCCCAAACAGAAATGGACCAACAGCCCATTTAACTCAAAGAACCTCCACACAGCCCATTTATCTCAAAGAAACTCCACACGCTTCCACTGCTTAACTCATAACGCATAAGAACGAAATAACCCTTGATGCACTACCCGAATATCTCGACTATCCACACGAACTTTCCAAACATGTTGTGAACAGCGCTGTACTATTTGACATGGCCCCAACCAGCGCGGTTGCAATTTGGTGCGACCAGTATCTACCGATTTTTGATCATACAACCAAACGAACTGTCCCACAGCCCATTGACGATCATCATTCTGGCGAGTTTGATTCACCTTCTCTCGAACTGCAGCCATCCGTTGTCGAGAGAGCATCCACGCCTCGGATCCCCCATGAAATACCTCCATCGGGGTAGCTTGCAGCAACGAATGTGGCGTGTCATTGTAATAAGTAATGACACGATCCAACAAAAGCCACCAGTCCGTTTCTGGTTCGTCAGACGCCATTTTTCGCAACTTCTGGAGCAGGGACGAATTAGCACGTTCAACCATCCCGTTGGTGCGATGCAAATATGGAATTGCGAACGACCAGCGAGATCCTCGTTCCTTCATCCACTGCCGCATGTACTGTGACTTGAATGCACTGGCGTTATCACTGACGAATTCCGATACTCGGCCAAAACGTTTCTCCCAACTGCGAATCCCTTCCATCACAGCGAAACCATCCACTCGATAAAACCAATCAGCCCATAGCACACGCGACACAAGGTCAACCATAACCAATATGTGTCGGCGTTTCCCATCGGTGCACATGATGGGGCCGATAAAATCAAGTGCCACAGTCTCTGACGGACGCACTGGATCTCGAAATACTCCATATCGATACTGTCGAGGGGGAGGGAAAAACTGTTGGCACGGAACACAGCGATTAATGCACTCTTGAATCGCAGACTTGGAAAACATATACCCCGCCTTTTTTGCTCGTCCCCACGTTCCATTGACTCCAGGGTGTCCTCCATGGATTTCAGCCCAAATCTTTGGAGTAATCACGGGTGGGGCGACGTCTTCGCGCGATTTTATCGCTGAACAACCATCTGATAGCAACATTCCTCGACGTGACAAAAAGTCAGGAAGGAGATTAGTCTTTCCTGGTAAATAGCGGAGCCGTGGGCAATATTCCATCACTTCATGTAATCTCCTTTTAACGAACCCTGAGCAGTTTGCCGGATTCGAAAAACTGGCGGTGCTTGCGTTGTCAGTGTAGATAACAACATCGCCTGCGAATATCCATGGGCGGAACGCTCGAATCACTTTCACGAGTGCTTCTGCTTCGAGATCATTGCTCTTGAAGTGTTTCCATTGCGCAGACCATGTACCAGAGATGCATGACACGATCTTTTCGTGCTGCACCAATATCCCACCCCATCCATGCTCGCTCGCGTCAACGGCGATACTGAATTGCGTATCTGTGGACGCTGGCATCAATCGCACCATGTGTCGTTCCAGCCCTCGTAAAAATTCCGTCCACTGAGAAGTATCGCCTGTCACTTCCATTTTTCGAAGCAAGGTCATCAGCAAATCCCCTCGAAACGTAAAACGAATCACCTGCAACAACCATCCTCGTAAGCGACGCCAATCGCTGCGTGATGCTGGCGGCGCCAAACTGCGCAGGTCGTCAAGCGTTCCTTCTGTAGGCGACCATCCCTCCCGAGTCAATCGATAACCAAGAAACTCCGCCCCTGGTCGAAAAAACGAACACTTGGATGCTCGCATGCGCCAGGAGTCTTCGTTAAACGCTGCCAGAGTGATTCTGACGTCTTCCAAATGTGTGACCGGATCCGAGGAAAGGACGAGGATGTCGTCCATGTACGCCAGGATCTGGCATGTCGGGGAGGCGCGGGAGCGCGCTTTGTTGAGCGTGGGGGTGACGGCGCGAAGGAACTCCGCAGGTGAGTTGGAATAGCCTTGGGGGAGGCGCTGGTAAACATAGAAGCGATTTCGGAGAACGAATCCGAAATGAGGTTGGATGGTCGGGTGGATTTTCACCTGATGGAACGCATCCCTCAAATCCAATGTTGATCCCACATTGAACTTCCGTACTTCGGCGAAAAGGTGGTCTCGGTTCACTCTAGTAAAGCTCTGGAGCTTGGCACAGGAGTTTAGGGCTCTGAAGTCCACGACAGTCCGAGCTCCACCATCTTTTTTTGGAACTGCGAACACAGGGCTGCAGAAGGGCTCTTGGGTAACTTCGCGGACGACGCCATCCTCGATCAAGGATTGGAGCTCCTTGAAAATCGCGTGTTCCTCAGCGGGTCCAGAGAGAGGCGATTTTTGGATCGACTTGAACGGAATCGGACAGCGAGCTGGAAACGCTTGGGTCTGATAGGTCGAACATCCTGGAAACGACGGTCCAAAAAGCGCCGGGAATTCATGGGCGAATTGCTGTCCCCATGTCTGTAGGGTCTGCTGACGAATTCTGGGTCGATCTCGAAATGCTTGAGGCTTGTCTGGTAGAGGTATCCAACCATGATCCGGAAGGTAAACATGATCCCAGTTAGTTTTCAGAGAAAAACAAATCATCCTGTAAGTGAAAACCTTTGGCTGATCTCCCTTATTAGTGAGTACTCCCCATAACTGTGTTCCAGAAAACTTAACTGCAAATTCAGTCTGAGTAATCTGCAGCCCATCTAAAACATCACCAAAACTAGCATCATCAATGGTGATACCCAATCTAAGGGATTTGGATTCACCAGGACCTAAAACAAAAGAACGATTCAAAGGAAAATACACCCGGTTATTGCGTCTATAAGGTAGAAAAAAAGGGATTTCTGCAAATCTAATCCCCTGCTGACTAGCATCCACTAAGTCAGGCCTGACCTCAGTTTTTTTATCCAGTTCTGATATCCCTTTTTTATTACTGGACTGTAATGTGTCAGCCACCCTTATTTTTGCCTGATTTGTCCCATTCTTATTCACTATTGTTTTATTTGTTTTTTTATTTTTTCCTAATCGTTTTTTTCAACGGTTGCTTTGATGGAATGCAGCAACTCTTCGACCCTTCTGAGCAGGGTTCGAATTCCAACAGGAAAATCAGGGATCTCATGCATGTAACATTCTAACAACCGACCGCTATTGCGAACAAAGAGTTGCTTCTGCTGGCAATCCACTAATAACCCGTGATGGGCCAAAAAAGGAAAACCCAATATTAATGGAGGCCCCTTGGAATTCATAACAAAAGCAGTGATTTTGATTGGTTTCTTATTCAAGAACAGCTCCAGTTCTACACTCCCTAACAACTCAGTTCTATGACCATCACCCAAAATCACATGCCTTGAACACTTTTCCACCTTCTCTTGTAATTTGAGCTTTTTAATCGTTTGAAACTGAATGAAATTGTTAGTAGCTCCAGTATCAATCAAACCACTGATTCGGACATCATTGATGCGAATCGGTAAGTGTAAACTCGGCTTGGTCGTCCGACTGTGCGCCGCAGTACACCTTTCTTCAGGTATCTCCAGATTCAAACAAATATCTTCCGCTGCGTCATAGAAAACATCGTCGTCGTCGATTACTCGTCGCTCAGTCCGTCCTAGTCCAAGAAACATCGGTAGCGCTTGATCATCAGACGAGGTGGGTGAGTCTGCCTGGTCGAAAGTATCTTGAGCGCCTGTGAGTAGTGGCGCGGATGACTCAGCCTCCAGCGCTTCCGCGTATTCGTCGTCCACACACTGACTCCAGCGAACAGTTTTTTTCGGTGGAACTCGACCTCGTTGGCTGCCATTCCCCTTGAGATATCGCTCTGCCTCAGTGCGAAAAGAAGCCTCCTTCATCAACACTTTCCACGCTATCATTAGCGAGTTTTTTCCTGTGACTTGGGAGAAGTCGATTCGACCTCCTGGGACCACCTTGTCGCGCATGCCACCGAGATACTCCCCTCTCATCTGCCCAAGGTCCATAGCATCGCCGGGGGTGGTCGTAGTGGGGTGCTTCCCCAGAGTTCCCATTCCCTGCCAGTACGCCCACTTGGAGATAGAAGTCGTCATGTCGTTCAAGGTGCAGTCAGAAGCCAGCTGAGAAAGCGCGCCTTGCAAGGGTTTAGGTAGCTTAGCTGTTGTGCTTGCTTGACTTCAAGTGGCAGTGAAGTCTTCCTCTAGAATTCGAGAACTCCAGAAAGAGTGTACCAACGCCTTTTATGGACGTTGCTAGTACACATGGTAGCAATCACCATACTTGGTGATTGGACCCTGCTACCACCGTGTGGGGACAGATGCAAATGTGTCACGACAGGTGACACACGTGGCGACACACATGTACACGTGGCGACACACCGTGACACACGCGTGTGACGTCATAACATTCCTCCCCCCCAAAGTGTCAGACCTCCTGGTCCTGACTCCACTTGGATAAACACTTATATGCTACAGGGTGCAGAAACCTTAGCAATGGTTTACACACGGTACTTTGACCAAATGTTGAAATCTCTAGGTGCCTTTCAGCGAGCCACTACACCAAAAGTTTCATATCCGGTCAAGATTGAGATTGGAGAAACATCTCAAAGTTTGTGATCCCTTTCACAAAACCAAACCATCTTAAGGGTCAAGACACCTTCTCAAACCCGAGATAAAACCCTTTTCATGGTGAACGCTTTTCCACATTGGCTACCTTGCCTTAGGAAAATAATATCTCACCCGTCGGCATTCACACATATGTGCGGAGATATTTAAATCAAATTTTGCCCATTCAATTTATTTCCCTTCTCTTGAGATCTCCTACTCTGTCAATTGCGCTCTTTCGACCGAAGGCGTTCACTTCGACGGATAACAATTGGCGGAGACAAGTCCGTCGACTTGATTTTGTTTTGGTATTCTTCTACCAATTCCCTAGCATTCTCCATATGCTCTTCGGGTTCCCAAGTATTATGCTCATGTCCATAACCCATCCATTTGCACAAATACTCAGTTTTACGCTTTCGACCTATTCGCCGTACACGATGATCTAAAAGCATTTCAACCTCATATTCCAACTCATCATCGAGTTCCACCGGCGGAGGAGGCTGAACCTTTCCATGCGCCCAATAAGGCTTCAACAAGCTCGCATGAAAAACCGGATGAATTTTAAGATAGTTCGGTAAATCCAACTGAAAAGCTACCTTACCGATTTGATCCGAAATAGTAAAGGGTCCGATCCACTTCGGCATCAGTTTTCGGGATCCTGGATGTTTTAGGCGGATATGCCGTGCATCCAACAACACCTTATCGCCTACTTTCACATCCACAGGACGTCTATGTCGATCAGCATACGCCTTCATCCTTTGACGTGCTGCCTCTAAACACCTTTTCGCCTTCACAATGCTATCTCTTATCGTTGTCGTCATTCTTTGTACAGCTGGCACCGCCATCTGCAGTGACGAGCTCTTTCTACTAGATGCACCTGGCCCGAATCCAGGCATCTGTGCCGTCGTAGCTGTCCAAGGATCACGACCGTAATTAAGGAAAAATGGTGTCTCACCAGTCGCTTCCGACTTGGAGTTATTCATAGCAAACTCGACAACTGGCAACAGTTCAGACCAATCACTGTGGCGTATCCCAACAAAATGTCTTAGGGTGTCTTCTAAGACTTTGTTCATTGCCTCAGTCTGCCCATCAGTGGTGGGATGAAAAGCAGTTGACATAGCCTGACTGATCTTCCAAGTATTACACAATTCCGCAAAGAATCGTGATCTCCACCTGGGATCTCTGTCACTCACCAATGTCCTAGGAAGACCGTGTGAACGGAAGACATGTGATACAAAGAGTCTCGCTGTTTCTGCAGCATCACACTTCGTGTATGTTGCAGCGCATCTCACCATTTTCGTGAGTCGGTCCACGAAAACTAGGATCGCATCATAATGCTCAGCACCTGACTTGGGAAGCTCGACTATCAAGTCCATCGAAACACTCTCCCAACGAGCATTTGGTATCGGTAGAGGTTGCAACGAACCAGGAGGTTTGCCACGTCTCCACTTGTTCCGTTGACAACTATCACAACCTTTGATAAAGGACAATATATCCTTCTCTACCCCTGGCCACCAAAACCACTTCAACAAATTGTGTTTCGTCTTTTTGACACCAAAGTGTCCCGAATACACCGTTGAATGAAAATCTTTTATAATATCCAACCTGAGGCCATCAAAGTTTGGGACAACCACCCGCGTTCCATTCCACCAAAAACCCGAGTCGAAACGACACATTGAAGCAGCGGATTCCAATGTATTGAACCACTCGTCTTTAGCGTACCCCTCAGATAATCGTCGCTGAAGATCGATATTAGGCAAAGGAGAGAGAGCTGGGCTCTCCTCACCAAGGTGACTGAGTCGACCACACTTGCTCACCGACTCCAACAAGACACTGATCTGCTGAGAATACCGTACAGGATAGCGCGACAAGGGGTCTGCTACATTCGTCCTGCCTGGCTGGTATTCCCACTTGAATCGGTATCCCTGAAGACACTCAAGCCACCGCACCGCTCTTCGAGACAACGTTACCTGGGAATGGAAAAATGTGTTGGGTTTGTGATCCACGATCACCTTAAACTCCATCACATCCAGATAGCACCTCCACAACTTCAAAGCATGGACAACAGCAAACATTTCTTTGTCTGATATTGACCATCTCAATTGTGCACCATGTAGCATTTTACTTTCAAATGCTATTGGTCGACCTTCTTGAAGTAATATTGCACCAATAGCCCAATCCGAGGCATCGGCAATAACTTCAAAAGGTTTACTGAAATCTGGCATTGCCAAGCAAGGTGCATGGGTCAGGGCTTCCTTAACTGCAACCATTGCTTTGCGACAATCATCATTCCAGTCCCACTCCTTACTCTTCCTAAGTAAGTTCGTAAGTGGTCCGACCAATTTACTGTATCCTTGAATGAACCGACGGAAGTAATTTGAAAGACCTAAGAAGGATCTCAACTCAGATATATTTTGTGGCTCTGGCCAATCAATGACCTTCTGAGTCTTGCGAGTATCTACCGCAATCCCTTCTTTGCTTATCACGAAGCCAAGATAATGCAATGCATCCTTAAAGAAATCACACTTTGATCTCTTCAAGAAGAGCTTGTGCTCTCTCAAACGATCCATGACCTTTTTGAGATGCATGATGTGGTCTTTCTCATTCCTCGAATACACAAGTATATCATCAAGATAGATAAGGACGTACTTCCCTATCATCCCATGAAATACACGGTTCATCCATGTTTGGAATATCGCTGGTGCATTCGTCAAACCCATCGGTAAGACACAATATTCAAACAATCCAAAGGGCGTTTTGAAAGCCGTTTTAGCCTGGTCCTCAGCTTTGACACGAAGCTGCCAGTAACCAGCTTTCAAATCAAGGGCGGAAAAGTACCTCGCACCTTGTAACTGATCCAACAGATCATCGATACGTGGGATAGGGTATTGATTTTTGACTGTTAACTTATTCAAACCCCTGTAGTCCACACACATTCTTTTTGTCCCATCCGGTTTGGGTACAAACAAGACTGGTGCTCCCCATGGACTACACGACGGTTGAATAAGTCCCTTAGCCAACATATCCGATATCTGATCCTCAATTTCCTTACGCTCTCCAGGCGTATAGCGAAATATAGGACGACTCACAGGATTTGCTCCTGGTATCAGATCTATAGAAGCATCGAACTCTCTAGAGGGTGGACACGAGGCCAATTCATTCGCAAACCGATCCTCGTATTCGTCCAATATAGGAGCCAACATGTTCTCCAACGTTTCTTTCTCAACATGATCACCGTGTGCGGATTTTACCACATCCTCTAGTGATCCACGTTCACGAAACAACGCATTAGGAGACCCATGTTCCTCCCCCTCAAGAGGTGGCGTGACCTCACGCACCAAGACAAGGAATGGAGTGATCCGATCATCACGAAGACATCGTTTCACTTGTTTAATGGAAAGAAATGGAGTAACCGTATGAACACAACGATCACTACGATTTCGAGCCGAAATAGTATGATGGATCGTAACTCGACGTCCACGAGTTGACAACAACGAACAACTGTTATGAAGGAAATCCATATGAGCACAATGGTCCTTCAACCAAACATCTCCAAGATAAAGGTCAAAGTGAGGAGCACTGATCACCAAGCACTCTAACTTTTCACGAAGACCTTGTATCCGAAGAGGAACTGTGGTTTTACCAGAACAAGTCAATGGTGTACCATCAGCCATTTGAACAGTTGTATCACTTTGAGCTTGGTATGAGATACCATAAGCCTCACAAAATTGTTGGGAAATATAGGCTGAACCAACCGCACCCGAATCCAACAATATATGTGCAGGAGTATCAAAGATACGTCCCTCGAAAACCATAGACATAGTCATGATCTCCTTGTCAATTGTGGGTTCCACAATTCGAGGCACAGGAGCATCATAATACACATCAAATGGTTGGGAAAATGGTATCTTACGAGCTCTCTCAAATAAGAATGCCCCTTTCCGATATTGTGCTATCAAGCGCATGCTATCAAACACACGAAAAGCTTTGCACATCTTATGAGGTACCAAGACACAAGCACTTGTTGTCATTGGTGCTCTTTTCTTACACTCGAAATAGTGCTTCAGGAAAGCATCCATTTGTGCCTTTCCTGGGTTGAGCCACACATGCTCGCCCGACACATCACATGTAAGAAAATCTTCACAAGATCTTTTACAAGCATCAACCGGAAAACAACCTCCAGAAGAATCGAACGTAAACTTCCGTCCCGTTCTCTCTTCGAGTCTTTCAAGTTCTCGCTTGATCATCTTGCGATGAACACTATGATCCATCTGAGCATTCACCTTCTTTTCATTTCTGCACGAAAATTTCTTTTCGTCAGTAGAAGCATGAATTTTCATTTCCTCATCGATCATTGCATTTGAGGGTTCCACTACCTCATCAATATGCACATGACTCTCGATAGGAGATAAGACATTGATCGCCAAATCGCTCACCTTGCCTTTCCCACCACACTTGTGTGACACATCCCATGGAGCACCACAAGTGAAGCAAAGCTTTTGTGCTATCCTTCTAGCACGCTCCTCCGGGGAAAGCTTTGTGCCGCGAACCGTACCCTTCGCTTTCTTACTAGCGTTCGGGTTCGCTTGCCCACTGGTAAATGATGGTCTAGTCTTTGCTTTCTTTGAAGTCTTGTATCCATACAAGTCTTCCCCACGACCATGAACATTCCCGGATTTATTCTTAATCACAGGGATCCGCTCATCATGGGTTACTCCTTTTGCAAGGACATGATTTCGAAGATCGTTGTAGATCGTCCAAGGTTTCCCATGAACATCTGTCTCGACCGACGACTTCAATGCCGGATGCAAATTATGGAGTAAGAAGAAGCATTTACTCGCTTCATCCATCGGAATACGACGAAGTTTAAACAAATCATCTACGAATCTGACGAATTCATTCGTATTCACTTTGCGCTCAAGGTGATCACGACATGAAATGAGTTTCTTTGTAATGGCATAATCCGATGCCATTTCCCCGAAACTACCGTCACTCATCGTCTCACAGATTTGTTTCCAAGAAACTTCACCTTTTTCCAAGGACTCTGATGACACTCTAGCCGCCAAATGTTTTTGTGCAGCTCTACCGAAAAACGTGGGAGCAACCTTTCCCCATCGTTCTTGGTTGATACCAGCTGCCACAAAGTAGACAGTAAGACTACTCTGGAATTCTTTCCAGGGTATCTTTCCATCATATTTTTCTGGCTTAGCTACTTGAGATGTCATACCACGCGGCCCACCATCATTTCCAGATTTCCCAATGTCTATCGACTCATCCTCGTCCATTTTATCCTTATCTTTGGAACTTTCAGGGTCAGGTAATTTCATTACCAAATCTGCCAACAGCCCTTCCATTTCTGTAAGCCTTTCTTCTAAATCCTTGGTCTTAGGAGGGGGTTCCACCTCTGCCTCCTTTTCACTGGTATGACTACTCTTGTCATTACCATCCATGGCCAAAGACTCCTACCAGAAAAATTCGAATTACACTGTAAGTGCGTTCAGTGTCACACTGTTCGACGTTTGCCACGACTGACGTCGCGCACAAACCACAGTCGAACTTGAAACGACCTGTTCTGTCACACACTCTGTCGACTTTTGCCACGACTGGCGTCGCGCGAAAGCCACAGGCGAACTTAAAACGACGTGGAGGTTAACGATTTCAAGGTACTCTCACCAAAATAAGAGCCCAATCGCGCCCCTGCAGTTGCCAAGAAGGCACACCGCCAACAAAAGAAAACCGATAGTCGCACCAAAACGAAGTCGCGTTTGGCGCCAGTACCACAGTCGACGAAAAACGACTGTCACCTCGCCAAAACGACGACCACTTTAGGTAAGTACCAAAATCGATTTCAACGCCAACAGCGTAACAAATCGACCTGCGTTACTCTTGTCGTTTCTCACACTTCAGAATTCGAATTCGAATTTGTCATTCCTGGCAAAAACTGACGACCCCTGTAGCCTTTTTCGACCCAACTACCGAGCCACCCAACCACCCTCTGGAAAAACGTCGAGCTAAGTCGACTAGCTTTAACAAAGCACGTCCAGAGTGCTGGCGACCTCGCAAGAAGTGGTCGAAACCCCAAAGAAAGTCGAGATCTCCACTCTCACACTTTCTGAAAATGGGATCTAAAGCTACAAACGTCAAGCGACCCTACAGAAACCTTTTCCGACACGGGCTAGCTTCTAAACGACTCTATACCACTACCCTTAGGTTCCTTACGACCTCTTTTCACGTCAACCGAACCGGACGACCTCCCACAAACAAATCAAGAAATTCCAAAGGCCCTGTAAGACCCTTCCTCAACTTGGCCGACACGGGCGACCACTCACAACCAACTCGAAACACTTTTTTAAGGTCCTCTATGACCTTCTTTCAAGCATACCGTGGCGGACGACCGCTGACCACCAACGATCCCAAAGAAAAACAAAAATCTCAAAGGTAAGAGTAAGTCACCTTTGCCCCAAAGCGCACACCTTCGCCAAGGGCGTTTCCTTACTCGACAAGAAGCGCTCCCTCCTTGTTGTCCTCCTTATCGTTTCCTTTTCCTTTCCTTTCGCTCCGAAACCAAATGTTGTGCTTGCTTGACTTCAAGTGGCAGTGAAGTCTTCCTCTAGAATTCGAGAACTCCAGAAAGAGTGTACCAACGCCTTTTATGGACGTTGCTAGTACACATGGTAGCAATCACCATACTTGGTGATTGGACCCTGCTACCACCGTGTGGGGACAGATGCAAATGTGTCACGACAGGTGACACACGTGGCGACACACATGTACACGTGGCGACACACCGTGACACACGCGTGTGACGTCATAACATTAGCGAAAAGGAGTCTTTTTTTATCTGACTCGCTTACTGATTCACTTAGCTCGCACTCCAGAATATATCGCTCCAAAAACTGCTGCAGCGACTCTTCTCGCCGAGGTGTTACTTTTGTCAAACGGTCTGCATCGTTTTCAGCGGTGTTAGGAACGCGAGCTTCCATAAGCGCTTGAAATAACTGCCACTGTAGCTGATTCCGAACTTCGTCAGGGTCGCCTTCGAGTACCAACGCTCCATCCGGTAAGAGGGGGGCGTACTGCGCCATGGTCGCAGGAGTATTCGCCGCCAAACACTTTCGATATGTCTGTATCGCCAACAACGCTGCAGGACTTCCAGGTTTCATTAGTCGAACGAACTCTTGTGCTTTTGCGATAAACGAATCTTCACCTGCCATGAGTTCGGCGTGGGTTGTAGCCCAGCGAGACACCTCACGAGTCCAAACCGTTATTTTCCTTTTGTCCCCAGTTTCCGAAGTCGGCCCTGGGTTGCTTTCCACGCAACCGATCATAAGCAAAAGGAGTATCAACAACCGGGAGAGCGTAGTCCTTGGCTTGACAAGTGCTGGTCCAGAGTCTGGCTCTGAGTGTCGCCATATTGCGCGTCTCTCCTTCGCTCGTAAGTATGTTTCTCGAGTAAGTGTGATTCCAGCTTGGTGTGGAGAGGAGAGATAAAACCACAGTAAAAGTTCGAGCCACCAGAGATGGAAGAGGTGGCGACAAGGAGCCGGGCTCCGAAACCATGTGAAAACCATTCGAGAATCACTTCGAAGAAATCATATTACAAGTCTTACTGTTTCCCTTGTCCTCTTTAAACCCTAAGACAAGTAGTGCCTGAAACAGTACTGCCCTTAATTCACTTGCTTCTTACATGGAACTTCCTTCTTCCCTGTACAAGTGCTGACTAACCCCAAACAGAAATGGACCAACAGCCCATTTAACTCAAAGAACCTCCACACAGCCCATTTATCTCAAAGAAACTCCACAGGTGGACATTGTGAGGACTGGAGATCCACCAATTCAATTCACAGGTTCACACAAGTTTTTTGCTTTCCTTGGTGTGCACACTGGATTGAACTTCCCTACCCCTCACCACCCTCCACTTCTTTTCAAATTTCCCAGGCGATAATTCAAATGGGTTGGAGAGTTTGAGGATGTGTGTATGATCAGACTTTGATTAGTGCATACTGTAGTCCAATTGTTCGTTCTTCTCCACCACAATTTTTTTGCAAAGGAATCACTCCGTTGAAAATCAAGGTCAACAGAGAAAAAAGTTACATTGTGGATTTATACAGAGCCTTGTCAAATTCACTTCTCCATCTTCACCCAGTTCCCATTTACAATCGATCCTCCGACCAACCCACCTCTTTGTAGAATGTGATTTTTAATACAATAAGTAAAAGTATTTCTCCATGCAGACCCTTAAAATAAATCCCACTTAAAAAAAACACTATTTCTTTTTGTTTTTTTTTGTTTTTTTTCCCCTCTCGCCTCTCTCAAATGCACCTCAAAGAAAGAATCCATCAATGAACAGCAAAGAAACAATAAAGAAATCTTAAAAAATGAAAGCAAAGTAGTCATTTTCAATCCCTTTTTTGATAATCGACATACCGACAGACCCCCTTGATGAAATGAAATATGAACATGTCATGCACCTCTCCTTCAATCTACCCATCCACCTCCCCACCATCCAAAAAAAAGAGAAATCGCTTGAGATTTCCCAACTCTGCCAACAGTCTTTTGTCATTTGAACATATCCTCCCACCCTATACACATGAAAGCCAACTATCGCCCGGAAATGTACAGCCACCATTTGCTGTTTCTTCATCTGACTTCTGGCAGGGAGATACATGGTTCAAAGAGGCAGTCATGACATACATACATTCATGTTGGGTTGTGTGCCCTCCAGAAAGTTGTATCAATGATGGGGAAGACTAGCATGCCCATGAGCAGCTAAATTGGACAAATAAGCGGTCCACGCAATCTGAACAACCAGACAGCACACCAACAGTTTCAGCCAAGTTTTTCCACAAAGAAAAAGGAGAATTTTCAAATGTATGCTTGTCCAGAGAAAAGAGCACAAGGTACTTGGAGAAAAGGTCAGATAAAGGAATAACGCCAATCGGTCAGTTATGCGACACGACGACTCAACATCTGTTCCATTGATTCTGTACATCTCATACTACATTGTGCAATGAATTGTCAAGTAAAACGACCAGAAATCCAACAAACCTGAACAGCATTAATGTACAGGATACGCTGTTGCGAAGGAATGAACCGGAAATTTATCAAGTGTGCTAATGGCCACAGGGCATAGCTCGCCAACACCGTCGGAATGAGTTCTGCCTGAATCGTGGGTATGATTTGGCCTGGATGTCCCTGAAAGGATTTGTGTGATTTAAAACAGCACTCAATCAGTCAAGGATTTTTCTCAAAGAACTGCGCTGCCATTCTCGGACTCAGCCCAAGAACCTCCAACTCTCTTTGCTTTGCCCTGCTCAGCCAGTCCATCCCAAAAAACTCTGTTGTAGGGATTTTACCCAGTCTATAGAATGTGCCCCTATGTGATTTGACATAGGCTACAATCTATGAAAAACTGTGTTGCTGAGTAAAATCATTTTTGCTTTGGTACCTCCACTATCCTGATGAATGTGAAGAAGCCACAAGTGATACAAGGACCCCAAATCAATTGATCCATGGCAGTCTTGGCAACGATTGCTTTCGCTGATGTCGGCTCTCTTGGGAATATATTTTTGTCCAGAGTGGTATACCACAGATGAGCTGCAAAAAAAAGGAACAGGTCTCAGTTCCACATAGACTCATCTTGTAGTCATCTTTGTTTCAACCTACTGGTCAGGATTGAGAAACCTCAAATAGTCTACCCACTGTGAGAATAGTGTCAGATGGGGCATGTTGCTCAAAGGATATGAGGTGCCATATTTCTTCAGCAGCAGAAAAGATAATTCACATCCAGCCAGGAAATTCCAAGAGCATTTGGCAGGAACAGTTTTAGACTCTCTGGGGGACTTGTCAAGATGTTAGCATGGTTGTGGGAGAAGGCCTACCGCATGGTCCATCCACAATGACGCCAAACATCGTGAGATGCAAAGTTCTGATTGCGCTGTATGGCTCGCCAACTATAGTCTGGGCCACGATGTCTCCAAGCGTGAAACCCACCAGAGACGTCAAACTTTTTACAAGAATGGGCTTTTCGTCGAGCAGCTCGTTGTAGCGTCGCCAAAAAGCTTGAAAAGGACTGACATCTTCTGCTTGTTCCACAACCGTTTCTACATCCTGCGGAGTTGTAGGAATTGAAGCCACCGATTCCGCGTCTGGCAAGACGACTACAGACGCCTCCTTCTCGTCGATTGCGGTTGGCGAAGAAGTGGAGAGCACCGCGCGAGCCCTGCAGGGTTCTAGGAATCGCACTCGCACGCTAGGGACGCGTCTCGTAAGCAACGCGCTTTTCATTCCCTTGGCGGAGCATAACGAACTGCATTTCGATTGCAGGGACGTCATCTCGTTCTCCACCTCCTCGCTGTCGGCAACAAAGAAGGTGCCGCGGCCTACAAACCAATACGGAGCTGGTGGGTCAACAATATACTTTTCGAATAGGGTACACGAACATGCTTTCTCTTCAAGGAAATTTCGCCAATGCCCTTTCCACACGGTTAGGATGGGGCGCAGTGTGTGAGGGGGTGGTTTGCGTGGTTTGATGTGAGGCTGCCATTTTGCGAATGGGCTACAGTAATGCTTCAATCAACCATCTGTGTGTCGAGATGGGTTGCCAGACGAATTCGGCTTTGGGCAGAACAGGAGTACTTCCAGTGACTCAAAGCTATGAACAATTTCTGTGGGTGGTTGAGTCGATATTTTTCGCCTCGTTTGGTGTTTTCTCTTAAAAATCGCTCAGGGCAGGGACAGTACAAGTTACCCTCCCTTTGGTGACAGATTCCCATGTTGCAATAAGACAACCGATGACATGGTTCCAACACACACCAAAAAGGAGTTTTCTCTCCACAACCTTTTGTCCAAAATGATCAAGATCTCCTTTTCCCCTTCGTAATGAAATACAGCACGTGGGAGAGGTGTATTCGTTATCCAACATTAGATAATGCCAGCTGTCGTATTTTCTGTCTGCCGCCACGATAAATATTCCCACAGTTTTGAAGCGGTAGTAGGCTGTATCCACGCACAGTGCAACGTTTCGTTGCGAAAGGGGCTTGCGGTGAAACAAGGAACGATGAAACAGGACGTGAATCTTGGAGACCCGAAAGGGTTGGACGACATACCGATAGAGGACATCACGCCGGAGAAGAAATCTCCTGGACTGCTGTCGAAGCTAGTGTTCAGCTTTATAAGCCCAGTTGTTAGACAGGGCCGGCATGTGAGGTTGGAGGAGAAGGACTTGCTGGTTAGGGAGGACTTGGAAGCGGAAAAACTGCACGACAGATTCGCGGCCGCCTGGGAGCGAGAACAGAAGAGGGACAACCCTAAGATTCTCAGGGCGGTGGTTGCTGGGACGTGGTCGCGACTGATCTTTACGGGCGTGCTGAATGCGATCTCCATGAGTTTGTCTTTCGTTGGGCCGTTGATTCTCAACCGAATCGTGGCTGGGTTGACGTGTCGAAGCAATGGTGACGACGATTGCCCTTCGAAGAAGCGACTGTATGAATACGCTGCCGTCTTGTTCCTGGCGCCTATGCTGCAGTCTCTGATTGAGAGCCACATGTTTTTCCAACTGAATATGTACGGCACCAGCTTGAGGAACGGCCTCATGGCAGCGATCTACCGCAAGTGCTTGAGAGCGGACACGGCGTCGTTGAGCGACACGTCGACTGGGAAAATCGTGACGTTGATGTCGGTTGACGCGCAGAAAGTTCAAGACGCTACGTTAGCTATTCACGCCTTGTGGAGCTCTCCAGTTATGGTCAGCATCATCTTGGTGCTACTGTACAACTACGTGGGTTGGGCGGCTTTCGTGGGTTTGGCGGTGATGTTGTCGCTCGGGCCAGCCGCGGGAAGGTTGTCGAAGAGCATGGGGTCGCTCCAAAGGAGCAGGGCCGCGTGGACGGACAAGCGGGTCGGACTGGTGAACGAAATCATTAATGGAATTCGCGTCATCAAATTCTACGCCTGGGAATCGAGCTTTGTGAAAAGAGTGCAGGAGTACCGAAACGAGGAGGGAAAAATCCTCAGGAAATTGGCACTTGCCTTTGGAGGTTTCGCAATGTTGCTCTTCGTGGGGCCAGTTTTCGTGGCAATCGCATGTTTCTCTACCTACTCTCTGGCTGGCAACAATCTGACCACTGCGGATGCCTACACAGCACTCGCCTTTTTCACCATTCTCCGGATGCCATTGTCCTTCTTGCCCATGTTTATCACCATGGCAGTGAACGCTATGGTCGGGTTGAAGCGAATTCAAGGGTTCCTGTCAAAGCCTGATGCTGAGGATGGAAAAGCAAATGAAGGGGTAGAGAAGGGTCTCGTTGAAGTTCAAGATGGAACGTTCAGATGGGATAATTCTAGAGAGGAGCCTTCATTGCGGAATATCACTTTTTCAGCCCAACCAGGGTCCGTCACAATGATTGTGGGGGCAGTGGGTTCAGGGAAAAGCAGTCTTTTAGCCAGTCTGATTCGACAGATCGGTAGGGTCAGTGGAACTGTTAAAGTGGGAGGTTCCGTAGCGTATGTTGCCCAAACAGCGTGGATCATTAACGACACTGTGAGAGAGAATATCATTCTTGGAGGGGAGTATGATCCAGAAAGATATGAAAAGGCGATAGAGGTAGCTCAGTTGACAGCCGATTTGAAGTCTTGGGAAAGAGGGGACATGACTGAGATCGGTGAAAGGGGGATCACCATGAGCGGTGGACAGAAACAAAGAGTGTCAATTGCTCGAGCCGTCTATGCTGATGCTGATGTGTATATCTTTGATGATCCTTTATCTGCTGTGGATGCTCACGTTGGTAAAGCCTTGTTCGATGATTGCATCAAGGGGGCGCTACTTGGGAAAACCATTATCCTGGTCAGTAATGCAGTTCAGTACTTGCCTCAAGCCGATAGAGTGATTTGGTTGGAGGATGGTGCTATCAAGGCAATGGGGCAGCATGATGATTTGGCCAGGGCGGGCTTCAATATGTCTGACGTCACACCAGATACGAAAGAATCCACTGGCTCGGTTAGAAGAACATCAAGCGGATTTGAAAGCATCCCTGAGTCTGACGAGGGATCCTCAACAGGAGACAGCAACGATGATGATCCCGACGTTGAGAGTGCCAGTTCGGACTCTTCTCCAAGAATTCAAGCCAATGTGGAAAAGATGGATGCAGAGAACACCAGCGACAACAATCTACACACCATAGCTCGACCTGGGAAACCAGAGAAAAAAGTGAACTTCTCGATTCCGAATTCTGACAAAAAGGTTCTCCCAGGAAAAGCGAATGAGTTGAACAAGGAGACTGGAATCTCAGTGCAAGGAAAGTCCGGCAAGGAACTTACTGGTATCGAGGACCGTGAGGGAGGTAGCATCGGTCGAGAAGTTTTGGGGAGATATGGCGTTGCGGTTGGGGGTGCTGTTGTTATCACGATCGCTTTGATTCTGTTGGTGTTGGAGCAAGCATGCAAGATTTTCACTGACAGATGGGTTGGGCTGTGGGCTAGCGACGAGCTCGACGCCAAGGTTGGCTTCTACATCGGGATTTACGCATTATCCGGCATTATTTTTGGTGGAGTTGCCTTTCTGAGGACAGTTCAATTCTCTTTCTCCCATGTGAGAGCTTCTCTGCAGCTTCACGATTGGTTGCTGGTCCACATGCTGAAACTGCCGATGCGATTTTATGACACCAATCCATCGGGGAGGATCGTGAACAGATTCAGTCGTGATGTCGATGTGATGGATGGAACTTTGCTCCAGTCGATGTCCCAATTCTTGAGATGTATCGGGACGTTCTTTGGCATTCTGCTTGTGATTTGCATGGCCACCCCTCTCTTCACCCCTTTTTTGGTGCCTATCACGTTGATTTATTTCGTTATTCAACGATGGTACATTCCGTCGGCCCGGGAGCTGCAAAGATTGGAATCCATCACGAGAAGCCCAATCTACACAGGTTGGATGAAAGCTCTGCTCAATTTTGCTGCGAAGTATCATTGCATGTTGTGGACTGTGTTGATCGTAATTACCCTGACCTGATTTGGTTAATTTCCACGTTACGGATATGTGTGAACTCTTTCATGCTTTGTGAATTCTGACTAGTTATTGCCATATGGAAAACAAATAATTGTTATTAAAATTTATTAAAGAATCTGAGGGGGGCCGGCGGTGCAGAACTGGATGATTTAAAATCAGATACTTCGCTCAACACTTGAACCCCAATTTCCTCATGTCCTTACAATGCTGATTTTTTCAGGCTTTGGTGAAACCATCAATGGAGTAGCGACGATCCGTGCATATGGGCTGACAGATCATTTCGTTAACCTATCCAACACGAGTATCAACAGGAATGCATCAGCTTTCTATACTCAAAAGGCTGCATCTGGGTGGTTGTCGACCAGATTGGATATTATCGGACTCATCACTCTCATGCTTGCTGGAGTTCTTGCCGTACAAGGTGGAATTGACCCTGCATTGGCTGGGTTGTCCCTCGTGTATGCACTTGATTTGACCAAGTTTCTCAAGCATGGGACCACCACCGCCAGTCAGACTGAGTCGAATTTCAATTCTGTCGAAAGGATTGTCCAATACCTCAAGCCAGAGATTGAAGGAAATGTGGCCATTGAAACTGGGGAAGAACCTGAGGAGAAGCTGCCAGAAAACTGGCCAACAGAAGGCAAAATCTCGATTAAGAATGTTTCCATGAAATACAGGGATGACACACCACTGGTTGTGAAGGACGTGTCGTTGGATATCAAAGCTGGTGAAAAGATAGGGATTGCTGGTAGGACTGGAAGCGGGAAATCATCTTTCTTTTTGGTGCTGTATCGGATGGTGGAGGCTGCTGGTGGTTCCATCGAGATTGATGGGGTTGACATTACTAAGCTGAAGCTCTCTACCTTGCGTTCGGCAATGTCAATGATTCCACAAGATCCCTTCATGTTCAGTGGAACAATTCGGTTGAACTTGGACCCTTTCGACACTTACCCTGATGCTGAACTCTGGCAAGCGTTGGCGGGGGTTGGCTTGAAGGAGACGATCGAGAAGTTTCCAGAAAAGCTGTCAACGACGGTGGTAGATAATGGATCCAACTTTTCTCAGGGTCAGAGGCAACTGTTCTGCTTGGCCAGAGCCTTGTTGAGAAAGTCCAAAATCTTGATGATGGATGAAGCCACTGCTTCTGTGGACGTCGAGACAGACGCTCTCATTCAAAATACCATCCGCAAGAACATGAAGGATGCGACAGTTTTGACGATCGCCCATCGAGTCAACACCATTATGGATTCTGATCGGGTGCTTGTGATGGACCATGGCCATGTTGCGGAATTTGGCGTTCCTCAGGAGCTGCTGAAGATGGAGGATGGTTTCTTTTCTGGATTGGTGAGGAAGTCACGGAAAGGTCGGGCTATTTTGGCAGCAGGTACGTTCAGGATGGGGGGGGGCAGTGATGAAAAGTTTTCCACGGTTTCTGAAGAGGGAGGAAGTGAGGAAGGGTCCAGGCCTTTGCAGAAATCAGCATCTGGGCTTGCATTAGCTGGATGCTCGACTGTGGAAATGTACGAGGAATCTGAAGGGGAGGATGTGTAGGGAGGGCGGACAAGGTGGAGCAGCGCTGTTAAAAAAAAAAAAAAAAAAAGACGAAAAAACAAAAAACAAAAAGGATAGCATGAAAAGCCATTCACCTCGGGCTTGAAACAGAGGGTATAGAGTGAGAAAACATGGATAGCATGAAAAAGCATGATTAGCCTGAAAATTTATGAAAAGCCATGCGAAGATCTTAAATTAGAAATATATGGGGATTAATTGGGGGTTCAGTTTTGCCTACTCGGAACAGCTGGCGATTGATGAACAACACCGTTTGTGCTGCTCTGAGTAGGTAGAACTTAAATTATACAAAAGGGTGTCTTTCTTTTGGTCATTGAATCGATGTCGCAGTTGCTTACCGGCGATATATTTTTTTCGTCTTTCTTTCGTACTTCTTTTGTAGAGGTATTGCTTTGGGGCAAATAGCTGTGAGCAATTGATGAATCTTGTAGTCTGGATCCGGCTACAGGAGTTTTGAGTGTTCTGAGGGTTCAAGCAGCAGTTTTTATTACATAGATTTTATGAGGGTGGGGATTGTTTCTGGGTTCTAGGATTGGGTTGGTCTATGAAACTCATGAATTACAGTTGTTTTTTTTCGATTTTTTCCACCTTTTTTTTCAAAGTTTGCTTTAAAACTTTGCGATATTCTGATTCTTTAGATTTGATCAAAGAGAGATTCATTCTTTTCGAACGGATGTGGGGATGTGTAAATATCCCAGGGGAGTCTGTTGTGATTGCCTACGAATGTTCCAGGTTGCGAACATTATGTAACCGAAAGAATATTATGAGTGATGTATTCTTGCACATCTTTGAACTTACACATTCCAATGTCTGATACATTTCTTTCTCAGTATGTAAGTTGACGGACAACTCAAACCCAAATGACCCCCAAAGACAATCAGTACAGATTGCACCTCCAGTGTTGGTATATATTCAGGACTCAAGAATTAGTTGGGGCTTCTCTGTAACACTACGTTCACGCTGTATTGTCTGTGTTGCACTGTGCTGTCTACAACAGTATTCTAGTGTGACAAACTTATTCTTTCCATCACTGATTCTCCCTGGACACACTGGAGGGAAATGGGGAATTATGGGTCGGGGAGAGCCCCATCCTCGGACTTTCGTTTTTTCTTGGTAAATTTCAAGGAAATATGTTTGAATATTTGTGCTGTCAGTCAATCCACTACAGCCTGCATGAGTGGGAATTTCTGGAACCATGTGACAAAAAAACCATGATGCAAACTTCCAAGTCCAATTGTCCTGGTTGGTCATGGAAGTTCAGAAAAGAAGCAGAAAAACGATACTGCCCACAACTGCTAAACTCTATATTGCAATTGTTTTTTTGTTGAGACCCCCCTCACCTTCTTGCAATTCTAAACTGTGAGGGAGGGTATTATCAGCTTGTGACTGATGACAGAAAAACGAAACAGTTGAGACTTTTCACAAGACCACAGAAGCACCTTTCGCTGAAGTCGAGACGCAAAAATTCAATGCAGGCTGGTGCTGTTGTCATCTGAGATAGAAAAAACAATGCCTCACGCTGCCGCACAATCGAAACTATTTTGCATGGCACAACATTCCATCAATCCTTATGGTTTCATATTTTTTTTGTCAGCCAGTTTGAAACCTCCATAGTTTCAACACCCTTTCCCCCCCAGAAAAAATGAATTTTGTGACATAACATTCCATCTCTTAAGTATCTGGATATATGTAAGAAAAAACTGTCTTGCCCTTGGATGAACCAACTTTAGAGTGGACATTCCTGCGTAAATAAAAGACCCGAAGCTCCAAATTATGTACAATCGATTTCTCAACATTCAGGTCTTGCTTGATCGTTGCTTTTTTTTCGCACGGGTCGGTGCGGCCTTTTTCGAACCAGATGCAGCTGCTGCTTGTGCATCTTGTTTCACACAAACACAAAAAAATAATTCAATTCATGTCATTTCAAATTTTTTTTTGCTCAGCATAAAACCAACGAGGAGAGGGAGACGAAAAGCAAGTGTTTTTTTGTTTTTTGTTTTTTCAATTGGAACTATATTCGTCACTACAAGAACAAACGAAGAATGAAAAAGACGAAATGGCCATCTTACGAAATGATCATATTTTGAGTTCTCTGACACTTGGAAAAAAAACATGAGAGTTTCTTCGACTCTTGGAAGAAAAGCATGAGAGTCTACTCACCAAGAAAGTATTGCGGTTTCTTCTTTTCCCAGACGTCCAGAGCATAGGCATCTTCAAGATTCTCAGCTGGCAGCCAATCCCCTTTCTTTAATATATCCACGACTCCACGTTTTCGGGTTCCAGGATTCAGCTGAAAACCCTTCATTTCAAAAAAAAAAAAAAACATCGGTCACCAAAACAAGAAATCAAACAATGGATTTTCTTGCCACAAATGACTGAGGGGGTTGGTTTCAACAGGTGCAAAATAAAACTCCACCACTGCAATAACTTTCTCTCGAGAAATATTGCATGACAAACAACAACTAAACCGAGAACATTGAAAATCAGTCCAATTTATTTCCACCGCTGCATGTTTCTCCTCTCACAATACCCACAGCCTTCCTCAACCTTCACTAACAAAAATCTCAGACGAAGTGATATCCGCATATGAAACCAAACCCTAGGTACCCTACCTCCCATTTCACCAAGTACTCTTTTTCCCCTCGGACCACCCTTTCATCCACGATTTTCTCTACGATGAAGTCCATCTCTTCATCATCAATGATTGTCTGGTCAGTGGACCAGGACTCGAGCGGCCGATCTCCCGAGGAGAAGCAGACATCCTTGGGGTAGACGGCTTTAGTCAAGCCTTGCACCCCCGCTGCTGGAATATTCAGAATTGGAATCTTGTTTGTCAGACCCTTGGGCGTTTTAACTAAACAAAGCAAAGCAATCAAGATCATGAATCTGACTGTGCAGGTGGAAAGAACCAACAGTAACCCACATCACAAGTGCAGGGCTGAAACGAAAAAAGAAAACAACCTTTTGGGCAGGGGAGGATTGCCTCTCTTGCACATTCCATATTTTGATTGTGAAATCTAGATCATGCTTTCAGCAAAACTTCTACTGCTGAACTGAGTTTTTAGCTTTCGGCGAGAAATACCATCATCAAGTGGACTTTGATCTCCATCTTGAGTGGTGAGCACTTCAATAGGGGTTTCTCCCGCACTGGGCACTTCCCCATCCACTTTCACACCCTCTGATTTATCATCCTCTTTTTCCATGCTCTCTTCCCCTTCGGGCGCATCTTCCTCATCTTCACCAGATTCGTCAGGTCGGGATTTTCGTTTCTTCCTCGGGGTCATTTCTTTCGACCAACCCCTCTGCTCAAAATAACAAAACTGGCCATAGTCAAGCACACCATCCATCTCCGTACGTACGTGCATAGAGGAAGATTTACGAAACGCATATATATATAGATTGCCACAACACCCAGCCTGTACCTCTTGAGCTTCCACAACAGTCTTGAATGCAAATTCATCCTCAAACTCATCCAATAGGAATTCTTCAAGCTCAGCAATGGGTTCTTCTTCGATATCAAATTCCATAGAGTCGTCCAACCACAGCACCTGTAAAGAAAATGGAGAAGACGTTGTCAAGAGGTACAATAAGCCTTCAAGCCAACTCTTGTCAAATTAATAGTCTTGTTTTGGGGTACAATACAAGTGTACAAGCGAACAAGTGTAGCCCACTGTCCAGGACTTCCCCTCTGGCTCACACACACACGAAAAAAAATGTGTGGCTGGTGGAAAAACGAAGGAGAGCAAGGTGCTGGAATCTTTCTTTCAGCATCTTGCTCTCCGAATCGCCAATCTCCGGATCCCCCTTTAAGTCCTTTGGACGTCACGAGGCCATTCGCAACGTTTTGTGCCTTATGCTACTGCGAAAGATGGGGAAACGATCGGGAAGTCTGCAAGCCAATCCAACTAAGGACTTCATTTTTCGACGCATCCAATGAAAGTCGTCACACCCACCTTCAGCTTGCCGTCCAGTTCGCCCAGCACCACACCGCATTTCTCGTCGCGCTTTATCTTTCGACCGAGAGTATAGCGGTACTCGTTCCATAACGGCCCTGAAACACACAGAAGATTACTTCGAACAGTGCCATCCGAAGATGGTTCCATGAGCTAGACAGTGTGTGATGGGTATCTCCAACTGAAAGTATCAATCCAACCGCAGTTGATCTGAACAGAAAAGGGCTCGCGGATCCTCTTTCCTAGCTTGCACGATAACGTCCAAACTCCTGGACTTCTTCCGCGATCGATGAGAAATTTCCTTGCCGAAACGTTTTCTTTGCAGCCGTTTGTGCCTTGGCTTTCCACGTTTTTCTTGTTCGCAGCTCGTCTTCCCAAGCGCGGCGTTTCTTATGCAACCAACCGCACAAGACTATGCACGGAAGGATAAGCAGATCCTGACATTTCCCACCTTTTGGCGCTTTCGCCGACAAGCTTCTGCTCCGGTTTTTGCTCATGCTTGGGGTGCCCCACGAAGCCAAAGAACTCCGACCTCTTGACACCAACTGGGTGATAAAAGATGGACAGAACGAGTCGCGTTTCATGCCGTAGATTTTCTGTCGTGCGCACGTCCCGTCACCTTCCACCAACCAATAACTCACCGAACCGCAAGAATCGATTCTTCAACAGAAGCAAATGGTAATTTTCGGTCCCAAAAAACAGAAACTCCTCCTTTGATTGTGCAGTTAAAAGTGTGAGATGGCACCTGGGAGGGGGTACTGGACACCCTTGGGGATGATGAGGTTTGAACAAGAATTCAGGCTAAATCATCTACTTTCCCAGTCAGTCAGTCATGGACTTGGCATTTTTGTTTTATTAACAAAAAATAGAGTGAAAGTGTGACTTCAAGCCACAAGACAATATCCAGTCGATTTTTTCTTTTTCAAGACAGTCTTGCCAAGTAGAGTGTTTCACATGCCACTTAATCTTTTCAAGAGGGGTAGAGTTTGACATTTTTCTGCAGCAATTGTGAGATCAATTCAGCCAGTTGACAGTGTCCATTCTATTTACATTCCCTACATAGAGTTCAGCAAAACATGACTCTGCGAAAACCTGCATCTATTTTTACCCATGAACCACACTTTCAACACCTCCGAAAAACAGGCAAAACGAGAAGGCGCTTCAAACTGCACTTATACTAATTTCTTGTCGATTTCCTTGGGATCAATGGGAGCAGCAACCTGAGAAACACAAACTCGAAACCTCGTTAGCAAAACGCGCACTTTGTTTCAGTCCAGATGTAGAGTAATGACTAATGGCTCACCGCACTGGCAACTCCAAGCCATTCCAAACATCTGAGGGGTGGATCGGTGTCTGAAACGGCGATGTCATGATTGAATATATTGATACTTTGGAATTTTTGGACGCTCTTCCATGTGCGGACGGGTTCCCCATCGACAAGGCTGCTTCGGCTGCTGTCCACCTCGAGCACATGCCCTTCGAAGCCAGTCTCGAGAGGGACAGCACATCCTTTCAAAATAATCAATCAATCAATGCACATCCTCTTCGAAAAACAAACCGACATGGTTGCTCCAGTTCTTGCAAATTATCGAAAGCTGTGCAACCATTCCTTCCTCAACATATGTTCAGTCACCAGTGAACAAAATCTTTCAAAAATTTCTTCTGTTTGGGTTCCGATCCTAATCAGTATGCAATCGTCCTGTCTGTGTCTGTCTGAAGCGCCGTGGTACCTACCTCGCAACTGCCGACCTCGGAAAGTCGTCGTCAAGCTGTTCTTCTCTTCTTCGGACGCTTCTCCACCTGATGAAGACGCCCAGAAACTTGAAACACTCAGCGGCCCTGTTTCATACACGCCACTTGGAGAGCAAGAGCTGCCGGCAAGTTTCTGCAGCCCAGACCGATGGAAAGACAGTTAAACGCAAGGAAGCGGGGATACAGGAAAAGTCGTCATTCTCACCCCCCTCGCTGACGACCTCGAAATACTCCGATACTCGGCCTGGCCCCGAGTACTCAATTTCGCAAGGCAACCAATGCGCTTGAGATATTGGTTCACCGGACTGGAAATCCACTTCTCCAACTTTTACCATTCTCAAAAGGGGAAAAAAGAAGACGATCCGCAAAAGAACAGCACAAAAAACGGAGTTAACAAAACAAAATCCCCTGAAGTCCCCTGAAGGAGCGAAGTCTCCAAACCGCCAGTTAGTAAAGCTTCTCTCCTAATCGTACCAGTCAACCCGCCAACCAAATGGTTTATAGAGCGCCTCGTCTATATTTGCGAGGCTTGTGATGTGTTTCCCTCCCCTCACTTTTTGAAGTACGAAAAATGATCGCCCTCCACTGGATTTCTGGCCCAGAGTACGGACGACGTCCCAAAGCTGCGAAATGGTCAGTTGGATATGAAGCACGAGGCAAAGACCTGCTTCTGAGAAAGAAGCTGTCGATGCGTGTTCAACGTCTCTTATTACGAGGCCTCGCGCTCGCCATTTGCTTGACCTTCGGGATGAAATCCGTCGCGTCTTGGCAGAAAGGTGTGAGTGGAGCTGCGTTGTCTATGTTTCTTATTGGGACTCCCGTCCTTCGGTGCGACCGTTCGGAAAAGGTAGCGGACGTCTTTTTGATTTTCTGAAAAGATTTCGACATGTGGGTGCAAAGTGCGAGGAAAATGGAGGGATCTCGAAACGACGTAATTTTGGGCGAAAGACAGTAACTGATGCTCGTTTTGTGGCTCTTGCTTCTACGCAGGGGAAATGGCTTCGTGGAACTCGGCATTCGATGAATCATTATTGGGTTGGGTGGTAGGTATGACTTGGAAAAACAGTCAGTCTTTTTTCTTTCTATTTTTGCATTTTTTTCGGGACTTGTTGAGAAGGGGTTGCTTGAGAAGGAGTAAGGAACATTGTGTTTTGAAACAGACTGGGGAGTGGTAAACTCTATTTTTTTTCTATTTTCAATTTACCTCCAGTCAATTTGTGGAAAGCCATCAAACACTGCATTTCCAATAGAATGAATGAGAATCGTTTTTTCTCCTGTCTTCCACAGTTTTCTGAGTGTGTAATTGAAACTGATTTTCCTGTGCTTGTATGGTACAGAAATATGGAAATTCGTTTTACGAAGACCCCCGAAATCAAATGGCTTACTGGTTTCCCCCACCGCCCCCTTTCTGCAACATGTCAGATTTACACAGATATCAAAATCAAGGCAAAATAATGGACAGATGGAGAGGCTTGCCGGATAGAGATAAGGTTCAATCTGGATTGATACCGTTCATCCATCATGAAATCTCGGTGCCCATGCTGGCACACGTTGTCCAAGAAATCACCCAATTATGCTACCAATTGGTAAGAGAATGCACCTTTGTGGAAGGATGTTATGAACGGATGTTTCAGCACGTCACTTTTTCAGTTTCAATTCACAATTGTGTTGAGACAAATGGCTTTCACCCTTTGTAATCCATTCTACATCTCATTCCATAATTTTGGTAGCATTTTCATGTCAATTTTTCAATGCATATTCCAGAATTTTTTCCTCTTTTTTCTTTCCCAACAGGATGTACGGCTATCTCAATCAAACAGCGGACGGTTGCAATCCCCACCGCCACCCAGGAGCGTTCCTAGAAACGAACATGAGCTGGCCGAGAGAATATCCCAACTCCAACTGTGCGTTTCCCGAATACGGAACGTCAGCACCCCATCGATCGGGGATCCTAAATTACTACCCTGGCGTGACAGATTTCAACCTTTGCATGCATTTGCTGAACATTATGAGCCCGTGGGACCTCTACAACCCGGCTATCAGAGGGAAGCTATGAATGGGGCGATGCAGCACAGCGAAACTGGGGAATGGTTGAATTTCGCAGAGGCCGGTAACGGTGCCAAAGTGTTTGCAGCAAATCCTGAGACGAAGAAACCTCGTAGAGCCATCGATGGGAAAATGGACTCGTTCTTGTTCAACGAGTGTTCAGTGAAGGGAGGCATGTGGTTAGTCATCGAGCTCTCGCACATTGCCAGAGTGAAAGTAATTCGACTGACGATGCGGGAGCTGTACTCATCACGAATAAAGGATTTCAGCGCTTTCGGCCAATTAGTGGCCCCTGCAAAAGATTCGGTAGATTCCCCAGCCTCGTTTCGGACCGGGCAATGGGAAAGTATCGGGAATTTCACAGCCGGAAATCGTAGGGGCACTCAAGAATTTCCTGTGCATCACAATGCTTGGGTGAAATTTCTGGGGTTGCACTTCGAATCTTATCATGGGATGGAGAAGGCATGTACGATCAACGAGGTTGGGATTTTTGGTGTTGCTCCGGAACAAGATCGAGAGGCTTTTGATGTGGTGGACAGTGATGTGACGGCCCAGCCAGACACCACTTCACCCCAAGTGGTTGATAGCAAAATCAGCATTGAATTGAACCCGGTCGAGAGCCCCCTCCAGTTATCCACTGGTAATGAGCTACAGACAAACACTGTGGGGTCGATGGAGTTACCAGATTCCACCATCGCACAAGCAAAGGATTTGCTGAGTGGTGGGTCGGTGGAGGGCTCCAGACAACATAAGGAAACTACGGTGGTGGTGGATCAATCGGAAAAGGTTCGATTGGCGACTAAGAGAGTGAAAGACGACGGGTTGGTGATTGTTCCTGTTCCAGGTGGTGATGTAGAGGGGGGCTCAGAAATGGTGCAAAATTCTGGATTCGAAAGTGCTGGTCAGACTGTGGACAGTGCCTCCACGAGTAAAGAGCCCCCTGCGGTGGCTGCATACAAAAGGATCAGGCAGGATGTTCAAACTTTGAAGAGAAATAACTCGATGCTGGCGAATTATGTGGACACTCTAAGGGGAGGGTTGATGGATACAATCGATGAACTCTGGGAAGCCATCGCTAGAATGGAAAACAGGACCTTGAAAGTTGAAGCAAAAATTTTAGAGGTGATTGCTTACCTGAAAACCGAATCTAATGTTCATTTCTTAAAACAATCCCTGGTTTTGCAGGAATTAGTTTTGCAGTACATGTAATCCGGCAGTTGTGCCCACTCTAGAAACTTTCAATCCGAGTTCCCTTTATCCACGAATAAGATGTGGATCCTTCCTCCTGTTTTTGTATGTTTTCTGAAACGTTGGCTTGTCTTGGAAAATGTAGCATCCAACCATATTTGTCTGTGCAGGTTGGATCAGCAGTGGAGTCCATTGAGAAAAGGCTAGATAGGTTGGAGGCATTGGCAGCTTATCGATTCAGAACTCAAGTGAAACTGGCTGTCGGTATCGGAGGCCTATTCTTTGGAGTGGGGGGAGTGCTGTTGTTAAAGTCCGAATGGTTCCGAGGAAACTTTACTAGAGCACTGATCACGATTTTTGCGATGGCCAACTTTGTAACAGGAATTCTGAACGTAATTTCACTGGCAGTGCCGGTCTTAGAATCAGCATTGTTTCATCACTTACCTTCTTGGGTTTGGAGTGGTCAAGTATAGTGTGAGCATGGGGTCGTCTTGGTGGACCCCCAAAAAATGAAATATGGAAAAGAAAATTGATGTGTACAAAAGTAGCTTTCATCTGACTGACCTAGAAAGGGAGAAAGAGAGAGAGAAAATATTTTGAAGTTTGAAATGGAGGCTTTGGGTTTATTTCTTGTTTTGCAAGGGGAACAGGGTGCATTTTTTTGTCTCGTTATTTTTTTGTCGGGACTATGGACAGTAGTGGTTCTATGGGAAGGGTTAGAGGGCGGAGTGCCCTATCGTCCTTGTTATATTCATTGACTCAATGTTAAAATGGTGATGGTTCCATGTGGAACCATGTTCAAGTGTTTCCGATTTTTGTTTCTGTAAATCTCCGCAATGGTTTTTTTTTGTTTTGGTCTTTCAAGTGGAGTTTGTGAGAATCTGGGAATTCTCCGTTCCTAAAGACACGCTGAGAGCAAGATTCGAAGGTAGAGGCTAGAGAACCCAACAGTGTCCATACTGGGCTTGCAGCCTTTGCCTATTTCACCCATCTTGAAAAATATCCTGTGAAAAGAACAGTTTAAAGGAAGTTTCCTTCACTTTCTGGCAGTTTCTTGGATGACCATAAAAAAGTCTGCACCTTTAATAAAACTATTTGTACTCTTGATACAAAGAGTGGTGTGGATGCCCTTCACTACACACAGAAATGTAGTGACATGACACAGTTGATGTGCAAGACTCAATGGTTACTTAAGTGTAGGGTCTACGTATCATCTATCATAGAATACAGTAACCTTGTCGCGGAGCTTTATCCCCCACTGTGCCACAAATCAAAAAATGTACTTGTGTTGATTGTGTGCGGTTGGCTGAACTCCGGAGGCAGCTAAGCTAACAGTATGCGCTTTTTCCCCCCAAGTGGAACCCCATGAACAAATAATAAATGCACAAGCAGAGCAAAAAAAAGCCTTTTTGACGTTGAGGCCACGTTGAGATTCGCCGTGAACTGGGTTAACCTCCTAGTGAAGCGGAAACACTTCGACGGTTACAACAAAGTTCTGTGGGAAGTTCAGCTTGGGTCCACATGCTACTGGCGCCAATCTTTTATTTCCCATCCCCTCGCTCCCAATTACAAGCCAGCTCAATATCGTAACAAACAACGCCACTCGCTCCACAGATCCTCAAGGATGGGCACAAACACACACACGTTTACCAATCTCTGGAGTGTTTTGTTTTCAACATTATTACTGGCGGCCATAGCTCAAGACAAGGGGTGAATTGCTGCTCAAGCTTGCATCCGTCGAACGAGTGAGCTTTGGAAAGTACTTTTTCAATATAAAGAAAGTGTCGCGGCGCTGCAGAGGGATCAACGACAAATGGCTGATGATCTTCAAGAAAGGTGTAAACTTGACGCCACTCTGGGAGTGGTGCGACAAATTGGTGACCGAAGGAAAGTGCGATGAGGTTTTTGAAAAGGTTCTCACAGGAGTAGCAGGTGAATTTTTGCTAGACCTTGACTCCGTGCTGAAATTTCGGCACTTGTGCGGTGCCTGTTTCTTCTGCACACAATTTCAAAAACAAAAAGACAGGAGAAACCCCCACGAACTGAGTTTGATCCCCATCGATTCAATCAAGTCAGGTGAATTCAGCTCTGAGGATCTGGCGTCCATGATGGATATGTTCAAGGGACAGCTCAATGCTGTGGAGAGAGACAGTGAAATCAGGGTAAGTTCTTTTCAGCGCAACTGTCATTTAAGCCACAGTAGCCGTGTGTTCGAAATTTTGGTAGCTCAAACATCACAACTGCGATGTAAGATGCTCGTTGTTTATCTCTGACTCCAGGTGAGCACCGTTGAGGATGTCGATCACTTCGACCTTATCGAGCGTCGAAGATTGCTCGATGTACAAAACGAACCCGAGTGGGGGTTGGACATGATTGATCAAATCACCCTTCCTCTGGACAATATGTACAAGTTCAACGACACAGGTAGGATGATCCAACAGGTCTTGTTGTGGGCAGTACTTAAGAAGGTCTCCATTCACATGCAGAGTTTTGGCACAAGCAGGGGTCGGGGTAAATGTGTACATACTGGATACGGGTATTCGCTCAACCCACAATGAATTTCAACGGCCAGATGGCACAAGTCGTGCTGTGCCTGCTTTTTCTGCTATTGAGAACGAAGATCCAGAAGATTGTCATGGACATGGAACACATGTTGCCGCCGTCGTTGGAGGTACTTTTTGAGTTGAAAAAACTAAATCGCAAAAAATATTCCTCAACTAGTTGGCGGTTCCACTCTCTGCGTTCTGCGCCGTTTCTCAGGGAACACATTTGGGGTGGCGAAAAATGTGACTCTTCATTCGATCAAGGTGCTTGGTTGCTCTGGATCCGCTTCCTACTTCTCCCTGCTGAAGGTACGCATATTTTGTTTTACCTATGGACAGGTCTTTAGTGGTAGTTTACTTTCCGCATGTAGCCTTGTTGGTGGTGGTGTTGTATTGCCAAGGTCATATTGCCCTTCAATCCTTTAGGCGTCTTTGAAATTAATTGTTTTATTTTGAAAGGGGATGGAGTGGCTCGCCGTCAACCACGTACCGCCTGCTATCGCAGTGATGTCGATCAATGGGAAGCGGAAAGATGCCATAAATCTGGCTGTTGAAAACTTGATCAAAAATTATCACGTTCACGTAGTGGTGGCCTCAGGAAACGCAAACTTTGAAGCTTGTGGCACATCACCTGCCAGTGCTACCACCGCTCTTACCGTCGGTGCTGTAGATGAAGAGCGCAGAAGATACCACAAATCGAACTGGTAAGGAATGTTCCTGTCGCAACAACTATAGGCGGAGATGGGAAGATATGGCTGAGAAGCACACATTACTGAGAGCTATGTTTTGATTTCCTGGCCCTCCCAGGGGTCCCTGTGTGGACATTCACGCACCTGGGGTAAGAATTCTTAGCGCTGGAGCTTTCGATGACGCGAACGAAATATACAAAACGGGGACATCGATGGCGTGCCCTTTCGTTGCTGGCGTTGTTGCACGATATTTGGAGCATAATCCTGTGAGACCACTGGACTAGCAGGTCCAAAATCACAGCTGTTCTAACTTGAATCTTCCGCAGTGTCTTGTTACAAACAAAAGGTAAGATATAAGAAAGTTGTGCCCTGATTAATGGGGATCTTTATAGGGTGCGGCGGCCTTGGAGTTATCCCAAAAGTTGATAGAGTCGTCAGCCAAGGGGAAGATAAAGGACGATGCAAATGGAATGGGGACGTTCACACCCCACCTGCGACCAGGACTGCTGGATATAAGCTCCACACCAAACAGATTGCTGTATGCAAACCTAGCGATACAAGTAAAGTTTTGCACTTCCCCCCCACTCCACCCAGCTCCAGCAAATTCAATATCCACTCTCCTGTTCCTAATTATTTGCATATCAGGCCTACATTCGACCGGGGATGGTTACTTTGTCTCCGAACTTGGAACCAGTTGAGCTGAGGATAAAATTGGCCACCCGCCCTTCGCATCTTGTGATGGTGCATACACAGGCAAGGTTTCTGCAACGAAAAAACAGTTGTTGTTTCTTCCAGCGCTGCAACATGTCCTATTTTCTGCTCGTGTGTGCAAATCCCTCTTAAAGTGTTTGGAATAGGTGCCCGATGGATGGGACGAGAAGCCAAAGGGGACCGTCCAGCCACAAGTGCTACAGTTTAATTATGGCGATTATGACGTTGAGCAAAAAATCACCTATATCCCACGGAACATCTCAGAAGGCCATTTCTTTATGTTCCTTTGGTTCAGGTAGTCAGAGCTCATCTCTTTGTTTTTGATACCGATGTTTCTGCCCGCTCAAACGCTGAAAACTACTTTGAAATATCACAGGAGTGAAGCGGAGAATTTTCACGACGCTGTTCAATCTGTGAGGATTCTTGATCATCGACCCTTGGACGGCGACTCAGTCTTTGGGCCTCGAATGATTCAAGAACTCCCGTTCATTGACGTTGGGGATACAACACCCTTCACAAACGCAGTAACCTACACCCCTGGCGAGGTACATGGCATTCTCAACCTTTTCCTTTGCTGAACAGGCTACCTCGTTAGGAAAGTGGGTGTAACACTGTTCCTGTGTGATGATCAGGATTCGATAGATGTCACATACGCATATTCACCAAGCGAAGATGTAGACGTAGACGTCTCCACGTGTGGATCTATGTTCGACACGACGCTGATGGTCTTCACTGACGTCTCCGATCTCAGCACTTACATTTTCAATGACGATTCCCCCACTTGCCTATCGGATTCTGAGAACTCTGCAATTTCCACAAGGATGAAGGTACTCTGCTTCGAGCTTACCAACAGGAATAGATGTCGATTTTTTTTTTTTTTGTCTGTCATGAATCACTTCAGAGAACTCAACAACAGCAACGAGTATAGCCCAAAATGAGTTTTCAGATAACTGTGGAGGTTTGGGGAAGGATTTGGAGCTCTGATGCTTGTCCGATTTGTTCTCAGGCAGGTGTAATGTACTACATCACAGTCGACGGGTACAAGGCAGCAGCCGGTCATTACACAATAACAGTAACACCCTCCACCAAGCCAGCTGGAGCTCAATCAGAAGCATTGGGTTCATAGATCACTCATGCCATCCACATTCATCCATTCATATGAAAGGGTCCATCACCAATAGAAGTTCCAGCCCAGCAATATTTCTTCAAGAGATCACTGAAAATGTAGCACCCTCCCGATTTAATGTATCGTTGCAACAAAAATGTCCCATCTGTTCGCGAAACAACACCACCCTTCTCAATTTATCCTATACACCATGGTCCAATTTTGTTACAATTCTTTTTTGTTTTTGTGCTCGAATGCATACAATACAATCATGAGTAAATGGTGCCGGCTTTTTCTACAAATTGTATCAGCCTAGGTTGTCAATGCAAACAGAATTTGCTGCTCACAGAGATTCATCACTCATAATCTCGGCCAGGAGCTTTGCAAATCCAAATTTTTTCTGTGGACATTTTGGAACGTTCTTGTCAGTGTTAGAGATGCAGCCCTCCTTCCTCTCATCCTTTCTCAATTCCACTGCCTGACTGCTGCTGCGCACGGTTGCCAGTCCCTCAGAAGCGCTGGCTGGTTTGCCTGCGTCTCCAATGGGTGGATCCGCATGAGCGACCAAATTAGATTTGGATATCTGGCATTCCGACTTTCCGTCGTCCTTCAATTCCCGCCGCCTCTGGGGGGTGTTTCTTTCCTCAATTGAGAGTCCAGGAGTGGTTTTCTGAAGCTTCTCTGGGTTTCGACGCGGCGTATGAGCGCACAAGATCCTTTCGCACTCGCTCATCAGCTGTTCGTCAGAAACAACAGCCATCTCCTTCCTCGAGAGCCTTCGCCGTTTCTCTTTCGCATGTTGGTTGCTCTGCGAGATTGGCAGCGGTCTGCTTGGCTCTAGTTTCAGCTCGACGAACTTTCTCCTTGACGGAGGGCTCTTGGATGACGGCTCTGCTGGGACGTCACATGAGTCTGTGGTGTTCCGTGCACTTTGTGTGGTCTTTCTTTTCCAACCGGTTTTCCTTTCCTTGGCGGATTGTGTTGTTCCGCTCAGAAACAGCGGCAAGGCGCGTTTCATGGCAAAATCTCCTTTGGGCGGCCTGGTTCCTGGCGGCTTCGCTTCAAAGGCT
This sequence comes from Bryopsis sp. KO-2023, assembly GCA_030272585.1. Classification (NCBI taxonomy): domain Eukaryota; kingdom Viridiplantae; phylum Chlorophyta; class Ulvophyceae; order Bryopsidales; family Bryopsidaceae; genus Bryopsis; species Bryopsis sp. KO-2023. The sequence goes on along the minus strand of BSYQ01000007.1, from coordinate 5,828,634 downwards.
GAAGCAAAGTGTGATGTAGGAATCTTGGACGTATCATACTATGACTAATAATAAGGATTAGTAATCACAGCAAACCCGACTGAAACAGGTCACCACTGCCGAAAGGAAAGAAAACAGCAGTTGAAAGAAAAAGAGAGAAAGGAACCCTTGTTCGTTTTTTATTTCGAAAGAGCGAGCACAGTTTTTATCAGTCCAGCGAAAGGTTATCGAGTTTTTATTTTTCGTTGGGTTTTTGTTTTATTCGAAAGAGAGGACCTACTAGTTGTCTTTTCGTCCAGTCCTTTTTTTGCAAATTTGAACAGAGGAAGCATGGGCGGAGATAAGCTTCTCGACCAGATCTTTAACCTCAAATTTACCAGCAAGCAGCTTGCCAAGCAAGCGCGCAAAAGCGAGAAGGAAGAAAAGAGCGAGCGCACCAAGGTCAAGAAAGCCATCGAAAAGGGGAACATCGACGGGGCTCGAATCTATGCCCAAAATGCCATTCGGAAGAAGACGGAGCAGTTGAACTACCTCCGCTTGTCTTCTCGACTTGACGCGGTGGTGAGCCGATTGGACACCCAAGCGAAAATGCAAAACGTCAACAAGAGCATGGCGGGAATTGTGAAGGCCTTGGATAAAGCTCTCACGTCGAACAACCTGGAGAAGGTGGCAAACACGATGGACCAGTTCGAGAGGCAATTCGAGAACTTGGACGTGCAAACTGGGTTCGTCGAGAACGCGATGAGCAACCAGATGAGCTTGTCGACGCCCGAAAACGAGGTCAACGGACTTCTGCAACAGGTTGCCGACGAGCATAACTTGGAGGTCCAATTGGACATGCCTTTGGCGGGCACCGCCGTCCCTGCGCCCTCGAGGGTTGCTCAGTCGGAGGACGGAGAACTGACAAAGCGCTTAGCGGACCTGCGAGGAAAGTGAGCCATCTCGGAAGCAAGCGTTGCCGTCACGCAAGCACCAGAGCTTCAGAAACCCATCGGAAAATGAAGGTTTTTGTAATCAACCTTGGTGGGGTTTTGCAACTGTTTTCCTTCCTTCCCACTTGTAATTTGTTCTTCCCAAAGTGGACAAAAGCAGAGAGGGTGGCTCTGAATATGAGCGATTGGGGAAGTTTTTTTAGATCCTGTGAAGGGGGTGTATGTTGGGAGGAGGAGTGGGATTGATGAGGGATGTGTAAGATAAGTTTGTGGGTTCCAAGAGAAATTGAAGGGAAACTCTGTTATATTATGTGTGTAATTGGTTGGTCCACTTTTGAAACAGCTGTGCCTGGAAATTTCAGATAGTAGATGATGTTCTTTTTTTCTTTTCTCCGGGAGAGGAATGAGCATCTACTGCTCCCCAACTTATGGAGGATGTAAACCAAGGAAGAGAATAACCATAGGGAAGGGGGTCAGTGGGATTTGTGCCAGCAATGGGAAACCGTGTGTGGAAAGAGACTGGCGATGTTGACCTCTTTAATCTCCATGCTCGGCATGCGATGACGTCTTTCCCCCCCTTTTTCTGTAGCTAGCAATCCACAGCCGATAGTTTCTTGGTACCGTGACCTCTCCTCCAAACTTGTGCAAAAAATGACGACGTTGAGCATGGACGAGATCGAAACCTGTCGACGCGCTTTCGCTAGTTTCGACAAAGACAGTGAGCGCACCCTCGTGTCCGATCGAGTCAATCACGATTCTGCTGGCGCAAAATTAATTATCGTGCAGACGAACAATCCAAGAATGCTCAGAAATGCACAATAATCTTTCCAACCCTCAACTGTCTTCTGCACCTGCCAACACAAGCTTTGGTAGCACTGGCAGAATGTGTCAGTTAGGAAAAGCATTCGAAAATATACCATGCTGCTCTGTTCCTCTGGAGCAGTATGGTGGAAACAGAAACATCAGCACACAGGTGGGGTTTGCGTCCTGATGCAAGTTTTGTCTTTTCACAAGATAGCGGGACGATTGACGTGAAGGAACTTCAGGAGACTCTGGCTGCTCTTGGCCAACACCCTTCCGAAGAAGATCTATTTATCATGATTAGCCAGGTTGGAAGCAATCTGACTAAACTTGAAAAACACTGTTAACATTGGTGCTGGAAGCATAGGGCACTTTGAAGGATTTTTGTGAAGGCATCAATTTCGTTGACAATCTTTCAGGAAAACAAGTTCACGCATGTAGATTTGAATGCTTGAGCAAGAGGGATGCATGACGATCGTCTTTTCGTTCCACATTGTTACATATGAGGTGGTTGCTTTTTTTAAACTGGAATGGATGGACAGGTGGATGAAGACGACAGTGGGGTGATTGAGTTTCCAGAATTCCTCCGAGTGATTGAAAAACAAAAGGAAGCCTTGGCATTGAGCAATGATGAATCAGACACCATAGATGCTTTCGTTGCTCTGGGAGGAAATGTGAGTTCTGTGATCTCTGTTAAGCCAATTACTGCTCAATTGCTTTTTGTCGGGTTGTGTGGTACGTGAAACCCGAAAAGGCTGCTCTCTTTCTTTTGTCGATTTGGTCCCTTTTACTGACCATATGGGCCCAGGAGAATGTTCATCAGAATCAACAGTAGGCAATTTTTGGGGTATACATGCATTTTTGATGCATATTCAAAATCCTGCGCATTTTGTCCAGCAGAAAATAAGCAAGAAAACCAGATATTGATTCTTGAAATATCTTGTTTCTGCTACAGCCTGACATGACAGGGGAGGTGTCAACAGAAAAACTCAGACAAACAATCAAGGTAGCCAGATGTTTACATGAATGTCCAACCTTCACAATAAATACAATCTGATGCTTGTTTTCTGTTTTAGTCAGCTCCCAGTCAGTCATTCTTTGGACTACAATGAATGGACAGAAAGATGATGTTGTTTCCAGAAGTCAGGATGTTTACTGAAAAAAATACTGCTTGCTTGCATGCAGGAATTTGAATTGACAATTGACATGGATGCTTTGATCAAGGCTGCTGACACCAATGGCACTGGGATGATAGAGTATAAGGAATTCAAGACAATACTTCAGTGAAGTTTTTTTTTCGAGGCAGAAAATTCTTGTGGTGACTTCCAAACAGTGCCCATATCAGTAAGATCAATCTAGAAAATCGGGGTTTTGAAAAATTTCACTCAAGCAAACCGACCCCCCCCCCCCTTCTTCCCCCCAGGACCGATCTTTGGACTATCTAAGTGCCAAGTCGGCATCTAAAAATGCTCCAACAGCATCGAGAAGTAAAATATAACTACACAATGCCATCCAGGACATCTCAACAACAACTATGTTCTGCTAGTATGAAACCTCCATATATCCACCCACATGCATATCCCCAAGATGGCTTCGAAACAAAAAATCAATTCCACTTGCTGGGGAACGCTGCATGGGTACCCCATGGCCAAACACTCAATTCAACAAACAGAAAATCAAGCATCAACGCATTCTTGTATTGTCCAAAAAAAATCCTCCTCAACTATCCAAAATAGGAAGACAACTCTACACAATCAGACATCCTGGCATAAAAATATCTCACCAAAAAACCCTGCCTACACAAAGAAAACATTCCCTCGCTGTGCTGCCCATCCAAAATCAAGCCTCAGCAGCCTAAACGCATAACTCATCCAAAAACTAGGGAAAAAAAAAAAGAAAAACAAGGGAAAAAGCATTGGCCTATCAAACAGTACCCTTAGAGTGAGCGGATCTAACTCGAATATGTGTATATACATCCCCTAAAAAACCAAACGAACGGAATCGTGGGTGTTTCTAATGATCTCAGAACAGCCCCATCCATTGTATATACTTAGGCTTGCTTAAATATACACATCACAAACATATCAGGGACTTCTTTGAAGTTCTTTGGAATTACGGACAGCCAAGTATCCGTCAAAGGTGCTTCCGCATTCAAAACCTGCCCTCCAACGACAAGTCTTAACCTTTCCCTGTCTCGGCCAGTCACCTATGTGCATTCCCATCAGTCCAATGCTTAGTGATAAACAAATTAAATGTTCAAAAGGAACAGGAACTTTTCTCGCGAAAGCCAATGGTCAATAATGACAAATCAACCGTTCAAAAGCAACAGGAATTTTCTGAACTGCCCACAAAAAACAATGCTCAATATTGGCAAATTGAATGTTCAAAAGGAACAGGAATTTTCCTGAAGGGCACACCTTATCACATGAAAAGGAGGGTGTCTGGGGAGAAAATCATTGATTCAATGAAAAAGATTGGCACTTCCTTTTCCTAAAGACACGTACCTGTTGTATTTTTTCGTTGAATTCCCGCAAAGTTGCATCCTCCGCTATCCTGATTTCCTCTTTAGCGTTTCCAGGAAGCACCACCCTGTCCAAGTAAAAAAAAAAAGACACATATTCGTTGGGTTGGAAAATTACTAATCTGTTGTTCAACAGGCAGTAAACGTGGCCACGGGAATCTCTCCTCGTTGATGTTTAATATATTTTCAGTGAAAATATTTGTCCCACCCATATCCCTGAATTTTTGAGCTTTCAGCCTCCGTGTCCCATATTCAGAAAGAAAAGCTATTAAAACAGATTGGCAAAGAAAAAAACATTTGAAAATTTACACATCTGCTCAGCAGTGTACAACCCATTTATTCCATCGGAACCTATCAGAAATTTATTTTCCGGGAATCAGACCAAAAGGTCCCCTTAAGAAAGAGAAAAAAAAGGAAGCGCTCGTATGTTCCCCAACCATAACCACGATCGTAACCATAATCAAATTAAGAATTAAAGAAAGGCAAAGATATTCTCATGTTATTATAGACTTCACCCCATACACATTTCACAGTTTCATTTATTGAAACTCATCCTTTCTTAAACAACTTTGATACAAGCCACCCTAGCAGGGGTATGGACACCCACGTGATTAATCTCATCTTCCCATCACTCTTTGGGTCATTCGCTTTTGCTTCAGGTGCCCTTCTCGGTGGGGCCACCACTGAACTCCCTTCGTCCGCAAAAAGTTCCGGATGACACTCGAACATATGGACCTGCGAAAAAAAACCCACAGATCAAAGCCTTACGTTTCCCAGCAAATCAACAAAAATACTGCCATTCGCTACCAGTTTCTTTTTTTTTTTTGAAGGCATTGGATCGTTACTCCACCGTCTCAAGTTCTTTCCAATGCACTTTGTATACAAGAATGATATATGTTGACCACTGTGTCTCTTTATCAGTTTTCTTCTTTGAAAACGGATCGGGTGTGTGCGTGTCTGGACCAACAAGAACTATCTGGACGTGGGGAAGCCAGGATACTCTTCTTGTGAAAGAAGATTCAACATCTTGTTTTTCCAACTCTGAAAACAGAGGGCTTCATCCCCGACAATTGAAAGCTACCACAGTGCATATCCACAGAGCACATCACCATTCACAAGATGAACGGCTTCCGTCTCGGCAGACATATACTTCTTTACTGATATACCTGCAGGAGGTCTCGACTGCCAGAAAACCCACATTGCATGGGGCAGTCTGCTCTCTCCTCACCGGGCACCGCTGGATAATGGACTTGCGGAGCTTGTTGCACTGGGGGTGGAGGATTCCACTGAGGTTCTGGGACCCTTGATGTGGAATATGTTGGTTGCGGCGGCTCTACAGAAAATCTCGACACAATTAGCCAAAATCGCATGTCTCGCAATCCCAGTCTATTCTTGGACAGAAGCACATGCTAATCTTTATTCGAATGATCCGTACCTGCTGACATACTGTGAGTTGCATCCTCAACTTGCTGTTTTAGTTCATCAACCATTTGCTCCAATGCAGTCATGTTTTGCTTTTGTTCGTCAATTTGCTGACGATGTGATACTTGCATCTCCTGCCTAATTTCGTGCAAACACAGAGAACGAAAAGCTCACATCACTGATTGGAAAAACAGGTGGCAGAAGAAGCAACTTTCAGCAAAAAATTAGCCGCACATCTGAATGTTATGTTCGATAAAGATGAAAGATTCCCAAGCATCTCCTCATGAAAAAATGATCAGCCACAATTTGAGATAAATGCCAGCCTATTCTCTACAGAGTTTGTATTTTATACTTGAGTTTGTGCATGCGCTCATCATGCTCCTCTTGCTCCTTATGGGAATCCAATCTCATCTGTCGGATCTGAAACAGCGAACATGAACGATTATTAAAATCCTCACAATTATGCAATTATGTTTCAATCAACGCCACCATCATTCGCCTGTAATTTGTCCACTGTTGTGAAATTTGGATCATAGATCAAAGAGCATCATCGAAATTTTGGAGGAAAAAAAAACTTCGGCAAGAATTTCAAATGACGACATGTCCTTCCACAGCAAAGCGTATTTTTTCTCTGTATTGGAAACATTGATTGAAAATAAAACATACTGTTCTTCTGAGGTCATCGATTTCTTTTAGATCTGCTTCGTATTGTTCCTTGTCGACAAGTATCTGCCCTGTGTTTCAGCACCAAAAAAAAAAAATGTTTTAATAATCAAGTTGGGAAAAGCACTCTCATCAAGGCAATTCCACGCATCTGAATTCCTCAAAATTTCCCGGAGTCATGCATCTTCAATTCAAATGACGGTTTTCAGTGCAACACATTAATTGGTATTGAAACAGTGAACAGTGCAGAATATTAACTGAAAGGGATGCATACAAAAATCATGTCCTGGTACACATGCAAAAATGACATGCACTGGTTAAAGATATGTCGAAGTCAACATCATATACATGCATCCACTCAACCTCTATTCATTTTCATTACTATATTCGGATGGAGTTCTCACCTGGCCGGAGCTGTGGCGCTGGTGGTGGAGTCCAGGGCGGTTGAGAATGTTGCATGTATTGGTTGGCGCTGTGGGGATGATGGTGGGGGTGATGGTGGGGGTGATGATGGGGGAGAGGGTGGGGGTGCTGAACATCTGAATAATATGAAGCATCACTGTAGTTTCCTTGTTGACCTGTTTGTCAATCAAACAAAGAAGCACTTTTCCCTTAGGGAAGCACACATCATTGGAGTGGGGAATCCATTTGGATTTTGGATGAAAGCATCATTTCTACATGCATGCATGTAGACGCATGCATCTCTACTGGAACTCGGGCTGCCGCCAACATGATTCTGGACAGGCTTGAGGTGGTCGTGTAGCAAACGTTGAATTGTCGCGCAGTTGCCAACGACCACAAAACACAACGACGGCGGTGATCTTTCACATACGTTTGATCGCGTTACCGACCAGACCGCCTCTCTCGACACTAGCAGTACTAGATCCTCACAATATAGCAAACACCATTGTTTTCCATTGCTCTATCGCGACGCCGTGTAGAACACGTACCACCTGGCAAGGTGCTCCACGGACTGGATTGACGTGACTGGTGAACCGCAACTGTGCCGCTGTATTGCGTAGGAGATCCACCGGGAGTGGGTATCATTCTTGGGGAGTTATCCAGGTCGACCGAAGGTTGCGTTGTGTAGGACGGAGCGTAGTAGTGTGGGTTGCTTGGGGGTTGCATGTAGCCAGTCGATTCCGGGGGAGGTGCGGATCTCGCGGGGTCCGACATCTTTGATATGTACAGAATAGGGTAACCAACCAGGAGCAGAGCGCTTGGACTGAGGGGGAAACTCACTGAGGTTGCGTTCGCGCTTGTACACGTAGTTCTTTTCAGGGGCGGCAGACGTGTCGAGTTACTGTCGAACCGTACGAGTTTTTCCTCCAATCAACTCCAATCAGTGACTGCCAATCACTTCGCTTTTCAGTTTTCACGATGCCAAAATGCGCCCAGCATTGGAGTTTCCCATCCATCATTCGCCCCTGTGATCGACCTCAACGTCGAATCCTTACACGAGTGGGGTGCGAAAAAGACAAAGCCTCCAGGAGCGAAAGGGGCCCGCCGATCGTCTGCAATGATGAGAGTGGCAAGGTCGATTTGGGCATTGTGGGGAGCCCCGTCTTCCTTATCAGCATGTTGGCCGGCTTTTCTGCTGACGCCTACGACATCACAGCCCCAAACAGCCTGAGGCTATTCTCTGGGGTCGATTGGACCATCCATGAATGGGTATCCACCCATGTGGCTGATGGGCTGCCCCACATTGTCTTTGACAGACTGTTATCAGATTTCTTCATTGTCGTGCCGGTGATTCTGTGGATACTTCTCGACAGAGCGCAATCACAGGCTGGTGGAAACAGCAGTGGTGAGGTGGCTAAACAGGAGGAGGAAAAAGGACTGGGCGCATACAATGGTGAAGATTCGATTTCGGCGGGGGTGTATGCCGGGGTGGGAGCGGCTGTGACATTCTCAATGATGCTTTCCAAGGAGGTTTTGTTCCCGAGATTGAGGCCACGGCCAGGTCTGGCCACTCTTTCTTTTCCAAGTGGCCACACAATGGCTGCGGTAATGCTGACCGGAATGTTTCTCATCAGAACGAGGTTTGAGATTGAGGGTTTGGGGGCCGACTCTGAGAAAGACATTCCAGGATGGATTACCTGGGTGTACGCTTCGGGGGAGTTGCTGGTGGTTCTGTCTGGAATTGTGACAGCAACTGGAAGGATTGGGGCCGATGCTCATTGGCTGTCGGATACTGTAGCCGGTGCTTGTCTGGGGCTGGGGGCTGTTTCCTGTGTGGCAAATATCTATCGCTACAAAAAGGAGGCCAATTCTTGAAACCCAAAGTCGAGATAATTTTGACTGCTCTCGTATTTTTACTTTTGGGGGGGCAGACATGCGAGCAGGGGAGTTCAGTCTTCGCATGACATTTGGGTTATTTATTATTACGCAAGAAATTGGGATTGGGTTTATTGATTTTTTTACATGGTGACTGATGCTTGTACCATTGAATTGCAACGGTGCAACATGTAACATGAAAGTGTGATTCTGACAGTAGGTTTGAAACAAACTCAGATTGGGCCTTCAGCCATCAGAACTTTGCCTTTTGCTGGAAAAACTTTCCTGGAATAAATAGATGTAAAAAACACAACGATAGTGTACATGTAACACATAAATCACCATGCTTCCTGATTGTTGGATGCGGATTCAGATACGCCAAAGGTCCAAATCGCTTGGTGGGGATGGGCATTCCATCACAGTCAACACTCGTGGAAGCGCGAAAGATGTTACAGCATGAGTTGCAATGTTGGTCCGAAAAAGGAAAAGCAGAAAACTGGTTTAACAAAGAGAAGGTATGAAAGAGGTCCAACAGGAAGGAAACCCATTTGCCTACAGACAAGAATCTTCAACCATGACCCAACACAACAGGGGTTGGCTTTGAACCTTAGCAACAATAGAGATGAGAGATACAAGAGCTTCCTGCTTGGAGAGCTGAGCATGTGGAGCTTCAGCAACCCGCATCTTGAATTGTTTACCATTTGGGGCTTTTCAGCATATCATATCGACAACTTGCAGTTATCTGTTTATAAACAAATAGATATGATATGGGTCCTTTGCATTGTTTGGAAAAAACGTTGTGGATGCATGCTGGGTGACCCCATCGGCGATTGCTTCACCAACGCAAGGCAAAAAAGGAATATTGTTGGATTAAAGGTAGAAAGGTTTTTTTTTCTTTTCGGAGCTTTTGTCCTCTCTATACTTCCATAATAAAAGATATCGTACCGTGCCAGAATGAGAATGCACAATGGATGTTCTCTGCAATTGGATTGTTGATAACATAAGTGATTGGGATATGTTAGCTCCCAACAATACAATTTAACATCTTCCTCTTCAACTATTCTTCCTTTGTTCGACTGCCTCGAATCTACGTGACCTTGTGCAGGCTTAAAACAAACCAAGAAATCAGGAAAAACAAATATCCCTGAAAAAACAAAAAGAAAACAAAAACGAAAAAAACCAAAAAAAGGGGAGTAAGGGGTTTTCTCTGTTCCACACATGGGACAACAGGAGTGGGTTCTTCAGGCCCACTCCCTTTCCAACTTTGGCTTCTATCATGGGGTGATGAAACAACTTGACAGTTTGGATTGCTCGAGTTTGGACCCCTTGCAAAACGCCTGCAAAATCGGTTCAGTCCCTTCAGTATATTTCTCCTACACAATGTACTTGATGTTTGTCAGTCCCTTCAGTCCGAATGCCATTAGTCCGAATCCCGTTACTCCGAAAATTTAATTGTTAATTGTTCACGCGTGCACGCGTCAATGATGACACGGGGTGAAGGACTCGCGTCCCTGTGCCTTGCTCTGTCGAGCATTTCGACCACCAATTCCAACCCCACAACAGAGAGCCTCTTTAAATGCTCACAAACATCTTGTCGCTTGTCAGAATGCGTTGTTTTCGAAGTGGCAAATAATCAAACGACCAAAGCTCAGGGATTCAGCGCTTGGGCAAGTAGTGTCCAGCGAAAACAATCAGAACTGGCGCTCGGGGCATCATGCGATGATTGTCGGTGAAACTGAATTGGGATTTTATGGAACAATGGGGTGATATCCTTTTGCCCCAGCGAGCCTTCACAATGTCTTTCTCAATATCTGCCATAACCGTTCTCCACATAACAAACCACCCAGTAGATTTCAACCTTCCGACACAAAGACTCAACGAAACAAGCGGGGAAAACAAATCCGTATATGGAAAACAAATCCGTATATGAATGGTGCAACAGACGCAAAGACTTCCAAGTAGCATATAAACGGCGCTACCAGCTTCAACAACATTTAAGTAGGAAAAATCAGCCTCTCATTACATGATGGGTTAATACCAATAATTCATTCGATAATAATAATCTGGGCATTTCCTTTTTCTTTTTTTTTTGCTAGCTTGAGGAATCGATATTTTCTTTGCAATCTTTTTTTTTTCAACCCCAGTCAATCCCAAGTACATTCACCAAATAAAATTCTTCGTCGCTCCGATCCATCTAGCGCTGAATTTTGGCCTAAGGCCACGACCTTGAAATAATATTTCGGTCACAAATATAGTAACAGAAAAAGCAAAAACAAAATCATGTAGGTTTTTTTTTTAATACACCCCGCAAGTAAAGAAATAAAAACCTGGGCCTCGTGCAAAGTTTTCGTCATTTATTTTTTTGGAAAAAAAAACTTCAATGTCTTCTCTATGAAACTATGGGTCATTTATTTCATCAATTAACTCCTTTTTTTTCCCTCAATTTATTTTCTTTTTTTTGGGCTGGATCAATAATATCCTACTCCACACGATCTGGCATTTTTCTTATACAAATCAAAGCAACCCCACATGCATACTTGTAATATATGCGCTGGGACGTTCAACCAGAAGCCATCCTCCAAAAACCGAAAACAAAACAAAACACGAAAACTACTCTACATTTCTTGTGTGCCTCATTTTCTGATCCACCCTTTCTTTTCTATGTCAAAAGATATATTTTCTTTTCTGTAAATATATATGTATAGATATATAGATGTGCGTCTGTATATTACATATATGTTTAATAGTGTTTGTGTTCACGAACTGCTATCGAAATTCGCGACGAGAAAAAAGCTTTTCCTGAGAAATCAGCTCCTCGATATTCATCCTCTTTATTTTTTGTCCTCTTGCAACATTGATGAACATTTCTTTTTTGTCTTTTTTTTTCCCTTTCCACGACGAGTGTCAAGCACATCCCCCCCCCCCCAAAAAAAAAAGAACACAAAAAAAAGCAAAAAAAAACACCAATTCCATGCCGAAACAAACTTTCTCTTTCATCGTCAACCACCAAAACAGCTCCTCGACGATCATGGAACGACTCACTTTTTCCAGTCTCACTCTTTTTTCGGTCCTCCACACTTTTTTAAAGCAGCCTCACACTTTTTTTTCTGTCCTCCCTCTCGGTTCGAATCATCAGTGGTAAAAATTGAATTGGATGGGCACTGTCCCGATTTCCCTCTCCCCAGATGCATCAAACACATAACACCGAACCTCAGTGCCTCCGAACGAAAACTCCACAAACATCTTCCGGTCCTGAAACGGCAAGCTCATGTTGCACGGGATTTCGATGGAAGCCAACTCTCGAACGCCGACCTCATCGATGTGGAAAACATTGTAATTCCCAGTGACGAGGATTTGAATTTTCGTCACGGTCTGCTCCGGGGTAAGCGGCATATACAAACGCTTCCGCCGTTTCGTGACGTCCAGATCGTCCCCCACTCGACCATGAACCGAGAAGAAATCCAACACTTCCTTTCCATCTCGGACCACCGTTTTGTCGCGATGGCGTCTGTGCTCTATCACGGCGTCGCTGTACACAGCGGTGCTGTTGACGCCGAAGGTGTATTTAGACTTCCTGCTCACCACGATGTCCATCGGCCTGGCACCGAACATGGTGGCGCCCCTCACGATCGCCAGATCCGGCTCATTAGCCACGACGACTTCCACACAAGTCCCAGCAAAGCGCTGGCGAACCCGCTCCTGCAGGAAAGCGCAATTGGCGAACCCCCCAGATAAAACCACATACTCCAAGCCGTTGCATTTGCCCGCCGCCTCGCCGATTTTCTCCACGACGCTCGCTACGGGCGCTTCGAAGAAGGACTTCATCAATTCGAAAGAGAGAGAGAGTTTCATTTTCCGGGATTTGAGGCTTTCGACGACTTTGGTGGGGTGCGCTGCGTTCCAGCCGTCGATCAGCAAAGCGAAGTCTCGCTCGCCCTCCATCGCGGAAATGGCGCTCACCACGTTCAGTTTCGTCCACGCATCGTCCAATTCGTCGAAACCGAACCTCACTTTCTTCTCCTCCCACTCTTTCAGCAGCGCGATGTATTCGCCGGGCTCGTCGCGTTCGAAACGCTCGAACACCTCTCTCCCCACCAAGCTTTTCATAAATTCCAAGAAATTTCGATCGACGAGCATCGATCCCAATGGCCCGCCCACCGGTTTCGCGCTCTCTTTCAGTCTCAACGGTGACGTCTGGACGACTTGGTGAGCTGTGATGTCGAGCGTCCCCGCGCCGCAATCTGCCATCAAGAATTTCGACCCCGTTTTCCACAACCTCTTTTGACAAGGATCCGTTTGGGCGGCGATCGCCGCGCACTCGGGCTCCAGGGCGAGGTGCAGGTGGCACGACTGTTCGGAGCTGATCAACCCCGCTTGAAACGCCGCCATTCGCATCACGGGCTTCGCGCGTTCCGTCCAAATCGCCGGAATGGTGAGCACCCAGAACAGCTCCGTCGGGTCCCCGTTCTGGTACACCCCCACGGACGCCAATTGCTTCAAGACGTTGTCTTTCACGAACCCCAAGCACATCTGCAGGATGTCGGAAAACCGCAGGCTGGCACCGCCGCCGCAACACTCCACGAAGGGATCCTCCTCGAAGGGCTCGTGCAGCTTCATCTTGAACCACTTGAACAGCATCCAGGTGGGATCCGACGGCCGATCGCATTCGGCGAAGAGCTCTTCGGCTTTCACCCCGAACGAACGCACGCGCCCGTCTTCGATCAGCACGCTGGTCGATGTTTTCAGGCCACCATGCACGCAAGAGTCAGCCCCCGATAATCGCAGCACATTGACAGGCTCGTTCTCATCGCCCACCAGGGTGTACGCCACAGCACTCCGGGAAGCCCCGAAATCGACCGCCACCACCACATCCCCGTTTTTGGCCGGCTGCTCTTCGCAGAATAACGCCGAAAAGGCGCTCAACACCGTCATCGGCTCCAAATATATGCAATATTCTCACCCTTTTTTGGTTTATTTATTTCGAACCCCCAAGAAAAGGACTGGTGGGCGCTTCGCCGAGAAAAAAACAACAGCGTGGATGTTAGTTACAGTGGCCACGCCCAAACGGCGATACGTAAAACAAGCGATAACAACAAAAATATGCCCAAGTTTTTTTTTTCAGACTCTTAAGAAACAAAAAGACGGGTCGACGATTTTTTCGCCCAACCACCTATTACGGCATTGCGATGGTCAAATCATAAACAACGGCTCGTTTCGATCTGCAGGCATCAATTCGCTACGAAAACGCGCATCTCGGAAACAGCGACCGGAGCTTCTGCTAACCTTCCGCGACTTCTTTCAGGAAACGAGCGAAACAACGCGCGCAAACGGCCAAATTATTCAGCGCCGTCCAGCGCCGAGGACAGCGTCTTTGACCAGGAAACGCTGCTAGAAAGGCTTTTTTTTTCGATCTCTCGGTTTCTGTTATTTTGGGCAGGCTGGTGCTGGAAACGAATTTCGTTCTGAGTCAGGAGTTCTGATATAAACAGCCCCTCCCCTCCTTATGCAGTACCATGCGGTACACTAATTATGAGTTTAGGAAAAAAACCAGGAGGGTACACTACTTGGGGGGGGGGGGTACTCTATTTCCGCGGAGGGCGGCTGATGGTCCATCGTTCATCAAAAGCGACCAGGGTGATAATGAGATGACACGTCACACTTTTCTTTCACAAATCTTTTACACAGTACAGAAATAGGAGGGATGGTGGGTGGGTTGTATACTTTTTATTCTTTTGTTTTGGGGGGACTTGTCTTGGGTTCCTTGCATGTGGAGCTATCTTGGGATGCCTGCAACATACTACAGGTCCCTGTTGATTCCATGGTTATACAGCCCACGGGGTAGGGGAAGACCAGATCGTATCTCGTTGTATTGGGCCCAGCCGTTGGACATCACCGAATACTCAACTGATGAGGATTGTTTGTTTTGTTCGTTTTTCGGCCAGATTACTACCAAGTTTGATGTGAGAACTCTGAAACTCATTCTTGGTACAAACACAAAAAAACAGGATGATAACTGCTTTGTACGAAATCAAATGGCCAAAGGCTATACAGCGTGCTGGCATCATCTGCACAAGGAAGGATTAAAGCCTAAAAAAGAATATGAGAAGGAAACTGAGGATGTTCTGTATGTTATGCCTTATTTGAATTTTGCAACTGCATCGACACCATTTCTTGTGAGAAGATATAAACTTCTGTAGGAAACTACAAAATGGGGAAAATCGGCTAACCACATTGTTGTTTCAGTCCATTTTTATGAACCGATTGTAAATTCCACACTCTCCTCCCACGATTCACGATTGTGTCATATCTCAACATACTTTGTTGAAATTCTCACACCATCTTTGCAACTCGCCCTAGCTTCATCCTCAGTTGCTTCCTGCAACATCCAGAACATCAAAATTGAAAGCCAACAGAAAAAGGCATCACCCAGGTCAGTCAGTGCCAATGCCTCCATATAACCATTATCTTATCAAATTTTTCCGTGAACATTATTGATTTTCGTTTGAATCACTGGGTAAGGAACTTACTTTGATTGAGAAGCCCCTTTCTTCCAGTGAATCTGCCACTCCGTCGAAAAACTTGTCCTTTGACGGTAAATAATCACTCAACCGACATAGAAAATCATCGTGCACCCGGCTCTTGCAAAGGAAACCAGACAACAGCAAACTTTGAGTTTTTCACCACAACACAATATTCAGACATGAAATGGCATGTTCTCAAAGAAAAAATTATCAAACTGAATCCAAAGGGCCGAAGATTTTTGACGGGCTTTGCAGATAGTTGAATAATTCCTCCAGAGTTTTGCAAACATACTTCTTGGGATGGAAATGTTTTTGCACTGTGGAAAAGCAAGAAGGAACCAATACCCCATAGCCACAACAAACGAGAAGGATGAGGCCCAGACTGAGAGGTCGTCCAGAACCAACTGCAGGTTAAGATATTGCATGAGAAATACTAACAAAAAAAACAAAGCTGGGGGTGCGCATTGAAGCCCTCGAAAAACAGTTTTCATTTTGCTCCACCGAGATTCTAAGAAACTCATGGCGTTGCAAAGCTGGTTGCAGGAATCCAAGCAGTCCAGCATAAAAAGCTGAATAACAGATGAACACTGGATGTAGTGAGGTTTTCTCTGACTAGATCCCAATTGCATGAATTCTCAGTGTGGCAAATGGTAGAATATGTTTCTCACTTTGCGATAGTCTGGTTGCTTCGGAGGCTGCTTGAGTAGTGCCATCAGTTCGGAATCATAATCCCATAGAAACGAAGTGTGATGCACCCATTTGTCTTTCGTGATCGTTTGAGCGTTGCCTCCAAACTTGCGTCTTTCATAAGCATAATCTAAACCAAAAAGAGTACAGCACAAACTGTCAAGAAAATAAAATCGAGTCAGAAGTTCTAGCATTTTTGTAGGCCTTTGATTGTGTTGAAAACACCAGGTGGAACGGAATGAGAGCAAAAAAAAACAAGCCAAAGGACAAACTGTTTTCATTTTAGACATATAATGAGAGGCAAAACAGGGGTTGAATGGGAAACCAACGGAAGATCCATTCATCAGCTATTGGTTTCCTGCTTGGACTGACATAGAGCCTCAGTTCGATCGTTCCGGCCGAGGACCGGGAAAGCGAGCATCTCAGGATGTTGTTGACCGAGTTTGGACTTATCTTACAATCGATCTACTAATGCAAGTTTTGATGCAGTGAATATCGTACCGTTTTCTTTAAGACTGAAACTACCCCATGGTGAGAAAACTGAAGAATAGAAGCCTTCCGACCATTTCATTATCGGACGAGGATATGCTGTCACATCAGGGATTGATTTTTGCTGCCAGAAAACACACTTGAGAAGGTGAATACCAACAGCTTTACGATTTTTGCATATGAGTGATTTGAACAGCACATTCTCTGGATGCATCCGAGTGCGAATTCGGGTGTGCGATTTTGAGTGTGGGAGCATCCTCTGACCTGAAAACCTTTATTTTTGGAAGAATCTTGATACAAAGAGTTCAAGCTTTTTTGATCAAGGATGGCAATAATGAAAATTTCTACGGAGGAAGAAGAGGACAGTTCGGCTGATGGGAGAGGAAAAACATCCATGATTCCTCTTTTTTAAGAGTTGTATGGATACAATCCCTGTTTAGTGTCGTGTCCGAGGATTCAACCCTGGTGGATTTGACATAAAATGGTGATTCTGTAATGGAAGAATTCCGACACCTTGTTGCAACCAAGTCCACACCTCGAAGATAAGGGTAGCGAACAATGTTTCTTTGTCGATGATCACAGTTCCGCCTCCAGAATATCGCCGGATAACTTTCACTTGCTTGCCAGCAACCAAGCCTCGATGCATCACTTGATCGACTTTCCTATCATAACAATGATACTTATCAAACATGGTGCTGTAGGTTTCTTGAATTCCATCAGTGCAAAAAAAATTTGAAAGCTTTTCGTCAGAAATCAGTTTTTGACGGCCCTGAATCCAAAGGTCTGGATTTCCAACAGTATTTCATTATTTTTTTTGTGAATTTTGACCGGGGTCGAATAACCTCCAACGTAATTTTTCCTAAAGAATAGATCATTTCTTCACGAACTTTTGTTTTCTGATTTCGACCATCATAACGATGCATTTCTCTTTGTAACAAAGAAGTATTGCAAACTTGAAGTAATAGGATGGGGTCATTGTCGATATATATTTTCTGGAGGAGGAATGAAAAGCGAAGAAAAACAATCTTCCTGGTATTTATGGAAACTGGGGAAATTGCCAGAATTGGGTGAACAAGCCACCACTGTCAACAGTTTGGGATTAATGAATTCGGTTGCGGAGAATTATTATGTTGGAAATGGGGGAGGGTAAAATACAAGGAATTGTAAGAAAGACACCTTTACTTGACGTGGTTTCGGAGCATTGACTGTACGATTTTCTGTTCCCCCAAACACTGTACCTAAGACAGTCTTGATTTCTTTTCTAACTGATACCAGCAAAAAAATACAGAACAAAGTATAACATGGCACAGATTTTGGCAATAATCTCTGGAGGACGAAGCCTCAACCAACGATTGAACAATATTTCGAGCTGGAGCGGCCATTGTGGCATATTTTTGGATTCCATTTCTTGCTCCTATTTTCTTTTTCGTTTTGAGAAAGGAAAATGGAAGAAGCATAATTATCCAAGATAGGACTACCCCAATTTGAACCACACAACCTTTTTTCGAGACGAAAAGCAAAAATATGTAGGGTTAATTTCTTACCGAGGTTAACTCACGCCGATATGCCCATCACAACAGAGAGCTCGGGCGCCCCATCGTTGAGAACGCACCAATTTCCCAGCGAGCCCCTCAATAAAGACTCCTCCAAGAGGAGCTGGCGGAAGATGGGAACCCCGCGCAACCTCACCAAGTTCACGACTTTTGACATTCTTCTCGTGAAAAAATTCACCACGTTCAGCCAAGGGCCGCCGCTTTCAAACCAGACAGTTATTGTAGAAACTTTTGAGCAAACGCAAAGTGCCTCTTTTTCCCTCTTTTTCTTGCGTTTCAGAAAGGTAGCGCAGCTTGAAAATATCAGTTCCAGTACTTGGCAAGAGGTCGATATACAACAGGAGTAGCAACTCGCTCCGTAAAGCAACGAAACAGAAACACTTCAGCGGAGCAGAAAATAAGATCGATTTGCATGCAGATAAAAGGGGCTTTATAAAACAGCAGCGAAATTGAAGCTTCACTGGATCTTCCAGCCCACAAATGCAAACGCAGCGTCCAATTAGTAATCGCCTCTGGTTTTTTCCCCAGCCACCCAAATGAACTCAGGAAGAGGATTTCGACAACTTCGATTTGCTCGAGCGCGACGCCTCTCCATCCTCCGACTGTTCTGTTTCGTTAGCTGCATCCAAGGGATTGGAAAACAACTATTTTTTGTCTTTCCGTACAAGGCGGCGGCTCAAGCGGTGCTGGTGTCACAGCAGGCAGTGAAAAAAAAAGTGGGGTCTCTTTTGGAATGGTGGGACCAAATGCCCAGCAGTTTCTAAACTAGAACAGGAAAGAGAACCTAAATCAGAAGGGGAGAAAAGGGATTCCACATGATGTTTCGACCATTCAAGAGGCCTGTTGCTTTGGCGTTGGAGGTAATCCTGAAAACTGGAGCCAGTTTCGTTCTGTTTTTTCCCCTTAAATCTATCTACCACCTCAAAATCACGGTGTGTTGTGTTGCATTTTGGCAGGCCATTCTTAGCCACCCTGGCTATGCTCCGATGAGGGCCCAGCACCTGACCCTATTGTGTCGAGAAACGATGTTCCCAAACGGTTTACCACACCATCAAATTTCCCACTTCTATTCGTTCTCGAACCACACTCCCCTCAGTCAACGCTTTTTCGATTTTCGATTTCTGAACGACTGGGAGGAAGTCCAGGCGGTGGTCAACCGCCTGGGACCGGAGCTGAGTGCAATGCACTTGGAAGCTGCCTACAATCGTATAAAATACCTGAGAGTCAGACCCTCAATGGAATTCATGGACGAGCTCACCACTCGTGCCATTCGATTGGCCCCCACCATGTCAGCCAGGAATTGTGCATGGATTCTGCATGCCTGTGTTCGATTAAGATATTACAATGCGGAGCTGACCGAAACGCTGGTGAAAAGCATGCTGTCGCAAGAACATGTCAAAGGGCTGGACACGGTGGAAATGTCCAGCGTGATTTTTGCGATTGGGATGCTCCAAAGACCGTACAGTGGCTTTTCGGAGGAAGGGGTGTCTGGGGAGGAAAGCAAAGGAGAAACCTCCGGTGTGTTGTTTTCAGCGCAGCAAGAATTTGTTCAGGTATTATATTAGTCATAAACGTTGAATTTGAAAACTGGTGCCGGAGATGTCGCTTCTCCTTTTTTGGTTGGGGGATTTTTGCTCAGGACCTCGAAACGATTTCGAAAAATACAATCACTCCCTGGAAAAAAAAATAGTGTTAAAAAAATATTGAAATTTTGTTATTCAAACCAGAAAAAAAATATGAATTGAAAGTCAAAAATAAAAATACGTTTTATCTTTGGATGTGCAGGCTTTGATCGAGGAACTGGTTTCGTCGGATTATTTCGAAAGATTCTCAGTTGCGCAATTGTGCCAAGTGGTGAATGGCCTGGGCCGATTGAGGTGTCGAGATGAACGAGTGCTAGCTTCGTTGGGAAAAATGATATGCAAACCAGGGCTGCTGGGTGAAATGAAATTCAAGGAGCTGTCCAGTCTGTGGGTGGGGGTAGGCCAAATGCAACTGGAATCAGAAGATGCTTTGAACACCATGGCCGGGGAATCAATGCTGCCCGCGCGGTTGGTTGGATTCAAACCCATCGAATTGGCCAATATTTTGCATGGATGTGGGTTGTTGAGGTACCGAAACATGGATTTTTTGGAGGCCATCTCCATGGAAGCTGTGAGAGGGGACAGACTGACAGGTTTTCGGGAAAAAGAGCTGGCAATGCTTACGTACGCTCTGGGATTGCTTGATTTCAAGAATGAAGAGGTGGTGTCGAAGCTGCTGGAAGAAATCACCAGGAAGGAACGGCTGGAAGTGTTCACGGAGCAGGGGATTCACAACATTATGTTTGCTCTGAGGCGGCTGGGATGTGGGCCGGATGTCAGAATGAAACGATTGATCGAAGAGGTGCCGGAAGCGGCGGGGCCCAGCTCAGGAATGACAGAATCTCAATTACTGGCAATGGTTTTCGGTCCGGGCAAATCGGTCCAGGAGGACAAGCTGTGTGAGACTCTGGTGAAAGAAATCCTGAACCCTCAGAGGTTGGCTCAGTTCGCTGATGACTCCCTTTCTGGAGTTTTGAATGGGTTGCATCAAATTGGGTACACCGATCCCAATGGGTTTGAGGTGTGCCTGGATGAGGTCAAAAAACGGTTGCCCACGGTGGACACTCGAATCATTAGTTTCTTTGCGTATGGACTTCGGGTTAACAAAATATCGGACCCCGAGTTGCTGAGAATGTTTGCCATCGAGGTCGCAAAGCCACACCGATTGGCAGAATTCACACACCAGCAATTGACAGGCACATTTTACTCCCTGTGCATGCTGGGGTTGAAAGAGCCAAAAATGATGGAAGCTTTATTGACAGAGATTCGTCGACCAGGTCGTTTGCAAGAAATTTCCGAGCAGGGGCTGTCCAATATAGTCACAGGATTGGCAGCCATAGGCTTCCAACCGAGGTCGATCGACGTAACCCCCATCTTCGAGGAAATCACCCGGCCTGAGAGGCTCAGGGAATTTAATGAGCACGGGCTGGTCTATATAGCTGTGGCTACAGCGAAACTGAAATTTGTTCCCAGAGAGTTGGCTGTTCCCCCTGTTGCTGAGCTGTGCCTTCCTGGGAGGCTGGTGAAATTGAAGCGATCGGAGGTAGCCCAGGTGGTGTATAATTTGGGCCAGTTGAGGTATCGGAACAAAAGGATCTTAACACCAGCCGTGAAGGAGGCTTTAAAAGAGGATCGATTGACTAACTTCAAGCGAATTGAGTTTGCCATGATCATATATGGGCTGGGACTGCTCAAAGTTCGAGATAACGACGTGGCTGAGGCTTTGGCCAGAGAGGTGGGTTTCTGTTATATTTTCTTTTTCCTTTTTTGGATGTGTTCAACAAAGAGGCTGAATGCAAACTGTCCACGAAAAAAAAAACACTCTTTTGAATGGGGAAAAATTGTCGTTTTCCAATTCTTTTATGTTTTTTTTAATTAAGGATACTGTGCTGAGTGGATTTTTTGTCCTGTAGGCCACTAAAGTTGATGTCTTGCAACTCTACAAAAATCACGAGCTCACAAACATAGTCCATGGGTTTGGCAGCATGAAACTGGGAAACTCAGCAGCCATCGAACGAATAGTTGCTGAAGTTCTCAGGCCAGAAAGGCTGGAGTCGTACAAAGAGTCTGACTTATCGACCATCGTGTATGGGCTGGGAACCTTCAGTCATCCAGCAGCAGCGCCGGCGGCTCTGGAGTTGTTCTCTGTTTTGAAAGCCAGGTCTGCCCTGGGATCTTTGAGCGAACAACACATCGCCCAGCTGGTTCTGGGATTAGGAAACATGGGTGTGGGGAAAACTGACGATTTGACGAGTTTGCTGAAAGAAGCGGTTCGAGAGGGGAGGCTGCATTTGTACAGACCGTTTGAACTGGCTCATATTTCTTACACCATCGGCCAGACGAAACTTTCCGACGAGAGGATTGTGGAGCCTTTGGCGAACGAAATTTTGAGGAAAGGGAGGATCCCATCGATGTCTCAAAATGAACTTTCAGTGATATCCAGGAGTTTAGCCCAGACGAAGTACAAAAACAAGCATCTGTTCGATGCAATTTCCAAGGAAATGATGAAGCGGTTCTTTGACGATTTAGGAGACGTTGAGTCAAAAGTAGCCAGTGGTTGATCAACAGAAAGGTGGAAAAGGATTGGCAGGTGACTAGGGAAACTCACACACTGTTCTCTTCTGGTTTTCTGCAGGATGCTAGCAAGTAGGGGGGGTCTTGCCTGTTCTGGATTTAACCAGCCTGTGGGAAATGCTAGGGGATTGATTTATCACACTGTGGTGTAGGGAACGTCTTTTTAAGCTCACATTTTGATTTTTTTGTGTGTCTTATATCCCGTTGTTTTGCACAGGGAGCAAAGGAATGCTTTTTTTGTAAGGGTAGGGGGAATAAATTCATTGCCATCACGACCACGCCTGCTGTCTTCCCAGTGTATTTTCTTGCATTTTCGTGACCCCAAATAAATAAATTTGGCCTTTTCATCTTGTGGTGGTCCTTTCCAAAGCAGCCCCAACTTCAATTACAAATTACAAGATTTGGAACCATGGGAACCTCTGCACACAACACTCGCAGGATATTTGGCAAGGATATTCTTATTCCTATCCCTGATCAGGTGCAGATCACGAATAAGCTTGCAGGCAGCACACCACACCAGTTCGCGTTTTAGTAGCCCTCACGTAACATCCGAGATGGATCTGCAGTTCGCCCAGTCCATCGAAGTGGGTGAACCTAGTGTACAGTTGGGCTGTGCTGTGTTGTGTAGGGCAGATGTGTGTCATAAATTCGGGTTGGGTTGTGTCACGGCATCCCTCGTCGTAAGCTGGTCGAGACGGACCCGAATTCTCTTACACAGCCCGTGCCAGAAACTACACATTTTTGCAGCCGTGGAACTCAACTTTAGTGGCAAGCGAGTCAACTTAGCCACATGGCTGCAGAATCAATGACGAACAAACTTAACTTGATCGTCCTTTGCATTCGTGAAGGGCGCACATTTCAAGGTCCAGCGACGGACACGCCCATTGGTGCAGCAGCACGGGAAGGGCAACCTCCTTCTCTACAAAGAGTCAATAATGGTTCTCCACGAAGGCACGATGCCCACCT
This sequence comes from Bryopsis sp. KO-2023, assembly GCA_030272585.1. Taxonomy (NCBI): domain Eukaryota; kingdom Viridiplantae; phylum Chlorophyta; class Ulvophyceae; order Bryopsidales; family Bryopsidaceae; genus Bryopsis; species Bryopsis sp. KO-2023. The sequence continues at coordinate 5,805,666 of BSYQ01000007.1, read as the reverse complement.
ACGTTTCACCTTGGGTCGCTGTCGACGCGGAGCGGATTCTCAGTCTGCAAGCATATGACGTCCTTAGGTGGACCTGGGAATCTAAGTGGCACGGTACGAGTTAGAGTGCAGCACTGGTTAGGCGAGTAGTCTTCGTGTCCTGTGTTGATTAGTTACAGACGTTGGCTCTCAAGAAGCCTTTCTCTCCTCAAGAGCACGAGCCATCCCTCTCTGACTACCACAGGAAAAATAGACACCAGACCATCTCCCAGAGCCATATCGAGGAACTCGTCGAGCACCAGCAAGAGCAGCGAAGGACGCCCAACAACTGTATTTTGGCGTCGAGCGCCACTCCTCCGCAAAATGAGGTCCATGATTGTTCGGTGGCAGGACTCTAGAAGGGGTGTGTTTTACACAAAATCTGGGCCGTGTGAAGACTTCGCGGATTGGCCGATTCCGCCGTACCCTGAGGATTACAACTGGGACGATGAAATCTGACGAAACCACAGGGATCAAGGCAAACCCATCCAAAAAGCAAGAGATGTGTTCAGAGAGTGGTTTGGTTTGTCTTGCAGTTTGTCCAGAATGACTTGAAATCCAAGGGAGTGATCATTGCTGTTGGTGATGGTTGCCAGAAAAACAGCACACCACCTCGGAACATCTGGTTAATGTTCTTCTCACCATGTTTTCATGCTCCCTTGTGATCGATAATGACGTATTATTATTTTTTCTGAGCATCGAAAGGATGCTCACTGTTGCTGATTGTTGAGGATACTTAAGTTCAGTGCAAGTTTTGAGGAGGGGGGGGGTATTTTATTATTATTTTTTGCTTTGGTCATTTCATCTGGCAGCTTTTGTTCCATTTTTGTCATAGGTTTCGTTGTTTTTCTTCATGGCAAATGCACAAGGGCTTGCTGGAATTAGACGATTTTGGGGAAGTACACATGATCTGGAAAAAAAGTAGATAGAAAATTTTAATTTGGTGGGGGGTGCAAGTCGAATGGAGGAGCTTTGTTGTCTGCTCTGAGTGTGGGAGACTGTCAAGAGTGGTGGTGTGGATATGTAATCCAGTCATTGATGCACGTCTTTCGCGCCCTTGGTCGAGCGCCTCGTATTGCGGTACCGCCAAATTTGTTCGACGGATGCCAGCAGATCGATGGATTGAGAACAATTCATGATATCGGGGAACTTCACCTCCAGAGAATATCATGGAATGCGGAAGGCCCAAGTTTCATGTTGGAGGCCGAAAAGTTCGCTGCGTTTTGCAGAGGCAGAAGGTTTATGCGTGACACGTGATCGAACACGTGGGGCCTGGTTGCTGGGCCATTTATCCTTTCTTCCTGTCACTCACGAACCATGTTACTTTAGCTGCTCCAAGCTAAGCTCACTCTGTGTTTAAATTTCAATGCTGTTTTATCTGTGGACCTGCGTTTTTGTCTTGTGCGCGGTATCGGCACAAGCCGACTCCGTCGCCGAGCAAGAAGCAGGTGCGGTACCATGTCGGAAAAACCTCGAGAACTGTATTTTTGGCGGAGGAACCTTGCCATGCCTTGACCATGCCCCACTCTCGCAGATAGTCTCGGTACTATGTTGTGTCATTTGAGAGCTGTTATTTCGTTGTGTCTGCAGTGATAAGAAAAAAATTGGGCGACGAGGCAGCAGAAACTTTCAAAGAGCTTCACCTTAGCAGACGTAAGCACGCCGCGGGCTGAGTTTACAGTAGTGCTTGCTTGTGACGCCTTTCCATTATTGACAAAACTCACGTTTCCGTCTCACTTGCGCGCGGCATATGCGTGGAGGTGGGAGGACTCACCAACGTTGTGCCTGTTACTCAGGGCCGACGCATGTGTGCCTCTGCCCAACCGTCGAGGATCCCGTGTGTGGTGTCGACGGCAAGCAATATTTGAACGATTGCGCTCGCACTTGTCGCCGCGTCGCGCTTGAATGCGAGGGCGAGTGCCCCTGCGAAACGTCCGCTGAAGTAGTCGGGTTGCCTCCCGACTACCAGTTTGGGCACGATGTCGGCGAAGCACTGCTCGACTTGCCAGGAACTCCAGGGAGTTCGAGGAGACTGCTGAAGGGCGATGCCCAATAGCAGAATCCAAACTTGAATGAACTTGTTTTTTCCTTTTTCATTCTTAGAAAAGTCAACTCTTCTTGTCCAATTTGGCATCTGTGCAGAAAAACGAAGCCAGGAAAAAAAAATTCCTGATGAAAACAGAAAAACGAGATGCGCGAAGCACCACTTTGTTTTCTGCACCAGAACAATGGCAACACTCTATGATCATCTAGTTCTCCATTATGTTAGCGTTTGATGTATGTTTCCCATTATTAGCAGAAGGGGGTTTCTTCGACCAGGGGTTTTTTTGATGCACCTGTTTTTGGGGGTTTTTGGACAGGACATAGGTGGTTTCAGAATTCCAGCTCGCCATATTTGTGTTTGGTGACACAATCTCGTGATATGCATTTTTTTTTAATATACTGCGGATACACATCGACAAAAGTATGGTGGTTTTTTATTTAGGATTATTATCCTTTGTTTGGAGGTAACTTAGGTTTGATGGATGATCGGCCACTTCTTTTTGTTTCAGTTTCATCTTTTTTTGTGAGTTTTTTTTTTTTGGTTGTTGCTTACTTGCTAGAAGCGTGGACTCTGCGTTCCGTTCAGAATCTAGTCAAGTGAATTGTTACAAGGAGGGTCTAAAAGGAAAAAAAAAGAAAGGAAAAAAGAAATTCTCTTATGAATGTAAAGGGGTATTTGATTTCTCTTCAAAGAAATTTTACAGAGAAAAAAATTGGGGGAAGGAAAACGTGATTGTGTTTGTTTTTTGTGTATGTTTTTTTTTAATGTTCATTTTGGATGGCCGAAAAATGCGTCAGAGCGCATTTCTCAGGAGGGAACCAAAAAATGAATTGCTAGGCTCTGCAACCAGGGGGTGAGAGGGGAAAGGGAGGGAAGGAAGGAAAAGTATTTTTCTTTTTTTTTTTGGCAGGGGGATGAGTGCATGGGCAGACGTGCTGGGAAATTTGCACTTGGAAAGGAATCTTGATCAATGTTCTTCACAAGGAATTTGTAATGAGATTAAGGTCCGTTAAACTCATTAAGAGTTTTCTATTAAAAAGAACAGAAACTATTACAGATTTATGATGACTAAGTGGTCATACTAACTTTGCTTGTCCACAATCCTATCCTGAAAACTATGACACTTGAACCCAGTTTAGCACAGAGCCAAGCTTTTCCAATTCGTTGGTGACCCTTTTTAATGCTCAGGATGAAATTTCTGAAGGTGGCTTTTGCTCCTCGGTCACAGAATCCAGTTTGCACACAGGGCTCAGCTTCCTTTCCATGTAGGCTGGCCGATCTTGGGGCAATAGCTCCTCCCATTCAAAGAAAGGGACATTGATAACCTACACACAAGACCAGAGCTGTTGATCAATCATCAGAACAGAACAACAAAAGAGTCATCACACAGGGATCTACTTCGCCTATAATATGTGCGAGTGAAGGGTGCAAGAAAAGTTGAAAATGAAGATAGAATGAGGTTGATTGTGAAAACTTGATCGTGGCCATGAAAACGGAACAAATAGCCTGTTTCTAAACAAGGAACAAGCATGAAGAAACCATAAAGAAATCATTCAAATAGAGGCTTCATTTATTCCCACCCGAGGCTGACGCCAGTACATGATCCGAGTCTTTCTCTATCAACTTTCCATTCCGTTTGAAAAAATAAAAAAATAAAGTCTACACAAATGGAGGAGATCGGGCTGGACGGGATTTTCAGCCTTGATGCAATACATTGGCAAAACAAATGAGAGAGAAGTCAAAAAAGTACCGTCCATCGGAAACTCACCTCCCATCCTAATGAGCGGATAACATCATTTCTCAGCTTGGTGCCCCCCATCAACATGGGCTTTCCCTCCACCAGATTGCTGGAGTAATGCGCTGGGCCATCGGCCTCGATCACCACGTTGTATTTGACCAAGGCGATGTCCACTGTGGCTAGGCCTCGGCCCAGTCGAACTTCTTTTTGAAACTTATACCCCATTTTTTTCATCAAACTGGAAACGCTTTCTTGAAACGTGGAGCCTGTGGTGTGGGCGGTTTCAAACCACTTCCTCAACAGCTTGTTGCAATTTTCGAATTTTTCTGAGTTCCCTCCCACCACTGCCCGAACCTAAGAAGCAAAGACGGCAAAGTATTAACAACATGAAACAAAAGATAGTACTTATTACACATGGAAAATATGTGCAATAAGAGTGATCCAGAAATGGAAATGGAAATGGAGTCTACATAAGTGACTAAAAGCTTGTACAAGTCTGTGGGCCTTATCAGCAGATTCTCAGCTGCACCAATGTAAACCACAGTTCAGTCTGACATAAACATGTTCACTTGGACTGTGGGTGGCGTTCTCCTGGATAGCTCAGATCTTGAATCTTCTGCTGGTGCCAATGAAAGACTCACTTGGGCCAGCTGCCTCCGCTGAATCGTTGAGAATTTCCCTCCTCTTTTCCCTAGCCGCCGCATCCGATCGGCCCCGGCCTCCAACAGTTCAGGGGTTGCCAGATTGAAAACACTCAGAGACCATAACACCTTCCCAGCATCGTCTGGCACGCGAACCAATCTCCAGCCTCCCGCTTTTATCAACGGATTCAAAACCCTGTGAACAAGCTCAGGGTGGTAGTACCCCAGTCTGGCACAGGAATACAGAGCCTCAATCAGCCCACCAATCGAGTCTTCAGAGGTCCTTGCTCTAGCCAACAGGTGCAATAGCACATCATTGATCAACTCCATGTCGAAATGCCGAGCCATGCTCAAAGATTGCAACAGCGAAACCAGCTGGTTTTCAGAAAACAAACCTCGACCCCCTTTTCGTTCTATTTCCAATGACTTGGCCTGCATCTCAGCTAAATTTGGATTGGGGAGACTGCCCTGTCGATGAGGTATTACAGGGGGATTCAGCCGAGCCAAGATTGCGTCCAGGACTGGCACCACACCCTGCAGACTTTGATAAAGAAACGCTGTATTGGGGTTGTATTCTGACGACCCCAGTGATGGCTTGGGGTGGTACTGTATCATTCCCCTCCATTGATATCTTTGAGCCCTTGCAGCCATTTTCCGCATTGCATCAATGGACGAGTTTTCATTCAAAGCCAATGCAGGCACATGGGCTGTGGGCAAGCTGTCCCTTATACTTCTCAAGCATCCGACGAGGGCAGCTTTGAACCTTCGTGAAACTAACCCCAGCGCGTCCGAAATGGAAGCCAACACAGCCCATGATCGTTTGGAATCTATCAGCATTCCCGGATCGATCGGGGGCCTGTTTCGGATTTTTGCCAGATGGTTGGGGTCGATGCTTTCGTCTATTTTGGTCAATGTGGCCAATGATCGCCGGACTTCCTTTTGAATGGCCTCTGTGACGCGTTTCTCCACATACCCCAATTTTGAACATGACAGAACGGCATCCACAACAGTCTGTCCAGGAACCGAAGGCAATGTCTCCAAGCACATAGTCACGACTCTGTGCAATTCACCGGCCTTCGGTTTTACCCCCGTTTCTCTAGGAACTTTGGCCAATTTGAACAGGAAGTCGACATATGCTTCTGATCGACCGATTGGCACCCTCCGTCTGAATTCCAGCTTGGGCTTCTTGAGGACATCTGGATTTCTTGTCCTTGATCTGGCCACGCTCTTTTTCTTCTTGTTGTTTTTTGGAGCATTTGCTCTGTCAGACCCAACCCCACTTTTGGAGGACTCTTCTCTCTGTAACAAAATGCCATAAGGTCCAATTCCTCAATCCTGTTGGCCCCAGCAAACCAATGGACATCAACATTGGCGTTTTGCTCTTCCAGTAAGAGAAAAAAGATAATCATAAAGTTCCAATCATTCCTGCGACCGTCCCATTATCTAACATTGTGATATTTCCTGGAGGTCGCCAGCCAGAGATATAATGCAACAATAATAATAAGACATACACACACATACTTCAATCCACTGAAAGCAACCTCTTCTCACGATTTGTGCAAATGCATGGCAGACAGGCTTCAAAGCCACAAATTCTGAAACTCTGATCGACTCTTCCCCCAGAAAACATATCCAAGAAAAAAAAAGGGTGGCAAAAGTACTGCTTTCATTGCCCCACATGTTCATTTATCACTTTATGCGGCAAGAGCGATCGATCTCACCAGGAAAACGAGAGCACGATGTAGAGTTTGCGGCTTGGTCCATGGCTGGATACAGTGACTCGAAAATCTGAGCATCCAGGCCGTCTTTTCCCGAAAGGAAATCACGCGGCGGAATGAACGATAGAAATCGAACGTTACACCCCCCACCCCCACCCCAGCATGCACAAATCGTGAATTCCTGCAGCAGACATTTGGAGAAACCAACAGCAACCATTCTAGATGGCCTGCTTTGAAGGGAAGGATCAGAATCGCTGACTGTTCACCTCAAACTTTTATTGGAGTGATTGTTGTTCAAAATTCATTTGTTCACCTGCCCCTGAGCAAATCTGTGAGTTGGATTTATTACTGGATTGTTGGATTATCACTGGATTTATGACAAACAGCACCACCTGATTCAATCGAGGATATTTCTAGATGGTCCTGAGTGGGGTTGCATCTCCTTTGTTGAGATTTAGCTCAACATTTGGGGGTGAGAATCATTCATAATCCAATCAGCATTTATTCTTTTATAAAAGACAAAAATGCAATCTTCTTCAGAACCACAAGAACAACTAAATCTTTACAAATCCTTCAATGTGAAACATTCATCAAGCACTTCTTCAGCCAGCGGCAAGGTCTCAGGCGACAGCCAGGTGAAATCTGCAGGCAAAGGACATTCTATAAGCACCACAAGTCGAGGCATTGCATCAAAACGAGATATAAAAACATTGGGGAAAAAAAGGGTCAAGGCACTTGTGACCTGGGCTAATTGCCTATCTTCAATAGTAATCTGATTCTCACTAAAACAAGAAACCTGTGGAAAACAATGAATCAGACTAAAAGAGAAGATAAATCGTTTTCCAAATTGTAGACATACCCTCAGCACATCAGGATTTTTTTTCCCCTTTTTTTTGATTTGGTTGAAAGTCGATTTTCTAAAACATCATCGTCTGGATTAATTCAATTATGGAAAAGATTGAATTACCCTTGTGTATTTTGTAGATCACCTGTTTGTGGAGGGGGCTGTGATTCTGAGATATGCTGTAGAATGGTATCTAAGATTTGATGGTGCCTTTTTCCATGCGGAACAAATCTCAGCAATCGCCAGTCATCGTCACAATATTGATCCGCCTGGGTTTCCTTGTATTTGGAAAACCGCCCTGGCAAAATACCATTTTGAAGCCACGATTTTCTCAGATCCTGAAGTGCAGATTAAAGAAAACTTCAAAAAAGAATAAGCAGTATCCACCCCTTCTCGCGAAGAATGCCGAAAATACTTCTGTTTCGTTTTCATCTTTTCCCCTGTCCAGTTTACAGCACAAAGCAGTTTCTGCCCGTGTTCCATACAGTGTATATAGTGTTCTATTGATTTTATTTGATTTTTACCAATTTCAAGCAACTAGAGGGACTGTTCGGTCAATACAACTGTGGAAAATCCACAAACCTTGGGAAGTACTGAAAATCCAACATCCATTCTTGCATCAGGGGCTCTTCTACCCAGACGGCCTGCCCATTCGATCAAGGAAACGGCAGTTGAAAATGAAGTCGGTAGAGATAGCCTGCCCATGTCTTGCGATTTAGACAATCGATACAAGTCGAAATGATGCAGTGGGATCCCTGTTGGAAGTAGAAAATGCATACACAAGAAAAAGCTGCTCAAAGACTCGACCAAAACAGATTCATATTTTATCACTGTTTGGTTTCTTCACACACCAGAGTGGGGAAAACAAAAGCAACAAATTTCTTAAGGGTTACGTTGATGTTTGATACATGATTCAATCTCCATCCAAGTGGAAAATCCACTATATGCAAACAATATACTATATTCCTTATTATTATTTTTTGGTTCTATCTTGTTGACTGTCTTATTCAGATCGGGTTGGATATGTCTATGATTTTTTTTTAATGGGTGGTGGTTGTAACGTCAGTAAAACACAACCAACCTTCTATGTCATCATAAATATTTTGAAGTAGATAGGTAGGGGATGGAACCGGCAAATATTCATCATCGCATGCTGCTCTTATGAATCCACGGCTGAATCAACCCCCAAGACAAAAAAGTATCAAATGTTGATGATGCTGAAAAAAAAAATCTCTCAGATTTAACAGGGGCATCACACAAGTGTCGAATCGCTCTACTGCCTTGTCTGCAATCAGTCATTTTTTCTGTACAGATATTCCATCAATTTCTCGAAAGCTGTCCCTAGATCCATGCAGGTCGAATGATGGAAATCCAACAACATGCATATCACATTTCGAATCCAGCATCACGTGATCCAGCTATCCTTGCGTTTGTTCAAACCCACCTGAAAACGCTCTTTCCCGCGCCAACATCGCCATACAGGCAATAACAATCCCCTTCTCTGAGGCGCTTTCCGAACAAAGCCGCCACTTGGGCAGTGGATTCCTCAGTCGGACATACGAACACTTGCTTGTGGTCGTCTTTCAAACAAGAAGCGGTCGCAAAGCGACTCGATCTGAATCGCAGCGCACTTCGAAGGAAGCCCGTGTTTTGCCCTGGCAACGACACACAAGCCATTACTCTTTTTTCCCGTCGCAGATCGTGTTTATTTTCTGTCCATCCTTCGATTCGAAATTCCGCATTGATGACGTGCGGTGGCTATGTCGGGCGGCGGCTGAATAAAGTGGTCACAAGTGTTAAATTTTCCTCCCAAAGCGAATCGCTCTTGTCGGTGGCTGGCGCATTCTCTCGTGGTGTTTTTTGGGGTCGCCAACGGCACATATGATGGAGCGCTCTTGCTTTGCCACTTTCCAAGGCCTGCGGGCTGTGCCAAAGACTATCACGTCCACCCCTTCTCGTCGCGCTCCCACCCCAGGTATCCTCCCGTCAACTATTGGTGTTTTTTTTCACAGAGAGCGCCGGCTCCCTCAGTCATTTCGAAACGAAAAAGACACCGAAACCATTCTTTGTAGTTGTTCGCCCCCACTCTCAACTTTTTTGTTTTTCTTTAACACGAAATAAACCTAAAACCAAACCAGGAGCTCTTCCCCCCTCCCTTCCCCCAAGAATGGGTTTCACTTTTGAAGAATTTGTGAGAATTTGTGTATCTTGGATACAGCGCCCTCCAAGCTGATCGTTGCTAAAAAGGAGATTTCCAGAAACGAGGCGAGACAAATCAGACACCGAAGATTGAGGCAAAAGGTATCTATGTAGGTATATATATATAAATGCTGTCAATATATCGCCAGGTCGTGGATGCTTTACAGCAAGAGGCCAATGTGGTTGTGCAACCTCTGGGGTCTACTCTGGGTTCAATAAATGTTTGGAGGAAACCTCTCAATGGACTTTGGGGGCAGTCGAGAGAATATCTTCAACAAAAATGGCCTTAATCAATCGTATTTGGAAGGGTTGGGAAATAAAGTGAATGTGTGCTAGCTGAATTGTAAGCAGTTCCCTGATATTTATGCTGTGTGTAACAGCTTACTGGCACCACCGAGCGACCAAGATTGTGCGTCTACCGATCAAACGACCATATTTATGCACAGGTATTTGCGCATCCCTGACATATCGAATGATATGGGCTGCTATATATATATATACAGCTAGTTTATTTTTTTATATTTATTTTTTCGCTGTACGAGTGTGAAAAAAAATGGTGTTTGCAAAGTTAGTCTTTGTGGTTCTATTTCCTCTTCTCCAAATCCATATCATAATCATCACAATCCAAATCGATGATATCATTGGAGCTTCTCTCAACATTTTTTTCTCTGGGCTAAAAAAACAGACAAAATATGATCATGTCTGATGTCCAAGCAAGTGTGCAATGTTTGGTTTTAGTCATCACAGTCCATGCTGCAGAGAATGCCAGCAATGTTCCCTGGAAAAATTGTCCATGAAATGTTTGCACACATGTATGTTGTTCGTTCCCCCACTCATATTGTGAAAGTCATTTATACATAATTAAATAAATAGTCCCTTTGGATCGTGCAGGTTATCGATGACTCTGTGGGCCACACTCTGGCTTCCGCCTCCACAGTTGTCCGAGAAGTGAAAGAGGCCATTGATGGAAATGGAGCAACCAAGGTTCCCATCCATCAAATATCAAAACGCATTGTTTTATCATTTCCTTTTTTTTCGACATCTAAGAATATGCAGATCTATTTTTTTCGTTCGCTCCTTATTTTTGGGAGCTTTGACACCAAAAAGAGAATTAAACGATGACACATTTTCTCGACCTGTGTGTGTTTTTTGCTGGGGTAGCTGGTCCTGAGTGTTATTTTCTGGAAGGTCCAAAAGCCGCTTTTTCCCTCTGTCTTTTCACCTTGCTGAAAGTGATTTTGTTGTGCTGGGTGTTCCAAAGGATGCTGCGTTCAAGGTGGGCAAATCAGTTGCAGAAAAGTGCAAAGACAAGGGTGTCGAAAAGGTTGCGTTCGACAGGGGTGGCTACATGTACCACGGGAGGGTCAAGGTGAGGTCTACACGCGATTTATTCATATGTTTTTGCATCATATAATCAATCGTTCACTCAATAAAGCTCCCAAAGAAGAACAGAGTAGCATTCACCATCTGGTACATACTTTTGGATCAACACAAAACCACCAGTTCAAAAAGGGTAGAATCAGTGGAGGCCAGGTCGTTCACTGTCTGATTTTCTGTCCATTGAAGTGACAGATATTCATTTTGGTGCTCATTGTTCCCAGTCCAGTTAATATGCTGGTTAGTCATGATCAATTTTGTTGAGTTTTTTGTACTCCAGGCCATGCTGACTCATGTAATTTTGCTTCATGACAGGCGCTGGCCGATGGTGCGCGTGAAGGAGGCCTTCAATTTTAACTGCTTGTTCTAGGAAGAGCGAACCTCACCGCGTTTCACAACAGTTATCAGTTTTGAGCCAGCCCTCAGGCCTTGAGCATCCGTTTTGGGTTGAATTTGTTCGTATTTTGTTTTTCCAAGGAAAATTTGTTGCAGGTCATGATCTGGGAATTTAAAGAAAAAAGAAATCAGCATGCAGCAAATTTGCACAAACTTGCTTCATTGAGAATCAATGCATCATCTGCAGAGCACAAAATTGGAAAATGTTATCAGGGGTGATTTGATTTCATGGTTGCCTGTTGTGGCTTGTGGTGTGCATTTCATACCCTGTCCCCATTTCATTTGTCTTCGTCAAAGATGGAATATATTCTCTCAGTAGCAGAATATCAAAGAAATGTCAGCCAAACTCACATCTTTTTCATTAGAATAACCCATAAATCAAAGTTCAACAAAGCATTCCCGATTCTCCTTCAAATCGCCAACCAGAAAAGGAAGAAGTTGTCGAGTGGCGCGAGAGGGAGGGCTGTACAAATGTATAAAGATCCACACAATGTTTTGAAATGCACTTGAGGATAGATCTATGGAATTTCCAGGCTGCTCAAGCTTCAAGTGCCAATGAGAATCAAACAAGTGAGCAAACATGATATTTCAGCCCGGACGTCTCACAGTTCAATGAAAAACTCTTTCAGATTCTTCTCCTCTTCAACTATGCTGATCGACTCGGAAGCGCGATTTTACAATTCAATAAACAAAAAATCCCAAAAGAAATGTTTGCAGGATAAAGTCCACAAAACTGAATTTTTCTTGCAACATCGTGCAGTGTAGGGGAGAAAAAAACGAAACAACGGCACTACATTTCTCAAAACCTTGCCAAGGATGCTCATTTGCGCATGGTCCCATGTTAGAAAAAGTTGAAAAAAAAAAAGAAAAAAAGAGAAATGCGTAGATAGTATCGAAGAAAAAACCCACTGTCAGCCACAAATAACAAATTTTCTCTCCCGAAAAAGAAAAACAGAGCTGTGATGCACCCTTCTCACTCAGAAATTCGAACTTTTTCTGGATTAGGTCCCAAGCAATGCTTTTTCAGCAAACTGCCACTCACTCCCCCTTTGGGAGGGAAAGCTTTTCAAGTGCCTTATCCACCCACTTGAAAGCCTTGGTGACGGGCTCCACGGTTTTATCAGCATAGACGGTGAAAGCTGCAATGATCCCAGAGTAACCGATCAATAGCAAAATTTGAGCCAACCACATCGGCAAGGGTCCCTTCTTCTTGAGGGATTTTTTGTCCGCTTTCTTCTCCTCTACTTTCTTCTCCTCCACTTTTTTCTCCTCCACTTTGCTCTTCACTGGCTCAGGCTTGGCAGGAACCACTGGGGCAACGACCTCTGGTTTAGGGGCAGGTGGAGGGGGAGGGGGAGGGATAACCACGGAAGGCTTAGCAGGGGCAGGTGCAGGCGGAGGAGAAGGGGCACTGTACTTCCTGAACAGATCCAATACAGATTCCTCTTCAGCAGGTTTTGGCTGGGGTTCTTCCACTTTTGGGGGAGCCGGAGTCGGGGCCTCAAACTTGGGGGCTTCAAACTTGGGAGCCTCGAACTTGGGGGCAGGAGGGGGTTCAAATTTTGGTGCCTCAAACTTAGGAATGACTGGAGGCTCAAATTTGGGTACAGACGGGGGCTCGACTTCTGGCTCTGAAGGGACCTCGGGTTCAGGCTCAGTTGGAGCTGGAGGAGGTACTGGTTTTGGCTTTGGTGGGGCTTGCTGCTTGGTAGGGATTTGGAAACTGAACTTTGGCACCTCAAACTTGGGAGCATCAATCTTGGGAGCCTCAACCTTGGGTGCTTCAATGGTGGGAGCCTCAAACTTGGGTGCCTCAAACTTGGGGACCTCAAATTTGGGAGCCTCAAACTTGGGAGGAGCAGGGGTCTGGGCCTGGAATATAAAGGCAGAAAAGAATGACTTCGGGGATGACATTCCTTGGGCCGATAGAAGAACCGACATTATAAATTGGAAACCTGATTAGTTTTACTCAGGCAGAATTTTGTTTTAAAACTAAAATTTTAAAGTTGTCCAGTGTTTACGAAATTGTTTCTTTTTAGCTTGTAATTAATTTTCGATGGAGGGATTCACTTTTTTTCCTTAACTATAGATTTTCGTGCAGGAGTTTCAATCAGTGGAATTAAAAATGCACTGAGAAACCCCAGAGACCATGCATTTCCTAACGAAGAATCAAAAATCGAAAAACATATGGTCCAATAAATTTTGCAACGTGAATTAATCATTGGAGATCATCAAACTGGACAAACAGCCATTCCGGTCGATACAATTTTTAATCAAAAAAGGTGTTATTTGTGTTAATGTTGCCATCGGCCAACAGATGCTCACTGAGCCATTGAGTCAAATTCCAATATGGCATATTTTGGGACAGAATCTACAAGGTTTGATATAGGTTGCTTGATTTTTATAAATAAAAATAATAATGGTCCCACCTCTGGTTCTTCCTCTTCCTCCTTCGAGATATTAAGGGAAGGCATAGGCGGCATGTCGAATTTTGGACCTTGGAATTTTGGAGCCTCAAACTTCGGAGCTTGGAATTTCGGGGCCTCAAACTTTGGAGCCTGGAATTTCGGAGCCTCAAACTTTGGTGCCTCATCGCTTGGTTCCTCGATGCTGGGCAATGCCAGGGGTGCTGGCTCCTCCTCCTTAGGTTCCGTTGATTCTGGTGCTGATGGCAATTTGGGGATGCCAAACTTCGGCATGCTGAACTTCGGCATGGGGGGAGCCTCAAACTGTGGAACCTCGATCTTTGGAAGTTCAGGAGCTTCCAGTTTTGGAGCTTGAGGAAGGGATATTTGTGGAAGCTCGAGCGCCTCAGCTTTTGGGCTAGCGTCTTCTTCCTTGCTTGATCCCCCAAATGATGGCATTGGGGGGATATCAATTTTGGGGGCCTCTAGTTTTGGCATGCTGAATTTGGGCGTCGAAATCTTCGGAATGGACACGGTTGGGGTGTCCTCCGGAGCCTGCACCACTTCTTCTTCTTCCTTGGGCTCCGCAATCGCCTCAGGCTTGGGTTTTCGCCCTCCCGATCCGAAAAAACCACCAAAAACTCCACCTCCATTTGACGGCTCAGTTGCCCTGGGCTTGGGCCCCCCCGACGTCAGCTCCTCATACCTTTGAAGAGATGTGCTCGAGAAATCACTGAAAAGATCACTCTTCGGCTCAGCGTCCTCCACTGTGGGGGCACTCTTTTCTTCGACCGAAGATGCCTAGTCGTTCCAGAAATGATGCCCTTTCAAGGATTTATAATCGAGGGAAAACAAAAGCATTGTCTACAGGATCGGTTTTTTTGACAACACATCCTGGCAAAATCCATGTTTCTAGGGATAAACTTCCTGCTTTCAGATTTTCAAGTGAAACATGTTGAGGGTTCTGCTTGGATACAACTGGTCAGTCAACCATCCATCATTCTCAGTGTTGTGGAATCAGCCTTTGCACCTTTACAATGTGCTGCAGTAACAATTGTGGATCTTTTCGAAAAGGCCGATCCAGTTGGGATTCAGATTCGAAATATCTGATCACAAACCGCAAGGATCAGGACGACGCGACTTCGTAAACAAACACAGGACCTGTACCTCCTGCAGGGCCCTCTCGCGGATGCTCGACAACAGTTCCCTCCTTCTGGCTCCAGCGGATAGCCTCGGCGTGAACGCTGCCTCTTCACCACCTTCATCGGCAACCGCAGGTTCAACCACTGCAAACTGCCCGACCACGGTGAAACTCGCGACCAGAATTCCTCCCAAAGCGGCGGAACTCGCGCGTCGCCATACGGGAGAAGGTGCAGGATCGACAGCGAAGTCCGAATCGCTGTGTGCCTGGGGTCGTGCGACCGCGGTTCGGCGTTTCAGCGTCTGTCGAGTCGGATAGCGAGCCTCGGCGAAACGAACGCCGCCCACGCTCGACGAAGGTCCAGGGAGTACGCACCGTGCCAGCGACATGGTTCGCCGGTCAGGTCGATTGCGGAGGGAAACGGATCGAAACGGTATGGAGTTCGAGGCGTGGAGAAGCAACGATGAGCAAAACGTGACTTAAGTGCGTGTGGATGACAGAAAATCACAGATCGTCACACTGGGAGTCTGACACTCGAGCGACAGAATTTTGTTCTGGATTGGGTTTTGGACGGTTGGGGGGGGGGGGGGGTGCAAAACGCCTGTTGACAGAAACTCTCCCAATCCCCACACGCCTATTCTTGGACCTACTGGGAAAACTTGGAAATTGATAAAAGTGAGCTGCAAGGATGAGAGCTCTACTGAGAAGAACTCCCAGCAAATTTTTTTATGCTGACGAATCTTGTTCAGGGTCAGCACATCACATCACTGAATGCCAACTATGATATGCCAACCATTTCCTGACCACCAAATTTGTGCTATTCTTACACCCACTGCTCCGGTTTGATCCCCTAAAGTAATTCCTTGATGAGTAATGGAAAGATGAGGTCGAGCAAAACACGGAAAGGCATTTTTCAGTGCTTCACTGTAATTTCTGTCAACCTGCAGAGATCCCATTTCTATTTTGTTTTTTCCTCTCTTGTTATCCCCTTGAAGCCCTCAAATTTCCCAAAATAGATATCCATGGTCTCGCTTTGGCAAATACTGATGAACCCACGCCCCGAAACATGATAGCATGACAGCTCCCCCTTTCAAAACGAGACGAAAAAAAGGGAAGCTCCAGAGTGATGACCCCCCCCCCCCCCAATTCCCCGCAGACGAGAAATCCCTCATTCATAGGAAGTATCTCATGGCTTGTCGAGGAGGCATCATGTTTTCGTTTTCGTCTGTTGCTTGGAAAACTTTCACTTCCCGATTCAACTTGGAGTCGAAGCTCAATATGGAAGCAACATTCCCACACCGATAACAGTAGTTTGGAGCAGACCACACTGTCACGAGCTGATGGTTGTGATTTAAAGGAATGGCAGGCAGGAGATCTGGATGGGATTCATCCACAGAATCGTCATCGTCACTCTTTTTGGAATCTAATTGTTCCATTAACACCTTGGGTGATGAAGGGGTGCTGGGGAACATGTATTTCAAACCCTCTTGGACCAACTGGTGAGCTCGACAAATCAATTCCAATCCTGCCCAGGACAAAACCCAGTCAGTCATGCGATGGCAGAAAATCTCACCCCACTGATGAGAAGGAATAGCAGGAAATCATTGCTGGCACAACTATGCCAAAAGCCGTGGTGAGGGGAGCCCTACCGTTAATGTGATTGAACTCAGTGGCAACTTTAGCACCGAAGAGCCATCCCGCTCCTCTTGGACTGACAGCCCAAGCCTCGATCTCTTCAGGATCGCTCCACATGAGGTCACAGAAAGGGCCCTCATGCGGAATCTCACATATTCTCTCAATCACACGAATCTGCAAGATGTGAAAGGTTGTTCACCAATCATTAGAATTGCTAAAACAATAACGAAAAATCTTTAAGAAGTGAGGCATTGCGGGGAATTTTCATTTCGCCATTCATGAATACATTTAAAAATGAAATGGATGGGCAAAAATTCTCACCTGGTCTAACGCTCGTAGATCAGGTGACAAGCCTCCATGGACACAAAAAACTTGACCTTCAATGAGTGCCTGGACTTGAGACACAGCCAACGATTCATCCTCAGGTTCAAAAAACTCTAAATGCAGAAATTAAACCAACCACACTGAATACAGACACTGGAAGAAGGATGGGCCTGGTGGCTTGTGGGTCCATGAACCATGACTGATGCAAGGAAACCTACCGATAATGTCAGATAATCGAAGACATCTGTGCAATACCTCCACGCATTCGCGTTGCCATACTTTCTTTGACATTCATCATAGAACCCATACACCTGTAAAAAAAGAAGAGAAACCAAAACTCAATGGACACTGATTTCATATTCTATCAGGTACAGACAACTTGACCATCTTTCCAATGTATTCCTTGAAAAATCATATATCAGCCGTACAGGTGGTGCCACAATTAACTCTTTAAGCCAGCATATAACCACTCCTCTTTCGGTCCACAGCAGTTCCTTGGCTCAATAACAATTCAAAAGGTGGGCTGTTAATGTATCGCTGTCAGTCATACAAGCTACGTGGCTGGGGTCCAAGACCTCCAAGCAATACACATCCCAACCAAAAAAAGGTCCAAAAACATGCATCATACCTTAGAAGTTTACCTGTGTGATCTGCCTGCTTTCATGGTTTCCTCTCAATAAAGTCACATGAGCGGGATATCGAGCCTTCAGTAGGAGCAGCAATGTGAATGATTCTAAGCTGTTGTAGCCCCGATCCACGAAATCCCCCATGAAGATGTAGCTTGTTGATGGCACGTGATCCCCAGTTTCAAATAGTTGCAGCAAGTCATGGAATTGACCATGGATGTCTCCACACACCTGTACACCCCCCAGAGATTGAAAATGAACCAAACATATTTTTTGAAGAATTCCCTCATCGACATCCCCAAACAAGAATAAATCTTTCTTTTCTCGACGATTAGTTCTTGTACATCTGAGCATATTCTTGTTAGTTGTTGAGTTGTTAGGGATTCTCAATGGCTGGTGCTAAATTTGGAGGATCATTTTTTGAAGTCACATTGATATCCATTAAATGTGATAATTGCCAATGCAATAAAGGCACTGAACCCCAGCTGTGGCCAAATATATCTTTTAAGAAAAACTCACGGTGACAGGACTGTTGACGGGCTGCACGTTTGACTCCTCCACCAGGATCTCTTTCACCTTGTCAAAAAGTCGCACACAAAAACAAGTCGATACACCAGGAAAAACAAGATCGACGTTTGAAAACCCAACGCACCCAAGGACGCATCCCGCAAAAAGCCGTCACTTTTTTTTCCTCACGTGTTCACACAGCGCTTTCAACTCCTGCTCCTCCAGCACTTCGCATTTTTTGACCTTCTCGATCCAGACGTCCAGGTCCACCCCCATCTTTTTTTCCCCAGTCGCTGCTGCTCACAAAAGAAATTTGGCAGTTCTCTCTCTGGCGGTTGAAACTCGGTTTCCTGTTATCTTGTTTGGCCCTTCTCTCTCCTCGACGAACGAAAGACAGAAAGACAGAAAGACAGGCCAAGGAACCTCCAAGAAAATGTACGTAAGCAGGAGAAGGTGCAGGATTTTGCTCCGTCGACCTTAATTGGCGCTTTTTTTTCCGCCCTTGTCGTTGGGAGTTGACAAGCAAACTCACATTTTCGGGGAAGCCAAATTATGGTTCTTGATGAGTGAGACTCAGCCATGTCAATTGGGCATTTTCACACACAAGGCAACCACATCTCCTGTTGGGAAAATCACGGATGATTATGTCAGGGGCAGACACTAGATGGATAGACAGTGACTAGGTTTCGACTATAACTGGGGAACGTCCTCTCGAACGAACTGTAACTGTTGTTTCTGTTGAGCGACTGAGTGCAAGAATATACACAACATGGTTTCGGAGCGGGTAAAGTTATACCGTCGACTGGCGCGCGCGCTGTGGTACAGCTGGCTGTTGCTATGGGGATCTCACACACCACACACTCCACTGGATGTGGCGACTCGTGACTGCCGTCTCACCAAACGAGAGAAGAACAGAGCGTGGAAACGGAGTCGCGAGTTGCGTCAGGGGGGTACGCTGAAAAGTGTGATGTCAAGAGCGCTTTTACTTCTGTTACTTCAGATGGGGTGCGTAGAAGTTAACCCAGGACCAGAAGGAGACAAGGGGAACTCGAATAAGATCCGAGCGTGGTCTCGAGAGGCTGCGCAGTGGATCTTCGCCCACGCAGAAGTGATGGCGGACGGGCCAGAGTTTTCTAAACGGTTGCGCATGTTTATGAAAAGTACAGTTCCAGGGGGAAATGCGGCGCTGTATGCGCTGAAAGCTTACGAGTTGGTGGCGACAAAGACGGATGCGGAGTTGGTTGCAGAGTACGGAAGTTGGTTTGCAATAGGGGCGTTGGCTGGGGTCATTCCACCCGAGGAGAAACGATGGAAAGTATTCAAAAAGATGATGGAAATGCGTATTCCAGCAAGCGCTGAAACCAATTTGGACAGGTTGCGCCGGTTTTCACGAACCAAGGGGGAGGTGTTGGATGTTTTCTTGGAGAGGATGATCCTGACCATGGAACTGTATGATGATGTGAGCGAAGAAAACAAGAAACGTTGTCTGTATGCAAAACTCCCTCGTGAATTACAGGTTGCTGTGGCCGTGTTGCCTTCGGATTGCAGTCTGGTTACTATGCTTGGAAGCATTCGGCGATGGATCTATTGGCATGGGCTCAACACCATTTCGAGCGGTTCCTCAGGAGGAGGGGGTGGTGACATGATGGAAATCGATGTACTCGCTGGAGTACGTGAAAAGATCTTGAGGGGAGGTGAAATCGATTTTCAGGAGATCAAGTCGAAAAACAGCCTAATGATAGGTTGGAAAAAATTAATGGACGAAAAAAGCTACAGAAGTGAGGCAGAACGTTTTCTCAAAGGAGGAGGTTCTGGGTACAAGGGTGTTCGTTTTACAGGAAGTGGCCGAGGCGAGGGTGGTCGTGGTGGGAAGTACGATGCACGACGGTTTCATGGCGTCGCTGTGGACGAAGTTGAATCAGAATGGAATGACGTGATGGGGCCGGGACAACGTGAGGCTACAGGGTCGGATGAACACGCGGCAGATGAAGGAGGAAGTGAGTCAGCTGATCAATGCATGAGGCATGAGACCTTGGGATTCGAAAACAGCGGTATAACTCGTCACGAAGGGCGTCGCTGGTTGGGAATGCCTGAATGCTATCCAGAAGATTTCACATCCTCGGATGACGAATTCTTTGATGCGGAAGAAGGGACCCTCAAGGAAGTCCAGGAAGATTTGTATTTGCATGGGGGAATCACAGAGCGATGTGGTTCAGCGATTACTCGGAACGAAAAGGCCAGCCTCCACCTTCCTGTGGACCTCCAGGGATGTAAGGTGGCCGGCCTTATTGATACTGGCGCCACCAGTACGTTTGTTCAAAGGAGTCTACTGCAGGCCTTGAAAATGGAATCGCAGATTCTTCCTTGCGATCGATTTGTGGTTCTTGGGGACGGGCATAGAAGCACCTTGGACGGAGTTATCAAGTTGCCACTACAGGTGAATGGCGAAGAGAAAACGGTGGAGGCGTATGTAATGGACAGTAAAGGACCGAGTTTAATCCTCGGGTTCCCTTTCCTGGCGAGGAATCAATTGGTGGTCGACTGCGCAAACAGACAACTCCTGTCACGCAAAAATGACCAGCTCATACGTTGCAGGATGCATGCAGTTCCGACCAAGCGAGTGGCGCCATCTCTGTCGACGTTGCTTACTAATCTGACGAAGACACTGGAGACCACTGTCACGCACTTGCGAGCGCTGGGTACGCAAGGGCTTGACTGTCCTCAAAAAAACTAGTAAACAAAAACCAAGAGAGGGGTTTGGTTTTTTCTGAGATACCATTATACCCTCCTTTCAAGAAAAATGGGCGTTTGTTTTTTTGTAGCAACAGATCGTTTGTTATTCCACCTAATGAACACAGAGTTATCAAACCAGGGGTTAGGTTACCAAGTGGGAGTTTTTTTGATTTGGCTGATGCACTTTCATCAAGTCATTTGAGGTTTATACCCAAATCAGATGGCCAGTCAATTTGGGGAATTTTACAGAACATCAGTTCAGAACCACAAGTTTTGACTTATCGCATGCCTCTTTTTTCAGTTCACTCTTCAATTCAACGGTTTTTTGTACCCGATAGGGGTTGGTTTGACATTTTGGAACGAACAGGCCCTCTCCAGTTTCGGGCAGGGCAGGTTATCAAAGATTGGGCCTCAGTTTTTGTTCAGAAATTCCCTGAGTTATTTAGTCAGACTTTTGGCCGCTGCAAAACATATGAGGTGGGAGAGGTCCCTCTCCACTGTGACGTTCCACATCGAAACATTAGGAAATCGCCGATTAGCGGCCCTTCTGAAACAACATTGTTACTTGACGAAGTAGAAAAATTGCAGGCTGATGGGGTAGTTCGGGAACTCAATTACGAGCCATATTGCTCACCCGTTTTTGGCGTGGCAAAACGCAACGGGTCGGTGCGTATGGTGGCAGACTTCCGAGTTTTGAATGCCTGTACTCGGGAACAGAGTTACAATCGGGTTAATCGTGATCACTTGTTTTCGGCTGTTAGACCTTTTAGCATAGGTAGTTCTTTGGACCTTCGTGATGCGTTTCATCAGGTTCCCCTGACAAAAAAAATATGCGATTTATTCGGTTTTAGTATCGGGGGCCGTTTTTTTCACTATACGCGACTTCCACAGGGTTATACCAATAGCCCCAGTGAATTTCTTAGGGCTCTTGAACCCACTTTGAGGGAAGTCCGTGCGGCTGTTTCGTCGCAAGTTTTGCATTACATGGACGATTTGGTGGTGTTATCTCGTGATTACCCTTCGCATATTGCCGATATGCACGTGATTTTGTCGATTTTTGAAAAGCATGGCTGGAGAATGAGATCGGAAAAATGTCGGTTTCTGCGTAAAGAATTTGAGTTTTTGGGACACAAGTTGACGACGGGAGGATGGGAGATGACGATCGACAACCTTGGTAAACTTCAGGATTTGGTTCGGCCCACCACTCGGCAACAATGGAGGAAACTACGCGGCTGGTTGTTACAAGTTCAACGGTTCCTTTTCAATGGTGCCAGAGTGCAACATTTGTTGCGCACTGCTGAGACCCAGTCCTCCCAGTCTTCCTGGGAAGCGTTTTTGGAGAGTCTCGCCACTCACATGGTACGCCTCACCCATTCTTCGGGGTTCCCCGGTCTATCTGTTGCTGTAGATGCCAGTTCTCAAGGTTGGGGGGGCATTCTTATTCAGTCGGGACAGGTAGTGGCATGTTGTTCGGGTTCTTGGCCGTCGGGCTGGCGTCATTTTTTGTCCAACGAACTAGAGGCTGAGGGTCTCTTACGGGTTTTGCGTTGTTTTCGACCGTGGTTGTTTGGACAAGAAGTCCATGTTTATACAGACAATCGCAGTACGGCTAGTTTCCAGAACGTTGCGAACTCTTCCGCTTTTATTCGTCGGAGATTATCTCACCTGTTAGAATTTTGTCCTCGCCTTCAATTTTTGCCGGGTCATAGCAATGTGTTACCCGATTTGTTGTCCCGGTTGGGTCAGTTGGGTTTTGATCGACGCAGTGGAAGTATTATATCGTTTTCGGGAGATCAGGGGGGTGTTTCGTCTTCGGGAGCTTTTGTGGGGGCTTCTGCCTCGGATTTGGTGGTTTCTAATGTTGCTGCAGAGGACCTTTCTGAGGGGGATTGGGCGAGGATTCATCATGGGCATTTGGGCATTTCGGGTACTCTGGCTCGAGCTGCTCATTTCGGAATCCAGGTCACACGGTCCTGGGTCAGAGCCAAAATCGATCGGTGTCGGGCTTGTCAAATGTTCCGTCCTGCTCCTTCCGGCCATCCATTCGGCCATCTACCGGATCCAGCAACCCCTAGCGAATATGTGTCCATGGATTACGTGGGACCGATTTCAGGAGCGGATGGGCCTCGGTACTTGTTGGTATTGGTGGATCATCTCACGCGTATGGTACGGGTTTGGTGCACCAAGTCTGCTGATTCGCGGAACACACTTCGATGTCTGAACACCTGGTGCGAGGAAGTTGGACACATCAAGAACCTGGTATGCGATAACGCTCAATATTTTCGTGCGAATTCACTTCAAAATTGGGGTCGAACAATTGGGGCCAAATTTCTGTTTGTTCCGCCCCACATTCATCGTTCAAACGGCCTGGTGGAGCGCATGAATCGAACGGTACTGGACAGAATCCGAAAATTAGCAGCTGCTGCACGATCGTCGTCATGGTGGGACTTTGTTCAGGAGGCGGAGAGCGCAGTTAATTCCAGTATTCATCGGATTACTGGTTTTATGCCCAAGGAGTTGATTGGCGCGGAACCTCAGTTCTGGAAACGTGCGGTCGAGTCCATGCGACGCGAACGAATTCGGGTGAATAAAAACAGGAAACGAAACAAAATAGAATATGCGAGGGAGGACAGAGTATGGGCTTTCGATGTTCTTAGAGATGGGAAGAGTGGAAACAAGATGATGCCTCGCTGGTTGGGACCCAGTGTATTAGAGACTCGCATATCCAAGTCGATTTGGGAAGTTAGATTGCCTCAGGGGAGGCGCATGAACATGCATACTGATTTT
Organism: Bryopsis sp. KO-2023; assembly: GCA_030272585.1. Taxonomy (NCBI): domain Eukaryota; kingdom Viridiplantae; phylum Chlorophyta; class Ulvophyceae; order Bryopsidales; family Bryopsidaceae; genus Bryopsis; species Bryopsis sp. KO-2023. The sequence goes on along the minus strand of BSYQ01000007.1, from coordinate 5,782,533 downwards.
CTTAGACCTTATGTTGATAGATATTGTTAGAGGATCGATGACAGGTTATAGGGGACTTTTCTGTTCTACCTTAGTGGTGTCTTATTGATGTGTTTGAATTGTGATGACAGCCATTTTAGTTTCGCTTGAGATCTGGGCAGAGGGATCTGGCAAGAGTGGAACGGTTATAAAGCAGTGGAAGCGTGTTGGGAAAATCACGGATGATTATGTCAGGGGCAGACACTAGATGGATAGACAGTGACTAGGTTTCGACTATAACTGGGGAACGTCCTCTCGAACGAACTGTAACTGTTGTTTCTGTTGAGCGACTGAGTGCAAGAATATACACAACATCTCCATAGAAAATAGATGTTTGTTTGCTGGTTTATAGCTTCTCTTATTCATCCCCTTTGAAAACGCTCCAACTTTCAACTCTCTATTGGAACGTTCGACAAGTCAACTCACATAAAATTGTGAGTTGCTTGTGTTGCCAGCATGTTCCAAATCAGGAAGAATCTTCTTGAAGTTGTAAAATGTGCGAGGGTAGGATCTCTCTCACAAAAACAACAAACGCATACTTTTCAGCAATCAATTTATAGAAATGTTGAACCATCTGTTGTCTGTGACTGACTTATCGGTGATATCCAAAGCCATTGTTAGCTATAATGAACACTGGTGAATGCTGAAGCGTTCATCTGCACAACCAAATTAACACGTCTTTTTGGTAACCCAAGACTTGTGCTGATTATTATTGGTTGATGGACATGTCCTCATTAGCAAAACACAGGTTTGCATTGACTGAAATCCCTTGAGAAAGGAAATGAAACACCAATGTTTTTTCAGTGTGATGCATGCAACCTGAGCACGTTGCAAGAAAACTCAGGGTACATTCCCAACATCCTTCCAACCCGCTTTTGAATCCAAGATGCATCCCCGCTCCCTCTGATATTGTCTCTTCTTGATTTGGATTGTTGGCTTGCTGTGGTTAAGCAACAGGAGCTTCATGGCTGCAATGTATTGTTGTGATAATTTATGAATTTTTATGAGCCGCCCCTGGGGTTTTATTTTAATTCACGCAAAGTGAAGAAGCTAGGTGGTGTCCATGAATTCTATTTACTTTTAACAGCTATCGTCACTTCATCTGGACTGAGCTCCAGTGGCCCTCCACCGATCTTGCAAGATTCTAAGGTCGACAAGGGTTGCATTTCCTTCCACATCGTATTATGTTGGCATCGTCATCCCCTCTGGAGGGAGCGGCAAAAAAAATATATGGTGGTCCCATAAAACAATACAGCAAAACAGCCAGCCTCCACCGCGGCTGGAGGAAATTTCGTAAATGTGGAACACCAGCCGCCGGTCGATCGAATACCACAACAGCGGCGACGATTCCCCAAAGATTCACCCACAGCCGACTTCTTGTCAGAACTTCCGCACCCAACACGAATATTCCGCAAAACAATTCTGCCACATTCACCTGCACCCAGGTGCCCAAATAAGAGAAACCAGGGACAGAATACGGGCCACCGCCACTGGCATCCACGAAAGGCAGACACTGAGCAGTGTTTCAGTACGAAGATAGGTCAAAGCGCGGCCACTTTTCACGTCCAACAACTGGTATGCAAAAGGCAAAAGTGACGTAGTGGAGAATGCAGCCATTTGTGTTCTTTTTTGCGAAAGTCAGGTGGCCCATTCACCGTGAACCTAGAATGTTTTGTTCTCGTCTTGGTTCCGTCCTCTTGTTGTGGCTGGTTGAGATCGCCGTCATAATTGTGTATGTGTCTGCGCTGAACAAGTCATTCTGATCACTGTCGAAAGTGTTGGCTCCAATGAACACACTGGCGACTTGAAGAAGCAACGCTTTAGTTCCATATCCTTTTCTGAGATCTTTTCAATTGCAAATCGTATCACGCCGCGACGGCGAATAGAGAAAACCTGCTCAGATTGTCGAACGCTGTTTCGAAGCACGTAATATTCGCGCATATACTGTACAATATATTCAAAATGTTTTCGGACCCAACAGACGTATTTTACCATCCTTGCAGTCTTCCTACTGGTATAAAACCTGTACAGTACTGTAGGAGTGTCCTCTCTACACCAGATCTGGTGTAGTTTGCGGGCGTCAAAAGATGCCATTTTGTATGGTAGAATAGCGACTTATGCTACGCGCGAGAAACCAAACGTTCTCGACTTAAGATGAAGCTATGATATTAGAAGTAGGCTTCGAAACATGCCTACTGTTGAAAGTTTCTATACTCCCCTCACAAAATATTTGCCCTCACCCACGCAGCCCATTGTTGATTCGTTCGGCGTTGCAACGCGAATGTTTGTGTACTGTGATTCTTCTTGGTTGTACATTACATCGCAAGCTTTAAGACAAAATGGCAAGTGCTGAAGAGACGTCACAAAGACGTCTCTAAGGTAGTATTACCTGGAATCTGTGGTGATTAAATTGGTACTTTCATCCACTTAGCTGCTTTCAGTTCTGCAACCACAATCAGATTCAGATTCACAACCTTTCGTTCCGTTTCTGGCAGTTCCCAACTGGTACAAATATCTGATTTCAACCCAGCAATCCAGCTCACATCATCACACTGACAATGAAACTTCACACTTGCAGTGCAGATTCGACATGAAGTTTGTGGCAACAATATTGCTGCTCTCCACCCTCTTGGTGGCTGGGGCAGCCCAGAGGAAGGCTGGCCTCCCCACCAATAGACCATACAACATTGCCCATAGAGGAGCAAGTGGTCTCCTACCTGAGCACACTGTGGAGGCCTACCAAAAAGCCATCGACCAGGGAGCTGACTTCATTGAGTGCGATGTTGTCCTTACCAAGGATCTGGTCCCTGTCTGCCGTCACGAGCCTGATGTTAAGGACACCACTGATGGGGCTGAGAAGTTTGCTGATCGTATGACCACTTATGAAATTGACGGTTCCGAAGTTGAGGGTATTTTCACTGTGGATCTGACTCTGGAGGAACTCAAGACACTCAGGGCCATCCAACCCAGAGATTTTCGTGACCCTAACTTCAATGGCAAGTTCCTGGTGCCTACTCTTGAGGAGTACATCGATGTTGCTCTTGGTGCTGACCATGCGATTGGTATCTACCCTGAAACCAAGCACCCCAGCTGGCACAACAGCTTGGATATTATGCCTGAAGGAAAGGGAATGTCTGACATTGTTCTGGAGGTTCTTCTGCAAAAGGGATATGGAGGTGACATCAACAGCGAGAACTGGGCCAAGCAGCCAGTGTTCATTCAGTCCTTCGAGGTCGGGAACTTGAAGTACTTGAGTGGAAAGACGGACATGCCTTTGGTGCAGCTGATGGGTGGCTGGGAAGGCTATGTCACTCCTGACACCAACCTTACCCATGAGGAGTTCACCACTGCTGAGAGCTTGGACGATATTGCCACCTACGCCAGTGGAGTTGGGCCATGGAAGAGCACCATAATCCCTGAAAACGAAGATGGAACTGCTGGAGAGCGTACTGACCTCGTGGAAAAGCTGCATGTCCGTGGCCTCCAGGTCCACCCATATACCTTCAGAAATGAGGACAGGTTAGTACCATGATAGGATTACATTTCTGAACCACAGAATTTCACTGTATTCATGAAGGGGCAACCGACATGCAACTGAGCAAGAGAACACTCTTTCCAGAGCTTTGATTCAACTTGTGGTGGCTGTGGATCTGAATTTTATCTCAACTGTTTCTTATATACTGCTCTAAGTACTGCATACAGACACTGAGTAGCAGAGTATTGTCCAATTTTTGGAAGCAGAAGACTCTTATCAATGGACTTTTTATACGCCAAACAGATTCGATGATTTTTGCCTATCTATATTGGGGTATGGCTACTCAGTGTGTGTGTTGGTGTGTTGCAGATTCTTATTATGGGACTGGGGCCAGGACATGAGGGCTGAATATGATGCTTTCTTCAATGAAATCCGCGTGAATGGAGTTTTCACTGACTTCCCAGGATCACTTGCAGCTTACTTTAAGTCAGTGTAGTTGTAAATGTAGTTAAATTGCAGTGCTGCAGCTCGTGGATTTTCCGAGGGATTAAAACAAGGACTTGGCCAAAACAAAAGGGAAAAACTGACAAGAATCAGAAGAATCAGGAATCAGTCAGCACCCCCCTCCATTTGCAGCACCCTTGTTCTTGAATGTATTACCCATCATAGATGAATCCCCCCCCCTTCCATAGAGGAATTAAACGGCAATGACACCACCATTGCTGGTTCCTATGATTTGATTTTCCACGAACATGCAATTTTCGACTTCGGCTCAAGGATTCAACAAATGAACGCACACATTCAAGGACCTGTATTCACTCACTGGCAGCAACCCCAGCAAATCTGTAAATTTGCACCCTTGTTCCCTTCAAATCAGGGGTTTTCAATTTTGATTGGGAAAAACGCCAGCTAGCTTTGAATACCACCTGTGTTGTTAAAAAACCATGCATCTCTGATCAGAAAACATAACTCAGATTTCGCCAGTGTGGTGTTTCCGACCGCGCCTGTCTCACTTCCCCCACACAAACTCTGTTGAGAAGAATCAACCACCCCCAGACTTGCTGCTGTCAGCCTTGGGGTCATCGAGATGGATTTCTGGCCACACAGCAGATAGGATCCTCAGTACATCCAAGAAAAGTAGCAACCCTTGGTGCTCTGCTGTAAGACTCATGCCCACTTGTTGACCCTGACTTCCATCATCCACAACTTCAGTAATGGAGGTCAGGACTTTTTACACGGGGAGAAAAAATCCAGCTATATCGATTGGAACAGGCAAGGAACGTTAGCACAGCAACGACAAGGATGGCGAACGATTACATTTCAAGAACCAATGTCTTTATTTTGACATCAATAAAAAGCCATCCCCGATCAGGCCAACCCATGTACACACAACACCACAGGGATTATTGACATGACAAGTCAAGGCTTCCCATCAGATCGTAGCCCAACTTCTGTGGGTAGGGACACTACAAAAAGTCCACTACATTATCAGCCACATTTTTCCACAACCCCGTGAAATCCTTTTTTTTCTTTTTCCTTCCTAACCCCCCACCCCCCCAAGAAAATATCCTGAAAGAATAATTATCAAAAGCATAAATGTTGCGAGATGTAATTCATCCCAATGATCTACCTTGCGTAATTAATGCTCAACGATTAGCACAAGGTCCCACACCCTTCATCCCTTTTTTTTGTATTTTAGTTTTGTTTGTATTTCAGTTGACGGCGAAAAGTAAAAACAAAAAGCAAAGTGCCCTTCCCACACAAACCCAACCAGTTTTTTCAATCAAAACTTCCTCCCCCCACCCCAAAATCACATCGAAGTCACCGGCTCATTGATTCTTCCAAACAACGATATGCATATCATTTTGACTTGGCTTAGGGATATTTGGCAAGTAGGATTTTTTTTCAGCAGCAAAGCAAATGCACGTGCACCTGCTTGTTCGACCTCCCAGACACGTCTTTTTTTTTCAAAGCTTCGTTTGAACTAATAAGTTCACCTCAGTCCAATGTGGCTTTTTACGAGGAAATCCTACCCCCCCCCCTTTTTTTTTCGAAGAACGAGAAACAAGACACTGAAACAGTAGTCATGCCTCTAGGACTGAATCAAATCCCAGTTGTACGGCATGAACTTCACTTCGGGGTTGTTCTTTTTGACGTAGGCCTGCACTTCAGGAGTTGCAAACTCCATGGCATATTCCACAACATCCTTAGCGTCGGTAACATCGTTCTTTCCACCGTGTTCGGTCGCGACAAAGTCTTCCTTGAACCACTTGAAAATGGCGGACATGTGAATTTCATTCTTCTCTTCGTCGATTCGAATACCCTTGCCTTCGTCTTGCAACCAAATGTTCATCTGCTCATCGAGTTGCTCATCCAACTTTTCGGCAGTGAAGGCCTCAGCCCTGAGATCGGGACAACTCACACTGGCACAGTTGACAGCACCGTGCACTCTGGGCTCATCATGCCTGAACGAACAACCATGAGTGAATATATCTCAAATGGCAATTCATCATTCAAGACAATACTGAACCGATTTAAATACTAAACAAAATTCCAGTGAAATACCATATCTATTTGAAAACCAGTGCCTGCGTTTTGTAGGTTTCCTCCTGAAACAAACACGAGTTGCGGTACTTAGGGTGGATGTTCTTGAACACAGCCGAGGGGGCACACCAAACAAAAATTATCCGACTTACTCTGTCAGTGTTTTCCTGATGATTTGATGCTCAACATTGTTCAGCGAAACCTTCTCGGTTTTGTTGTTGGTGGTCAGCTCCCACTTGAACCGGTCAAAAACAGAGCCGCCAGTCAAGGCGGTCAGATCCCTGATGCTGCCCCTCACATTCTTCTTGACGATGAGGTCCACAGTGAATGCATTGTACACATTCAGCATGAATGCCAATGCTTCGTCTCCAGACAACGCATCGATGTTTGTGGTGGAAAGCAGGGTGAGGTAATCCAAATGTTTCTGGCGAAGGGCAGTATCAGTCCGGAGCCTTTCGTAATCGATTCCGTTGAACACGATTCCATCGGCTTCCAAACCTTCTGTGATCACTCTGTGGCCAAAGCAAAAGCAAAGATGGGGCTTTCAACTCTCTCAAGCAATCTATAGCAATATGTGAATATGAAACCAGTGATCATATGTGTGAATGAAAAACAGTAAAATGCATCAATGTCTCAATGTGGAGCTCTTCAACTATCTCAACGATCGACTTCGTTTTTTTGGACCAAAACTTCTTCCAGAATGGAAATGAATCCACAGCAATATCTAGATGTAAAGCAGCATTTCTCATTTTTCATTGCAGAAACGACTCACTCTTTCAATACTTCATCCCAGAGCGAATGATCCACAGCTTGGATACAACCATCCGTGCACGAAAAGGCATCCTCGCCGAGGTTGGCATCCTTGTCTCCACCCCACACGTTAATCCACCTTTTGAGGAAAAAAAATCACCAAAATATCATTCCTGAACCTTCCAAATCGAACAACCCCCCCTTTTCATAAAATCATCATAAAGTAAACGCCCCTGAAGTTCTAAAATGAATAGCAACCCCACTGGCAGTTCAAATCATGGCTGTTTCAATCTAAAATGTGCATGCCTCTTTACTCAGAAATCCATCAGTTTTGAACAGCTGACCGGACAGACATAGCAGATCATTCCACAGGACACTTACACATGAAGACCAATTCCTCCAATCACCACAACGCCAAGGAAGAGCACCAGGGCAATGATCATGCAAATTTTCACTGAATGAACAAAGCAAAAAACATTCAACTCATCGCCATCCTTCAACAAAACCTTCACATCTTTCCAAAAATAGCCATTCAATTCACCCATCCCCCCGTAAAACCTACGATCATCCGATCCAATCACATGCAATTCTTAATGCACTCTTTTACGCTCAACGGACATCCTCCCAATCACCAGATGTGCTGGTCGCGATTCTCGCCGTAGCGCGAGAACAAAAATCGGAAATGGAGGGCAATTCTAGACAAGGTTTGATGGATGCACTAACGTACCTGGAAGCGAACGGTTTAAGAAGCAACCACAACGGCGACTTTGCTCCTGTACTTTGCCAGGGGGTACCGCAGCGACCTTGCCCGCGTCTTGCAGATCGTATTCCCCCCCATAGTAGTTGGACTTCTCCATGGTGGCACAGAGAAAAAGAAACACTCACTGACAAGCAAACTCGGTGCAGTAACGCACAGTAGAAACACCTCCACGAGAGTGCGCGCTCAGGAAAGCAAGTGCGCTATGGAAGGCCTTTAATCGCAAAGAAGTTGATTGTTGGTTTGTGGAGGGCGGACTCGGGTTTAAAACGGGCGGGCCTTGCGGAATCTGGTCGGGAGGGAACTCGCGTTATGGAAGACGGATTGGGACCCACCAACCAAGCTGATGTGACCGCTTGCCTCACCCTATCCATTACGGCCAATTCTACGATGTTTCGCGCGTCGTTGGGTGGCGCATGACGGGCTCCCTGACACAGATCTCCTGTTCTGGCTGAAGTTATCACATTATTCACTGAACACCTGAGTGAATTCGTGGCGCTAGCCGCGTGAGCCTGCTTCGAAATAGACCCATTTCCGGATCTGGATTGCCCGTCCAGATATTCTGACGCCCGCTGGGCAGGACATGGCCGAAATTGGTTTGGGAGGCTGCACACATCCCAGGCACCCACCCTGGTTGAAACGTTTCTTATTAAATCTCAAGAAATCCCACCCCCCACACAGATGGACAAGCCTCATTGGAATGTTGTTAACATGAGAGATTAGGATTCAAAAACACCCCATCATCGGTTCAGACGTTCAGACTCACGGACTTTCGTTCACCACCCTTCCCCCTCCCCCCTTTCACCGCCCCGAGCAGTTTTCTATCAGAATGACCTCGTTAATTCAAATCTCAAAATTGCAATCAGCGTTTTTCCAATCTCCACTGAGAAACAAAACGGAAAACCCTCAGGCTCTCCTCTATTGATAGTGGAGGCAGATCGCAGACTTGGACTCTCCAAATCGTTGGTTGGGAACGATTAGGCGTTGGCTGTTGCCTTGTCACTCTTGTATTCAGTCCTAGCTCCACCAGCCCCAACACCAAGATCGGAGTCATCGCCTCCAACAGAGATGGACACTGCGGGTCTCATTTGAGAGCAAGTGGCCAGAGCATCATGCACTTTGTCGTTCAAAAACTTGTTGACTACCTCGGAATCGGCAGGTTCATCGTCATCCGCTGTAACAAACACCTGCAACGACAAGAACATTCAAAACATTTTACCTCTGAGATAGATCACCCTCCCACTTCTTACACTTTTTTCCACACTTTTTTGAGCGACATCCCACCCTATCTCTCGTTCACAGTGGACGGGCCCATGTGGGAAAATACTGCTCTGCTCCCAATGCAAAAGATCATGTTACCATCTTATCGCTGGGACTTATTGATGGTCAAATGAATCCGATCCTTTTTTGCAGGAGGTCAAAACCAAAAGAGCAATAGCAAATCCCTGTTGATTAAGACAAAATGAATGGGTCCGTCTCTGGATACTCAGGGGTGATCACACCTACTTGATAAAAAACCCAAAAAATTAACATGCACCCACCTGTTCATCCATGATGGCCATGAATCGAGGGTACCATTTCCTGGATCCCAATCGAGCAGTGTAAGAGCAGTTATCCACCATGAAGGCCACACCCCTGGCGTGCATGTACGGGTTCAGAGAGTCCACCGACTCAATGATGGCCTCGTTACAGATTTCTGAGTAGGGATGGCCATTCCTTCGCAAAACGTCCACTGTTGCCATCATAACTGCGACATAGACTCCAGCCGTGAAGGGGTTGAGAGGGATGGCCTCTTCGACACGCTTCGCACGGACGTCTTTGCCCACCTGATGTCAGCAACCCATCAAATCCAACCAAAGAATTCATGCAATAGCTGCTGGCCAATCTACACTTCTTGGTATTTTCACTTCCCTTTGCCCTTCTCTGGACGCACAAAACCCAAACCCAAGATGGATAAATGTTCATGGACCACTGGGTCACCATCCCTTCCTTGACTATTGAGGTTTCAATTCTGGCTTTCCAAAAAACCCGCACCTACCTTCCACATATAGGTCTGGTCGATCTTTGCCATGGGGAACTCATCGAACCTCTCTGATCTCCGGATGACAGACTGGATTTCATGTCCGCTGGCAACATCATCGTACACTTCCATGCAAATATCTACCGCTGGCATGAAACCTGCGGCGTAGGCCTTCTCGAAGACTTTCTTTTCCTCGGCCCCGAACGAGTTGTACAATGCCAGCATGCCGTCGGTCGAAATGATTTTGGTGATGGGTCCGGTGATGCACTCCACCGAGTTTTTGAAAGCGTCCTCAGGGCTCATGCCTTCGTTCACGTATTTCCTGAACAGAGCCTCGACCATTCCGTGCACAGCCCCCAACAGAATGCAGCGCTCGCCGTAAATATCGCTCTTGTATTCGCTTTCCAAAGTGGTTCCTGTGAACACCATGCCCCTTCAACGACCGAAGTGTGAAAAAGGCGCTCTGGTCCTTCAATAGAAGGAAAATCGAAGTGGGAAGGGTCCAATTACAGAAGTGTTTTGAAAGTTGCTTTCTGGTGGCACCCCAATAATTCTTGGGGCTGAAATTCCAAACCCCTTATGATCTTTCTGTTGAGCATGGAAGTGGAGCTCAAGTTCTGGTGAAGTAGCCAGAAAGGAAAATGGTAAGACATTCTCTCACCGAAAGCGAATGGAGCTCCGACTGCAAGGGCCCATCCAACAGCAACATCTGTGGCACCACCATCATAATCCTGAACGACGAGAATTCCTTTTTTAATTGAACTCCACAGAAAAGACCTCAGAATTCCAAAAGACTTTATTCTTCAACCCCCCAAATATAAAAAATAAAGAAAGAATGAAAGTAAAAATAGTAACAGTGAGACGTAATGAATTAACTCCCACTGCCGATTTCCTGCCTACAAAACAACGCAACCCTTTTTCCTTTCACACCACAACCTCAAAAAAAAACCCATTAATGTTGCTACTTCTATGGCTTTGTTCTTTCCCTCTTTTCCACCAAAAACATTGCAGATCAGCCCTGAGCAACCAAAAAAAAAGGACCAACCTGGTGCACAGCGAAAGAGCAATTGATTCCTGCTCCGTTGATTTCCTTGCCCTGCTCGTACAAGCGACGGACTGAGGGGCCCATTCCCTTGGGAGCAACCAGCACGACGCTGATGTCTTCCCTGAAATCAACTCCATCATTCTTCATGACACCCAAGAGGAATCCATGGGAAAGGCCCAAGGTCGATCCTGGCTTCATAGCAGCCAAAATCCTTGGATAGAGTTTTGCCTGCCAGATGCCAGAGGAGGAGAAAGAAACAAACCCATCAATGTCGATGTTGATCTCGCGACTTGTATCCAGTGACAATTGACTGAGAAAATTTTGACACCGCAGGATTTCCAGTCAGAACCACCTCCTTTTTATTTGAATAATTTAAATATTTTTTTGGATTGTGTCTTTTTCAAAAAAGATATTCTTGTGGATTTGCTTCTCAAAAACCCAAGAAGCAGGGACTTCTTGAGTCTGTGGTGGTCCTTTCTCTTTTTCCAAATAAGACAGGACCCTCTCTAGGGTGGACTGAGAAAGAACAGGGTTTTGATCTGTCTTTGCTCAAAGAAAAAAATAATACATATAAAAAATATGGACCTATTTTTCACCTGAGCGGCGTCAGAAATCAAGAGAATGACCAAGTCACTCTTCGACACGATGTCGAAAGTTTCTCCGAGAGTCCCATCCGCTTTGGTGAAACCGCAAGCCTCGGCCTCTTCGTTGGATGCAGAAGTAGGTCGCAGGCCAATCGCTACTTTAATTTGGTCCTTCAAACCAGCTGCCTCCAGGGAGTCCCTCATGTTCTGCGCCTGCGCAGGGGCTTGCGATCCCCACCCAATGACTCCAATTTGCTTGATGTTCGCGAAGGCTTTCGGCAAGAGCTCCAGTTTGTCGCGTCCACCGCGGATGATAGATTCCTTAGTACCCGCGAAGTCCACCACTTCTTTCGTGAAAACCTTGGGTTCGAAATCCACGGCCATGGAGTTTTGAACGGTCAGGCGCTGCCTCCTGAACCCAGGCGCAGGACGGGAAGTCCCGACTGTCGAGCGGACACGAGACGCGAAGGCGTTGGTTGACTTTCTGAGGCCCGCGCACTGCGAGCTGATTCCCGAAGACATTGCGCGTGTATTCGACATCGCTGCACGACCCCGGAACCGATCGGTTTTACTGACGAGCACTGCGGCGTTTGGTTTCTTGCACGGTGAGAGGGCGGCTGAAGTTGGAAAAGCTGGTTTTCTGGCGCGAGCGTGTGTCGTACAGTGCCAACCGAAAATAGAAACAGAGATGTCGTACACTTCGTCTTCCTGGCATTGCCAATGGTCGCCAAAACGAACCCCCGAAACCCACCCCCAAACCATAGATGCAATTGACGCCCCCCTCCCCTTTCAACAGAAATTTCAACAGAAGTTTCGAAATTGAAACTTGATGTGGCAAAGACATTGGCTCAGTGACCAAAAAAAAAAGGTCTTGACAGCTGTAGCATAAAAGTATGCTGACTTGTTTGATCAAGTCACCCAGATGACACTGGTGTTTCTGCAGGCAGCAATGCTTGGGCCATTGGAAAACGAATCAGAAGTGGGTTACAGGCCGAGCAAACAATCTCACAAGCACCACTTGTCCCCCTCCTCGTTTTTGAAACCTAATCCTCTATATTTTTTCCCTCTAAACCGCACTCCCAGTGTCTTACCAACCTGGCCAACGACTGCTGTTCACACTACCATTGACACCCGACCATAGCCATGAAAAGACTGATCCCCACTCAAACCCAGTACGAACGGACGCATGCATCCCTGAACACCTGAGCTGCCCCCTTACAAATCTATCAGCACTACTCTGTTGAAAACTCATCTCTACTCTAATTCTGATAAGGATGTTCTGGAAATTGACTGCCATTTAAGGGATCCATATCTTCCAAAACTTCCAGATCGTAGTGCACCACTCGGTGTGCCGTGAAGACACTGGCCACATTATCCAAGCTCACAGCGAGGGGTGTCCTCACACCGGGGTGTTGGTGGGCAATTTCTTGAAGGCCTTTCACATTTTGCAGCCCCACCATATGCTTCTGAAGCTCCTGGAGGGTGGTTCCAGGGGATGAAAAAAAAGTTCAGGATTTCACGGAACAGAAATCAACCAAGGGAGAAAAGGCTCAGTATTTTACTTCAAAAAAAATGATCTGAAAGAAGAAAAAAACTGAATATTGGTCAGAAATGTACAAACAAATGTTTGTTTGTTTGCTTACCTCTGCAATGCCTCTCTCCCCAGTAGCAGGACTGAAAGTCAAATTTTTGTAGGCTATGACCACCAGCTTCCCTTTGAATTCTTTCCGATCTTGAAGCAACAACACTATGCCGTCGTCTTTCCGACAGCCTATGTCTGTCAATGAATATTTTGCCGGTATTTGAACCATTGCTCCAGAAAATGTCTGAAAACACAGAAACAAAGAATGACTAACCATCCCACAGCAAGCTGAAAATCTGCAACATGGGAACGTGTCAGGTGAATGCAACTGAGAGGAAATTTTAAATCATATTTTCACAGATCCTCATTTATCTCCGCAGAGATAAATTGTATGTATTTCTATTTTGTCGACACTCAAAATTTCTACATGCATGCAGTTGCCACCTCGATTGCAAGGGGTGGCTTTCACCGGAAGAAAGAATCTATATAGTCTTGCCTTTGGAAAACAATATCATGCAACTCACCAATTCTTTGGAATTGTCGGCCAAAGGTGATGCTTGGACCACCACAATGGCATCCTTTCCACAATTATCGAACGAAAAAGCGATTCGAAATCCTTCGTGGAAATTTTCTGCTGGGACTTGGGGCAAGCCAAGAGAAACCACCTTCGCTCGCTCAACATATCGACATCCCCCGGTTGTCAAGTTGACCTACAATTTCAACCAGAAAAAAAAAAAAAAAAAAAAAAAAACAGCAGAGCACTAATGCAGTCAGAAACACTGATCTTCCTTGCTGAAAAAAACACCAAATTCTTTCGAAACGAGCCTTACGGTCTCCGTACTCCCCTACATTGATTAATGAATGATAAACGAACCATCCATTGCCACAGATAATATATCGATTAAGCAAAGAAATCAAACTACTGAAACATCCAGTCCAACAACGAAAAAAAAAGAAGCAAAAGATCTGTGTAGTCATGTTCACTCACTTGTCTCAACAACCCATCGCTTTTGTTCAAATTGATTCTGAGATCATCGAAAACTAGTTTCCAGTCAGACACTATCGCAGCCAAGCGACTCCTGAGGGCTGCATTTGGATGCCTCGACCGTCCAAATGCTTGATCTATTATCTCTTCATTTTCATCCGGCCATGACTCATCCATCTAACGATGTTTGCAAAAACAAATGGCCAAGAAACTGCAATTTAGATCATCATTCAGTAGTAGGAACCTGGTTGACTGATCCATATGTACCCCATTCGCACCAGGTTTTCCTTTGCGGGGAAAAAAAAAAACCAAAAAAAAACATGGAGTTTCTGGAAAATAAGTGTTTGGATCGTAGAGATGCACTCACCTTCAAATCCGGGGAGATGCTGTCGTTCAAAAATTCGGTGCGCAAAAATTCTTTGATCTTGATTGCATGCGGATGCAGCGCTCCCTCAGCGAAAGACTGTGCATCGTTTGCTTGATGAATGGCTGACAAAAGGAAAGAAAAAAACAGCCGATAACCTGGCCCCACCTTCGAAACCCTGACGATCCAAACGCAATTTAAAAAAAACGACGTCACCGTCGTTCTTTAATATATATTTGTTGATCATTTTGAAAAAATTGTTACAGGACTAATCACCGGTCTTGCTCGGCAGAATTGAAACGGCAGTGTTTAAAAATAATATTTTTTGTTGTTCTGTGCGAGAATGTGTATTGCCTCATTTGGTGTTTTTGTAGTTCAGTTATGGAGCCCCACCGGTTTCGAAACTTCTCCCCCTTCAAGAATAACCACATCATTTCCGTCTGCAATCGTTCCGTCTTTCTTCTTATCTGGAGTGGGAAAAAAGAAGCACGCATTTTTTTCAAACAAAGTCACACTTTTTTTTTTTAGCCGTTCAACCACTCATCAATCACTTTATTTTTTACAACAGCAGGTTGAATACCACGTCAGGAAAGCCAAGGGAAGGAAGAAAAGAATGGATGGAAGTAGAAAATAAAACAAAGGCTGTACAGTAATGTGAATCAATGAAGGAAAGCACTGACTCGTCGAATTCCTTATGTTACAACGGTCCCCATGAATGCAGCATGTGCATAATTCTAAAAATAGATGCTCACCGAGATCCCCAAACCAGATTCCAGCAGTTCATATGTTCGGGACAACCCAATGAGCTCCCCAATAATGAATAGGCATTGCTCCACAGCATTCTACACAAAACACATCCAACCTCAGTAATTAATTAATTTTTTTTTTCAACATCACGTTTGTTTTCCACAGTGCCAAGGACCGACCAGGATATGGAGATACGTAAAAAAACCCAACTCATTTCGAAATCGATCGACTGCATAGGCTCAGGTACTTGATGCAGCACATATTAAAAAGAAACCAGAATCATTTGGAGTACAAAATTCTGATCACTAAAAAATCCAGTACTGAAAAAAAAAAAGCTGTCCAGACTGACGGTGATTTCCACTTACTTGAAACTCCAACATGAGCTCATTCAGAAGTTGAATCGATTGGTCTAATTCATCCGCAAGCCTCTTGAGACCATGCTCAGTCAGATTTTCTTTAAAAAAGGACTCCATTGATTCACTGAGACTGCCAGAAACCAGAAACACAATCAAGGTATCCACTGTGTCTTCGTGGGACAGCCCCGATGACAGCAGTCGCATTTTCGATCGGAAACTGGAGAAGGACTGGCTCCAGTCTTGGTCTGCCTTTTTGAGAGTGTCTCCGGCCGCTGTGAATCGAAGACGGAGGGATGTCAGAAAAAAAAATTTCACATGTGCTTTTTGAACCTCCTTTCTTGTTTTTTAAGAAAAAGATTGATATCCCACTCTTGCTCCTTCAAATGATGTTCAGTAAGTTACTTCAGCTTCATCTTTTCTCGTTTGTTATTCTCTATTTTCGGCGATTCACCATAAAATCATGTGCTTTCTTGTATGATTTGATGTGCCTGAGTAAATCCAGAGTTTGGCACCAAAAAAGCTACTTTTTTAAAGAAAAAATTCCAGGGAAGAGGGGAAATGAAAGTTGGTCCGAATTTGATGACGTGCGATTTTCAAAGTGGCAGCAAGAAGATGACTAATACTGTTTTCTGACCTTGGAGCAATGCCGAAACCTTCGACATTCTCTGAGTGAGTTGGCGGATTTCCTGGCTGTGTACCCCGATTACTGAGCAATCGAATACGTAAGCTATGAGATGACCTACTGAGCCAACAAAACACACCCAAGATAACCATCACGAAAACTCTCTCTCTCCAGCCCCTCCTTTTCAAAAAAACAAAACAAAACAAGAAAACTGTAATGCTGTTTATTCAACTTCTCTATCTTATATATCTTTAATTCACCCCACGCTTTAACCAAAAATGAACAAATTTTCACACAGAGTGGAAAAAATCATGGAGACAGAAGCCTCCCTTCTGCCACATTCAACAGAATCGACATAAAATTATGAATTTGAATTTACAAGCTAAATGTAAGAATACCTGTGTCTGCGTTTCTTCTTCTTTTTACCAATTGGATGACAATCAAACGGCACAAATCTCGTGTTATTGCAACCTGAAAAAATTAGACATAAAACTTAAAATTTAAACTTTGAATTTGATTTGTCTCTTTATATAACTCAGCTTCCTTACAGAAGCCATGTCTGCCTTCAAATTCTCAAATTCTACTTTTATACTTTTATTATATTGATGTGAGCAATTTTTCACGTGAATTGGAAATAAATCAAACAGAAAAACACGTTCAGATTAGTACTTAACACTCAATGATTTTTCAGAAAGCATCCTTGGGTCCATTTTAGTTTAACTGCGTCAGGTTTTTTGACATGGTAGAAAAAATTCCCAAAAAAACATGGATCAACATCTGCAGCTCTTTTTTCTAGATCGAATTTATCTTTGGAAGAAACCTTGAAAGTCTCGACGGTGGATCCACGGTGGGTGAAGTAACTCGTGTCGAGCTTTGCAATTTCCACCAAGCCGAAGGCGCTGATTGTGATATTTCCCCTCTTGCTGGACCCAACCAGAACAGACAACATCTTCGGGTCTTCTGGCCACATTCGACGATGCGAAACATGTTTCTTATCAAACCTATGCAGCAAAAAGAAAAAAAACAGCAACTACTTTCAATATTTTCACTGAGATCAGAAATTCAGAGGTTCGGGACGAAATCATGATCGCCACCTTCCTTTTTGAACAACATGTAGCTATGTGCTTTCCTGAGGATCTGAGGAATGTAGTTTTGGGGGCAAAAGGGTCAAGTCTTTCAATAATTCATTTTTTAACATTATTAATGTTTGATATATATAATCTATTTATGTTTTTCAGGATGCACCTTCCCTGTACAGGCACTGCTCCAAAAATCGTCAGTATTGGGAAGGTTGAACGGAGGAATCGAGAGTGTACTGAGGGTAGTAAGAGTTCCCAGAAGATATTATATTATTATTATTGTTATCTAATCAGATTATATTAGTCAGCTCTAAACCGTTAGTAATACCTTGCATACACCTCGTCCACAGTCAGCGGTTTGGTCGGGACCTTGCTCGCCAAAGGCTCGAACAGTTTTTGGAGTCGGCCGTCCAGCAAACTGGAAATCCAATCCATCCCTTGCGACGTGAATCCAGACTCAAGCTTTTGCTTTCCCGATTCCAAACCTTGAACGAAACCCAGCGCGACGACGCGTTCCGGATTCGACTCGCCTTCCTCCGCGCCCCGTTCGTTCTCGTTCAGCTTGAATTTCCGAACCACCGATGCGTCCTCGACGTTAAGAAGAATAACGGTCCCGTCCGCGATCCCAGCGGCAATGACGTTTCCCTTGGGAGCCCAGCACAGGGCCGTCACTTTTGAAGTATGTGGGATCGTATCCAGAGACACCGTCCATAAACGCTCCCAGTTGAGTCTATACAGCGATAGCGGTTTGTTGCTGAAAGCCACCGCAAGCATTTCATGTTTGGGCGACCAACTCGCCACGAGGACTGGGGACGGAATGGCCTTGTCGCCATGTACAGCGGAGCTTTCCATCGAAACGGGAGTATCTCGATGGCAGAATTATGCGTCCCAATAGAGTGGGGGAGGGCGGGTACAAAACAGACTCTCAAACGCCGGAGCATATACAGCCCAAGTTCTCTCCCTGAACTTTGGTTTTCAAATCCACCCAGTATCGATCCCCGACTCCAAATATCTATGGAAAAAAATGCGGCACATTCGACCAACAGGAAGGAACAAAGGCGTCAGTTACGATTCGAAAATATCCTTCCTTGCGAACGAACACAGTATTGTACAGGGATGGCTGGGGCTGCTGGTACATTGCGATTATTAATATGCCGTGCACAGCCCTCCAAGGTTTCTGAGGAGCGAAGCCCTTTCTGCGAAACTGCCAACCGCTGAGAGTTTTTGCGTTTGAAACAAGATGAGAGGAGAGGTGAGGTTGGGGACTGACTTGTAAATATAATTTGCTCAGAAGATATGGAGATGAATAGTTGATAACTCGGGATCATCAAACATACACCGATGGATTCGATGGATGTTGATATCTGAATGAATCTTGTAAGATTGAATTCTTAACATGGAGTAACAGATCATTAATATCTCGAGGGATAGACAGAACCCCCAGACACTGTTCCGCCCATGATCATCCCACTCCTTAAATACCCTTCTCTGGTCAATCCCTTCCCCCCCCCAAAAAAAAATCAACTAGAATCACTTCCTCATTTATTAACCTATTGTATTGAACATCTAAGTTTCTGGCATCCAGATCTCCTCACAAGCTTCGCCGCAAGTGCCATCCATCAGAGTTTTCCAAGATGCATTTTTAGCCTTGATAATCTACAATGCAACAATAAACATTCAGCAAATTGCTTCCAAATCAGTTAACCCCTCCCCCCCCTCTCTCCCCCTTTTATTCCTAATTAAGGATGGGTATGATTAGGCTGCTATTGACAGCTGATTACTGACATATGTATGCAAAGTGCCCCTCCCATTGATCAAACAGTTCGACCAACTTCAACTCACCCAAAAGTTAAAGAAAAAAGAAGCAAATGTTGGAAGTCGCTCCCCCAAATCAATGTGATTTCTGAAAATTTGATGTTTATTTTGCAACTGAACACTCACCTTGACAGCATCCTTCGGGCTATACCAATGCTCTTCAGGATCAGCATCGATGGGGTGGTATGCCAACTGACCCTTTCCGGCAGCTGTTTTGTAGTCACGGAACCAATTGTAAATGGCCTCCCTCTTTTCCTCAGGGATATCCGAAAAATCACTGTACTCCTCAGCAAGTGGATCCATCTCGTTGATGCCAACGATCTGCAAACAAATAAATAAATAAACAAATCAATGGTTGCAGATACCAACACCCCCGATGTGCCAACAAGCAATAAAGCTTCAAAAGCCCTCAATTTCATCTTTTTCCAAGTTTTTTGAAATGTATATTTTGAACAAACAGTGGTATGCACCTGAATGATGGATGATGTCAACAGAATCAATAGGCAGCTTCATATCTGATGAACAATTAGCAACACCTAACGTCCCACAAATATCTGTATTCCTGACTGAAACTATACAGTTTTTCAATGTGTGCTTTGAGCCATCATATCATTTGCCATCAGTGATTGTCTCGTTACCTTCCAGTCAGTTTCCTCGGAGTCCATCAATGGTAGAGCTCCCAGAATTTTGATCTTGTACACAAGACCCATTGGAGCCACAGCCTTCCCGATATCCAAACTGTCCAAAGGGTCGCCATCACCGATTTCCTCAGTGATTTCGTCAGGATTGCCACTGTCTTCCCAGGTCTAAAAATGCAAGCAAATGCGTCTGTAATATCATTGGTGGAGGTGTGGGGAATTGTAACCAATATTGGCAGGGGTATGTCAAGGGCAGCAGAAAGACGCATCGATCACAAGCCATACCTGGGGAATAGATCCATAGTTCACAAGTGATGGACCATATCCATAATAGCGGGGTCGAGTATAGAGCTCCTCCCTGCACAAAACAAGATTCCATTTCACAAGGATTCATGCCCATCAGGTGCATGAGATTGATTGCTGTTTCAAGTGTTTGTAATAAAGCAGAGCATTTGCTTGCGAAACTAATCAAAAAGTATCAAAACCCACCCGTCAGCGTCTTCCACGCTTTCGTCATCCTGTTGGATGGGATTGCCCTCCCTCTTCGCCTACACACGCATTTCACTCTCAAAATGGACACTGATAGAACGATTCCTTTCAAAACATGAGCTCTCCCCACAACACAAACAACAAGGATTTGTCGGGAAAAGCACGTGGTGTTTCGTGACGCATTATTCGGCCCCCACCATGGTTTCCATCTTTGCGAGGTCACCCTTGGGAATTTCGTTAACGACCCAGACAAACGCGCCCTCTTTCGTCGACTCCAATCCGTGAGGGATATCGTGCCAAGGGCTGATTTGATCGCCAGACTCCTTGTCGAAAAACTCGATCTTGTAATCCAGAGTACCTGGCTCCCCATCCTCCTTCACCTCGTAGTCGGGAAACACGTTAAATTTCTTTGGACTCGCAGGTTTTGGGCATATCGCCCCAGCTGCAACATCAGCGTGACAAGAAACGAGCGCCGCCGCCAGGACGACCAAAACGATCGAGATCGACATGTTCATATTTTCGAACGTCTTGGGCTGTTTGACGGTCTATCCAGAACGAAGGAGGGAGGTGTTCAGTTGCGGCCGTGCTATGAATTTGTTCGCAACAGCCAATCATCATCCAGCCGAGACTCTGGTTTGATGTCGCCATCATTTTTGGCGAATAATGGGCCATGCACAGAATATTCGGCAGAGTGGGGAATGTGTCCAGCGAACATGCCATGGCAGATACCTTTCTTGATTCCTTCCACCCACTGCAGAGAAATTTGATCCCGACCCTCTGTCGACTTGTCGGATCATCAACGTCGATCAATCCGACAGCACCAAGTCTACCAGAAAAAACACGCGTTCCATCCGCTGCACCTTCGTGTGCTGAAAGGGGTCGCGCTCGAGGCCTCCATTTCAAAATCAACCCCCTGACACATTCTTTTCCTTTGGGTGCTCGGAATATTTCGAGCTCAGGCGAATTTGGGCCACACCTTTGGCAGTTTCCGCGTCTTGGCCAAGGCCGACTCCCGTGCGTCCAGGGCGTGCGCACCGCTGTATGTACATACCAAAAAAAAAGGATGAGTTTCTAAGTCACATCATGAGGGAAAAAAACGCGCTCGACGACTGCTGAAATGTACAGGAGAGAGAAATTAAAAATCAACTAACCCGGCACTAATCGGGTCAAAACATATTTTCGATCATGACGTTGATCCGCCAGAGTGGGTGGCCCCCACTCTGGCACGACACTTGGCACCCATGATGGCAACGATGGTGCAACCAAGGTCGTCCCCCGGTTGATCCCGGGGGGTCTCGTCATCCGATGAGGATTCGCCCACCATGGGAATTTTGGCATTTCGATTGTCGATGGGGTAGCTAACTACCTCATTGACATCGCTAATGCCGTATAATTTTTACTTCTTTGCGCAATATCTCTCTCTTGGCCTTCTTCAAAATATACCATTTGTCGATCCTCAAGATGAAATCTCAGGGCTGTGACGGCTGGATATCGATCACTAATATCAAATCTGAAAATTCGCCAACATGCTTCACTTGCACCAATTGATCGAAAGTCTTGATATTCTTCAATCTCATCAATTGGACGGCCATTTCTTTCATCCCTTCTCACTTCCACCATCGCTCTATCTTCCCCCTTGTGTATATATTTATACAAATATTTTGTAGACAATGTCGAAGCACACGCTTCCACATTAATATGTGCATTGAAGCGGAGGCAAAGATATGCATTGTAAGGCACAACCCATCGGTCGTCAATATTCCTTCCATTGTGTCTATGAACACGCCCACCATTTTGTGGAGATCGGCGACGATACGTGGGATATATATTCTCTTCATCCCAAGTTGTTTCATCGCAATAGGGTTCAGGGTAGTTTTTATCACATTGAGAACTTCCCCCTACGGAGCCGTGAGCTCTCACACATCCAATTCCACACGGCCCATGAGTCATACATCGTAACACTATTACCCCCACAAGAATATCCACCCTTTCTGCAGATCCACCAACTGGGAAGCTTTGATTCCAGAGTATTTCCAAATAAGGGCATTTTACGCCCGTCTGAAGCACATCAGTGATTCCAACTCAGCGTCCTTCTGATCAACCCAATTCCAATCAGCAACTGCCCTCAAGTGAGATCTTTTTCTCTTCCCTTTTCCAGCCAAAATTTTATCTTTCTTTTTCTCTGTTTCTGTCTCTTTGCTGTGAAAAGTTTTTTTTCCAGCTCTCCCGCCACAGGTATCAGATGTATAAATAAGATGTGAAAAAAAACAAAATAAATGAAAGTCAGTCTACCGAAAACTCGGAACTCCTCATCCCCGTCAGAGGTAATCTGCAAAATCTGCCGTCCAGCAGATCATTGTATCCACTGGAAACTCCCAAAAAATATCCCAAAGGAAAAAAGATAAAATACCCCCACAAAAAAATCCAATCAACTATTCACCCTTCACTCCCTTTGGTGCCAAGAATCAAACAAGGCGGCGCAAAGCGAGTACGCGGGCCCCTGAACGCTCTTCAACATGTTTTAAAATTGGTTGCGAACTCATACGGAGCCTGCAGGATTGTTCGCTCTATTGGCATTCAGCTAGAGGTGCCATTCAGTATTTTGACATCGATGTGCAAGAGGGGGTGGAGTAGAAGACATGGAATACAGGCTTTGTCTGTGCAAAGCCATCTTTCATGACTGCTTGCATGTGCTGCTTTGCAACAATTTCATGATTTTTCTGAAACAACTTCTTTCAATGCATGGTATGTTGTGTTTGCGTGTACAAACAACGCTTGCACTCGATCGACAATATCCCTGTATGATTGTGGCTCTTTGCCACAAGCCAACCTTCCCATTTAATTTCCCAGAAGAAAAGAACCGTGCACTGAAAGCTGATAATAAAATATCTTGCCCTGGTTTTGCTGATCCCTTTTATCTTGAGTTTCTCTTCCTTGAGGATTTGTGTCCGCCATGAATTTGCTTCTTTAATGCATCACCTGACCACACCACAAACCAGGAAAGAAAAATCAAGTGTGAGAAAACGATACACAACAAAAACAGCAATGCGATTCCACAGGGACAGGTTCACTGGCAGTGTTCCAGGCCTCCCATGCCTACCAACACTCAAAAGACGGGGATTGAATTTATGAAATTCTGTCGCAAGGTATGCGTCTATTACCCAGCGACAAAACAACCTCCACAATCAGAGATGAAACGGTTGAATTGCTGTTATCGGGAAATCAGGACAGCTACTCTTAGAGCAGAGCATTCACATTCACATTTGCCATTGGCCTGCATGAGGTTCTTTCCATCAGCGCAATCCACACCTGTGTCTTCAGAATCAAACCATTGATCCCAGCTTTTGGCATCCCCGGA
Source organism: Bryopsis sp. KO-2023 (assembly GCA_030272585.1). Taxonomy (NCBI): domain Eukaryota; kingdom Viridiplantae; phylum Chlorophyta; class Ulvophyceae; order Bryopsidales; family Bryopsidaceae; genus Bryopsis; species Bryopsis sp. KO-2023. The sequence continues at coordinate 5,759,305 of BSYQ01000007.1, read as the reverse complement.
GCCTATCTTTCCTCCGGTGCCCCAACCTGGCAAGCCAGATTGCCTCTTTTTCTTTTTCTCGAGCGTCCTTCGCTTGACTTGCATCTCAGGCTTCTCGTTGCTGTCTGACAGCAGTGACTTTTCTGAGGTCTGGGGATCGTTCTGACAAGCTGGTGCACTCTTTTGAAGCTGTCGAGGGCTCTGTTTGATGGAATGGTTCAAATTCTTGCCAGCATTCGTCCTATTGCCTTCAGGATGGCAAGGGGTCGTTTGCCCTTTGCTGCATTCTGAATTCAAAGATGCCCCTCCACCATCACCTGCCCTAGGTTGAATAATATTGAGTGTTTATTATCAATACAGCCTGGTGAAAACTGCTCACATAGTTGATAGCGCACAGCGAGAGGGGAAATAAAAAGTCTCACTCACCTTCCCTCGATTTTCTGAATTCCTCCACTTTGGCCATCCCTGTTCGTTCTCATCAATTTGCTGTGTTGCCCTGCTCCACCAAAGTCCCCAGAAAAAGCTTTTCTTTTGGCTACCCCTCCATTTTGACATCCAAACCCCTTCCCCAACCCCCGCTGCTCAAAAACATTTGCTAGATGCATGGGGTGCCCATGCCTGTTCCCTCGCATCATATTAGCAAGACTCACAACGCCAGTCTGACCTCGGCCACCCCCCATCCGTTGATTAACCAACAATCCCCTACCGAATGATGGATGCACATTACCACCACTCCGCCCCCTGATGCCATTTGAACCTTGAATTGCTCTTTCCAACCCAGGTTCTTCACCATTTTGATCAGAGGTTTGTGGTGGAGCAGTCAATTTTGGCGCATTCTTTGCGATTTCCTTCGTCAAGTGCTGTATTCGATCCTCCCAGGAATTGCACTCAGGGCTGGGTGACCCTTGCCAAAGAACTGCTCTGTCAGACTCAAATTTGTGATTTAAGGAAAAGGGCAGGCACTCCAGCAGCTTCATGTTCGGTTTGTCGGGATGGGGTGTCAACAGAGGAACAATATCAGCGAACGTGTTGTACAATCGAACTAAATTTGTCAGCATCGACCCAGCAAGCACCTGCGCAAGAAAGAAATATATACAAACAATGAATAACAATGTACAAAAAAAAGAAAGACGATTCCCAGTGCGCGACATGCTGCTAGATTTCGTGTTTCTTTTGGCTTTCGCCTGAGTATTTATATGGGAACAACTCCAGTGCATGTTCTGGCACATTCTCTCGGGAAAAAATCGCATTTTGCCCCACACGGACATCACAAATGGAAATTTTCGGTGTTGATTGTACCTACTCTGAGTCTTGCAACCAATGCCAGCCAAGTGACAGCATGAGCGGTGTTGTGACAAAGTGCCAGTGTTCCGATCAATGCTTCCCCAGATTTCACACAAGCGTCCATCAAAACGACTGCTATCCTGCACCCTACACACAGTTTAAGATATGATGTCGGAGAAATGCCAACGAAACACTCCCCACAGTTTTTCTTAAACACATCATGGCCATTGTCTTTAATCTTCCATGAAGGATTTCTTGACCCATCCGTGATTGATTCTTATTTATTTTTCAACCGCTCCCAGTGGATAGATACAATTGAACTGATGGGGAAAGATACTGACCAGCATAGATTCTCCTCAAGGCAATGGCAACACATTCTCTGCAGGGAAGCATCACATCGTTCCGCCATTTCCCGATTTCCCATATTTCACGGAGATTGTGCAGCATGGCCGTCAAGCCCAAGGAATCCAACCTCCGCATACATCTTGTCACCTAGCATAGCCACCATCGCCCATAAAACAGCTTCGATGATTTCCAAGCTCTGCTAAAGTATATTTCGGAAAGGGGTTCACCCAGGTGAATGCCTGTTGCTGCATTCATGATAAAAACAAAAGCCCCCCCTTGATTTCGTGCAAAATTTCTGCACAATGCTTGATAGCAACAGATCATTGTCGCTCCTCTTTAATTAATGATTAATTTCTATGATTAATTTTGTCCGCACGATATGCATCTGAACAAGCCATCATGAAGTTTTTTTGACACTCCGAAATAATAGCAGTTGAAATCCACCCACCTCTTTCAGCCGTTGAAAATATTCAGTGCCTCGATACTGATTTTCGTGGCTGAAGCATTTGACTTCAAGCAATGCAGCCTCTTTCCACAATCTCACATTTTCAACCAAATCCTACAGCATTCATCCACATATCAGCAGAATACGAAGCCTCGAGCAGACATAGCCGCAGTGCGATTTCGTTCGACCAAGAAAATTCGCTCCATTCCACCAAGTTTTGTTCAAGAGACCCACCAGCGTGGCTTCCCATTCGATGGCGTTTATGTTCGTTAAGGAGGCGGGATTCCCTTGAAATCTTTCGGCGCCGGCGTAGATTTTTGGAAAGCAGCATTTTGCCTTTCTTGGGGGCTTGAACATCTCGCTGGGGAGGCAATCCTCACCTCACCGAAAGATGAGGCTTGCGTTCTCTCTTATTTCGGAATGCAAACTCGAATCTATCGATGTTCGAACGCATTCTGAGTATTTGAGTTGTGGATTGCGTCTTTGGCGACTGACGGATGAAGTGTGGAATGATGGGAGGAAAACCAGTGATTTCAGAAACAGAATCGAGTTAAGGATACAAAAAAAATATCTGTGCAAAAGGGGGAGGCGATTCTATTTCACCTTCCTGGTGCAAGGTCCCTTCTGAAAGAATTCCCAGTTCACAAAGGAATATCAAACTGAAGTACCCAATGATCGGAAAACCCTTGCTGATGTGGGCACATTGAAGCAAACTTGGAGACAAAATATCTATAAATAGCTTTCTTTCTGGTAACAGGCCAGACCAGTTGAGAAGCCCACAAACATTCGATTTCCCAAAAAGAAAACATGACAATTAACAAAACCCGTCAATTTCTGTTTCAAGAAGAAAAAACCGCCTGCAGCATTTTGTGCAGTTCATGTTTGGGATCCAACAGGGGTAAATGAAGAATTGAAACAGAGAACTGGAACACACACTCTCACTCCCACGAAAAGGAGTTGGTGAAACCACCCATTTATTGACACAGCATAGATCTGTGCCAATGAAAACTAACTGCTCCTATCAAGAAACTCCTACTGTGCATCATGCCAACAAGAACCCGTCCAAAAAAAACCCTCCCAAAAAATATTTCTACTCCACTGTACAAAAGAACCACACATGCATAAGAAAAAAAGTGGCCAACCAGACCTTGCCCACATCTTTCGACGGGGAATTGTAACGTTTCAGGCTTGAGCTTGACTAAAAGGGAAAAACAAAAACACCACATCGCATCATTGTCAAAAATTCTACAAGTAAGAAAAGAATAATCCTCTGGACTCCTTTGATGCAGATGACAGCATCAATTTTTTTGGATGCACCCAAAAATGATCAATACAGGCTTCGAGAATCAAGACACAACCACCATGGCTGGCGCTGGAGGGCATTTGCATTCGCCACCGATAGCATCCCTCCAAATAGTTTCTGATGGCTTGTGTTCCAATCGCAGAGGGTTATGGCACCTATTGATATTAACAAAACAAAGGAAAAAAATCAACCGACCAATGAGCTTATTGTTTTCTTGTCAAAGAAGCAAACAGTTTAGCCTACCTCCCAAAAAAAAGGGGTGTGGAAGAGGTCATTTCGGTGGCAAATCGAACAGAAAACTGAATACAATATAGAAAACGCACTGTTTTTTCTTTCAAATCAACGACACTGGTCCTGCTTGAAACAACCTTGAAATAAGATATCGAGAAATCAATGGTTTGTTTCCAACATGGAAAATCGTATGGTTGTAAAATACTGTAGCATCTCACCTAAAGCAAACGCACACTCCGTGACCGATCGTCCTTGGATTGCAGCACCTTCTTTGAGTAGAGGGTGGGCATACAGGGATATCTGCTGGAACGTGTTTCTTTTCGGGGTTGCATTGTGACCCCTCGCTCCACTCTGATTCAAGAACAAAAAGGGGTGTGTGTAAAAAACAGCACCACAACAAGACTCACAGTGTTCACACCATAAGAAGGCAAAAACGAGGTGCCGGAATCAATATCAAGCCATGAAATCAAGAAAAAAATCTGCTACTCAACAACATCCGCCGTAGCAGCCTTGTTCTGATTCGACAAATAATTCCTGGAAAAATTATTTTGGACAGCTTTTACACGGGATTGTGGAAACCCACCTCCGCAAACTCCAGAAGAGGCGATCTTCATGGCAGCCAGGATGTCCTCCTTGGTTGCCTTGGCATACTCTTCGTGGAAGCTCTCCACAGTGGCCCCATCCTTTTTGCAAACGGAATCCAAAGCCTTGTTTGCATCTTTACCGAGGCGAATTTCGGATCCCAACAAATCCACCGGACAGAATTTCTCCAGTCCCGTATACGCACCAGTCTTGATCACCTATCAAAAACCGACAGAAAAGATGCTTCCTCAAATTCGAGCAAGGAACAAGTTGAAATCCCAACACACGCTGCATTCTTGTCAATAATTTTTCCAATCGATGCTGCACAAACAGCCATTTTTATATTTATACTACCAAAGAGGTTCAAGACATATGAACAAACAAAATATCAAGAATCCAATCAGAAAAAGCCACCTTCTCAGCAGCTTCCACCAGCATCTCAGCAAAAGAAGCCCCCCATGCGCTTGGGTCAGCCATGGACCATCCGCAACCAAAACTGCGTCCAGTGCATTTGATATTGGAAATTGCAGTGGCCCACACCGTTCCAACCGAATCAGCCAAATCGGCGGCTGCTTTTTCTTGAGCAGCATCATCACAAACCCCAGCAGTGAACCAGGTCTTAATTACATCATCCTTAGTAGTACGTGAATCATCCAGGACCTGATAGACAGACAGACAGACGATCAACCCCGTGCGGTTCGCAGTAAATGAAGCTTCATTCTTGCAGCAAGACAGTTCACTTCCACACCATCCGAAACTTGGAGTGCACGCAATCGGGGCAAAATTGGATCTACCACCTAATGCAGCCCCTTTAGTGCAATTAAGTCAAATGGGCCAAAGCGAGCATTTTGAATATGACTAAATTATCTCCCCAGATTGGATTGAGAAGGCCCATGACTTACTGTGCAATTGGCTGTTGCTTTTCCCTCACAATAACCGGGTCCAATCATTTGGATGGACAATGAAGCAAAGGCATAGCAACTTGTATCAGGCTTATCTGGCTTTGGGTCCTCCTGGTAGGCTAAACACAAAATAATTGTTTTCAGAATAAGGCCTGGCTACATGTCTTACATACAGAACCCTACTCATGCAGCAACAAGCAAGCCACAGGCAAAGATGCTGCCTAGAATCTGCAGCACTACTTGTTAATAGTCAATTTTGCCCAGCAGCATTTCCCCGAAATAAAACCGATCGATTGATCGATATGTAAAACGCCAAGTCTTGAAACGCCCTCTAATCTATCGAAAAACTGGAGAACGGAAGTGGTGCCCAGGTTTATGCACAACTACGTAGGAAACGAAATCGACCCGCAAAACGAGTTCTGTAGGCTGGGCCAAGAACACAGTGGTTGAATACATCGTTAAGCAGTGGGTGGAGTGGAACGAAGCAAAACCTGGTTTTGATAGAACCCCCGCGGCCAACACTGAAAAAGCTAGCAACGCAACGCAGGCCCTCTTCATCTTGTGCGGTGCTCTTCTGGGCTTAGTTAAAGGTGTCGAGAGATAAGTTATCAGCAACAAAAATAAGGTTCGAAGCAATTTGGCGTGTGGAAAGAATCGTCGCAGCAACGTCTGTGCGAGGTGCTGTAGGGTGGAATAAAATCCGTGGATCGATGTGACGTCAAGGCCCAGTCAACCGATATTGTACTGATTCAACCGTCGTCCCTCCCCCCAACCTGCCAACCTTTTCATCCAACGTACTACGCTGGTAGCAAGTGCAAACACCCAACGAAATCCATCCGTCCATCCGCCGAATATCGACAGGTGCCAACCAAATGCAAGAGCTTTCTTCGAGTTGTTTTAAAAGATGGGGGAGAGACTGCGCCGCCAGAATGATTAATAGCAGGGATCGATGTTTGAATTCCATAGCTGGTGTTCCATCGGAAGCCGTTCTACACTTGTGTGTTACAGCCACCCAGGGTGGATGGAACAACCGTTCAATGGGTCGTATCCTTGTGCATTTTGTGGAAAGCATATGCATCTCGAAAATCCTGTTGGTTGAAATATGTGTTGAAAAGACAAAGTCCTTGGCTTCTGGGATTGCCACGGCCGCCAAAACGAACGATGTGACTCACCCCAAATGCAAAATTTAATATTAAAATAGCAAGACCCCAGCTTACATTGTTCCGCAAAAAGCTTGCGGGGATACCTAGATACAGTTTAAACTGAGGCTTCTACACACATATATATAGATATTCATCCTCTTTATGCAATCTTCTCAAAAATGTAATTTCGACCGAAAAAGCTAGCTAGCCAACCAGCTAGAAATTGTCTTTCCAAATTGTTCCCCAATTCCTTTATTCAAGCCGAGTCATACTTTCAAGGTACAACCAAGCCGCCCCGAAAAAAACGGGCCATATGTAGCATCCACAGAGGGAAACAAAATCTATATCCTTTTAGCCTAACACCATACGAAAATATGGCAATTTTGGCTATGTATTTAGGCAATTCTGGTTATGCATTTATGCATTTATTCATGGTGACAAAAATAAAAAATTAAAGTCCCATGCAACTTTTTGATGTTTTTCTTTTTATTCTCCCAAATCTCAGCTCAGGTCAGGCCCCCAGCTTATGCAAGAAAGATTTGACTGAGAAAGGAGATGCGTTTTTTTTTTTTTCTTTTGTTTTTGTTTAGGCTCCTCTATAACCGTATCAAATTGCCCCCCTGTAGCAACTATTTCTTCCCAGTTCTTTTTACTGACAAAAAAAAATTGAATTTATCATCCTTTCGAAACCAAAAAGATATTTTAATATTATATGTGTATTCTACGCTAGAAAATGTGGCAAATCCAGCAAAAAAAAATTCGAAAAGAAAAAAAAAGTGCAAAAGTGATGCATAGTCAATCCAACAAGGGTAAAAAAAAAAACATTGCACATAATATGTAAGTGTAAGTTTTAGTACAAGAAATGTATTTCAAAATAGTACACCAGTCTTAGATCTGTCTGACGTCATTCTTTGGTGCCGGCGACAATCTTCAGTCTTTTTGCTTGTCCTTTTTGTTTGTTCATGCAAAAAATATTTTTTATTGGGGAGAATATCTGAATGAATTTCCTGAATACCCTGCAGCGATGCGAGCCTCCATCTGCTGGCTCCCAAACCAGCATCAGATCTAGCGCTTTTCTTCCCCATGCTTCTTTTCTGCCGCCACTCTCAGGAATTCTACAATTCGTACACACAACCCGTCAGACCAAGGGTTAAAAAACTGAGATGAGGTGTGGAGCAAGTAGATTCGACTTTTGTATCGCAGTTGAGAACTATTGAAAACATGCAACCGCTCAAGAAAGATAGTGGAAACAAAACCCAGAAAGTTTTCCAGCATTGTGTGTGGGCGTTTCTTTTCAACACTGGCTACTGTACGACCTGTTTGACTTTTGTCGCTTCAGCGACCGTTGCGTGGTGTTGTTTCCTTCCCAAGCCGCACTCCTCGTGCGCACATGGCAGCAAAAACCCAGAGCACCGAAATTCTCAGCCCTCATGAATCCTTTCTCCAACCAATTCCCCTGTCCTTTGCCTGTGAAACAGTGTTTCCTCGAGCACTGTCTTTGACCCCTCCCAGAATCCCCCGACGACTTGTCCTTAAGGATTACACTGGACCCACATTCAGAGCCTTGCACAGGCCAGAAAGGTATCGTGCAATCTCCCTCGACATCGTCCGAGCTGTAGGGATAATTTTCCACAGAATTTCCAGTGCTGGAAAAGCTGGCTCGCTCAAAAATGCGACCTGGAGACCACATTGGAAGGGCTGCTTCGTTCCCTAGTTTCATGGTTTCTTCAGATATTGTGGACGTCGGGGTGGAAGGGTGGTGATCCGAGCTGACTGGTGTCACCGGTTGATCGTCTGTCAGTGTGATGGCCCCTTGGTCCATAAAGGGGCACAGCGGCCCACGATGTCTGATTTCCTCCCTCGTTTCCATGGGCTCCAGGGTGCGTGAGAGTCCCACCAGCTTTATGCCACAGTCCACAGGGTACTGATTTCCAAGTTCATCCAATTCGGTGCTCAGGCGAGTGCTGGCAATTGAATCAGTGTCTGAGATCCCACCGCATTCGCAGTGGCTCCGCCCCTCGGTTGACCTTAAGACATACGCAATATGCTTAGGGCAGTTGGGCAGGTGGCCACTCGGTGCGAACGCTGAGTATGGCAAATCTGGGATTTCATCTTTTGCTTGCAAGGTCGGTTGATCATCTGAGCCATCACTGGATACGGCACAAATCTCGTCTCCGTAGAGCTCTTCCAATCTGCAACATTGTGACCATCGACAGTCAATCAACTGGAGCAAATCAATCCACAACAGCACTCAATCAATCAATAAATAAATAAATCCCCCCTTGACTGACACATCTGATGGACTGTCCTTAAATGTTTGATATTTTTATCTAGTCGGAACTATCAACAAAACACAAGCGCTCACATGTGCCGCAGAAATGCGCAAAATTGATTGGATATTTCGGATGAAACACGCGTCCTGTGGCGATTTGTACATCTTGCGAAGCGGCGTTAGAGGGATTCTTTGAGTTGTTTAACCATTACTCATAAGCGCCGACTCTTGACGCGATGTGCGTTGCCTGCCTCTGGTGTCGACTCAAAGGAAGAAAACCTGTGAGAACTTTAGACTCACACGCACTTTGCGTGGAGCCTTACCATATCTATCGCGCTGCTTAACGCACTCTTTTTCTGGGGTCTGTTCGTCAGCTTGCAACACTGTATTGTTTTCTTCTTTCCCCAAACTGATCACCATACTTCTCGAGGGAACACCAGTTTCCGTGCATCGTGCATCACTTACAGTTTGGGTATTCTGCTTTGTCGCAGCCGCGACCCCATCGAAGTAAGAACTCTATTTTTTTTTACGCTCGCCGTGCGCTGGCTTGTCTGAACAGGGCTATGTGGTCGAAGCACCGTATGCTCAAGGGAGAAAGCGTGGGAAGGAAACTACGATATGCTGGCAATCCGTTTTCCCTTGAACACATAGTGTCGAATCCACATTACCAATGTGTGACGGATGCATCCCCTTTCCGTGCATGGATAATGGCACGTGATTTTGTCCTGCTCGCGATGTGAATTCGTAAATGTTCTATGTGAGTGAATGGAGGAATCGTAGTGCACCGGCTATCTTAACTTTTGCACTGGTGTTGAGTTCAGACCAAGGTTCGAACCTTCTCCTTGCTTCACTTCTACTCAACAACTGGGAAAAAAAGACCGACCGTGAAGATTCAACAAAACCAACAAAAATCTGGAAAAAAAGGGAAGGGGGAACACACTTTTACAGGCAAACTTTTGTTGTAATTGGTGTCTTGTTGGAATGTGATGGCCTGAACTATGCAGGAATGATTGGGGGTTGTGAACTATACCTCACAAAGTAGCAAAAGGAGACGAAAGGCGTTTGTTGAGTTGTTTTTTTTGTTTATTTCTGGAAGTCAGGATAGTAGGCGAATTCTCTGTCAAATTCTCTTCGTTCACCTCCAGTCAAATCCATGAGAAGCCATCTCACTACATTATTCACTCACTCCAAGGAAGCCCGCTTTTGGGCAGAATCAATAATATTTTTACAAAACAGGTAGTTACCTAGATTGCTTGGGGAGAATATTTGAGCCCATGTCTCGAAACCCCTTATTCCCCAAAACACCTAGAATGGCTCATGAACTGGATGCTTCGAACACTCCTTTCGACCTCAAAAGCTAATGCTTCCCAAAGCTTCAAAGTCTTTCTTATAACAACGATGGGGTCCACACTCACCAGGACATATTATTTCTCCAAATCAATAAGACACACTTGAAGAAAATTTCCTGTGGACAGAACAAAGCAAAGAGGGGCATCACATCCCTCCCACCTCCCCCCCTTAAAAAAAAAAAAAGATTTTAGGATGTTCCCTTGCTGTCGCTTCCAGTTTGTTTTTCTTTTCTTTCGATCGAAATGGAGTCCGTTAGAAATCTACATCAAAGCACCAGCGGCCCACAAAAAACAACACCACAGGGTCGAACTTCTTTTTCTTTGGTCTTTTTTTTCCGTCTCCAAATTTTATGGAACTGACTTCTGCTCACTAAAACAACTTCGCCTCCCTTCCCTCAGTTTTTTTTTTCACGGTCCTTTTTTCTGTACAGAAATCCCTCTCTCATAAGGAACAAAAGTCATGGTCTTGTTTTTTCAAATTGCCATATTTTTTGTTTCTTTTCTTAAGCTATTTTTTCCTTTTTGAACATTTCTTTCTTTGATATTTCCTGCTTGAATGGCAGGAACCTTTTTCTTTTTTTCTCGCTTTCCTGCACTAGAATTTCACTTTGCCTTTACCGCAGGGCCCCTTAACCCTGGCCCAAGATATAATAAACACTTATTCAAGCTTTTTTTCCCCAAAAAAACCTGGAAAAAAAACAATCCCAAAAAAAACACCAATTATCAACAATCGTGGCCCTTCTCTCAACATTTTCACAACCCGCTACGGCCCTTTCCTCTTCCGGACCTTGCTCAACATAATTTTCGATTCCACAGTCATCCGGGCCTTGCTCAACATAATTCTCAATTTCACAGTCATTTTCAACAGAGCCCAGTACTTCATTCAATCTGTTCGAGTTGGTGTCCACAGCAGGGCCCCCCTCGGACAGCTCTTCTTCATCTGGGGTTGCTATGTCATCCGCATCAAATTTCCACCCACTGGCATAATTTTCAAAATCGTCCCAATTGGACCAATCCTCTGGCCCACCCCAAGGAGCACATGGTTCATTATTTACAGAGCCCCCCTCTCCCCAACCCACCTCGCTCAATTCACTCCTTTCCAATTCAGCGGGCGTGTCTTGTGGAAAATACCCCCAGTCGCTCTGACCACCAGTGTCAGCAGCACAATTCCACCCCCAGTCCAGTCCCCAGCACTGGCTGGAATCGGCCACACTGTCCCATTCGCAGCTTTTCTCGATGTCCCACCTGTGGGTTTCTGATTGGCAACAGCTCTGCAGGGATTCGAAAGCTTGTGCACGGTTTTGCTTCATGGTTTCGTTCGAGAATTGGACGTCAGTAGACATCCCTGCGAAGAGTGGATGCTCCAGAAGCTTCTTGGGGGACAGCCGGTTTTCTGGACTCCATTGAAGCACCTGCATTGCATAACTGCCGATCAAACATATAAGTGTGGCAAGGTGAATCTAGTTGGGGGGGATAATATGATGTACACTCAATTCAGTTCTGAAATTTTGATTTGGTTTGATGCTCACCCAACAGCAATTTTCGGACCCACAATAATTTGCATCTGTCACTGCATATCAAAATCCTCTGGAATACTATGCATGTTGATCCGTCTCAAGCTGTAGATGACGACTATGTTTTTCTCTGACAATTACAGGACGACAACGCTGGATGACGAGGTTTTGATTGGAAGCCCTCGTGGGTCATAACGCCCACAAGAACAAGGGCGTCACCTTGGAAAGAAGGTCAAGCACGTGTTCTCCATCGCACTCGTCCACCGCGCTGGACGAAACCAATTCGCCCAAGCTCCAACTGTAACCCGATCCATACGCACGAGTGTCGTCTCGACTGAGCTCGAGAAACGACGTGCGGAGGCTGGACTCGAATGGCGGCTGTCCCAAGAGATCGACGATTGCCCCGACGACGTCCACATGGGTGTTTTGTGGAAAGACGTCGTCACCCCAAAGCACCGCAGCCGCAACGCAGCCATACGCCCACACATCTGAGCTGGTGTCCAAAACGCCGTCCAAGAGCGTTTCTGGAGCCATGTAACGCAGAGTTCCGTTCTCCCCATAGTACCGCCCTGACGACTCGAACCACTTCGAGCAGTTGAAGTCCGCGAGTTTTGGCCTATCGTCGACCAAAAGGACGTTACAGGGCTTAAGATCGGCGTGAATTACCCCGGCATCTTCCAAGACCGCCAGCCCGACGGCGATCTCGAACAGCAGCTTCTTTCGTGTGGGCCAGTCCAGCCCTACGGTGTCCCAGAGCGTCCCGTGTGCACGTTCCATCACCATACATCGACGGCCTTCGTGCTCGAAAGTCTCAATCTGGTTGATTATTGGCGCTTCCGGGTAAGTTTGGTTGAGGAACGCGACGACACGCTCTTCGGTGTCGATCGCGCGGACGTCTTTCTCTGAAGTGTATCTCTGCTTCGCAAGTTTTATTGCAACAGGTCTTTCTCGTCCTTGTGATTCGAACACGACGCAGAAAGTTCCAACGCCTGCGCGACCGTTCACTTGATAACCGTTAAGCGAGTCCCCATTGCGAAAGGAAAGCTCTTCGTCTTCGTACAAAACTTCGTCCGTCTTTGACACCATCGACGTGTGCGTCTTTTCTCGTTTCTTCCCTGCGGGATGCGCTTCTTTGCTACAGCCAACGCTTTAGGTTCTTTACAAAACGCAACGATGTTACGACCAATGGACGAATACAGGGACGTCACAACGGAAGACCCTCTAGTATTCTTAAAACTAGTAGGGGTTTCTTGAGCGGAGTGTTGAACCAAAGCAGTGGGTGCGGTCTGGTGCTAGAATACTAGCGACACCCCTGACCATGTTCTTTTGTTTTCAAATTCTCCCCTCGGACGACGCCAGCGGTTTCTGTGATCTGGCTGCGCATCCCGTCAGGCCAGTACGTGTGCGTTCTACGTTCTGTGTAGGGATGGGAAAATTACGCCAAGAGAATTTGGCGTAAGTAATTGCGTAATACGTAACGTAATACGCGTAATGGCGTAACAGTTCACGTAACAAGGCATGATGAGGTGCAAATTTCGCGTAATAGCTATGAAAAGTTGCGTAATGAGCCCTTTCCCTGGGTGCTTCTTGAATATTTTTTGCAAAGGAGAGCTTACATACACATTCTTACACGTTATAAGGTGAAATGGGCGCTCCTCGGAAGGATTCTGAAATGTCAATGCTCCTAAATTGCATTTATAAATAATCTTAACATGAATATCTTTATATGAAATGTGATTAGAATCCGAAAACATTGTATCAATCTCAAAGAGTGTGTTTTGGGAACACAGAAAAAGAAAAAGTGATCAAAACTTTTGACACGATTCACTTTAAACGGAATAAAAATGAAATAATGCGAAAAATGGGACAATTTTTTTACGCTTGGGGGTTTGCAGTTCGCGTAATTACGCGTAAAGTTTACGCAGGAAACGTAACCTCGTAAGGTTACGCTACCCCCCGCGTAATTTCGCGTAATTACGCGTAAAATTACGCGTAAATTCTGGCGTAAGGCGTAATGTCCCATCCCTAGTTCTGTGGGTCTTCGTGGCTATGATGAGTTTTCGCTTCACAAACCTGTCATAACCTTGAGTCAAAGTGATGGAAAGATGGGACTGTCGGCGTCACCCTCTCGCAACCGAATCCATTCAAATATTTTAAAAACTCGCTTTTGGGGGTTCGAAAACGTGTTTTCCGTGGTGCAATGGAGGCAGAAAAGGAGTTCGATCCCAGCAGTTGGCCCGGCGCTCGCTTGTACTCGCATGTCTTGCAGAAGGGTTGGCAAGCTGGGGGTACGATCGGAGTCGCTGTGGTGGCGCCGATTGCGGCTTTCGGTATGTACCGAAGCGGGAAATCTTTTGACGTGGAGAAAATCTTGACTTTGTTGGGCAGAAGTGCGGGCGTTGGAGTCGGATTGTCTGGTAAGTGGCGCGATGCAAGGTGCCCGGGGTGTTCTGATCCGTTCAGTGTTGATGGGACATTCAGGAAGAAAAATTTGTTTTTAGGAGGAAGCGTGACCCGTTTTCAGCAAAGAAATATTGCTGTTTTTGGCTGTAATGAAAATGTTTTCTGTTGAAGTTTTCGGATGGTGATGTAGTGGGATGGACTAAATACATATGTCTAAAAACAAATTCTGATGGAGCTGTTCTTTCGGAAACCATATGACAAATCTTTAAATTCGCTGCGAAGTTCGACGATTGGCATCCTTTCTGATGGATTCGTTGCCCCACGTCCTCCTCAAAACCTGGTGGAGTATTCTTACTGTCTATTTTTGTTTTTATTGTCAGGACTGATGTGTACTGCAAAATACGTTGGCATGGACCAAGATGGGTTGGAGGATCGTGTGTACCGGCTGCATTACAATGAAGGCCAAAACAGAGTGGACCAATTTGCTGGCGCAGGCACTTTTCTAGGTGGTCTTCTGGCAGCAAGTTTTGTCAGCAAGGTCCCGGCCGTCGTTCTCGGTGGAGGTGCTGCTGGAGCCTTTGCTGGGGTGTTGGCCCACATTGGAACGAAGAGATCCAAAGAAGATTGATAAAGCTTGATGGCATGCTTTGGGGTTCCACCATATTTTGTTTTTCAGCCGGTTTTGATCTGAGTAGTCAATTTTGTGCTTTCTCCTCAGTTGTGTACCACTACAATGGGATGATGTCGCATCTGTCTCGTAGTTTTGTATCTTCTGTAAATAAACAACACTACTTTTTTGGGTCCTTCTGTTTTCAAATACTGTGAGAAGGCTCTAGATGCATGGACACATCCTTAGACAATTTGACAGCATCGCAAGCTTCCATCCAGACACTCCTCTGTGTGTTTAGCATTGCCCCACTGATGCTGAACATGATTGGCTGCATGGCTTGCATTTGTGTATCAGTACTTCGTTTCTGAGAAGAAAATCCCAGTTACATACAGCGTTTCCACACAAAAAAACGAGACGTGAAAAAACATTGAACAAAGCAAACGAGTAAATTTCCAGGAATCAAAAACAGCACCGAATGTCCACACTATATCATTCTTCTTTCCATACCCAGCTAGTTGATTTTTCTGTCATTGTTTTCAAACGATCTCCATTTTTTCACCATCCTCCTGCTTATCATCAACATCAAGAGCTAGTTCTGGCTGGGGGCCCCAGTACTTGAGAGTCCTATCATACCCGACTGTGACGATTCTGGACGATCCATCAGGTGCAACATCAGCCTCCATGATCTTACCTTCATGCCCAGCTAACACACTTGTCAAGGAGAAATCCTTTGCTGACCAAGTCTGTCAAGCACACATCAAAAACACATGTCAAAAAGGTGTCAAAATAGAATCCGAGATATTTCCCCCCCCAAAAAAAAAAGAAAAAAAAGATCAGCAAAATAATAATTGAGAAGGGAAAAAAAATGAGCAAAAAAAAAGTCACTTATTTCTCACACTTATTTCTTATTTCTGTCCAAGAACTATGCACATCATTGACACAACTTCGAATCCTCGTCAGTACTGAACAAGGAAAACGTAACCACAAATTCTTTTTCTTTTTTCCCCTTGGCCTGATTGCACCTTTGCAAGTTTATCGAATGCAGCCGTCAGAATGAAAACTCCATCTGGGTCGAATTTGACTCTGGAAATCAGCAGTGTGTGCGCTGGGATTGTGTAAACACACTGCCTCTTCCGCAAGTCCCAAATTCTGCAAGTGTTATCTTCGCTGCCTGCGGAAAAAAACGATAAGCAGCAATGGAAACATGCAAAGCAAACCCAAAGCTACTGAAAGACAAAGGCCTTATTCCACACCACCTGGACAGAGAATCCATAAATAACAGTTGGAAGGTCAAAACTGACACAACTAATCGATAAACAAATGAGATCGGTTGGCGGTTTCAGAAACTCAACCCACTCTTTCCCCCCTTATTTCCCTGTTGCATAAATCTGTGCAGATTCCATACAAAACCACCCAGTCGATCGCTAAAGGAAGTAAAGGAGGGGGGACATTGCAACTCCCACAAAAACTTAGAAGAGGAACAAAGGTGAATGCCCCACCAGATGCCACAGTGTAGCCATTCGGTGAGAAATCCATCGACAGGATTTTTTTCACATGGCCTTGTAGAGTCATAATGCTTTGCCCCGTTCGACAGTCCCAAATCCTCCCTGTCAGTACAACACATAAAATCAACATAATTCCTTTCTTTAAGCAGGGGCCCAAAGGGTGGTGGGTTTTTTTCCAGCTTGATCGAAGCTGATAGACCCCAGAGATAAATGGAACAGGAACATGGAAAGTCATTTTGAATAATCACTGAACACACCTATAGCGTCCAGTCCCCCTGAAGCTGCTAGGGCCCCGTCTGACTGAAAAGCCACTGAATAGACTTCTCTACTGTGGCCCTCTTGCTCCAGAAGCGCCACTCCGGTCGTCACATCCCAAAACCTCCAAGTCGTGTCGAAACTCGCCGTAGCCTTTCAAAAAAGGAGGGGGGGGGAGCAAACATACATAAGAAATTCAAAGGTTACCCGAAAAAATCCATCAACAAGGAAGTGTTGAAAAATAATAAAAAAAACAAAAACTGCTCACCAAATGTTTTCCCATTGGATGAAAGGCTATTCTTGCCAGTCTGTCGGTGTGTCCCTCCAAGGTTTTCAGCAGCTTCCCTGAAAGACTCAGCCGGTTTCATCAGATATTCAACCAGAGTAAGAAATTTTCACACCTGTTCAATGAAGGTCATAAAACACTCCCGGACGATAACCAACATACGCTATTCATTTGATAAGAAGGGCTCCGTGCAACATGAGCTGAATCAAGGCTGAAAGTCGCGTGAACTGAGAGGTTTGGTACTGATGCCTAGCAAAATGGGGAAGCTTCAACTGGCGATTCGTTTTCTACACCTGTGTTTGTCCAGAGCTTGGCGGTTGAGTCAGCCGATGCTGTTGCCAGCGATAAAACATCGCCGGATGTCTCCTGGGTTGAGTGTGGATGCCAAGCAGCCCCAGTGCATCGCTCGTCGTGACATTGAAATTCAACTTTTAGTTTGCATTCGGCAGCCGACCATACTTTCGCAACGCCACTCCATCCTGTTGTTATGCAGAAGAAAAAATAACATTTCATATTCACAGATTCCGTTTTTCTTTTGCACTTCCAGAGGGTTTTTTGGGGGCACAGCTCCAAACTTTGACCAGAAATTCCCCAGGTGCCTTTTTCACAACATCAAGCCACTTCCAGGAAAATTGATTTTAAGAGTGGGGACCTGGGGATGGAGAATTTATTCGCACCTGCTGTCAAAATCAGTGATGAGTCTGGCGAGTACACGCAGCAATTGACTGGCCGTGCATCTGCGATTTCACTGCTTTCGCTCATCATCGAGTTCAATCCTAACGACTTGATCTGGCTTGCAGCATCTGTCTGACATAGACCACCCACGCAATTCAAAACAAACAGTACAAAGCACAACCAACATGCTCGCTCTGCAACGATTCGCACATGGTTTCTTCCACAACTCCAAAGAATTGTGGAGGCACCTCATCAGGGGCTTCTAGATTTAAAAGACATTGCATCTTAATTTCAGCCATAAACTCACCTCTTCCCCTGTTTCTCGCTTTCTCTTAGCAGTTGCAATTCTGGATTTTCCTCTGACCAGCGACCACTGAGCGATTTCTTGCCTGGCCGACATCAACTCCTCGACTCCCTCGGTGTAGAACACCTCCTTTTGATCTTTTTGAACCTCAATCAACATTTCCTGACCGCTTTCCCCATGTGCTGCAGACAGAGGCACATCTCGCTCGGCCACTATTCTTTTCAGCCGTTCTCGCCTTTCCATCTGCACACCACTAAAAACTCAGGTTTAGGAGGGCCGCTTTTCTTTTCTTTTTCTTTTTTTGGGGGGGGAGGTGGGGGGAAAGGGAGATGGTGCTTTTCTCACAAAGTTGGAGAAAAAAAATGGATTACTTCCAGGTGAAGGACATTCATACAACAATCCAAATCATATTCTCAAATTTAAATTTCAGTTTAGCAGTTTTTCTGCATCCGACATTTTCGACATTATTTTGTTCTATTTGTTGTGATGTTATGTAATGGATGGCTTGCCTCTCTTTCACCAAACAGAGTGATCGGCTCCCCTAGATTTCTCAGCACTTGCTTCACTTGTGCTGAGTCGGTGGGGACCACGGTGGATTGAATTTTTCTTCGCATTTCAAAGTCTTTTAGAATTTGCTCCTGCCTCTCTTTTGCCACTCTGCTTGTCTGCAATCCAAAATTTCGGTGGCGGAGGAAATCACACACAAAAAAGATTATAGAACAATAACAATGGAAAAAATATAAGTCTGAGGGAAAAAAATGTCCTGTTCACAGTAACATATTATTTAGTGTAATTAATGATGTGCATCTATTGATTTTGTCAGATATAGATTGGCCACTGCAGCAATTTATGGGAGGGGGGAAGCCTGCATCTGGCTGGTGCCAGTGGCTTCACAAAAAACTCTGACATTAGATAAAACATATCTGCTGATTAATTATCTATTAATCGCATGCTTGAAGGCAAAATAAATCAAAGGAAAAATATTGGAGATAATAGTTTGGATGTACATTTTTGCCTCTGCATCTAAACAATAACCAGACACCACTTCTCAAACTTGTCCATCGTTTTGCTGATCGTTTCCTTTTTTTTCGGCCCTCGGAATTTTTTTCATCGAACCTGAGGCAGCTGCAAAGTTTCCAAAGGATCCGCCATATCGGTTCGGCGAACCGCCTTCGCGCCTTGAGCAGCCATCTTTGCTCAACTTCGCTTTCTACCACCTCGCTGTCTATCGAGAATATTTCCCTTGACGACCTTGGCCACGAGAACCAAAAGAAATGAGATTGGACGGCCCAAGATGGTCTGGCGATCCAGGCACTTCGTACGTGGATGGGAAAACTTGTTAAAATGTGGAAGAAAAAGATGATGACAATCACTTCCATTAAATTGCTATCTTCTGCGAGTTCCAAGCAGTGTATTTTTTTTCAATTTAAAGTGGCCCTAAATTTGGCCATTTCATCTAGTTGTGACCCTCTTGTGGCCCCAATTTTGTCCTGAAAAAATAGAATGTGGCCCAACTTCAAAAACAGAAATTACCATAAAATTGGTAAACAAGGAAACAAGGATTACAAGGCTTGGTGTTTATATAGCACTTACTAAATGTTGTTGGTTTTGATTTTTGTGGAAACTCGATTTATTTCTTGGATGTGGGCCAGGCCTTACAAACTTTGGGTGAATGTGATCCTTTTGTGGCCCCAAAAATCATCTTGTAATAAAATGTTTTGGCCCTTTTGTGGACCCCAAATCTGCCATTCTGATTTTTGGCTAAAAGACATTCTGATTGAGTTTTGGTGGTCGGGAAAAGGTGTTCTCTGCGAACTTTTGTTTTTCGGTGACACCCATTAACCAAGACGACACTAGTGACATCTGCTTTTTGAAAAACGGCTTCAAGAAACTGTCCTAGTTATGAATGTCAATTGTGGGACAGTAGCCGAGCCACCACAGTTGCTTCGTCTGACTCTTTTCGTTGAGAGCTGTTCGTATTGTTGGGGGCACTGTGCGCCGTATTGATGCCTCCATGAATCGAATGGCGTTGACTGCCTTCTTGTGTTGTTTTTGTTGCACATTTTGCAGCAGAAATCCACTTATCTTTTTAAAGGAGTAAAATACACTCGAAACAAAACTAGGCTGAACAAGGCGAGAGCGTTTTGACAAGTGAATAGCCACGATGGAATTCCTAGATTGTCAAGTTAGTCGGTAAGAGCTGCGATGGGATTGAAGTATCAGGTTCTGGTCTCAAAGACATGTGAGTTACAGCAAAGTGTTGTCTATTGGGCGCAATAAGGATTCAAATTTGAATCCTTATTGGAGACTTTTAAAAGTCTTCAACAATTGTGAAGATAATACTTGCTTTTCCATTGAAGGTTTAATAGCGGTGTTCTTATTTAGTGTGCGGAGTCAAGGTCGGTTCTTCCCTCAAGAGCACGACGAGCATTGCAATGCCAATTGGCCACCACAAACGCATCTGCAAACCTCCAGCCACCAGCTCGCCGTTTGCGCCACAACCAATTAAGCAATCGTTCAACTCTGTTATCCCTCGCCGTTCCACTTTTCACCCTCACAGGGGTAAAAAAAAAAGGAGCTATCATCTCCACTCTGGACTGCTCACTTTCACTTTCTTCTACACCGTTACAAAACGTCGATTCCACGTCACTGTCTTCTCTGTTCCAGGAAAACCCAGTCCGTTCATTCAATCTCAACACAGCGTGGTGCTTCATTTCCTTGGCAGGTGGCAAGCGCAAGCAAAACAGGACATGTTGGTGAGTACCTCCAGCTCCACCGAAATCGAATCCCTCTGTTGATCCATTTGATCGAAATCATGTGGCGTTTCGCATGCTTGACAGAAACTGGGGAAAGCATATAACGGAACTTTGTGGAACTTTGGACAAATCTTCGTGTAAAAGCGGTTAGTTCACAACACCCTCCCTTCCAGCCCACCTCTGGACTACACGTACTGACCATGTACGGGACTACGATTCAGTTCTCCACCCCATTCTCCCTTCGAAGGGAGAGAACTCCCTCCAGCAGTTCACCAGCGAATGAGATTTTCCACGCGCGCGCGTCCCGTGAGTTCTCCAACATACACTTGACGTAATCTTCGGAGTTGAGGTCTTTTTTTTCACCAATCAGCATGGCAGTGCATTGCTGTTGCCTTCAACAACGAGATGCGGTAGACACAGAACAATCGAACGCACCCTTTCAACACACATCGATTGCGCTCAGCACACTAAGTGACTCGGCAGCAACTTGGATGGACGACGAAACTTTGAGCAACGGCAACGAAAAGCGAGACGAGATCATAACAATGCACGCCAACCGTCCACTGCGGTGGATCACTTGGTTTGGTGAGATGCCAATCTGCTCTCACACTTATCATTGAAGCCGATCAAGAATGTCAAACGCGTCCGTCACGTGGGACATGCCCCAAGGGTGTACCGGGCGAGGTCTGGCTGCTATTCCATCGCCAGACTCGGCTTGCCACAATTGGCGCGCGCGTGTGTCTCCATTCTGTCTTGCCGATCACGCCTGCACGGCGTCGTCGTCAGGTGGCGTTGGATTCTATTGGGCGATACTGGTGGAAGTGCGCGGAAATAAGAGGTAGGCCTGTCGAGCGAGGGCTCCGTCTTGTTTTACGGTACTGCTGAAAACCCGGGAGAGCTGCCCGCGGCAGGCGTCCAGCGGGCGTCCCTTCACGCGCGAGAGAACAAGCGCGGTTTTGTGTTCGTTTTTGATGCCAAAGACGGCTACTCGACGATCGGTTGTCCTGGTTTCCTGATCGTTCCACAGAAAGTGGACTTGCGTCGCGTTTACTACTCGTCCAGTTGTCGAAAGGGCGCCTGGAGGGGAGAGGTCTTGGGAAAAGGTGTCCGCAACTGCTCTCGACTTACGTTTAGTAACAGACCTCATGGACGCGTCGCCGTCGTGGAAGGGGTTGATCCGGTCCTGCTGGTTTTGCACCATCGCGTTTCTTGCGTATATTCTATTCGTACTCGTCTTTTGATTGCTTGCAGCATGTTTTGTCGAGAAAAGAGTCGTTTTCTGCGGTGCCTGTGGTTCTGAGGCCCACAGGTTCCGAAAGCTGTGGAAAGGGGGTTGACGAAGGACCGATAGTAAAGTCGGTTTTGACACGTCACCCCGAAACCAACCGAAAAAAATACGTTGGAGGAGTATTACTCCTGTGGAGTGGATCGAAAATCACGATTTCGTCGTTCTTTTGCAGGACCTTTGCATGGTGAACTTGGCTCACAGTCCACCTTATGTAAAGCAAGTCTCATCGCTCTTATTGCCAGAGGAAAGGCTGGGAAACCATGCACAAATTCCTGTGTCTGTGTCGAGGCAAGCATGCCGTGGACACCAGGTCGATCGATTTTGGAGAGGGTGCTATTCAGCCGACATATCTACCCGGACCGCATCCGACGAGTCTAGCAGAATTGGTGCATGAAGAGTCGGTCCAAGGGAGGTTTCCAGATGGCACAATGCTCTCTCATGAAAAACCCGAAAGGGGGAGGGGTGTGAACTGTGGGATCAAAGAGGACCGACGAAGTAAGGTAGGCACCGGACGATCTCAACGTCGCCGAACGGTTGGCCACTCTGGTGCAAGGTCCTCTGAAAAATTAGACCAGGAGATGAATGCCCGTCGGAGTAGACATCCATCTCGATCCCGAGGAGCAAGTGGTGGCAGTCAAAATCAGAATCATATGATACCGCTTTCCAGTGATGAGTTTCTAGTGTCGGATGCTGATCTGTACCTCCTTCCACAGAACCGGGATGGGGGTCACGGTGTGCATGGGAAAAACTTGGCGTCGTTTGACATGGCCATCAGCTCAGATTCTTCGCAAGGGTTAACGTCGGCGTTGGTGGATTGGAGGAGCTCCGATGATCTGTCTGACACAAGCTGCAGTGGGCGAGCGCTCACATCGATGGGGAACCAATCGGATATGTCTTCCATGAGGCACAGTGCAGCTTCTCGGCGGGTTGGAAAAAGATCAATGGCATCGACCGACCCCCAATTGTCTGTATCATCATTGCTATCAGACAATCATACGCACTGGCACAAGGCGCGGGAAGCCGATGGATCGACGCAGGGAGTCCCAGCTTTGGATCTCAGTCGCGTGAGGAGGACAGGCAGTTATTGCTCCAAGGTTATGGGTGGAACCTCAGTTGTGACAGGTCTTAGTGTCAGTGTCAATGACACCCCCAGGCATCTCCAACAATGGCAGATCGATTTGAATTTGCGCTGGGTTGGGGAGGATGACGATGACCTGGTTGCTGAGGTTCGTCTGACGGATGATCCCACTCCAAGGGCACCAGGCATTGGCCCGATCACCAGCGACCAAAATCCTCCAGTTCTCTCGACCAGACAGAATGTGGGATCTGAGGCTTTTTATGGCGATGGGAGGGTGACTCCGAGGGCTGGCAGTGTTCCCAAGGGGATTATGGATGTAGTCGATCGCTTCCTGTTTGCACTGCAAACTCCAGCTCCTCATAAACACCCCACCCCGGAGACCAGAAAACCTCTGAGGCCCAGTCCACAACGGCAAAACAAGGTACTGGATCCTGCGTCAGCCCCACACGAACTCCAGGATGATATTGCAGATGTGGAGGCGATGAGAATTGTGATGGGACAGGGTGGTAGGGAGGGTGCTTCTCACAATAGGCAACCAAGTTCTCTGCGGAGAAAAGTGGTTTTGGATGATATGAAATCCCAGTTGGGACGACTGGGGGATCTGTTGACGTCCGGTGAGCTCCCTAGATTTTCAGACGATGCTGCAAATCCCTGCCCATTGGACCTTGAAAAGGCTATTTTGGAGGATGTAAGACTGGAGGTCATGCGACTGGAGGAGGAGCTCGTGCGGGTTGAAAAGGGAAAAAGCGCTGCTGCTGGCCAAAAAGGTGGTGACAAAGGCTTGAAGAATATTCCAGGGAACGCCTCAGTTTCATCTGTGGGACACCGTGGGGGTAAGTGAAGCTGCAAAGTGTTCCCAGTAGTGTGCAGTAATGTGGGTCAGTCATATAACTGAGTCTGGAGATCTGTTGGAAAAACGCGGTGTATGCAAACCTGAAGCACGGGGTGGTGTCCAGTGTAGGTTTCCTGAATAAAGACAGCACTCAGTCGAGGTTTGAGGTGCATCCTCGACCGACAGGTTGTCGTGAGGGTGAGAGAAATGGCTTGCGGCCTCGCAGGATCTCAAAACAGAAGTCGGGCAAAATTCCAGCTGGAGCCTCGAGACTCCCCAAGCGGTCTGCGGCCCTGTAGCCAAGAAAGCAAGTGTACACCAGGACGGGAATGGACTCACGAATTGGTTTGGAAGTGGTAGATCACACGTGTGACGTATGGGTGGCCATCCCATCATACGATATCCCAGTATCGTGAGCTTCGGGGGTGACTCTGCAGGGTTTAAAAGGGGGGGGAGGAGGAAGGGGTGGTTGAGGGGTTAAGGTTTGAATGCAAAACCGGGTACAAACGTTATTTTAGCTGCTGGTGTGGACTTGTATTGCTCTGTTCCTGTCTAGCGCCCATTTGTTTTGTCCTTTTTATAATGATTTAAGTCGGAAACAAAAAAAACAAAAAACACCATGGAAAAATGATTATTATTGTAGGGGGGGCAGTGCAGGTCGGTGAGTGCCTGGCCATCATTCGGTGGGTTGTCGATCTCTCTGCTTTCGTTCCCAATTGGTAGGATCAGTTCGTTTTCCAAATAATTGCTGTTCACCCACCATAGTTGCGTGTTCAGCATCTTCATTTATGTGATGCAAATCCTGGCCATTGAGGAATGTTCATTTTGCGGAGCCTGCATTCACAGTTTTCAAGGATAAAAAAAACAAAAAAAGCAAGAAAAAGAACCCACAAGGGAGTTGAATCTATTCTTTCCTCCTCGCTCGAGTGGAAAGGAGGGAGATTGAAAAGAAAAGGGGGAAAAAAGAAAAAAATCTACAAAAAAAATGGAATATTTGAAACGACATAATGAATGCTCTGGAGTTGCTTTTTTTTGGAGCAGGCCATCCCTGATTGAATATGAAATTCTAGGGGAAGGGGTTGAGAGTTGTTGGAAAAGAAATCAAAAAATTGGGAAGATCAGATGAGCGTCGACGTGGTGGTCTGAGGGCTTTAAAAAAAAAAAAAAAACGAAAACATTGCCAATGAGCGCTGGATTGGGAGAGTTAGGGCGAGTGGATATTGCTCTGCATTTCACACTCACCCAACAGGTCGAAAAAATGACCAGGTGAGGGAGGGCGTGGAAATGGAGTAGTTTGGAACCGGATTGGGTGGTGTTTTTTGGGTGGGTATTGTTGAATTGGGGAAGTTTAAGGGGGGGGGAAGGGGGGGGGGTATGGATTGATTGGGGGGTGTATTGTTGTGGGAGCAGTTAGTGGAGCGTCAGAAATTGTATTGGTGGTTAAAAACCCAAGAGCTGCCGTGTCTAGATAGCGAATAAGGGGTAGCCAATAGAATGTCTTCAAGAATCTATTATGACATTAATTTGTTTGCACCTTGGCACTCTGGTGTTTCTCCCTAATGTTTGGAAGGGGGAAATTTTTGCACTTTTCAAGAAATTCTCATGTCTTTTTTTTTTTTTTGCTTTTTCCTCAGTAAGCGCATATGTATTGGATTTTTTTGAGGGGGAGGAGGGACATGAATACATTTCTGGTTATTTGCATTTCTGCTCTATTTGCCATCTGGTCTCGGGTGGTAAAATGATTGATGTGAAAGTGACTGGATGAAAGACGTCAGCAGCTCTTTGAGCCTTGTTATAAATCGGAGGTCCATGTGGATGGTTCCTTTCTTACAATCTGTGCTCTTCATTGTGTTTTTTTATTTTCCTGCATTGGTTTGATTGTATTCTTATGACATTCTGCATCATATGGGCCACAGCACGGTCAATGGCCTCATGTTGGCTGTGGAAAAAAAATACTCCTTTCTGACGGTGGGAACTTTTTTTGTCTTCTTGGGTTTACTCTGGGGATGTAACATTGATGTCGATACTTAACGCCTTAAATATCGTACCCTGCTCTCCAAGCGGACATTTCTTGGGGGTTCACAGAAAAAATTTAAGGTTTTGGCCGCTCCTTCTTCCAAGGTGAAGGGGGTCGGATCTCAATTGACGATCGTGATGCACACTGGGGATATCTATTGATTGTGGGGACCCCCCCCCAAATGCTTGGAGGATATGGGGTCCTATTCCTGATGGATCTATGATATCGCTTTGACAAATCTCTCTTCGCCTTGGTAGTCATCTGTCCTCCTACTGCACAGAATGTCCATGTTTTACAAGCACAGCAACTGTTGAATTGTTGGTAATCATTACTGTGGGGATTGATTGAGAAAGACATGGATTGTCTGGGGGGGGGGGGGTTCTGACAATCTCCTCTGTGCAGTGATCACGAACCAGAACCCTCTTCACTTGAGGTAAAGTATTCCTGGTGTTGTGTTGTTGGACCCTATATTTATTGTCCAGAGATCCCAAAGGAAATCAACCCTTTAAAAAAACACTATGAAACGCTGGGGATGCAATATGAAAGAAAATCAATTCATAGAACTGCATAGGAAAAGAGGTATTTTGAAATTAAAGCCAAACCAAAAAAACCATGCCAAGAAGGTGCTGACTTTGGGAAACAGGGTGTTGCTGGCCTGAAGAAATGTTGGGGTGGATTGCTCAAAAATCTCGGATAGACCTCCACAGTCAATTAACCCTCTTGGCCTGCTGCCAGCATCAATTTGGGAGGGTTCATTGATACATGGAATCGTGATGATTGAAAGGGCAGTGCATCGGATCAAGACGAAGAGAGGCCAAAACGCGTATTCAAATGTTTGATTTTATTGATTCTCAATTTTTGGAAGAAAACACCCGAATGCATACAAAGTCTGTCCATCACAGGAAAGCCACACGCCATCGCTCATAGTCGACATTCCCAGGAAAAAGTGCTTGGCTTCCTAACTACACCAACTTCTCTGCTGACTGTGCCAGCTCATAGTTCTCCCTTCACTAGATAATTTCCCCATTCCTCTCAGACGACAAAAACACATTCTTGGGTGTCCTGGCTGACTCCCCTTATTCCATCCAATCCACAAAACTTCATTGTAATGTCCAGAATCCAATCAATGCAAGATAGAACTCTCAAAAGAGCACAGTATTTTTTCCAGGTCACCTGAGTTGACTCGATTGTCAGCCAGTTTCCTGTACAGTTTTGTGAAAAAAACACCCGAAGTGAACCCTCTCGTGAATTTTTTCTCCCCTCCTTCCCTTGTTTCACAAAACCCGTTTCGTATTGCATAGTGCTCAGAGTCTTAAAAACTTTTTACACTGCCATATGGCCCCTGTCTGTTTAACATGCTGATGGAAATCCATCTGGAAATGTTCGACTGAACTGAACTAAACAAATTCATCCAGGCCATATCTTTTTTCTCAAGTTGTTTGTTTTTCCCCTTGCATTTGTACATCAAGAAAAGAAAACCATGGCTTCCCCACACCCCTCATGCTTGATAAATTTTTTTAATTCTTGGTGATGGTTTTTCTCAAACCAAGAAATGTGCACTTGTCACTTACTCAAAACGGAGTGGCATTCCCTTGCTGAGATACATATACATAAAATAAAAAGTTATCCCCCAACCCCCAAAGAAAACCAAAACACCCACCCCCACCCAACATACAAAATCAAACAAACATGCAAGAACAAAGAATAGAAAGGGCAGGGAAAGTTGCTTCGTAAGGAACCAAAAAAAATAAGGTTAATCAATCCCTGAATCTCTCCCATCCACAGTAGCATTCAATCAACTTGCAAATAAACAAAGCAAAAAAACCATCAAGGCCATTATTATTCATTTCCCCACCCCTTACAAAAACCGCTGTTTTCCTTCTGTCCACTAGGTTTGCTTAAACAAGCCAAAAAAACACAAAAGCGACAAAAAAATGAACCCCTGAAAAATGATATAATTTTGTAAACCACATTATAAAACAAAGGAAACCATGCTAGTTACCGAAGCAATTTAAGCGCATTGATTCTCATCATAAAAAACCACACACAAATAAAACCCCACCAAATCGACATAGTAGTATCCTATGAATGCCGTTCTTTATTCGACTTTTTACACATTTCCACCACAGAAAATAAGTGTTTCTGCTTTCGTCGTATTCTTATCCTAGCCCCTTCCCCCAAAATACACAAAAGAAACACATTAATCCTGCCCATTTTTTCTCAAATTCAGTACCAAATATTCATCTAGTATTGACCAGAAGGAATGCCTCTTGCCTAATTAGCCACTATACCCAAAAAATAACCCCATGGTCTATTCCACCCGTCAAACATCCCCTGACATTTCGAATTAAGATGAAAAAGCGAATAAGCTAACAGTCGCAACACATCCTTTTCGGCAGTACAAGTATCATAAGTCATACTTGTAGCATCATTGCTGACTATGGACTAAGATCCGATATCCAAAAACCAACTAACATTGCTGAATGTTTGGTTAATGTTGGTTTTCCAAAGCTTCTTTCTTTTATATATATATTCCACACAGTAATGAATCTCCTTGCTTCGTTTAAAAAAAAAAAAAGCGATTCGGCAACACACAAAAAGATAATCCGCATGATTTCCACTCTCAAAAACGCGACTTGCCCTCCCTCCTCCCCCCCCCAAAAAAAAAGAAAAAGAAAAAAATGAGAATTGTTTAACCCCCTTACTTGACCAAAACTTTTTTTTAAAGCCCTTTTTTTTTCCTTTTCTTTTTTCGACAGTGCAGTTCAAATGTAGTTCTCGAATTTCTCTGAACCCTGATCCGACCCCTTTCGGTTTGTTTTCTGCTTTCTTATTTTTATTTCTTTTCTTTCCTTTTAGTGTTCTTTCAAATCTTTTTCGACAGTCATACCAATGATGAATCCCTCGAAACGCTGTACAAAACCTCCCCATGGTGGTCATTCTCATTTTCCTCCCCTTTAACAGAACCGACTTGACATTGCAGACAGGGACCTTGGGGAAATCTATTAAATGGTTCAGAATCCACTTCGTACGTGGATATGGTCGTTACGGCGGAGGTCAAATCGTTGGGGGAAAAGTGAATGGTGTTCCACCTTGGGTCTCCGGGGTGAACAGCATCCCAATCAATCTCTAGGCACGAATTCAGGTAGGTGGGGTCGACATCATCCCATTCTCGTGGGCCTGATGGCAAAAAAAAAAAAGATAACAAAAATTTATCGAACGCCTCGACTTGTTTGGCAGAAGAATCATCAAGTTTTTTCAATTCTGTTTTTTCAAATCTAAAATCCAAAATTAAGCGGAAGCTCCACGGAAGCTGCTCAGATGATTGACTACGGCTTTCACCCCCTCCCCAAAGCATTTGATATACATATATATATATATATATATATATATATATATCTTTTTTTTCCATAAAATTTGCAATAGGTGCGAATACGATCCTTTACAAACTCGAGAATTAGACTCCGGTGCGTTTCCCACTCACAGTGCTGTAATTCTAAAACACATGCTTTTCGCTGAAAGGTCTCTCCTTATATAAGCAAAAACATCTCCGACCAGGATATACATTGTTCATTCGTTTCATGAGTTCAATCAAAATCAGTTCACTCGTCTTGACAGGATACACTGCACACGGGAACCCTTCCACCCACCCACCCGCCCCCAGAAAAAAGAAGAAGAAAACCCACCCATCGCAACTTTAACCCACCATGTGACCCATAATATTGCACAAAAGTAACAACTAAGACACCCAATGATCGGAATCTGGTTTTTTTTTTCCCCTCGCCAATTTCGGCACCCCATTATTCTAGTCGATTCAAACAATTGGAAACCAACCCAATCCTACACAATGACCACATCGCCATTCAAAATTCCATCGTGAAAAAAAAAAAAGAAATCGAAAAAAAAAAGATCCCGGAAAAAAAAACACGCCCGTTTCTCGTTGTAAAATTGCTCTTCGTTTTTTTTCTCTCTCTCTCTGTCTTTTTTGGAGTGGTTTCTCTCCTCAAAGAATATCACCTTTCTTTGCGTTGGAATCCGACATTTCAACGTCAGGAATATTTAGCACGTGGTGATTTCTGTTGGTTTGTTCAGGAAAGATGACAGGACTGATTTTTCCAGATCCGCGCTCTTCAGGTGACCCTCTCATACGATCTGGACTGTTCCATGGCGAGGGGGGGTTGGGCTCCATATCCCTACCAATCACCTGTTCCCTGCCAGACATACCTCTACAACAACAAAAACCACCAGAAGATTCCCCCCATGAATATCTGAATTTATGTCAGGTTCGCAGTCAGACCCACCTCTGCAGTAGGAAAGGGAGTATGCAAATATCTGAATCAGTGCAACTGGAGAGAATTATCGATGAGTTGGTTCGCTTTAAGATGAATTGCAAAGAAAAAACCATTGAGAAGATTTTTTTTGGGGGGGGGAAGGCATGGGGTCACACCTTTGCTGTTCGTAAGAATCAGAAGGTGTGGTGGTTTTCCCCGAGCTTCGCCAATTTTTCCACTGGAGCTCCATAAAATTCATCCCGGTGCTTTCGGTCCTCAAGGGTGCTTCCCTGGCAGGGTTCATCCCACAAACACTCGCACACCAAAGCTGACCGCTGTCTTCTCCCCCTGCTTGATCCTGGGGCGTCGGTGTTGAGCTGTTGATGCAATCCCAGATCACAGGGCTTCCTTCTGAAGACGGGCTGGTGGATAAATGACGAGGGGTGTTGGTTGGTGTTGTGGAGCTCAGGACTGACTTTGAGCATGACTGCATCCAATCTTCTGTTGGAGGCTGTTGGTATGACTCACATGGGGACGGCACCAAGAGGCGAGAAAATGGGGCTGACAAATGCCGCTGGACTTCGTAGATTATGCCTATCCACCATGAAAGACGAGCACATTCAGCCCACCACACAGACTAACATGGGCAAGTCGGCGGAATCAACTAGTTATGATAGATTTGAGTAGCAAATTACCTTGGAGCCGCCCTATGACATGCACAAATGTGGGCCTTCTGAGGTGATTCTCCCGCCAGCAATCCTCGATCAACGCTGACATTCCTCTCGGGACATTGTTTGGCATGGCCGGCCTACTGCCTGCCACCACCCCCAGGATTATGTCATGGTGACCCTGCCCTTTGAAAGGAATATTCCCAGACAGCATCTCCCAGAGCATTATTCCGAAACTGTACACATCGGCGGCGGGGCCCAGGATTCCGTCACGAAGAAGTTCTGGAGGCATGTGGGTGATCGTTCCCAAGGTGGCTGTCTGAAGGAAGGTGTTTATGGGGACTGTTCGGCTCAATCCAAAGTCACTGATCTACGCATTATCATTCACAGCACAACTGCTGTCACGAAAATATTGATGCATGAATTTTCTAACATCATTTCTTCACTCTATGGATATTTTTTTAAAATGGAAACCTCCAAGAAAAGGACCAAAATATGTCCAAATTGGGAAGAAAAAAACTATTCAAAAATTTGACCGGATAAAAAAAAAAGTGTTGAGGAAAATACCTTGCATATGAAGCCTCGCTCATCTTCAGCAAGCTCCTTCCTCAGAACATTTTCAGGTTTCAAATCTCCATGTACGATTCCTTGGGCATGCAAGTAGCGCATGGCTGAAGCCACATCCAAGGCAGACCGTAGAATGACATTCAAATCTGGAACCCCTTTCAAACCACTTCGGAAAAACTCCCCTTTATGGATGGCCTCAAACAGATTGCCCTTCTCACAGTACTCCATGACGATCAGAGTGCACATAGCCTCCTCTCGACCTGAGAAAAAAAAAATCAAGAATCAAGAATCGAAAAATCATTTTTCTTTCTTGATCTGCAGATAGGAAGGGGGGCGTTACTCCAACCACCCCCAATAAATAAACGACCCAGAAAAATACATGTAGATGGACAAAAAAATGTCGTAAAGCAAACTTTATCCATTCCTCCTTGTCTACAATTGACCTGCTCTGAACTTACTTTTTCCAACCAAGTAAAACACTTCATCAGGAAAAAACAGAAACCGCATCCACTCCCACCTTGGCTGGAGTTTTCTTCAGGGACGCTTTGGTTTTCGGGGGCTTTGCCATTACTTGATGATCCCTCTGGCCCTACACTGATGGTCGGTGAGCTTCGCAAACTGCTGTTCAGGCACACCGCGTCGATCGGCACTACTTTGCTACAGTAGGTCATCACAATGTAAGGATGCGCCAAGTGTTCGTGGAGTTTGACTTCGGCCAATTCCCCTGTGGCGTGGGCCATCACCCGCTGACTGTGCTCCACTATCTTGATGGCTGCAATCCTACCCTTTTGTTTTTGGAAAAAAAAGAGGTTTCGCAAGAATCTGATCAAGAATAGACGTGAAAGGTTTGAAATGAATGATGACCAAATGGGTGGGTGGCATGTAAGGATTGGACCCAAAATGCTGGAGAACGCAAACCTGGTAAGTGCCTTCGTACACGCTGCTGAATCCCCCTCTTCCCAGAAGTTTGGTCAGATCCACTCGCACTTCATTGAAAGATAGGGCATTCCCACTGATCTCCACGACATCATCATCAGGTTCGACATCTGCCTGATCTGCCTCAACCGCGTCGATATTTTCATGGGCTCCCCCATCGCTTTCCAAAGGTCTGACACTCGCACGGTGACTGTCAATGCCTCGTAACCCATGGAATCGACCCGCCATTTTACGCCTTGATTTCACCAGCAGAGCCACCACAGTCCCCATCACTAAACACACCGCCGTGGAAATAGATATCACCAAAACGGCCACAAGCATGGGAATGTGGGACCCCTTGCTTGGATCTTGGCTGAGGATGACCACAGTCGGGTTGGATCGACACATTTCGATCGAGTTATCCATGAAATACATGAAGGCAGAGTGCATGCCGGTGCCGACATTGCAGGAAAGCATGGTTGCACACATGTGGTAGATTCCGCCCGAAGCAAACTCTCCTTCCAGCCACTTGATATAGGCACCTTCGCTCTGGGTATCTTCAGGACTGAAATCGCCGACCTCCAGGGCCTCTATGCCGTCCACTCCCAGGTTGATTCTGTCCTGCTCCTCATTCGGTCGCTGGTCGATGTACACCTGTATTTCAGATATGAAACACTTTGCAAGAACAGCCAGACTCCGCATTTCCACTGAATGATAAATCCATCCCTCACTCGTTTTTCTTCTTGTTCTAAGTTTCAAATGTAAGTATTATGTTCAGGTCAAATGCTTCATGCAGCCGATGGCCAAAGGACCCCCGATTCCGTATCAAGTTCCCAACAACTACTATCATTTCTTGGTTCACAGATTGCCACTTCAATCGGCAATTCTATCTCAATGCGGAGGGTTTGCGACGCCAAGTGGACAGTGCATTACAGAGCATTGGGAAGCAGGGTGCTTTCCTAACAAGCAGTGTTGGGTTTGACAAAAGTGGCAGGTCACACCTGTGTCGGTCCCATCATGCAATTCTGGCAACACATCCAAACACCAACAAAATCCACGGTACCGTTCCGCTCGACCTTCAGGGCAGGGAGTGGCTGAGTTCCCTCCAAATTCTGCTGACTTGTGTCTTGAGGCACCGTGCTCACCAGGCTCAGAGTTTCAAATTTCAACTTGGCTGTGGGTGCCACAACGATCCCTTCATGGACATCGCCAAAATCGATGTTGGGGACTGGGTGAGGCTGCGTTCTGATGCCCAGAATTGCCCTTGCCGTTTTGATCACCACTGGAGGTCCCCAGGCTTTGCTGCTGCAAAAAATGTCGTGTGGAACGAGGATGTCTGTGGGGGGCCATGTTTGCTCGAGGGCTCTTTTCAATTCGGCGCAGTTGGAAATTGCCACCAGTTTGTGGGGTTTGGTATGTGTTCCAGGGAGGATGGCATTCGCCGGTCGAAGAATCACAAGGAGGAGGTACACAATTGCTAGGCCATGTAGGGCACCCATTACAGCAAATGAGGCGAGAAGAACCTGCAGAAAAGGTGGGGTTGTGACTCAGAAATGTACAGACCGAGGGTTTCCAACAACATTTTTCCGTTTGGTGGAGAGATCGTGTGCGCGGCAGATCATTGTCGAGGGGGAGAAAGCGACCAATCAATTGGCAGGGGGAAAACTCGTCCGTGTCAGGAGCTGCCCAAACGTGACGGCTCAAACAGGTTAGGCATGGAGGCGAGTTGCAATTCCGTTTGAAATTCTCGAGGAACTAAACGAGCTGAGCTCGTGATCGATCAAACACGATTCACCTACTGCCCCCACCGCCGCCACTGCATGAGGGCGAAGAAGTCAACCCTGCAACGCCAGGCACCCAACTACGATTGCGAGACTCTTTTGTCACTCCTACACACCCACCAGTCCTCGCTGTATCCCTGCGTCGATTCGCTCGTATGAATGCTAGCTATTGACGGCAGTTTCGTTCCTGATTCAATCGCATCCAACCCCTGCCCCCGACCCTGTGCCGGCGAAACTGGCATAAGTTGCACCTCGGCCTCGCTCCTTTATCGAGAGAGGCAAGCTCAGCTTTTGATTGAGCAGTCAGACGCCCAGCCCCCCCCCCTCTGACGCTTCTCCTTGCCACCCCTGGACGGTCAAATCAAGGAAAGTTCCGACAGGGGTGGGGGCGCATGCGCCCGCGTTGCCAGTCGAGCCTGGGAGACAGACGTCGTCTTGAACACCCCAAAATCGAATCGTGCGAGTTCTGCGTCCGACTCTCAAAAATCCTTGTACAAATGTGGCCGGAGTCTGAAACGCTCACGGATCCATTGTTTTCCCCATCTTTTCCACCTCCTTGAGAGTAAAAACTGACGCCGCCCAAGACACGCTCGCTTTCGGCCCCGTCACCACAACGTGTTGGTTGAATCTATGGCTTCCCCGATGGTGGATGTCCGTCAGCTTTTGGGTCCCAGCCTCTGGAGAAACGCTGGCGAAGGGGAAGTGACAACCGTCTCAACAGCGACTGCGCTTAAGGATAACGTCGTTGGCGTATTCTTCACAAAAGACGGGTAGGGAGACGTTCCGCATTCACTGGCCAGCGCTTCGACGTCTTAGAACGTCGCGCGGTGGGATTTCGTGTATTTTGAAACCCAGCTTCGATGGAAAACGCCTGCGTCGATCTATTCGTTTGGATCTCCGAGCAGCCGTCAGTTTCGCGCATCAGCACGTATATTGTCACCCGTTATAGAGCGCGCGCAACAGTGCTCGGAATAGATCCCCGACGTCGACGGTTTGTCCGAGTGCTTCGAGGAAAAGAAGCCTGTGTTGTTTACTTCCCATTACACACAAAGACCGTAGGGAACAGCCACAGTGAAGGGGTTCTGGGACTTGCAGGAGTTCGTCCGACGAAGGGTTCGCTTGCACGCTGAAGGAAGCGTATCAGTCGCTGAAGACTAACAATGAACTGTTCGAAGTGGTCCATGTGGGGTTGAGCAACGATCCAGACGGATTCAAGGTGGGACGGCGAATTGGAGCGAAACGATGGAATGTTGGAAAAGGAGACTGCTGTTGAAATCATATCCCTTCATTTCACCATCCAAAATAGCTTCATATGTTGAGAAAGAAGGGAAGGGCAGAATTGGGGGGTGTGGTTCAACTTGATTAAGTGTGTCCGGGATCAGAGAAATAAATGCTGAAATGCACCTGAATAATGTGCTTT
Organism: Bryopsis sp. KO-2023; assembly: GCA_030272585.1. Lineage (NCBI taxonomy): Eukaryota > Viridiplantae > Chlorophyta > Ulvophyceae > Bryopsidales > Bryopsidaceae > Bryopsis > Bryopsis sp. KO-2023. The sequence continues at coordinate 5,724,326 of BSYQ01000007.1, read as the reverse complement.
TTTGGTGTTAATCAGAGGGAATTCGAAGGTATGCCATGGCTGTCGGTTCCCTTCGGAAAACAAGAGGAGGTCGTGAAAACTTTGGGGGTTCGTGAATTTCCATGCCTATCCATGATCAGACCGGACGGAGAGTTGCTGGCCAAAAATGCACGAGATACAGTCATCCACGATCCACAAGGGGACCAATTTCCTTGGCTGGAGACAACCGTCGATGTCAAGTAAGGGCTTAGCTGACATTATGGATTCAGACATAGCGGAGAAAACTTCATGCATGATATTTGGGTTCAGTCAAGATCCTGAGCAGTGTGAGAGGGGAAGAACCTGTTTCCTTGGTAGCTTGACTAACTAACTCTTTGACTAATCCTGACTGCTCTATTTCCTGCCAAGAATAACACTGTGTAAGCATTGTCTTCATATTTTGTTGCAGTTTTTTGTTAACGATGGCTGAACCATCGTGTGAACTGTGCTTGGGGATTTCTCAAGAACTGAGTGTGGTGTGTTGCTTTGCAGTGTTGGCATTGTGCATTGGCTCATAGTGTTCTTGGGATGGTTTTTTGTGTGGATGTTGCCAAGCACACTTGCGAATTAACTGAGGGGCCATCTTAGTAGATCTTTACTAAACAAATGCATGATTCTCAAATCCAACTAATTTTTTGTAAAAACCCAAATGTTTTGGGTGCACCCATCGAAACCCTGGACAAGCAGGGGGGGTGTTAGTTTTTGTGAGTGGAAAAAATGACGTTTGCATTCTGCCTTATGTTTCCTTTTCAAGTTTTTGAATTTCTGCATTTATGAAGCGATGCAGCATTTGTGGATCATTAGGTTAATTTCTTTCAATGAATTAGGTATCTACTTTCACCCCGCGGTATTTGTGTGTGTGTGCTGGCCGACAAAAGGAAGCCTCCAATCTCGATGTATCTTTTTTCGATAGACTTGTGAAAAAAATGGGGGAAGTGTAGAGAGAACTTTTCGAGTAACACCTGTTTGTTTACACTGTATCGTTTCAACCATTGTCTTCTTTCAACCATCGCCAAAAAACAAAAGTCCCGTCCAAAAAATACTCTTCGGCAGAGTGCAGAAGATGAGTCAAAAAATTAATGTGAAAACAGAAAACAGACATATAGCTTTTCCCTTCCCTTTCCCCCAAATGACCTTTCTGTTGATCTTTTTTTGGATGGAGTGACATCTGCTCTATGTTTGACCTCCCTCTCATGACTTACATGGCGAAACAAATGCATTGACCACTGGACTATCCCCAGCACCAGTGGAGGATGCCAACCCAGCCATTCCTAAACTAGCATCCCAAACACGACAACGGAGTTTTTCCGATTGCACAAACTCAATCCTAGAAATACCATCATCAATCCTGCATCCAGACACAACACTAACTTTCCCAGGAACCCAAACTCGGCCATCGGTCAACCCATCTGATGCTAAAAATACGGTTGCCAGGGCTCCCTCCGCGGTGCTGATAAACTTAGAGACCTTCAGAAATTCTTCACCAGTTTTTTTCGTGAGCTCCGTCAGGGAGGTTCCAGCAGGTGCAGCCATGCCCACCATGATTCCACTCCCTACGGAGGCCAATCTCTGGGACAGCTCGTTTGCAAACATGTAATTTATAGCCTTGGCTGCTGCGTAGGTAAGATACGGGGGCGACACCAGAAACGATGCTTTCGGGTCCGAATTCTGATATGCGACTGCTGGTACTCTCAACAAGCTTTCGACATCCCTTTCATTTGAACTGTCCATTGCGCAGGACCCCAAAACGACCACTTTTCCGTTCTCTGGCTCGATCAAATTCTTGTTCAGCATTTCATGCATCAATACAAAATGGCCCAAATGATTGATGGCCAGAGAGTTGGACACATTTCCCGCCTTGGAGGCCACTCCAAATTCTCCAAGCATCCCCACATTCAAGGTCACCACATCGAACAAACTTCCCCATGTCTGGAACTCACTTGAATCGCTCAGCCTAGTGGCAAAGGTTCGAATGCTACCGAAATCATCCAAAGCTAGCGGCACACAGGCCATTTTTCCTCTCAATTTCAAGGTTTCTCTGACAACTTGCATTTTAGTTGAGGCCGTATGACATCCCTCTTCAGTTCGGGAAGTGTAGAGCACATTGAACCCCAGCTTGGCCAAATGGAGTGTTGCGGACCAACCAAGCCCCCCAGAACCACCAGTCAGCAATATATTTTTGGCACCAGTGGTCGACCGATTCTTGCCCATCAAAAGACTTCTAGATTCTTCTTTCCACCTGACATCTAATCGAGATCCATCATGGCCTGCCGCTTGATCCACATGACTAATTTCCTCTGGTAAAATCGGTACCATCGAATCCAGCAGCTCCTGTGGACATTCTCGACTCATATTGGACTCCAATGACACGGAGCTTGCATTCAAACTGGCCATATTTGTGATCTGAGCGCTACCCTCCTTGGATGAATCCTTTGCAGAAACATCCACATCGGTTGGGAACTCTTTGGTGTCGTTTCGATCCCTCATGTCAGACTCGGCTCCCTTCTTAGACGTTGTGTTATGAGCTGAACGGGTAACCGAAACGGCTGATTCCTTTGTGAAACTCTCGTGTGCATGACTTAGGATCGACTCACTCCCTTTGGAATCGTGCAGCCCCTGTTTGAAATGCGGTAACACGACCTCTTGGGCCCCACCTTCAACATACACTCTCTGTGCAGATCGAAACACTGTCGCACCAGGAATCTTACCTTTCGTTCGTTTCAATCGGTCATAATTTTCCCGGCCATAGTACTTTTCCTCCCAATCGCTGAGATCAGCATCAGCGTAATTCCCATAGGACCCTTGACCAGACAGCGACATGGCTGCATAGTAAGACTCCGTCCAGTTTTTCAAGTAAGTCAGCACAACTGCATGATGATCGCCCCCTCGTTCCGTGAATGAAAATGGGTCCCACATGTATCCTTGAATGGAAGCCATGATTCCAGCTTTTCCGTGCTTCCATGCAGATATTGAATTTCTGTTTTTCCTCATGGCACCCCCCAAGTGCTCGAATAACACTTCTATGGTCATCTTTGCTCCATAATCGTTCTGGACAACAGGGATATCGCTAAACATGCACGCATGTCAGACCATTGTTTCACTGAGATGCAAAAGTGCAGCAATATCAAGGTGCATTCCATCCACACCACCACCAATAGAGTGATTCTAAGGTCCCCACAAGCTATGACTTGACCTGAAATATTTGACAACGCACTGACCTGAAGTATTTGACTGTCGCATCGACCATTTGCTCCGTGAATTCCTCAGACATTGTGCTCTTCCAAGTGATGTCCAGATAATCTCCCCCAAAATTATTCTCCCATGATGAAAAATTGTGCTTTTGCAGCCAGGGCTGGCCACTACGAACCATTTCTTTGCTGCGCCTCATAGCAAAAGATGTCACTGCTTGTTCCTTGCATTCATTTTTCGTCATTCTACACCAGACACACATCAGCCGTGGGAATTGTGCCCTTTCGAAGCTAACCACCCCGTCACTTTGACAGACACCTATCAAAACCGTACGAATAAACTCCAGCTACGAAAAAGTTTCAGCCAGAAATATGTTGGCCAAAAAAAGCTCCTTGGAATATATCCAGGTTCAAAATTGAAACACTATCAAGGATCAGGGCATGGAATTCCGTTCACTGAATCAAAATCTGGACAGCATGTGGGTTTATGTGAACCTTACTGGCAAGCATCTTGTTCTGTGATCAAGTCTGCTAGTCGATCCAGCAGCTGCTTGCTGGTGGATAGTGCCTCGTCGATGGGTCCATCGAAAAAGCCTGCCCAACACATCTCAACCTACTGGAAGCACAACCCCTCGTTTCAAACAAATAGAAGCCCAACGTTGATAGGCTAATCACCCATCCACATTGATTCCAGCTGCTGTTCCCCCAGTGCATCGCGCAAAAGCAGTCCTTACGCAATCTTACCTGGGGCTGGTCGCCTTGGTTTGCTTTGGGTGGCACCCGATTCATGAGCACGTCCATTGTCAGCCTATCATCCACTTTGACTTTCCCATTGATCATGTCACGAAGCAACTCAATGATGTTCCGAAAAGTGTGAGGAGCCCTCTTGAAGCAGAACAGCCCTGCAAAGTAAATCTCTTGGGCCGGATATGTTTGCAGCAAAACCTCGGTCACCACCCCAAAATTGCTTCCCCCAGCCCCTCGCAACGCCCACATCAAGTCAGGGTGGTTTTGATCATCAATCACCCCAATCGTCGCATTGGGGAAAACGATCCTGGCCTGAAGCATGTTATCCGAAACCAAACCCCTGCTTCGAGACATCCAACCAATGCCACCCCCCAGTGCGAGCCCGGCCACCCCCACTGTTGGGCAGCCCCCTCCGACAATCGACCGTCCAATTCCATCCATTAGCTTGTACACTTCTCGCCATTTCGCCCCACCTTGAGACCTGATCAAATCACCGGAGCTATCCTCTTTCCAGATTCGATCCATGAACTTCATGTCAATCACTAAGCCACCCTCATTCAAAGAAAACCCAGCAGGATTGTGACCCCCATTCTTCACAGTCACAACCATCCCGTATTTTGCAGCCATTTCCATTGCTACCAAGATGTCCTCTTCTTGCTTTGGGCGAATGATAACCCCGGGACTGATTTTCAGCCGGGAGTTGAACACTTTCACAGTCTCATTGTAAGCTTGTGAATCTGGGCATATCAATGTTCCATTGAGAGCCGTTTGTATGATTTTCCTTGCAATAATATCCTTGCACGGAAGAATATCCTTGCTCCCCGTGTTAGAAAAGTGGGAGTCCAATGCTCCAAGCTTACCCGTCCTCACAGATGGGCCCTTCAGAATCAAAGGAGTGCCCCTCCTTGCGACAATGGCTTGGAGGTGATGATCATACAGTGTGAAATTCAGAAAGGTCAGCCCAACCACTGCCACCACCAGCAGAAATGATGAGCTCTGACATGTGATCCTCTTAGTCATTTTCGCCAGCCTGCTGCCCCTGGAGCAAGTGGTGATTAAAACTCGCCAGCAAGCTCAACCTGCGTCGAACTTCAGTTTCTGTGTGGCATACTATGCGAATGCGCCCCCGCTTGCTCTACAAAGCGGAGATGTTCTCCCCCCAAATACACTTCCCGTTTTCGTTTTGGCGAACATGTTCCATGTTTTCATGAAAACTTGGAAGCCAATTTCGTGGCCAGAATGGCTCTTTGTGTTCCAGTCATTGATTTCATATGTCGGACACGCTTTGAGCAAGTCCAGTGGCCGTCATCACAGCGATTTTGACTCAGATCGGAGAAAAGGTGTCGAGCAGTGTTTTTTTTTGGCCATTGTGACCCCCTCAAAACATTTCCTGGAATTTTTAGGGCCAGGACTTATTTTTATAGATTATTTGAACCACGAAAGGGCCACTTCCACCCAAACTTTGGAAGGACTGGGCCACACCCCCAAGAAACCAATCGGCGATTCCACAGAACTCACAAGCAGACGAGAGAATTCAATTTGCTGTTCCAAACCTGAGAGCCAAATTCAGGGCCACTTTGGTCCGGATAAATTGAAAAAAAACACAACAAAGAGAGTTCACAATAAGATACACGACTCCGGCAAAAAGCAGTAAAACCACAAAGAAAGGGTGCCCATGATCACAGCCTTCTTGCTGGAATTACAATTGTACAACTTTTTCCTTGCGTGCTTCTTCCCCTCTCCCCCCCAAAAAACCCCCATGTTTTTTAAAGTCAGAGTTTCGAAAAACCAGCAAATATGGCTCTTTTGCCACGTTCATCCAAAAAAACGAACACAAAACTGTCAACTAGTGAACTTTTCCCTCTTGCTTGTGAGCATCCCCAAATCAAAAATTGGGTTCCTGAAAGTTTTCAGCTGAACCCCAACGAAACACATAAAGTTGAAGAAACAAATCAAAAACACAGGGCACAGGCCTCCCCTTGCAGGACTCAATTTTTTGAAATACATATGTATATATAAATATAAGATATTAAGGGTTTTTTGTACAATGAAATCCCATCTTCGACAACGCTAAAATTATGAATTTTGTGTAGCTATCCATCATAAATACAAACAAGTTTTCACACAAACGCACATCTGTTCTTAGTTTTACCCTTCCTTGCCATTGACATACTGCGCACATTTTTCTTTTTCTTTTGTGTTCCCCTTGTTTCAATCTTTTTTTTTTTTTTTCATTTTTGCAAAACAAATTTCCCTCTTTGTCTCTTTTCTTTTCAGCTCCTCCCCCCCCCCTCTTTCAAAAAAAATATCGAAAAAAGATACATAGGCATCACATAAAAGCCAAAAGAGTGCAAATATATATTTTGATGACTTCCACGAGTATCATAACTCACATGCAACTGCACAACACCGAATTTGAATCCTGAAAAAAAAGGGGCAGGTAAATCATGGAGTTTTTCTTCAGACTGACCAAGAAAACAAAAAAACTCATGGAAGTCATTCTTTGTGGATGCTCCCCACGGCCAAAAACAACATACAAGTTGAAAAAGAAACGAAAAAAAAAAAAACATCGCAATAGCACCGGGATTGTTTTTTCCCCCTGTCTTTCTTCAACCCCCCCTCCCTCCCAGCTGCTCATTTGTTCCCCCACCTCTTCTGTCAAAAAATAAAATTCTTTCCCCCGGATGTGAAAGCGAAAAGAACCCCCCCACCCCCAAAACAAAAAACAAAACAAATTTAAATTATGACAGGTACCATTTTTCATTCCATTTCTTGTTCAAGCCTTTCCATTTGGAGTCTGTCCATTGGCACGAAAACGAGTTTGACCTCTGCATGTGCAATGCCGAGTGAAAGGATGACACTCGACAGTCAGATGGCATTGACATGTGTCGACCGGTGATGAGGGGGGAGGTATCAGTCGCACTCTCATCGGAAGTCCTGTTCAGCAGCATTTCATCCATCGCCGGAATCTCTGCCCCAAAATCAAAAACATGCACCAATAAAGAAAAAAAGCCTTTCGGGGTGTGGTCCAGTTGCATAGATCGAATAAGGTAGACGGGTGCATTGTGTCGATGAATTGCGAAAGGGGTGTTGTGTTGTGGAGTCCAGGATTTTGGGTTTTTCATAAAGCAAGTTCTGTATTCTGTGGATTACTTGACTGAAGCCAGTGGTTTCGGGGCTCTTTTTTTCTTATTACCTCGCAAATACGAGGCAATCCGTCGCAACATCTTCAGTCTGACCTGTCTACAAGGACACCACAACCCAGAGGTTTTGTTGGGTTCGCTGCCCCCCCCTCCCCTCCCTTTTGGTGATGTTTTATTCAGAAAAACTGTGCCCCGATTTCAGGGGAGAGGAGGTCAAGGGTTTGACATCCGTTTCTAAATCTGTTTGCTTACTCGATGGGGAGGTGATTGAAGCTTCGAGGGCAGAAGACGCCCGCTCCATTCCGTTTTCTCCCAACCGGCATTCCACTGTGGGGTTAAATTTGATTTGCAGAGAGACCCCATCAGGCACCCATCGCCGAATCTGTCAGACATACCACCACTCTGCATTGAAAGCTGAGAGATACGATGGGGAAAAACCACTGATGCACAGTGGGAGAAACGCACGGGCAAATCCAACTAAGAACCCGGGATGAAACATCTTTATTTTGGTTGCATTTTTTGGTTCTCAGCAGGCCCCCCCCGAGAGTGTTTGATTTTACGATTCTGAGGAAAAGAGACAATTTTTCAACCTCCCTCATGACTGACCTTGTCCAACTCATCCCGCTGAAACGTGCATTCGTGGTTTGCAGGCAGCAATCCTGTGTTGACCCAAGCAAAGAACATCGATTTCTTCTTGGACGCGCTCCCAAAGAAAACTTGGACCTTGACATCCCCCCCCACCACACATCCCCCCCGTCCAGCATAAGGGCAATTGTCGAAAGTCACACACACATCGTTGTCCTCTGCCTGGACCACATAATGGTTCTCCTCCTCCTCCACAAACGGATCAGTGCAATCCCACTCTGCACAAATAACCCCCAAAACCCCCCTTCAGTTTTGTTCAATTCTCTTTCTTTGATACCACTGCTCAGAAAAACAACAGTTTTGATTCTCTTTCTTTGCTGCCAATGCTGAGAATAACAACAGTTTTTTAATTCTCTTCTTTCCTATCACTGCTGAGAAAAACAACAGTTTTTAAATTCTCTTTCTTTGCTGTCACTGCTGAGAAGAACAAATCTGTGTGCAATTCCAAAGGCAAAGCACCTTTGTTCAGGGATCGTCCCACTCTAACGATTGCAGCAGGATGAACCTCGGATTGAGGGGGCCGCACCCAGATGCCAAGCACCAGCCGCTTCTGTATGCTCTTGGGAAGGCCGCAAATTTTGACCGACTCCAAATTCAGAGATTGTACGGCCGCCAGCTCCCCACCTTTGAGTATCTGTTCAAAATATCGAATATATCTACAACAAGGAGAAAAAAAAACAAAACCTTTCTACTGTTTAAAAAACACGCACACATAAACACGCAAAAATCTAGGGATGCGAGTAAACTGTGTAAACCACAAAGCCACAGATGCACAGCTGTTTTCTGACAACAGCCGAAAATGCTGGGATTCCCGTGGTCAGCATCAACTTTTCAATTTTCAGTAGTTTTTCGTGTTGCCCTGCTTTAGCCCGAAAATTCAAAAGAAAATTCCGCGGAAAAAACACTACACCTGTATGGAAATCAACAGAGATACCCCAACTTCGACCAATATCAAATTATAAATTTTTTGGATCCTTTCATCCTTAAACGGAACTTCTTAATTCATCTTTGTAGTGCACTTTGGTCTGTTGAATCTCTTCTTTAAAAACATTAATAATTTCTGCTTTTACCTGATCTGGCTTGGAATCGTCACCCCTTTATTATTCATTGTACGTCTCCGTGCAAAGAGGTCGATGGCCTCTTCAGCATTTGCACAAATGCCCTGCAACGAAAATCCATAAATTCCCCAGTTAAAAAAAAATCATACTAATACGAAGCAGAAAGGAGGATTTCACATTCATGAAACAAAGCCAGGCCAAAACTGTGAATGTATTCTCGATAAAAAAAATGCAATACTATTAAAATAAATAATATATTGATAAACAGACTGCATTCCTCCCTTTATAAAAATAGCGCGGAGCTTCTGAAGATGCAAGAAATGCGCGTACCGAGTATATCAGAAAACAGCATATCATCGTTCCAGTCCTCCCTTTCCCAGCTTTGCAGTGCACAGCAATAACATTCCGAGAATCCTCCAATAACCATTGTTTAGCATCCTCGCAGAATTCCATGACTAACCGCAACGGAGGAGTCTGACAGAATTTTCCACCCCCATAAAAAGAAAGGCCGTAAGAAAACAAACAAAAACAAATTGAATTCCTGAACGAATTGCGGCATATTTCTGGCAGCAACTTTATTTTTCTGGATAAAAATCTTCCATCATATATTCATTCCATGTGGTTGAACTGGGCGTCCCTAACCAACCAAAAATCATCCTTGTGTGCCTAATTGTTCATATTTTTGGTTGGTTCACGCGGAAACAAATTCCTATTACATTTTTTTTTAATAAAAACATATCCACTTTCTCTTAAAACAATCAACCCATAGAAAATCGACATCCTTTTCGAATTGCATGAATTCAAAAGGCTGGGACATGCTTTCCTGCCTACCTGGTGATCCTCGAATGGAAACAATCCAACCTCCCCACACATCTTCTGTGGATCATACCAGTAGGATTTCTCTTTGCAAAGATTATACACTTTGTAGAAACCCATATGTTTCATTTGCAAGAAGCGGACTATTTCCTGCAGGGGGTTTCTAAGCAATCCTGCAACCGCACAGCCACACGCCAAGAAAAATCAAAAGTGAGGAGCATTATATATATATAATATTTATATATTATCAAATTAAAGGAGCCCAAGATTTTCACAAACAGACTGCTGAAACCGTGCACTACCTTTCCCTCCTTCCCCCGGAAACCCCATCCCTATGATTCTGTCGGTGATATAGGCCAAGTCCAGGTCGAAGCCGTCCTCTGTAAAGCGTCGCCTCCTCTGCGACACGAGGCCTGAATCGGGAAGTAGCAGACAGGCGAAAACAAGTTGAAAGAAGATTTCTAACACGAGACGCGAATTACGTTGTGGTCGAACGCAGCAAGAGATTCTAGGACGACAACGACGACAGGAAAAAGACAGGCTGGAAGTGGAGTTGAGGGTATTCTCACGTCGAATCCAGTTGGCCATAGATAGGAGCGCATCTGCGGTGCGAAAGTCCTGCAGCATCGCTGCTAATGGGGCGCACCCCTTACTGTCGCGAAAAGCCCCGACGCGAACAACTCTCGCACGACTTCAAGCCAGTCGTAACGCCAACAGTAAGCCCTTCCCTTTCTGATAGTTTTATGTTTTCTCTACTCTGTCGCGGCCTTTCCGTCGTTTGATGATTGGAGTTTTGGTTGTCGAGATAAAACAAAAGCGATTCGATAGTGGATCAACCCTGCTCGACAGGACAGCCCAAGGTTTTGGACCGATCGCATCAATGAGACTTGTGTGAAAATGTTTGAAGAATGTAATTTGGGGTGTGTTCGTTCGTTGATTCGCTTCCACACGAATCGGTTCTGGGAATTGGCAGGATTCAAGTATTGGTTGGGCAGCAGGGGAAGAAATACTCTTGGCAAAAAATTGGCTTTTCCGACTCCAACTCACTCAGCACACTCCGATCTCACGTGTCCATTCCGAAGTCTCCACCAAGACCTCCCAACGTTGCACGTATTTCTCAACGAAACTTACTGCTCCAGTGGAGCCAGTGACTCCGTCCAGAGTTCCTCATCAGCTCGTCATCAGAAGCTTGATTTTTGTCTGTTTACTCCGAAGTTTTCACCTTGAACTTCAAGCGAGTATCAAACTTTTTACGTTAGTCACTGTTGCCTCCAGACTTTTTCTGAAACAAAACGGTTGAACTTTCCGCGTCGTTCCCTGGAAGAGCGTCATATCCAGCATGAACCTGTTTATGGAAGTTTGTCACTTGTACTGTTGCTCGTCCAAAGGCAAGGAGTTAGTTCCTTTCGCTGGCTAAACCAGCTGAAACACCGTGTAAACTGCACGCGACACTCGTTCGCTCGGGTTCCATAAAAGGCACAAATAAACGGAGAGCAGCCTTCAGTTTTTGTTTGGTTGGCTCGACGTTCCAGGAAACCGTCGTGGCTGGAAGTCGCCCACAGAGGGCGTGGGGTCGTTAGGGTGCGTTATCCTGCAGCAATGCTGCACGGGCAGTTTCCTAGCGCAGCTGGAGCCAGTCGCCAGCAAGCAACTTCCTAGCAGGTCAGCCTTTGTTGGCGAAACTACACAACTCAGAGGTATTTCTCAACCTGGTCTCTGAGATGTACCCTGGTTGGCGTTGGGATGATTTAGTTTGTTTCGTTAGTTTTTTGTTTCGTCACTGCCAGGATTCACGAGCGTCGCAACAGACGAAAATATGAAGCAGGCAGACTATCCTTCAATTCTTGTTGGTTTCGGCTCTTTTGGGGAGCCGCCATTAGTGCAGTGTGTGCCCGCCACCACCACAACCAAACGAAAAATGATCGAATCGCGACGAATGAAAGGTCGGCAGCACCAGTGCGACAGCGGGAAGATGATGGCGTATTTGTGATGGTTGCATGCCGCACGGCAGATTGACGGTGGCTGTTTGCTCAATCTTCTACACCTCACCTCCTTCAAATTGGAGCAGGCTGGCCAGGGAAACGCCCCTTTGTTTGACCCTGTGCGCGAGTGTGCCAATTCGGGACGAAGGGACTCACTGCCTACCAGTATTGAGAAGATAGCTGAAAATGGCAAGGGGGTCTACCGTCGTCTCGTGGCTGAGTGTGTGCCTGCTCTTGGCACTGTTCGTCCTGTCGAGTGCTGCGCGTGGTGAGCAACTCCTCTTCGAAACAGAAGACGATACTGGCTTAATTCCTCGCATGGGGATCTTTGAAAGAGAACTAGTTGAACCTGAACGCTCCCTGAAAACTCATGTTGCATGTCACGAAGCGTACAACACAGCACAGTTCTTGCACTCCTGTGGGTGGAAGCGTTTCGCTCGTTTGCAGTTGTTCCTGTAGTTGAACCTCGAAACCTGACCCAGCAAATGGTTATACTTGGGCGAAACGCGGTACAGTGCTGGCATGAATAGTACAAGCAAGGAAAACCGTTTCTGCGGTTAAGAAGGGATAAAATCCGTAATTTTTGTACTTTGCTGTTTGTAGAGTTGGCTGCCGAAGGTCCTCTGGAAACCCCTTTTGATATGCTGGATGGTCCTAGTGAGGCTCCAGCAGAGGGTCCTATCGCGGCTTTTGCAGAGGGTCCTAGTCAGGCTTTTGCAGCGGATGCTCCTGGGAGCAACATTGAGGAGCTGCTTGACGCGTTGTTATAATCAACACGTTCGTCGTACTACGCGTTGTTGGACCCGACCAGCCATAGCGTGGTACCGCAGAAGAGGCGGAAGCCTCCAAAGGCACAGGGAGGGGGATACACTTGGGCCCAGTTTACTCTGCACTGACCCTTTCCAGCGGGAGAAAGACTAGTGGATGAAAGAAAGCAGGGATAGACTGCAAGTGCAAAGCATTTTGCACAACATTTTTTAGTTAAACAGATTCTCAGTGGGGCAAACAACTTCTTTTATTCATGCTGGATGCATTGGGATGCCACTCGCGTGGCATTCTCTGAAGCACTTGGTATCCGTGATCGCTGAAAAATATCTGTCTTTTATTGGGTAGTCGAGCTTAGTGAGGATTATTTCAGATTCACAAAGTGGGATCTTGGGCTGCTGAGGTTGAGTCCAGAAGTCACTCCATCATGGTTCACTCTTTGGCAGTGTCATGGAGCAAAAATCCGCTAAAGAAAAGATGCACCATGGGTCTCTGGAAACTTCAGGCTCGAGATTGTATCTGATGAATGAATCTCTCTTTTCAAGGCCTTGTAGATGATTAGTTTTTTCATGTCTGAATTGCTTTTTCAGTCCATGTCCGCAAGGTGTTTTCTTGCTGCTTTCTAGAGTTCTGGAGGGCGGAAAATAACATCATAAAATGAGGAAAAGGACTGGGTGGGGGTTGATAGGGCTACAATAATTTTCCAAGTTACAGGGCTGTGGTTGGAACTGTACAAGTGTTTTACAAAAGCCTCCTCCGAATGTTTCTACATTTTCCAGACTAGAACAGAGACGGTTCCTCCAATGAACATATTTAGAATATGTTGCACCTGCAAGAAGAGCATATGAATTTTTTTTTACATAAACAATGAGTGTAGGAATGGCACATTCTCTTGAGAGGGGAGGGTGCTCAGCGTGGTGTGCAAACCCACCGCGTAGGTGATCTCAAAAGAGAAGCCTTTCCCCACCACGACGTGCCACGGTGAACCGAATTTCTTGTCCATCACCTCCTTGATCACCTGCAAGAGATTTTCCCAACATCAAGAATTCCAATATCCAGTGCAAACTGGCAAAAGCTTCAGGAACGCGCACAACCATGTACCTCCTTCAGATCTACGCAAGCAATCGCCAAAACAAGAAGAAGAGGGAAACCAACTTGGGTTGTACCTGTGTACACTTCTCAACTTCGTTCGGATACTTCTCGACGGCCATTATGCAGACATCTTTAGCTTCCTCGAACATCTCGGGCAACATATCGCAGTGTTTGACGCATGGGAATTTCGCAGCCTTGAAGAATGCCTCCATATTGTCTAAGTGCACCATTGTCGATTTCTGGAGAGACATGCTTGGCACTTTCCGATTGAGTCAAACGAGGTCTCGAGGCCAGATTCGAAAAGCTTCTCGCCTTTTGTAGCCATAAACTTCAACAGGGATGAACAAATTTTTCTAGTCTTCCTGATTTGGGGATATTTCTTTACAAGACGCGCAGCGCGTCAATGCAAAATGCACTTACTTCGTGAAAAGAGAAGTAAAAAGAAAATATCCAAGACAACCAGCAATGATAACAAAGCTTGTAGGTGCACAGGGGACGGCTCCAATACATACTAAAGACCACACCTGGAAACCGAGACTGCCTCCTCTGCCACACCACGATTCAGCCTGAAGATCGAACTTTTTCCCAAAGTTTAAAAGCTGGTTTTTGACAATACAAATGCATCACTTTCGGTCTTGCACAAGACGATATACGTACTGCCTCTCCCATCGTCCGCAAGGGTGTGCTTTTTTTGGAGGTTTCCCCATTTCTATTGTTTTCTTTTGATCCAGGCCAGACATTAAGATGGACCCCTGGAGGAAGTATTTGAGCTATTCGTCAGCATTCCGTGCTTGTTTTTCTCTTAGGTGTACGATAAAAGGGACCAGGCTAGTCCATCGCATATGCTAATTATCCCTGGCCATACTACTGCACAAAAACCATTCAAATCCTCTCGGGCTCAGAAAAGTGCTAGAAGGAGAATCAAAGAAAGAAAAGCGCGGAAGCCCACTGCACTCTCAAGTCACGAAACTCAAGGAAGAGGCAACTCCATTCATTCAATTTGGGCCGTAACAATAACAACAACGGTACTACAACACTTCCTGCAGCTTTGACGATGCTACAAAACGCATCCTATAGCACGAGGTTGTGGACCACAACTTGTGGTATGTGCTCGCCTTTTCGCAAACAAGTACCTTCATCAGGAGATGTGGGCTTTGTTTTTTTGTGGGTGACGGTGCTGTTGCTGTATATTCCAGCAGTACTTAAGCAAAACGAAAGGCTGCCGTTCCGCGATTCCGTGACTCCACATCCCTGGAGTGATTTCTGTCACTGTTTTCTCTGGCGAACAAAGCTCCCTCTTTTGCGTTGGCGTCTGACAATGTCGAGGTGCCAGCCTCACGGTGTCTCCTATCCTCTAATATGCTTTTACTAACCCAGGCCCTCGCCGCAAGAAGTAACGTTCCCCTGACGGCTTTATGGTACGTTTGGTGCTCTGTTGTCCAGTTCCTGTGATGGAGGGTGTGGTCGACGGAGGAGCAACTCAGACCAAATAAGTGTTGCTGCACCACCATAGAACATAAAACTAGGGAAGTGGAGTGGAAGGCGCCGGTGGTGGTGTGCACAGGAGAGCGTGGAACCAACTGCTCACTTGCATCACTGGTGGTTCAAGTGAGTAGCGTCCCCTCCGACACCTCAAACGTAACGCTCCTGATTGGATGCTCGCTCAGTCGCTCCTGTACTTAGTGAGTGCGGGTATACCACGGCTTACTTCCCCACAGTAAGAAACTTTACTTTGTGGCAATCCACACGTGAGCCCGCCTCAACGCCACATGAACTTTGTTAGGGAATGGCACTTATCGCTCTGCCGCACTGACTGTTCTGGGGGGGGGGGGTGATGGCTGTGAAAAAGCTTTCATTCGGGACGCGATGGAAAGCAAGCATGGAAACTCCGCACACCATATCTGCCATGGGCTGTGAGCCTAGTACGAACGAGGTCCAGAATCGACAATGCTCCACGATTGGCGGAGACCCTGTGTCGGGATGATTCGATCGGGGGGGGGGGCAAAGCGCGCGTTGCAACCCAGGCCTAATGCGAATTGCATGGCGTTCCCTTACGAATTTTTGTCGAGTGGTGGTGACTCGTCCAAGTGTAACCAAGGGAAAGGGCAAGGGACCCCCAGCCGTACCTCCTCCTTTTGGGAAGGAAGAGAAACCGGAAGCAAGTATGCCACTGGGAGGCTGTTTCGTGTAAACGTACGGTGAGGGGTGTCGTGGTTGAAGTGAGGGGTGTGGTGCACTGGCACGTCATTTCGTCGAGAAAAACCGAGTCACGTGGAAGTGGACTACACAGATTGCCCCCCCCCTCACCACACCAGCCAACATATTGCGGACACACAAAAAAACATAACGAAGACGAACCCCAGGGGGAAAACCAACTGCAAATGATAGTCGAATGCGATCGAAATCGTGAACTGTCTCGAGGAATTTGAGGATTCGGCGTGCTTTGTGCGATAGGGAATGAGGAGGGCGTCCGCGCATGAGGTTTTGGTTGGTCGCTCGACGGGTAAGTGAATTTGATGTGTGTGGCTGACGCATGCCATCACAAACGCTCCCGGCATGGCCGCGCGCTTTGGCAATAATTCTCGCAGAAGCGCCAGTTGCGAAATCCCAGCACCATTGAGAACGCTGAGGCGCCGTGTGCTGTGTGGAACAGTTGGAGTCTTGGTGCTTTTCTCCTGTTTTCTTTCTGTGAATGGACGAGCCATTTTGCAAGTTGGAAAGGAGGTGGAGAAAGGGGAGGAAAAGGGAGGAGGAGGGGGAGTATTTTTGTCAGAGGCCTTGCCTCTCAGAGTGGAAGCCAGTTCCCCACCAGGATTGTTCGAGAAGAAGAACACTGTTTTGAGCATCAGCGGCAGGCAAGCCTTCACGGTAGGAGCCAGGTGGTGAATGCTGCTCGATCGACATTGTGGATGTGATTGCAGCTCTTGTTTGATGTAGTGCTTTTTCCTTCGCTGTGGTGATTTTGATCCACCAATTCACACACACACACATCTAGTCCTTGATTAAAAAAGAAGAAGATTTGTTAAAAAGTTGATGCGAAAAGATTAATGATTCACTGTTATTCTCCGCAATCTGGTGCTTTTGTTGTACTGCCTTGGTTGTGACACAGTGAGCTGCACCCCAGTGATTGAGTGTTTTCCTAAATTTCAGGTTGTTTTTTCAAGATCAGTTGTCAGTTTCACGAACATAAGGTCCCCGCAGGTGAGTTGCCGTCGGTCCTTTCAGGAAAAGTGAAAAAGAACTCAGGAAATGAAATTGATTGAAAAATTGTGGTGCCAGGCGTTTCCTGCAGAAGAAATTGTATGATGTGATTTGTTCGACTGTTTCCTAAAGTGTATTTTTTTTAGTTTAAATTTTGTTTAATTTAATTTGATTTTAATTTTTTTCTGTGATCCAGGATCCATTCACATTTGATCCCCCTGTGCCTGGACGCTTTACATGGCCCAGGAAATATATTGTAAAATGGGAGCCAGATAGCGACTGGCCGCTTGACAACGTAATAAAATTGAAATGGAATCAGAAATTTAAATCACACAATGGTGGGTGCCTCATGTTTTTTTTGAACTTGTTTTTCTCTGAACAAAAATGTGACAAAAATTCTTGAAAAAAAAGGAGAAGGATTACTGGTTGGGTTACAATTGTCAGCACGGGGTGGTGATCAAACACAGTTATTGCATGGGTATCACTGTAAAAATATGGAAAAAAAAGTTAAAAAGAATGATTTTTTTTTCGCATCCTTGGGTAAAAATGGGTGGTGTGGGTTGTGCAGGCATTTTTTTGGTGTCAGCAGGCCAGAAAGTCGGAACAGTTACACTTGAGACACCATCCCTTGGGATGTCATTGGCAAAAGTCACCTCAGACGAGTCAAATAAGCTAACAGGCAATTCTTGGGACCCGAGATTGGGGCTATCCGAGGATTTTCTGCCAGAGGTGCCACCGGATGGTGAGTTTTTAGTGGAAGATCCGATTATTTATCGGAGCCAGGTTTCAATTGAAGGGGAAATAGTAGAATAGGTGGCAAGCCAACTTTGGTGTTGAATTTATGTGCCCTCTTTTTTTGTCTGGGATGAGTCATCCTAGTTCCTTCCTGTTTTGAAGCGGAAACAGAAATTATAAGCTGTGAAGTGACATGCATTATTTTGAAGTCGAAGTTTGTGCTGGTGAGAAGATAATATGAAATGATTCAAGTAGTGGCTGGAATTTATGTTTCAGGGAAGATCGTCTTGGAATTCACCCATCTGGTATCCCTCAGAATGTTGCGCAACCAAAGCCAGGTAATTTCACATCCAGTGAAATTGTTTGCTGCTGGGGTGTCTGTTCAACTTAGCTTTTTAGCAGCGATATGAATTTCGTTTCATTCTGTCCACTTCACTCACCATTGTTTGGTATTAAAAAAAAAAACAAAAAGTAAAGTAGGAAGTAAAAGTGTTTGTTATTTCCAGATAATGGAAGAGGGCAAGAAAGTCAGAATTGGAATTAAAATGGAGCCCTGCAATACTTCAAAGTCTCAACTGGAAGAAGTGACTTGTGTGGCCGTATCCTTCACATCGCCTTTAAAAGTGGCCACACGGTAATACTTGTTATTGTTAGGAGATTTTGCTGTGCGATTACACCACCCCAAACGAGCAAACACGAGCAGTCTTTCCACCCAAGAATCATGACACAAAGCCACCCAAAAATAGGAATATATTTACATATATATATGTATTTAATTTTTATTTTTTTCCAAAGAAAAATATATTTGTGACAAATCAATACACGAAAGCAAAGATCCACAGGACCCTTTTCCTTTATTGGATAAAGATTTGGAGCCTGCTGGTTGTCTTTTTGCCTTTTTGAATTTCTTTTTAGAGAAAAAAGGGAATTTATTCAACTTGTCATAGAAGTTGAGTGGACAACTCTGTTTTCCAGGTACTCTCTCGTCTTGGAGGTCGGCACAACGTACAGTAAAAATGCTGGATCGCTGAATGTGCGAACAGAGGTTTTCTTCGGGGGGCTACGAGAATTCAAGATTCCATTCGTGGAATTGGGTGCAAACCAAGCCTATAATGTAGAGTAAGTATAACACGACAGTCACAAAACAAAAACAAAAACCAGAAACAGCAGCAATCGATTGGTGTTTACACAGTGAGGGCGTTTCGTTTCTTTTTAGCTCAGCCTACTATGATTGGTTTAAGAATATTTCAGTTTCCAGTTTTTGTTTTTCTAACTCTTTTTCCCTTGCATTTGGGTTTCCATGCAAAACAGTAATCGGGCTTTAGCCATGTGGTTGCCCCATGGCTTGTCTGAGGCGACGAAGCTGTCTGACCTCAAGAAGGAAATATCTGTAACTGCTCTCAGCACTGGCCGAAAGGTAAGCTGGTCCCTCACCCAACCTTTTCTTTTTGCACAGCATGGATTTCCAATAAAAACGCAAGAATCTTGCACTGTGTAACCTACGGGATAATTTACTTTTTGGTTTTTTTTTTGGGGGGGGGGTCCTCGTCTGATGGACTAAAAATATGGCTTTGATATCTATTTGATATGTTCAGTTGCCGTTTGAGTTGGAAGTGGTAAAACGGAGTATTTTGCGATTAACCACTCCCCTGGAGCCAGACCAATCATACAGGTGATATGGGCCTATCACCAGACGAAAATTCATCAAGTGTAAAATTTGTAGAAAACGCGACTGGTGGGGGTGGGGGGTTATATCTTGGGTTAAAATAAAGACAATTTTTTGTTTTCTTTGTGATAAGGATAATGTAGGAAGGTAGAGTTTGTCTGCTACTGGTGGGGCCTTATTGCTGTCTGTGTTGGTTCTACGTGCAACTCTTTTCAATTTGAATCTGTCGAAACGGCCAATTTGGCTGAATTTCACTGTTACAACTCCCAACTGCTGTTGTGGGCTTTTTTGAAACCAGGATAGTGGTATCGTCTTCATCGAGGGTGAAAGATGGATTCGGCTTGGAGCTGAAAGGCAGTTCGATTTTGATTGAGACGGAAACAGTGGATCCAGGGTTCGAACCCATACAGCCTGGCTCAAGGAAGTACGTGTGTTTCCTTGAAACGTAAACTGCATGAAAAGAGGTCTAGATTCCACTCTTAAATGTATTATGTTGCAGTTTCTGCGCCCTATATGCATCCCAAAATGCACATAAATAAAATAAAATAACTAAAATTAGTAGTGGTAATTTGCACGTCCCAGAATAGTCTACCATTGAATTTCGAGCTTTGATCTGGTGAGTTGTTTGAGAGGTTAATTTTTTCTAGGCTTTCGATATTTGAGGCCAGCCAGGATTGGGGCAGGGAGGTGTCAGCGATGTTTCAAGGGAATTTGACATCAGGGAGCGATTTGTTTTGTTCCTCCACGCCCAATATTACGATCTGGAGTTTGAACTCTGGGTCTGACATCGCCAATTCACTTACTCTTTTACAAGCAAATTCTGCCCCCCAATCGTTGAGGGAAAACCTGGGATCCCCTGGTGAGCAGACATGAACACATGGTCTTTCACCATCGTTGTTTTCCATTTTCCACCTTTTGTGTGCGGTTTTTTTTCCTATCAACTTTGGGGGTATGAAGCTTTACAGCAAGCCAGGAGTTTAACAGCAAAATGGGTGTCACTTTGTATTTTATCTGTGCCACAGATGATGTGTTGGTTCACAAGAAAAGTTCTGGCAAGAAGAAGGAAAACAGGACACGTTTCGGTGGGGTGGATAGTTTGGACGTCTCGTCGCTCATCAAAAAACGGGGAGCCCTTGCCACGGAAACCTGCAGGTGACTTAATGAGCGAAATCGATCAATTAGACCCCCCAAAGAACACTATTCTTTTTTATTTAGTCGGCCATAGGCTCCTCAGGATTTTCTTCACAAGCGATATGAAAAAAATTGCAATTTTGCCATTGTGTGTTTGTAATATGGGCACATTATTGACCATTGATGATGCAATAGGATGTTTGAGCACCTGTTTCACATTTTTATTTTGCCTTTAGATCATCCATTTTCGACTATCATTTGACCATCGAGAGTAATGTGCAAGTGGCAGTGGTGTCTGGGAAAATCGACAGCTTCGCATGGGTTACGAGTTTGGTCACAGGGGAACCCCTGAAAGGAGCAAAAGTCACACTCTATAGGTTGAGGGTGGACGGATTCCAGGTATGCAGAGGAAAACATTAGGAGGGGTTGAGGAAAAAACCCTGTGCCGTGTGGTGGTGGTATCTTGCTTTATATCATCGAACGATTGATAACGCAACGCCATGTCCTGTTGTAACGGAAATATCCAGTTCTTGAGAAATGCTTTTTTTTTTGGGGGGGGGGGGGGGCAGCTTTGTTTCCTTTTGTTTTAATTTAGGCCGTTCTCTTCCGACCAATTTTGCGGAGCAGATCATCATGCTTTGGGATAATGGGTTCAAGTGTTTTTTGTTTGTTGCATGTAGAATGAATTGATCGAAGGCGATATGTTCGAGGTCGTCTCAAAGGGCGTCAGCAACGGAGACGGAATCGCACTGTTGAGAAATTCCACCGATGGGCTCCATGCCTCCGTGGAGTATGATAAAATGTTGTCGTTCGTTCCCAGCATTGTGCCGTCAGCCTCTTTCGCCAACAAGGAAATTCATGATGTTATCATTTTGGACAGGGAGGTCGTGAAACCCGGAGAGACGCTCGTAATCAAAGGTTTGTAAGCACACTCCTCAGAAGCTAATTGGTATTGGGGATTTTTTCGTACAGTTGGATCAACCCAGTATTTTGCTGGTTTAAATAAAAAATTGCAATACGGGATATGCATAGACATGTTAACATGCCCGCCACAAGTATGTTTTGTTGTCCTTCATTCTATCAGTCTCAAATTCAGAAAACAAACGTGCCCATGTGTGTTTTTTTTCCTTTCAAAGAGAAATTTAGTGGTGTATTTCAGGATATCTATATTTCAACATCTTGAGGAGTCAAAAAGGAAAAAACTTGGGGGCCAGGTCAAGACTTGATGTCGGTTCGTTTGGTGATCTGTAGGCTATGCAGTAATTCGCAATGGCGGAGACCTCGTACCTGCACAGCAATCGGCGTTGACTGGGACAGTCCTGTCCATATCACCGCCACTGAATGGAACGAACGGCTCCAATCGATTTCCTGTGTCAGTTTCTGGCAAACACGGGGGTTATCAGCTTGAGGTGCCCATTCCTCTGGACGTCCCAGTGACATCTTACACAGTCCAATTCGAGGCTGCGGAGCTGTTGGGTTCGTTCGAGCGGTTCACCATAAACAAGCCGCTCTCCTTGGACACGCAGCTGACAATGGTTGCACCATTCTGGGTAATCAGCAACTAAAACAGCTTTGCCTGACAGGAAATATGCATGTTTGATATACATTAATGTGGGGAAAAAGATGCAGATTTTCTTGTGTCGCTCGGTCCTTTTCATGGATCGGACCGATTACTTTTTCCTCGAGAAAAAGTGTGAGTGGGTTAGCAGCACTGATAGGAGCAGTTTGGAGTGGTTATCAAAACAAATTTGGCTGTCATGTTACCAGGCCCACCCTACACAGAATGTCACTGTTAAGGTATCACTGCGGAGCAGAATTCGCTCCTTGGTCATGGAGACTGACCTCCAGGCGTCATGGACTATTTCAGGTTGGTAGCTTTATTAAAGGTAGTTTTGACTTTGTTGCAGATGCTTTAAATCAGCATCCATCAACACCACTGTTTTGTATTTCCTTTCTTGTTGTGACTTCATTGATCTGTGTTTTTTTCTGGTTTTAATCCTGGTCTTATATAAGGGAATTCTAGGTTTGATTTCATTCTGAAATCATTCTTTCCTGCCCAGTGCGATTTGGTTTGTTGAGGGGTTTCTTGAAATCTTTTGTGCAAAATTGAACAGCGGATCCGACAGCCACAACAAAAGATGCTGAGATTAGGGGAAGAGCAAACATAAGCACCAATGAGGTTGGAAACGCTGCGTTCAATATCGATTTGGCAGCTCTGGAAAGCCCCCCATCTCCAGGTTCCATACTCGCCGTGTTTCTCCAATGGGTGGGCCCATCCAAAGAAAAACACGAAGCCAGGAAAATTGTCAGGTACTTCACAGCATTACATTACATCCTCAGTCTGTCAAATGCTCAATTTTTTCGAGAGTTTTTTTTCACTGGTTTGGATTGGATGGTTATTTGTGGTGTCCCTTTTCCTTATGCGGTGTTGTGTTTGAATGCATGTCAGACTGGAGGTGGCTGATGTATCCATCAGCTTGCGGGAAACAGTCAGCACACACCTACCTGGGCAACCCTTTGGCCTGATAGCTCTTGTGACCGATTTGAAACGAAACCCGATACCAGCTGAAGTCGAACTGCACCTCAAAAAAGTTTCCAACAACATCGCCACATTTGCCCGAGACAGCAACAAGAGATTGCGAGGCCCCGCCGAGCAAAAATGCAATTTGATTGCAGGTGAGCAGTCGGAAATTATCGTTTGGGACCTTCAGTATGGAGTCCTTTCTGATTCTAAATTTAGTTTTAAGGTTGCACTATAAAAAAAAAGAAAGACGCAGACTGGATTGAGGCGCTACTCGTAGCTCTCGTTTCATCCAAGGAAATTTGATTATTTATTTATTTATTATTTATTTATTTTAATTATTGTTTTTTGAGTGAGTGTTTCCAACAAAAGCAATCAAAGCCTCGATCTTTTCAGAGTGGGTTCATCACTGAACATTACTGTTTTCCATTTTTCGTTTACAAATTTCAAGGATCTGGGAAAAGTTTGTCTTTTTTAGGTAGGCTTCCGAGAGTATGTTGTCTTAAAAATTCGTGAAATGATGTTTTGTTGTTTCCGTTTTTTTTTTCCCTGTGATATCAGGGGACCTGAAGCCGAAGTGTCGATTGACCCTACCTAGCATGGGAAGGTTTATCATGGAGGCATGCATTGAGCAAAATCGGACGACAGTATGTCACAGAAAACCCATTGGGAGGCCTGCAAGCGCTTGGCGGAAAAAGTAGGTGAATTGAGTACAGCTGGAAAATGAACTCTCTCCATCACTCGCTGAGTGGAGCTTTTTTCAGGTCACATCTGAATTAAAAAAAATTCGAAAATATCTACACTGAATTTAGCATGTTGCCGTTATGAAAATGGCTTGTTGCCTCGTATGAGATTTTTGTAAGTTTAGCTCTACTGGGACCGGAAAACAACCCGACAAAGCTGACCATAGTTTTTGGCATCCTGTTTGGTAGACCGTTGGACTTTTTTGCTCCTGTGGGTTTGATTGCACTTTCTGATGGTCCCCACGAGGTTCCTGGGGCAGCTAAGTTTGCAATCGAAAACACATACACCGACTCTTATGCTCTATTGACTTGGGGAAGCAGATTGGGAAGTCGACAAGAGGTAAGAAAACACTCGACTAATTGTCAAGGCTCTAGTATTTTCTCACTTTTTTTTCTGACAGAGATTTTTTTTGGACTGTACTATTTTTAGATCTGGTTTCAATGATTGGGTTTCATTTCATATTCGTTGCCTTTCCTGCTTTGTGTCGTTGACTCCATGGAAAAAAAAGTGAGGGGCACTAGCAATAATGTTTCACGTTCACTTTTCATTTCACGTATAAAAAAACGATTTCTTTGCTGCTAAGAAAAAAATTGAAAAAAATCGTTTTTCTTTGCTGGGAATGTATCAACATCCTCCTCCTTGTTAAAAAGAAATTCAGGATAGGCTATATTTAGAAATTGGAAAGGGCAGGAAGACCATTTTTTTGTGTGTTTGGTGCAATCTGACAGGTCATCGCGCTCAAGAACCGGAAGCTGATGAACATTTCTGTGGAGCTTGGGGATGAGTGCCTGGGGGATTGTGGCCTCTCTGTGGTGGTGGCTGTACCTCGTCAAAAATCCAGCATCGTCTCAGATGTGCCAGTCAGCAAACTCTTCGACCCCCTTTCACCCCATGTCCAAACCTTGAAGAGAACGATAAGTGTTGTGCAGGTGGGTGAAAAATATTTTTATTTTTTGGTAACTTTTTTCAAGTTAAAAAATGCAAAACAGTATTTGCTGAAGCCACAAAAAAGAAAAGCCTTTTGAACGTGACATCATGGTGTCTGATCCTCGTTTGTTTCTGAAATGCTTTTTTTTCTTTCTAAGAATATATCTATTTATTTTTATTCTATTTCAATTTATTTTTTTCAGGGGGTCGGGGGACCCAAGTGCAAAATGAACGACAGCATTTCCCCACTTTTTCAACTTTTTTTTTGTTTTTGTTTTTCTCAGAATCGCTCAGTGGAGGTGGACATAAGTTTTCCAAGTCTCAAAAAAAGCAGGAATGTCGCAGCTCCAGGCCAAAACCTAACCGTTTCTGTAAAACTGAAAGACTTCCCCGTATCAGTAAACAAAAGTGCTGAAATCACGGTAGTGGCCGTGGAGGCCCCCAACACCCTGGACGATGAAAACGCTCAGCTCGAGAATTTGGCCTCCAGATTCAAGTTGAATTTGGCTGTGGATTTCGAAACGACCGACACGTCGAAACTCCTGGTCCCCCCAAAAACATTGGGCATTTTGACAGAGACCTATTTGAGAAGAAAGCGACAAGACCCTTGGGCTCCCATGCTAGCCTCTGTAAGTCTCGAAAACCGACGAGAAAAACTGGAAAAAATTCAATCGAAAATCGAAAAATAGGTGCAGTTTTGGGAAATTGGATGAAAGATGAGAGTACGACACGGGTGATTGATTTAGCAAAACGAATACCACCGAGTGAAAATTTGACCCTCCAGTACAGAAAGAAATGCATGAAATCTCAATAGAGAGTTCAGAATTTATCAGTCAGTATCGTTCCTTTGACATTTACGATATTCCCATTTCTCGGTGATGCCACAGGACTTTGGGCCAAGTGCCGAATCATCCACAGTGGGTTTGAGCGAACAGGGGTACATCAATGCATTCCAAGAGCCCATCACCAAAGTGCCGACGATTTCTGTGGAACCCATTGAATCCTTTACATGTAGGGAGTCCTTCACATATCTAGCCCCCCCTTTCCTCCCCCATACAAAAAAAAATTCCTGGGTTTTTTTTTCCGTACTGAATTTTATCATATATTTCTGTCCGTTCAGTGAGCGCAACTTTTTACATTGTGAAAGGAAAAGAACTTGGAATTAAAAATTGTGAAATATTGTTGGTCTAACTGAACAAAAAAGCTTTTGGGATGCACAGATGGGAGTACTGCTGGTGAATCCCCAAAAACGGATCCACCCACAACTGCAACAGAAGATCCAATTGAGCCGGAGTTGCCTTGGAAAGATAATCGGCACTCAGACGAGATATCCGTTTCTCCACCCCTATTTGAAACCAAAATCGTGGAATCAGGGAGCGCCGAATTCAGCTTTATTGTTCCAGAAAAGCCTGGGAAATACATGGTCAGAGCATATGTGTCAGCAGGTTGGGATTTCCTGCAATCGAAACAGTTTGATCTACATTTTTTATTCCAGTGATTGCTTTATGGCGATCCTGCCCCAGCATTATGTCATTTCTTTTTCCTTCTCTTTTATTGCATCTTGTTTATGTAATGCTAGGTTCTCCCATTCGATTCGGGAACATGGAAAGAGAATTGAGGGTGCAAAAATCTCTGATGATTTCCCCATTCTGTCCACCCTTTGCAAGGGTGGGGGATGTTCTGGAGGCCGGCATAGAATTGAGAGCGCTGTCCAAGGCTGCGCGCGCTCAGGTTAGGGTCGAGGTCGCTGAAGAATCGATGCGGATGGTCAAGGTGTTGAAACCATCTGCACGGAATGTGGCTTTGGTGGATTCCCAAGCAAAAGTCAGTTTTCGATTCAAGACCTTGAGTGCCGGGAACGCTACGATCAAGTTTGTTGGCGGTGAGGGATACATAAAATGTGCTGTGAAAGCACATGCTGCGGAAGGGGTTCTGTGAAATGATCAGACCAATGTGTACACGTACAATCCATTACACCTTTTTTATTTCCCAGCATGAAGTGGCCATTTCCCCATAATGGCTGCTTGTATTTTGAATGGCTAATGGGTTCTTTCGGCTGCCACATCTTCTTTCGATCATGACTAATTCCTTTGGCCTTCTCCAGAGCCGCCCAGTGCAACCCGTTTCTGTCGCAGAATCTTATTGAAAAGAAATGCTGCTTCTGCTGTTGATGTTCAGTGTTGGATGGTTTTTCATTCAGAAACGAAGGGCGGAGACGTGGAGGAAGTTGAAACACATCTCCCCATATTAGACAGCCAGGATGAAATTAATGTGTTTGAAGTGGATGCTGTAAATGCCAAGGGTTCAATTTCGCTGGTGAACTTGCACAGATTTCCAAAGGGGAAATCTTCAGTGAACATCACAATGGGCATCGGAGATCTCCCCAGTTTCGTTTCCTTCTCCAAAGATCTCATCAACCAGAATCCAGGGTAGGTTGGCAAGCAAACCCCTATTTCCGTCGTTCGATTTTGCACTTGGTGTAAAGCTTTCTTACCTCTTTTCGACACCAACCCAACAAAAGGAATGCAATATTGCCTCCCCACACAGCTTTTAAAGATCAGCTTTGAACATCCCTGCTTTTTCTGAACCAATTTTTTCTCATGTCCAGACACAATTGCCCCATCTCAGCGGGGTTTGCTTTGTCCCTGTGTGTTGCCCGTTTCGTCACAAATGGCTTCGCCGATGCAAACTCCGCCGTGAAGCTGTCAGATCAGCAATCTGAGGAGGTATTCGCCGGCATCAGGTCAAATTTCACCGCTGCTGTCGGCTCTCTAGCAGCAATGACCAGTCTAGAAAGGGGCTTGGAGACTGTGAAGCCCTGTCCTGACAATGGAGCGCCATCCCTGGAGAAAAACGCTTTGATTCTATCCAATGCGAGGGCCATTTGGATCGTGAACGAGGTCGAACGTCTGAATGAGACTTCCAAGGCAAAGGTAAAAATTGGTTTTTGTATCCAGCTTAGTCAGCTCTGCCACAACTTCTGGGCTGTAAACAAACTCATCAACTACCATATGGGGCGAAAAATGCCACCATTCTGATTATTGCTTGTATTGATGGGGGACGGTTATTTTAATGTTTTTAGGTGAATGCGACTGGTGATTTCTTCAAGCTGGCAGAGCCTTGGCGGAATGCACTTGAACGGCAGCTGGTTTCGGAGGCTGGTGTTATAAGGACGACAACGAACTCCAGCATCGATCCAGCGTTAGTTGCTATCTCAAGGTGAGCAACTCCATTTGCCAGTGAGTCTTCCTTCTTGCCATAGAAAAATATGAAATACCATTCTGTTGTGGGTAGAAGAGAGAAAATGTGGGGATGACTTTCTGGATTTCCCTTTTTTGTGTGTGCAGGGCTGCCTTGGTTATGAGATCAGGAAAGGCTGATGGGAAAAAAACCAAAGCTGGGGGGTGGAAGCCGCCGGAAGACACAGATAGGAAAATAGTGCAGGATTTGTCGATCAATCGGCTTCAGTCCATCTTTGAGGACCTGGATGTGGAGAGCCAGGCGTATGTTCTTTTGGCCGACTACGAAATCGATGGAGAATTTTTGGATGAGGGGATCAAGCACTGGATCAAAATTTTCAGATCTGGCACGAAGTCAGGCTACATACCCATTCGAGAGGGAAGCCAGGCATCTGCCAGTTACGCAGGAAATTCTCTGGCTTTGATCGTTTTGTTGAGGGCAGACGTCAAAGGGTCCGAGGAGGTGGTGGAGCAGCTGGCTACTTTTATCAGGAGCCCGCCTTTGGACTCCAGCGGGCTGAATGGGGTGAGGGATATCGATCGGGCGGTGGCGATGCTGGCATTGAGGACATACGACCTGACAAGGGAATCCAGACGCCCAGATGTGGAGGTCACGCTGAAGAATGGCAAAAGACTGATCGCGAATGTACGTTCCCGAAAATCCATGATTGAGTGCCACTGAACCCAACCCATGATTTCAAGCCTGCCATCAGTCTTTCTTAAATTTCCATTTCCTGGATTATTTCTCAACCTTTTCTCTCTTTCCATATGTTTTTTTTTACCTTTGTTCTAAAATCTATGATGGGCTTTTGTTTCAAAAATTGTAGGCGACGCTGACCACATCGTCAGACCCCGTTTTCTCGACGTCCATTGTGGATAAGCTGGACTTGACCGCCACATCGTTGGTAGCTTCGATAAAGGGGAAAGGAATGATCACCATCGCCATCTCAGCAAGCTACATACCCAAGACAACACCCTTGGAAGGGCCAATTTATCAAGGAATTTTTGTGGAGCAGAGTATCCAGAAGGTTGGGCGGGGTAAGCAGAAGATGTATTTTTTTTGTCTTCATCTGTTGGTGTTTTCGTGCCTGTCAATGTTTCTGTTGGAAACATTATGGATACTCAGCCACTGTCCATGACCCAACCAATCAATTCTTCGAGAGTCTTCATTGGAGTTTTCTGCGAACCCACCCCAGCCTGCTCGATGCTAGTATTCGAAGAGCAATGGCAAGGAAGATTAGCCTTTGTCTTGGATTGTCCGTCGTTCAATTCTGTTTTTGGATCACATGGAGTTTGTTTATTTTTCTTTTCCAGGTGAATCTCTGTCTGTGGTCCCTGAAAGCTCCATTTTGATCGTTGAAGTCGAGATCGTGGTGACAGAGGATTTGCCAGAAACAGTCGTCAGAGTGATGATTCCAGGAGGTCTGGAGCCGATCGAATACGTATCTGTCAATGGAGGCACCTCAGATGGTTGTGCCGAGGATTTGGAATCTTTGGAGGTCAACTGCGCAACCCAGAAAATAGAGCCAACACTAGTGACATTCAAATTCAAGGGTTTAACGAAAGGAACGCATGCAGCTTATTTTCATGCGGTGGCAACCACAGTTGGCACCTTTTCCATACCTCCAGCCCTGGCTTTCGTGGAGGAGCGACGAGACATCATGGGGTTGAGTCGACGTGGGGACCTGGAGATATGCAAAAAAGATAAATCCGGAAGCTGTGGTTTTGTCAAAGGCAACCACAAGACTGCCTTGATCGCATGCCATGGAAATTGCAATGGCAATGGAGCGTGTGATTTATCGACGGGGGGGTGTCGATGTCGGAATGGTTTCACAGGGAACGATTGTGGAGTGTTCGATGGAAAGAAGTAAGGGACAGGCGGCCAAAAAAAAAAAGAGAGTGAGAAAAATTTGCGTGTTAAAAGGAAAAGTATTCCATTGTAACGGCAGTTAGATAAAAAAAAACACACACACACACAAAAAAGGACGACGATATGAAGATGGGAGCCACCGTGTGTAAAAAGAAAATTGGTTAAAAAAAAAAGAGTTTTTGAATTTCCCTTGTTGTGATGGCCATAAGGTGCCCCTGGCATGGTGAAGGGAAAAAAGAAAAAAAAAACAGAACCACTATATGAAGATGAAGGCAGTTTCTATGACTGACATGGAAGAGTGTGGGCAAAAATTTAAAAAAAATTACAGAGATGAACACGAAAAAAAAAAAAAAAAAAAAGAAAGAGGGAGCCAGAGAAGAAGAAAAAAACAAAAGTGTGTGTATCAGGGGATTCTTTCAATTTTCTTTGATTGAAATTGGAAATGCATGTGGTTGAAAAAAAAAAAGGAGGAAGACACACAGAAGAGAGGGGGGGGGGGTTTCAAAGAAAGAGGGGGGAAAGAAGAGGTCCGTATTGTGAAGTGTTGTATACAATCCACCATTCTTGTTGACAAAAAAAAGAAAAAAGTGAAAATAGGGTTAATGCATCTCAGAAATTTGAATTTGAGTGTATGAGTAGGGCACATAGTGTAATCCAAAAAAAGGAAGGAAAAAACCAGGTTCAAAAAATTTTTCAAAAAAAAAAAAAAAAGCCTTGTTGGGTAGGAAATTTGACTTGAAAAATCAAACCTCGCACCAGGGGTGGGGGAAATAGAAGTATGGGTTTAAATTCATTTTGCACTTCACCTCGCATTTAGTGGGTGGCACATGCCTATCCTGGAGTTTCGGAGAGAAGAAAAAAAGGGAAAGATGGAAAAAAAAGGGAGGTTGTGGAAGTGGGCGAGAATATTACAAATATTTTTTGGGGGGTCAATGTGAAGTCGCAATCAGTCTTGTGTGTGTCTCTCTTTTTATGGAAGAGAGAGAGGTTACAGCAGCGAAAAAAATCTTTTATCTACCCTTGTTTCCACCAGATTCTTTTTGTCCAGATGGTTTTTCTAGATGGTTAAATGTTTCCGCTTGCGATTCAGTTTTTTTCTAGTGTTTTCTGGCATCCGGTGCCTTTGGAATCAAGTCAATGAGTTCAAATTGTGGTTGTAAGAATTCGCCAGGTGTCTATCCTCGATGTCTGTCTTTGTATAGCCTTGTGCAACTGTGTGGCGACAGAACACACGTTCTTTAATATTCAAAAGCACAAGCCTTCTTGTTCTTTTGTGCGTCAGTTCAATTCCATGATTACAAGTACACACGTGTGTCTCTCAGTTTCTGCCGTTTGTGTCGCATTTGAGGTAATACAGTTTTTGGGAACACTTGGACTTTGATTTCCTGTTCCACATGTCGCATAGGTCTGGTTTCATATCACCACTGCTGTATATCCACTGCTGTTGCAAGCCCTGCAAATACTCAAGAAAAATATGTCTTGTAGGAAAGGCAATTCACCATTTTTGTGCCTTTGCCCGAAAACTTTGCTGCAAAAACCCTTTTCATGTTGACCTTCAGACAGTGGGTTCAATTTCTGATGGCTAGATCATTGCCATCTGATTGCAATCTCAAGTCACCATGAATTCGTTCAGTTCTTTCATCCCACACAAACCCAAATCAACCCCCCCCAAACTGTGTCAAAAAAGAAGCAAAAACAAGAAAAGAGGAACATGGCTCCACCACAACTTCCCTCAGCTTTCCTAAGCATACGGAGACCTGGACCCAAAGGGCCAGCCGCTGCTTTCCTCAGTTTGGGAAAACAAATCCAGGCACATTTCATAGAACAACACATCAGCGAAGGAACCCAGGCCTCTGTACAATTTCCACACTTTGTCACCACCAAATCCTCTTTTCCTTCTTCCTCGACATTTCCAGATGGAACAACAGCAACATCCCTAGATGCAGCTCCTCCAGGGCATCAATGTGGAGTTCCGCTTTTTCTTTTGGTTTCATTGTGTCGTTGTCACCTCTTTTTTCAAAGCGGACAGAAAAGCAGCGGCACAGATGATGTTCAACTCCAGACCAGAATGCTGCAGCCATCCTCAGACCTCGATCATCCAGTCATACATCTGGGCATCGCTTGCCTCGATGATCAAAGCCCCAAACATAGCAACCAATAGATACTTTGGTACACCTATTGAAAATTTAAAAAAAATACGGCGTTTATGCCGAGATGAACAGTTATCAAATCTGTCCAGGAGTCAAAAAGTGTGCTTTTCTTACCTGGAAAGCGATATCCAGCTGTTGTGCATTGCCACAAGCCTTCATGACTGTTTTGTACGACACAATGTCAGGGCAGAATTCACCATCACCACATTTCCAATTCCCACATGAGCTCCAACAGCTTCAATTCTTTCAACCCCCCAGGTGGTTTAGCTCTTGCATACAGGCCCCCAACGAGGACATACAGCAAAGCCTATGTGGAAAAATGAGGATATGTTGAAGATGGAGCAGATTCTCTCTTTCCCTCTGGAGCATCCTATATCATGATCAATTGCTTAATTTTATATATCGAGTTGCTGTATTCACCTGTTGGGTACAGTCTCGGGCATAGCTAGACCTGGACTTGGCATTTGGGGAACCTGCAGGTTGGATTGCCCCAAAAAAGGCTGGCCTGGTCCAACCCCATCAACCGTCCTGTTTGGATTGCCAGACCCGGATGCACTTGTGGGAGTTCCCATCAACCCCTGCACATTCCTGATTGAAGGGTAGAACTCAACCTAGCACCGCTCATAGACCACCTGCACAGCAAATCTGCAGAATGGCACCTTCTGATCCTGGCCGGCATTCAGCAAGCCCATAGTTTGCTGCATGCCATGCAGACAGTGCCTGGCAGACCAGAATGGCCTGAGAGCGCCAAGTGGATTTCCAAAGTCACCTGACAATCGATTATAAGCTTTAGCATCAGGACTCTATCCAATTGGTTGCTAAGTTGGAGTCGAGAATGAGACAGCCAACCTCAAGTGAGCGTCATTCTTGGCCCTGTTTCAAAGAAGGGGGGACAGCCTCTCAGGGGATGGCAGGAGATTGAAGGATATCCAACACATCTTTGCTAAAGACACCTGCTCTGAGAACTGGCATGAAAAGGTTTTGCCAGAATGGGAGAGTAGAAATCCTGGATTTGATTTATACCTTGATGTGTTGCGTTTTTTCTTCTTTCCGCCCCCCCCCCCCCAAAAAAAAAGAAGGCGTTGATCTGTGCAATTGTTTTGTCTCAGAAATATTCAACATGCATGGGATGAATGGGATCTGGATGGCATCCCATCCAAAAATATTACCATGGCTGCCCGGATGGCGATTGAATGTATGTTGCAGACATCCACCTGAGTTAAGGGGGATCTTGTTTATCTAGCCATAAGAAACTGGATTTTCTGTCTGGATCAAGGAAAATGTTTGGGCAGAGGTCGGAGTGAAAATGAACTTCGCATGAAATTATGTTTTTTTTGTTTGTTTGTTTTTTTTGTTCTTGCTCTTTTTGCACATGGAGGGTTGATTTCAAACGACGCCAGAGGGAGATGATGGTCGAAACGCCAAACAACGCCGAGAAACGTATGGATACTACAACCTGACGAAAGAACCTTGGCCCCGAAACCTGTACACACAAGTGCCTACTTCCTCTCCCCTCCCCCAAACATGTGTTCGTTTTAGCCCCCACCCCACCCCACACTACAAACAAAGACATGCCAATCTTGGTGCCTGGATGACTAGAACTCATCGTCCTCTTCTTCTTGGATGGCTTTTGCCAATTCTTGCTCTTGTGCCAGCCGTTCTTTTCGAGCCTCGGCATCTTCGAGCGGTTTTTTGTGTGCGTCGGGGTCAAATCGCATCGCTTTGACAGCCTGTTTTCATTTACCAAACACAAAACATTCAATACCCCTTAAGCTTGAGATGAATCCACCAGGAACAAGGAGATGGAACCACCGATGGCCGCATCATGTTTAACAATTTACATTTTCATGATGGCATGTCAGACCCATACCTCATTGTGAATATCGAGGCAGAAAGCTATTCTAGCATGGAATGCTTTTTGGGGCTCTTGGGTTGAGTAGACGTCCGCAACCTCGACAGACTTCAAACATTGATTTTCATGATCTATGGTAGCATCCATTCCTCCATCGCTGAAACAGCAAAACATAGCAATTCAAGTCTTGGCCCAATCACAGCTTTGCATCAGTAGCTGGGCTACACAAGGCACCACCATCAGATATTTCATAGGCCCCCTCCCTCTCATTCTATCTACTTCTTTGTTCATTTTTTCATCCTGACATTTCTCAAAGCAAGGGCAGATGCACACTGGGATGTACCATACGCAACCCCAAAATGCATAGACACATCCATTCAATACCATAAAAGGATCAGAACAAGGGCACCTACTGAATTGCTTTCGCCACAATCCTCTCGATGGCATCGTCACCACCCAGACCCAGCTTAGCTGCAACATCCTGCAACCCCCCCCCCCAAAAAAAAAGAAAATAATAAAACACATGAACACGTTCAATTCATGGAGACCCACCAAGCGTCCATCCCTTTTCACCCCCTTTTACACATAAAGATAAAAACAATTTGTTTGCGATTGACATTTTTCTTTTCCTGGATGTAAACACTGTGCAGGAAATTTACTGCAAAATTCACAGGAAAATTGAATCCAACCCCTCTCCCTACCTTTAATGAAATCTTTGAGTAGGCCAGATTGATTCTTCGCAAACCTGTCCTCAAAACATTGTGGTGGAGCCTGGAAATCAGGTTGTGCGTCTTGTCTGCGCGGAAATCAGTGTGGAACTGCTCAGCGACAGCCCTAAAGCAAACAAAATCAGATGAAAAATACGGATATGGAAAAAAATTTGCATCAACAATCACATTTTTCAAATCCAGCGGATAACAACCCATGACTCGAAGTTTGATCCAATCCATTCGCTTCAGGCTTCTATCTCCCCACCCCTATGGACTCAAATAGGATGCTTCCATGAGTTAAAAATCACTTTCAAGTTGAAATTTCCCTAGGGCACCCCCTTTCCCTTGATTTATCTTCAATTCTTCAGAAATTCAACACCAACCCCTCCAAAAAAAACGCTCATAAATACCTCTTTCGGAGTAAGCACTTCAAAAACCCACGGATAGATTCCAGCAAAGACACTGTGTTAATAACCCGCGCCAAGGGACGGATTAAAACCAACCAGTGCTGCCAGTCACTTTCAGAATATCAACAGCGATAGACTTCCAGCGAATTTTCCATTAAAAAAAAAAAAGTGCACTCACCTGAACGAGGCCAAGTCTCCGGATCTGACTGCCCTTGCCAATTGAAAGTACGGTTCCAATGCTTTTTTCATCCCTTGCTGAGTGAATTCGGTCATCTCTGGAATTTCCCCGAGCAGCAAACTCACGATGATCAACCACTTGCTCACGGTGATCCTGAATCCATGCGCACTGTTTGGAGCTTTTCGAATGGCTTGCTGGAGGCAGTCCCTTGCATCAGTATACTCCAATTGGATCGCCCGGATTCGGCCCCAATAATACAAGTACCTGCAGATCTGGGTGCTGGCACGGCTCGGCTCAGGGCTCTTTGAGCGCAATTTTTCCGCCTGGAAAAAACAAAAACAAACAAGAACAGATCACCCCCATTTGCTCGAACTGATTTTGTGGAATGCAGGTATGAATCGTTGAGATTCTCATCGAGTCAGTCCCATCAGCAATGACAATTTGCCACATAGATGCAGCATCAACTCTTCAAGAAATGCCCCCGTCCACCCAAAGAACAGCACCGCTTCCAGCCCTCTTTTATCAACAAGAATAAGGTGTGCTGAGCAAATTATGATACAATGTTCCAGCATATTGACATTCCCAGTAGAAAGATGAAAGTTAAAAAATGCGTAACGTTGCCTAATTAAAATATCACATCACACTCTTTCGTACAATGCAAGAAAGCCGACAAATGGCACACACACTTACCACCCTGAAACGCACCACAATGGAGCGAGTATACTATATCAATATATTCATGTGAAACACATTTTCCGTGGGGTCTGTCAACAAAACTGGCACGTGAATAGCCCAAGGAACCTGTTTACTCACCTGATCATAAAGATTGTAATGCAGGTAATTTCTGAGCAACAAGTTGAGTAATGTTTCCTGTCCGAAATCGTCGTGCTGCAAGACGGCGGTTTGCATCCTGGTCAGCAAGGTACTTCTGATTTCGGACAGCATCCCCAAGCTTTCGTAAATCCAGGAGTAGTAGAAATAAATTCTTGCAGAGATCTGGTCCAATGTCCGCCTATTATACTTTGCGATTGCGGTCACCGCAAAATCCGAAACCTCCCTGCCCTGTGAATGAACCCTTCATCTTAATTGCAACATTTCCCCCCAAAAAATAAAACGTACGTTACGTATAGTACAGCCTTTCGTGCAACCTATTCTGTCTGGAAGAATAAGATTGAACCTCCCAAACGCCAAAATTCCACTCTTTTCCTTCCACTCGAAATGTTTCTCCACATATCAATCGTGAGCTATTTTCGAACAAACCACAACCACCCCACAATCCCTAAACATGATAATTGCATGTCGTTTTTTGGGCGTTTTGGGGTGTATGTGCATCTAATCAAACCTCAATTTGAGAGTGGGGAAGGGGGCGGCACACTCACCAGTTGAAATTCCTTGCAGGTCACCAAGTACATTTGGGAAATCAGCAAGCAGTACATTTCCACCTCAGGAAGGACGTTCAGGCCTGGCGATGAACTGCTGGTTTCCATTGCAGCACCATTTGAATCCACATCCATGACCTCCGATACCTAACAGAGCAACAGATCATTTCAGAAAAACAACATGGATTTTATGACACTTTCAATGCTGCCACTATCTGTGTGTTTGTGAGTGCATTTTGGCTGTTGTTTTGGGTTGCAATCCTAAGGTTGTACTCAAGCTAGACCTTTGCCAATACTTTGTTCAGCAAAATCAGCTTTGATGCAGATCTGTCAACAAAGTCCACCAACCTGCCCCAGCTTCTCCACCAAGATCCCCCTGGCCCCAGAAGCAACTGGCAAAACCTCGCTGATCAAAGCGATCAGCACCTCCGACCCAAACCCGCTTCTGATTCCCGCAGTTTCCCTTAATACTCGCCCCATCAACGCTCGGGTATCCTTTTCTTTTACAGCTTGACTGATTAATCCCAATAATCCGCGAAGACGTTCAAACGTCGAAGGAGGGGGTGTCTCGTCGACGATCTCCTCCACCTCGGCGTCTTTTTTGCCGGGTGTTGCTGACGGTTGAGCTGCGGCCTCCTTTCCCATTGTATCGTTTTCGGAAGTTTACGTCTAGTTCGCTCCGACCTGACCAACCCTGATCTGAGCAAAACTGTAGAAAGGGTGGTGCTTGTTGTGTGGGTATGTCATCGGGACATCAGCTGAAACATCCCAAACCCAAAATAGAAACATCTTGAAAGTCTTTGTCGTTTAATTGATCATGGGATCACGTGCGCCCACGTGATCAGATCGAATCAAATCATGATGCGTTCGGCTGTCGTACTTTTTCCGTCAAGAACTCGCTCTCCGACATACAGCGTTCCCTTTCCAGCCGTCGAGTTTTCTACGTCCATCATCGTATAACTGGCAGCCATGCTTCTCTCTCGCTCCCAGTCCCAATTTGTTACCGGTGGCGTGCGCGCAGCGGGATTGAGAGGGAAAATCACCCGGGGAGTGCAGAGGAGCAGGGCGGTGAGCAAAATGACTATTTCTCAACTGTCCCAAGACGAGCTCAAGAAGGAGGCCGCATGGAAAGCCGTGGAGTACGTCAAGAGCGGGATGGTGTTGGGTTTGGGAACGGGTTCCACCGCTGCGTTCGCCGTGGCGCGAATTGGGGAGTTGATGAAGGAGGGAACTCTCAAGGACATCGTCGGAGTGCCGACGTCCATAAGGACGTACGAGCAGGCAAAGAGTACGCGCACAATTCGACATGCCCACGTGAAAGCAAGAAGACTATGGGTTATTTCTTTTGTGGACCACTTCCGCAGCCTCGCGCTACGATAAACCAGTGTTTAACTGCGGCCCCAGCGCTTTTGATTCCGGGGCGTGTTTCTTTGGAGTGAATTCACACGTGTGGTGGGTGCGCTAGGTTTGGGCATCCCTTTAGCCACTTTGGACGAGCAACCAAAGTTGGACTTGGCTATCGACGGAGCTGATGAAGTGGACCCAGCCTTGAACGTTGTGAAAGGCCGCGGTGGTGCTCTGCTGAGGGAAAAGGTGTGGCGGTGATTCTTTTCTTTTCGCCTCGCGTTGAGTGGACTTTTTGCGCGTAAAAGCCAGAAACCCATTGTTTTGCTTGCGGAAGGAACAGGTCGTTGATGGCTAAAGAATCTATTCTGGGTTTCTTGTGTTGCAGATGGTGGAAATGTCCTCCGACAAATTTGTGTGCATTGTGGATGAAACCAAGCTTGTTTCTGCATTGGGAGGAAGTCAGGGTAGGTCCCCAATATTCACTGTATTTCTGGCATGTGGCGTTTTCTCACGAAATATGTTTTGGAGGCAATGAATTTTCCTTAGGACATAGCCTTACACAAGAAAACTGTGCTCTCTTGTTGCTGATTATGTCTGGAGTTTCTGGCACATATCTTAATAGAGACATAGTTCATTTCATGTTTGTTGTGTTCTCGTTTCCCCCCAAAAAAATATTAAAATAGATTAAAAAATACGAATGCCACGTGACTCCCAGTCAATGGTTGTCTGTCAAACGAACACAGCTCTGTCAATCTATTGAACCGTTGCATTAGGTATCCAAGAAAAGACATAAGCAATAACAGATGTCTGATGTTACTTGCACATATGGATGTCTAGATGCTATGCCGGTGGAGATTGTTCAATTTTGCTGGAAATACAATTTGGAGAGGCTCCAGAATCTCCCAGAAGTTGCTGGCTGCGACGCCAAACTCAGAATGGATGGAGAAAACCCTTACGTGACAGACAACAGCAACTACATTGTGGATCTGTATTTCAAGGTATGTTTTTTCTCTCACTCTCCACATGGACCCAGCAAACCACCTTGGAAAAAACCCGAAGAAAAACAGCTACAAGGCGGGCCCCCCCCCCCCCCCACCAAAAAAAAAAAGGAAATTTTCTTTCCTCCATGTCATCACATGCACCCAACTGTCTTTTTTGTTAGGGGCAGTGTGGATTTTGGTGTTGTGGCTGGAAATGGGTGGTTCTTGTTGCTTTTCGGGCTTTCAGTTAGAAATCTCTTAACATAAGTGCATCCCTTTAAAAGGAAAAGAAAAAGACGTGATATGTTTGCCTGTTGTAGACCCCAATCAAGGATGCTCATGCTGCTGCCAAGGCCATCTCCTCTCTGGAGGGTGTCGTAGACCACGGGCTTTTCATGGATATGGTGGATGTTTGCATTATCGCCAAAGGAGATGGTGTCGTCGTTCAAACCAAATAGACGGAACGGATAGAGGGAGGAAAGCAAATAGTCCAACCATAACAAAAGAAAAAAACACGAAACATTCAGGAGATTCTTTGAGTTCACCAGTTTTGCGGTTGAACCTGTCAGGCAGGATGTCATGTGGCTCCAGTATTCTTTATTTTCTTTTTTTTGCATGCTCGTGGGGTTCCATTTTCTCTTGCTCCTCTTGGTTGTTCCAGTGACTCTTTGGATTTCACTTTGGTAACGATGTTTCATGCACGGATCGGGCCAACCGAGTTTCTGTCGTGTTGCGCAAATCACTCTGAAAACGCTAACACCAGATAATTTTTTAATCAGTTTCTCTGGAAGACCAGCTCTGCCCAACAATTTCCCTTCACCTCTCCATTTACTTTCTTAAGTAGGAATTAGCATGGGGTTGAGCCTGTTAAGCGATCTCCAAGTATGGAGGTGGAATGTCGCTGATACAAAAACAGGAAGATAAATCCACTATATGTCAGGGGGCCATTAACGCGTGCTGGGACGACGGGGCGTTAATGGTTAACGGTCTACGTCACGTCGCTTTCACGCCGTCGCCCCACCAGGCGTTAACGAGCCCGCTGTCCCGTCGTCACACCTGGGGTCGCCGTCGCCGCCGCGCTGGCACCGCGCGGTACACTGTGGTACAGCGTCGTGCGCCTGCGCGCGACGCACGTCTGGCGGAGCGACCCCCTCCCCGTGGTGGAGGAACGAGCGAGGCGCCCCCGCTCGCTGGCTGCCCGCGACCACCGTTGAGCGAGACCGGCCGCCCGGCGAAGGACGCGAAGGGAAAGGACCTCGAAGCGAGCAGGGCGGCGAGCGATGGCGACGGCGACGGCGGCGAGGACGCGGGCGCGCGTCGACCCGGCGGACGGGAGCCCGGCGTGAGTGCTTGCGCGGGTTCGAAAGTTGAGGAGACCTCCCCTGTTGCCCTTGTTCTTGTTGTCCCCCCCCCTTTGTATGTCCAGAGGCCCCTTGTTTTCATGTTTCAGGGAACTGCAGGCTGCCCTTTTTTCTTCCCTTCTGCCATGTGTACCCTTCATCTTTGTGGGTGGATGTATGTGCCCACCCAGAAAAAAATAAAAATAAAATCACTCTCTGACACACAAATGCACAGCCCTTTCCTTCGACGTTTCCGCTTTCCAACTTCATCTCGGGATTGTGCAAGAAAGGAAATTTGAACCACTTCTTTCGGAAGGTTTTTTTTGGCCTACCAAGGCTCATCTATTATCACAGAATTTTTGAACAAGGAGGGCATAGAGATGGAATGGACTGAATGGGACTGTTTTTTTTTTTGTCTATCAAAATCGTGTAGGAGGTTGCTTCGGACGGAGAAGGAGCTCGAGAGGTGGGTGGATGAGAGGAGGGGGCAGTCGTCGAGGAAAGCATTCACAAGCAACATTTATTCAAGGATCATGGAGATATTAGGGCGGCTTCCGAGCAATCGGCGGGCCCAGCTCTACGACGTAAGGGAGAATGTGAGGATCCACATCAGGCACCTTGCTATCCAAGTGGCGGTGATCACGACAGAGGTAAGAAAAAAAAAATGAAATGAGGAAAAAAAAGGGGGGGGTTGAGGCAGAGGGTTTTTTTTTGTGTGACTCTTTCGATGGATAAAGAAACAATTATAAAAAACCCTCGCCCAAGAGCCCCAGCCTATCGATAGTAGGAATCTGAATTGAACATCAGCCAAACTCTGACCATGAATTGGTCGAGGCATCGTGGGGCAGCTTGTGAGAGCCATGTTCAAGGGGGGAAAGTGTGTGAAGATTTAAAGAGCATTCGATCCATGTCCGGCCGATATTCTCCAACCGGGAGCAAGGGGGGTTGAGAGTATTACACCGCCAAAGACTGAAATGGATGTGTAGGAGTGGGATCGGCCTAGCAACAGTTGCCGGTTGATATGACGAGGCTGGAGAAAACACCACCTGGGTCAGAAAATATACGAGATGAAATCGAATCGGATGTTAACATGATGGAAGCGGATGGGGAATTGATGGATGGAAAAATCCCTGGTGCCAGACCTGTTGAGCAACCCGCCTGGAAGCCCGAGGAAGGGGGTAGAACGTTGGCTGCTATGGCCATTTTTGTACAAGGTAAATTTCTTTGGATTGCTTTCTGGAAGAGTGGGCCGTCTTTGAAAAAAATCTGGCTGAGCTCCTTGGTGGAGACATGAAAATAATAATAATATAGTATAATAATATATAATTGGTGGCAGCCCTGCAGTCAGGAGACAAGAATATGACTTGTCTTGGAAGGTCTAGAGTGGTAAGGTTAACTTTACAGCATGGAAATAGCTTGGTTGTGTTGGTGCATGTGCCAGGTGGGAGCATTGTTTTTGACCAGCGGCTTGAATGGCATCTGTTTTCTCAGGTCTTTCTGAAAAAAACGGCAGTGGGTCAATCAGCGACGAGGCTGCAATGTTGACACCTCGTTGTGTGATAACGTATTCGTGCCTGACATGTTTTGTAGGACTTCAATTTCAATCTTCCCCAGGAAACTGCCAAGAAAGTTCTGGTGTGGGGCATCTACGACATCACCCGGATTGCCCAAGGGGACAAGTTCGCCACAGGCCAGATTGCACCAGATTGCATTAACAAACGCCGCTGCAGACCCTCTACAAGAACTTGTCGTGAAGATGGTGGATTCTGCAAACAGAGAGCTGGGCTCGATGACTGTCGAGTTCCACCTTGGAGGGGTCCAAACCATTATTCACAAAAAATTGTGCAAGCAATGCGCACCAAGGTGGTCTAGCGGAAGAATAGTTGTGGGTGTGCTTGTGGGGTAGGATCCCCTGTGTGAGCAATTATTGCAAGTAATCCGCTTTTTAGTTTTACCCGATTTTTCAAATATCTTTCAAGCCAATGAAATGCTGATACTATGAGTCCTTGATGGAAGCTTGTCAAAACAAATCAGGAGCCTATCAAACTTCACTCTTGCATAACAAAGTACACCGAAGCGCTGGAATGTCGACGAAACCATCCCAGTGTGTTTTCTTTTATCAGGAGAGAGGGGTGTGAAACTGAGGGGTGGAGCAGGGTCTATGTTGGGATTCGATCAATCATCTCTGGTGGTGGCTGTGAACGTGGGCCGAGGCATTGTGCTGGAGTCTGGCTATCGAAAATTTACTCTTGAAGAAGTCGTTAGAAGCCTGTGTGCGTTTTCCAACTCGACGAGGACAAGTCTAATGGTGTGATTGGCTGCAAATCCGAAGGAACAAATCAACCTTTCTAATTCGAATTTTGCACCCATGCATCATCGTTTTGCTGTTGACTGTTTTTCTTTTATGCCCTTTCTCAGGCGGTTTTTCCTTTGCAAGGAGGCCGAATTTCTGTCTATTTATTTTATGTGAACGAAAGCTCAGTTGACGATGAAATGGAAAGGATGGATTCGATGAGGTCTTTGGGTGCATCCGGTTGTCTGATAGACATTGACAAAGCAAATATGCTGGTTTTTAACACAGGTGTACGAAAGCAAGCGACGGCCACCGATGTGGTCGTTTTCCCACAAGTGTCTGCTCATCACGGATTGAAAACAATTCAGCCTGAAAAGCACAGGCCATCGCAACTCTGATAATCTTCCTGATATTCTTTCGCCCCCTGGTTGGGAATGCGTGGGGCCATGGGAAGTCAAAGTCACCGGACGTGTCGATTCAGAAGTGTGGTGTTATGCCACCAATTTCAAGCTGATGAAATACCCCCCCCCCCCTCGAAAAAGCAAGGACTGATGGATTCCACCAGAAGAAGGAAATGGTTTCGTCGAAAGGAAGAAATCTGTGGATAGGCCTGAGTTTGTTGAGCTAAGGTAAACACAGAGATGAACCCTGCCCGATTAACGATCCAGAAGGCACATGCTGACATGGGAAGAAGGTTGACAAGGCTGGAAAAAATTTCTTTTGGGAAGCGTTGGGTCAATCTGAGAGGAGAGCATTGTTCCGTGAGAACACCAGTGGATGCCAGACCTTTTGACTTCAACAGGTGTTTTCGAACTGTGAGAAAAAGAGGTTCAGTGTGTGCATGTCTCTTTTTTTTTTTTTTTTTGAGCGCAGTCTCAATGCAGTGGGCCTGTCAAAACCCTTCGTGTTGATATTTGTAATTTTACGTGGATGGTGGTGAATGCCAACGATAGCGCAGTCTTTCTTACTTCACCTGAAAAGAATATATTTTGAATAGGAGACAGAGATGGGAGCGGTGCGGAAGACCATGTTGGTTTCGGCATGAGCAAATCGATCTTCGGTCTATGACCTACGCATGTCCGGCATGCCAGCCCTCTGCAATTTCCTGCACTGATGCAAGGGCTGTCCACCCTGCCGGCTGCTCAGAATCTCATGCCTCCTCCTTCAGCAAATCAAGGTGCACATTTGTTTTGGGCAAAGCATTCAGCCCAGTCTGATTGAACCTTCCCCCAACCCGTGCGTGATGATTGTGCCTTGTGGCAGCCCACTCATCCCATCAGTCAACCCCCAACTGAAAACATTCAGAACTTTGGGGGAGGAGGTAGTGGAGTAGATTTCATGGGTAGGATGCAGGTTGTTGGACACAGATCTCAGCTGGGTGAAACTGGTGGGGAAATGTCTGGTGGAATGCGAGGATTGGGATATAAGTCCAGGGCTGGTTTGTCTGACAATTAGAGTCAAGACTTCGACACCATGTAGGCTGTTGCCCCCCCTTTCACCCTCCTCTAGCCAGCTGCCCAAGTGTGCTCTCTCGTTGTTGATCCAGTCTTTCTTTTCCCCTCCCCAACCTCTTTCTCATTTTTTTTTTCCTGTTTGCACTCTTTCCTTAGTACCATTTCATCTCACCCTTTGGTTCAAAGTCACATTTGAGCTTTCCTTCGATCGTCACATTGATCGGCAGCGACTTAAATATCAAATAGTCAAAACGCACATACCGACATAAATATAAATATATGTAAATATGTTTTTCTTCGTAGGAGGACTGGCCACCAGTACAAAGATTAAATTCACTGATTCACAATACTCTAGTGTTTTTGCAGGATGGTCAGGAGACCTGGGAATGGCAGCAAAGCAAGAGGCTGAAAACAGTGTAGCCAAGCCGGGGAACACCCGGTGTTGTGAAAGACCGGAGGAAAACTTGCTTCGTGAGCAGCTTGATACTCTCCATGAAGAAAAATGATGTGAAAGACCACGTTCCTAGTGTAGGAGAGGTACTTTGAGAAAGCCTCCGGAAAAATTCAAGATCAATCGATGTGCGATTGTCTATTTCAACTCTTTTTTCCTTTTATTTCTCCTCTGTAAAAAACTGAAAAAGAATAATCTCCACAGGTCACGAGCATCTACAGAGGGACTAATGCTGAAGGAAAAATCAATTCTTGGGCATTCGGACAATTCGAGTCGGTGGAGGCGATGCGGCAAGCTGGCAGAGAACTCAACGGTTCGGATGTGACCTGAGAGTGGAGCTGGCATCTATGAAGGACAGAAACGATTTTAGGAGCCCAAAAAACCCCGTCGATAGGTGTTGGCTTTGCTTAGGGTCGGATGCCTCTGACAAGGGGCGGGTCGGAAGCGTGGGTTCAGAATGCTACATTGCGATGGACAAGGGACCGATTTTCCGTGATCAATTTTGATAATTCCAACGAGCCACCGCTGCAACACTTTGCACATGCCTCAAGGGTAGACTGCATGATGAGCTCTTTTTTGTTAGCCATCCAGCTTTCCTTAAAAAAAGTATATATGTATGTACAAAA
The DNA here is from genome assembly GCA_030272585.1 of Bryopsis sp. KO-2023. Classification (NCBI taxonomy): domain Eukaryota; kingdom Viridiplantae; phylum Chlorophyta; class Ulvophyceae; order Bryopsidales; family Bryopsidaceae; genus Bryopsis; species Bryopsis sp. KO-2023. The sequence goes on along the minus strand of BSYQ01000007.1, from coordinate 5,679,671 downwards.
ATGAACTTAGCATTCCTTGCATCAGGACAATCCCAGAAGTGGACTCCAAATCTGTTGATTTTCTTGTTTTTTTTTTTCGGGTTGCCTCATTTACACATGTATAAAAGGCTCATAGGTGTTCCGTCAGGAATGAGCAGCAGACTTCGTTTGCTTTTCGTATGTCTGTGTGCGCCTTTTTTTTCTTTTGCGGAGGGCTCCTATTGACTTAAATTGAATTTGAACAAATGGGGAACCGTCAATTGTTCTTCCACTGCGTCTTGGGGCTCCTCCACATCAAGATCAATTTTGCCCACATTATTACCTGTGTGTATTTTTCTGGTATCAAAACCTTCATTCCTGATCTCCTGGCATCTGGACTCATGAATGACCGTAGACTTCTGTAGGATTCACACCAGGTGGTTTTTTGACATGCCTTGATAGACTTTGAAAGACCTTTATGAATATGTGCCAGGTTCATGCATTGGACCTGATGTGCGTGAAAACCAAACATGGAGAAGTTATGGAGAGGGAGGAAGTGCATGATTTGGTGGGGGATGAAGAAGATTTTATGGCGCTCATGCCTGATGGAACCATATTAGTTCGACCAGTAGCACGGTAAGGAGTTGTTAAATCATCGTGTACCTCCCCACCCCTTCCTGGAGGCCGGGATGGTTTTGATATTTATCACTTCTGTGGAGAGTGGAAGAGAGAGCTATGAGGAAGAGAACGGCGATGCAATCTGTGGCAATGGCCCATGAGACAGTGGGCCTGTGTTTCTTTCCAGCAATTTCAGGGATGGGGGTTTCTAGCATGAAGGATTGTTGTCATCCAGGATGGATAGTTTGCCTGTCACATTCATGAGAGACATGCTGTCATTGTCGGAATACCCGAGAGAACGAATTGAAAATTTATGGGAGAAGAGAGATTATTTGAGTCTGAGTATTCGGGGGCATTGGGGGGGCTGATGGAACTGTAAATGACCTGTAACCTGTGCAACTGTAAATGATGGCTGGGTGATTTCAGGGGCGTCCACGAATGGTGCACTGCTGAACAGCAGCACGTAGACAAGGCTGAGGAAAAGGGGTGCAGATTATGATTTATGAGAAGTTTATGATCATTCGCAAGTCTCACCGCTGGTTGCGCACTAAAATGTATTGATGTTGTTCCAAGGGGGTATATTCAAAGCAGATGACTTCCCGTTCGAGCAGGAGACTTCCAGCTATTGCTAATTTGGCAATGGCAATTATTGTCTTAATTTTCTGACGAAGAAGAGACCAGGTGAGCTGAGCCCAAAACTTCGTGAGCACTGCTACCACATCCCCCTCATTCCACTTTGCTCAAGATTTGAGGATGTACTACCTCCACACTATACCTTCACATGTCCAAATAATTATTTGTGGATATCTATTTTTGATTAAGGTCAATCGGCTGCACCGGATGGTCAGGACGCACCACAAACAATGGATTCGCATACCGACGTTTAGGCATTGGCGAGAATCAGTGTCGGCAAATTACAGATAATTTTTTTTGCTTTTTTTTGGAGGGGGGGGGGGGGGCACATGTGCACAACGTATATGTGGATTTCTGGATTGTGCAATAAGGGTGGAAGATCAGTGGTCAGGAGGCGATGTGAGACATTTGTCAAGGCGTGGTGGATTGCTTTTGTTTATCTTCGAGATATGCAGCAACTTTGTTTATCTTCGAGATATGCAGCACTTCAGTCTTGATTCAACAGTGATCAACAAACCCGATTCTGTGAGGCCTCGCATCTGGTGGTCATTGTCATGTACTTGATCCAGCCAATGCCAGTGTTAAGAGTCGTGTCAAAGAATACAATCCCTCTTTGCTTAGGACATTGTCATCCACTACGAAGGTTATTTCTATTTTCAGCATGCTGGGCAAAAACAAACATAACTCCTCTCTCACAATTAAAAAACTTGGTGAACCAAAGAAGTCTGTTTTTTGTCCACGGTTGTTTTTGCGTTGCATCAGATTCCGATGCAACTTCTTTCCATCCAATCCTGTCCCCTTCCTCAGCACCTCTGTGCAATGACTTCAATATTTATGATTCCTATCAAAGTCAACAATCCAAAACGACGCAGCGATAAATTGTTTTCTTCTCTTTCACAATTTTCCTTGCTGCCTGTGTTTTTGGAGCGGTGCAGAACGCACCGCATGCCAACAGTTGCCTCCTGGTTGTGGCATCATGGTGCAAACACCTGCAGCCGCTGCCTTTCTTGTTGTTCCAGCGTCCCTTCTGCCTTTTGAAAGCAAAGTTGCCGCTGTCGGACACAGGAACTCTGTTTCAAACTCAAACAAGTGTAGTGTGTGTCGATTGATGGGAGACGTATTCTATTGCTTTTCTCGGTTTCAGTTGGAAATGTATTTTGGAATTGCCTCCATGGTTTGTAAGATTTATATGTGTACGAAGAGCAACACAACTGCACAGAGGTGGGGTTCAGAATTGTCGAGTATTCGTGTTGGGAAATCACAAATACACAACAATTCGATACGAATGCACGTGCCAGCACAGTCAAATCGATTGTGATTGAAGAACTCAATTTGGTATTTGTGGGACGATGTTTTGTGTGCAGTCAATATCAATGTTGCGCATCTTCTTGTTCCCATTGGCAAGTGCCCAACCTTGGATTTCATCCTAGGTATCCTTCGTGCTGGTATGGTAGTGGTAAATGTAAACCCCCCATACACACCCTATCGAATGGACAAAGAGAGAAAGTGAGCTTGTCTGCTTGGCCTTTACCTCGAACTGATGGGGCCAGGCAAAAAAGAGGCACCTGCTGTGTGCTCTATGCCCTCTGTCTACCTGCAAAAAAGAGGCACCTGCTGTGTGCTCTATGCCCTCTGTCTACCTGACTGTGGGATAGACAGAGACTTGCCGTGTGTTTGTAACCGACAACCCCGGCTGCTTGTAGAAGTGGTATCGCGGGGATATATCAGAGTAGTTTAGCTCACAGAGGAAAAAAACCAGCACACGCAGGCACGCTGGTTTTCTTCATTTTTTGGCATCGAGTAAAGCACTCACACAGAATATATATGTTTACGTATTAGAGATCACCAGACTCCTCAGCCACCTCCTCCACCACCAGCCGCCGCCTCCTTTGCCACTTCTCAAACCACCGCCTCCAGCCGCCTCCCCAATCAAGCACCGACATGCGAAAGAAGTGTCCAAATACCCCCGAGGTCGATCGTGGGTTAATTACTGTCACGGAAGGGAGTGCCGCAGCACAATCTTTGCCATCGTGCTATTCTTTTTTTTTTCCTCACAGCAGCTCAGGCGAACTGGGTCGAAAGTCAGCCTCAAGAAGAACGACGAAAGAAACACAAGTGGCTCGAAACGCAAGTTATGTTGGCTGTGTGTCTGCACTTGCCAATTGACCCAGCACCCGCCCCTCTCAGAGATCGATTAATGGAGGAAAGGTAGAAACAGTGGGGTTTTCTAGGCAGGATAGATGCGCAACACGATGGTGATGATGGAACTGGGTGGATTAAGGATTTCATCGTAACGCCAGAAAGGTGTGCCATGTGTTCAGGTGAGAGAAGCCCCACCAAAAGATTCGACACCACAAAACCTTTCAGCCCACCACACCAAGTCGCGCTTGGACGACCCATTTCTTACAGTGAAGCGATCATTACACGACAAGCTGCACGGCACTGCAGTGGGATTCAAGCTGCTGGAAATACAGCGCCAGCGTCAACACCAATCAGTGATGATTAGAGGAATTCAGGGGATGGCAAAAACAGACCCAATTATACGTAGGATGGGGAACGCATGACGAGGGATAAAGTGGCTGGTGATGGTGGATCATCTCAGGGGAATGGTGGACCAAATCGCACGGAATTACAAGGGAAATCGTTCTCGCAAGCCAGAGAGAAAACACCCAGACTACGTAGGTATACCTAGAACTCTCAGTCTCGTACAACCAGACTATTAACTGAACCTGTGCCCGCCATGACCCTACAACGAGTGGTGGGCAGAGTTTTTGACTTCCTCGTTGTTCCTGTTGGATGCCCACCGATGTTTTCCTCCAAACGAGCCTGACATGAGACTGTGTCTACCACTGGTGCAGGCAGAGCCTGTCCATCCTACCAGAACCATGCATAATTGTTTGTGCACAATAAGCAGGTCGACCATCGCGCTATCTTTTACCCCAACCAACTGTAAGGTAAGAATGAAGCAAATCATCCCACACCTAACTCTTCTTCAAAATTTTGTCAGCAAAAATCTAGCTGGATCCACCAACATGCACACATGGCATGAGAATGGCCGCCAAGGGTCAAATTAATTCTTGGGACCTTCAGGCCAAGATATCAGTTAGCATTCCTTAGGTTGCCTGTTTACCATTTAAGTGAGTGATACAGGTCATCGCTCTGATCGTTTCCACAGTCCGTGAAAAAGATGAACTGCCCTTTGTTTAAGATACACTGTGATGAAAATGAGAATCGCAGCTGCATGAGAGCTAAAAAGTGGGAGGACTGTTTTTTTTTCTAATCTGCAAAAAAAAAGAAGCTCACCATGGGCCACAATGATCCAACGAGAATTTTCCTCTTGCAAATGGGTTTATGATATTTCCTCCTAATTTCTCAGAGTCTGTGGAAAAAACAAAGCACACAAAATTAAGATGCTCCCAGTGCTGGAGGTGGAAATCAGAATCAAGTGAGTTCCTCTGTTTTGACGATTCACCTCAGGACGTTTGGACAATCTCACAACGAACGTACCGACCCAGCGAAACTCCCCCACTGCTGTCGACGTATCTAAAAGAGTAGACGTCGTCCAAGGAATTTATTCCCTCGTTATCGACCTTTGGCGAGTCGGCCGTCGGTATTTCTTTGTGGTTCACTTCTCCCAGCCCCACCAAAGCTTAACACTCGGAGAGAACGGCAGCCCTCCGTCGTCCTGGGACCGCGTCCCCGACTTACCCCCTTTTCGCTTGAAATAAACCACATTGACCACAAGGCACGAGAGTTGCAAGGCGTTCAAGATTGATATGATACGACGACTGGGGCTGCAAGCGATGCACTTGCGTGCAAGAGGGGCTGCAACTGGTGCACTTGCACGCACTGAATGTTTTTGCGATGCACCCGAATTATCCACCAGCAAAGAGCTATGAATTCAAAAGGCTGAACCAGGAGTCGAAAAAAACCCAAGCAACCCAAGCACACTTTGGCATCCTGGTTGCTTCCAAGCACGACCTGGTGAGGTCGGCTGCCGGAAACCGAAGCGCCATTTTTTTCCTGTTATGCGTCGCACGGCAGGGGGGATCATCCTGACGCAGTTTCGGCCACGACTTCGCCGTTACAGGATGGACCCCGACCCACTCTGTCGCGCGTCGGGAGAAACTGCGGAGCGGAAAAGCCGCGCCTCTCTTCGGGTGGCGTCGCCCGTCGGGTTGCCAGATTCTTGTGAAAAGACTCGAATCGAGAGTGAGTCCGACGCTCACGCGTTGATGATGCGATCAACGGCGGGTGTTAACATCGTTCCAGACCAGCGTTAACCACCCCATTTTACCCACTATATAGCGGGGGGCTGATCACGCTTGGGGGAGGGATGAGGCGTGATTAATCACGCCTGACGTGTGTGGCAAGTCCCATCGTCCCCTCGCCATCCACCCGAAAAGCGTGATCAGTCGCCGTCCCATCGCCTGCAGTCGAAGTCCCTTCGGGCGCGCGAGAGGACCCGTAACGCCCGATCGTCATCGTTTCCCCCATTTCCCCCCTGCCGAGGTCGCGCACCGCGCGGGAGGGCGGTGGGGCGTGCGGGAACGACGGAGCGCGAACAGCGGACGGCGGAGCGCGCTGGGGTTGCGGACGTTCGAAATGCAGCTGCGGGCCCGCGGTTGCTTGCGACTGGAGGGAAGGGTGAGGGGGGACTATGTTGTGCTTGGTCTTTATCTCGGATACTTCTCTTGTCTCCCCTTGTTATTGTAATGCACTCGCGCGATGGTAGTCTGGAAGGGGGAAATCCTTCCATAGAAAAAGTTACTTGCAACTGGTGCCAGCATGAAGGGAAGGGTGAGGGGGGATGGGGGGACTGTTTTGGGCTTGTTTTGAGCTTTGTTTGGGATACTTCTCTTCTCTTCCCTTGTTCTTGCATGCATTTGCATGATGGTAGTCTGGAAGGGGGAAGCTCCCAATAGTTTTCTGATATCCTGATTCGTGGTGAAATTTCAATTCCAATTTCTGATTGAACTTTCAACAATGTGGACAGTTTGGACGCTGCATTGAGACGGCCTGGTTGATTCGATCGAGAATTCAAGTTTCCAGGGGGTGATGGCAAGGTTGTGCAGGACAGCCCGGTTATGCTTTGTCGGAGTAGTAACAATGGAGTGAAGCTGCTGGCACGTGCTGTATTGGACAGAATGGATGATATTCCTGTGCACTGTGTTGATCTTTCACCAGTGCTTCTGCTTGCGACATCCGGAGTTGACAGGTATGGTTTTTCTTCTCACCTTTTTTCAGTTTGGCTTTTGTGGCTGATTATCATGTACAATGTGTAGCACTTTCTTCTCAAATTTTGTCCATTTACATGCAAAAAAAAGCTTCTTCCTTTCGTAGAGGAAATAAACAACAATACAAGGTGAACAAAACAGAGAGTTGGCGACATGCCAAACTCGATAAGAATCTCAACCCCGCTACCCAGTCCCCATCGATCATAATTCGTCATGTCTAAATTTCCCCCCTTCTGATTTCTCATTCTCGTGACCCCCCGACCTCTGTTCTTGGTTGTTCAATGCCCACACAGTCTCGACCTGTGATATCTTTGCACACTGCAATCCTCGTGCCCCAAACTGCAACGATGTGAAGCAGAACGCTCTCCTAAGGTCTGTTCTGTGCGAATTCCAGATTCCATGCATTGTGGTAATGGGGGTAGAATTTGCCAGGCTGTGTCAGCGCCAAGAACCATCACAGAGGGTATATGCAAACTTGTGTTTGGAGGCTTTCTTTGGTTTGTGTAGGACTTGAAGGCTGATTGTTTGTGGTTGCGTTCAAATGCACCATACTTCCGCATGTCGTTTTATTGCTGGTTGCAACTTTTCTGTGCGCTAATCAGGTTTGGTACTTAGGATGAGGACGAAGTGTTCGATCAGATCAGGGCATGGCCGGGGGTGAATCTGAGCAGGAACGATGTCGCAGTTCCGCATGGAGTTTTCTGCCCGCCAGAAACCAGCTTGCCATGTGTTGAACAAGTGAGTTCCACCCCTCCCCCTCCCTGTAGGGATCCCCGGATCCGAGTAGCACCAGAAGCCACCGGATCGACAGCCGAAACCCCTCGCGATTCTAACAAACACAAGCAAAGTGATTTGGGGTTGAAGAGGTACTGGTCCAAGACTCTGGCGCAGTGTTTGCCTGGAAATGAAGAAGTTGGGGCGAAGGAAAGTGTGCATTCGACTGGCAGCCAGGCGATTGCTTGCTCCCATGACACTCTGTGCTTTGTCTACTTGAGGCAAGAGGCTCTGTACCGAATAATGAGGTTGGAGAAAATCATCAAGTCTTTCGGTGAGAGCACCTTGCAAGCAGTGTGAAAAAAAGTGGCAATCTCTCTCTCTCTCTCTTTTTGCATATAGACATATATTTGTATATATCTATATTGTTTAAATTTTGCTGGGGTTTGTTGTTTTGGACCCCCTTTTGTGTTTTTTAATTCCCTGGTTTGTTTTTCTTGTGCAACATAGGTTGGGACTTGAAGCTTGCTGGCCTTATTCTCAACGGAGCTGTCGTAGTGGCGTCGCGCACGGATGGATAGAAAATGAGGCGAATATCTCCATGTAAGTATGTTTTCACAACCAGTGTTTTGAGAACTTTTTTCCTTCGTTAATGGCGCCCCATTTTAGACAATGATTCGCTTTTGTTTCAGACAATCATTCCACTAGTGGGTGGATACTGCTTCAGAAAAAAATAACCCCAGTGGGTGGATTTTGATTTTTTCCACATCAAAAACTTGAAAGAGTGTTTCAGAGGGTGTACACGACATTTCAGGGATATCCCTTAAAATTTCCCCAAAATGTTTTTGAAATAGAGTGCCAAGATACCATGAACGTGAATCTGGAAGGTGGCACCTCAGTTTCGTCATTCGAACTTGCAAACAAAGTCCTGGAACCTGGAAAACAGTCCTCAGATTTTGTGGTGCGGGAATACGACTCCAAACTCCACAGCAGAGAGGTGGAGCCCTTCACAGCCGAAAAGGTGAACAGGAAAACAAAATCTGGCTTCCTGATCCAAAATCCCTGAATGTAAGTTTTTCAAATTCTCTATGATAGTTTTCATAGAAAGAACCACTGAAAGAAAGAGTGAAATCGCTGTTCTGTTGCGTTCCAGTCTGGCCAGTTGTTTTACTTGATCTGTCTCTTTCAATACAAAAGAGGTGACCATTAAATTTATATCCTGTGTCAAGAAAGCAGAAAGCAGAAAAGAAAACCAGGAACAAAATAAAGTAGTAGAATAGAAAAAAAAAGGCAAACAAAAATTGAGTTATTATTTCTGTTGATTCTGATCACTTCGTCACGTAATGCACATCTTCATTTCCCTCCCCAGTTCTTCACAAGGAAATAAAAAATACTAAAAAATAGTTTCGTATTGATGTGGTGTTGTCCCAATGGCTGTTTTCGTTTTCTCCAGGAACCTTGCCAGTGCTGGGAGCCGTTTACTTGTGGAGGATTGGTTGGCCTTGTTGTATTCTTCCCACAAGCTCGACATTGCGTCTGCATCCCTGCAAGTGGGCAAAAGGCAAGGTAAGCTGAAAAAAAACACACACATTCAGTTTCCGTTGAAAAAAAACACCCTCCAAAAAAACCCATACCCATTAGACTCCAATGCATGCAGTGCATGAAATATGTATTTCATTTCCTTGATTCTTGTTCGCATAGTAGTTCCTCTCCTCCAGGAAGGCTTAGTCTTTTCCATAGTCAAGATGGGTATTGTTCTCTTGATCACCAACCCATTGTCACCCCTTTCAAAGATAATCCCCTCAAATTCTTCCCTTACTGCCTCTAGTTGCAGCAACTCTCCGTTCTTGGTTAGGATAATTGGACGGAAAAATTTGTTGTGCAGCTGGATAGGATAACCGATTTTGCTGTCTCCCGGCCAAAATTGGAACCCCGGATATATATTTTTCGCAACTGATTTTTTCTGCCCCTTTTCTGTCTTTATCGACACATTGAAATGTCCTGGAAACGAGGGAGAAACTGTTATTGTCCCATTTTCCAAGACGCCGATGTTCCTTCCAACGACGCACGCCCATTTCCTGAGTGCTTCCCCCGTGGACAAGTTCTTCACAAGGTTGTTTGCTGTCACTATTTGTTTGTTTTCAATCATTTCATCTTGAGATGAAAGAAGTGTTTCACCCAAGCTTGAAGATGTGCCTTTCTTCCCTTGCAGGTTCGCCAAGAGAAAATCGCTGTAAGAAAAGGAGTCCGCATGAAGTGTGGCGCGAAGGTAGTCGATCACAGAGCTGAATTCTGTTTTAAGATATATCATTTTGCTCAGAATAAGCTCATCAATCTTCCCTCCTCAAATCCAACCCCCTTTTCCCTCCCTTTCGCACAAGGCATGTAGAGAAATGGCAAGAGTAGAAGCGTTTGACATGTCGAAACCCTGTTTCAGAACAGAAAAGGTGAGGGTGAGGGGTGAATGCGATGAAAAAAAGAAAGTTCTTGGACAGGGGATGCGATTCCTGCACTAGATTCGGCTGAGTGGGGTTGGACAAGAATGACCATGGACATTTTCTGGATTTTTCTGTGGGTAAGCAGTCTTGGATGAATTCTTGCTGGTTCGATTCCAGCACTGCTTCTACTAGATTCTGGATTTTTCTATGGATTTTTCTATGGATGTTTCTGTATTCAACAGAAGAATTGAGATTAAAAAAACAAACAAACGATAAGCAAACAAACAATAAATAAATAAATAAACAATAAAGAGCTTAAATCATTAAAAAAAAAACAGAAAGTGAATTATCCAAAAAGACTCACTTTCCGCAATTTCAACTTGACTTCGGATTCTACCCCTCCTTTCCATTCCCTCACACATGTCCTCTTTCTTTTTCCAAGACGTCACAATACGTAATACTGTTTAATAGGGTGATGGTAAAAATACGCAAAAACGCGAGTATTAAAAAAATAGTGAAATCTGTCATAACTTTCTTATGACTTGATTAATTTACATATTTGAGATGTCTAATCGCAAGGAAAAAACATTTCCTATCATTTGAAAGTTGTTTGAGATCCATCCGAGGTCTGTGTGAGAAGTTATGAACATTATATTTTCATTTTCGTTAGAAAATGAATGACACCCAGGCCGCTTTGTAAGGTCGAAGAAAGCGGCTCCCCTTTTATCCCCACAGTTACCACGACCTCCAGGTTCACTCTCAGTCAACGTTCGGTCGTAATCTCCTAACCATAACTCCCAAAACACACACTTGATCATATCTTGATCACTTTTGCCCGCTTCCACTTCCAAACCCTCGAAGAATGATATCCCCAAAAAGATTCCTGCAATATAGCGTGCAGTAAAATTGGTCTCAATCCTCCCAGCAAATGTCTCAGCAATTGCCACAGCAAATGTCAGCTGGAGCATGCATCTGATACGTACGACTGTGGTGACCGGTAGTCACCTCAACCACCAACAGCGCTCTCCACCACTGACTCGACCCTACGGTCACGCGTCCATCACTCTCAGACCCATCAGTCGATCACGTGACGATGTGGGGCTCTGGTGAGATGACGCGACACTGTACTACGTGGTCGTGAGTGGTTGGTGGGAGTTCGTGGCTGGTTAGAGCGCTAGCTGTAGAGTGAGTCACTCGGGAATGGACGGTGGAGGTTCGAGTCTCGCTAGGAGCGTAGACTATTTAAGTAGAGAAGTTTGGGGCATTGTATCCTTGGTTTAAGTTGTAAAAACTTCAAGTGAAAAGCGTCCGTATCATTTGGTTTCGGAGCAAGGTCCCGCCTACCCGTCCCTAGACGGTCTAACCGATACGGTTTAACCGAACGGTCTAAACGTACGATCTAATCGATACGGTTTAGCCATACGGTTCAAACCGGTACGGCTTAGTGCGCACGGTTCACGTTTGAAATTCAAACAAAAGACGAAGTTGAAACATACGGCTTGACTAAGCGTAGTTTTAAAGTAAGGCATACGGCTTAGGCCGTACAGCATACTGCAACCGTACTGCAAAGCCGTACGTGACCACATACTACCTATACGTAGTACTGAATCCCTTGACCGTACGGGTACACCCTCTGGGTAGCCCGTACGAAAGGTTGAACAAAACTTTCCCGAGCGTTCTAAACAAACGAACAATTGGTTTGATCATGGGTGATCACCAAATGGTCGTTCATGATAACGCACTCGTCCAGTATGACGCGGATATCGTGTTGCATGACCCATCTGATGAGGAACCCCTCATAGATGAGCCCATGGAAGGGGAACACATACCGCATGTTGTACATCAGGTTCAAAACAACATTGTGATCCAGCATAACAACAATGCAGATTTGGAAGGTGTAGAACACCGCCAGGTGCATTTGGAACACAATGTCGCTTCCGCATTTGTACATGCCGATCAAGAAATCGGTAATCGCTTCAATCTGCTCCTTGCGGAATTCAACTCGTTTCGTACGCAGTACGATGAACGCGAGAAATCCCGTAAGGACGAGCAGTCGCATTTAACTGGGCAGCTAAACGAGCAATACGATTACTTGCGTGATACGTTTGCTGATGTGCATACTCGGTTAGATGAAGCTGAAGTGGCTTGGCAAGAACCCTTGACAAGGGTTGAGTCAGAATGCACAAGTGCAGTATCAGACCTGAAAGGGCGTGCCAAAAACCTCGAAACCTTGTCTCATCTAACTCGTCAAGAAGTAAACGAACGGGTAGATGCACAGAAGGAAGAGGTATTACATCACGTTGATCGATTAGCCAAAAACACAGCAAGAGATGTTGCTGAAGTTTCGACAACGGCTAACTCTACTCGCGCTCGTTTTGCTGAGGTTGCAAACCGACTCACTAAACAAGTTGAGGATCAAGAGGCATTAAATCGTGACCAGTTACGAGCTATAAGACGTAGCGGTGAAACCACGAGTCAGCATCTTGAAGATCTCAAAAGTGAGGTTGTGGACACTAAAGTAAACCTGCAGAAGAAAATGCAGCGTACGCTTAAGGAGTCAGCCGTCGATCAGGAAGAACTCTTACGGGAAATGGAAAAGAGACAAAAACAGAAACAGTTTTGGGAGACAAAGCCAGAACCAGTTACACCGGTTCCATCGGCACCTATGCTCCCAATTACTGGTACATCCGCTTTTGTCACTCCAACCCCACCCGGTCCTTCCCGACGTCCTGATAAGTCCAAACCCGGTTCGCACAGTCGTCAGTCTACGGCTGCAAAACCACCTACACCTGTCAGTATGGGTCCTTCACGAACCATACGTGATGAAGCGAAAAAGACATCTATGAAAACACCTCGTGTTACACAGATGGCCCCTCGCTCAACAACTACACCACCGGCAGCGTCAGGTGGATTTGGTCATCACCAAACCAATCCTTTCGCTACACTCGGTTCTTACGCTTCCGTTAGACAGGGTGCGACTACCCGTCAGCAAGTAAGACAAACCGCAAGTGGTGGTGGTGGTGGTGGTGGTGGTGGTGGTAGCAGTCAGAGATAGGACTTGGGCCAAAAATCTGGTCCGGCTACGGTCCGGTCCGGTTACGGTCGGGTTACGGTCACCGTACTACGGCCGTAACTCCGTACCGTAACCGGAGTAATATGCTGTTTTTACGGTACGGAACAAGTACGGTATAGCTACGGCAGGCCCTAAATCACCGTGAAGTAGTGTGGTTCAGTGCTAAAGCATTAGGCTATAGTCTGTAAGGTCGTGGGTTCGAATCCCCCTGGGTTCCTTTGGGTTCTCGGGACCCTGCGGGGGTTACTATTTACGGTTACGGTTGGTACGGTCCAGTACGGTCGGTACGGTCCGGTACCGGAGCAGTACGGAGTGGTACGGTGGTCCGGTTCCGAGCACGAAAACCACTCCGGTCCGGACCGGAGTGACCGTAACCGTAAGTGACCGGAGTGGGGTTACGGTACGGTTTACGGTACCGTAACCGTAAAGTCCTATCTCTGGTAGCAGTGATAACGATGACAATGACCGACGCAGGGGTAACGATCGTGATGGATTTGGTGGCTTTGGTGGCAACCAGGGCGGTGGACGTGGAAATACACCACGCCAACCACACGGCCACGGTGGTGGTGGCGGTGGTGGCGGTGGTGGTGGTGGAGGTGATGATGGTGGTAGTGATGCTGGTAGTGACGGTGCATCGGATGTGGGAAGTTCCGCAGAGGATACCCGTCCGCGCCGACGCCATGCACCTGCTTTTCAATTCCCTCGCCACATCAAAGTTCCATTTCCAAAGGCTTACACCGGTGAAGGTGGTATGACAGTTACCGACTGGCAATTGGCTATGACTCGTCATCTCCGAAACATGGGGGTAGACGAGGGCGTGTGGTTGAACGTCATGAGTATGAATGTAACTGGTGCTGCGGCCCAGTGGCTCAGCGTTCAGGAGTTACGAATGGCTAACAGCCAACGTGCTCCATTCAGAGATTGGCAACAATTCCTTCAAGAATTGCGTACCCTCTTTGAACCCACCGTCGCTGCAGATGATGCACGAAGAGAACTCAAACGCATCCGACAAACGACAAGCGTACGTGACTTCGTCACACGCTTCCGTAAGTTGGTTTTGCGTGTTCCTGATATGTCTCTGGACGATCAGTACCTCATCTTTGTGGATGGTCTCAAAGAAGCCATACGGCTTCCAGTTGCTACGGCTGCCAATCGTGATATTGAGCAAGCCATTATCCTTGCTGAACGCATTGATAGTCTGAAACCGACTGCATCCACACCTTCAACGCCCAAATTTTGGCGTAAAAAGAAGGGATCCGGTAAGCCCCGTCAAAACCTCAATGCCATAGACCACAGACAAAAGTACGGTGGTGGCAAGAGGTATCATCAAAAGCCAAACCAGGGAAAGAGTCACGGATTTCAGGGTAAATGTTACCTGTGTGATCAATCGGGACATGGGTTCAGGAATTGCCCAAAACTTGGCAAGGCCAAGAAGTCGGTAAACTGAAAAACTGGTTGGGGACGCCACCTCCCCAATCAGAGGAAATCGACACGGGTGGCGTGGAAAAGGGGAATAATTTGCTAGTCATGGGGACAAGCAAGGGGACGCTAGACACTACTAGACGGAGGGTCAGTAGTGAAGTGCCATCCATGAGTCTTCCCTCTGGATCGAATCGGCACGCTCACTTTGGGAAGACGGTGAGCAAGGAACAACCGGGGGTTGTTCCGGCAACGGAAAGGGCCGTTGTGGGTGAAACAATTGTAAAGACGTCACCAAAGGAAACTTTGGTTACAATTGTGGAAGAGGAAAACGGGATGGATGGAAAAGCGGATACAGCTGCTCCAGACAGTTGTTCGCATGTTGTTGAGGGGGAAACGCGTAGACACCCCACACAACCTATAGAAGTAAGCGGTTCGGATTCCCGGGCACTTCGAACGAGCTTATCTTCTTCGAGTCGTGATGAGGAAATATCCGACACAGGGGACACTACGGCTGCGCCGAAAGGGCAAAGCGTATGTCCAATTTTAAGAGATACACGATTTTCAGGCTATGAGCTTGTGTGTAAGGTGAACGGACATGATGTTATTGCGTACGTTGACAGTGGTTCAACCGCAAATTACATCTCAGGCCCAGTTGCAAAGAGACTCGGCCTGAATATCCGAAATCCCACAAGCACCTTGTGTATGGCAGATGGAACGGAACGACAAACACTCGGCAGGTGTTACGATGTGAAATTACGATGTGGCAAGGTCAACTTCGCACTTGATGTGGATGTTTTTCCTGCCCTCGAACATGAGATCATACTGGGGCTTCCATGGTTGGTTGCTGAGAACCCACGTATTGATTTTAAGTCTGGGCGTATTACGGTTCACCGTAACCAGACTGAAATCCATGTTCCACTTCGTACGCTTCCTCCCGATGTTTCCAATACTCCAAAAGTTCCTACCATACTCTGTACTGTGAAAGAAATGCTTAGTTTGATACGACAGAACGATACCGCACAAGCCTGCATGGCTGTGGTACGGCCTATCGAAGAAGAGATGAAAATCGATTCTTATAGCGAGACGCACGGTCATCTCCAAGATGATGTCGAGCTCATGCTAAAGGATAAGAACATTCCTTCCGAAATTGCCGCTGTCCTCAAAAAGCATCACAGGGTGTTTGCAAAAGATATTCCACCTGGGGTTCCTCCTGTCCGCAAAGGTCATGAGTTCGGTATTGAGTTGGAACCGGACACCCGTCCGATCTTCCGACCCATTTACAAACTCTCTCAAGCTGAACTAGATGAAGTCAAGCGTCAAGTCGACTATCTCTTGCGCAATGGCTTCATCAAGCCCTCAAAATCACCATGGGGTGCACCCATTCTCTTCGTTCCCAAGAAAGATGGCGGATTGAGAATGTGTGTCGATTACAGATGGTTGAACAAAGTCACCATCAAGAATCGTTACCCACTTCCTCTTCCTGAGGAATTGATGGATCGATTGAGTGCGTCGTACGTGTTCAGCAAGATAGACCTTCGTTCGGGGTACTGGCAGATGCCGATACGCCCTTCGGATACGGAGAAAACCGCGTTCAGAACTCGGTACGGCCATTTTGAGATGTTAGTCGTCCCATTCGGATTGACAAACGCACCCCCACATTTCACCAACATGATTCAAGACATCATGAGTGATATGTTGGATGATTTTGTTGTCGTCTTCCTTGACGATATCTTAATCTTCTCAAAGACTATGGCCGACCACGCAATTCACGTTGCTAAAGTTTTAGCCCGTCTCGAGGAGCACAAACTCTTCGCTAAGGGACTCAAGTGTGAATTCGCGGTACCGAAAGTCGAATATCTGGGACATGTCGTGTCAGGAAAGGGTCTCTCACCCATGACCGCTAAGGTGCAAGCCATCGTTGATTGGAAAACTCCACAGACGGTGACAGACGTACGCAGTTTCCTTGGTATGGTTTCGTATTATCGAAAATTCATCCCGAACTTCGCACGTATCGCTTCTCCTTTGCACGACTTGGTGAAAAAGGATGTCCAGTGGCAATGGGGTCCAAATGAACGTGTGGCAATGCAAGAGCTCCAAGCTCGCATGCAACGTTTCCCCTTGTTGGTCTTACCACGTCCAGACCTACCTTACACAGTGATCACGGATGCATCGCAATTCGCGTACGGGGCTGTATTGACACAGGATCATGGTAAAGGGTCTCAACCCATTGCCTACCTGTCCAGGAAGCTACGCCCAGCTGAACAGAAATATTCAGCGTACGATAGAGAGTTGGGAGCAATCGCGCATGCATTGGGTCAATGGCGACACTATCTTGAGGGTTGCCATGGCGGAGTCACCGTACTCACTGATCATAAACCGCTCACGAGCTTTATGACTCAGTCCAATCTTTCGCGTACGCAAACCACTTGGTTGAACAAAGGGTTCTTCACCTCTATCCGACCTGAGATCAAGTATATCAAGGGCAAATCGAATGTGTTGGCAGATGCGCTTTCGCGTAGTCTACCAAATTCCTTGGATCAAAAAGTCAATGCGATCACCCGTCGAATGGTCGAGCAGCAGGAACTCACTGAATGGCAAGAGGCTTTGCATACGGATGCCCAGCTCTCTACGGTCATGAGTACCTTGCGTGATCACAAGCATCGATCTTATTCGGTGAAAGATGGATTGCTGTACCATACGAGTGAAGAGGGGTCACACCCACTCCTCGTGGTACCTGAGTCGCTCAAAACGCGTGTGCTCTCTGAGGCACATGACCCACCTACGGCTGGGCATGTGGGAAATGAACGAATGATGGATCTGTTGACCAGAAAGTTTTGGTGGAAAGGTATGCGTAAGGAAGTACGAGACTACATTCGTACGTGTCCTACATGCCAAGTCATGAAAAATGACACTCAAAAGATCAAAGGCCTCCTTCAGCCGCTTGAGATTCCCACTCGGAAATGGCAACAAATCACCACTGATTTGGTGACCGACTTGCCTGAATCTCAGGGCTACACGGCTGTGGCAGTCTTCGTTGATCGGCTCACGAAATATGTGCGGTTTGCTCCTTGTAACAAGGAGATTACCGCGGAACAATACGCCCAACTCTTTATGGAGTATGTGTTCCGACATTTCGGTTTGCCTGAGGTCATCGTGTCGGATCGTGACCCACGCTTCACCAGTCACTTTTGGAAGGAACTCTTCCGCCTTCTGCACACCAAGTTGCGCATGAGTACGGCTTACCATCCCCAAAGTGACGGGCAATCGGAGGTCTCTATCCGTACCTTCGAAAACTTTCTCCGCCCATACGTCGAGGACAATCCGACGGGCTGGTATCAACTGCTCCCTCTCATGGAATTCGCGGCAAACAATGCCCGGAATGCGTCCACAGGATACACTCCATTTTTCCTGCTACACGGTCAGCATCCGGATGTTGCCGGTTTCGAATCCATTCGTCCTGCCTCTACGAAAGTTCAGAGCGTGACCGAGATGTGTGACACAATGTCCACCCACCTCGCACGCGCCACGCGCAATTACGGGGCGGCGCAGGACGCCATGCGCCGTCAAGCTAATGTGAAACGCCGGGACGTTCGTTTCTCGGTTGGGGACGAAGTGGTCGTCAGCACGAAAGTGTTGTTGCCGACCCACCTCAAGCACATTCCAGCTAAACTTCGTCGGAAGTACATCGGGCCGTTTACGATTATCGAGGCCATCTCCTCGGTTGCGTATAAGGTCGCGTTACCCGACGACTGGCGTGCGCATCCAGTATATCACATCTCCCGTTTAAAGAAGTTTGAACGTGATACAACACACCACCGAGTGGTAGCACCGCCGGAAGGACGGCTCGATGAGGAAGGACACATGGAATATGATGTCCAGGCCATCATCAATCACAAGGGCACTGGTGCACGCCGGAGGTACCTTGTGGCTTGGAAGGGCTGGCCCCTCTCCGAAAGCACTTGGGAACCGGAGTCCCACCTTGTGAAAGTGAGCGATATGCTCGCTGAATATCTAGCACGAAGTAGACCTGATCCGACGGTTCGCAAAAACCGTACCACTCGTCGCAAACGAACATGAACCGCTGATTATGTGGCTGTAGGGACGGGGGTCGAAGGATGATTGGTTTGGGGTTTCGTCCCACCTACTGACCCATACATGTTCGGACGGCTGAAGAGGTTGCGCTACTATTCGTCTAGATTATTCACACGCATGATGCGGTAGTTTCTGGTTATCTATGAGGTCAGATTACGTTTGGATAGAGGAATGGGTAACTCTCCCATTCGTACGCTGATAGTGGGACTCGATCTCACTACCTCACCTATAGGGGTCTCATACACTAACCACTTAACCACCACATCACACGGTTGAAAAGGATCCCGTGTAAAGATACTATGGAGACTGACGGTTTAAAGGCTTTATCGTCACTTGATCATTGTCTCTACTCAGATTCGAACATATGACGTGTTGTATTCCAGTTGAATACTCTAACTCGAGTCACCATATCACACGGGTATTAAAGAGTTCCGTGCGGATTAAAATCTGACGAGCAATGGTTGAATGGATATGCAGTTCAGTAGATTCGAACGCTCGATCTACTGTACTACAATCAATTACTCTGAAACACCAACACCTCTCAAATCGGGTGGTAGAGTCATGAGTGAAACTGATTATGGTGTCAGGGGTTCCAAATAACCCAGTCAGTCAGCAAATCTGGGCTGATCTAATTCCAGCCACAGGGAGTTCTGGTTCTGAGTGCCTTATCAGAATTACTGGTTGAGTTTAGTCTCCCAGATGCTGCTCTGTAAAGGTCTGACTGGTTTACTGGACCACATTCGTCAGTAGCTACGCACGATCGGAAATCGCACGCTGCTTTCGATTTCCGTCGTCCGTTTCTGTACTGCCAGAAACTCGCGGTCGCGCGCGTCGCGCATCATGACCGCAGAAAACTTCGCGTTCAGCTTTAAAAAGGCTGCGACTTTTCGCAGAAGCACGACGCACTCTATGGCTCAACCCAGACCCACCAAACCTGTTGCAAGCACAAAGCCGACTACCCCTTCACGGAATGTCGCCGAGGCGACCCAAACCCTGTCGGGAATCATGTCGGAACTTAAGGTGCTCCTGCCAGCGACTGAGATCGCTCGACGCGGCTTACAGGACGCGATTCATCTCTTCCACCGAGAACGTGCAAACTCACGTATTCGCGACACCAAGGCGGCCGACGCCGCTGTCGCGACGTCCGTCAAGACGTCCGGAACCCAGAATCTGTCGTCCGTCGTTCCGACGACGACGACGGGGAAGAAAAGGGCGCACCAAAACACCACGGAACTGGGCCCCGCACGAAAGCGCGCGGCCGTTACCGTTCCGCATTGTCCAGCGTGCGGTTCGGCTCGCCGAGTCGTCGCGCGGCTCTGCGCGCGTCACTCCACCTGTCGTCGCCACTGGGTTGGTGTCGTCAGGCTCGACCGGTGCCTCTCCCACGTCGCCCGCCATAAATGTTGGCCCTCCACGCGCAGCGTGCTCCAGCCAGACGCTCCCCCGAATCCAGACGTCAGCCATCTCCAGGGCTGCCCCTTCTGTCGTCGAACCGAACTCGGCAGGGGCGTCGTGCCTGCCGAAGACTTCGTCCACGGCAGGACCGGCGCCCACGTCGTCAGGGCCCTCGCGGAATGGGCTCCCGACGCCGATGGAGCGACCGGGATGCGCGGAGCCACGACGTGCTGGCGACTCTACGGGACTGAGTCGCGGGACGTCGCCGAAGCTCGCGAAGAGGGGGAAGCCACCGACGACGACGTTCCGCTGGAATCGGAGTCCTACGAACTCGCGGACGTCGCTGGGTCGTCAGGGTCGGACGCGTAGGTTCGCGCGAAGGGATTTCGGGGTGCGACTTAGGGTGCGACGTCGTCGCGCGTTTGCGCCGACGGTCGTCGACCTGTCGCTAGAGGGAGTGGGCTGGTTTTTCCTGTTTGCTATTTTTCTGAGTTGGATTCTGTTTTGATTTTCGATTTTGATGATGTTAGATTTTCTGAAGTCTGGTTGGGATTTTGGTGTTGTTTTGCTGAGGGGTCTTCAGAGTAATGTTTTATTTTATTTTTCTGTGGAACTGTTGACCATGGGAATTTTCTGAAGTGGATTTGATTTACTTTTTCTGAGGTGAATTTGGGTTCAAATTCTGGAAGTAAGGTGAATTGATTTTATGGTCCAGTTTGGAGTTGTGGTAATTTTTGGAAGGGTACTTCAGGCTGTTGGTTTTTATTTTCTGTTGAGGGATACTTGGGGTTGATGTTTCTTATTTTTCTGCTGAAAGAAACTCTTGGGTCTGTTGGATTGGGTTGACTATTTTTCTGAACACATGATCTCTTACTTGGCTGTAATTATTTGATTGATTGGCTGGTTGGTTATTTTTGGGTTCAGAATGGTTTCGGTCACATCTGTGGTTAAAGTCTACGTCGCTGTACGATCCCTCTCATCCAAGAAAGTCATTCGGGACGAAATGACTGAGGGGAGGGGGAGTAGTTGATACGTACGACTGTGGTGACCGGTAGTCACCTCAACCACCAACAGCGCTCTCCACCACTGACTCGACCCTACGGTCACGCGTCCATCACTCTCAGACCCATCAGTCGATCACGTGACGATGTGGGGCTCTGGTGAGATGACGCGACACTGTACTACGTGGTCGTGAGTGGTTGGTGGGAGTTCGTGGCTGGTTAGAGCGCTAGCTGTAGAGTGAGTCACTCGGGAATGGACGGTGGAGGTTCGAGTCTCGCTAGGAGCGTAGACTATTTAAGTAGAGAAGTTTGGGGCATTGTATCCTTGGTTTAAGTTGTAAAAACTTCAAGTGAAAAGCGTCCGTATCAGCATCGGCATGAGCTGCAAAGGAGGGGATCGAAGTTTTCAGAGGCTTTAGCTTATGCCGTCCCCGCTGGTGACACGAAAAAATGACCTCGTCGCGACTTCTGAAAGTATTTTTCATTCCTGAGTCGCATAACTGCGCCGTCCACTGCGCCTCTGATCCTTTTTTCTTCCCCCCAAAAATAATGAGGTGGAGAATACAAAGCTTTGGACTGAAAACGAAGAGGCCCCATCGAGATCCACCAAAGAGGCTCCCAAAAACATTGCCCCGAAAACTTATCAGCTGACGATCGTGGCAGGTGGAGAGGTGATTACCAGAGGCGCCGCAGGTGGCACCGCAAGACAGGGGCGACTGTGTAGACTTGGGGGAATTGTACGTAGCTCAGGGAAGCTCAAGCAACGACCGCGAGGAAGAAAAGATATGTCACAGCGCTCGATCGCCCCTGTTGATGCTCGGTGCTCTGGGCCTTCCTAGTGGTGAGGCCTTGTGTAAGGATTCGGCAGAATCAAAGGAGATTCAGGCAGACCTGCAGGCTTGCAGACTGGCAGTGATTGGGCTGACAGATTAGGCTGCAGGTTGACTGCTATGATTCTGCAGAAGCAAGAATGGTTCAGGTCCTTTAGACCTGCAGACTGATAGACTGGTAGTCAGCAGATTGGTAGACTGACGAAGTGGCAGAGTAGTCGGGCTGACAGGTTGGCTGACGACAGACAGGTGCTGGCAGCGTTGCAGAACGTGGGCTGCAGAGCTGGCAGGCACAAGGTTCTAGAAGGTCTTAGGTGGCAGACTCAGGACCGCAGTACCGTGCAAGGTGTCTGAGGCTGCATGTCATGAAAGGGGACTGAAAGGAACTTGGTAGTTTGATGGTCTGCAACACTGATGCAGACTGATGTTATGGCTTAGGATCAGTTTGGATCAGGGTTGGAAGAAACGGTATAAGTTGTTGGGGCTTGGACATTCTTGTAACTTAACCTAACCTTAGTTTGGAACCTGATCTCCCCTTGAACCTTGCTAGGTTCAAGTGTCTCTCCCATGGTCGTTCAATAGAACGGCAGTTCAGACTGGCAGACCGGCAGGGTCGCAGTCTTCAATGGACTTGAGTGGAAAAAGCGATCTGCAGGGCAGATTCGTTACAGTGGTTTCGGAGCAGGCTTGTGACAAGATCACAAACGAGTCTGGCAGGCTGCAGAGGCAGCAGTATGCGCGCAGACGCGCAGTGAGAAGGCGCAGAGGCGCAGGACACTAGCAGGCACACAGCACAGTGCAAAGCAGAGGTTTGCAAGGCAGACAAACGCCAGTGCTTTGCAGATTTGCAGTTATCCATTGGAGTGTTTGAGTGTGCTGTGTGGAGGAAAGTCGCTGAATCAGCGACAGGAGTAGAATGGGCGCAGTGTGTGTAAGAACACTGTGGCAGACAGATTTCGCAGAAATGATGTGTAGAGCGCAGGGCAATACATTGGAGTATGCAAGCGCAGCATACACACAGGCGCGCAGCATTGTCAAGCGTAGCACGACTATGCAGCGTCGCAGGAGACGTTGGGTGGCGCAGCAGTCGGAGGATTGCGTCGCAGATGTAGAACTGCGCAGCAGATCCAGGATTGCGCCGCAGATGCAGAGCTGTACCGCAGATGTGGAATTGCGCTGTACACGCAGGCGTAAAGTGCGCAGGTTTTGCTGGAGGTGCGCAACGAATGTTGGCGCAGCAGCCAGCAGCCACAGGAATGCGCTGCACAGGCGAAATGGCGCAGCGAAGTTGGCACTGCATAAGTGGATGATGTGACGCGCAGCAGCCACAGGAAAGCGCTGCACATGCGAAATTGCACTGCAGACGACAGAGTTACGCTGCGTGCAGCGGATTGCAATGTCGATGGGACATTTCGCGCAGATGCAGGCTGGGCAGCCTATGCAGGATGCAGGGACTGCGCAGTGTTTATGGAACTGTGCAGCTCTTGATGGAAGTTCGCAGACGATGTTGGGACTGCGTGTCGATTGAAGGAACAGCTGATGCAGGGATCGCGCAGCTGACGCAGGAACGCGCAGCTCTGTGCAAGGTCGGCACAAGGTGCAGGATCTGATGGACTTGCACAGAACGTGGCAGGATGTGTGCGAGAGTGAGAATTGCGCAGCACAAATTAAGTTGCTGCGATCAGGAAGAGTTGCAGTGTGCGCAGTGAGTGCGACTGATGCAGGCATCGCTTAACTGACTCAGGTTGAGCGCAGATTGAGCGTAAGTTGAGCGCAGACGTGAGGTGCAAGAGTGTTACGTGCTTGCAGGGTTACATTTGAGTGATCTGATCATTTCGTTGGTTGATTGAAGTGACTTTAGAAGTAGTGAGCTTCAGATTGATTTCAGGATCAGGTGATCTATGATCTTCTGATTGCAGTACACATTCTGGAAAAGATGTTTGATCACTTTATAAAGGATTTCAGAGTTGCAGTCAAATTTTCAGGCTGAAGTGAGGGAGATGTTCTGAAAGGCTTTGATTGATTACAAGTCAGTGGTGAAAATTCTGGAAAGAGTCTTTGAGACCAGGCAGATTTTTCAGGAAGTTTTGATATATTCTTTCAAAAGTCTGGTGTTGATATTTGACAGCTTTATCGATCAGAAGTTAGGATTTTTCTGATCAGGAGTTCCTCCTTGTTTGCTTGGATTTGTGCATTTGTTAGTGGAGATTTATCCTTGGCTCAGTGGATTTGGGCAGTAGTGGTGACTTATCATTTCAGAGTGTTGAAGGTTGCAGTGGAAAAATTCTTGGCTTTAGTGGCAGGTCAGAACATGTGTCACATCAGCTTTGATGTGATTGTGCATACATATTTTGGATGTTTGTACATCAGGAACACTTGCTACATTTGTGTTGATTGTGGGAACATTTTCAGGTGTTTCAGTGAATGCACAATAGCTTGAAGGAATTTTTCAGAGTCGTTTCTGAACTTGAAATGAGGAGAACTGAAGGTCAGAACTTATTTTAGAGTTGCTTGCAGAAAGCTAAGGCACTTTTCAGTTCTACTCTATTGGTCAGTTGAGGTATAGTGTTTGTGTTTCTGTTGAAGGGTTGTCTTGTCTTTTTCTTGATGAACCCTATGGTATATTGCTCTGATTTCTGAATAGACCAGTGGCAGGTTATTCTCAGAAGAATGTCAATGACATGAAGTTTTCGTTCTATAATAGACTAGTGGCAGATTATTTTCTGTTGTTGGCAGGGCAGATATTAGGTGTGTTGGCAAGGTATTTTTCTGTGGCAGCCTTGCTTGGCAAGTCAGAAAAAGATGTAGATTTTTGAAGGGACCAATAGGTCCATGGAACTCTTCTTTAGTAGGCTGAGTGATAGTGGTGAATTGAAGAAATGTTTGGTACAGCAGTAGCTGATCTTTTCTTCTATTATGGGTGTTCTGAAATAGGACATCTTCTATTTTCCGCTAGCAGAAAGTTTTCAGTCGGATACATTGCTATGAGGGCAGATTATTTTGTTAAAGGATGCCCCTTATTGAGCAGAAAACAGTTGCTAGTGATTAGAGAATTTTCTGGAAGGGAACAATACTCAATTGTGGTAGTATTGTTAGAGACTGAATTTTCAAAGGTAGTCTAGGAAATTCTGGAAATTAAGCTGTTTGAAAATACTGATTGTCTTTCAAAGAGAAAAGAAATCAGATGGGGAGGATGAAGTGTTAAAACAGCCACATCCTACCCATTGATTAGGAGGGTATTTTCATTGGTAGATGGCAGCATTTTCTCGGTACTCAGGTTTTTATTTCAACAAGACTTTGGTGGTAGCAGAGTTGATTGAAGAAGCTTGGTCTTAGAGAAAAGAAATTTCTGGTTACACTCTTGGTTACGTGTCTTTGAGGTGTTGGAAAATAAGTTTTCAGGTTATATCTCATTCTGAAAGTTTATTCAGGTTTCCAGAAAATTGCAGGACAGTTATTGAATTAGCAGTGGTACTCTTGAGGCAGAGAAAAAGTGCAGAAGACTATAGGGCAGATGGCTGAACAGAAGAGAAGTTTTCTTTGCTTGTTTGGTATAATTCTGTTCTTCCTTTTTCATTTGGATGAAGAGTGGTTGCTGATTTTTCAAAGGGAGTATATTTCTGACAGTTGTTTTGGTAGAGTTTCTATCCTGTTGGAAGCAGAAAGTATATTAGTGATATGCTGGAGTCACCTGAAGTTTTCAGGCATTCTTTACACAAAGAAACTGTGGCAGATTTTTGTGTTTGGACTGCCATAATATACTTAGTGGTTTGTTGTGACAAAAGAAAGAGGTGCACTCAGTATTTTGCTGATTTATTAAAGTGAAACAGGAGAAGAAAAGAAGGAAAGTGAAATGTGGCAGATTTTATATCCTTG
Organism: Bryopsis sp. KO-2023; assembly: GCA_030272585.1. Taxonomy (NCBI): domain Eukaryota; kingdom Viridiplantae; phylum Chlorophyta; class Ulvophyceae; order Bryopsidales; family Bryopsidaceae; genus Bryopsis; species Bryopsis sp. KO-2023. The sequence goes on along the minus strand of BSYQ01000007.1, from coordinate 5,654,384 downwards.
GGCAGCACCTGACTACAATGTTTTTTTTACGAGAAGAGTACAAGTAGAAAAGAGAAAACAAAGGAAAGAGTTTAAGGTGATAAGCACCAGGTGGTGCTTATGGGTTGTGAAGTGAGAAAAGGAGAGCAAGACTTGCAGGTATTTCTTGCAGATGGAAGCCATGTGTAGCTACATCTGAAGGGGTAGTGCATGTGTGGAGTCACACTCATGTAGGGCAGCAGAGGTTGCCCCAAGTTTTGAAGGGAGAGGAAGTCCGGGGAGGACTTACTGGAGTGACAAAAGAGGCGAAGGTGGACAGAAGTGGAGTGTGAGAAGGCCGGCGTAGCCACTCACACAGGGTGTTACCTCAGGGGAGGGTAGCCTATGGGCGCGGAGTCCATTCCGTAGTTGGAGTGCCGGTGCAGCCGCAACACGGAGAAGTAAGTCTGGTGGATGGAATTTCTGCAGGTGGTGGTCCAGGCAGGGACACTGGTGCAGGAAATTCTGGAGGCCTTGAGGAGAAGGTGAGCAGTGCTGCAGGTGGCCCGCTAGGCGACGAGGGGGACGGTCCCCCAGGGGACTTGCAGACTGCGCAGTTAACGAATTGGCGGGCACTCTGATGGAGGCAGAGTCTCTCGCAAGTAGGTCAGTGGATGAATTGGCGGGTACTCTGTTGGAGAGTCTCTCGCAAGTAGGTCAGTGGATGAATTGGCGGGTACTCTGTTGGAGAGTCTCTCGCAAGTAGGTCAGTGGATGAATTGGCGGGTACTCTGCCGGGGGCAGAGTCTCTCGCAAGTAGGTCAGTGGATGAATTAGTAGGTGCTGACGCAGGGGCAGCAGCATCTGCTGGAATTTTGAAGGAGGTTTCAGGGAATGAGGAGGCTGGTCGGCCGAGTGGAGCCACCACCTCTCAGGTCTCGGAGGCAGGGGGTGTAGGGCCATGTGGGGTCGCACCTGACCTGCATGATTTTTCAGTGTATGTCGATTCTGATGGTGTTCTGCAGGCACATCAGACTTGATTTGGTGAGCGAGAAGTTATGGGCTGGGTAGACCTAATGAAGTCTACTTTCAAGGACATAGTCCAAACTTCGTTCTATGGAAGTGAAGTGTACATGCCAGGCAGGCCGTGTGCGGCGTGCGGCTGAAATGAGAATACATGCCAGGCAGATTGTGTACGGCGTGCGATTGATGTTTTGAGAAGGAACTGAATTTTTATTGTCGGTGATTTCGTGACGTGGAGAAAATCGTATATCGATAGGTAGGGATGTAGAATTGGAATATCTACATCTTGCCTATAAACTGGAAGCTAGCTGGGGTTCTGAAATTGGCTAGAGAAATTTTCAGTGGATGCAGTAACATGTGAACTGCATCTGATATCACCTTTTCAGATTGATGAAGGAATGTAGTTGAGTTGAAGGAAAATACAATGATCTTTTCTAGGAGTTGCAGAGTGTGAAGAGACCTCAGCTCTAGAGGAAAGAGGATCAGAGTATTGGTTTAGAAAAATATCTGATGCATTGGGAGATTTATCTTCGTGGTGTTAGTATTTGTCGCCACTTGAGTATGGCTGATTAAAAAAAAAAAAAAAAAAAGGGCAGATACAGAAACCTACAGAAGAGTTTTCATTTCGGTTTTGTTTATGGAAATTAGTTTGGCAAATCAGTGGCAGAATTACAACATTTGAAAGGCTTGAAAATGAGAGATTTGGGCTCTATTTCAGACTGCAGATGGAGTTGCAGTTTTTGCTTGAAAGGAGGACTCTGATTTCTATTTTACAGGTCCATAGACTGGTTGTTGAGCTGAAAAATTTCTGAGGGAAATTCAGGGTTCCCTGTGAAAGATATGGTTGTGTCAAACTGCATCAGAGATAGCAATTTTCAGTGACAGAAGTTGGTATTGTTGCAGTCACTTTTGGACTTAATTGGCAGTGACTGAAATCTGGAAAATGCTTTATTTTGATTAGATACATTAGATCTGGTTTGAGTTGCAGATTTTCAGGAGATCAAGAAAGAAAATCAGGGGTGAAGTCTATATTTCTGATTTCTTTGAGAAGTCTAAATATACATGGACCAGCGGTAGTTCAAATATTATTGTGAGAAATATAAAGCTTAGAAGGAAAAGCAAAAGGATTTTCAATTTCTGAAGATCTATCTCTGATTTTGTGTTTGAATCAGTGGAAATCAACAGAGTTAAAGAAAAGAAAAGAATAGATCTCTCAGATTTTCATTCAGGATTCAGATTTTCAGGTGGATTTCTTCTTTAGTTTGTTTGCAGTGGTTAGACATGAAGTATCATGAGTTGGCAGCTCTTTTATTTCATGACGATGTACTAGTAAACACAATGGGCTAGTGTTTGAACTTGATGCATGAACAGCATGGTGTCAAAGATCAGGAGCTGAAAGTTATGATATTTGGTGGTCAGGTTCAGCTTTACATACAAAGAAACACTAAGGACTGTGAAATTTTTTGCAGGCAGATCTGGAAATTTGTCATGGGCAGTTGGTACATTACAGGTGCAGAACCTGTTAGCTGCAGGGACACTTTACAGGGCTGCAAAATTTTCTATGTTTTCTTTGTTTTCTATTTCTTTTCTGGTCAATGAATCAGAAATATTCCTGATCTTTGGTGGCATAGTTGGTGTATATTTGTGTGGACAAAATATATCAGAAAGGTTGAGAACTGAACATTTGGTTACAATCTGGGGCAACAGATTTTTCTGACTTTGGCAGAGCAAATTCAGGCCTTCAGTTTTTCAGGCTTGTTTTTCTGAAGTAGTTTGTCCAGTTGTTTGGGGTTATTTGGCTGCTCCGAACAGCTCAACTTTCTGTAGCTGGGACAGTGATATGGTTTTGCATGGTTGCATGGTTTTGCTTGAGGACAAGCTCCATTTCAGATGGGGAGGGGGCCTCGGTTGAACCGATGCGTTTCGTTTTTGTTTTTCCAAAATTGCATTTATTTCAGTAGGTGTTGCAAAGAGACACATGTTTTCATCAAGGTTTCTAAGGAAAGGAAGAGGTTGTTAGTGATACTCTTTCAGAGCTGACGGGAATTCATGGATAGTGTTTGCAATATCTCGGTGGTCAGTAAATATGTGTTTTCAGTTCCACTATTCTTGCAGAGTGGATTAAGGAACTATGCATAGTTCACTACTTTGGGACGATGCATAATGGAACATTTGTAGTCTTAGCAAGGATGTTTTTGGTGGACTGAAATATTCTGGTTCACGACACATATTTTGATGTGGATTCATTTGGTTTGGAATTTACAGAAGTTTGCATGACCATTGATTGAATCAGTTAGATTGATGCTTACTTGAGGTTACTGAATTTCAGAGAGTACATTGGTATGGATTCTTTCAGCACTCAGTTGTAGGATATTTATTTGAGCAGCAGAGTTCAAAAGAAAAAGGAAATGTCACTGAGTGAAGTCTTGTTGGTTGAAAGAAAGGGTTGATTTCATTAAGTCAGGATAGGCCAAGTGGAATTTCTGGGTTTTCATATACTCTGGTTTGTATAGATTCATATATGGGAAAACCGGAGAAGGCATAGAAGAACTCGGGAACAATTAATGCAATCAATCTGTAGGTACTCTGCACATTCATGACTCAGGAGAGAGGAAGCAGGAACAGAAGGGAGCGTGCTTCAGGGAAAAATTGAGGAGCAAGCTCACTTCTTCATTGAAGAACATCTGGAGACTTGTTGTTGCAAGATCCTATCGCTCGCTTTTCATTGCTATGCGGAAGGCTAACTTGGTGGAGACATGTGGCAGCTCACTATGCAGCAAGGAGCTTCAACTCTGAGGAGCTGCTGGAGTGACTGGTGATCTCTTGGTTTTCAAAAGGTTGGAAACTTCTTTTGGGAGACAGAACTTCAGTCATTCAACCTTCTTCTTTACTCCAAGACAGTTTGCATATTGTGAAAGTGGTATTTTGCTGAGTTGCAAATTTTGGCAGCAACAGTTTGTAGAGTTCTGGATTGTGGTAGTACCAGTTTGCATGGTGGCAGACTGTGGCAGTAGTTGCAGAGATAATTTGCAGACTGTGGTAGTGGCAGTTTGCAGGTTTTCAATATGCAAATGTTGAGTTGGAAAGTATGGGACAACAGGAAGTTTCAGAAGTTTGGGTAGTTGCAAAATATTTGAGCAGAATAGCAACATTCTTATCTTAAAGAAGGCAGAAAAGTTAATTGCTGAGACTCTGAAAGCTGCAGCAGATTTTTGCTATTTTTCTGTTGGATTTTCTTATGGTCAAAATAAAAATCTGTTGAGTTAACAGGCTGCAGAAAGGAATTGAATTTTGTTCAGTAGCACATTACAATTCCGAAAGAGAAGTTCATTCGGTTTTCTTGTTTGTGTTATTGGGATTTTCCTGAGCAGTTTTCTAGGCAATTCAAAGGTATACATCAGAATGTTGAGAAAGAGGCTATACTTTATTTTGCAATTTTTCGAAAAGATATTTTCAGTGGTCAGTCCTTCCAAAAGGTGTTTAGCAGTTGGCAAGATGGGATAGCAACTTTTCAAACTGAACTTTGAGGCAGAAGTTTCTTTGGGTGTTTGAAATCCAAGGGACAAGGTTGTTATCGTTCTCTTAGGGCAGTAAGGGACTACTGCCAACTAGATGGGGAGGAATGTAAGGATTCGGCAGAATCAAAGGAGATTCAGGCAGACCTGCAGGCTTGCAGACTGGCAGTGATTGGGCTGACAGATTAGGCTGCAGGTTGACTGCTATGATTCTGCAGAAGCAAGAATGGTTCAGGTCCTTTAGACCTGCAGACTGATAGACTGGTAGTCAGCAGATTGGTAGACTGACGAAGTGGCAGAGTAGTCGGGCTGACAGGTTGGCTGACGACAGACAGGTGCTGGCAGCGTTGCAGAACGTGGGCTGCAGAGCTGGCAGGCACAAGGTTCTAGAAGGTCTTAGGTGGCAGACTCAGGACCGCAGTACCGTGCAAGGTGTCTGAGGCTGCATGTCATGAAAGGGGACTGAAAGGAACTTGGTAGTTTGATGGTCTGCAACACTGATGCAGACTGATGTTATGGCTTAGGATCAGTTTGGATCAGGGTTGGAAGAAACGGTATAAGTTGTTGGGGCTTGGACATTCTTGTAACTTAACCTAACCTTAGTTTGGAACCTGATCTCCCCTTGAACCTTGCTAGGTTCAAGTGTCTCTCCCATGGTCGTTCAATAGAACGGCAGTTCAGACTGGCAGACCGGCAGGGTCGCAGTCTTCAATGGACTTGAGTGGAAAAAGCGATCTGCAGGGCAGAGTCGTTCCGACGACGACGACGGGGAAGAAAAGGGCGCACCAAAACACCACGGAACTGGGCCCCGCACGAAAGCGCGCGGCCGTTACCGTTCCGCATTGTCCAGCGTGCGGTTCGGCTCGCCGAGTCGTCGCGCGGCTCTGCGCGCGTCACTCCACCTGTCGTCGCCACTGGGTTGGTGTCGTCAGGCTCGACCGGTGCCTCTCCCACGTCGCCCGCCATAAATGTTGGCCCTCCACGCGCAGCGTGCTCCAGCCAGACGCTCCCCCGAATCCAGACGTCAGCCATCTCCAGGGCTGCCCCTTCTGTCGTCGAACCGAACTCGGCAGGGGCGTCGTGCCTGCCGAAGACTTCGTCCACGGCAGGACCGGCGCCCACGTCGTCAGGGCCCTCGCGGAATGGGCTCCCGACGCCGATGGAGCGACCGGGATGCGCGGAGCCACGACGTGCTGGCGACTCTACGGGACTGAGTCGCGGGACGTCGTCGAAGCTCGCGAAGAGGGGGAAGCCACCGACGACGACGTTCCGCTGGAATCGGAGTCCTACGAACTCGCGGACGTCGCTGGGTCGTCAGGGTCGGACGCGTAGGTTCGCGCGAAGGGATTTCGGGGTGCGACTTAGGGTGCGACGTCGTCGCGCGTTTGCGCCGACGGTCGTCGACCTGTCGCTAGAGGGAGTGGGCTGGTTTTTCCTGTTTGCTATTTTTCTGAGTTGGATTCTGTTTTGATTTTCGATTTTGATGATGTTAGATTTTCTGAAGTCTGGTTGGGATTTTGGTGTTGTTTTGCTGAGGGGTCTTCAGAGTAATGTTTTATTTTATTTTTCTGTGGAACTGTTGACCATGGGAATTTTCTGAAGTGGATTTGATTTACTTTTTCTGAGGTGAATTTGGGTTCAAATTCTGGAAGTAAGGTGAATTGATTTTATGGTCCAGTTTGGAGTTGTGGTAATTTTTGGAAGGGTACTTCAGGCTGTTGGTTTTTATTTTCTGTTGAGGGATACTTGGGGTTGATGTTTCTTATTTTTCTGCTGAAAGAAACTCTTGGGTCTGTTGGATTGGGTTGACTATTTTTCTGAACACATGATCTCTTACTTGGCTGTAATTATTTGATTGATTGGCTGGTTGGTTATTTTTGGGTTCAGAATGGTTTCGGTCACATCTGTGGTTAAAGTCTACGTCGCTGTACGATCCCTCTCATCCAAGAAAGTCATTCGGGACGAAATGACTGAGGGGAGGGGGAGTAGTTGATACGTACGACTGTGGTGACCGGTAGTCACCTCAACCACCAACAGCGCTCTCCACCACTGACTCGACCCTACGGTCACGCGTCCATCACTCTCAGACCCATCAGTCGATCACGTGACGATGTGGGGCTCTGGTGAGATGACGCGACACTGTACTACGTGGTCGTGAGTGGTTGGTGGGAGTTCGTGGCTGGTTAGAGCGCTAGCTGTAGAGTGAGTCACTCGGGAATGGACGGTGGAGGTTCGAGTCTCGCTAGGAGCGTAGACTATTTAAGTAGAGAAGTTTGGGGCATTGTATCCTTGGTTTAAGTTGTAAAAACTTCAAGTGAAAAGCGTCCGTATCAGCATCGGCATGAGCTGCAAAGGAGGGGATCGAAGTTTTCAGAGGCTTTAGCTTATGCCGTCCCCGCTGGTGACACGAAAAAATGACCTCGTCGCGACTTCTGAAAGTATTTTTCATTCCTGAGTCGCATAACTGCGCCGTCCACTGCGCCTCTGATCCTTTTTTCTTCCCCCCAAAAATAATGAGGTGGAGAATACAAAGCTTTGGACTGAAAACGAAGAGGCCCCATCGAGATCCACCAAAGAGGCTCCCAAAAACATTGCCCCGAAAACTTATCAGCTGACGATCGTGGCAGGTGGAGAGGTGATTACCAGAGGCGCCGCAGGTGGCACCGCAAGACAGGGGCGACTGTGTAGACTTGGGGGAATTGTACGTAGCTCAGGGAAGCTCAAGCAACGACCGCGAGGAAGAAAAGATATGTCACAGCGCTCGATCGCCCCTGTTGATGCTCGGTGCTCTGGGCCTTCCTAGTGGTGAGGCCTTGTCCCGCCGCCGCAGTCTATGCAGTCTCTGGTGGTGGAATTCTATCCAATATATATGTTGAGGAGTGGATAACTGGGAGCTACGCGAGAGATTGACACATTGCAGGGTGTGGGGTATATGGTTTTATGAGATTAGGGCACGGCATGTTTGCTTACTGAGGTGCAGGAGGTGTCTGGTTTACCCGTGGTTTAAATAAGAACAATATTGTGTTGCATGAACATTTCAGTGTTACGTATGTGTGTGGGATGTCTGACTACATTAACTATCCTAAATTTTTATTTTATTTTTATTTCTGGTTTTCAGATTGGGATGTGAATGGGCCCATGGGAATCGAGATTCGAGGTTCTACCTCAGCCAGGGACTCCTCGAAAAAGTTTTTTTCGGTGGAGCTCAGGGATCGGCTCGGGGAAGATGCCAGCATCAATATTTTTGGTATTTGTATGGAAAATAATTTATTTTGGGTGAACCCCCAGAGAATTTGGCCTTACTCTTGCAATTCAATTATTGGGAAGGACGTTTTTGTTGCGGTAATCATTGTGCTATCACATGTTTTTTTGGGCCTATTATTGGAATGTATCCTTTGTTGTAAGTCTCTTTTCGTAGATTGCTTTTCTTTTCTCGGACGCAGTTCAACAAGCACTCTGAAACACCTTTTCAGAAAGTTTGCCTGTTACGAACTTAGGTTCACCAGTTCCCCTTAAAAGACTACCCACACCATCTTACTGTTCCTCTCACGATTCCATTCGCATCCACAAGTCAACACAACTGCATCCCACTTCATCTCACTTAGCCTTACTCACACTCTTTCAGTTCACTAGACTCCCAATCTAATGTCATCTCAGTTGCGATTCACAACACCTTGGTCAAAAGCAAATTCATGAAGTTCGTTTTGTGGGGTGGAAAAGAATTCACCAGCTGCCGATGAAAAGCAAACCAAGGCATGAAAATGCATCTTTATTCATGCAAGTCTAAGACTAGAGTGACTCTTGAACACCAAATGATTAATGTCAATGGAATTCTCACCTTTCCGTCATAATATCGTCACTTTTGCTATGTCGCAACGGCTCTTGTTCCTCTCCACCTGCCACTGTAAGTCCACTTTCTAGGAGGCGAAGCTGACGCGCGCAAAATGGATACTGTGCCCAGCCGCAGTTTTGCCTCGAAAAATCTGGGCCATCTCAGTGAAGTTGGTTGGTTTTCCCCCCGCGATATAGTGGTTCCTGTTGTTATCATGAAGTCATAGTTCCGCGTCTGTGAGGAGAGGAAAGAAGAAAAAAAAGCGCATATAGTTCCAGTGGAGAGTTCGCGAAAATCTGTGGCTTGAAAAGTTGTGGCATGAACTTGTCGCGAAGTTGTTTGGTCCCAACCAAAAGCTTGATCTGCGAGGGTTTGCTTGCTGCTTGCACTGGTTTGTTCATCTCCAAGAGGGTTTGCTTGCTGCTTGCACTGGTTTGTTCATCTCCAAGGAAAGTAATGAGGGGCAGAATATAAACCTGCTTGAGTTAGTTTAGGTAAAAAGAAGGGGGGAGTCTTTAAACGGCGGGGTACAAAGTCGGACAAGTCGTCGAAAACATGCCAGGGCCAGAGATACAAGCGACTGCGCACGGAAGAAAGTAGGGAAGCGTCCAGTTGCGAATAAATCCTTTTGCCCAGAAATTCGAAATTCGTCAAACGAATTCCACCGAGAAGCGCCACTTGACTGCACTGATCTCCGACGTCAGTTTTAAGTTTTTCGGGTTTCCGTTTCGGCAGGCAGTCCCTTTTTGCTGACTTCCACGAACGCAAACCCGAGACATACAACACCCCCAGCGCAAAGCACGGACTGTAAACGACAAGCAGAAAAACAAAATTCACGGAATCGGGTTCTCCCCGGTGCGTGCTTCGAGTATGTCTCGATTATCCAAACCGGCTTTGCACGAAGTCGTCGAGTGGCCGCGCGGGGATCCTCGCGACGAGGCATAATACCCCACGAGTCGCCAGAATCTCGTTGGGTGCGTCAGCACCGATGTTGGGCGTGAACGGCTGAATTACGTGATTGATGGATCGTGATCACAGCGTGAATGTCCCCCGTGAAGGCGTGATCGGGGCGACGAAAACCATTGTTTTTCAACTGCCTCCTTTTCTACCAACGGTTCACACAAACGCTGCAATTAGGAAACATCAAGGAATGCATTATTAGTTTTTTTCTTTTGGCCAAGAAAAGGAAAGGAAAAAAATCGTCACAAGGAACACAAAAGAAAAGCAATGGTTAGGAGACCCCTTCCCCTGGACGACCTTTCCGGACCCTGCGAACATTCGCTTACCCGTTTGAGAAAGGAGGATGACGGACCCTACTCCCTCCTCCAGGAGTTCTGCAAAGCACTCGAACAGTGTGCTCAGCCAGAATTCACCAAGAAACAGATAATTCTTTTCAAAAGACGTTCGAATACGTCTCGCACCAAACTCTCTTCTTCTTTATGACGCAGGAGCATACCTGCGCTCCGGGAACGTGTCCGAACAGAAAAAGAAAAAAACACCAGGACAACACAAAAACACACAAAGTGAACACGAATCGAACAGAGCAAAGTGCACAGAGAAAGGAAAAGGACAGGAAACACGAGCCGGGTGTTAGCCTGTCCTTCGAACAGTGTCCGAAGGCGCAGTTACCAGGGGGCACCGCGGGGAGGTCCCCGGCTCTCGCCCCCCACGCACCTTTTTCGCAGCCCGCGTTTGAGCGATCCTTCAGGCTTGGGGGCACGAAAAGGGAACGGAAGGGCGGAATCTGTTTCCTGCACGGAGAAACACGCGGAGAGGTCAAAACGTGTCAACGACTGGAAACCGAAGCATGGAAAGAAGGAACCGTCTCTCAGCTTTTATTGAGAAACATGTCTGTACCGCACTCTAACTGGCTAACAGTCAGCAAACTGCAACAGCTTTGAAGCGGCCAAATGATTGAAACGCGGTGGAGTTACTGGCTCGTCCAAAACCAGCGAACACTTGAAGTGGTCCTCCCTTTGCTGCAGTCAAGCTTGTGGTAGGGTGTTTCGCTAACAAATGTACTGGAGACTTAAATGAGATTGTCTGTTGTGCCAACACTCCGAGCAAAGTTTGAGTCTGAGTTTGGTGGTCGTTGGAATGCGACATGGATCTGACGATTTGGGAAAAAGGAGAAAAGGGATGTGCAGACGTATCTATTCCTGACCAGAAAGCTGTGAAGCTATGGTGGAACTCTTCGGGGAGATGCATGCACATCTGAAGCAGGATACAATTAGTAATTCACAAAATTTGGTTTGAAGGATGAGCAATTGGTCTGAATCCCACCCCCAAAAAGACCTCCAATTCTGTTGCACCAACAATTGGGCTCTTACAAATCTAAGTGATACATCCTCTATCTAACAAGCACAAGCTGCCCCCTGTCCCCCCCCCCAATGCCAATACCACAGCTATTATCTGTCCCCACCCTCCTTCAACTCCGATTGCAACGTCGATTGCAAGGTTCTAAACTTTTTGATTAACACTTCTATGGCATCGTACACGATTTGCCCTGCAGGCAACACCCCTGTGGATTCAACCTTGAAAACGAAAACGTCGTCTCGCCTTCGAATTTTCACCAGCCCGGGCAGGTTCATTTCTTCGGCCTTCAAAATGCACTCGTTGTCGAATGGATAGACTTCAGGGTTATGAACTTCGAGCTGCGTTTTCAGCACACCGAGAGTGATTGCCTATTCTATTTTTAGGTATATATATATTTTGACTTCAAACATCTGACTGTACTGCTGTTTGCTAGAGATGCACCCCAACCAAATACTAATTAGTAATAACCAGGAAACGTAAAAACAAAAAGCAAAGTGGTAGAAGATGTTTTTAGGCTGTCTTTCCCTAATTAACCTCAAAACTTAAACCAAGAAACCATGAATAATTCAAAACATGGATCGTAAATCAGAACGGGAAAAGAAACGCTCAGAGATGTTGTTTCCAGTTTCCATCTCAAATGGGCCTCACCTTTCCTTCATGACTAATTCGAAACGGGCATCGGCCCACAGGGCAGCTATTGATAAACTCTTTCCTGTCATCCTCCGACATTTTTTCCTCGACCGACTCATTTATCACTATGTCTGGCATGAAGCAATACCGAGCGGTGGCGACAGGACTCCACTTTGCATGATCTTTACCAATACCCTGAAGAATACGGCAAAAAAAATCCAATTCTGCTACTGGACATGCTGTAGTTTATTTATTTTGATGTACTCATATGCTGCCAATGATGTACCAAAAATCTCAACCAACATTTTGCCCTCTGCTGAACTCCACAAAAATTTCCTGCTCACCTTCACAGCAATCCCTCGTAACTTGAGCTCCTGCCCCTTTCTAATTTTAACAATCACCACAGGTTTGTTGACCATGGCTTCTCCTCCAAAGTCTGTCTGTCCGATGGGTACGACGCTCGGGTGTGAAGGGTCTATTTGTAAATCATCAGAGGTCACATCCATGGTGGACTCGTGTTCACACCTGGAAAAGTGTGACAGAACCTCATCCATAATTCTACCAGTGGAGAGAAAAAAAGGGGTAGGAGGAAATTAAGCGGAAAGATTTTGAGATGGTTGATAAAATTTTTCAGTCTCTGCTTTCCAGGTTTTTAGCTTTTCACAGATTCTGACCAACTCCGGGTTTCTGTTGATTTCAGATGATGTTTCCCTTGAAACTCACCTGACGTCTACAATGAACTCCACTTCATCCACTTGCTCGTCGCCAGCGTCGTAAGGCGAGTTCATTTCTTTCGCGCCAGTGCTCTTCAAGGGAACCAGCCCGAGACGGTGCGCCAAAAACTCGTCATTCAAACTGGTGGTGTTCACTTCGATCTCGACAAACTCTATGGCAACAGTGGGGACCTCGGCGATGATGATTCGCCGCAGCGCGTTCGCTACGCTGGTGTCCGTGTCGGAAAGAACAAATTCACAGTAGAGCTCAGTGCAGGAGCGAATCTCGACTTTGGGATGGTGTTGATTCGGCCTGGTCGCGCCCAGGGTCATCCTCTCGTAGAACTCTCGGTGTTTATCCCGTGTTCGTTAACGGTGGCCGACGCCTTTTGCGAGACTGCTCTGAACAAAAAACGTCTTTTCCAGTTTCGGCGACGCAACCCATTTGTCCGCCAGCCAGTTTCTCAAAACACCTGTGGGGAAAAGAAAATCTGTTCCAAATGGATGGCATTTGGTTGATGGCTTTCTCCGTACAACGCACTGCGACTCGTATTTCAAACATCTCCTGTCCAAAACCCAGCAGCATCCGTCAGGATTCGAATGGCGTCGTTGGCGTGTCGATCGATTCCGGGACTGGCCGTAAGCCGCGTTTCCGTGCGGCCAAGGGGGCGGCGTCTCGCCATGAGCGTTAGGGCGACCTCAAGCGTAACTGAGAAGAAAGCGAAGGTTAGGGTCCATCGATCATTCATCTGCTATGGAAAGAGGAAAAAGAGAAACCGATCCAGGTCGTCATGAAATTTTCATGATTTTATTGATTTCAGTGCTTAGTTGATAGAAGCTATTGAGCCGCTCGGCCGGGGAGTCAGCGCCACTTCTGAAGACAAGGCCAACATTGAGTCCTTGGTTCAAGGTGTGCAGCCCCTGCCTCCAGAAATTGACTAATTGATGCAAATTTTTCTATGTATGGAGGACTCAGACTTGAGTAGTAGCATAGTAGCATAGTAGGCTAGGGCGTTTTCAATGAAGAATGATGTGTGTGTGTGTGTGCCATGCTGCTAGCTTTGGAGGAAGTGAACCCCAATCCGGAATCCTTGGCCTCCCCCCTCATCAATGGAAAATGGCTGCTGATTTACACCACGAGCGACTCCATTTTGGGAACCAGCCGCCCAGCTTTCCTCAGGCCAAACGGACCCATCTTTCAAACAATTGGTATGGACGTTCGTCATGACGTTCCATATGAAGCAACCTCAAATTCTATATGAACCTTTTGCAAGGAGCCCAATTGTCATCACCTTCGACAAGCTTTGATTGGCTCAACAGTTGGTTTGCCTTGGATTTCTTGAAGTTTTTCCTTTGGATTTTTTCCTTGCGGCAATCGCAGATGCCAAGAACTTGAAGGCTAGAAATACGGAGACGTGGCCCTTCTTTTCACAGGTGATGGTTTATACATCATTTGCACTTTCACTGAATGGTGCATTGGGTGGATAAAGGCTAAGTGATTGACTCTGGCTTTTTTTTTCACATTTTTACACTCCAAGGTCTCCTCCGATAATATGTTATGGATGGTCCAGAGAGCATTTTACAAAAGAAACCATACAAACTGAGCTTTTGGGAATGGCACACTATCAGGTTTCGGCTGAGTTGACACCATTGTCGAAGTCCGAAGTCAAGGTCCAGTTCATAGAGTTCAAGATTTTTGGACTGCTCCCTGTGAAAGCTCCGGAGACCGCCACAGGTGATGTCTTGGCCGATGGCTGCAGAAAATTGCCAACATCAGTCATTATTCTTCCTCTTTTCTTGGCTCTATATCTGGGAATTCCTGCTATTCTCAGGCAATATATGCAGCTGTCGTGCCTAGTTTCCTTTCCCTTACTCCATAGGGCTCCATGCTTGCAGAATATACATCGTGTCAATATTATCAAGCCAATTAATCGGGGTCGATTTATGGTGCAACCTACAGGGAGGCTTGACACCACATTCGTGGATGAAGAGCTGAGGATCAGCCGCGGGGACAAAGGCAACCTTTTTGTTCTGAAGATGGCAGATCCAGAAGGAAAGCCCTAGCCATGAGGAATGGTCATGTCTACTTGTAGAGTTTTGCAGTGTGAAGAACAGTTGGAAGAGAAAAACCGTCTGTGATTTCTTTTTGAAAATGGAATGGCAGTGTAGGAGCTATTGCTGTGTTTCAAAGATCACAGATGAATACACAATATGTATGCAACCAACACTGAATATGGACTGGATCTGCAGAATACCATCATGTAATGCATTACTCGCAGGCTTTCATTATCGATTTGTCATATTCTGGTTGTAGAGTGATTTATCATCGTGATTCTGGTTGACTGAAAAAGAGTGAGAGAAGGTGGTTGCCAATGTGAAAAAGTGTGAGCAAGGTGACCAATTTCGACACTCCCAGTATTAACACAAACTGCATAATCCTAAAACTCACAACTCAATCCTAAAAGTACAAGTAGCCCCAAGTCCAAGATCTCTACTAGTAGTAGACTACTACCACTACCGTCACCCCATATTTTTATCAAAATTATCCAATAAAAAAAATGGATCATTCAACAAGCTATCCTGTTTCAAAAATAATAAAAAAAGGTTGAAAACAGCAACATACAATAATGTTGAAAGATGATCGGAACCCAAAATCTGTAGCCCTTTGGAGTATCTAAAACTGTTTGTTCCTGTGAGTGTTTTTTTTTTTTTGCCCCCCTCGCCCAAAGTTTCGTTTCCGTCAAAATCATTTGAAAGAGATCCAACGATCAATCCACCAAAACTGCTGTTCCCAAATTTGTGGTTCATTTCTCTAAATCTGGTTTTATTTTTTTTTTCTGTTTTTTTTTTCTTTTTTTTTGTCAGGTTTCTTTTCAACCAATAGTTCATTCTCCTCTGCTTGGAATTTTCTTTTCTTCTCCTTTTTTTTGTTTTTCTTTTTCCCCAACCACCCTCGAATAGCTTTCGACTGGAAAGAAGATGAGGGAGAATGGCTCCCACATGATACTCGATAAAACAAATAAAAACAAAACGTGGATCGGGGAAAAAATCAGCAAACCAGAAGAAAAAAAAAATCGCAAGAAAAAAGAGTACTCAATCAAGCATCTCCAAAAAAGCTCTTTTCTGTGAAAGCAATATTAACCTTGTTTTTTTTTTGTAGCATTCAAAAGCAGTTCCATGTCACATAGTTTTTTCTTCCTTTTTCTCTTTCTTTTTTTTTTGCCTTGGATTTTTCTAGTAGGACAAATCAAAAAACATTTCATCTACTACACTCCTTCACAAAACATATTGTTTCAATTCCTTTTTTTTTTGTTCATCCCCCCCATCTTTTTTGTTCAGGTTTTTCTGTTCTCCATGGCTACACCTACATTTTTTTCTCTTTAATTCCTTTCCTTTCTTGTATTTTCCCCTCCTCCCCCCCTTCTGCACGCTTCTTTGTTAATAATTTCGACACCTTTCCTTTTTCTTCTCTTTCTTAGTTTCCCTCTTTCTCATCCTAAATACATGGGATCAGGGTTTTTTAGCCATATCTATAATATTAAGAATATCGTCTTTACTCTGTACCTCCCCATAGTGCTCCCTCAGCATTTCGCTGTTGGTGGTCAGCAGATTATATTCTCTGCTCCCTTCGGGTAAATCCTTCCTGAACCATTCATGCGTCCAGATCTCGTCCATTGTTATTCTGTTTTCTGGGTTAACCTGGGATTCCAGATCACCAATTCAACCCACCATTGCAACATATATATATATATATACATATAGATGATGAATTTCCTATGGAAGCTCCTTTTCCACACTAAAACTAGCGAGTTTCCTGCAACAGCCGTCGACCTCACCTCCAAAACTTTCCTCAAGAAGTCCCTGCATTGCTCAGAAGCTATGTCCCCGCTTCCATTAACCCGATCTGGAATGACCACCTCCATATCTGGCACTTTGTAGCTACCCCTGCCGTGTTCCAGATGATTGTGCTGCTTAAAGAAACATGCCCGAAACTCAAAAACAACATTCAAAAGGACGCTTCGGCAAGACAAAAGCAGAAAAACATGATTAAAAAAAAATCAACCACCAAACAACACCCGCTGACTCGTTGTGCAATCGACTTAAATCCTGAGGGAGGCCCAACTCTTCTTTTTTCAGCTTTTTCTTACACATTTTCTAAAGAATTCAGGGATTTTTTCATATAAACCTGCTCTTTCTGTTCTTTTTCTTCGCCTTAAAACTTGGACACTTGGTGTTGTGATATGTTTTCAAACCCACCTTCACTGCAAAAAAAGCTCCGTATAGCATATAGAAGAGGCAAACTCCACAGGACCAAACATCAGCCGCTTTGGGATCAAACGCCTTTCCGTTTCGATATTCAAAATCGGGAGCCACATATCCAGGTCCCAGATGAGAGTCTGAATCGACGGAAGTCAATTTGGTGAAGCCAAAATCGCACAGGACGATCGGGCAGCCACCTTCTCCATCGATGAGCAGGTTATTCAATTTAATATCTCGATTCACGATCTTGAGCTGATGCAGGTAATCCACAGCCGTGATCAACTGCTGGAAAACCCACCTAGAAAGCTCCTCGGGCAATCTCCTGCAAAAAAAAGCACTCTGGAAGGTCAGAAAACCCAAAAAGGCAAAGTTCACCCAATCAATAATTTTTTACCATTTCCAAAAAACACCCACACTTGTGGGACCCCCCTGCTCTTTCAAACTGCTTTCATACCAATCAACCATCGATTTTGGGCAGCAGACCAATCAGCTTTTGATTTTGGGCAGCAGCTCAGATTTTCCCACAGTTGAGTCAAAGTAGTGACTATGTCTGACATGCAGACTGAAACCGACATCATTCTTTTCAACGGATCAAATTTCATGAGCATTAAGAATGCGTAATGTCGCCGTGGTCCAGCAACCAAGCGTATCGCAAAGGACCCCATCAATTTGGGGGTCTCGAAGTACACGCGGGCCGGCACGATCGCCATGAATGGTTACGATAGCGACAGGCTTGGGCCTGGCTGGCTGCTCCCGTAACAATCGCCCCACACTTCGGAGCGTTTTGCTTGAAGTTCTACGATCCCCCAAACTACAACCTGAAAAAATATAAAACCGCTAATAACCGCCACCGAACACGGCTTCCCGAGCGACTCACCGTTTCTTCCGCACCAGATCGAATACGGAGCCTCTATGCGCGTATTCGAACACCATGCACAGATGCGTCTTCGTCAAAAACACCTCTCGGAAGCCGACGAAGTGCTTGTGCCACAGCTGTCGCAGGGTCAAGACCTCGTCCTGAACTTCGCCCGTAACGGCGACACCTCGAGGGATGCATTTAATTGCCACCAACTCCCGTTTCGGCTGTGTTTCGGAGAGTCGACAATCCCGCGCTTTGAGAAACACTCCCTGAGTTCCTCTGGTGCTTTCTGCTTCCTCGACGACAAACCACGAGGGAAGCGTATCCTGGACGGACATGGGCGCGATGGGCCACGACAGGGTAAACCTCTCCACCCACAGAACGGCTCACGATGGTTTCCCGGCGAAAAAGACCTCGTTTTGGGGAAGTCTCGTTGAAACCGTCCACTGTCCCCCCTCTCAGTGCACGGAAACAATATGGTCCTGTTCTTCCACTCCCAGAGAATTCTGCTGCGCATGTCAGACTGAGAGCCCTGTCGCGCACTTCTACAGGAATCGCAAACTGTCAGCCATTTTACCCCCAAAACTTTTTCGAAGGCGTCAGTCGTTGCCCTCTGGATCAACTCCCGATTGGGACAGGACTGGGCGACTTTGCGTTGGCTCTCTTCGGCGTGCTTCCCAAGCGTTCCTCCGTGACCCATCGACCGAGTCGTGACGAATCGGAACGCCGCCTTCTCAAAGTGTCGTATAATTGGCGAGCCAAAAAAGTCCCCAAGGAAACCCGAAAATAGACGGTTCGCCCCTTCGAGTCGAAGGGCCTTCGAGCCCACGCATCAGGGATGACGGACCTGGGCCTCCAGTCAGTCCTCAAAAGCCTGTCGCAGCCACCGTCGCGAACGGAGTAAACCTCGCGAACAACCATCGTACCCGCGTTGTTGAAAGACGTCGCAGGCAAAGTACAGTTGCTGGTGTGGCGGATTTCGCAATTTCGTGCGGAATTTCCATTTCCGTCCTCGTCCACCGTTCCTGTACTTAACACCAAGATTCTACCCCCAGACTTGTCTTGACGCCCAGCACTCTTCGCATGGATACCCAGCACAGCGCCGAGAATGTTTGGGGTCTCACCTTGTCGTTTCGAGACATCGAAACAGAGAGAAAGTACGGAGGCATCGGGGGGAAACCCACGTTTCTTGCGTTTTCTCGTTGAACCATTTTCTCTGACTACCAGTGAGATTGAGACACACTGGGCTGTTGTATTTAGAACGCCGCGTCAATAAACTTAGCATAGAGCTTTTGTTATGAGCCAGATATCTGCAAGATGTGAAGGCTGCGAGGGTTCGGCACGAGATTGCTTCGCTCCCATTGACCGTTCTGCCAGGGCTTATTTTGGCCATCAGTAACTGGGGAAACTTTTCGACTTTGGGCCTGGGCATGTGCCTCCTGAACTCTCTGCTCTGCATGGGGACGGTCTGTTTATCTCGCTGCAACAGACAAGGCTACAGCACCTGGCGAATGGTCATCATTGTGGTCATCACCTTTCAATCGTTGTCCCTGTTCCACTTCCTGCATGAGCCACCCCCAGCACCCACATGGATAGGCATTCTCACCAGAATCTTGTTCAAATCGCCAAGCTTGCCTGCGATGTTCTTCTCCCTGAATTTCGCCTTCTGCTTTCGAGATCACTTGATCCTGAGGCTCATGCACTTGCCCTGCCTGTTGAAGTGGTCCTGGAAGTTCTGCTCATCCTGCCATGCCTCCGCAACGCACTACGAAGCCACCTTTCAAGCCTTGGGGAGAACGATCGACAATGTCCTGTCGGTTTTCCTTGTATCCTCCAACGAAAAGAACACTTTTGGGTGCATGTCAGTCGTGGGAATGCTTTCCTTGACGTTCGGGCTTTTGGTCCCTGTTGGGCTCAGATATTTCCATGATATTTTTCGCCGAGCGGCTTTCTTGAAAAGGCAAATTCCTGCAGGGAGCGTGTCGAGGGTTGTGGACCAGAGCAAGTCTGACAGCTATGAAACCGGGGCCTGGTTTTTGGTCGCAGGGACCGAAGTGATCTGGATTATCTCTAGGGTAGTTGGCAGTTTCATTGATGGATGGAAGTAGGTGGTGTGGGGAACAGCAGAATTTTGTTCGCAAATGGTGTCAATGTGTCATGCTGGGATCTTCTTATCATGCCCCCCCTTTTGTCCTTTCGAAATCCTTTTTGAAGATCCTCAGTTGGGCATTTTTGACACAGTCTGTTTATACTCTGTTTATCAATATCAGGACAAGCGTAATGGTCTTGAAAGTTTTTGGATGTTTTCAAAAAGGGAGGGAGATGACGAGAGTATTTGTTCCAGAGAGTAGAGATAAAATAGAAATGGGTGATGCAAAAAGTGATGATCTATGTTGACAGTAAAAAAAGGGAAAAGTGGATGCACTGATGGGGTTTATTTTTGTCTCTTAGTCATTCTTGGATCAGCCAGGAGATATTTTGACGGGAAGGTGTTTTCTTGAGATCTTTGATACTGAGTTTCAGGCTCAAATTTCTTTTCTATTTCTATATATATATATATATATTTTGTTTTTTTTGGGGAGGAATGGTATGTATGTCAGGAAAGAGCCTAGCTGCCAGATGTGATAGAAAGCCATCTGGAAAGCAATCTTAGAAAGGTGCCATCAAATACAATGGCAAGCCTAGACTTTAGGTCCTGAAAAGTTTATTCATCCCTATTGTATGTCAGAGATGGGTGGCCCAGTGTTTGATATCGTGTTCAGATGGATCGATTCTGGACTCATGTTTGTTTTTTTTGAAAAGATCTTGTAAGTTTTTTGGAGAGGTGTAGAAAATGTCAGTGTAGATATCATTGTTGGTTTCTGAGGCTGCATTAAGGCAAACCAGGGGAGCTCATTTTGGCGAAACTGGGGCTAAATGTACCGGGTTTGATTTGGGCCAACATCAATCTATCAGTCGTGTGACGATCTTCTCTCTCTCTCTGCGAGGAGAAGGGAAATAATATTGGGAGACTGAAGCTGCTTTTTTTAGATTGGGTGGTTAGTTGTTTTTTGAATCGAGCAGAACCACAAATTGACACTGATGTGGAGTAGCGAATCCCTTTGGATCTTCGCAGTTGTGGGTAGGTGAGGAGGTTCCTTTAAAACTCTGGTGATATTCACAGTTGGTTTGGATATTGATTGTGCAGTTTCTCGATTGTAAGTTGTTACCTCGTACAAACATAAAACAGCACTTCCTTCCAGGAAGATAGTCCATGCTTTTCCCTCCTTATATCCAAACATTCAGATCATGTGGTGTTTTTTTTTCTCCATTTCAGATCTCACTTTAACTACCCTAATATAACAAAGTTGCATTCTTTGCTCGTCAGCGTGTCCGCCCTAGTTGGTGTTCCCACCCCGTTCGAAAAATCCACAGAGACGATTGGAACAGCAGCCGAACTAATAGTGACTAACAAACTGACATGAAATTACATTGCAGCACGGGTTGTAACATCCACAAAACCTGTCAACTGGTGATCTTTCCAGAACTTCTCCCACCATGGCAACTGAGGGGTCATCTTCTGGCGCTGGCGGAAGTGATCCGAATGGAGATGTGGATGATGATGGCGGCGTCGATAACCTGTGGGACTCGACGCTTGTCTTCAAAGACCTTGCGATCGAAAGAAGGCACGAGTCAGGGATTAAATTGCTTCGGGTTTGGGGCAAAACCTCCTAACACCAACAAGGTCAGAACACATGTGATCGGTGTCGTTCGTTAATGCAGGTATGAAGAGGAAACGTTGGTCGCCAAGACAAAGCATGAAGAGTTCGTCCATCAACAAGGGATGATTCCAGCAACGGTGCTTGCTATAAGCCAATGGCGTTCGATTTCGTGGATGGGATTATTCTGGCTCCTCGCAAATTCCCTCCTCGGCGCCCCCACTGCTTGGTTTATGGCTCGAAGAAGGAAATCTTTCTACATGAAGTATCGAACACCGCTGGTGGTGGTTTTGATGCTCCACACGATGTTGGTGTACTGTTTCGTGGCGGAAGATGCTCCCTCCCCAAGGTGGTATAAGATACTTGGACGCATCGCGCTGAGGTCGCCATGCGGAGTGGCGGTTTTCTTTGCCTTGAATTTCAGCATCGGTTTCCGCCGCCAAATTGTCGTCCAGATATGCACTGTGCCAGGTTTGATCGCGTGGGCCTCGAAGTTTTGCGTCGCGTGCGGCTCAGGAAATCCCACCCCGCTGGATGATGAACTCGAAAGGATGGGGTACATCTTAGGGAATTGCTTGTGGATGTTTCAAAAAGTCGATAAGCAAGGGGGCCCCGTGTACGGCTGTTTCGTGGTGGTGGGGATGATCGTCCTGGTGATGGGATTTCTGATCCCTCTCCTGCTGGTCTACTTGGTGGAAGTTGTACGACGGGAATCTTTTGCCATCAAGCATTTTCCTGAGCTTGCCAATTCCAGGGCTCTGGAGCAAACAATATCAGACAGCAGGCAAAAGGCTGCCTTCTATTTTATAGCTGGAATGGAAGTTGCTTGGATTGTGTGCCGTTTGCTGGGTGAATCATGGGGTGATTGAATGACAGGGGTGGCCCTCAAATTGCATTCTCAATATCTTATTTGTCCTGGACAAAGAATAGGATGGGCCCTTAAACGATTTAAAATAAAAAAAACGGAATTAGCCAGCTGTATTATTGCGATGGTGATGCCGCTCATTTGGCCAACATGAATCGCACAATAAAAATGAGGAGGGTGGTTTTGTATTCTTGTACATTATTTAGAACTGTGAATTGGAATGATTGAAGTTTCATTTTTGGTCCAGGATCGTGGGGCTGTGGTGGTTTCTTTTCTTTGGGATGAGAATATCCGAGAATTTGTTGCTGTGCGAAAACAAAAGATTATTCAACGAGTATGAGTTTGTTTTATTGCTAGCTTTTTCAATTGGTGAAAAATGAATTTTGAAGGGATCAGAAAAAAAAAAAAATTATTATTATTATTATTGGGGTTTCACCAATGATAGTATGCATTTGGTCCTTCATTTCTGTTTTAGGCACCTTGGTGTATGTTGTAAAGGATTGTCATGGGCTGATGGCTGTGTTCAGGGAATTGTGGGGAAGGAAGTGGTCAAAATTGAAATCGAAATATTTGCTCAGGGATCCCAGCAGGAAGTGTGCCATCATGAATCACCGCTTGGCTGTCTCAAATTGCTGCTCTGTTGTTGCACTCTTTTTCGAGTTTGGGTGTGCTAGGTTTGAATCAATTACCACATTCCATTTTTGTTGAGCCATCACTGAAGATTCTGATATTCTGGTTCCACATTTTGCCTGCCAAAACCCTTTCCATTTGTGTGAGGAGGATGGCAATACACAAAAAGAATTCCAAAATTGTTTGTGTTTGTTGGCGAAATTCTGTGCACTCTGATGCTTAGACGGACAAATATTGCACCCGGTGTCATGAAGCGGTGGGGAAAAAGAGTGCCTTAGATATATTCGTCACTGACTATCGTTTGTTCGATGAGGCTAACCCGCATGTGGCGTTTGTCCATTGGTACCACCTGCAATAGCAATCAGCAAGTGACAGCAATCGATAAAAAAAAAAAAAAAAAAAAAAAAAAAGAAAGAAAAAAAGAGGACAGCCCCTTTCAGGGATGCTTTCATCTCTAGGTCAACAACCAGCTCATTTCAGGTTGCCTAGTCAAGTAAAATATGCATCGAAATAACGAATAGGTTGTCTGCATGTGAGACATATGATTTTCCTTTTCTACGAATCAGTCAATGATCCTCACCCATGATGCTTGCTTCCACCTTGAGTTTCTTTCTTGGAGAATTGTTTTCGACCCCTTGAGAAGAAGGCGTCGATGCTCCGCCTTCTGAAGAATTGGGAAATCGAATCCTTCCTCCTCCATTTTCTCCATGATTGCGATAAGCATCCCCTGTTTCAAAAAGCCGATACCCCTCCGTGACAAACACAAAGAAGCCTACCATTCTCGGCGCCAAATATAGCATTGCATCTATTCAACAGATGGACACTTGCAAGCAAGCGCTCGCACCCCATGATATGATCTGTAGACTTGAACCGTTCTCGTTATGTTATGTTATGCGGGTGAAGGCATTCCTTACCTTCAAATTGTTCATCTTTACCCGTAGACCATTGATACTCTTGTTCAGATCTGGGCAAAGCAGGAATGTCAGCTTGTCTTGCATGTCGCCCTTCGCTTCTTTGGAATCCATCTTTGCACAATATTCATCAGTTTTTCTTATAATCGTTCTTGCAGTGCGCAGCAACACAGCTTCCCTGAACGAGAAGTTATCGTCTACTTCTTCCCGTCGAAAACTCTTGAAAATAAGCGATCTGAGGGAATCTTCGAACACATCGCAATGACGCTGAATCTCGATTTTGTAGCAAGATAACTGGTACGCCAACGATTGTATCCTGGACGCCATCAACGCTTCCTATACGAAACGAAAGCGAGGTCATTAGAAAGTGTGGCAAATCCATCTCTTAGCAACTCCTTCCGTTCCAGGAGCAAAAGGGAAAGTCCCTGGCGAAGAACCACTCGCGAAAGAAACTGGTAAGAAAAACAATAAATCCTCTGAGCGCACTGACACTGTGAGCCTCGGCTTGCCTTAGTCTTGGTCAATGATTTTCCCTTGGTCTTTTTTTGGCGGTTGTTGTCCCACTCTGCTGACTGTGATGAACATATGCAGTTTTAGTGCACTCTGAACACTTGATCAAGTATGTTTTTTTAATCCAAAAACAGGCATGTCCTCTTGCGTGCATTCGAGAAAATCACCTTCACTTTGCCCCACAGATCCTTGGATGAAATATTACTCCCATGAACACCCCCGTGGCTTTCTAAGAGTGCACGAACGACTGGATCGCCCTCCCGGACAGCATCGTCATAGGGTGTGCATTGGTGAATGTCCACTGGATTCACGTCAACTCCGCCAACTTTCAGCAAAAATGCAACAGCTTCAAGACTGCGATTTCCAGCAGCAAGATGTAAAGGCGTTCGCTTCGCGTGATCGACTGTGTTCATGTCGACACCGTTGTCCCGAAACATCTTCAACGTCTCCACATCGTTCATGGCGGCGGCTGTGCACAATTTCATGTCTACATCTGGGCGGAGCAACTGAGCTCCTTTGCCCCTCAAAAATTCCTCTATTTCAACGTGCTGGTGCCTAATTGCATCTTCAAGTGGCGTGCCATTGTTGTCATCCACAGGCGAAACGTCTATGCCAGGAAGACTGCACAAATACTCGACTATCTCCAAGTGCCCATTCGACGCGGCTAGGTGCAATGGAGTGCGCATACGGGAATCACGCTGGTTCGGGTTTGCGCCGCAGGACAAAACTATCTTCAGCATCGAGAGGTTTCCATCAGCAGCTAATGCGCACTCCTGACAGTTTCCAGCGCCAGTCGCTACCCCTCCTTTGCTTTGCAAGAAGTAGATCATACCCTAGGTAAAAAATAGGTAAGATCGCTTATATCCCAAAAGAACGATAAAGGACTTTTCGACGGGTAGCTACCCGTCATAGACAAACAAGGCATTGTTTTGCGGTATTCCGCTTGTGTGCGACCTTGTGTTGGTGGCGTATTGCATCGGAGAGTGGAGTAAATCCAAATTTATCCTGAGCGTTGATGTCCACATTGCAATCATTGACCAAAAACTGGGCCACGTCGATATGGTTGTTGCTGCTCGCCAGATGCAATGCTGTGCGTTTGAGGGAATCCCCTCTATCAACATCCACGTTGTGATTCCCTAAGAAACGCTGGAGGCCCTCCAAATCACCGTTTGCTGCAAAGTACACCACCTGGACAGTGCGTTCTAATTCTTTTCTTTTCCTTGCAAGATCCAAGGATACTTGAGCTGCGGAAGCGCCGCCTGACCAGAAAAATACTAACTTGTTGAGTGGACCATTCCTCCTTCACACAAAAATAGAACCGGGATTGGAACACAAATGACATATGACGGGGATATGTGCAAAAATATATGAACTGGCAACACTCTTTCGGGGTTATCTATGGAAGCAAACAAGGTTACCTATAATTACACACCGTGGAATTCCGATATGCATGTTTCACCACTGTGCCCAGAGTTATCGCTGTCCAGCCTTTTCCGGCCTTGATTGCGAATGCTGCTCAAGTCTCCCAAGGCGTTTTGATGAACAAGCTCCTCAGCATCTGGATATAATTTGATGAGTTGCTTGTAATCTTCATGTTTCAGGACAAAACAGGCGCAAAAGGTGTTTTGAGGAACCACCGCATCTTCGTTTTCTCTAACGTTGAAGAAAAATGATAGAGCTCCCACGCTTTGTCCTCGCCGCCGCCTCACATGAACAGTTTCTTTGGTTTCCTCATCCATGCACACTAGTTCGATGCAACCTTCCGAAATAATGTGTAGCTCACGACAAACGTCATCGCGCCTGTGGCAGCAGAACTTTGGTACCATGACGATGCAATCAATTAATTCTGCAATGGCAGCTGGGAGCTTTGATGGCCGACCTGAAGAGATATGTGTCCGGATTTATATTAACCTCGCGGACGAGGACACTGACGGAGGCGAGGAAATTTTCGTTGCATTGTCGGAATATTCTGGTCTCGGTCAAGAGCTCCCAACTGATGTATCTAGCCACCTCGATTTGCAACGAGAAAGACAAGAGCATAAAAATGTCTTTCTCCCCGTCTGCATCAGAATCGTTTTTCATGGTCATATCGAAAAACGTCTGTATTTCCTTTGTTAAATCCAAGGGCAGATCTCGATTTCGAACAAAGTTCTGCACCAGCATCATATGCTCTCGTCTCCCAACCAAGGCTTCATCCTACGATCACGAGAATGTGTGGTGGTCAACAAAAATGTCGATTCCAAGTAGCAACTAAACCTTTTCGCAAAAACGCAGCAGTTTCCTTACCTGCTTCATCACCAGATCCGAAATCGAACCAAGGATATAAGCATACAGTGTCAAGCTCACAAACATCAAACAACAAACAAAGCACAGCTCCACGGTGTTCTTTGGAAGTGTCTCTGCAACCAGTCCACTTGTAGACAGCGTTGCAGTAATCCAGTAGAAGCCTAGCAGGTACTGCTTTGCAACGTTGGCCTCCTCCCATATCCTTTCTGCGCCAAGGCCTTGGTATGACCCAATCCAGTGATGATCAACATCCCCCCCGTCATTGAGGGGGTGAACACCAATGTACCACCAGATGCAAGCAAGAATATGAGATAGTCCGAAGACAACGGGTGCCATTCGCCGAATCCCAGCTCCCACAGTCTGTGCATCCGCCTTTTTCAATTCAGTCCGAAACCAAGTTGCAAGAACACGCAAGTGGAGCAATTTGAGGAGCCTGCTGAGAAGTCGGGTGTGCAAGGATGCACCAGTGATCTTCAGGATGATATCCACTGGCACTGCAACGAGAAACTGGGGGAAAAATGTAGTCGCTGTAGAGCACACATGAAGCACACCATGCCAGTCACTCGTCAAAAGCAGTATTCCATTCAACAAGAAAAAAAATGTGGTTGAAAAACCGATTGCCTATCTGGAGAATAGTCGTGAGAGCATACCAAGATAGTTGTGACGGATGTCGCCCAGGCTGTAGATCAGGACTGATTTCTTATCATAGTAGGCTCGAAAAAATCTCAACACCATGTCCATTGCAAGAAGGATGTCGACAGCAGTGGCAACGCGCATAATGGCACAAGAATCTGGGGGATTCAAACAAGTCAAAACCAGTCGAGTAAAGAAGCACCAATTTCCGTCACACGGCAAGAGCAAGAAAACGCATTGCAACCTCTGACAGGTAGAGAGAATTCGTGCGAGAAAAGGAGCACAGTCACCTGCTTGGCAAGAGTGATTCGCATGCGAGACAAAGGCGAGCTTGAATGGAACATCAAAAAATATGTAGATGGCCAAAGCCCCAATGATGCGATCCCAAATTCGAAGCATTGGCCAGTGGGGGTAGACCACCAGGGGGCTCGCATCGTTTGGGACCTGAGTTCTCATGGGCATATCGATTTCGCTCCCAGGACTGGCTTGGAAGGGCTCTAGATATTTTCCTAGCGTTTCCTTCGAAGCCACCCCATCGTTTTCCACATCAATTTTGTCAGCTAATTTCAGGAGCTCGGCTTCTGTGAGCCCACGAAACCTGGGGAAGGACACTTCAAGTTCTGAAACAAGCCCTGATTCTGCTTCACAACTGGACTCTTGAAGGGCTTCAATGACCTTCATATCTGATGTTGGCGCTGCTTGTCAGGTGTCTCTTTTCTAACCTTCATCACGGTGTGAGATTATAATCGAGAGAGTTTATAAGAGAGCCCGTTCTTTTGCACCTTGACTGAAGTATTTCGATTCCCTGTCTCAGCTCATCACTCTGGATCATATTGTCGTTGTTAGAATCGATCCTTTTCATCACATCATCAACTCGTAGCTCGATGTTAGCTGCAGCGCTGAAAATGCACTTCATCCGAAACCACACCCTGTCCCATAACTTTTGACCTCGGGACTTTTTTGCAACGAAAGTGCGGGGTTTCCAACTCAAAGATTTTTTTAACGGAGGGGGTGGGGCTGCACTCGGCTGAGGTGCTAACAATGGCTGCGCAGATGCCATCGCCAAATCGCACTCAAAATCTTGAGAGTTCCAGGACACATTTGAACTGGACGCCTCCTCCAAATCTTCGGCTTCCTCCAATTCCTGTATGTGAAACCAGCGTCAGAAATCATATTTTTATAATTCCTGAACAAAAAGGAAGTACTAAACACAGCAAAACGAGGCAATCACCCCCTATGACGCTGAAAACCCACAATGGAGAGATCGTACACCAAAACACAAGTTATTCCATAAGCTTCCAGAACAAAATAAGCTGCCCCAATTTTCTCACGCACACAATAAGCATGGCATGCGAACAAGCCATCCACAGTCGCGATCTTCATATTTACTAAATACGCTAAGTGGACACCCCCACCAGCCATGTGTTGCTGATAATAAAGTCATCCTTGCTTCAAGAAATCGACGCTCACCTTGGATCCAATCCAATGCATGAATAACTCGTAAAAATCAGCGAGATCTAGCTCCTCATTGCCTCCAAAGTAGTTGGGGTCCACCTCCGTCATAGATGGCCATCCCAAACGCTTCTGGAATCGATCGATCTCTGCGATCTCGATGAACCCATCGCCTGCAGTGTCTAAGATGGCGAAAACGTCGTCCACAATATTCATCGCCGTCCTTAGTGCCTACAAGCCCCAAGCGTTCAGAATGATGTGCGCTTTCCACAGCAGCGTGTGACGACAATGAACTGTTTGAAAAAGAGTACAGCGCTCCACCTCTAAGGTGTTGTTTGGATGTGCAGTATCCTCCTCTGCAGCGTCCATGGTGTCCATCACAGTTTCACGAAACCATTGGTTGGCAAGGAGCCTACAAAGCGAAGAATCGAAGTTTGTGGACAGCATTGATGAACTTATGCGGCGCAGCCCCTCTCAAACGTATGTAGGAAACATACTCCAAAGCACAGCAGAAACAACCAGTAATGTTGAACAACAGTTCTTGTCGTGCTCTGTACTTCTTGGTTGAGGTCAAAACCAATAGAGGCCACAATACTAGGGCGGGTTTGGTGATGGGCCTAACCTCCAAGACGGCTCACCTTGATATGGATATTGTGTCTGTAGGCCACCCAGGTTTCATTGTAATGGTATCATTGTAGATCGCGCTCTTTTGCTCCTCCGCCATTGTGATGTCCAGCACTTCCAACAGCCTCGTCAAAGTCATCGCCGCTGGCATGTTACGAAACTCTCGGACGACGATCAGCAATGGATTCACGGCCTTCTCTACCAACGGGAACTTCAAGATAGTTGCATTGAAAGCCCGCAGAGACCGCTCGCTATCGGATTCGAGGTTTGAAGACTTCTGGAATAATCAAAAACAATCCAGTCAGGAGTGGTGGTGGTTTAGACTAATGGGTTCGACGGGACGGTATTTTTTCACGATGTCGAGATACCTCTCGTGAAGAATGCAGCCTTTTAATAACTGGATCATTGGGTGACCTCCTCTCGCTGGAATCACGATTCCGGGAGGAAGACAGCCACAGTGCCACAGGTCCTTCCTGATATTAAAATTCACGGAGGTTTCATCTGTTTAAGATTCAAGTGCGCAAGAACGAACACCAAAAGGCTCTTTTCGTTTGAGCCTCATTGTACAAACTTCACATGACTCACAACGCTTGCACAAGGAAAAGCTTCATTGTATGCATACCCACCTCGGCTAGAGTTCCCGAATCGTTTTGTTGTTGAGTGGTTTGCTGATGTTGGCTATGAACAACTCCAAGAAAAAATGACAATCCAGTTGTTGCATGTGTCAGCTCATCAACTCTGACTTTTATTCTGGTGAGGCGAACACAGTGAAATAAGCCAAAGGGGAAATGAGGTTATCAAGTGGCTGAGGTCGTGCAGCTTTTCAAAAAGAAAACTTGTCCAGTCGACTGAGTTCCTGGAGCGTCTCTTTCAATAGAACAGCGAGAAAAGAGTGCTACTTGATGGACGGATGAAGGAACAGGGAAATCAGCAGACTCGATCCTTACTCTTTCAATGCTGGTGATACGATTCTCAAGGATTCGATACTGCTGTGAAGTGCTGCCCACAGTCCTCGCACGTCAACATTTCTTGACGGCAGGGTGGTTGAAATTCTGGTGGATTTGGGATCTGAAACAATTTCTTCCGTGAGTTCCCTGACTTCCATCCGTACTTGCTGGATGTTAGCAAAAGCGTTTTCGAGAAGCGGCATCGAGTCTTCGTTACAAATTATTCCTCCTGCGGACTTGATCAAGCAAGCGACTTTGAAGTGGTTGTGCATGAGCGCCTCCTGCAGTGATAATTTCCACCAAACTGACACGCTGAGAACGAGTATTGACCTCCAGCATAGAAAACTGGACGTCTTTGATCACAGTCAGTGAGCGCGCGTCAAGACAGGTGCCATAACTTGACTTGTGCATAGATCCGAGTACCTCAAGGGGGGTCCTGTTCCATCTATCAGGCACATTGACCTTGCAGTGGCAGGCATTGATCAAGAAATCAGCCGCCACTATTTGTCCGCTTCGTGCTGCAAAATGGAGCGCAGTTCTTCTATCGTAGTCGCCAGTATCCAAACCAGGCATGCCTTTCTGCGCCAATAGACGCAGTTTTTGAACGTCTCCCTCCCAAGCGGCCTGAAGAGAACGACATTCGTGCCTTTCAGGAAACAAGTTTATGTTTCCACGGAGTCCTCACCCAAGTCTACTTGAAGGTCTACATACGTTCAATAGCATGCGAACCCCCCATTCTTCGTCACTCCAGCCTCCGTTCTCTCGGATAAGATTGGCAGTCAGTTCTTGGTGCGCCTCAATTGCGTACATCAACGGCGTGTGTCCCCATCTGTCCCTCAAGTTTATATCAGCTTTGTAGTCGAGAAGAAAGTCGACAACTTGGAACCACCCCATTTTCGCCGCGACATGAAAACACGTTTGCTGGTCATAATCGCGACTGTTAATGTCTATTCCAGCCTGCACGATTAGCCTCAGCATAGGAATATCTCCTTCTGCCGCAGTCCGTATCAGATGGGTTGTGGGATCATCGAAGCTGGAGGCAAAAGTACAAGTTTTAGTCTCCGTGGCAAGCAACAATTGTTTGGTTGGCTGAACAGGAAGACGACGCTTCCAGAGCACTGAAAGAATATAGAAAATTATCCTTCGTCCATGCTATTGAACGAACGTGAACCCACCTTTCTGCACAGTCTGTTCTCAGCAACATCTGTACGACCTCATGATGCTTTTCCATCAGTGCACAATGCAAAGGGGTCAAGTTCCACCTGTCGCGCTTCATCAATTCCTCTGTTCCAACCCCCTTTTGCACCAAAACACTCACCACTTTCACCTGTCCCTCCGAAGCGGCCACATGAAGAGCCGATCGGTCGTCATAGTTGGTGTTTCCAATATTGCAGCCTTGATTTATGAGATTCGAGACCAATTCGACGTCGCCTGTACAATTATGAGATGCTTGAACCCTGAATTCTTCCTTTTATGTGGAGCACATTTCACGACTGTACACAAGAGATCTCTAGGGGCAGGGGTGTTTCGTTTCACCCTGTTCTGCGGCGTAGGTGAGCGCTGTAGATGCGTCCAGCTTCCTTCTTCTCAAATCAGCTTGAATTCCTTCTTTCAATTTTGCCTCCTCTTCATGAATCTCGTCAGGATTTCCACCATTTGCTATTTCCTCTCCGTCCTTATCTAAGCCGAATTGGAATAGAATGTTCCCCACAACTATGTCGTGATCTTCATGATAGATCGAAACCACCTGGTCGTAGTTGAGTCTATTCATGACCAGTACAGTGGCATCTCTTGTGTTTGAGGCTACGTAGTTGAAGGGTTGAGGTACTCCTGGAGATCAATAGTTCGATGTTAGCTTTGTCTTTGGCAGGTGGCGCCCTCAAGGCGCTGAAGTTATGTCAATTTTCGACTGCTCATATTGGCATACCAATGAAAAACGATATCTTCCCAGCAACATTTGCTCCACCCCGTTCTCCAACAAGCGTTCGAATCTGCTTTTCGCCCTTGAAAACATTGACGGTCCCACTCTTCAAAAAGAAGAGCTCTCCCATGTCGCCTGCCCACAGCATCCATACCAACTTAACACAGGTGTTCTGGCATTACGTGTTTCTGTTCTCTGATGTGGATACAATTTTCAGTACAGCGAATATGTATTTTTTATGACATGAGATAGTACCTTCTCTGAGCAGAACTTCTTTGGGCATCACATGCATTTCCCAAATATTGGCCATGAGGTGAACAAGAAATTGGGCGTTGCAATTCCTGAATAGACTCTTGTTCTGGAGAAGCACGGTGCTGTAGTCGTGTTCTGCGACCTGCATAAGCAAGCAGCCAAGATAGAAGTTGCTTCGTTGTATTCGATTCAAGGTGGCATTGTCCAAGGAACAAGCCGCTTTCTCACATCTGAAGACTTTCACTTCACAACCACCATGCATCACCCAGCGTTTTCGTTCGTCACCTTCATTTTCAAAGACGCTGGAAGAGCCTTCAATATTTTTGAGTCATCCCCAATAACTTTTTCATGTTGAAACTCAAAATATTTGCGCAGTCTGTCCCTAAGATTGCTCGGAAGATTGCGATGCTGACAATAGGAGTTTAGAGCTCTCAACTGGAGGCGGAAAGCTTCAGCCATAGCGTCGGTCTTGACCAAATAGTGGAACAGGGTACCTATTAGACATGGACAGGGGATTTCAACATGTTTTGCGTTGGGTGCTCAAGCCTGCAAAGTCCCCGTTTTCACAAGGCTTGATTTATGCTCCCTACCAAGAATATACGCCGCCATCACGATCTGAACGTTGATCACCAGGATTTGAAGAATGAACTCCTCGGGTCTTTGGGGAATGTATGAGTCGTATCCCAAATTCGTCAGGCAGTTGAAGCCCTTGTAGAGCATTACTATGTATGCTTTCAGGGTTGATGTCCTCCCGGCAACAAAGTCAAGACCTAAAAAAGAGCAAAGGATGCCATGCATTTGATACCAGACACGCTGATTTGTGGGTAATTTTTGCTGGTTTGTTTTACAGAAATGTTCATACAGACCCAAATCTGCCCGCGACTCTTCGCTTTCACATATAGCCGCTGGTTAATGATCTATAGAACTATGATTTTGTCTGCAAACCATTTAGTTGTGCATCAGGAAAACGTTCACAAAAGGAACACATTCTGCTATTCTTACTCAACACAAGGGACACCCATGTTTCAGCCTCTTACTGTGGGCACCTGTTGGACCTGTTGCGGTAAATGTCATTTACCTGTATCTTCGGGAAACAAACGGATCCATGATTCTTCCCCTTCCGTGGAGCTGAAATTGGACAATCTCGCGAGAAAATAAAACATGCATCCTGACCAATGGGCAGTTCCAAAGACAAGAACGAAGAACTTGATAAAGGCCACATGTCGAACGTTGATGCCAAGTTCCATTTCCTTGGACCTAGGCGAGCGACCAAAGTCATGGAAATGAGTTGAGTCCAGAAGCCGCCGTTCGACCATGCAGAATGTTTGTGTGCGTTTGTGTGTTTTTTAATTGAAAAAAGCGAGACCAGTTGATCAAATGGCGCAGGCTATCTCCTTCTCCATGTTGTCCTTATTTGTGTGTGTTTGTGTTTACCTGCACTTACCAAGCGTTCGTCCCTGCTACCCATAACAGGCATATTTGTACAGCTCTCTACTTTGTGTCTTTGATAAATGTGTTTTCCAACGGCAAAACTGATTGGGGTACCTGAAGTATTCGTATACCAAAACCAGGCGAACTAGTTTTGGTAACAACGCTATAGCTGCCAGGTCGTGGTGGACAAAGGGGATCACGGTATGCGGCAAAATGGACGCCGAAACAAGCAGCCAAAACCTTTTTCGAAGGAAACTTCGAAAATTCGGTCCGTTCAATAGGTCCCATTGCTGACTCGATGAGCCTTTCTTTCTCCCTGACTTGGTCGATTGGCTCGACATTGATGACCCTGAATCCTCCTTCGTCCCGTGATCGACCCAAATCTGGTTACGACAAACAAATGGTGCCACATTTCAGGACGGTGTTTGAACTCAACCCGTTTCAGGCAAGCAATGAAACACTGTCCATCACTGTTCACGTCACCTTTTCGCAAAGAAGCAGGAATGCATCCAAAAAGAGAATCGCATCGACCAATTTGTCGATTACACGGAGATTGTGAAGTGGGGGATAGTTCGTCCCACAAGCAAGCTGGAAACCCATCAACCATGTGTCGAAAATGCAACACAGGAGGACAAAGTCCCTCCAGCGACTCCAGCGTTTTGATGTTTCTGAGAAGTGCTTGAAAAACTGACTGTGGCCTTTTGTTGTTTTCTTTGTGGAGGTTTCGAATCGAACCTAATGACAAATCTGCGTCATTGCAAGTCTGAAGGTGTGGGTCTGGGATACAGCTACAACATGTAAAAGTTTCGAATTTCAAAAGCAGTGAATTCTGCGTCCATAGCCAATATATATGTTGGCAAAATTCTTAAAAAAACCCAGCATATAAAGAACATGTCGGACCTTTTTTTTCTTCCGTTTGCGCAGACGAAATCCTCCCTTTTTTTTTGCGTGTGCGGTGGTTGGCTGAATTGCCAGCTTCCTCCATCCTGGCCTTGTCATCGAAATAAGAACTAAACATATTGTATTTTTTTTTCTTCAAAATTTCAGCAGGGTACTTATTTTTGCAAAGCGAAGACAAAAAAAAGCACACCCAAACAACATGTTATTTCAGCCCCACCTAGATTTGGCAATCTTCTTCCCCAACACAATTTTCGTTATATGCCACAGCCATGCCTTCTTCTTTGGTGCTTTCTCTTCTCGCTCAATATTGTCCATCCCCTTTCTTTCAGTCAGCTCGTTTGTTCTGAGTTCTTCCGTGTTTGCATTCCGTTTCGGCGCCGTGGGTTGACCACACACACAATAGGCTTCAAAATTCGTCCAACTGCTCACCAAAATGACCCTATTGATTGCAATCAACCCGTCACGGTGACTCGCGCGTATTGCCGCGGAGGTGCCAACAGCTGGTGGCGACGGTTGGCGACAACTCCGCAGCCTGTTTCTGGACAACAATGAACTTGCGCGCGGCGGCGCTACTCTGACAGAAATTGGGTGAATAACGAGTGACTCACAATCTGCGAACATTAAGTATTTTCCCCTCAGCCCCTGCAGCTTTCAAGCTTGTCTTCGCGCGATGGGCGACGAAATCGAAATTCCGATCTGTGACAAGGAGTTCATCGTTGAGGTAGGCAGAAAAAAACATATCTTTTATCGCCTTCTCTAAACAAAAACTGAGCGACTTGATCGTTGAGAGATTTTATCTTCGCGCCACAGGCACTCAAGGAGCAACTTCGCACAGATGGACGTGGGCCTCAAGACATGAGAAAACCTTCTTTTGAGGTGATTAAAAGCCTTTGAATACTGTGAAAGTTGTGAGGGTGTTTTTTTTTGTTACAGGACCATGTACAGTACATCCCATTCCAAAATATTGATAGAATGATCAGCTGCACCTTTATTTGAGCTCTTAGTGTGGGGTGGCAAAATCATGAGCACTGCTTCATTCGGTGCATGCACTGAGGGTTCACTGCACATGTTCAAGGATTTGCATGGATCCAGACATTGCCATGTGTTCATGTTATAGATCAGAGTTCCACAGGCTTGATGTATGTGTTTTCAGTTTTCTCTGGATGGCTCCTCCTCAACAGTACTGATGGGAAAGACTCGAGTTTTCACTTCGGTGCATGCGGAGCTGGGTGAACCTTCTCCGGTGCAGCCTCATCAAGGTTGTCTATTTTTTGACGTGGATTTCAGTCCGATGGCTTCTTTGACTTTCAAGGAGCAGAGAAACAACGAATCCATAATCATTATGAGAATGATCGAGAGGTTGATCTTTTTCAGCAAAGCTTTGGACAGGGAGGCCCTCTGCATCATTGCAGGACAAGTGGTGGGTTAGCCAATGCACAGACTGGAAGCAGATTGAAAAAATTGAATAATAAAA
This sequence comes from Bryopsis sp. KO-2023, assembly GCA_030272585.1. NCBI lineage: Eukaryota > Viridiplantae > Chlorophyta > Ulvophyceae > Bryopsidales > Bryopsidaceae > Bryopsis > Bryopsis sp. KO-2023. Next base: position 5,618,744 of record BSYQ01000007.1, on the reverse strand, counting down.
AAAATGGGAAATTGATGTGCATGCTTCGTCAACTATAAATGAATGGCGAGCTTTATTTGGGGAGTTCTCAAACGTTTTGATGCATGCCGGTGACCTTGATCAAATTCCACGCTGAATTCAACAGCAGATCCTTCAACAGGCATGAGCAGATGATTAAACAAGTTTAGACCGTGTTTAAGGTCGTTATATCGAAGCTGTTCGCAGTTAATTACGCCCTTCGTTTTAAGCACTTTAAAGAGGTATCCTCCTGAAACATTTTTTACACACCCTGACATTTTTGTTGGTGTTGCTTATGTATTCCTTTTGTGCGAACCCTGCATAGGCTTGGAATTTGAAGGTGGACATTCATGTGCTGGATCATGATGGAAATTTGATGGATGCGTGCTGTTTGGGGGCATTGTCTGCCTTGTGTGCCTATCGGCGGCCAGACATTTCTGTCGATCCACAGACTGGGAAAATAACTCAGCATTCCGTAGAGGTTGGTTTACCCACATTTCTTTTTAACGAGATCAAGAAATACATCTCCCTGCAGGAATGGTGCTTATGCATGACCTCTGTGTATGTGGGGACATGTTTTGCTCACAGAAATGCCTTGAGAAAATTTCCCATCCAGAACTGCTACGGTACCTCGTCTTTCATTCCAATATTTTTTTTCTATGGTTTAGTCACAGAGAGAATTCTAAAGAATTGCCTTCTCAACTTGACAGCATTGATTGGAATGCACAACTTTGGCCGAATAATGCTGCAAACGTTGTGCATGTCAGGAACGGGAGCCGTTGCCCCTCACCCTGCATCATTTGCCAATTCCAGTGACCTTTGCTTTCTTTGAGGTATAGTAGAACGATGGGGCTATCTGCCCCCCCCCAAAAAAAAAAAGAAAAAAAGAAAAAACAAGGAATTCCATTGGTTCTTGTGGGTATCTCATTTTCACTGAAAATTTCTTGCGATGGTGTTTGGTTTTGTCTTTCCAAATGTATGCGTTCAGCCGTCATGCAGCTGCAGTGTTCCATCTTTTTGTTTTTTTAATTTCCAGGATGGCGAATTGGTTGTCATGGACCCTGATATCAAAGAGGAGGCAGCCACCACTGGCTCAATGACAGTGGTCGTGGATCCTCAAGGCAAAATCTGTGGCGTGCACAAAGTCAAAGGAATCGGCCTGTCCCTCGCCCAAACGATGAACTGTGTAGCCACAGCCGTCAACCGAGGTCAGGAAATTTCAAAAATTTTGCAGGAGGCGCTCAAAGCATATGAGGTGGCCAGGGTTAAATCCAGAGTGAGAAGGAAAGACGATTTGTCGTTCTTGAGCCAAGCCACTGGGAAGATGATCGCGGCGGTTCCAAGAGTATCAGTCAGAGGAGATGGTGGGTCAATTCCGCTTTGTGCACAATTGATCGAGTTCCATTCACCCTGAGATCCTGTGGATTTTTTTGATGTGTTTTGCACCATTTTTCTGTTCTCTGGGCATCGCTTCTGTTCTGCATGGGCTTCAGTGAGCAAATTTTCTATCAGACAATATTTATTCTTCAATTGTTGTTCGAATCAGAATATTAACAGCAGAGCAGCGCTGAGACGTGGTGTGTGTTGGGTTTGTAGGTGCAAAAGATACAGCACCTTCCGCTGCTGTTCTGGAGGAGAGTGAAAGTTTGGAGGAAATGGAGAGTGCCTCCTCATCGGAGCCCTCCCAGTCAGACGTAGAAGGAGAAGGGAACGAAACCAATACGTCGACAAGTGGGGATGCAGGTCGGAAAACACCAGCAGACATGGAGCCTGACATTGTCTTGCAAAAGGCTGCTGGTGTTGGGGCGCCACCAATCTCCAGAATACCTAAGGGCGGCATGGATGAGGCCAAGATTCAAGAGGCGGCTGCGTTCATTGCTGGAGCTTCGGCGAGGGGAGAAGAGGAACTCACTGATCTGAAAGATGCCATCAAGAAAAGAAAATGACAAAACAGGGAGAAAATGGAATTTATTGCACATACAAGTCGAAATAGGATCGTCAATTCAATATCGAATAGCGCAGTGTCATAAAACGGAATCTGGGGATGGTTCAGCAGCAGGCCACACCTGGGGTAGGAACAACTCAAAGATGAGGAAGGGGGCAGGATGTACAGGATTGTCTACAGAATTGTTTGAAAGCACCACGATATTCATAGGCACCTGCTCGGTGTTGGCCAAACAATGATTCAACGCCAAGACAGTTTGCCATCGTTTGGTGCACCCCTTGTACTGGGAAAAATATTATTTTTCCAATCTGAATGTCAAGGCCTCATGCAAGATCCTCAAATGTTGGGACTCAGGTGTTGACACAAGTGTGTCAAGGGGGAGAAATTTCCAGGACAAAGAGCTTTGTTTCGAGGTTCGGTAAATATCGATACATATCGATAAACATGTATGCATCCCACGCCCTTACAACATCGTACTCCCTATTTCACGCACAAAGGGAAGTGGAGAGGGGGTTTTGTGTTGGCTGTCAAGGATTTCCCTTGCCAGGCCGAACTGAACCACACCAGAAATTGCAAGAAAACATATTTGACGCAGCGCAAGGTCAAGATTTGTCGAATTGGCGTTTCCATCACTTTGAGGTTCCAAAGACGCGCGACTCCGCACGTGCAACTCCGCACGTGCACCTCCGCACGTGCGACTCCGCACGTGCTCATCTCCAGGATTGATTCGCTGCCGGAAACAGGCCCTTTTGACCTGACCCGCCAGTTGTCATGCTCCGGTTCAGACATTGGGTGTAGAGGGACCCAGAGTGAATGACTGGGAAACCTGTGAATGGTGGCTACTCCGCATTCCCCGACTACCCCGGCAGACTTGAGCGATGGCGTCCTCGCTTCTGCTCTCCATGAGGAGGGACCTGATGTATCCCTCAATTTAGACAATTTCTGGGGTCTCGCAGTTGGTTTCCGGAACGCGGAAGTCGAGCGCAGGTGGGTCCTTTTCTTCAATCGATCCAAGCACCGGTAATGAGCAACTGGAGGAAATATTTTGGGGAAATGTGAGCGGGAAAAAATTTGAGAGTGTGTGCCCTGGTCGCTGTTTTCCCCCTGGGGTGCCAGGTATCAGGCAGAAGCGCTGAGGGTGAAACTCCGCCAAGACGTCCAAGTGCACTTCCATGGCTTGTTCCCTGGTTTATACTTGGCCTACCGGTATTGGGGATCGGTTTCGTGGGTTGGGTTAGCGACTATGATGTCGCTGTCCTTGATCACAGCGCCCCTCTGCTTGTACATTTGCCTGCGCAAAGCCTCGCTGTACAGGCGACTTCGCACCGCCATTATTGTGTTCATCAATCTGCATGCGATTTCGATGTTCCAGTTTTTGGCCCACGAAGAGGAGGATTCTGAAACTCCCAGTGCATGCTCCTTGCTGGCATCGATTGTACAAAAATCGCCCATCACAGTGGGGTTGTTTTTCTCCCTGAATGGCAACCTACCCCTGCACCATAACCTCATGCTTCAAGTTCTGAACACCCCATTGTTTCTTCTGTGGAGTTTCAATTTTTGCAAAATGCTGTGCTCCTGTGGGACCCTTATGATGCGAGTTTTGGAGGAACTGGCAATTATCGTAAATATGCTGATGGTGGTTCTGTCGAACGCGGTGGTCGGAGAGGACAGAATCAGTTGTGTTTTGATTGTGGGTTCGGTAGTGCTGTTTTTGGGGGTTTTGGTTCCGACTGCTTTGGCTTACAACTTGGATATCGCCAGAAGGAAGGCTTTCGTTTTGCGAAACTACTCTTCAGAAGTTTCCATCGATTTCGAACAGAGCATCTCTGACACCCAAGCCGCGATATGGTACCTAGTTGCAGTGATTCAAAGTGTTTGGGTGATTTTCATAGTCCTCAGCGATATGTAGGACAGCAGAAAATGGAAAAAAAAACACCACTCCAGAAATTTCGAAAAATGACAGAAAAATGGTAGAAAGCAAAATAAAAATTGGCAAATTTTTAAGGTTTTTTGGGGTCCCGCCCGCCCCCCTCTTTTTTCCTCACTTTGGGATCTAGTGGGAAGATTTGGGTTGCAAGTCCTCTGATATTTTTTTTTGTTTTTTTTCCCTAGTGGATTTTGCTGTACATTTGTATCTTATTTTGAACGCGAGATGGGGGGTGGGGTCGAGAATGGAGGGCTGGGCGCGTTCAGGGCACATTCATTCGAGTTGGAACGAGCTTTATCAATGGCAAGCATTGCCATCCAATAAATTTGGAGACTGTCTCATGTTCTAGGTGCTTGGGAGTTTTTTTTTCTTTCCCTGGCCGAAACAAATCAAACCAAGCAATGGAGGTGGACATGATCTTTCCTTGAAAGATCTTTGACGGTAGTTTGGATTTTCTTCTTGTAATGCGAAAAGAACATTTTCTGGCCTGGAATTGATTTTCGTCCCCCCTTGAAGTGGCTGGCCACAAGGAAGTTGGCTAAAAAATAACAGAAAAAAAAGAGAGAATGATGAGGTTCAAGTTGAACTTTTTTCCGCAACAGACGCCAGGCGGCTTTTGCATGTGTAGTCATTGTTGTTGTTATTGAAAGGAAAGCCCACCGTCCCAAGCATGAGCAACAGACAAGATACAAGAAAAGGACATGCAACTAGGAGGGAGGACAGGGCGATTCGCTGTGGATGTGAGCTCTTCTACATGAAGAAAGGTAACTAGGAAAAATTAGTCGAGAAAAAAAATTGCCTAGAAGAGATGTCATCCAGTGGTAAAAATTAATTTCAGGCGCAAATTATCCTGGAATAATATTCCATGGTTAGATGCAGCCTGATTCTATATATGACAGATTTTCCTTTCCCAACAAAATATCAAAGCCATAAAAGAAACCAACAAAGAAAAGACCTGAAGACCAGAGTTTTAACGATCCGAAGAGCCAAAACCTCCATCTTAGTCAAAGAAAGGCTTTCTTTTCCTTTGATTTAATATTGCACTCTGGCCTTTGTGTTCGGACTTGATTCTTACCACAATCCTCTGTCAGTCCAACGTCCCACCACAGGGCGCTTAGTAATAATCTCCGATGGACCCATTCTCGTTCCAAGTTCGAATTCGGAAGTTGGTGGGGTTCTACTGTGTTGTGGCGCGCTCAATGCGTAACTCTGAAAACACGAGATTCTAAGTGCCGCATATCCCTTTTTAGACGTGGGTGGTTTGAATCAACGTCCACAATCTCTCTTAGCTTAATCATATTTCTTTTGGAACGGTGGGATTTTCTTTTTGTTGTCCTGGAAGTTTTCTCTTGGGTGGGTTTTCTATCGTTCTTATATTTGTATTACTCTGGTGTTAAAGTTGCAAACCAAACTTTTAAAACAGGTGTCCTTTTTCTTTCACAGCAACTCCTTTATCCTTTCTGACTTCACCGTTCTCCCCATGACTATATAGTTCACTAATCCATTTCAATATTCACATATGTGCATGCATGCACTCAAACTGATCCTCATGGCTGCCGTTCAAAAACCCCAGTCCAACACTGGCATTATTATGGGGGGTGATGGCCTCTTTTTCTATAATGTAATTGAATTGAATTGGTTCGAATCAGAATGTGGAGATATACACACACACATATATATATATATATATATATGTGTGTGTGTGTGTGTGTGTGTGTGTGTGTGTGTGTGTGTGTATTGTGTTGTAGTTATGAGTACAAAGGAATAACCCTTCCTACCACCTTAATTTTCTCAGAGTGGAAGAACGTTGGTACTGAGCTGCCTTCGACTTTTGCAAAAGTCGTGGAATTCACATGACAGCGTACTCTCCGTTGGGTGGAGCGCCAGACAACAAGTCGCTAGCAAAACGAAAACTACCTAAACTCATGCAAGACCCCTTCTTGAACGAACTTTCGAGAAAGCTTGACAAGAGTGCCGCACAGGTGATGCGATGCTATCGATACTGAAAGTTTTGGATATCGACGACTTTGGGCGGACGAAGTCCTGGCCTTGCTTAATTTGCTTTGTCTGTGTAGATCCTTATTCGATGGGCGGTGCAGCGAGGAACCAGCGTTCTTCCCAAGAGTGCCAATCCCGCCAGAATCAAGATTCGTGAAGCACCGCCTTGCACCGGATAAAGACATCAGCAAGGTCAAAGGGACACCTGACGATTTTCTCTTAGAGTGTCGTTATTTTATGAGCAGTGATTCCACTGCAGGCAAACTTGGACGTCTTCAGTTGGAGTTTGGATGATGCAGACCATGCTGCTCTGTCGGCGCTCAGCACTCAAACAAGAATGCTGGATGGGAATTTCTTGACTAATCTCCGCGGACCTTACAAAACGGTTGCGGACTTGTGGGACTTGTGGGACGAATAGCATTCCCAAAAAAACCCCAATTCTAATATTTCTGCTTTTCTTTTTGTGCGTAGCTGCGTGAAAGACGTTTTAGACTTTGGTTCTTGTTGCGTTTTTTGGATGGGGACGTTTTTGATCTTCCCTTACACTGACTTGTAAATCGATGATCGCCCTGCAAACTGCTGGCTCATCTGAGTTTTTTTTGAAATATTTTCAAGTCAAAAGGTCCTGTGCGTATCAGCAAATATTGCACCTTTCTTTCCACTTACGAACACGGAAGATAAAATGGCGATACACCCCTCGCTAACCATAGAATGCCGCTTTCTCTCTGCACCTCTTTTTCACACCACCCCCCCGAATCACACCACCCCCCGAATCACAGCAACACCTTCAGGACCACATATCTTACCCAAGCACAACCAATCACTGTGGCGGGCGGCCACAGTGAGAACTCCGTTTTCAGCACTGCGAACAGAATCGCTCACAAAATGGGGTTATTCAGGACTATCGGCACCGTCGCACTTTGCAGTGCGATCACTTTCCTGTCGAGCAGGCTGAGGCGTCGTTACGACCAGGCGCAGGCACGTGCTCAGGCCAGAGCAATGGTGCTGGCATTGAACTTAGACAGCGACTCCCAGGCAACAGACACGGACGACAGCACGTCAAGCGAAAGCTCTTCCTCCTCGGAGGAGGAAGAGTGAAGTGCTTGACCGGGAACTGGACGTCAGCTTCTCGCCTGAGCGTGAATGCAAGCAGTAAACAAAAAAGGTCTTGCTATTGAAGATGTGAAACACAGTGATCTCGACTTAACCTTACAGATTTTCTAGTACAATTGGACCTACGCGCATTTTCTAACCGCCACACAGGTAGTTGCTTTTGCAGGCAACAGGCAACCACTTGCAGTGCCAATTAGAATTTCAATTGCTTACACATAGACACAACAATCAACAGCAGAGAAAGCCTGTATTCTAATCCGCCAATATTGGCTCAGCACCTCGTCTGTCTAATCAAAACGTGAAATTGCCGTTTTGTTTTTTTTTAGGATATTCATGTCGAAATAGTCGTGGAGGCAATTGTAGCATCGGAAGGGCCTGGACATCGACTCCCAAAATCAGCAAGAGACAAGGTGCAATATTATTTCCCTTGTCCCCCTCAGAAAACACTATGGGAAAACCCGCTCTGTGCGGGGTAGTAAAATCACCGTCGACTTCCGCCGAAAATCGAAGTCGCGAAAACCGACGCGGCAGTGAAAGGAAATGGTCGGAAATACCTGGGTTCGACTCCCAGGCATTCCTGTGACGATCTGGGGCCGGAAAACGCCGTCGCTGACGAAGTCGTCAGCGACGGATGAAACCGCTGAAATCAACCCCGCACAGTCAGCCCCGCACAGAACAGTAACCCCGCACAGAGGGTGTCGCCCCATAATCGCTACTCCCATAATCGCTACTCCCATGTCCGCTACTGCCACCACCGCTACTCGTCGGACATCGGGGCAGCCACATCCCAAAATAGCTTTACAGAAACCAACCCCGCTTTAGTAAACCGCACAAACGCTCCGCAGGTGTTTTCCCCCTTCGTCAAGTTTATCGTACCTCGACTACATGTGTCCCGAAGCTTGGGACGCCTTGTTGGGAGTGTTCGGTCCACACGATCAGGAGTTCTCTTGTTTCGGCGCTGGGCCATGTGGTGTTTAACGAAAGCAGGCTCATGGGGTGTTCAGAAAAGGGGGTGGTGGATGTTGAGCGGAGCTTGAGGTTTCAGAACAGGGCGCTAGGGACTGATGGACAGGTTCCTGGATGTCCGCCCATACACGAGGTAGGGGGGTTCGCTCGTGCAGCATTCTATTCTATTTCATTTTGTTTGTTTGTTTTTTTTTCGGTTTATTTCTCTTTTTTTCATTTTTTGGGGGGTTTATAAATTGTTTTTTTTTCTGCTTTTTTTTGGTTCATTTTGTGTTTACTTTCATTTTGTTTGTTTGTGTATATTTTTTTTTCCTGTTTTTCTTGGTTCAGTTTTTTTGTTTTTTTTCGTGTTTTTTTTGTGTTTGCTTTTTTAGCTTTTTTTTTTTTTTTTTCCCCGCACCCGAAAAGATTTGAAAGCACCATGCTAACGGATGAACATGAAACCCTTCACACAGGGCTCGGACTTTTGGAGTGTGGACGATGCTGGTGCAAAGCAAAGTGATTCCGATAGACCACTACGTTGCGCTGGCAGAAGCGGGCTATCGACACCTGTCAGACAAGGCGGCCTTCATTCAGAAAGCTGCCATCACGCTGCTGAAAGAAAAAGACAACCCATTTTTGAAATCTGGGCAAAGAAAGTGAAAACAGAATTTTATAGAAACATACGTATTGCATTGGCTTTTTTTTTCTGTCTTATTTTTTTTTTCCTTTTTTTTTCGTAGTTCGAAATCGAAGGGCTGGATGATGCGGTCAGAACAATGTTGACTTTGATATTCAGCATGGATAAATCCATTCAGTCAAAAGTCATTGACGCTTTCAGAGACATTCACATCGACAGTCCTGGTGAGTGCGAAATAATATAACACTTTAATTGAAAAAAAATAAAATTAAGAAGAGTGAGTTTTTCAAACTTTGCATGGAAAAGGGTTTTAATCTCATTTTGAATTCAAGAAAAAAGAAAAAAAAGCCTCGAAGAATTTATGTGAAACACAATTTCTTAATTTTTTTTTTCTGTTAATGAGTTGCAAAAAATAAACCAAAAAAAATCAGATTCAAAAACAAAAATGGCTTCAGAACTAGTGTTTAAAAAAAAAAAAACAAAAAAAACAAACACAATCAGTGTTTTTTTTTTCTCATTTTCTCATTTCTTTATTTTTTTAATGACCTTGGTCAGATGAGGATTCTGAAAATCCAACAGGAACATCAGGAGATCCCCTGGTGACAGCAAACAATTTGATCGGACTGACGGTGGGTGTGACTGTGGAGGAAATGGTGTCTTTGGAAGAGATGGTCAAACATCTGTGCAAAAGTGGGTGTCTGCCAGACAGCGTCGCGATGTCCCTGATCCTCATATCGAACAGATATAGAGAGGTTAAAAACGACGCGAAAAGAAATTGTCCCCTCTCGCCAAAGACGCGTTTGGTGGAGAGCAAAAGGGTGAGGATTCGAAAAGGGTCGAAAAAAAAAAATCTAGTAATAAAAACCTTGATGAATTTCTTTATATATACTTGAAAAAAAATGGGAATTCGGCCACTCGTGTATTTTAGTCGAGTTCGACTTGTCTTTCTTTTCCTTTTTTTTTTGGAGAATTAAGACCTTTCCAGTAAATTTTTGTTTTTAAATTCATAATTTTGCTGTTTATTTATTTATTTATTTTTATTTCCACCTGGAAAAAACACACACAAACATCCTCATTCTCAACATCCTAGTTGGAAATTGAGGTAGGTTATTGATAAAAATGCATATGCAACAGGCACATCCCCTGGATGTCTGGCAAAACAAATCAGCTGTGAGGCAAAATCACCACCACATGTCATTGACACACTCAGGTATGAAAAAAAAAATCTATTCTTTTTCTCGGAAGCGATTTAATTTTCTTTTTTTTTCCATAGCGATTTCATTCTTGTAAAAAAAGAAAAAAAAAAGAGAAAAAGGAAATAAAAGAACAAGGGGAGGGGGAAAGGGTCGAAACTTCACTTTTCATTTTTCTGCATTTTTCTTTGAGCTCCAAACAAAATCTGGGTATGTTAAAAAGATTGCATCATAAGTGTATTGAAATATATAAAAAAAATTAAAAAAAAATACTCAAGAGTTTTAAAGTGGAACGATTGTAAATTCAAAGTATTGAAGTGAATTCAGTCTGAAATTCATAGACGAAAGAAAGAGTTGAAAGGAAAAAAAAATGAAAAAAAATTGTTGAAAACCCTTAATTTTCTGTTATTGCTTAGGCAAGGGGTGCCATTCAAATACTTACTATGGGAATCGATCAGTGGAGGCCCATGCTGGTCGGACATGTGGATGCAATCATCCAGGTAACTTTTTGTTATTAAACACACGTACTATTTTTTATTTTTTTAAAAAGTGGTATGGAAATAAATTAAGGTAGTATATATATATACAGAAGAAATAAGTAAATATTTGTAAGGATGTCTAATAAAAACAATCGTTACATTTGATTTGGGAAATCTGAATTTTTAAAGTTTGTGGTTGATTGGCTGGTTGTGTTTTAACAATGAATGGTTGAATGGTTTTGTTTTTATTTATTTTTTTCATGTTGAAAATATATAGATTTTCCATGTGGATGATGTGGATGTAGTTGCATTGGAGTATGCATGCACATTGTTGAAAGAGATAATCATCGATTCATCGAAGCCATCTTCATTCAAGTCAGTCATTGGGGCGCTGCTGTCAGTCATCCTGAATGACAACATGCCTGACTCTTCCTGGTGAGTGTCACCTTGAAAAAAAAGAAAAAATGAAAGAATAATAAAAGAAAAAGGGGTAGCAGGACTGTGTTGATTTTTTTTCCTCCAAAAATAAAATTGCTTTTGATGAACTTTTCTTTTTTTTGGTTGCCCCCTTTTTTTTCAAATGTGCTTGAGAATATAATTTCCTTTTGTTTTTTAAAGGGAAGAGAAACAAAAACGTTATTTTTGAATATTAGAAGCTGTTTTTCATTTTCTAGATAAGAAAAAGATGACATCATATTTTATTTACAGAAGTTGTCTCAAATCATTAAAAAAAAAGGAAATTACAAAAACAACGATGCAATTTAGGTACGGTGCGAGCACTGCTGCTGTGGATGCGTTGGTCGCCCTCTCCGCTAGGCCTGACCAGCTAGGGAAAATATAGCGAAAATATCGAAGACTGAAAAAAAAACACGCAAAAAACAGCAACACCCAGACCCATCACTTTGGTTTTGATTCAGGAAACTGACTTTATTAAGACTTTTCCAGCCTCAGTGAACCCGGATTCATATGCATATGATAGAACAGTTGGAAGTGGGTCAGTGGGTCTGTTTTATTGAAAGACAAGCGCAGGGTCGGAATGGTAGGATTGGAGTTCATGGTTTTGGGCCTTTTTTTTTGTTTCTATTTCTTTTTTGGAATAAGTGGGAATGGGCAAGTCTTTGATAAAAAAAAATGGGGTCTACATTCAAAGGGGGTCTTGTCATCGTAGTTTTATTGTAACAACCACAACACAGATGTTTCTACAATCACACAGCATGCACACAACATAACCCCGCACAGCGACCCCGCACAGGGACGAAATACACCGGCACACGCCTTCACCAACCACCCCGCACACACAGATAAGGACCCCGCACGGGGGCGGAATACGCTGGCACACGCCTTCAACAATCACCCCGCACACAGACAAGAGGAGCCCGCACAAGGTTTTCACAGCCACCCCGCACAGAGACCCCGCACAGCTGTACGAGGGTATGACTCTTTCGTGCGGGGTGGTTCCAGAATCGCACAGCACCCTGAACACCCACGCACAGGGACAGAATAGCCCCGCACGGCTCTGTGCCCGGGTTTGGCCGGTCTGTGTGCGGGGTCCCAATTTCACCCCGCACAGACGGGAACCCCGCACACAGAACCTGACGTCTTCCATATCCACCCCGCACGGCACCCCCGTACGGAGGATAGGGTACCCCGCACACTGTACGGGGCTATGTTTCATCTGTGCGGGGTCCCACAACGGGAAAGACGTCAGGTCCTGTGTGCGGGGTTCCAGTCTGTGCGGGGTGAAATTGGGACCCCGCACACAGACCGGCCAAACCCGGGCACAGAGCCGTGCGGGGCTATTCTGTCCCTGTGCGTGGCTAAACACGGGTTTTAGGCTTCTGTGCGGGGTCAGTAAAACACCCCGCACAGAGCGCGATTTCCTATAGTGAAAAAGGCATTTAAGGTTTCGAATTCGAAACCTTTTTTCGTAAACTTTTCGAAGCCAAATCTAAACAAATCTGGATTCTGACACAGACCTGGGCGCCGACCCGTTGGACCGGACCGGACCGGACCGGCAACCAGTTTCTGGACCGGATTTGACCTTTCTTAGACAGGTCAAATCCGGTCTGGAAAGGTCAAATCCGGTCCAAGAAAGGTCAAATCCGGTCTAGTAAAGGCCACCTTTTCTAGACCGGATTTGACCTTTCTGGACCGGATTTGACCTTTCCAGACAGGTTGTCGCCTGTCTAGTACGGTCATACTCGTGTGACCTGTTTTAGACCGGTGTGACCCTGTTTTAGACCGATGTGACGCCCAATATGACCTGTTTTAGACCGACTCCAAGTCGGTCTGGACAGGTGGGCCGCCTGTCCAGACCGACCTGGCACCTGTCTAGAACAGGTCACACAATTAAGCACTTTTTAATGTGTTAATCGCCTGAGAACTGATTCAATGGATTAAAGAACAAAGTATTATTTATTATATGCATTTTTAATGCATGAATGACGTGAGCCAAGCCCACCAGCCACCGACTAGAGGGAGTCGGTCGACTCAAGGAGGATTCGAACCCGGGTTGGCTAAGCCCGAGTCGAAGACACTATCACTAGTGGACCCCACCACAGGGACGCTCAAAAGGGGGTCGTTACTTTTAAGTACCCGTTTAATTTTCCAAAATTAAACGGGTACTTAAAAGTAACGACCCCCTTTTGAGCGTCCCTGTGGTGGGGTCCACTAGTGATAGTGTCTTCGACTCGGGCTTAGCCAACCCGGGTTCGAATCCTCCTTGAGTCGACCGACTCCCTCTAGTCGGTGGCTGGTGGGCTTGGCTCACGTCATTCATGCATTAAAAATGCATATAATAAATAATACTTCGTTCTTTAATTAATTGAATCAGTTCTCAGTCGATTGATACACAATTAGCACGTTAAAAGTGCTTAATTGTGCGACCTGTTCTAGACAGGCTCCAGGTCGGTCTGGACAGGCAGCCCACCTGTCCAGACCGACCTGGAGCCGGTCTAAAACAGGAGAACAACCCTGTCAAGACAGGGTCGTTCCGGTTTTAGACAGGTCACATCGCCGGTCTAATAAAGGCGAAATGTGGGTGTGACCTGTCTAAAAACGGAAAATCTGTCAGAAAACCGGTCTAGATTTCTGCAGATTTCCGAGGTTGACTGGACCGGAGTGGACAGGACCGGACAGGTCACAACCTGTCCGGTCTTGCAAGGACCGGCGTTTTTTCGTTGGACCGGACAGGACCGGACAGGTCAGCCGGTCCATGGACAGGTTGGACCGGACCGGACCGGTTTTTCGTTGCCGGTCCGGTCGGGCCCAGGTCTGTTCTGACATATACATCACTACCGATCATTTGCAGACGCTGGGTGGAGTTTGTAGCTCTTTTCTTCTGAGCGACAGGGATTTTTGCCCCCCCCGCGCTGGGACTATTATAAATATGATGTGAAAAAGGACTTCTTCCTTTGTACATTCAGGCGTAGCAACTGTGGATTTCTCCGATGGATCTGAAAAAGAAACATCCCCAAGGCCGCGCAGAAGGAAGGGCGTGCAAGGGGGAATTAGTGAAAAGGGAGGACCTGAAGTGTGATGAGTGGATTTAGGGGGATTAGGGAATCCATTCTCGGTCAGACATGATGATGAGCGGGGTTTAGTAGCATCTGTGAGTGGACCTGGAGTGGGCAGCCAGTTTCAGACTGGTGTTAGTTTTTGTGGACAGACGTCGGATTTGTTTTGGGGGTGGAGGGGAAGGGGGATCGGCAAGTATTTGGCCCCAGGTTGGTGAATATATTTATTCTTGTAAAGAATAAGATAGCTTTAGTAGGAGACTAGGAGACTGGACAAACCGGGTAGAGAAAAAAAAAAGAGAAAAGGGGGAGGTTTTTTGGGGGAAAATTTAGTGAAAACGTCAGGAAGAGGGGGTGGATGGGGAAGTTCTGATATTTGGAATAGTTTGGCTAAATTGTGGTGTTTTGCAAGAAAAAGTGACTCCTCTTTGGTTCGCGCTTTCCTTTTGAATAGTATTTGAAATCGGGAAGAGGTTTCGCTGTGCTTGCGCAAGCTTTTCGTTTTCAAAGAACAGAAGGGAAGGCTGGATTGAACGAGGGACACTTTTAATGAAGTTTTATATGTAGATTCATACAGTTTTCGTCCTGTATTTCTTTTGAACAGAAAAAAAAAACTCAGACAGCAAATGCGATGAAATCCCTTGTTGACGACGGGTTGGTAAGAGCGATCGGCGTAAGCAACTTTCCAGGGACGAAGCTCAAGGACTTGTTGGAAACAGCAAGGATTAAACCAGCCGTCAATCAGGTAAGATAAGATAGCGAACAGATCTCTCGTGAATGTTGGAGTATAAGAATTCACCTGACGACATCAAGTACGGAATAACAACAATAAAATATCCAAGTGTTCATGTGTCGTGACTCTCTCCCATTCATCCAGGTTGAGGCGCACCCATACTTTCGGTCGGATGGCCTAACTCCCATCTTATCAATACCTAAAAGAAACAAAGGGTCGGCCTCTCAGACTGAGTCCTTTCTGTTCCACATCCAAAAACAAAACGTCGAATCAAAAATACTTGTTGCGTTTTCCGGCTAGATCATACATTTCTGAAACATTAATGTTAGTCACTAATAGCATTCCCAAGGTAAGACAAATCTGCTCAGAAAGTTTTTTTTTCCCACCAAAAGAAATGCACCCCGAAAACTCTATAATAAAACTTTGGCAATAGTCACTGTTGAACACGGTGTTCATTATTCCATCGATCCTTCCCCTTAATTCTTCGAACACGAAAAGCTTCCACAAGAGAGCATACCTCCTATGGAATGTAACCCAGATTCCACAGACGATTCTCCTTTCCTTACGAAACGCCACAATAGTGCCAAACTGTCCCAAATGCATTCAATGGACGGAATTTTCCAGACGAGGACATATTCTCCGCACACCAGGGTGTCGGTTTTTTTTAATCGATGCTAGTGAAGTAACGTGCCTTGACATTTCTTCTCCGTTTTTTTTAGCTCATTGATTGAGACTTGAAACAAACAAACAAACAAACAACATCAAATTACATTAAATTGAGACTTGAAACAGGCCCCAACAGCATTCTCAAGTGTAAAACAGATTACCATTCCTAACATTTAAAAAAATTGAAAAACGATTGTACACTATTTCACAAAACCCCCGTCTTCTATCAAAACTCACCCATCCGCTCCAGATTCCCGCCATTCTCCCACAGGCACTATGTTTTCTAAATGATCTCCCCCTTTCTTTCTTTTTTTCGACCCAGTATGTACAGTCTTTTTGTATCTAACTTAAGAAATGATTTCATAAAACCAACGCCAAATGTCATCCGATTCCCCTCCTCCCCGCCCCCGCAAGTCAAATGTGCGAACTATTCAGAAAACTAACACCAGAATAAAACTGGCTGCCTACTACGGGTGCCTGGATCCTAAAAATCCACCCTCCACAATATGTCTGGTCGAGGATGGATTGCATTCCTCCAGCTTCCATCCGACTTCCCATCTGACTTCAGAGACCTACCTTATCAAACTATTGTGTTCTTTCTAATTTTCCCACGTACCACACTTGAATATTTACCCCTCCACCTAATTCCCCCCTTTGCTTGTTGTACCCAAGCCATCTCCTTCCAATATCACTGAATGAAGAAGGCTGATGATTGTTGTGTCTGTCTATGTGGAACTGCAAGTGATTGCTTGTTACCTCCATGAGTACCTATTCGTTTGATAAAACATGTTGGCCGTCAGTCATGTGGGCAGAAAGGCGTCAACAATGGCGGTTAGACAACGGGCAAGGCCAATTATACAAGCCGAGAGCACCGTGTTTCACATATTTAATAGCAAGATAAAAAAAAAAACCTTTCCTTCCTCACCTTTTGTCCCCAGCTTAAGAAAATCCATGCTCGACAATAAAATTCCTGGTCAGCCAGCTCATTCCGCCTCCGTGCTTGCGCTAGAGGTGCTGGAGTCCGTGTCTGTGTCCGTGTCTGTGGCCTCAGAGTCTGTGGTATACGAATCCCAAGCAGAAATAAAGGCTTGAAGTTGTGCTTGTGCCTGGGCTCGCCTTAGCTTCCTTGAAACCAAGCAGATCGCACTGCAGAGTGCAACAGAGGCGATTGTCTTGATCAAACCCATTCGAAACTGTCGCTGGTGCTCAGTAAAAGAGTCACACCTTGTCAACCCGAAAAACGAGGACGAGGACTTGTTCGTTTGGAATAAAAGCGAAAGGGGGTGCCAGAAACTCTGCCACTGTATTGGTGGCAAACATAGAATGCACATTATCAACACATTGACATTCACTAACAGGATGCGTGGGTGCGCTTGGGTAAGATATGTGCTCCTGATATCGTCGTTTGGGGTGTGGTGCGAAAAAGAGGCTTGGTTTCTGTGGTTAGTGAATAGCGTATCACTATTTCACTTTGTGTTATTAACCGGAAAAATAGGTGGAACATTCGTTGGCATGTAGCGAATACCTTGTGACTTCAAAACATTTCCAAATGAACTCAGGCATTCAGCCTTTCACAGCCACCAGCTCACAAAGCATTGCTTTACAACTCAACTTGAGGGAAAAAAAATATACGGCCCCATCCAGAAACGCAACAAGGAACCAAAGTCCGAAATGCTTCTCACGTGTCTACCCATTGGAAAAAAAGAAAAAAAAAGGGGGAAAATCGGGGGCTTTAGAAACAAAATATTTAGAAAACAAGTCGGCATGTTTTGTGGGTGCTATTCGTCCCATAAGATCAATCAGGTCGCTTATAATACTCAACACAACCCACCTCGAAATTTTATTGTGGTGGAGGATGGTGTGGTTCTCTTGTTAAAAGTGTCATTGTAAAATAAAATATCCAAACAGTTGGAAGCCCATCATACCAAATCGGCTTTTCTCCTAAAAGCAATAATGGAAATAGGCTGATTTATTTGACCATATCAACATAATGTAACAAATCAAGGATAATCAGAAACCAAACCAACCAAACAAACATGAGATACCAAAAAACAGAGTCGAACCACCTGTTGGCTTCTTGACGATTTCTGGGCAAACGAGGACCTGGAGGAAATGGAACGGCCACGAACCAGCAAAAGAGGCGCATAGACAGCATGATTGGACAGAGACTTCCCTTCTCGTCCCGACGTGATGCGACCTCCTGTCTCTATCCCCCACAGTGCCGTCATTCGCTACTTAACATGTTCGCGAGATGTATTCGACAAAGAAAAGCAGGGTGAAAATTCTTTAGAAGCGAGCAGACTTTTTGCGTTCCCTTTCAAAAACCTTCCTGCGGACGCCACGATCGACCCTCCCTAACAAAACTGGCCTCGTTTTGCGACTCACATTTTGCAGGCTTCCTTGTTCTCCTTTGCGTGCTCTTTTGGGACAAGTTGTCTGCCGCCACCAGCAGCGCACAAAATCTTCCAACAGGTGTTGTTTCGATCTCGAAAGACACATGCCTCGCTTTCTCCTTCTTCCGCGATCGCCAATCCAGTAGCGCGTCCAGTCGGGAGGTTTTTGTTGGTGCTGTGGCGTAGCTCCCCTCGGATATATCGTTTGGTGGCTCCTACGGCGCGCATCGAATTGATCTTATGGTTGTGCAGGAATTTCAGACATAGCTAAAATGGCCATGACCATCCCAGTCAACGCGTTGCCAATGGGCTCGTGGGGTGCAGGAGGCTACGGTCGATGGGGGCTGCAAGCGCCAGACAGCCCACCTCCCGCCAAGTCTGCGTGGGACATGGAAACTCTCAAAGCAGCCGTTCGATTTTCGGTCGCCGGTCGAGGCGAAGTGAAACGCGCCATCGAGACGTGCACGTTCCGCCCGCGAGAGCAGGCTTTCACCACTCTTATCAACCTGTGCGGTCGTCTGCGCGACTGGAGGAAAGCTGTGGAAGTGTTCGAAGCGATGAGGTACGTGCGGGGCGTTCGAGCCAATACTTACACCTACTCCGCACTGATCAGCGCATGCAGCAGCGCTGGAGAATGGGAAGAAGCCCTGGAGGTATTCTCCTCCATGAAAGAGGCTGCGGCAAGCGACCCGGGCTGCAGGCCAAACCACGTTACCTACAGCGCGCTTATCACCGCCTGCGAGCGCGGTGGCAAATTCCAAAAAGCTATCGACCTCTACGACGAAATGCTGGAATCGTCGATCACCCCGGACAAGATCACATTCATCTCCGCCCTGTCGGCCTGCGAAAAATGCGAAGACTGGGAGCGCGCGGAAAAGATTCTCGGCGCGATGCATGCTCAGGGGCTCCCTGGCACGAGCGGGGTCTATGTTGAGCTGCTGAGTCATTATGCGAAGAGGGGAGACTGGAGCAAAGCTCTGGACCTGTTCTTGACGATGCAGATGCAAGGTCAAACTGTGGATGAGCATGCCTGCCGTGCTTTGATGGGTGAGCAATACTCCCAGAATATGGAGTTACATTTCTAGTAATTAGTAATCCCTCTAGCTCTAGGAACATCAGCCTTTTGGCCAAGCAGTTTGCTTTTGTGAAGGACTTCCAGCTTTAGGTTGGGTTTTGAGCTGTTCCTGACTGTGTGGTTCTGTTTCTGCTTGTTTCAGCTGCTCTGGAAGCCGGTGGAAGGCACTCGATGGTGTTGCAATTGCTGGAAGCCATGCGAGGTGCACATATAGTCATCGATTTGGACACATACAATGCTGCTCTGAGAACGGTGGCTGCTGCTGGCCGACATGGTGATGCCATGAATGTCCTTGCGGATATTAAGAAAGCGAAAATGAAACCGGATGAGAACACTGCTCAAGCGGTGGTCCAGGCTTATGTAAACGCTGGGGAGATGCATGCTGCGCTGAAGCTGGCAGCAGGGTTCCGTCAAGATGGCTTGGAGATTCAGGATGTTCTGTTGGTGCATTCGAACTGAATCGTGCTGCAACCTTCCTAGGAGCCCAGCAACTACGTGATTTTCTTGGTAATGATTTGTGAAAGTGCCATTTTTATTTTATTTTTTTGGCGGGGGGGAAATGAGACGAAATGAAACGAAATGAGACGAATCCCCCCCCCCCCAAAAAAAAAAATGAAAAAAATGAAAAAATAACAGTTTTTTTAAATGAAAGTAGATAGGACTAAAAATCTGTAAATATGTGCTTGATTTTAATTGATTTTTTTTGTGTGTGTTTCTTGATGCAGGTATAAATTAAGAGCAACAAACATGTGAATACATGTGAAAGTAGGTTTTGGGGTGAAAAGAGGCACAAAGCAGCCGTTTTGCCTTCTTTGGGTAACTGTGATTTTTTGCAAAAGGGAATGATGACTTGAGGTATTGGTTTGGAGTGTGCGGTAGAGACTTTCCCCTGCCACATCTCTTTGGGTTTAGTTGGAAATCGTATTTTGGGTGAGCTTTTTTGCAGGGCTGCATCAATATTTTGAGGAAATAAAGAAACAGAAACGAAAGAAAGGAAAATCAAAAAGAAAAAAATATATGTGCGACTGTACTAATAAAGAAAAAATGACAAAAGGGTGTCATTTTGTCATATGGGTGTTGTCTCTGCCCTGCTCTGAACTCTTTCTCTCTCTCTTTTACTTGTATATTCCACTGTGCAGTATTATTGGTTCTTTTTTATGAATCTTTTTTTTTGTCTGTGTTCGTGAACCAATTACTGCTGTTGATAAAAAAAAAGCTACTCGTTTGAGCACCATCTGGTGATCCGAAGAAAAAATTTGTACTTCTGCTAAGCTTTGGGTATTTTGGGGAATCTAGGTTTTGAAAGGTTTTCAGGTATGTTATTTCTGTCTTTTTTTGTACTTCATAGCACCTTTGTGGTGGTGTTTTTCTGGGTGTTTCGTTGAGTAATTTGGAGCATCTTTTTGTACAAAGGATGTCTTTCTTTGGGGGTTACTAAAGAGCTGTGCATGGTTCGGTTTTGGGAAAGAGAATTATGGTTTCCCAACCAGAAAAAAAAAACTGAAAAAGAAAAAAAAATATTCCATATTTCTCTTTTTGTGGATTTTTGTTGGCACGTAATTGTTTTGAGTGTGCTGGCTTTTTTTTCCTCTGCTTTGCTGCTATTCGTGAATAGAATTTGAAATCTAGATGATTTTGCTCCAAAAAATGGAAATAAGGTTAAAAACCTGTGGGCAAAATGATGGTCAAAAATAAACTATGCTGCTTGTGTTTCAGTATCTGTTAGGGTTCTGTTGGTGTGGCTTGTTATGGGGGCTGGTGGGGTTGGCATGTTCTTTCTGCTTTTATTTATTTATGTTTTGGGCTGCACAGTCTGTCTTTTTGGATTGTGTGGTTCAGTTTTGCTTGAAAAAGCGAAAAAAAAAAAAAAAAAGCTGCTTTGGTATGATCTTTTTGTTGGAAGATTGTAAACTTATTTTAGGGAGTTTCTTTTTCCAAATCTTATATCTGAAAGTCAGAACACCGAGGGTCGAAATTTGCTAGGGTTTGTCCAAAACAAAAAATATTCTGAAAAAAAAGGAACCAAAAAAACAATGGAGAGGGGGAGTGAAATCCGAAAATAATCTGTGCACAGCTTGATATCGTGTCATTTGAACTTTATTGAAAAGACAATAAAATTTTGGTCCTTTTGGTGAGGCTGGTGTTGGAATGGATGTGTTCTACTGAACATTAAGGGAAAGGGATTGTGTGATCGTAATTTGAAAAATGAAAAAAAAAATGAATATACAGCTACAAATACAGGTGTGCTCATGAACACACCAAAAAAGAGAGAGAGAGAGAGAAGGGGGGTGGAGGCAACCATCTGATTGTTATGTACAAAAAGTTTATTCTTCTTTTGTTTGAGTTTATGCAAGGGCTTCTTGCCACGGGGGAGGGTTTTGAAAAAGAAAAACGAAAAGCACCAGTTGCTTTTGAGCAGGATAGCAATAATAATATATATCTGGGCTTTTGATGTTGTAATGATATTTTGTCTTTGTTGTGTGTCAGATCCCTCGTCTTTTTTATTAATGTATTCATCGAGGCTGAAATCTCCATACATCCCAGAAACATTCTCTTGTTTCAGTTACTGAAATTAATGGTCTGGCCTGGTATGGGAAGGTATCTGCATTTGACAGTTTTTATATTACTGTGTTGCATTGTTTTTACAGTGTGCATACTCTTTATGTGCATGGGGTTCATTAACAATCCGTAATATATCCTGGCATTGTCATTTTGCTTGAGCCTTTGAAATCATGGCTGATCAAACCAAAAGGTTTGTCAGCATACCACCTCTGTGGGGAATGATGGAGCTTGCTGGAGGTGCCCCCTCCCCCCCCCCCCAAAAAAAAAAAAAAATGCCTGGCAATATTTGGGGTGGCGAAAGGGCCACATCCAAGAAGCCAATCAACGATCTCACAAAACTCACAAGAGCAACAAATCAATGTTGTGTTTTAAACCTTATAATTTGTATCAATAGAGTTGGGGCCTCATTCTATATTTTTTGGTACAAATTTAGGGCCACTTTTGGGCCAGCGGAATGGAAAAAAAAATCCCCTGGTCATCACTTACTCTTATCAGCCCCAGTGAAGTTTAGTCGGTTGGAAAATTCTAGTCAGAGCCACGAAGGAAATGATCGCACCGTGAAAGAGTTGACAGTTCATGGAGGAGTGAGCTGAAGTTCGCACTCACGCTCCGTCACACTCTTCACACAACGTATTGGCTTTGTCACAGTCTGACGGGCGGACACCAGAGTCGTTGAGAAACAGAAACAGCAGCCAAAGATGCCAAAAATCAGTCACGTGAACAGCCCAATCGGGGTCTGACGCGGTGACTACTTTGCCAGCGCTGCCCAGCCCCCCCTAATTGGATTATACCCCGTGTCCGACAGTCCCATGTTCGCAAATCCCATATCCGACAGTCCCATGTCCGCATCTCCCGCGAACGCTAAAGTCCGACATATATCCCCCCAGCACACACAGACGTGTGCGCAAGAGTCCGACAGACACAAGTTTCCGTGCCCTGCAGTTTCTGTCTTCGGCGCACGACCGAAGCAACGCGTGAGATGGAAGCATCATAACAGACCCGAGCAGTCCGAGCGTGCGTCGTGCGCGAAGGTCTACCCCTGCAGACATCCCCTCGCCTCGCCAAAACCTGTATACCAGGACCTCCACCTCCCGCCTCCCAAGCATTATCGATGCGCGTCGTCGAGGGAGGGGGGGGGGGCAGTCGTCTCCTGGGCGATCAGTGACGGCGTCGAACAGTTGTGAGTGCGCGACAGTTCGAATCCCAGGCAATGCGAGTGGACGTACATCTTCCAGAAACTTCGAGCCTGTGGAGTTGTTCCAGTCAGAAACGTCGATCCTGTGGAATTCTTACAGTCGGAAACTTCGATCATGTACATATTGGACGCAACTGTGGCTGCACTCTTAAGAGTGGGAAGGTTCGATTCGTTCCTTGCGTTGAAGCGATGAGTCGGTGGGAGTTAGGAAAAGGGAAAAAAGGAGGGGAACTTCTCTTCGACATTGAGAATGGATATTGGTTCCGTCGGACGAACGGAAAAAAACCAGAACTCCCCCATTATTTCACTTGCGTCGAAACGGAGTGCGAAGCTAGATGCAGCATCAAATCGAAAACGCCTTTAGTGGTCCAAACAAACGAAAAAGACCATCACCACCCGGGTGACGTTTCCAGGGTTCAGGTCTTACGACTAGAAGGGGCTATAAAAAAGCGAGCGGCTGTTGAGACCACTCCAGGTATGTGATTGTTAAAAATATCAAAAAAAAAGTGTATTTTTCGAGGCATTTGGGATTCGAACCCAAAGATTGCCATATTGCCTTTTTTTAAAATGAATTTCTTATATTTATTTTTGTGTGTGACTATTGCACTCTGAAAAAAAAAGATGCTCAGATTCAGTAAAAAATTATGTGAAATTTTCTGTGGATACCTCATATTTCAGGGAACTAAAATATATATATATTTTTTTTCCTTTTTTATTTTTTGGAAACAAATACGCTAAGATCCACAGAAAATTTCTTTTTAAGGCATTTGGGATTCGAACCCAAAGATTGCCATATTGCCTTTTTTTAAAATAAATTTCTTATATTTATTTTTGTGTGTGACTATTGCACTCTGAAAAAAAAAGATGCTCAGATTCAGTAAAAAATTATGTGAAATTTTCTGTGGATACCTCATATTTCAGGGAACTAAAATATATATATATTTTTTTTCCTTTTTTATTGTTTGGAAAAAAATACGCCAAGATCCACAGAAAATTTCTTTTTAAGGCATTTGGGATTCGAACCCAAAGATTGCCATATTGCCTTTTTTTAAAATGAATTTCTTGTATTTTTTTTTTTTGTGTGACTATTGCACTCTGAAAAAAAAAGATGCTCAGATTCAGTAAAAAATCATGTGAAATTTTCTGTGGATATCTCATATTTCAGGGAACTAAAAAATATATATATATATATTTTTTCCTTTTTTATTTTTTGGAAACAAATACGCTAAGATCCACAGAAAATTTCTTTTTAAGGCATTTGGGATTCGAACCCAAAGATTGCCATATTGCCTTTTTTTAAAATAAATTTCTTATATTTATTTTTTTGTGTGACTATTGCACTCTGAAAAAAAAAGATGCTCAGATTCAGTAAAAAATCATGTGAAATTTTCTGTGGATATCTCATATTTCAGGGAACTAAAATATATATATATATATATTTTTTCCTTTTTTATTTTTTGGAAACAAATACGCTAAGATCCACAGAAAATTTCTTTTTAAGGCATTTGGGATTCGAACCCAAAGATTGCCATATTGCCTTTTTTTAAAATAAATTTCTTATATTTATTTTTTTTTGTGACTATTGCACTCTGAAAAAAAAAGATGCTCAGATTCAGTAAAAAATCATGTGAAATTTTCTGTGGATATCTCATATTTCAGGGAACTAAAAAAAATATATATATATTTTTTCCTTTTTTATTTTTTGGAAACAAATACGCTAAGATCCACAGAAAATTTCTTTTTAAGGCATTTGGGATTCGAACCCAAAGATGGCCATATTGCCTTTTTTCTTTTCCGAAAATTTCAAGGGTCAATTAAAACGATTTTTTTTTCAGTCCCTAAAATATATAGGGAAGCACGCATCGAATCTGCCGCATTAGGTGTTGTCAACGCCCTACCTGATTTTCGCACCCTCTCAAAGAGGATGTATCGCGCCCGTCGTGCCGTACTTCCGGGTATCCCCTCGTCCCTTGGTGCTCTGAAAATTGAAGGTGAGGCATTAGTTATTTTTTTTTATTTACTCGCGTAAGTACGGATTTTTTTTTTTAGAAATAAAAAAAGCAAAAATTATTTACGAGGGTAAATAAAAACCTCTTGTACAAAATAAGAGAAAAAGTTATATATTCTCATATAAAAGTAAAAAAATCATTAAAATTTTTCTGCGAATTCAATTTTGTTTCATTAGAAATCAGGTTTGGGGGCTGGAAATTTATACGAGGCTTGTATTTTTCAAAAGAATTTTTCTGTAAAATTTATTTAATTTTGTTTTGGAAAGGGAAATGGGCAAAGTCTTTGTCCGGTGAAAATTTTCTGCATGCTGATATTATGGAAGGGGAGAAAAGGATAATTATATTCGCTACTCCCTCAAGCTTGGCGCGCATGGATCAGGAAATTTGGTTTCTCGATGGCACATTTCGAGCGGCGCCTCGTTTTTTCCAACAGATATACATTATACATTCGGTGCACGGCAGAAACGCCGTGCCCGGCATGTTTGCTCTCCTTACAAACAAGGATGAGGAGAGTTACAGAAAATTGTTTGAAACCCTCCGCCATCTCCAGCCCACGGAGATGGTCCTCGATTTTGAGCACGCCGCTATTGAGGCGGCCCGGGGGGTGTGGAATGTTCCGATACACGGTTGTTACTTTCACTTCACGCAGTGTATATGGCGGCGAGTTTGTGATTTAGGTCTCAAGACCCAATACAATCGCGATGAAGTCTTCCGGGTGTTTGTTAAGAAACTGATGGCTCTCGCATTCTTGCCCCCCCCCCGGGTGAACGAAGGATTTGCTATTCTTGTCCAGGAAGCTTCACAACGCTCAAACAGTTCGGTGACCCCAATTACCCAATTATTGGAGTATTTCCGAGTTAATTGGCTGAATCACCGGGGAGGGGTAGGCATTTGGAATGTTCATAATCGCTTCGACCACCGAACGATAAATTTCGCAGAAGGGTATCATCGAAAATTAAACGGGTTACTGGGGAAAACACACCCTAACATATGGGAGCTCCTCGATGAACTTCAGAAGGAGGAAAGTGACGCCGGTGCTTTGATAGCACAACTGGAGGCCGGGGCAGCTCCTAAAAGGAAAAAAAAATCCTACGCTCGTGTAGACGAACGTCTTATTCGACTACACGAGCAATTCCTTAAAGGCGACATCACTCTTGAAAAGTTCTTGAGAGGTGTCGCCTATAATGTACCCGGGTTTGATAAGGGTGGCTCCGAGCAGTTTCGGGGGGGAAAAACTCGACCAGCACCAGCTACGGTTCCTGATCCTCCCTTATCAACAGCCCCACCAGCGGGTTCGGGTTCGGGGGCAGCCCCAGCATCAGGTTTGGGTTTTTTGGCAGCCCCAGCAGCGGGTTCGAGTTTTTTGACAGCCCCAGCATCGGGTTTGGGTTCGGGGGCAGCCCCAACAACGGGTTTGGGTTTTTTGGCAGCCCCAACATCGGGTTTGGGTTTGGGGGCAGCCCCAGCAGCAGGTTTGGGATTTTTGGCAGCCCCAACATCGGGTTCGGGTTTTTTGGCAGCCCCTGCAACTGGTTTGGGTTCGGGAGCAGCCCCAGCATCGGGATTGGGTTTTTTGGCAGCCTCGACAATAGATTCGGGTTGGGGAGCAGCCCCACCATCGGGTTCGGGTTTTTTGGCAGCCTCGGCAACAGATTCGGGTTGGGGAGCAGCCCCAGCATCGGGTTCGGGTTTTTTGGCAACCTCGGCAACAGATTCGGGTTGGGGAGCAGCCCCAGCATCGGGTTCGGGTTTTTTGGCAGCCCCAACATCGGGTTCGGGTTTTTTGGCAGCCCCTGCAACTGGTTTGGGTTCGGGAGCAGCCCCAACATCGGGATTGGGTTTTTTGGCAGCCTCGACAACAGATTCGGGTTGGGGAGCAGCCCCACCATCGGGTTCGGGTTTTTTGGCAGCCTCGGCAGCAGATTCGGGTTGGGGAGCAGCCCCACCATCGGGTTCGGGTTTTTTGGCAGCCTCGGCAGCAGATTCGGGTTGGGGAGCAGCCCCACCATCGGGTTCGGGTTTTTTGGCAGCCTCGGCAACAGATTCGGGTTGGGGAGCAGCCCCAGCATCGGGTTCGGGTTTTTTGGCAGCCTCGGCAACAGATTCGGGTTGGGGAGCAGCCCCAGCATCGGGTTCGGGTTCGGGAGAAGCCCACACAACCGGTTTGGGTTTGGGAACGAAGGTCCGTACAAGGGTCGAAGAAACAACCGAGAATTTTTGTATCCAAATGATTTAAATATTGTATGCAAAAGTTATTTTTATTTTTAATATTTTTTTTGTTCCTTGGCACGAGAAATACAGGTTACGGAGATTGATTTGGAAAATTTCCTTCCACCTTCGACGAAGTGGATCGAAGCCCCCGACCATTTCACCCCCCAAAATTTGGGAACTGAAATTTTACGCGCCTTTACCGTAGCCGATGACGCCGAAGTTTATGGCTTTTTGCCCACGAAAGAATTGTTGACCGTCAGAAGTCTAAAAACGACAAGGGGGGGGGGATGGCTCAACGATACCGTGATCGACTATGGGGTAAGAAATGTACTATGTGTAAGAAAATGTGGACACCTGTATTTATGGGGGAGTGTTTGGCCATTTAGGTTGTATCAAAACCTACATGGCCTAACACTCCCCCATAAATGCAGGTGTCTATATTTTCCTTTCAACCGTATTTCCCCCCGGGCTGCAATTTTCTGCTAAACAGCATTCTGCCAAATTAATCCAAATTAATTTGAACGAGACAAAGCCTCGGCATTGGCAGCAAGCACGTTCATCCCTCCCTTCTAAACTCCCCCTTCAGTAAAGACAATGTTAGGGGGGAGATTAACGGTGTTTTCGCCTCTAGGGATTTTTTTTAATACGTTTTCTGTGGCTGAGTTGTACTGTGCTCTATAGCCCCCCAAACAACCCTTACTTTTTCCGAGCAGTGCACGTCTTCAGTTTTTTTCCAGGGGTCATGGAACCTCATGGTTTTGCTCGGCGTCTCCTTGCCTGACCAACAGTTGGACCTGCCTCGGAGGCAGCATAGGGAATGGCCACACTGCATGTTTCCAGAATATCTTGATAGCCCTGATGGCCATGTCACTGCAATGAAACCCACACCGAATGACTCGTTGGAGTTCAACAGCCAACGATTCCAGATCCCGAATATTCATTCATGGAAATATATATTCAGATTATTCACTTTGATACTGAACCAGCCAGGTTTTTTTTTTTAAAGAAAAAAGGGGGAAAAAACCCCCCAAAATTATTCTGTTTTTAGTTATCTAACGCCACTGTATTTCACTTCGACCACCACCAAACTGTGTCACTTTGAACCAACCAGTTTTTTTTTTTTAAAGAAAAAAAGGGAAAAAAAAACCCCAAAATTATTCTGTTTTTAGTTATCTAACGCCACTGTATTTCACTTCGACCACCACCAAACTGTGTCACTTTGAACCAACCAGTTTTTTTTTTTTAAAGAAAAAAAGGGAAAAAAAAACCCCAAAATTATTCTGATTTTAGTTATCTAACGCCACTGTATTTCACTTCGACCACCACCAAACTGTGTCACTTTGAACCAACCAGTTTTTTTTTTTTAAAAGAAAAAAGGGGAAAAAAAAACCCAAAATTATTCTGTTTTTAGTTATCTAACGCCACTGTATTTCACTTCAACCACCACCAAACTGTGTCACTTTGAACCAACCAGTTTTTTTTTTTTAAAGAAAAAAAGGGAAAAAAAAACCCCAAAATTATTCTGTTTTTAGTTATCTAACGCCACTGTATTTCACTTCGACCACCACCAAACTGTGTCACTTTGAACCAACCAGTTTTTTTTTTTAAAGAAAAAAAGGGAAAAAAAAACCCAAAATTATTCTGATTTTAGTTATCTAACGCCACTGTATTTCACTTCGACCACCACCAAACTGTGTCACTTTGAACCAACCAGTTTTTTTTTTTTTAAAGAAAAAAGGGGAAAAAAAAACCCAAAATTATTCTGTTTTTAGTTATCTAACGCCACTGTATTTCACTTCGACCACCACCAAACTGTGTCACTTTGAACCAACCAGTTTTTTTTTTTTAAAGAAAAAAAGGGAAAAAAAAACCCCAAAATTATTCTGTTTTTAGTTATCTTTTAGAAAAAGAGTTTTTCGTGGATTTTTTTCGTAGCTGGATAGGGCTGCAAGAGCTGGGCCCGACATTACCGCAATGAGCTGCGCCCTCTCGAAGCTTGTTATGGACGATGGTGTCGACCGAGCTTCTTCTTGGATGGATCACCACTCCATATCCAGCAAATCCCTTCTTCTCATTCCCCTGAACCAAAAGAATAAGCACTGGTAAAAATGCTGAAAAGATATGTTTTTTTATTAATTATTGTTATTATTAATTAATTATTAATTATTATTATTATTTATTTATTTTTATTAATACAATATACAAAATACTATATTAATATTCTAATATTCTAGTGTATTAGAATACTATATTTTTTATAGTATCCTTCCACTTGTAATACTATTGATTTTTTCACATTTCTTTATAGGATCCTGTTCGCACTGAAACCCAAAGAGGCACTTGGGTTCTTCATCGACAGTGCACGACATACAGACAGAGAATTCATGGACAACGTAATCGACGCGATGTTGGACTTTTGCCCTCTGTTGAACAAGGAGAAAGAATGGGTTTTCAGGTCACTTGACGAAGCTCGTATCCAAGACGACGCTTGGAGCTGTGGCGTATTCGTGTGCTGGTTTGGAGACAGACTCGCTTCCGGGAAACCACTCGTACCATGCACTACCGATAATCTTAGCGCGTTGAGAGGACAACTCGCTTTAGATATGGTCAGGGAGTCTTGGGGGAAAAGAGTTAACGAATGATTAAGGGTTGTTGTGACGATTGGGACGCGCTGCAACAGTTGTTTTTTTAAGAAGGGGAAAAAACCCCAAAAAAAAAATTATTTTGTTTTTAGTTATCTAACGCCACTGTATTTCACTTCGACCACCACCAAACTGTGGCACACTGAACCAGTCAGTGAACTGTGAACTATTGACAGGTACTCCCTGCAGCGTGCAACTGCAGGATGGTCGTATACCATTTTTCTCTGGGCCTAGACACAAATTGAGAGAAGTATTTTATTACTATTTATTCCCCCCTTGGCAAAAGGAAAAAAAAACGTATTCAGTTGACAGGGTTGGCACATTATTTTGTTTGTTGCTTTATTCTTTTGGTAGCATGATACAATTCTGGGGGTAGTGTTCCGAATGCACTTACTTGCAACTGCTGCTGCAATTGGTGTAATTGCAATTGGCAATTCCTGTTGCTGTTGCTGCTGTTGTTGCTGTTGCGCAGCGGCCATCGCTACCAAGGGATTGGCCTGCTGAGCAGGACGTGTTGCTCTCCTCAGCATGCTCAACAACAAATTAGCACCCTGAAGCTGTTGGGCCTGAGCGCCTCCCATTCCTGCCCCACAACACACACTACGTCACTTCCCCTCCACCCCTCAAAAATCAACGCCCACTGCTCCAATCACTTCTACTTTCACTTGAGGACAGCGCGGTTAGGTGCCTTGCTGCGATGGTTTCGGTTTACTGCCCCCTGTCCCGTATTTTTGCCATATTTTCGATCGGCCAAATGCTTCGCCCCCATTGCACTCCTGTTTGTGTGTGTGTGGGGGCTAAACAAACCTTGCTGGTTGAAAAAATAAGTACGAAAGGGAAGGGAAAAATGAGTCCCAAAAGAAAACAATAAAAACATCACATGAAATCAAGCAAGTGTCCCCCCCTGACAAAATAGACTGCAAAATGGTCTGCAAAAATTTGATGAACAAGTATACAAGAATGGGAGGAAACAAGAACCCAACCTGTATGAAAGAAGATTTACTACTGTGTGTCACGCGCATCCGTTCTCGCGCGGCGACCTGATATGCTGCTGATGGGGCACGGCCCCTCGCGGTGGTCTGCTCCGCAGGAGTTCTTGGGCGGCAACCTCTTTCGGGCACGTTGCTGATGGGGCATGGCCACCTGTACATCACCTGAAGCACGAAACAAGATCATTACCCTTTTCATCGACATCTGGGGGACACACAAGGACACATACAAATTCAACGCTGGGTACCACACCAGACATACACGCAACGGCAAACAGGGATACAAGGGATTCGGGACAACAGCACTGGAGAAGACATTCAAATTCACAAGAGAGAGAGCAGAAAAGGGAACACATTAATCAAACAGGCACATCCAAGCAGCGAGTCTCTACAGGCTCCACTGAACACCCACAGGCTAAGGGTTTCCACTACCACCAGTTGGGTCTCCTTCCTGGAAGGGACTGTCGGGGGGACACTAAGGACAAAACTACACGGACTGATGGCAGGGTTTCTGCTGTTCTTGGTTGGGGATTGTGTACGACGAACTGGACTCAGCAAGAGAGCTTTACTACAAGGGAAAATGAATTTTTCGAAGAGGATATTCAACCAGCAGTACCTAATTTGGGGGTTCCTGGTCTTCTCTTCCGTATCAGCGAGATGCGGTCTCCAGGAGCGCGCTTTCTATTCTGGGATTGCTTCTGGGTGTGCTTCCAAGAAGCTTGTCGGGCTCTGATGGATCCTTTCACTCATCTGGTTTGGATTCGCTTTTATACCACATTCTTCGATCCCCCCCCAGCCCAGGAATTCTTTTCAAATGCAGCGCTTCTTTCTCGTTTAAAATTGTTGGTGGATATACACATCACTATATATGGGATGACATCAATCGAGCTCTGGATTCATTGAAGGTCAGATTAGCTCCTGGAGGCGACTCATTCCACATTCCCTGCACACCACCAAGCAAACAGATGCACACATGAGCAAGGAGAGGAAACAGGACACCAAGACAGTCAAGGAAACCAAACAAAAGAAGAAAAGGCAGACCAAATAGCAAGAGAGAGAAGAGCAGGGGACAACCAAATCGAGTGGAAGAAAAGGAACAAACAAACCATTGTTCCCCAACAGGGAGAGTGCATGGAGGAGAGGGAGTGTCAACCCAGGAATACGCCGTACAACCTGACAGGAGCACGCAATCCTGTACACCACACAGCACACAGAAACACACACGAGCAAGGAACGGCGACAGGGAAAGTGATTTCTACACGGGGCACGAGCGAAGAGAGCGAAAACGAAAAAGAGATGGAGCTTACCCTAGGTCGCAGAGGGTTTCGGCAGCATTCGACATGGACGCGACACGACCACCTCAGCGACAGCGAGTTGGAGAGGTAGAGACGCGCAGTGGCGTCGGCGACGGTGGCGCGCGCTCCTTTTGCGAAGCGGAAACGGTTGCGGACCGCAGACGAGCGAAAGAGAAAAGTTTGGGGCATGGCCAGACATGGAATGCTGTTCCGATTCTGGTGGGTTGCTGAGGCGGAATGGACGAAGGCAGAGTCAGAACATTGATGCGTGTATGTCGGACTTTAGCGTTCGCGGGACTTTCGAACATGGGACTGTCGGATATGGGATTTGCAGATATGGGGGTACATCCCTAATTGTGCCCTACTTCGTGTGCAAGTGACAGACTGGCGACTTGATGGAGACGAACTGCGGTGGGACGTGAGTACCCCACGTGGAAAAATCAGGAAAATATCGAGCTGCCAAACATGACCTCGAGACCCCTTGCAGTAGATATCATAAACGGAGGAGCACTGAGTCGTCTACGTTGCCTTCGCCCAGAGGGCGTTTTGCCGCTCGGCGTTTATTACGGTATACTCGACTTCCGCTCGCTTTGTGATAAGAACTGCTGCGGTCGTTCGAGGGGATCTGGAAGTACAAGGCCCTAGACCCGAGAGGCCCAGCTCCTTCTTATTCCCAAATGGTGCGACCTGTTCACTAGGAGAATGAACGTACCGGGGAAAGGTGACGTCCCGTTTGAATTCGTTACATATTGACGTGGAGCGCTGCCAGCAAGTTTCGGTTGTGGGACCTCGGTAGAGTGGGGTTTGGGGGAAATAAAGGGGTTTGTACAAGGCCGTGAGTTTGGTTAGCTTCGTCCCAACGGCGGCGCCGCCTCGAAATTATGCACTCCCTGTAACGAATGCCTAATTATTCCGAAATCGCGTGACGATAATCTGGACGTCAAAAATTGACCCTCAGGAGCTTTTTAGAAAATCACACCATGAATGCTGTGCATTTAAGAATCCATGGGCCTGAATGAAGTTATTTGTGCTGGGTTGAAACAAGGGGCAATGCTTAGCTCTCCCAGTTGAGCCCCCCCGGCCAAAGCCGAAGCATCGAAGCAAGGGGTTCCCTTCCAACAAGAAGACTACCCGGGCAAAGACATTTACTGAGAAATATGGGGTGAGAAAATCTGGCCACTCCCAACACATGGAAAGGGGAATTTCTGGCACATTCTCGAAATAGATTATTCCATTGTTTGGGGAGTATTTGAGCCCCAAATAATCTTTTCAATGAAAGAGTTTAAATTCTTACAAAAGTCCAATTATTAATAATGCCTCCATTTCTGAGAAAGACAAATGTCGTGAAATGTGTTGGGTTTGTGGGGATTTGTTTATTTATTATCAATTTATATATTTATTTTTTGCATGTGTGCAAGGCTCCTGACGTCCGGACAAGATTTCATGATGCATACGAACTTGGGAAAATGGGAAAAGTGTCCAGCTTTGGGTCAAGGGCTACTTCAAATGGGACTTCAAGGATTGGCGCCGGGGTGGACGAACCTTTCAAAACGGAAATCTCAAGTCCACTCAAAGTAAGTCAATGAAGAGGCATCCCTCCTCCCCCCCTCCCCCCCCCCAAAAAAAAACGAACTCCCTGAAAAGAAAAGTGTTTGTGTTTAGTCATTTACACAGGTACGATGGATGCAGAATTTGAATTTGAAATGCATGGACTCAATGTCTGAGGCGATTACCAACTGACAAGGGGCTTGCTGGGCAGTCATGCATACCATGCATGTGGCTTTACACTCACTAGAGGGAGCGTGAATCAACCAAACACATCCCAGAAAAAATGCCTTCGTTCAGCCAAAGCATCCACGGAACATGTGATTTTCTTGAACCATGAAAATGCTGATTTGCTTTGTTTCTAACCTATGACGTCGTCCTTTTTTCTTTTTTTTTTGCCCAGTCAGAAATTTCCAGTGGCACAGGCTTCTGCTCTCCTGTGCCCCGCCTGACGCTTCACCACAGCAACAGCTATGGTGGAACTGCAAGGTGCATGTCCATGGATAACTACCAGAACTACTCCCCGGACAGCGCCTCCACTGGTGGGGGGCCCTCCACGGGGGGCAGAATCTCATCGCTGCCACGCAGCAGAACGATGTACCACTCCCCGATAAAACCTCAACTGCCTTTCGAAGAGGAGGAGTGTGAAAGTACGTCAGAACCTGACAGTTTAGATTTAGAATTGGTGAGGTCAGTGGAGCCGAGGGGGGATTTTGCTCCGATTCCGGCTATACCGGAGGTGGTGGGAATCGGTGAAATCGAGGAGAAACCCGGTAGCTCGAATGAGGGGCCGGAGGAGGAGGGGAAAGATGAGGAGGTCGAAAAGGAGGATTTGGGGTTAATGGAAGAGGAGCCTGCCGCAGAGGAAGTGCAGGAGGAGGGGCGTCGACAGGGATTTATCAACATTTGGGAGTTCAAAGAGAGATTCATGGAGCAAATTCAGATGCAATTAGGGGAAAAACAACAGAAGGTTCGTGGGCCGGGCAGAGGGTTCCGTTATATTCTGTTGCAATTGTGAAAAGAAAGAAATGTTGAATCCTCCACATGCTCTTCAGGATTTTTTGTTCTTCTTCTTCTGGTAATGATGCCTGGATCAAAGCCCTGCTCAGCAACTATTTTTTGAAATTTTTTCGTTTGATGATGCGATAGATGAATAGGATATTTGCAACAAATCGAGCACTGCGTCAGCAAGAATTGTACCCGAGGCTGGAGGGGACGCCATCGCCACCGCCACCTCCTTCAAACATACCTCGGAGGCCACAGTATCCTAGATATAACCCTGGTATTTCGACACGGGAGGCCCCTTTTCACGATCCAAACGCTCATGGTAGGAGTTCATCCATGCCGCCTCCTAGGAGCCGGCCCACACTGCAATCGAACGTTCAATCTCGACTCAGCGCAAGCACCAGGAGCGCTGGTAGTCGGGCATACAGACCTGAAGCGACAAAATCCAAGGGAGTGTCGCATGACGGTGAGCACATGCTTTTGTTTCTAACTTTTCAAGAAAAAGAAAATTGTTGTTTCTTCCGTTGTTCTGACATGGCCCTCTTCAGAATTTGCAATTTTTCTGATATGGGGGGGCTATTTTAAAAACGTTATCCGGATATGAGAAGAAATTTGGGTTTGGCTGCGTGACAAAAATTTTGGGCCAGTTGAGAAGTGGGTTGATGTAGTGTTTTGATCGCTCGTGGCAGTCTTCGTTTTCCGATTTAGGGTGGGCATTTTTTGATTAAAGAAGATCGGCAAGAAGCTCTGCTTTTCCTAATAATATGTACGTGTTTACCCTGTGATTCAGAGGAGCCCAAAAAAGTCCAGGGGGAAACACTTCAGATTGAACGAATGCCACTCCAAGTAGATTTCGGAACGCTTACACCCGTCAATGAGGCCCAGCAAACAGGGACCAGCGGGTCAGCCAGTAGAGATTCTGTTTCTTTCCTCAATGTGCCAGAAATACCCTCTGATGATATTTGGAAGGTAGGGGTTGTTGTTTCTCAATTTCAGTACCGCCGATGCATGCATCTTTTTGTTTTCTCAAATTCTCCTGAACAAATGATTATAATCCTTGTAAAGAATTCTTAAAGGGTTTGATTATATTATGTAAATATTGGTGGATCCAAGAGCAAAGAATTACACAGTCACTGTTCCTGCATTTGATCCCCCCCCCTTTTTCCACCCATTTATGGACATTTGTAGAAAAAACCAATCGACAATTAGGGTTTGATTTTCAAGATTATGCTTTATTTCCATATTTACATGTGTTTGAAAATATTGCTATTGGAGCGAGCATTAGAAAAATGTCTTTCGAAGCAATAAAATATAGAGCTCAAAATTTGTTTGTTTCCTTGAAAAGGTGGAAAATAGGGAACTCGGCCGAGGGGCGTCTGGTTGTGTATATTTGTGTCGTTGGCGAGGAGCCGAGGTGGCGGTCAAAGAATGGTTTGGCCTTTCCAATGACAGAAACAGAACAGATATGCTCCAGGTAATTCAAAAACTAAGGGAGGTGATGCACTGCAATATTGCCAGGGAAACATTCGGGTTGGCTGTTTTGGCTTGAGTGAGTTTTCTTGCTGTTTTTAGAAACTTTTGAGGGCAACTGCGTTTGATGCGTATATGTAGGAGGCCGAAATGCTTGGGTTTCTCAGACATCCGTGTGTGATTTCTATATACGGTCACTCGACAATGGGAGGAAGCCCAGCCACCGTCGCAGAGTTTGTTTTGCATGGAGCCCTGGGATCAGCCTTGAAAAAACTGAGGGAAGAGGTATGTTGGTGACTTGACAGTTCAATTTCCCTTGCATTAACTAATTCTTTCAGTGGGGTGCATTGACGAGGTAAAAAAGAAATAGCCCCGCTCTAAGATAACACATCCCAACATTTTTTTTCCAATTCTTCTCGACTTCTTTTTTTCTCCATCCAAACACAAAACCCTGTGGTGGATCACTGCTGGATTTTTCAGTAGCTTCAGCAGTATACTTGTGTTTTGTTGCAAAAGGGTGGCCTTACTACACATCAAAAGGTGGCGCTTGCTCTCCAAACCGCTTACGGAATGGATTTCCTGCACAGCAGGAGCATCATTCATTTTGATTTGAAAGCTGCGAACCTGTTGTGTGATCTGCGTGATCTTGACCGCCCGATCGTGAAAATAGCCGATGTGGGGCTGTCGAAAAAGAAGCTGGATACCTTCGTGAGCGGAAACATGCGAGGTACGTTGCCGTGGATGGCTCCCGAGCTCTTCCCATCGATCGACTGCATGGCCAACAATCCGGGAGGGGTGACCGATAAGGTCAATGAAAAGGTGAAACCACAGCACAATGCTACGTGAATGAATGAGGTCGCTTCTGAATCTGTTGAAGGAAAGAAAGTGGTGTCACTCTTTTTCATAGGCTGGGGATTTCACCCGTGATGTATAATCCAACGAAAAAAACACCATAGAGAAAGAAAAAAATCCCATAGAGGGGTTTGATAATTTTTGGTTGTTTGTATTAATCCAATGTGGGGTTGAGGGTTTTTTTTTTCTGTGGAAGGTTGATGTGTACAGCTATGCGATCGTGTTGTGGGAGATTTGGACGCTGGGGGAGGATCCCTACCAAGGGCTGTCGACAGCTGACGTTCTGTATGGTTTGATGAGTGGGAATTTACGGCCGGAAATCCCATCGAATTGCGAGCCCTTTTGGGCGGAGCTGATGATGAGATGTTGGTCGCAGGATCCAGTAGATCGGCCATCTTTTGCCCAAATAACGAAAGATCTAGATCTCAGCTATCGAAACGTGGATTTCGAGATGGTGTAAAAGAAACACAAGCATGAGGGGTAGGTTAGAAGAAAAAAAATCGTTACGTCGAAAATTCACACTGTGGTGAAATTCAACGTTTTTGGCTTTTTTTTTATTTTTTCCAATGGGGGTGGGGAGGGGAGGAAGTGAAAAAGGCACAAATGTTTGGCCGAGAAAAACTAAGATTAATAGTTGGTGCTCAATCTTTTTTCCTGTTTTCAATGGAAAGTGCTGCAGGTTTGTAAAATTGTATCTATCTTTCAATTAAGGGATCGTGGGGAGGGGCTCCAGGATTTTTCAATGTACATATGTTTTTTTTGTTTTTTTTTAGTCCACCTAGATATCGGCAAAATGGGGGAAAACAACGATCACGATAACCACTGCTTGTCAAGATATTTGAAATTAGGAAAAGGGAAAGAAGAAAGGGTGCTTTTTTCTTCGCATTATCTGATTTTTGTATTTCTTTCAATTACAAGATATGAATTTTTTTTATACACATATATTGCAAAATATTTGTATTTGGTTTTATTTTACAAGGTGCAACTGAGGTCTGATAGATTTTTTTTGTGCAGATTGCCTGCAGGGGTTTGTAATGTGGCAGATTTTGTTCGTACATCCCGAATGGTATTTTATTTGTCGTGTGGGAAGAATAAATCAGCACCTCAAGAGATCAGGCCTTGTGCGAGGGAGGTCAAATGTTAAAATCGAAAGAAGAAAAGGAAAAAAAAAGAAAAAAAAAGGATGTTATGCATATATTTTTTTTCTCCCGAGAGGCTGATCCGTAAAAAAAAAAAAAGTGATAAAAAAAATATTAAAACGTCACCGTAAAGGAGGTGGATTTTAAACAGAAAGTAAGGGAAAGACAGGAAAAAAAAGCAAGAAAAGAGACAGGACATAAGATATGAAAATGGTGGAATGCGGGGTGCTGTTTTGACGATTTTTTCCCCCCTTTTTTGAAATTCCCCCACTTGATCTGCTGACAGAACTTGCTTCCTGGATTGTGCAATCCAATGTAAAAAAAAAAATGGAAAGACATTGGAGAGATCAAAGGACTAGCGCGGTAATGGAGGATGCTGCAAGTAAAATATTGAATAAGAGGAGAGAAACAAAAAAAGAAAAGAAAAAAAGAAAAAAAGAAAAACCAGACTTCGAAGGGGTGGTTGAAAATATTTATGGTGGATGGATGACCTACAGTGGGTGAGTGGTAGCCAGAAAACAACAGGAAACACAAAAAAAACAACAAGAAGAAACAAAAAGAACTGCTTTTTTGTGTGCAGAGATCTTGTTTAAGCCATCAGTCTCGATATTCCGCAAACATGATATTTTTGCTTTTTTTAATTTGTGTGTTGTATTTCACCGTTTGTGCGTTGATCAGGCCCCCCCCCCAAAAAAAAAAAAGAGAAGGAAAGAGAGAAAGAGAGGGGTGGTAGGGGTTAGGGGGAGGGGATTGGAATTTAAACTGTTGTCTATATTTAGCTGTAAGAGGGCTTCCCAAGAAAAAACAACAAAGAACTGATAGTTGATACTGAATTCTCAGATGAAATTCAAAATCCGAGAATAGAGAGAGGGAAAGATGGACCGGGGGAAAAAAAAAGAAGAAAAAAAAAGTCGCTGTGAATGTCAAAAAACTACACAGAAGTGGTGCTTCTGACTTGTCGTCGATGTATTTTTTTTCCTCTCTTTCTTTTTCTTTTTTTTTTGGGGGGGGGGATTCATGGTTGAGATGGAAGAAATGGGGATGGATTGCGTGGAGGTGTGTTTGAACAGAGAGTCGAAAAAAAAACAGACAGGGAAAAGAAAAAAACAAAAAAAAACAAGAACAGAATAGGCTTTGGTGGATTGTGTGGTGAATATTTGTAAACTACTTGAGTCTCTGAGTGATTTTAAGGTCTTGTCAGACCTGTGATAATTTTCTTATTTTTTTAAAATGTACGGACGAGGAAGGGGAGAGGGGGATTTGAGCAACATATCTCAGGTTTGGTCTGTTTTTTTTTTTTTCAAGGTTTGTCAAAAATGAAAGATGGAAAGAAAAAAGAGAAGGAAAAAAGTATCGAAACAAAAGAGGAGGGACAAGGGGGAAGAAATGCCAAAAAAAGGTGATTTTCGCACAATGGTCGAGAGGAAAATGCTCGTTTTTTGGAGCCCCCGTGATTTTTTGGGTTGTTGGAAAGCTCCACAAACAGTCTATCGGCAAGAATTTTTCAGTCATTTGATTCATGTAATATTGATAAACAGAAATTTCCTGATCAATCCAAACCGTACAATAATGAAGTCATGGAGGGGAAGTTTTTGACCATAGCCACCCTCCTACCCTTCCCTCCCCCGCAGAAAAAAGAAAAAAAAAGTTAAGAGTAACCCCCACAAAGGAGGTAGCGTTTTCATTTTTTTTTTTAAATGTCCATATTGCCGTGATACTGTAAATCGATATTCTAACACCCTCCTTCGCCCCCCCCCTCCAAAAAAAAGAGAGAGAGAGAGAAGGGGGCTCCCAATGGAATGGTCTCGCCAATAATTTTTTTGTCAATTTCATCACTCCAGTTATTTGTGTCTCAATGCTGATATATTATTTTCCAGCAAATCCTTTTTTCCCCCTTTTTCCCATAAAGACTTTCAGGAATAACTAATAAAGAAGCAGATGCCTATTTTCTTGAACTGTACTAATCAGTCAACTTCGGGAATAAAATCGAAACAACAAATCTCATACTGTAAAAATTACCAGCCATGAACGATTCTTACATCCATAGAGATTGTATTTGGGGGACACATAGCTTCTTGATTCTGGTTTTGTTTTTACATTATTCTTTTTTTTTAGTTTGGATTTTTTAAATGGTATTTCTGGCAAGTAGACTTTGTTGAGCCAGAAAATTGTTTTTCTGATGAAAAATATCACATCTTCCCCCATACACCTGCCAAAATAATATCCTTAGTCTGTGGAGAAAAAAAAACGGAATTGAAAAGCCTCTCCCGAAGAACAAGACTACCAAAAGAAATTGAGTCAAGGAAACCGCAAATGCCCTTGCCCACTCAGAAGCAATTGATGAGCATACAAATGTTCACAATAAAGGCGTAGAGCCAGTCTGTGATCACCGCTCTACACCGGATCCAAGTCGTGGAGCTGGAAGGAAAAGTAAGGGAGGGGGTAGGTATGAGCTGGAAGAGTGTCCATTCGCCGTCCACTGAACGTCACCAGGCTAAGGACGGCTACTCTTCTAGCTACTGAAGAGAGCAACCCCGGAAATGAAATCTAAAGGACTGTGTGCATGCTTATGTGTACTTTTGATGACAAAAAAGCATGTGTATAAAAGCATACGAGTGTACGCACACATTGAGGGTTCCTGTAAAACACAACCTGCTTCCACAAAAAAGCTGGAAACATCCATTTGGTCTTTCATTGCAGCAATGAACAATGGGGTTTGGCCCTTGTCATCCCGGGCATCGACATTTGACCCTATAACAATAATTCAAGAATAAACAAATCAGGGATTTTCAACTTTGCAGATACAGGTAGATTACCACTGGTGTGTGGCACAATTGAAAGTGAGCCCCATGTGGATTCATAAGGCGGTCCAAAACCCCCAAACAACAGCACCTGATTCCAGGAGAAACTCAGCCAGCTCCAGTTCACCCGATTGTGTGGCAATCATCAAAGGGGTTTCTCCATTAGATGATTTCAAATCCATTCTTGCCCCTGAGAGGCAGAACGGCAAGCAAAAAGTCGCAACATAATTGTAAGGAACAGGAGCATGTACATTCGAATACGGGCAAAAAAAAAATGTGTAGGGGTCCTTGTTGAGCCTCCACCAAAATCCTGGCAGCATCCAATTCACCTTCTGCTGCAGCAATATGCAGTCGAGTATATATGCTCATATCGAGGCGGAGAAAGCTACAAAGTTTGTCCCCCCTTTTTTTTTGGGGGGGGGGGGGGGGCACACATTTTACCTCGTTTTTATCTTCGCAAAATATCAAGAGGGGGGGGGGACATCACATTGAAATCCGCAAATTTCATCAAAGGGGGGAACAGGACACTGACGACCCTTTAAATTTTCTACAGCAGTGCCGTCCTTTTTAGAACACGTACGACAGACAGACAGACAGACAGACAGATAGCGATAATTCGTATCTGGCAGTGGCTCAGTCGTCACTGGAGCACACGTGACAGTGCCAAGATACAAACAGGGGAGTGTCGTCGAGTTCAGGAGCGCGCTATTCCGACTTCGTTTTTAACAACAAATATCATCGTTAACTTGGTCACGCGTGCGTGGGAAGGACTACGTTGGGTAAAGCGAGGATTCCCCGTCTTGGCGAGTGAGTTAGCCTTGCCTGTGTTGCTGGACCATACCATCTCTGCTTGGAAGTGCATCCAGTTCCTTGTCGCCTTTTCGACCCCAAAACTGGTGTTTAGAAGGAAAGTGCTGTAGGAACAATATTGGCGTTTTGAGAATTTCCTTGTGTCCATATGATTGTCCTCTGAAACGTCTGATATTGAGAATGCTGCACAAGTCATTCATGATTCATCAATCTGACATGCCTCCGATTGAGTTCAGTCCATGATATATTTTGCATCATGGAGTGCTTTTTTTCCTTTCTGGAAAAACAAGAAGGGGGGAAAATAGAATATGAACTCATTGAAATTGTCATCAGATCCCTTCCACGTTTTCTGCCATGTAGGCAGGGTGCACCGCTCCAGATATTTGCCATGCTATGGGTTGTTGGAAAGAGGAGTTGAGCAAATTTGTGAGGGACAATCCTGTCCCAAATTCACAAGCAAATGGGGAGAGGAAGGAAATGGTGAGAGCTTTGGTTGGAGCCCCGGACACCCCAGAATTATGGTTGAATTACCTAGACTTTGAGGAGAAACTCAGAGACAAGTCGTCTGCGGCCAATGGGCTGCACACCACCACCTCCATTGGTGCTAATACAGCTACTGGCAGAACCACAAATACAGTGGTGAGGACAATGACGGTTGAAAGATTGTATCGGTCAGCATATGGGTTGGTCAAGGACAAGAGCAGCGAGGCAGCTTGGACTATGGGAATTCGGCTCGGGCGAATTCGTTGGTGAGTCAGGCATGTCCAAAACCCTCTGAAAATGATAGTGAAAAAAAAGGTAGAAAATAGAGGGGTTTTCTTGATGCTGTTATCTTCTAAGGCTGGAGCAGTGGAAGCATCATCGTTTTTGACATGGGGGCAAATGCATGGTGTCAAAAATGAGCTGTTTTCTGAGGGTAATCCTTTTAAGGGAATTCTGGCTTTCCATGAACTGCTTTGCTCCATTGGCTCAACAGGGAAAGAGATGATGACGAGGGGAGGCAACATTTCGAAGCTTTGCAGTGGAATTGTCCGCAATATTTGCCCATGTATCGAGAATGGGCAAAGTTGGAATATCACTCAGGTGCGTTTTATGAACCGTTGGGCATGTTGAATAAGTGTTTGTCCTTGTGCGCCTTTGTCGTTTATTTCGTTGCTCTGGCAAAAATTATGATCGATTTCAGGGAGGTGAATTCTCTTCTTCCTTTCTGTCTGCTTGATTTGTAGGCAATAAGTCAAAGGCTTTGAAGGTGTTTCGGAGGGTGGTCAAGGCAGGAGCTAAGCTTACCAGGTGGCCCTCGACCCTCCTGAATTTCTGTTTTTGCATGGGGAAAGAAGAAGAAGAAACACATGAAATTCACCGTGGAAGAAATTGGACCTTATTGGAAAGAGAAATCAATTGGGCTCTTTTTCTTCTTTTTGTCCTTGCAGCGAGCTTGAACATTTGAAACAGCAAATGGAGGATGATACCCTGATGACAGACATGGGAACATCCGGTCAAGAAAACACTTCCTCCAAAATGGAGATCCAACCAGCACCAGCAACAACTAACAAGCAGGTATCGAAAATGGACAACCCACGTTTGTACCCCACCAAAATATGGAATCAAGGCTGGAAACCCAACATTATACATGGGCTGATGCCCACTTGTCCAGAAAGAATTCTGCAAAGAAATGCATCCTGACAATTATTACCTGGAGGATGTTCTTTTAGTGGGCAGCAGGAAACCCGAGGCAGTGCATGGGACGAGAATGGAGGGTTCCAGCTACTGCATGACTAATCTCTTATCCTTTCTTTTCTGTTTCAGGGGAATGACAGTCCTCAGATGGACTTTTCAGAGCAGACTGGCAATGGTGCGATTCCGAACAGGAAAAGGAATGAAAACAACTGATGCAAGCGATCTTGTTGCTATTTCAGGAATTGTACCTTTTATTGACATCCAAGGGCTTTTGATTCACCTTCCAAGTTGTGGTGACTGTTTTTGAGAAATGAGCTTCCAATTAATATATATTTTTCTATGTGAGTGTGTGGGTATTTGGTTGTGACTTGAAATTAAAATTTGTGCAGATCGATCAGAAAATCGCGAGAACCAAGGGACCAGCATGGATTTTGCTTTCTCCACGCCCCAAGCAAATGTCAGCTTTCGAAACGCTGGTGGAGGAAGCTCTGTTCCGAAATCCACCCCAGCAACCAAATATGGTAGAAAAGACAGGCTTTTCTCTGATTTTTAATCTACGTTAAGGTTCTCACTGTGTTTGATATGTTGGGACAGAGAGAATGACCCTTGGGAATATTCTTGATTTCACCAGCTGCTGTGTTTTTGTTGGTTTTTGTTTTTTTTCTCGCTTAGGTCCTCCACTACGGAGAATAGCATATTCCTCGTCTTCCTCTTCGTCTGGATCATCAAGTGGGTTTTTTTTTCTCTCTCTTTTTTCGAAATTTGGAACGAAAACCAGGAAAATTTGCATTTGCTGTTTGTCACTGAGAGGTGGGAAAGCATTATGTCGTTTCGCTGGCCATGTATTCTTTAGTAACAGCTAATTTCCTGCATACATTCGAAACATGAAGCTATGCTCACAGCCCTTCATTGGGGATCAGGATTGATAGGCTTCTTTTTTTCAGTTTTTGCCTGGTTCACCCAAACAGCTAAATTGTTTAGTTTCTTTTATCTGTGCAACGCATTCTAAACGAGGGGGAAGAGCACATGACAGCCGTTGTCAAATATTACTCCTCCTGTTTTGGGGGGTTTCGATGATTTTGTATTGGGCATGCAGTCTCAGGGGCATCCGATGTCAAGAATGGTCAAAAGCGGAAAGAGAGGGACTCCGCTGAAGATGTGGATGTATCACAAGCTGCTGTGCATTCCAAAAAGCCTGCTCGATGTCTACCAGAAAAGGTTGATTTTTTGAAAACTAGATCTCCTCATTTGATTCAGCATTCTCGGTTTCCACTCGTGCATCCCCCCCATCGAATCATTCTTTCCAAATCCACCGGCACACCTATGTTGTGATTTCATCAAACACAATGCTTTTTCTTACACCTCGGCATCAGGTTTGTGTATTTGATACGGACGGCTGTGGTAATTATTGGTGCAATGCTAATTTTTGGTTTCCCAACGATTCTCACAGTCATTCGTTTGACACTTGGTATGATGACTCTAGGGGGACTCTACAATTCAGCAGGTGCCATCGACTTTGGGGGTTTCTCTGGAAAGCACCCAGGTTTCTTTCCCAAAGACATTGTTGGATCGACGGCCGCTGCAAGATTCCTCCCTGGGGCAAAACCTCGCTGAAGGTTCTACGATTTCTAAGGGTGATACTGCGCTCCTGAAACGAGCGAGTCCTTCTTCCATGGAAAAAATTTGATTTCTT
Source organism: Bryopsis sp. KO-2023 (assembly GCA_030272585.1). Lineage (NCBI taxonomy): Eukaryota > Viridiplantae > Chlorophyta > Ulvophyceae > Bryopsidales > Bryopsidaceae > Bryopsis > Bryopsis sp. KO-2023. The sequence goes on along the minus strand of BSYQ01000007.1, from coordinate 5,574,230 downwards.
TTCCCTCCGGTATCTTGGTGCTGTTTTCCGTTCGCAAGTTTCTTGGACACATCCCCCCCGCCTCTTCCTCCAAGATCACCATTGGTTGAAATCCTTTGTTGCTGGAACAGCAGAATTTCCTGGAGGAAACCAACCTACTGAAAAATGTCAGACTGAGGGAACGGGGCTGCCAAAAAATAAAGTCAAGGGCTCCAATGTCATCAGTCAACTTCCGACGATACCTGAGGAAGACAGGGAAAAGTCGACCAGCCCCAAACCCCAAAACAGAAATTCTTCCGTCCAAGTGGAAATAGAACTGGAGAAAGGGGGCCGTGGGGGTGGGAAAGAGAACGACCGAGCTGAGAAGAAACCACCATTGAAGGAAATCGATAGGCGAAACGATGGAGCTGATCGAGGGGTGTCAATGCCCCCACCGACGGAAACTGGAGGTGGAATGAAAGAACTGGATCCACGGACGCTTAGGTAAGCAAAATCAACTCTCTTTTTCTCCCTGTAATTGCCCGTAGGATGCATTAGTATTGGGTTTAAAAGAAAGAAAAAAAACAGCTGGTCTTGGGCCTTAATTGAAACAGCAAAACTGTTTAGCTGTGAAAAGGTGTGGAGGTCAATACACTGCACCCATCCAGATATTGTTTGTTCTGATTGTTGCTGACTCCAGGCCTGAGAGAAGGGAAGGTTCGATGACTCATGCAAGCAGGGCTTCCAGCAATGCTTCTGGGGATGTCAAAAAAACTCAGTCGTCAAGATCCAGTGGGCAATCCAGCAAAGAGCACATAATGCTGACCGGAACACCCAAAGAGAACGACACTATGGTGGTGGTTCGAGGCAGAGTTTATGAAAAACTGGGAGCCTTGGGCAAAGGGGGAAGCAGCCGAGTTTTCAAGGTGGGTGATGCTCCACCACTCATAATAAATATCTTGCTGTGACATCGAAATTTGGTTGAATGGGCTCTCAAATATGTGGCGGCTCAATTCCGCAGCAGTCAGATTTCGCCATTTCCTCATTGGGGGGTTTTCTTTGTGTTTTTGAACAAAGGTTCGGCTTGTGGATAGAGCAAGAAAAGGTGTTGCAACCCACAACTTGACTTTTGCCCTGAAGCGATGTGAAATTGGAACCTCCAACAAGGATATCGCGCAAGGGTATAAAGCTGAAGTGGACATTTTGAGAAAATTGATGGGGAAGCCGGGGATATTGCAATTGAAGGATTGGCAGATCTGGGAGGGGCCCGGAATCATTTTCATGCTTTTGGAAGAGGGGGAAACAGATTTACAGAGGCTGCTGGCTAGCCATGTTCAGCAAAGACAGAGCTTTGGGTACACTTCGCCGGATTGGTTGTTCATTCGAATGCGATGGGCAGAGATGCTGGAGGTAAGGAGTTTTCACTTTACTTTTTGACCTTCACACTTTGGGATGTTTTTTCTTTTGTGGGTTGTGTCACTATTTTCTTGTTGAATCTTGGTTTAAAAAAACGGGGGTGGGAAATCAGGTCTGTTACGGTTTTTCCAAAGGGTTGAGAGGTGACCTACTTCTGTTGGGACAAAAAAAAACAGATTTTTTAGTATTTTTTTTCCCTTTTTGTGAGTGGTGTTTTGGATATCTTTTTCGGCAGGCTGTGAGAGTTTTGCATGATGCAAGGGTAATCCACTCCGATCTGAAACCCGCGAATTTCTTGATGGTGAAAGGGCACTTGAAACTGATCGACTTTGGGATTGCAAGACCAATGGCGAACGACTCCACTGCAATTTTTCGGGAGACGCTGGTAACCATTTTTGCTCTTGTTCAATTGGAAGCCTTGCACTTGCTAACGCAAGAAAAAAAAAGAAAAAAGAGAAACAGCTCCCCATTTGAGAACCTGCCTTTCTCCTCTTCTTACCTCTCATTTTTTGTTTTGTCTTTCCCTTTGAACCGTGAATTCTCCTCCACAGATCGGAACGGTTTCCTACATGGCACCGGAGGCTTTGCAATCAGGAAACCCTAACTGGACTGCCCAGCCCGATTCCCAAAAAGTCAGCCGTCCTTCCGACATATGGAGCCTGGGCATCATTCTATACCAGATGGTGTACGGCACCACTCCGTTTCAATCAGTGTCCGGCAGCAAAAAAATGACTGCGATTTTGGATGAAAAATGGGAAATTCCGTTTCCCTCAGCCGATGTGGATTGTGTCGATGTGATGCGGCGGTGTCTGACCAGGGATCCTTCGAAACGAATTACGATGGAGGTGAGCAAAAAAGACCAAAAAATAAACAGCTGGGAGGATTGGTGGCTGGGGATCTGAGGGCTGTTGGTGTCTGTCTGGGGTGCAGGAATTGATGAGTCATCCATTTGTGAACCTAAACCAGAAACGAGAAAAGAGTGTGGTCCAGAGCGAAGGTGCGATGCCATCTCCATTAGGGAAGGAAAAGTTAAGGATGGCGTTGGAACAGGTTGGTTTTCTAGTTTTCAAGTTTTTTCTGATGGTCTCGACTCTGAAACATTTCCTCCCCCACTGCGATCTAACCGATGAAAAAATGGTAGGAGGAGGGGGGTGGAATTTTTTCGATCCTTGTGAGTGAACATAGCTTTTTGTTTTGGTTGTCTGAAGGTGTTTGGCAAATCTGCGGAGCTTTCGACGATGTCTCAAACCTTGCTGGGTGTTTTGAAGAAGGAGAACGTAGGTTTGACAGAACTCTCCTCGGAACCGAACCCAAGGTAGTCGTTCCCAATCAAGTCTACATGGATCGATAGGAAAAACACCAGAACCCTGTTTATCGATTTTTTTTTTCAAATGTGAGCGACATGGACCCACCATCCTGAACTTAGTGTGCAAATTTCAACAATTTCCTTATGTTGTTTTTTTGTTGTTTGGTTTGTTATATTTGTTTAAATTTCGTCGTTGATCTATTTCTAATTTCAGGAGCGTGGAAGAAAGGAGCACAATGGCATTGACCACTGGGTGTCCAAACGAGATCGAAGGAAACCACGGAAAACCCTCAACTGGGCAGAATTGCATGAAGAATGATGTAGCTAAAGAAAAGGAAAATAGAGGCAACCCACCATAAACTTATACCAGCCCTTGTCTCTTCTTTTTTTCTTTTTTTTTTGGGGGAGGGGGGTGGAGGTGGCAAAGGGGGAAAACAAAATATGTGGGACTTTTTGTGAGAGTAGCGCGTTTTGTGTGTGTATGAAATATAAATGATTGAATAAGCGAGTTTTTCAAGAGTATTCAAGAGCATGGCTACTTTAGTTCCTTCCTGATAGGACATTCTGTAGAAAGATTGACAATGATTGATAATGCTGCAAAGAGTGAAAGAGGTTGGCTGGGTCTTGTGGGCTGTCAATGAAAGGCACTCTGTGCAAGTAATTGGTGGTGGGGAGGCTCCACAATATTGGCTTTTCCTTTTGGAATCCTTTTCGAAGAAAAAGGAATCCCGTTCCTGAACCATAACAATGTGGTGGTGGGTTTTCTGGTTTAATCGACCTTCATTATTGGGGGCGATGGTCCAACGAAAAATCGTCCATTCACCGAGTCAATGGCATTGACCGTCGTCTGGTGCTTTTCCTAAGAGAACCCAAATCCTGCAACCACCTCCAAAACTTCCGCGACTTTGCCCACCAATCACGTGACTATCACGTGGTCGCAAAAAAGTGGGTGAATTTGAACGAGACCTTTGTCCGTTATTCTTTCCCCAAACCACTTTTCAAAATCGTTGTAACCCCCTCCCAAAAACAGACATCATTCTTTCAACGATCCGCGTTTTTGCGCGGGGTGCCGATACAAGAACCCCAAAAAATTTCAACAAGTCCCACAGCAAAACAAAAAAAAGAAAGAGGTGCACCGCTTCCTGGTGCACTGTTGTTCAGAGACACCTATTCTTATTCTTTCTGCACATTATTTTTTTTGATTCTTTTTCAACCCCTCCCTCCCCTCGCTTTTTTTCTCACGTGCTGCGTCGGTGTCGGTCCACGTGGGAAATCCTCGATCGGCTTTCGACAGAGCAGCCAGTCACCGCAATGGAATCGGATTGTCGATGTGGCAGACAAGGAGATGCGCATGCCGGGCTGGCGGGACTTTTCATTCGTGAAGATGCACTTTTTGGTCCACACCTGCCACAACAGTATGGTGCGTTTTCCCCTTTTGTAACCCACCTGATTACAACGTTTTCGCTGCAAACGGTATGCCCGCAGGACTTTGGAGAAGACAAGGGGCTTCAAAGCGACGTTGTTAGTCTTTTACGGTCGATCGCAGTTTCGAGATTTCGTATCTCGTGTGTTTTGGTTTTTTTTGACCAGGTTGGTGTGGGTGGGGACGAAACGAAAAGAGGAGCGGATGCGCGGTGCCGGTTTTTTTGGTTTTTTTTTTCCCGGAACTCGAGCCTAGTTCGCTGTTTTGGTGGTTTGCGGTTTTGGTCTAGGTTTTTTTGAATAAATTATTCCGCTGGTGCTTGTCCCACTTTCCCAGTCCCACTCAGGTCACGTGACCTCCTTTTGCAGCTTTGTTTTTATTTCTGTTTGTTGCTCTAACTTGCACGCCCTTCTCCAGCAACCCGAAGGAAGAAGAAGCGTGAGTTGGGGTTTTTGTGGCTTGAGATTCGAATTTTCTTTTGCGCGAAAAACAGGTTTGTCCGGTCGAACCATGGAACCCGTCATGGTCGACGACGTTAACTCTGCTGGGCTGACGGAGCAAGCAGCCAGCGAATTAAACCGTTTGTTTTTGATGGACGGAGAACCCGCGCAACTCGAGCACCAGCGCAGCGGCAGCTGGATGCCCGCAGTCAACAACTCAGCCTCAGCGCCACACCACCTTCAGCACCAGTATAACACCAACAACAACAGCCGTGGGATGCATAACGGAGGCCACGCACGAAGCTTCAGTCAACCCCTGGGAGGTGCCCAGGAGCACGTGGGTTGGGGTGGTCAAGCGATTCCCGACAGCGGCGGCTATCGCGTGCCCTGGTTTGGCAGGAGCCGTGGCAAAGCCACCGGGAACAGGAATAAAGGCAGAGTTAGAGCTGCGGCCAATGAGCGCAAAGGCAAGCAAGGCCATGCGCGGTGGGGTAATAGAAACGAAAACGAAGGAAGCAACGGAACGGATGACGTGATGTCGGTGGAGGAGGTGACGAGTATGATCCGTAGCGTTCGCGACAATCAGGCGCTGCCCGAGAAGCTCTACCAAGCGTTGTACCACTTCGACAGCCGAACGTGTTCGGTGCTTTTGAAAGACCTCAGCAAAGTGGGGCTTGGAAAGCGGGCGGTTGAGATTTTCGATGGGTTGAGGAGGCTTGACGTCAACCACGTCCTCTACGCCCTGTGCGACGTGTACACCTACACCGCGATGATATCCATGTGCATATATCAACACAACGTCGATCGGGCCCTCGAGCTGGCGCAAGAGATGCGCGACAGAAATATCGAAAGGAACGTCCACACTTACACCGCGCTCATGAACGTGTGCATCAAGTGCGGAAAGTGTCAGCTCGCCCTGGAGACGTACAACAAGATGAGGCAGGACGGCATTGTGCCCAATGTCGTCACTTACAACACTCTGATCGATGTGTATGGGAAAATGGGTCAGTGGGAGCAGGCAGTGAAGGTTTTGGCTGTGATGAAGAGCGAGGTAGGCCCCTGGTGGTGCCTGTCAGAAAGACAAAAGAGAGAGAGAGAAACAGGGTGCAAAGTGTTGTTGATTAAAGGCAAAAATGTGCTGCTTCTGTGGTGGTTATGCTCTACCTCTGTTTTCTCTTTTCTGGGGTGAAATAGGAAAATAAAAGAGCAGAAACCCCTCTTATTTCAAAATAGTGGCTTCTCAAATTATCTGATGTTTTTTTTGTGTGTTTTTTTTTTTGCAGGGAGTGGACCCTGTTCTCAGGACTTACAACACATTGATAATTGCTTGTAACATGTGCAACCAGCCGAGGGAGGCTCTCGCTGTGTACAATCAGCTGCTCTCGGAAGGTTTTGCCCCCAATGCAACCACCTACAATGCCCTTATTTCTGCTTACGGAAAGGCAGGCCAGCTGGAAAAAGTCATGGAAGTTTTCCAAGAAATGGTGTGGAAGGGCTGTGAGAGAAGTGTGATCACTTACAGTTCGTTGATTTCTGCATGCGAAAAAGCTGGTCAGTGGGAGATTGCCTTGGAGCTTTTTAACGAAATGCATCAGGAGGGTTGTGTGCCAAACACGGTCACCTACAACTCCCTCATCACTGCTTGCGCCCAAGGTGAGCTAGCGAAAGGCAATCGTTTGATTTTTTTTGGAAGGGGGGGGGCTGGGTTTCGCTGAGAAGAACAGTTCTGCCTTGTCAAAGCTCGTCACATCTATATGTGGCATGTGGGAGCGTTTTTTTTTATATTCGGTGTGAAATTGCGTTGTAGGTGCACAATGGGAAAAGGCCGGAGAGGTTTTTGAACAGATGCAGGTCCAAGGTTGCACCCCTGATGTCGTGACTTACACTGCATTGATCAGTGCCTACGAAAGAGGCGGTCAGTGGCGAAGAGCCCTGCAAGCTTACGAACAAATGTGCCACCAGAGATGCAAGCCTGATGCCATAGTCTACAACGCCATTATCGACGCCATTTGGGAAACTGGAGTTATCTGGGCTCAAAGGAAAGCACTCCAGATTTTTATGGGTGCGTACAGACAGGGCCACTTCCGTCAGCAGCCGTTGCGTGGACGAAAGAGGGTTGAAGTCAACCTGCATGCAATGACTGCCGGTGTTGCAGTTCTCAGTCTTTACCACTGGCTTCTTGAACTCAAGTGAGTTTGCTGGCTTCATCTCTTTTTTTTTTCTTTTTTTTTTCGGGTCAAACCACCTTCTGAGAGAGAGAAAAAGAGAGAAAGGGATTATGAAAAATTACAATGATCTGCCAAAATATTTGGGGTGGCGCTTGACAGAGCATTATCTTTGATCACCTCCTGTGAGCATTGATTGCGAAAAGAAACTTGTTTTCGAAATTTCCAAGGGAAAAAAAAGTACTGTCATGTTGATGTGGGTTTCGTCACATGCAATAACTTTTCCTGCAGTGAATTTTTTTTTGTTCGAAAAGAACAACAACAATTATCATCGAAGCGTAAGAGCAGAAATCACCCTTTTGTTATCTTGGGTGGGGAGTTTTGACCGGTTCCATGTGTATTGTGCAGGAAAACTGTTGTTACGGAAGGAACTCATGCCCTGCCAGCAGAGCTGTGTATTGTGACAGACAAGGGCAGAAACAGTAAAGAGCAAGGCAACCTGGTTGTGAAAGAAGCTGTTGCAGCTATGATGAACTCCTGGGATGCCCCTTTCAGGTGGAGAACCAACTCGGAAACTGAACTCAAGTACCCATTTACTGCTACAGGAAATTAGTATACCATTATTGCACCATTTGACCAATGGAGAGCATGACATCATTGCAGTTTCGACTGACGTTCTTTTCTTGTCGTTGAAATTTTGTCCTGTATGAAGCCATCGATTTTCTACGTTTGAGTTTTTGTTTTGTTTTGGGGGAATCTATCAGGCCAGTCCAAGACACAATGTACTCCGGTGTTCTCGAGGCATCAGGAAGTGCTGTTGCCAGTTGGTTGGAAACAAACACATTCGAAGAGCATCTTTTCAGTTTTTTCCCATGCACAAGCATAATGCCTTCAATCGCAAATCAGGTATACACAAAAAAAAAGCCTTCGTATTCTTTCTGTGTGTGTTCGAACTGATGCTTAGCATGAGGAGAAACAGATGGAAAGGCCAACATTTTCTCATACATTTCTGAGGCTGATCTTGGACGATATTATGGATAATACTCTTTTGGGATCCAGTCTGACATAAAAGGGGTCGGAGAGGAAAAACTCCTCGTTTTCATAATCAAGAAGAAAATTCAAAAAAGAAAAAAAAAACTCCTCTCTATTTTCGTAATCTGCTCTGGGTTTGTACTGCAGCACCAGTTCGACGCTTCGGTGGACGACAATGTGAATTCCCCTCTCGACGACCCCGGCTTCTCAAAAGAAATTTCCGTCGAGACTCGCTGTGCAGGAGCATTTTCGGCTGTGAACAGCTTCGAAAGCTCGCATTCTCTTGCGCTGCAAGCCATGGGCCTCACCTACCTCCAGCACAGAACCCAGTTGGTGTCCCAGCTGATCCAATACGGAAAAGAGTTGGCTCTGAAGGAAGAAATCGCACACGATGCTGTCTTGCTGATGGACAGGACCATGTCGACGGCAATTCAAATCAAGGATAACTTGTTGGAGCTGTTGTCAGTGGCTTGTTTGGTGCTGGCAATGAAACAGGCTGACCCGATGGGCAACCTCCCACCTGATGAGGAGCTTGAGAGAGTCACGGGTAATGAAACTCACAAGCCACCACAGGAAGCATGTTTGTATTTCCTGAGTTTTTTCAAGCTTCGTATAGTTTTTGGTTTGATAATCAGTTTTTTCTCCACTGTGCTCCAAAATTTTTGGTTCACTTTGAAAAGGCAGTCAGTTGAGTGAAATTCTGGATGTCAAGTCACGGTTTTGAGAATTTTGGAAACATACACAAGAATACAAGAAAAGAAATTGACATATTTTGTTTTGTTTTTTTTGGCTCAGACTGCAAGGCATCAGCAGTTGCCAAAATGGAGTGGAATCTGCACCAGGTCCTGGGCAGTGACACTGCGACAATCTCAACTTTGCGTTGCTTGAAATTGTACCTCGAAAGGCTGGGCTCCAATTTCCTGGATGCCAAGTCTGCTGAGGAGGTGGCCGGACATGCATGCGCATTGATCGAGGAGTCCATGACGGATGTCACGTTTTTGAACTGCCGGCCTTCGGTCGTGGCAGCCGCTGTGCTGTATGCCGAGCGACGCTCAAGGTGAGAAACCATAGATTGAATTCCGGATTTCGTCTCTTTGTGTAATTTTGGTTGCACCTCAGTTTTTCCACCACAGCGCACGATTTTTTGTACGGAAAAATAGTCTGGGGGTGTGGCTGAGTGAATGTTACACCCTCGTTGACCAACAAGTCTCAGATTTGTTGCTAACATTCTTTTTTTTCCCTCGAAACAGGGGTATCATTCCATTCTGGCCATCGATGCTTGCCAAACTGACAGGCTATCAGGATATGAGCTCTCCCGAGTTGACGGTCGCAATTCGCGGAGCCCAGAAACTCTGCCAGAGACTGTCCACCAAGATCAACAAGCCTATCGGAACTCCACAGTTCAACAACTCTTACAAGCCTCCACAGTCGATGTCTGTAGTGGTTTCTTCGCCACCCTCTTCGTTGAGCTTGCCTGCCATGGCAGCAGCTGCTGCAGCGGCTGCGGGAGTGAACTTTAATGAGGATCTGCAGGTTCAGGTAGGATTTCTAATTCAGAAACCTCTGTTACTCTATTTATTCAAAGTGATGCAGTGTCGTCTGGGCCTCCCATTCGTTCCCATGAGAATTTTTCACAATGGTGACGAAATTACCCTTGGTGTTCTTGGAATTCTAACATTGCAGCATAGCAGAAGCTGACTCAAGCTGACTGTTGGTTGACTAGATGGCAAGGGCTGCACAAGCGATGGGACTCACCAGCCTTGGAAGTGCGGGACTGACCTCCCAGAATTCCCTTGCCAGCTTGGCATCGCTCCAGTCTTTGCAGAATATGCAGGCTTTGGTTTCGATGCCCAGTGGCACAGAACCTGGACAGCTCCCAATACCATCGTCCAGCCCTGAAGAGTTGGTGACTGCGGGTCACATCGAAGCGGTGTCTGTGGCTCAAGGGTTGCCTCAGGGCGTGGTTCAGGGATTGGCTCATGTGGTAACTCAGGGTGTTCCCCAGCAAGTTGCTCAAGGTATGGCTCGGCAGCCAATTGCAGCACAAGCGCCGACAGCAGGGATCCAGTCCCCTGTATTCCAACAGGTAAAAAGCTTTTGATCAGAAGAAACACGAGGTTGAAATAGGTTGGAGAGCTTGGTCTCTTTGGGAAAATTTGAAATGGGTGTGAGATATTTGTTTCGGCTTCGTTTGTTCAGATGAATGGGGGCGGCTCGGCGTTGAGCATCCAATCCAATCTGCAGTGATGGGCAAGGTGAGTGAAAGGCAGGGGGAGGTTGGAGGAGTTTGGTGTCTCTATTTGACCTATAGAGCAAGCCTCCCTGCACTTTTCGGTGCCTCGTCTTGTTGATATCTTCGCTGCAGGATTTGGAGCTGGTGATGGACCAATTTTTTTGGTGCGATGTGTGCGCATATGTTTGTTTTGAGAAATTTGGGGGAAGAAAGGAAAAAAAAATGTGGATTGAGAAGATGAGTTTGTGTGTGTGGTGTTTTTTTCCGTGTGCAAAAGGAAAAAGAAAGATTTGGGAGTATCTATAAAAAAAAAAGACCCAAGGGGAAATTGCTTTGTATTACTGCCTGTACTTTACGCCGAGGGAAACAAACATCCCCTCCAAAGAAAACATACAACGAATTGAAAAACAAAAACGGTGTTTAGCATTAGCACACTATGGGGGTTGATGATGCAATGGCAGGGTGGCAAAAAAAAAGAAAAGAAACAAAAACAGCAGGGGCGAGGTCGGAAATGTGGTTTGGATTTCTATAGGCGGGATTTTTTTTTTGCTGAAGAATGTTTATGACTCACACAACGGTATGTAATCCTCCGCACAAGTCCCTGGAGATTTTTGTCGAAAAACAGGAAAGGATCAAAAGAGTGAAAAGGGTTGAAAGGGGGAAAAAGGAAAAAAAAAAAGAGAAACAAAGAAAAGCAATTTGAGCTTTGTTTTTTATGTTCGAGAAAGTCGGAAAGAGAGAAGACAGGTGGGTCGTCTCTCTGATTTGGGGGGGGCTGTGCTCTTTTTTTGCCCTGCCATCGTCACTCTCTCGCGTTTTTTTTTTCTTTTCCCATGTGTTATGGAGGGGAGTATGTTTGCAACTTCGTGGGAGTGTGTTGGCATTTGACATTTGAATTTTGGAATTCTCTGTTATTTTTAAAGGGTTGGTGCGGTTGGTATGACCGGAAGGTTGCATTTTGATTCGTTGATGCCCCCCACACATATGTGATTTCCAACCATTATTTTTTTTGTTGTCGGTTGTTTTTTTTTGGGGTGAAAAGAACAACTTCCAGCATGGAAAAGGATTTTCGAGGGAAAAAAAACAAAGGGAGGGTGGAAATGAGGGAAAGAAGAAGAAGAAGAAAAAAATGTACTGGAGCAAATGGAAGGAAAAGGAAAAAGAAACATTGTGTGGGGGTTTGCCACCCGGGGGGGTTCGTTTCAAGGGCAAAAAAGAAAGAGTTGAATGTTGGTTAGGTTGAAAAGGAGAGGAGCTGGATGGAGCGGATAAAAATTTTTAAAAACCTGACAAGTTTTTTTTTCTTTTTTTTGAAAAGGCGTGAAACCATGATCGTCTTGTATGTAGAAAGGTTTGATTTTTATCGCTCTGTCGTTTGGCTGGGCTATAGATTGTTGTGATGGTGTTGTATGGTTTTGACCGCTCCTGTTTTTCCGACAGGGCAATAGCTTAATGAACCAACGCTTCGAAAAACGGCAAAAGAAAACAATGATTTTGAAGTCGAAGTTGAGGATTTGGGGGGAAGGGGACGCAAAAAGAAAAGGGACGAAAAGATTAAAAAGAAAAATCAAGAAAGGGGAAAAGATAAAACAGAAAAAAAAAATAGTGAAAGGGGGAAGGGGGAAGAAAAAATAGAAAGAAGAGAAGGATAAAAGAAAGAGAGAGAAATGACAGGTCCATGGATTACATTCACCTTTGTTAAGAGAAAATGATTTTTTTTTCGGGAAAGGGGGGCGGGGAGGTTAAAAATTGACGGTAGCTGGGAGAAGAAAACAATCAAAAAAAGAAAAGAAAGAATTGCACCACAACTGGTGAACAATCGATATGAAACAGAGCCCTCGTCGAAACAATCGATGGAGATGAGCTGGCTCAGCAGTATATGAGAAAAAAGGGTGAAAAAGGGGTAAGGAAAGAAAGGAGTGGAGGGGCGGGGCAATGATTATAGCCTTTTATTGGGCTTTAATTTTGAGAAGTACAAAAAAAATACAACAAAAGTGCACCAATGAACCGTTTTTTTTGGTAGAAATTGTGATCTCGTTCATTGTTTGTCTTAACATTTGGACCTTTATGTTTTTCTCTCGATTAGATTTTCCTGCCTTTCCCCACATGCACACCCCTTCCCCCAAACACCAAAAAAAAAAAGAGACTGATTCTTTACACCGAGGTGGTTGGTTTTTTTTAGAGGGAGAGGGGGAGGGAGAAGAGAATGAGACTGGTTTGGTAACTTGTGGATATGATTTGCTGTACAAGATGGATTATTGACAATCAGTAAGACGAATTGCAGTTGGAAGAATGAAAAAAAAGAAAAGGAAGATTTCCGATCAGGGAGGAAAAAGATAGAATCACCAAAGAAGGAAAACGCTTGGATTCGTTTTGTAGTCAAAATGGTACAGATTTAAAAACAGGAGAGAGAAAGGGGGGGGGAAGAGAAGGGAAAAAAAAAGTGTGAATATGGCTCTTTAAGACTTACGGTGGAGCAAGGGAGCGATAAAAGAAAAAAAACATGATTGAATGTGCAGTTAACAAACTGTTTTCATTTTCTTTTTTTTTTTCGTTGTTTTTTTTTTTTTTTTTTGGGGGGGGGGGGGCGAGGGTGTCGGCGTCTCTCTTTCTCTCTCTTATCTCTCTCTTCACCTCTATGTGCATTTTTTTTTTCTCTTTCTTTGGTTTTATATTTTTTCGTCTCTTTGTTTTTGGATTTTTTCTCTGGTTTCGGTTTTTTTTTTTTACTATATATGTTTTTTTTGGTTCTTTGTTTTCACCGACGGGGCCTGCAGATTCGGATTTGCCAACGAACGAGGCGGGAAGTTTACAAAAAAAGAAAAAGTAAAAAAAAGGGGATAAAAAAAAGAGAAAAAGGGGTTATACCAAGATTATCCGCATAGCGGTGGACTTATATAACGCAGGGCAATATTCGGAGGCATCTGGCTGGCGACGTCGGGAAATTGATTCTTCGGGCTGGGTTAAAAAGAAACAGAAAAAAAAAAAAAATATACAAAAGAAAAGAAAAACAAAAAGATATATCTTTTTATCATCATCTGTTCCAGGGAGCTCACTTCCCTTTCACGAAGCAAAGCGTTTTTTTTTGGGGGGGGGAAGGGGGGTTTTTTGGTTTCCCCCCCCATTGTTAAGAAACTCTTTTATCAAGTATACAGGAGAGGAAAAAGTTTTGATTGGTGTATTCACCACAGGAGGGTGCTGGGGGGGGGTGCTGGAAGAAAAACAGCGAAAGGCGAACAAAAGTTTTGTCCGTGATAGTAAAAAAAACATTTTACATCGTTAAATGCGTTACGGAGGTAATTTTTTGGTGATGTTTCGTTTTTTTTTCCCATCTTTTTTATATTTCTCCTCCCCCTTTCCAGGTGGCGATTTGGAATTTGAAGAAGAAAAAAAACAAAAAGCCTCCTTGAGAAATATCGTAGGAAACACGAGGGGCGATGGCAACAAGAAAAAAAAGGAAGTTGCTTGTGTGAGAGTGGATCATGGGTTTTCCCTTTTTTTTTGGTAATGGAATGAAATACCTTTTGATGGCGGTGGATGACGGCTCGGTGCATTATTTCTTGATTTTTCCTGCCGGATGCTTTCGTGAGCTACTAGAAAAAAAAAAAGAAAGAAAAGAAAGAAAAAATGAGAGAGAGAGGACCCTACCAGAACGAACACCGTCTTTGGAGGGTTAACTTTTTTTTTTCTAAGAAAAAAAAGCTCAGAGGTGATGCATGGCAGTCTCAAATTTGTTCCAACACGAGACATAGATTGTGTGGGTTTGAAAAGAAAGAACTGGATTTGTTAAAGGATATGAGAAGGGCCGTTTTTTCCTGTGTGTGTGAGAGAATTCTATGGGTTTTCTATGAGGGTGGTGAACAGAGAGTGGGAATGCCGAAAAGTTGAGGTAAAACTAAAAAAAAAAAAGGGGGGGGGGGGGGGGGTTCCAGTGCTGATGGAACCTTTTTCAGTGGGGATAAGAAAAAAAGATAAGACTTCGTTCCATTTTTTTTTCCCACGTCCCTTGCGCCTTTATTCTCTTCTGCTCTGAAATAGAAATTTCAACCACCACATGCAAGGAAAACCCCTCTGTATCCACATTTGTTTGCTTCTTTTGTTTTATGTTTTTTTTGGAAAAGCTGCTACGTAGACTTCGAAACGAAACACAGTGATGAGAGTAAAGACGGTTTCCCTTACAGAAAATGTTTTTTTGGGAGATATGTCTTTCGGTTTTTTGGGGGTGAGTGTAAAGATCGAGTAGAGAAGGATGGGAAAAAGCGGTGGTATGCGACTGTGTTTTTTCGGTGGTTTGGGGGTGAGAGGGATTTTTGTACAGTGTGAGTTTTGCCTCCATGTGGAATATCATTTTGGGGGTTTTTTAGGGAATCAAAGGGGAAAAGGGGGGAAGGGCAAAGGAAGGAGAGAGAGAATGTCTGCGGCTTTTCGATATGTACATTTTAATATAAAAATGCTGTTTGCTTCAAGTATGTGGTTTCCATTCGGTCATTCAATCTGAGCATTGGGAGGGTTGGAAAAAAAAAGAGGCAAAGAGGAACGTTGCATTTGTGTTTCAATGTGTGTATGGTATAGTTCTATTTTACTCTCCCCTCCTTCCCCCTAATCCAGCTTTTCCCCAACCACATGTGTGTGTGTTTTTCAATTTCGAAACTCGATTGGTTTATGCTTCCCACTCTCTTCGCTATGTTTGTTGTACTTATGTTGTTTTTGAACGTCCCCCTCATTTTTATTTTTTTTTTTGGGGGGGGGAAGGTGGTGAGGAAGTGTGGAAAAAAAGAAAAAAAAAAACAATTTTTTTCTTGAGGTGGGGGAAAAAAAAGACAAGAAAAACTGAAGTGTGAAAGTAGTCAGTGGCTCTGGTGGTGATGGATAAGGGTTCAAATTCAAAGAAAAGAAAAGCAAAAACAAAAACAAATCCATGTGGGACAGGTGCTGGTGCTATCGTGTTGTTATTCTTAGAATCGATTTTTAGATGGTTGTGTTTTTTTTTTCTTTTTCTGTGTGTTGTTCTGAGCAATCATTTCTACACTTTGTTTTTTTTTTGTTTTGGTTTTTTTTTTATAAAGTAATCGACCTTGAACAGAACAAGGTCGTGAGGGAGAAAAAGAAAGGAGAAAAAAAGAAAAAAAGAGAGAATTTTGATGTGGTTTTAGGTGCATAATATTGGATTAATAAAAAACAAAAGAAATGTGAGTGTTCATGTTTGTGTTCTGGGTTTTTTTGTGTTTTTTCGTGGGCATTTTTTTTTCTTTCGGGGGAGCTTTGAACACTGAAAAGTTGTGAAGGGAAAAAGGAGGGGAAAAAAATTGAAAAATGTTTGAATTTTGGATTTTTTTGTTTCGGGTGAGGGGGCAGGGAGAGTGCTCTGCGTATGGAGAGTAGAGGTTTTTTGGATATTTGTTTTCAGAGGGGGAGGGGTTGTATAGATGCAGAAAGAAACACATCTGTGTTTTGGGTGAAAAAAAGCTAAAAAAAAATCAGCGGAAGGAAGAAAATGAAAAAACAATCAGGGGATTTGTCCAAACAAATGTTGTAGTAACAGTAAGAGAGAGAGATGAAGTGTGGGGAAAAAGATGAGACACCCAATCTTCAGAACAGAAAAGAGGAGGATCGTGGAAAAAGAAAAAGTGTGAGAGAACACGTAAAAATGTGTAGAATGAGGTCAAAACCTTATGGATCGTAGTCGACCTCCTTGTGGTTATAGTGTAAGAATGGTGTTTTTTACGATTTGGGTTTAAAAAAGGAGAGGGAGGTTGGGTCAACAACTGCACAGAAGAGAAAAAAGAAACAAGAAGAAAAACACAGAGGGAAGAAAGGGGGCAAGGGGAATCAGATTTTTTTGTTTGTGTTTTTTTTTTGTCTTTGGGGGGGAGGTTCCCCCTTTGTTTTAGAGTATCTCGAACGTTTGTTTGTGTTCCAAATTATTTTTTTTCGTGGATGCATGTTTGATTTGTTGTTGTTTTTTTTAATAATTTCAGTCTGATAGCTTTGATCCACTTATATATATATATATATATGGTTTTTTATGATTTGGACAGTTTTTGTCAGGGCAGTTTCTGGGGATGATTTTTTTTTGTTCAAAAGAGAGACGGAAAAGAGAAAGGATATAAAGATGAAAATGAGAGATACGTATTACGAGTGCAAAAACAGGGTGTTGCTATTTGAAGCATTTCTTTGTTGGGCCGGGAAGTGATGACTCCATTATTTCCTGACCAATTTGTCCTATTTGTTTTTTTGAATATATATTTTTTACCCAAAAAAAAGGAAAAACTGTTTGTTTTTTTTTTAAGGGAGAGAATTATCTGCAGATTTCAATGATTGTTTTTGGGTAAGGGGAAGGCGAGGAATCCTGGGATTCGAAAAAAAGAAAAAGAGAGAAAAACAGAAAAGACGAACATAATTTTGTGAGTGTGTGTTTGGTATATATGTGGGAGGGGTGGGGATTCGATTCAAAAAGAATTGGGGGGCAGGCATATCTCTTTTTCGGGTTTTTTTTTTCTTGCAAGAAAAGGTTGTTTTTTTTAAGAATATTTTTGGGGAAAGGGGAATGAAAAAACGACCATGGAACACCTGTTTTTATAAAAAGGGGTGCCTTCAACTTTGGATCGAATGGGTTTTTTTTTTCTCTATTGCGTTTTTTTTTTGGTTGGCTTCTGGGATGGTGTGTGGAGGAAAGTATGTATAAAGGAGACAGGTTACAGAGAGGGGGTCGGGTATTTTTCGCCAACCTTGATTGTGTTTATACGATTTTTGATTCAAATAGCAACATTTTAGGGATTTGAAAAAAGGCATTTGGGACACAGCAATTTTTGTTTGAGGGTTGGAAAAGTTTATGTTTTTTTCACACATGGGAGATGCCTGCATTGGCTGATCGATTCTATTGATTCTTGTAGGGTGGGATTGTTCATGTGAGGTTCAAAAAAAAAAGGGTGAGAAGAGAGGGGTTCAATATTGGGGTTGGCTCCCCTAAAAAGGAGTTCAGATATGTGAATGGGTTTTTCGCTTTGACTATGTATATATGGAGAGAAGGCAGTTTTTGTATGTGGGAGGGCCCTCGATGTGATGATTGTTTTTGCATTTGTTCCGTGTGTTCTGATGGTGCTGTCAAGTTTGACTGTCCCAGCTAAATAATAATATTTTTTCTGTCGTTTTGATAATATCAATCAGGATCGATTCTGTTATGGTGAAACCAGTGGTTCCCTCCCAATGTCTCCACACTAAGCCGAATAAAAAAACTATTGTTGGTTCTTACATGTAACAAGTACCCCTGTTCCTACCAAAGTCCCTTTGAGTACCACAACTAGAAATTCTAACTGTACGAACTGCATGACAACCACCCAACTGAATTATTTTCACAGCTAGTCACCTCCTCATCAACGGCATACCCTCCAAATGTGCAGAGGATGAGGATTGAACTTTTCTTTGAAAATATCAAAGGGGGAGAGGTGGTGTCAGTGTGAATTTGGGTGGATGTACAGAAATGGGTAAGATCGGCCTTTTATTATGAGTGAGTCTTATGAACGAGGTTATGGGGCCCTCAGCATAATTTTTTGTGGCCCATTTTGGCCCCCAAAAAAATCAGAATGGCAAATTTTGGGGCCACAAAAGGGCCACATTCACCCGAAGTTTGTAAGGCTTGGGCCACATCCAAGAAATCAATCGAGTTTCCACAAAAATCAAAACCAACAACATTAAGTAAATGCTATATAAACACCAAGCCTTGTAATTTCTGTTTTTTGAAGTTGGGGCCACATTCTTTTTTTTTTCGGACAAATTAGGGCCACAAAAGGGCCACAACTGGATGAAACGGCCAAAGTTAGGGCCACTTTGGGGCCAGTAAAATTGAAAAAAAATACACTGGTGAAGGGTCGCTTTGTGATTAACATAAGTCGTGATAGGTTGCTGGACGCTGGGACAGATTCTGACTTAGTTAAAAGCTCGAATTAGTAATAGGTGGAAAGGGTGGAGACTTTGAACGACGTTTTAGTAGAACGATGGGAGTGGATATTTATGGGACTAGTTCGTTCGAATAGTTAGGCGTTGTAAACAACTTCAGACCCTCCCTGAGTTCGCTAAAATGATCGAGAAGACTTCGTATGTCTCGCAACAGTGTGCAGTTGTCCTCCAAATGTCTAACACAGTCACTCGATAAACAACTGAGATGTTTGACGTTGTGTGCTTCCCAAGAAACACAGTTTTGTCTATTTTCATTTTTTTTTTGTAATTCAACACTCAATACGAAGCGACACTCAAAACTAAACAAAAAGATAAAGGAAAAAAGAAAAAAAAAGGCACATGGTTTCCCAGCCAACGAATGTGCAAATTTTTGATAGGACACTTTGCAATTGTTACGAAATCTATAAAAAAAACGGAGCCCCCTGCAATGCTGCCCATAATTTCAGAATTTGATTCCCATCAGGATAACACATTGGTCCACCACTCGATGTGTTTTTGTTTTTTTTTGAGAGAAAGAAGAAAAGAACATCTGTATCAGTTGGTCATCTGTACTCAACCCACAGGGGAAGTCAAAATGATCAAGAAACATATACTTTGAGATTTATTGACATGAAGAAAACAAATCCTCAATTATAAGAAAATGGACAGAAAAAATCCACCCACAGGAAATGGATATAAAGAAACACCCGTGTACACTCTCCGACTGCAACATGGATGGGCAGTTAGATCTAGTGGAGAGCATGTTGTATTGGTGGTGAGATGACAAGCAGTTGGTACAATGTTGTGAGGTCGCCAAGGGAAAGAGGTTAGGAAGTTATGTGGGAAGGTAATGGCCATTAACAGTTAGGCCATGAGTTGAATAAAATGGAGCCCAAACAGTAAACGATCCTTCTTTCTCTGTAATCAGTCTTCCATCAAGTCTTTGTTGTGACGAGCTGTCTACGAGTCCAATACCCACAAAACATTGATCTCTCGAGATTTCGTTTCCTGTCTTTTCTTCTTCCCTATTGGCCACCATGTATTTTTTTCGTCAGATGAGCAATCCCTCATCTTAGTTTCTTCCCCCCACCGATACAACGCTGACACACAAACAGCGTTTTTTCCTTTTTTGATTGTTTTCTGCCCACAACCATCTAGGTCAAAAGCCTTGTCCAGGTTGGGTTGAAATGCTGTCTTTCCGAGAACGAACTTTTCTCGTTCACAAAAAAAGCATTGTTTTTGCTCTTGACGAAGGACCTTTCGGATCTGTGCAGGTGCAGCATGGTCGGCCTTCATCGTTCTCGGTGAATCTTTTTCAGGAGATGTAGATGGGCTGTTCGTCGACGGGGGCACTCACTTTTGGGTGTTTTTTGTTCTCTACTTCTAGGCAAGATTTCAACTTTGATCAATTTTGTGCCCCGTTTTTGATTTGAGCGGTGCTGCTCGACTGGTTCTATAGTACAATGAATTACAAAAATATATATGTATTTGTGTTGATTAAAACAGTCTTTTAAATGAAAATTCGCCTTGAGCCGACTGGGCACAGAGAGAAATGGACTCTTGTACTGCTGGTCTCTGTGGGCGATCCAGAGATTTCTGTGTGTTTCGAATTGAAAGAGGAAATCTCTGAAAATCTCTGACACGGTTGCCCTGACCCTGCGCAACATCCTCACTTTCTTTCACCAAGGTCCCTCAACGAAATTATTCTTCTTCAGGTTCATTTTTGAAATTGGGGTTGGGGTGTCTTAGATACAGCTTCTGAGTAGGGAGGCAGTATTCTATCCTCAGAACTGGAGGAGGTAATCCAGGATTCGGGGGTGAAGTGAAGGCAGAGCAATGTTCAAAGCATCACGCTGTTTTTGTGAGCGTGCCAACCCCAGAAACCAGATCGATTTCCAGAAAAATAATCGGACATACTGGAGTCAGGATGTGCAAAAAATGGAATTCCCAAAAAAACGAAAAAGGAAAACAAAAGCAAAAATTGGAAAAAAAATAGTAAGAAGAAAAACAAAAGCAAAAAGTATAAAAGTATATATATAAAATCAAGAGACAATGGTTTTTTTAAGAAAAAAGTGTAAAAAGGAAAAAAAAAACTGGAAAACAAAAAACAAAAAAGGAAAGATGCCAGTTTTTAGAAGAAAAAACACAGTCAACAATAATCCTGCACAAAGATAAATATGTATACAAAACGAAAGGAAATCAGAGGTTCTCTTTTTTTGGGGGTTGAAAGAAAGAAAGAAAAAACAGCCATCCTAGCTATTAGGTCTTGCATATTTGATCCTGCTCCTTTCGATCTTTTTTTTTTCTTTTCAAAACCCATCTGTCTATCAGTTAACCTTACACAGCTCACTCAACTAACTATCTCTGTCTTCTTCTTCGTTACCCGTGAATTTTTTTTTTCGGTTTATGTGTGCACTCTAATTAACCAATTTTTTTGTCTCACCGTGTCACAATTCTTATCCACCCACAGATCAAAAGAAAAACAAAAACAATGGAGGTTTCTTTTTACTACAGTTGTTTGTATTGATGTTTTTAAGAGGCAAGTGTGTCACAATGTGTGGATGCAATCCATATATTCACAGAACATCATCACAGCAAACATACAAAAAACAAGGAAGCTAACGAAAATATTTGTTTCATGCCCAGCTGCAAAATTCAACTTTTTTTTAATTTTTTTTTTAGTTTTAAGGGAAGATTATTTTTAGAATCCCTCTCAGAACCTATAATTATTCGAGAAAAAAATCATAATTACTTTGTTTCTTTCCTGATTTTAGTGCAGTTTCTCAAATAAAAATGAAGCACCCCCTCCCAAATAAAAAAAATCAACAATAAACACTCGGAATTCTAACATTCAAAAATAAAAGAGTTTTTTTTTCCACAAAGAAAATTTATTTTTCCCCCCTTTGGCAAAAAAGCTAGATGCTTTCCCTCCCTCTTTCCAAAATTCTCACCTGGTGCATCGGCAATACAAGAAACACATCCAATACGTCATCAACTGGATTCCATCCGATCCAAAGCCATTTTCATCCACCAGCACCCTGTAGTGCGCAGGTTTGTTGGTCCCTTGAATTCCAGCTTGGCTGTTCAAAAAGAACTCAAAGTCTTTCGGACCCACGATGCCAGAATCCACAATGGTTCCGGGGACGACGTTTCCGTTGCGGTCCCCCTCTCGGGAGTTTTGAGGGAAAAGACGAGTGGTGCCTTTTTTGAACCACGATGAAAGATATTGGGGGTCTGTAGTTTTCTTCCAGCTCCTGGCATGCCTGTCGATCAATGCATAATAATAATGGCATCAGGAAAACCCCCTCCAGAAATCGTTTCCTCTCTGGAAATCGTTTCATGATGCATCTGTTTCGTTTCTTCTGTTCCATCATCCCCCCCCTCAAACTGTTGAGATGAATTGGATCGGATTTTTTTTCCACTTTTTTTCCCCTCAGCTGTTGCCAAATTTAGAAATCGATGACCATGGTGATGCAAAAAAATAGAAATCGATGACCATGGTGATGCAAAAAAATATCGTCCAAAGGGGAAAGGAATTTGATTTGTAGCTTGTCATCAAATTTAGAAATCGAGGACCATGATGATATATTTTAAAAAAGAATCACCACAAAAGATAAAGTGAATTCAATTTGTTATATACCTGTCGAATTTGGCTGTATTCATGGTGCAGGCACTGTTGGAATTGACCTTCAGAGACGCCATCTCTGTAGAATACGATTCGTTCCGGTTTCAACCCACATCTCTGGTAAAAGCACTTCAGGAGGTCTTTCACAGGCTCCTTCATATCGATCAATTCTTGGCGATGCCCTTGCACAATGATTCTTGTGGCATACTGTCCGATAGCCAAAAAAAGGTGACAAAGCAGGCAAAAACGACTAGGACTAGCAAGAAGGGGGGTGGGGTCGCAGGAAGTAGACAAAACTCAGCTATAAAACCACTTTGATATATGCTTTTTTGCTTTTCAAAGTCATCGTTCGTTTGAAGCACCTGGGGATTTCCCTAGTTTTTTAACAGAAAAATGATCCAATTTTCAGAAAATTGAATTGTTTTTTCCCAAGGGTTGTGTAAGAACGGACACTTACGGATCCATCGATGCAACCAAAGCAACCACGGAGGGCTCTCTTTCATCAAACCCGGTCGGATGAGTCACATCTGCTCCAAACACGATGAAAGGCTGATTGCCCACGACGGGGAAAACATCTTGCACCTTTCCAGCCAGTTGCGTGTTGACTCCACCGACCTTGTGGTTGATTTTCATCCCAAATTGGCAAGATATTGCAATCGACCTCTGGGTTGACATCCGATGCCAGCTTTGCTTGCGACGAAACACTGGGTGGGGATTCCCAAAGTGGAATTTCCAGCATGCTTGACAGCCCGGTAGAATCCTGAATCTGTTGTTTCATTTAAAAAAAAAAAATAAGAATAAATTATAATTTAAAAAAATGATCAATGATCAATTGTCAAGAAGTCGTTTTTACTCGATTTAACCCTTTGATTTGGAAGCCGAATAGCTGGGAATTTGATCATTCTGAGCGTGAATATACCTTCACTTCCAGCCACCGGTGGCTGGTACTTTAGAAGTGCTAGCCCCTCGCCTGTGGGAAGGAGTGGTGGTAGTGGTTTTCTGGAGGGACCTGGGGAAGGATGAGGTGTAGCGTAGGCGGGAGCTCGCGCGACCTTGAAACACCGCCACTCTCGACATTGTTTCGCTCACTTCGTCGATTCCTTTTTTCCTTTCCTTTTGAACAAAATAGACAACAAAAAATAGACAAGCAGAACCTTTTTTTTTCTCTAGAACTTTTTTTTATTATTTTAAAGAACTGTTTCTTTTTTTTTATGCACTCGAAAACCTCAAAAACCAAAAGCACGCGCCATTCGCATACGTGGCCAAGGCAGACACAGAATCATTACGTGATTGCGATTATCAACCGGGGTTGACCGTTTCTGGCATTGCCTTGGATTTTTTCTCCAAGAGCCCCTCTTCTCTTTTCTTCCTGTGGTTGATTTTAGTGTCCGTTCTGATTGTGTTTATTCGTTTACATCCTGTCAAAGTCCTGTTCTGCGAGTGATGTGTGGATCTGATGGTTGGCTGGATGGGGGTATGAACACTGGGGGAACAGCTCCGATGCAACTTTTAAGTTTCCCCCCATCACCAGGCCACCTTCACAACAGGAAACGCTATCCTGGTGAACCAAGAACCCAACCAGGCAAGCCAAACACCAGACATGGGCCCATCATCCAAACATGAATCATAGGAAAAATTTCCTATGTTATCCGAGTATGAAAATGGCACAAATAACAACACAACAAATACACTCCCCCTATAATCTGTCAATTGATATGTTTTGGGAGCCCACCAACTCCGAAATTTCTTCCAATCCTGCAAAAAAACAGAGGATCCCTCCTCCCTCCATCAATTTTTTTTTTTGGTTCTTTCCCCCCCAATATATCTTCTCAAATGAAACCACAAATGCAAAAGTCAAATCCCCAAAAAATCCATCATACCCCATTCTTTTTTTTCTTTTCGAGGGTTCCCCCCAAACCTCATTTTCTCAATTTCTTTTTTTTCAACAACCCTTCCAGTCTAATAAAACACCAAGTCAAAATATTCCCTCAACAAAAACAAATTCATACAATCCAACAGAAAACACAACATGAAACCCTGTTGGTTGGCCGAGCGGGTTGACAATGCACCCAATCCCCCTACATAACCCCTGCCCTTTTCCAAAAAAATTTCACCAGCACCACCAATCAGGAAAAAAAAAAGAACAGTCACCTTTTCTTCCCAAACCGTTTCAACCCAGCATATTCCCCTCCAAAATTTCCAAAAATGAACATAGTACCACTCTCGGGAAAACCCCACAGTAATTTTCACCCGAACAGGTGATTTTTTCTTCGAAAAAGAAGAAAAACCAACTGCACTGTTATTGTAAGAATCACAGAGAAATCGCCCCTCCCAAAACCAATCCAACGGTCTCTTTGCCAGCAACTCCATTGCTGCAACACATGTTCACCCTGGCTCGCAGGTTTCTGTCGATTCTCGCTTGGAAAGCACAACGCCCAGTGGTAAATGGTCCGAAGGGAATTCTTTGTTCGGCAGCAAGGTTCGGTCTATCAAACCGATTTGCCGTGAATTCGCTGGTCTCATCAAGGCCTCCACTTTAAAATGACGGCTGCACCATATGAAATCAACCTCCGATCGCCGCCTTGGTGCCTGCATTATCGAAAGTAAAATCTCACTCAAAAAAATCGTTAAAAAACAAAGACAATAAATGCTGTGTGTGAAGAAAAGGTGTATTGGTGGTCTGTTCGCCCGCCAAATCATTGTCTTGAAATTCATTAATGAGGGAAAAAATTGCAAAACAATTTGCCGAGAGGGGCTCGATATCGACATACAATAAAAACCAATTACCAAAAAGACCCAACTGAAGAGTGTCAAAATTTATACCTACACATATTTCTTTATTCTTTATTTTTTTCAGGTGGTGGGGGGGAAGGGGCTGGAGAAATCCATCAGAACTCATGCATTAAAATGAATTATTGTTACCCTCGTTGTGAATTCTGGAATCCATCTTCCCGCCATGTACACATCTTGAAGGGCATACGGATGAGCCACGGTTTTCGACGTCACAGGTATGTGGGGCAAATATGCTTCAGTGTAGCCCCCCTCCAATCTCCCTCTGAACAAGAATTGCCAAGGGGCATTCCATCGAGTCGCATTGAAATCCCCAGCAATCACCACATCGCAATTTTCCGCAGTCTTGCCCTGGATAGAGGGTAAAACAGCATACTTTCGGAAACTCGTTCGATCAGCTGAATACCAAAAAAAACACCATCAAAGGAAAACCATCCCCCCCAAAAAATCACATCAGAAATAAACAGGAAAAAAAAGCCAACCCATAAGGCCAATTGATTATTTAAGTTGTTCTTTCGTAGAAAAAGTTTCACCAAGTTATGACTCACTTGCTTTGCTGCCATGCGCTGCAGTATGCTGTTCATTTGGGATATTCGATCATTTGCTTTCCGAGGGTCGCCCTCCAGATGCCAATTCACGACGTACAGCACCTGACAGCCATCCACATTTCATCCTCCCACTCACAAATCCCTTTTCTTATTCTCTCTCTTTTTCCAACAATTCGAAGTTAAAATTACGTTTTCTTGCTGCAAACGGATTCTTTTCGAATCACTGCTACCCTTCTCTCTTTCAAAACACTTTTTTCCCATTCACTGCATCTGTGCTTCTACACCGAGACATACCACAGAATCCAAACAGTGCTTTCCCCAGTGGCAGATCGGATCGAAAGAAAAATTTCAAGACTCATTCCCAATGGTGTGCTGCAGCAGGATGCTGCAGTCTGCAATATAACTCAATTCATTTTTTTTTCCCAACTCAATTCAATAATTTCGTGCACCCACCTGGTTCTGCCCGTTGCTGTCAGTGTAGTTTAACCCCACTCCCAGAGCCCGGCTTCGATGCTCCTCCCAAACCGCCTTGAACCTGCTGCTCTTGTAGAATATTGCCGTTGAAATCGTCATGTGCGTCTTTTTCGGAGATTGCATTATGCCTGAGTAGCCCAATCCTCTCATGACAAACACAAACTCAGGCCACCTAGGCGAAAATCAAAGAAGACCTTAGTCAGTCATCCACTCATCCACAAGAGCAAAAACTCAGCAGCAAATCCCATTAATGAATTCTTCTGTGTTGCTCAGAGGAAAAAACTCAAAGTACTGCAAGATTCTGATTGCTAAACCCCTGGACCCCCCCCCAAAGAAAAGAGAAAACAACGAAAGTCAGACGCAAAACCAGTTTCGAAGTCTGTCTTCTGATGTTTGCGTGAAAGCGTCAAAGCTGCGTTATCCATTCTTTTCGTTTCGAAGTGACTCCTCTGTCTGCCTTCCCTCTGTGCACCTTTCTTTCTCGACCTCTTGCAGGCAAATTATGTCGCTTCCAAACGACGCGAACTCCTCTTGCAACATGCACCACCTGTACTCCCACGACATATAAACAGGGTTCCCATACAGGTACGCATGCTCGTTTCCCGTCACCAAATTGTCAGCCAAAACGTTATAACAGACCACGCTGATCTCGTCAGGGACGTCCACAGATAACTTCTGGCCTCTCGAAAGTAGCTTCGCCCGCGGGGGGCGTTTGGCCAGTCTGTGGAGCGTCCAGTAAGTGAAGCCCAGGACACTCAGCCCCAGAGAGACATAGCCCACCATCGGTAGAAAAACGCCTTCGACCTGCCAAGGCAAAGAAGTTTGCCTTTCAGAGGGGCCACTCCATGCATGCAAACAGACCAGCGGTGGTTGACGCGTGCTTGCGCAAGACGCAGAACCAAACGAACATCCACGCTCTGAAAGCGAAGATCTGCTGCCCCGTCTGCCATGCGAGAAGATACGAGAAAATTACGAACCAGGACAGAATCAAGGACACAACCTTCATCCAGATTCATCAACGAGTACAACACCCAACTCACTCAGGAAACAGCCAAACTGTCTGCGATACATGAACAAGCAAAGTGCGGGCTGCATCAATCATCCATAACCCTGTCCCTGCCTGATTTTGGCACGAAATGTGAGAGGTGCTGGCCGTATCCGCGAGCATCGCAACTAGTAAGAGCGAGTGTAAAATTCCTCGAAAAGGAACAGTTGCCCCGATTGCTGCCGCACGCGAATCTAACACAGGATTGCGTTTCAACACGGCGCACTTCTCCAACTGAAGCAGTTATTCCCAAAGGCAAATTCCCCGTGGTGTTAGGCCAGCTGCAGAGCGGCTTCCCTCACTCCTCCAGTGTGACGCGACTTGACATCATGAAGCTTGAGTAAGACGAGCAGTGGTTTCTCTCACTCTTTCGATATTACACAAATGGGCCCTCACTCTTCCAATTTGTCCAAATAAGCAAAATTGAATGAGATGAACACACCACCGAGTCAATTGCTACTGGGAGTGAATGTAGACAAATGTGAAAGATCCTTCTGCTATGTGAGTATTACATTTATACATGTGTTATAACGACCCAATCGAAGTGAGGCTTTATAGTACAGATCTGGGTTTGTAGTACAGATCTGTCCACCAGTTTTAGGATATAGGGTGAACACTCGGTTGTCTGTTTGTCTTTTGTAACCTTCTCGTTTCCCCAATATAACATGGTTTCGGAGCCAGGTTCGCCCTGGGAAAGTGCGCTCTAGGGAGGGCGCAAGTTGTGGAGCAAGTCGCACAAACAGTGCGCAGTTAGTCACATCGCAACACCCAGGTGACGCCCAGAACGTCAAGTGGAGTGGGTGCGATCGATGGGACCTCCTACTATGAGGCACAGACCGTCTGGCCTTTTGCGCCCAAGGACAACGAGCGTGCGTCCAGAGCGACTGGCAAGCAACGAGAACCGTCGCTGAGGGTGTTTATGGGCAGCACAACCTGACGCAGGCGTGGAGAAGTGTGACCGCCAAGCACTCTTCTCGGAAGCAAGAAGACCCGTCGTGCGTGTACCACGACGTAAAAGATCTCTCCTCACAAAGCACACACTCGGCATACGACACATCCCCTGACTCCCTTGGTACTCTCGAGCTACACTGATTGGGGAGCCACGTCTGCATCGAACCAGGTCGAGGATTGTGAGTTCGAAGGAGGCGTTTGGGCTGCGCTGGGTTAAACAAGCCCTGAACTGAACATACCTACGATGAAAGGTATCGAGAGTGACGAAATCCCCAAGCCAGATCGAGGATTGTGAGTTCGAAAGAGGCGTTTGGGCTGCGCTGGGTTAAACAAGTCCTGAACTGCACATACCTACGAAAAGTAGCGAGAGTGGCGAGTATAGTATACAGGGGTAGTTTTCGTTCAGATTGTGTTGTGTGTTCAGTGGGAAAAAGAAAGTTTTTGACTGAGTTTGAGTATCGGCTAGTCAAGGAAGAAAAAAAAAATATGGGCCCACCACGCATTTCATTGTGGGGAAACTTGAACAGAGTTCAAGGGTCGGAGTTTTATGCGCCGTGAAGCGTGTTATAACGACCCAATCGAAGTGAGGCTTTATAGTACAGATCTGGGTTTGTAGTACAGATCTGTCCACCAGTTTTAGGATATAGGGTGAACACTCGGTTGTCTGTTTGTCTTTTGTAACCTTCTCGTTTCCCCAATATAACACATGTCTATTCTATAACATGAGCAATTGCAGGCAACAGCTTCTTCCCCCAAAGAAAAAGTCTCATCCTCTATTGTTAATATCATAATAACTGGAATGTGTCCCGTCAATTTTAGCTCTCGAAATCAGTTGCCTATTGGAGTGAGCTCAAGTCCAGAGTCACTGGGTGGCATTTCAGATTTTTCAGGTTTAGTAGGATGATCTGCCCAGTCGTCGAGAACTTGGGAATGCACAGCAGCCTCACACACTGTTCGCCGTACACTGCATGAATGAAAAAATGAAAAGACAACAAGCAAGAAAACCCCTCAGTCGACACTAAAACTCATATTGTTATCTTCTTCATATCAGATTCCAGTAAGTTGAAAACAAAAAAGCATTAATTCGCCACTGTCCAAAGCAATTTACGGAAATAAACCCCAGTGAGTAGATCATCGTGCTACAAATGCTCCCATCAATAAAACCCTTTTCTTTCTCACCTTGAACATATTTCGTCTCAAATTTAGGCTGATCGCCTGCAAACAAAACATGGGGGGTTTCTGATATTACGAAGGGATCCTCATCGTTCAGAGGGAAGCACATCAGTGTGTCCGGCGCCGTGGGGGCCAAATGCCTCCACTCCAAACAACACTCCAGCATTTTGAGTCGATCGGTGTAAGTAGAATACCTACCAAAAAAACCAAACAATCTCACACAAGCACCCTTCTTTTTTTCCGTCCTTTCTCTTAACATTGCTGTTTAGATAATCATGTTTGGTACAACATTCGGACATTAATTTGATTAGTATGGGATGATCGAATACGTGGCTTGGTGGTGTAACACTCAACAACTGTAACAGGTTGATATCTGGATGCTTTTCTAAAGTTTCTCCCTATTACTTTTTTTTCTTCTTTCTTTTCTTTTTTTTCTGGGGGGGGGGGGGGGGGGGGGGGAGTGGAGACGTACCTGGTGTGCGAATCTTTGATGTTGTAAACACCAAAAAAAACAGATCTAAATTTGGACCTAAATTTGGGGATTATTTCATGCCCACACCTTTCAATGTCTTGAATGTTCTGGCCAGAAGTGCCCATCAGTCTGACGCCGTCTGCTTCAAATTCGCATGGATTAGTCATCATTGTCACATTTGCATATTGCCCTCCCCCACCAAACAACCTCCTAGAAAACGAAAACACGACAGCCACTTCCATCAAAAGACGTTTAGCTAAACTCATTCCCTCTATCGCTTGCTTCGGTTAGGAAGAAACCCCTGAGAAGACTCCAGCAGTGTTCCAAGGAAAGCAAATTTATCCAGAACAGAAAAAGCAAGCTGAAAGGGTGGTTGTGCAGCAAATCGCCCAGAAACTGGAATCACTCACCGATTCATGGGTTGTTGAGGCAGAGCAAAAGTTGCAGGGTCGCCGTTCCCAGGCATTACGTCCACCGGGGCCGAGGATGCAAGCTCGACTAAATACATAGACGCATCCCTATTACCACACACCACACATCTGAATGACAATACATAGAATGCGGCAATGAGTTCCACCATCGGAGGTGTTTTCGTTTGCTTCAAAATTTTTGGCAGTTTACGGTCTCAAGTAAAAGAAACACAGATCCACACAAACACACACACGGAATTTGATCTGTTGATTTCGGAAGAGGACATCGACTCCTTCACAATTGGACAAGAAACACGATGCTTTCGGTGTGGTTTTGTTTTCTTTGAACCAGTCCAGTCATCAATTTCATCAAGAATTTAGTTGCCCATTCCAAATTGCTCAGAAACAAAAACACACAACGATGCAAGAATACCCACTTGAGAGGTTCCAATGCCCTCGATTGATGTCTGGAATTTGGGGCAGCTATGCCGAGGGCATCCATGCTGTTCAATGTACCTCCAGCAACGACCACCCTAACGATTTTTTGGACCATCTCCCTATCAGTGTCGTTCCCCACTGAGCCTGACAAGAATTCACCGAGCAATTCTAAGGCGAGTGGTGGTTGATTGGATCCCACCCCCAGTCCCGACACAAATGCGATGTACTTGTCTTCCTGTGGATGTATGCTGGGCTGGGGTCCACTACCTAGCAGCAATGGCGACGACAAAATAGTTCTCAAATTTCAAATGCATGAATTCCACATGAATCAACTCAACAGTACTTCAATTTCAATGTATTTCACAATTAAGAAAGGAGGGTTGAAGTTTGCGGGGGCAAGTGGGAAAAGAGCAGGTGGCCTTTTTTTGAGAAGCATTTTTTTAACCCATTGTTTCCCTTCTTTTTTTTCTGAAAAAGAGGCATCCTACACAAACTGGCATTGCCAAATTGTTTCGGTACACGGCGAAGGAAATCGATTGATAAAAATCGGGAGGAAAATTGGTCGCCTTTATTACTCACCAGGAAAACAAACATCGGTCACGTTGAAGCATCCATTTTTTTGTTGCGCTCCTCGCACAGCCAACACCACTCCTGATCAACCGAAAGTTCTCAGCACAACCCCCCCCATAAAATTAGGAACTGCAAGCCATTTCCATTTGGGACGAACATCCCCCCCCTCCTCCTCCCGAAACGTCCGTCCAAATCCTAAATGGAATATAAATATATATATTTATGTATCCCAATTGGTAAAAAAACAGACCCTACGACAAGTCGATGGAACAGAAAATCCTAAATAACATAGAGCAATTGACATTCGATTACCTGTCACCAGCTTTTCTATGACAAGGCCATTCCCTGTGAGCGCCATTCTAGCATTGCCGTCTTCCAATGCCATAGTGTCATCCTCGGAGCACAGGGAAACTCTGCCCAGGTCTGACTTGACGCCCCTCTCTGAGGTATATTCGTCCAAAACGCTGGGTTTGAGTTTCATTTCTTTGAAAAGGGTCCCGATCACAACTGCCTCTTTTTTTTCCTTCACATCCAGGATCTTCACAACTAGAATCGAGCCCAAAGAATGCATTTGTGTTTCGTGAAATATCCAAGGGAAAACAAAAAGCTGAAAAGAAGTTCAAACAAACTGTACGTAGCAACAACTTAATTTCAAGCAGAGGGTGAACCAAAAAAAGGGAGGAAACTAATATTCTCTTTTTTTTTCTTTTTTTGGACAGGGGGGATGAGAAGAAAAACTGAGAGGTTAAGCAACAAAGAACTGCATGTCCAAAACCTATATCGAATTCTTCTCAATGCAAAAAAATAAAAATAAAATAAATAATTCCTCTTTGTGTCTTCCTTTTTCTGGTGAGCTACTCCATTTCTGCAAATTTTTTCCCCAGCTATTGACAAACTCTCTCTCTCTGCTTTCCTTCCAACCAAGTCCAACAAACTAAAACACATCTTCCACAGATTGTTTTCTTCATTTTCGCTCTCAATGCATTGTATTCTTGCATGCAGAGGAAGAAATGACCAAAAGAGATACCTTGTGCATCCGGCCATTTTTTCTGGGCTGCACTGGCGGTACTCGGAGCCAATTGGTTCAGCCTACAGAAATATGTTTGTGCAAATTGATGATCGCTTCCCTTGTCCGTGACGACAAATCGTTGACCCTGCCAGGAAACAGAGCTTTCCTCTCTCGTTTTTTTATTTCCTTTCTGATTTTAAAATTAAAAATTAGCAAAAGTGCAATTAAAGTAACAAACTGAAATTGTAAAAAATGGAGTGGAGAGGGGAAGTTGAGCTTCAAGTCGGTGTTTTTCAGTACTTCACTGAAAAATCGTCAGAAGAAGTTTTTGCCACTGATCCAGCCCGACAGAAGGGCACAGAGTGGCGATGGAATAGTTCTTACAGATATACACGTGTAACATAGGTTAACCTCTTTGGAAGTGCTCACTTTGTCTGCCCACTGCGCCGTCAACCTGGGCTTCTTTTGCCGTTGAAAATCAGTTGCGACGCCCCCAGAAAATTCCTCGTCAAAGGCGCATCTGTCCACCCAACAAACTCACTCGAATTGCAGCGTAGGAAAAAGAAAACCAGTATCAAGTACGCGGATTAAAAAACGTTCTTTCACCGCATTTGACATTCTACACTAGTTCGATCCCGTGGGAAAACTATCAGCAGAAAGGCAACAGACTCACGTCCCGCTAGGACCCTCGAGATCCATTCCTTCCATGATTATAGATATCGTCCACCGACCAACTGATGCTCCGCGAACTCTGCCACTTGGTTTCGCGGTTGCTGCAACCGTGAGCAGAATCTGGAGAAACTGTCCGTCTGCCATATACACATCATTTTCTGGCATTGAAAATTTCAACTCATTTACACACGAACGAATATTACAATGCAGCCCACTCTTAGTAAGCTCAAACCTGTACTGGAGGAGTGACTGTATGTCTTAGTTGGAAGGGTTAGGATTATGGGTGGCCAGAAAGGGTGACAGTTAGAGTTTGGTTACTGTCCTACTGGATCTGGAAGTATTAATTGTGGGGAAGCGAACAAGTGTTTGTAAGATTTTGATCACGTCTTATCATTCAAAACCAACACTGTTGTTTACTCATCTCTGTGTATTGGATTTACTGGCGTGTACCTGGAGTTGGAACTTTTTTTGCTTTTTTCGCGCGAAAGGGCTGGTATCTGACCGTTTGTAACTCAGGCAGTCCAACATGCGAGCGCACTACGGTTTCTCGAGACCAATAAAAGCCCACGTTTCCGTCGACTCGCTACGCGAGCTTCTGGTATTCGTCTTGGTCTTTTACTTGCTCGTATTCCGTATCCATCGCTCTGCAAGCAAAAATGGCAGATGTGAAAGAGGGTGAGAGTCCTGGCTGCTGTGTCGTCAATTGCGCCTCGAGGGGTTGCACGGGGTGTAAATTATTTTCTACCTGTCTACCTTGTCGCAAACCACGTTTCCTTTCTGGCGCAGTTCTTCTACGGTCGAAAGCGTTGGCCAAGGAGAATCTCGAGCTGAAAGCAGAAGCTGAGATTCTGCGAGGAGAGGTCAGCCAGTTGGAGCAAGACGGGAGGAGTGAGCTCCACCGCTTGCGGGACCTCCGCTGGCGCCTTCACAACATCGTCGGAAGGGTCGCTCCGACGGCGGCCACGACACCCCCACCACCCAAGTGCAAAAGCTTCCTGAACTTCTTCAGGTTGCTTCTGTGCTTGCCTCTCATCCCCGACGAAACCCCCTACACCGAGTGGGACGAACCGTGGATGAACCAAGCATAAAGGTAAGCAGTGGGAAGAAATATCAGCTGACAGCTCGTTACTCGTCTTTATTTGCGTGTGTGTCTATCTGTGTAATTTCCAAAGGTGGTCTTGGGCGACAGACGCTCTGAAATTTTCGATACGTTACATTACACTCGCGTGCCTTTCTGATTGCAGGGTTGCTTGGAGGGCTGCAACAGAGGCGTCAGTCGAGTTGGGTAAGTACACTTTCTCATATCTTCTTCCACAATTCTGCGCACGACCTACCATTGTTACACATCTCTAAAAGTAACGTCACTTTTGTGTCGGACAGAATTTGTTGCCGTGCGTTGTGCCTGCGCCCAGTCTGGAGGGATGTTGGGGATATTTGGGGTTTTTTCTTCTTCTTTTGTTTTGGGAGTACGCCATTGAAATATTATGGCGGTTGTTGAGGGTTCTTTTTGCATTCTTCCTCTGGTGCTTCCCTTTTTGCCTTCATGAAATCACACATTGACCAGCATTTGTCAAGGCAACCAACCAAATAGATGATGGTTGGACAACAATAAAAATTCACTTCGAGAACAAGACTCATTCTTGCAGTGGATTCTTCTCCATTAATTACAGTGGCGACCGCGAAAGAAAAAAAAACAAATTCCACCACACTGCAAACAAGATAGAAAAAAATGTCAAACTCTCATAATTCACTGTGTGTCATGCTTTTCTTGGGAGGTCCCTCAGTTAGAAAACACATACAGGTTTGCCACAAAGGACCCCAAAAACTTCAACGTCTGTTTAAAAAAAGCAGCACCTCGAAGCAAATCGAAAATGCATTCCATCCCACCAAAGCTGACAACCCAACCTTGACGACTACACCCACTTGTTTCGAACAAAAAAAAAGGACCAATTGCACTCTTCTTTCCTCAAACCCCTGTTTTCCTGTGTTTCTTGTTGTGACTTGCCACTTTTTTTTTTTTTTGGAGGGGGTGTCAGTGTCCTTTCTTTTCCATTCTATTCAGATGCCTTTTGGTCCATCAGAGCTTGAATTCTATTCCAAGTCAGGCCCCCGCCTCTCCCCATATTCTCGAAAAAAGCATCAGCACCAGGAAAACTTCCTCTTCGAGACAACCCAGCTGGAATAGCAATGCTCAATGACCTGGCGGATGCTGCCGCCTTGCAAAACGCAACAAAAGGTACACATATCACCTCAAGACTCATAAACAAAAGGAGCATTTGCATTCATCTGTGGAACAGGACAGCTCCTGTGCATTCTCTCAGGAAGAGTCCACCCCACAAACAGACAAACAGACAAATGGTGTGAAAAGAAGCTCCAAAGTAGCAGCATAAACTTCTCACACAGTGTGTTTGCAAAAGAAGGAACGATTCCTGATCGACGTATATATATATATTGTGTTTTCATGGATTACCTTGATCGTGGGGCCATTCGCTCCGATAATCACTGAGCGTGAAACCCCGCCATCCATCATTGCAATAACAGCAGACATCCAGGCTGCCGTCACACCTACCACGAAAAAAAAACATAGAGCTCCTTTTTTTGTATGAACAAACATTAACCAAATTAAATGCTGCTCATGGAAGGAAAGCGTTTTTTTTTTTTCTTTCATGGACTTGAATTCGTGCTGGGACGGAAAGGTGTCATTGCGAAAAAAGAACAAAACAAAAAAAGCAAGGCTCCAGGACTACCTGAAGTCCTTCCGGCGAGAATGGCTGGATCGATTCCCACGCCAATGCCACTCTCCTTTTTTGCCATCACAGTTTCAACAAATGCCCTGGCCTCTTGTCTTTTCAACTGGAAAATATCACAACAGTCACTTTATCAATTTCGCTCACTTTTCTTTGTCATTTTATCAAATAACGCATTTTTCTATTCCAGCCCCATTCCCCCCAAAAAATAAAAATAAAAATAAATTGCAAGAATCACACAAGGCACCAGCAATGAACAAACAATATTGGCAAAAGAAGCATCTTTCCCAAGAAATTACCGTTTGACAGAAACTAGGCCGGATATGGACTGATTGAAGTTACAAGTTTGAATTTCCTTTTCCAACGTTTTTGGCCTTCCACTTGCCTCATCGATCCCCGACTGAATTTTACCCTCCAGAGTTTCGGGGGCGTTTGGGTCGCCCGAGGGTTGGTGTCGCCACGAGAAAGGCAAAATCTGCCGTGCTGACACTGGAGTCAGACTATCGGCAACGCTTCCCCATACATCATCTT
Organism: Bryopsis sp. KO-2023; assembly: GCA_030272585.1. NCBI lineage: Eukaryota > Viridiplantae > Chlorophyta > Ulvophyceae > Bryopsidales > Bryopsidaceae > Bryopsis > Bryopsis sp. KO-2023. The sequence goes on along the minus strand of BSYQ01000007.1, from coordinate 5,538,867 downwards.
CGCTCAAAGACAGCGTTCCACAGATAGCACCCACTTTCGCCCCACGATCAAGGGCCTCGTCGATAAAGTCCTGAACACCTGAAAAACATTGGAATCATGGTCATATTCACAAATCCCCACATCTGTTATTGTACATTCTTTCCTCAGTCTTTTTTCTTTTCTTCTTCTGTCCTTTAAGGGAACATCCAGTGCGATTTTATGGGCTATCCGAATCCCTGTTGAAGCGTGTTTCTCACCATCCCTCAAAGGCACCTCCCCCGCCTGAAGAAGCTCCTTAAGAATTTGCTGTTTTTGGTGGTGAAGTTGCCGAGTGAAATCAGCCTTTTCCTTTGTTGCAACCGCCATTGGCCAGCCCACCTGAGACAAACACAATGCGCAGAAATCAAAATGACCCTTTCCCCCTCTTCCTCACAGCATTTTCCCCTGCACAGAAATGTATGCATTCGTGCTCGTTTTTGAATGCATATTGCATAGGGTCGAAATGTAGCCCGTCATTTCTGGTAATTTATTTTTCAAAGTTTTTTTTTTTTGAGGACAGACACAGGGAAACACACCGTATTGAAAAACGCTGTTAGCATACCCTCTGCAGTCCCATCGCCTCCTCGCCTCAAGTCATAATACACTTGTGAACTCCAATTCGCACACTCAAGGCCCAGCGACTGCAAGATCGAGAAAAAAAAAAAGGTACACCCCCAAAAAAGCATTACGATGGTCAGGCTAACATGTTTTCATAGGGGTGGTGGTGTAGTGGTGTTTTTACATATCACTCATTTCGACTCCATGTTGGGGGCTGCGTGAGGTTCTTAGCCTTGATGCAATATATTTAAAGGATTGATGCCCAATGGTATCCATTCTCATACAACAACTTGATTTTTGCCCGAAGCACGCTCACTGGGAAAACGTATCTGGAGGATCACTGTAATTTCTCCTCCCCTGTGTATGGAGCTGTTGAAACCTCGGCTAACGTGAGCCAAAAAAAAAAAAGGAAAAATAATATAATAATAATAGGTGAGTTAATTGTACCCCTATCAAAGACTGACAGAGTTTGTACGCGCATGAAGAAGAAACGGCGAAAGCATTCATGAATTCATCAGCACATGGCACTGAATTTAAGGAACAATGGCTTTTGTCAATGGCAGACATCATATTTTTCTTTCCCCCCGAATTATGGCATATTTCTCTCGCATGTGTTTCAAGCATCTCAACCACACCCCTTCCCTTTTCGTAATTCGGTTATCTTTATGACAGAGGATGGCATACCCTGAATGCTTTGTTGAATGCGATCCGATGCCCATTGTCATGGAGATCCACAAAGACACCATCACATTCGATCAAAACCACCAGGGGGTCATCCCCGGAGGCAGCCTGGCAATTCACTCTCTCCTTCAACCCTGCCATTCACAATTTTCTCATCAATTTCCAGCAGCCACACTCTTTTCTGGGACTGATTGTTTGTTTTCTCTGCCACGAAATCAATGGGGTAAGAAGTACATTGTGAACTGGATCCATCAAAAGTTGTCCAATCAATGCAGGTTTTTCTTGCACCTCGATTAGAGAGAGTTCGATGTGGTTTTGGCAGGTTCCCCGACAGGAATGGCCGCACAACCCGGCGAGGAGCCCAACGGGGATCCCTCCCAGCGAGGTCGATTCGCCTCTGGCACGTTTGCATCATTCGCCGACGCTTGTGCTTCTTGACACCCCTCGGATATATATCACACTTCAGTACCAAGTCACACTTACGATCGTATCTCCCGTATGCCCGACAAATGGTTCACAGACAGCTATTCAAGACTGTCAAGACGCCACAGGCGCTGAACCCATCGTCTCTGGGAATTGTGCTGGTTTGGTGAAATCGTAAAGGCAGGGGTGGTACAGCTACGATGAGTTTTCGCGGAGGAGGCCGAAGTGGGGGTCGAGGTGGCGGCGGGCGGGGTTTCGGAAGAGGACGAGGTGGGAGGTCGTTCGATATGGGACCCCCAGCGTCCGTCATAGAGGCAGGGTATTTTTCCCATCCTTGCGAAGGCGAAGCCGTCGTGAAATTGACGTTGGACAAAGTAGGTCCCGGTCAAGGAGCTCTCGTGGGTTCTCCTGCTCAAACTGTGAATCATATCTTTGTTTTTACCCCCAGTTCAACTTTTTTCTGTGTGGATACAGAGTGGTCTGTCAGTTGAAATGGTGAATTGTATGAATCATCAAGGTGCCTTTGTTGTGAAAGCTTCTAATATGTTTTCGAAGTACAGTGGATCCTGGGAATCCAAGTTTGAATCAAGGCCCTTACCTGATTATAAATAAGAATCGATGAAAATTTCCCCATTTTGTTTCTGAAAACTGAAAAATATCCTTTTACCCACACAAAATTCAAAAGCAAAAAATCTTGATCATTTATATATTGACTCGCCTGCTTTCAAATTCTCTTGTTGGTGTGGCATGGTTTTTAGTTCCCCACAATAACATTGGATTTCGTCACTTGTTTTTCTGTAAGTGTGGTTTTCTGCTTGGTGATTTCAGGTTCCATATTTTAATGCCCCAATTTTTCTAGAAAACAAGACACAAATTGGCAAAGTGGAGGAGATTTTCGGCCTGATTAACAGTCCGGTGAGTTTTTTTGTCATCCTGTATTTCCTTAATTTTGCTTGTCACCTGCATTGCTTATTATATTACTGATTTATTACTGATACTTCTAAGTTTAAATTCCTTTCTTTTGTGGGAGGCATCACATCAGTCAGTGATGAGGAGAAGTGGAATGAGTCAGCTTTGAATTCCCCCAAAAAATAATAGAAATGTATTATTATTTTGTTTTTTTAATATTAAATATTTACCTGGATCAAAATATCAAAATTTGCTGGTGGGGATCAATGGATAAGTTGGGATATTCACAAATGCACATTACATATTATTTCTTAGTCAGTTCAAAAAAAAAAATTGAATATTTATATACATTATTATATTGGAAGGTTCGAACATATCAATGCTCAGCTTTGAACATCTCTGCGAAAAGGAGAATAAGCTTCGGGAAAAAACAAAAGCAATAGTCCCCACAATGCGGCCAGATTGTCTGTGAGTTCAATCAGTTCAAACGTTCAGCAGTTTGTTTTTCCCTTGCACACAGAAAATGAAAATCTGTCAGTGCCTTGAAGAGTTTTATTTATTTATTTTTTTGCTCTGTCAGTGGTTCACAGTGAAAATGAACGAAGGTGTTGTGGCCTCGTCCTACGGGAAGGGAGACAAATTTTACATCGATCCAATGAAACTTTTGCCTCTGGAGAGGTTTTTGCCGCAGCCCAAAGGCTCCAAATCAGCTGGTGGGGGAAGAGGAGGGGGCCGTGGTGGTGGGCGATTCTCTCGTAAGTTGCTCAATTAAGAATTCGATCTATGTTCTGCTCTATAGTTTTTTATTTTCTGTAAGATCGCCTGCTGTCATTGTCATCCACACCTGGGTAGATATGTTCAGTCTCTTTCGAATTGAAATATGAGCGTTTCTTTCTGCAGGGGGTCGTGGGGGCCGAGGTTTTGGTGGTGGCCGTGGAGGCGGCAGAAGTTTCGGAAGGGGTGGTCGAGGTGGTGGAAGAAGTTTTGGTGGTGGAAGGAGTTTTGGACGGGGAAGGGGAAGAGGCAGATCTTAGGATCAATTTTTTTCCTAGTTACAGTCGTCCTGGATTCTTTTTTTTTTCTTTTTGCTTGTCACTTCCTTCATCAAGAGTCTTTGTGGCCGTTGTCAGTGTTTTTTTGCTGTCTGAGTGTTTGTTTTTTTTTCTGTTCAGAAGAAATACAGGACGAGAACTGTATGAATCTACATATAAAACTTCATTAAAAGTGTCCCTCGTTCAATCCAGCGTTCCCTTCTGTTCTTTGAAAACAAAAAGCTTGCGCAAGCACAGGGAAATCTCTTCCCGATTTCAAATACTATTCAAAAGGAAAGCGCAAACCAAAGAGGAGTCACTTTTTCTTGCAAAACACCACAATTTAGCCAAACTATTCCGAATGTCAGAACTTCCCCATCCACCCCCTCTTCCTGACGTTTTCACTAATTTTTTCCCCCCAGAACCTCCCCCTTATCTCTTTTTTTTTCTCTATATAAAACTTGGTATAAAATTGCAACACATATATATAAACCGGCGGTTTGTCCAGTCTCCTAGTCTCCCACTAAAGCTAACTTATTCTCTACAAGAATAAATATATTCATCAACCTGGTCCAAATACTTGCCGATCCCCCTTCCCCTCCACCCCCAAAACAAATCCGACGTCTGTCTACAAAACTAACACAAGTCTGAAACTGGCTGCCCACTCCGGGTCCACTCACAGATGCTTACTAAACCCCGCTCATCATCATGTCTGACCGAGAATGGATTCCCCAATCCACCATAATCCAATCATCACACTTCAGGTCCTTCCTTTTCACTAATCCCCCCCTTGCACGCCCTTCCTTCTGTGCGGCCTTGGGGATGTTTTTTTTTCCGATCCATCCGAGAAATCCACAGTTGCTACGCCTAAATGTACAAGTCATTTTTAACATCATATTTTATATTACTCCCAACGGGGGGGGGGGGGAATCCCTGTCGCTCAGAAAAAAAGAGCTACAAACTCCACCCAGCGTCTGCAAATGATCGATATAGTGATGTATATGTCAGAATCCAGATATGTTTAGATTTGCCTTGGAAAAGTTTACGAAAAAAGGTTTCGAATTCGAAACCTTAAATGCCTTTTTTCTGAGGGGGACAAGGGAAATAATATTGCACCTTGTCATCACTGTGACCTCTTGCTGATTTCGGGAGTCGATATCCAGGCCCTTCCGATGCTACAATTGCCTCCACGACTATTTCGACATGAAATCCTACAAAAAAACAACACGGCAATTTCACGTTTTGATTAGACGGACGAGGTGCTGAGCCAATACTGGCGGATAAGAATACAGGCTTTCTCTGCTGTTGATTGCTGTGTCTATGTGTGAGCAATTGAAATTCTAATTGGCACTGCAAGTGTTGCCTGCAAAAGCAACTACCTGTGTGGCGGTTAGACAACGCGCGTAGGTCCAATTGCACTAGAAAATCTGTGAGGTCACTGTGTTTCACATCTTCGATAGCAAGACCTTTTTTGTTTACTGCTTGCATTCACGCTCAGGCGAGAAGCTGACGTCCAGTTCCCGGTCAAGCACTTCACTCTTCCTCCTCCGAGGAGGAAGAGCTTTCGCTGTCGTCCGTGTCTGTTGCCTGGGAGTCGCTGTCTGAGTTCAATGCCAGCACCATTGCTCTGGCCTGAGCACGTGCCTGCGACTGGTCGTAACGACGCCTCAGCTTGCTGGACAGGAAAGTGATCGCACTGCAAAGTGCAACGGTTCCGATAGTCCTGAATAACCCCATGTTAAGCGATAGATTCTGTTCGTAGTGCTGAAAACAGAGTTCTCTTCCACACTTTGTCAACCAAAAGAAAGAAGCCGGTGACTTGTCGGGTTCCAATAAAAGCGAAAGGGGGTGCCAGAAAATGTGCCATTATATTGGTGGCAAGCACAGAATGAACATCAACATCATCGAGACAAGCAGTTCCGCTTCCACACATGGGGCCCAAGTTGGGCCGCCCAACACAGTGATTGGGTGTGCTACTGTGATTTGGGTGGTGGTGTGAAAAAAGAGGTGCAGAGAGAAAGCGGCATTCTGTGGTTAGCGAGGGGTGTATCGCCATTTTATCTTCCGTGTTCTTAAGTGGAAAGAAAGGTGCAATATTTGCTGATATGCATAGGACCTTTTGACTTGAAAATATTTCAAAAAAAACTCAGATGAGCCAGCAGTTTGCAGGGCATCGATTTTCAAGTCAGTGTAAGGGAAGATCAAAAACGTCCCCATCCAAAAAACGCAACAAGAACCAAAGTCTAAAACGTCTTTCACGCAGCTACGCACAAAAAGAAAAGCAGAAATATTAGAATTGGGTTTTTTTTGGGAATGCTATTCGTCCCACAAGTCCGCAACCGTTTTGTAAGGTCCGCGGGGATTAGTCAAGAAATTCCCATCCAGCATTCTTGTTTGAGTGCTGAGCGCCGACAGAGCAGCATGGTCTGCATCATCCAAACTCCAACTGAAGACGTCCAAGTTTGCCTGCAGAGGAATCACTGCTCATAAAATAACGACACTCTAAGAGAAAAACGTCAGATGTCCCTTTGACCTTGCTGATGTCTTAATCCGGTGCAAGGCGGTGCTTCACGAACCTTGATTCTGGCGGGATTGGTACTCTTGGGAAGAACGCTGGTTCCTCGCTGCACAGCCCATCGAATAAGGATCTACACAGACAAAGCAAATAAAGCAACGCCTGGACTTCGTCCGCCCAAAGTCGCCGATATTCAAAACTCTCAGTATCGATAGCTTCGCATCACCTGTGCGGCACTCTTGTCAAGCTTTCTCGAAAGTTCGTTCAAGAAGGGGTCTTGCATGAGTTTAGGTAGTTTTCGTTTTGCTAGCGACTCGTTGTCTGGCGCTCCACCCAACGGAGAGTACGCTGTCATGTGAATTCCACGACTTTTGCAAAAGTCGAAGAGGCCATCCGACCGAAAGTATGGGTGCGCCTCAACCTGGATGAATGAGAGAGAGTGTCACTACACATGAACACTATTTCATTGGCTATTTTATTGTTGTTATTCCGTACTTGATGTCGTCAGGTGAATTCTTTTACTCCAACATTCACAAGAGATCTGTTCGCTATCTTATCTTACCTGATTGACGGCTGGTTTAATCCTTGCTGTTTCCAACAAGTCCTTGAGCTTCGTCCCTGAAAAGTTGCTTACGCCGATCGCTCTTACCAACCCGTCGTCAACAAGGGATTCCATCGCAGACCACGTTTCCTGGCAGAGACAAACGAATTCAACGTTATAGAGTACCTGAAATCTTTCGCTGAATGTCGGGTATGGTTGTCGAGCCCGCAATAAAAATACCTCCAAAGACGGCTGTAGAGTCGGGCCAAGGTTACCCGACACTGGCCAGTGTATCAGATATAAATCAAGGTAGTCTAAGCGAAGGTCCTTCAAGGTTTTTTGCACAGCCGGCTTAACCTTCCTCTCTACAATTGGAAAAACACGTCAACACCAATGGCTTGCATATCGTTTTAAACCCAGGGGTGCACGAACTCTCAAACCTATTTGGTATCCCCAAGCTCTCACTCACTTCCGTGGTTGGTGTTCCAGAGTTTCGATGTCACCCAAAGCTCCTTCCGACTCACGACGCCTTCGGTGAATACCTGCTCCAAAGCTTCGCCGACTTCGCTTTCATTTCCGTACACCTCTGCACAATCAATGTGTCTGTATCCAGCGCGAACAGCAGCCAAAACGGACCTCTGAACTTCACCAGGTTCCGATCTCCAAGTTCCCAAACCCACAACTGGCATCTCAATCCCTTCGAAACACACAATACAGAGTTCGAAACATGCATCTGCTTGGGGTCTTCTGCTGGTTCGTGTTCTTGCAACAGCGAAGGAATGTTTGAAAACCTTCAGACGGCATTTCGGTCACCTGCACTGATCGACACCGCTGGAGCAAGTGTGCTGGACTCATACTGACTCCGGATGAAATTCGAAAAGCGATCATTCTCCGCAGGGTCATCCCAAAGTTCGGACAAGGAGCGATAAGGTCCCGATGAACTGATCCAAACTGAACCGTCAACCATTCGTAACTGGGAACGGAATGACGATAGCTCATGGTAGTCCTCAGATGCCAGATCCCAGTCCAAAACGTCCAAGTTGCTCTGTTAAAAAACCCAAAAGGATGTGCTGGGATTTTGACACGATCCGAAGTCCGATCCACTAGTCATTCGTACAGCTCCGTGTATTACCTTTATTCTCTCAGAGCGCACACTCTTCGGAAGAACGCTGGTACCATGCTGCAACCCCCACTTTATCAATACCTACGAAGCACAGGATCAGCACCTCAGACCTTGAGTGCTTTCGGTTCCACGTCAAAAGTACAATTTTTCGCTCTACAACCAGATCAGGTTCTTCTGGGGCGTTATTCCCAGGGAAGACAAATCTACCTGGCCGACGTTTTTGTTCATTCTTTTGGCAATTCGCTCTGCTGTGGGATCTGTCAAAAGACTTGGGGTAAGCTTCCTTTTCAGAAGGTTGGCGCTATCAGGTGATCCCAGAGGCGCATAAGCAGTCACGTGGATGTCTTGGGCTTTACACCATTCGATCATCTCATCGTTTCTAAAATAGGGATGGACCTCAACCTGCTCTGCATTCACCCCAGATAGTTCTGTAAAAGCGTCACCATAAACAGAAACCCAAGGCTCCAGGTCTTCAACTCCTACCTGACTGACTGCAGGTTTTATGCGGCAAAGCTCGAGGATATCTTTTATTTTCTTTATTGAAAAGTTGCTGACCCCGATGCTGGAGACGAGTCCCTGCATGAGAAGCCAGCCTTCAGCACCATCATGCATGCAAGAACTGAAAACGGGTGCTACAGAGCAGCGCATGTGTTGATCGTAACACAATATCTCAATTAGCTGGTGCTCGCATTTTGCACCTCATTCACAAGTTTTTCCATCGCTTGCCACGTTTCTCCCGTCGATGGCTTCAGCACGTCTCCGCTGTTCCCAGTGACGGGCCAGTGAATCTATTGGAGCACATCACAGACTTTTTGGTCGAACAACCTTCCCATTTTAGCGTGGCGGCGCTACGATATGCCCGCACTTACCAGAAGTAGGTCCAAGTATTTCAAACCGAGATCCTTCAAAATATTCACGCATGCTGGTCGAACTCGATCCTCGCCATGATTTGTGTTCCTGGATCACGAAAAGAAGAACTTGAAAGTGTCCTGTCGGCGCTGTGTGACGGCAGGAGTTCCCGAAGTGCATACGAGGGCACACCATAGCTTTGACGTTACGAAGAGCTCCTCTCGCTTCACAACACCAGCGCTGAAAACGGCTTTGAGAGCTTCGCCAACTTCCTTTTCATTGCCGTAGTATTCTGCGCAGTCTATGTGACGGTACCCACACTCGATCGCCTCGCGGACGGCGGTGCGCACTTCGCCCGTGGCGGATTTCCTGGTGGCGGTGAAGAGAGAAGAGTGTGAAGGTTTGGAACATTTTTCGACGAATACACACAACAAGCCGCCCGCGTTCGTGAATCTTTGGAGAACTTTTGTGGCAGCCGTGAGATAGCGGTGTGCATGGAAAGCCGTCGATGGGTTCGCCGAAGTGGAACCTCGACACCTGCCCCCAAGTGCCTTGAATATCACTGCTCAAGTCTTGATCGACATCAGGCTTACCATGTCCCCAACCCTATCAAGGGAATCTCCTTCCCAGAGTTCAAAACTCTGGTCGGGGTGTGGACGATTCTGTACTTGGCCGATTCTCGTTCAGTGCTCCTCAACCTTCGTTCTTGCCCCTCCCCAGACTTCAAATTCGCAACCTGCTGTTTGTCGGCGCGACGTAACACATCCCTCGATAAGTCATAAACATGCACGCGTTTGACAGCGGAAGGGGAACCGTCACGAGGCATCATCCTTTCGAGGCAAGATCGGCTGGCGACAAAAGGCCGACGGGGCAGATTAATTTACATGCATCAAATGGCTTCTGTGTTCATTAGTGCTGCTCAAATTGGCCCCACTCTCTGGAGCAACCAAACCGAAGCCGCAAATCTCATGCTCCCAGACTTCACACTACGATGAAAGTACCTGTCAAATCGAAGGGCCAGGAGTGGGGCTAACCGAACAGGGACAGAACACACCCCGAAGTCTCAAAGAGCACAAGTTACGCAAATTACCCCGAAGTGTCAAGCCTCCAAGAGCAACCTGTATTCGTTTTCCAACACTCAAAAAAAAGGAAAAAAAAAAGAACACTCTCGACTTGGCAGAGTGGCCTTGGACTCACAGGTCGAATTCTACAGAACAACTCGGTGGTACAAACGAGGAAAAGTTTGCGGTTGTGGGCAGCGTAGGGAAAGGTTTGCAGCGAATAGACCAGTCCTATTCTTGTGTGGCGGTCGGCGAGTCGCCGAAGGTGAAATGGCAGCCCCTGCTGATGAGGGACAGAACGCAACACACGATATCGCGGCCACGTGCTTGGGCGTGATAAGAAATCTAGAGGTGAGACCGAACGGGAAGGACCCAATCCCTGAACCAACAAATCTAGATCGAAACGAAAAAAACACGAGGACGTCGTTAAACGGGGGACGCGAAGAAGTGGCGTCATAGGTTTTCGATACCAGAAACGATAACTGGGGCGCAGTAGTTTCGGTTTTTGGGGGGATCTCGAAAATAGCGCGCAGCGCGGGGGGAGACCGCTGGGAGTTCGACGTTTTTTTATTATTGTCGTGGGGGGTTGGGAGGAACGCGAACTTTTTGAGACGGGAGTGTGTCGTGCAGTGTGACGTGCGCGGGCAGGTGTGACGCGAACGAACGTTTCCTGTACTTAAGCGTCAGCCCAATCCCTGGTCTATCAAGCTGGTGGTCGGTGGTAGGGAAGCGTTCTGTCCCTGTGCGTGTCCACTTGGGATGCTTGCCAAGAAGCTGGGATAGGTGGTTTGTTGAGTGTGAGCTTCGGTACTTATCGTGGTTGTGGAGAAGTGGACGACCGTGGTTAGTTCTTCTTTGGAGGGGTGGTTTTATTCTTTGTTGGGGAGAACTGTAGCCCGGGGTGCGATGGTCCGTTCTGGCAGCGACTCAGCTGTTCTTCTGGAGATCTCCACACCGAAAGTTCGTGACTTGCTCCTACTCCAGTTGTCACTCCAAAGACTCTAGCTGGGACCCTCACACTAGAATCACTCTCTGTGCGCGCTTGAGTTTCGTCAAGAAAAAACCAAAAGGGGGTCGTCGCTTTTTCGGGGCGCGGGCTGGAAGAAAGGGTGTTTTCGCGGACGTTTTTCTTATCCACGCGAGGTCTCGCTCAACGCGCGCGTTTGTGTCGAGTCGTGCCGCGGGAAGCAGATCCCCAGCCAGCTTACGTAAAAGCGCGCGATCTTGTTTTGGACCGTATTCTGTCTTTCGGGCGTGATCCTGTTGTCACTCCCGCTGTCGGGGGCAAGCGCTGAGGGGTGAAGGGCTGCTGTGATTGCAGGGAGAGGTTTCCCAGGCGGGCCGGCCTACTTTGTGTAAGTTAGAGAGTTATTTGGAAAGGGTGGTGGGCTCGAAGGAAGGAGAACAGAACGCTTTGGATGCTGACGAGAAGGCTTACTTGCTGAACTACACGGACAGTATCACGCTCAAGAAGCTGCCGGTCAGTGTTCGCAACTTCCCAGCAAATATCGAGGGTTTGGCGTTGTTCGTTAACAAAGAATCGAACATTGTAGGGAGCCTGGAAAACGTTTTTTTACTTCTTCTTTTCGCCCCCCTTTCATTTCTCTCCCTAACCAAAGCAAATGGTGCATCAGCTCAACCTCAACCCCTCTAAATTATTTCCCCCAAAAGCTGTGCTCATGGTGAATCTTTCTTCCAACAGTTTTCTTTCTTTCAGTTTGGGGTGGAGGCACTTTTTGGTGAATTCTTGCCCTTGTGGATTTGGGATGGCCGATGCTTTTGGGCCGGTCGGTTCATGAATTGTCAGGAGCCGTTCAGTTTCAATATTTTGATGGTGATATCGCCATTTGCAACAGGTCAAGCGGGGGAGCTTTTTGGCATCAGATGAGCCATCGCCTGCAGGACTGGTGAGCTAACATTTGAAAAACAGTGCTCAAACACAAACACCACCCACCATCCGCCCACCCACCTACAGAATGGAGGGATGCACTAGCAGTAGTGCTGGAATTACTTGCTGTGTACAATCGTCCCTCCAAAAGAAAATAATTTTGACACTCGATTCTCGGATGGGTGTTGCTTTTCTCCAGAGCCGGTCCAGAGGAAACAGCATGAGCAGCGAAGCATTCGATATCTTTCCAGACGAACTCTCCAAGGTGGGTGTGCCGGTCGATCCATTACGAAAAAAAACTCGAAAACAACAGATAAATTGGAAAAAAAAAGAAACAAATGGATGAGTTGAAAAAAGAAAAAGAAGAGCAAGAAGGCGCTGGCATCAATAAGAAGATATATCAATGATGCAGAAGGAATTTGATGGGAGTGTGTTTGTTTGTTTTTCTCTCGTTCAGATCGACAGTTGGGAGGAATTCGATATCTTCAGTCTGGATCGATCCAGTGACAGCAAGCCCTTGCAAATGGTGGTGTTGGTCCTTTTGGATGAACTCAAGCTTTTGGACAGTTTGAATCTTGACAGGGGCAAAATGAAACGATTTCTTCAGGTGTGCGGTTTTGGGAACCTATTATTGTCTCGTGAGAAACGGCTATGATTTTTTTGCATTTCTTTCATTGGTTCAGTTAAATTCCAACACTTAAAATGAAACTTAAAACGTGCAACCCCCATCCCTTGGAATCCATCTCAAAAGCTCGGTTAGTTTGTTTATGTTTGGAGCTTTGTTCAGTCCAGTGAGGTGGCCTTGTTGATTTTCATTTTTTTTTCTCGTTTCTGTTGAAAAATGGACACAGATGGTTGAACGCACATACAGGACGAACCCATACCATAACCACGTCCATGCAGCAGATGTGGTTCAGGCACTAGGGGTATTTCTTTGTAAGGATGATCTTAAGTCCAAGTTTACAGACCTTGAGCTTCTTGCAATGGTGATGGCGGCGGCGGTGCATGATGTTGGACACCCTGGTATGCTGGTATTTAATTAATGAATTCATTGCAGCAGAAAGAACAAAAAATTCGTAAACAATCAACCGGGGGGGGGGGGGGGTTCTTTTAAATCAAGAAGCTTTTAGAGAATTGGTTGCATTACACTTTTTTTTTCCCTTGATTTCTAAAAATTTGAATTTGAGAAAAATGGAGATAGAGAATAGGGGAAAAAAACTTGACGTAGAATTTTTGGAAAAAGGAAAGCGCTATGAGGGTCATTTGATAATCCTAACAAAAACATCAGTCTGCAGGAAAAGGCGTCGTTTTTCATCACCAACTGTAAATGGAAAGAAACAGGGGGGGATAGGAGGGGGATAATCATATGTTTTTTTCGATGAAAAATTCGGCCTGAGAGGGTGATTTTGTCTGTTGCAAGTGCAGGGGTCACCAATGAGTTTCACGTAAACACACATTCAGAGCTGGCTATCATGTACAATGATCGTGCTGTGAACGAAAACATGCATGCTTCCACTGCATTCAAATTGATGTCGGACGAAAGTCGGAATGTCTTAGGGGACCTTGACAGGGAGGATTTTAAATTCGTTCGACGGTCGATGATCAACATCATCCTGGCTACTGACATGGCATCGCACAAGAGTCTGTTGAGTAAGCCCAGCTTCTCAGTCAAATGATATGTTGTAGGTAACACTGCTCCTTTTTTTTCTCCAGGAGAAAATGCGGTGCTATTTATAGCTCGGGCTGGTTTCAAATTTGGAAAGATCACGTTTTCAGGTGTTATGGAAGGAATGAGAATGGACTGTTGTGGAAAAAATTGATGGCGGTGGTGTTTTTTTTTTTATTTTATCAGGTCGATTCTCGGTGCATGCGGAGAAGTCAGACGGGGTGATGGATAACTGGGCATCTGACGAAGCGAGATCCGCACTTCGTCAAATGCTTGTACATTCAGCGGACATTTCTAATCCAGCCCGGCCATGGCATTTGGCAACAAGGTGGTCACACAATGTTATGGAAGGTGCGTACCAAATCAGTAAAAATCAAATCAAATCTATGAAGTGGTTTTTATTTTTCGAAAACCACCACAAAACATGCATTTTTGAACTGTATCGCATGAAGATTTTTATTCATTTAGAATTGTTTAGCATTTTCGAATAACTTGACTCCCCACAGAAATAAAAGGAAATAAAAATAATTCTTGTCATTACCATAAGGATACGAGGGTGGCTTGCCGGTAAACGTTGGCAGTGCATCCCAGTTTTTTGGCAACAAAATAACTTGGAAAATTTTTGTGATAACATTTGAAATCAAGAATATCCATTTTCTGTGCTGTCTCCTCCTGTGAGAATCTTTGTTGAGTTTCTTTTTCTGTTTTTGCTTTTTTTTTCTTCCTGGTTTAGAGTTGTTTGCACAGGGAGATCGTGAGCGTGCATTGGACCTACCTTACTCCCCCCTTTGCAACAGAGACCTTGTACAGATTCCAAAGTCCCAAAACACGTTTCTGGAGTATGTGGTCAAACCCAGTTTTGAGCTTCTCGCCTCTGTTGCTCCGAAATCAGCAGCGCTGGCCCTGAGCCACGTGGCGAAAAACATCAAGAGATGGGATGACTTGAGAGCAGAGCCCAACAGTGGGCCTGGTACGCCTCCAGGAAACAATTGCCACAGCGGTACCAATGGGACCTAAGTGTGTGAGGTACAATCCACAGCATGTGAAAAAAGGAAAAGAAAAAATATTTGGGTATTTGTTAGTTTTTTTTTGTTCTTTGTTTTAAAATTTGCAGAGTTAGGGAAGGAACTGGAGTTTTTCTTTTTTGGTACTTTTGGTTTTGTAAATGATGGTGGTCGGATAGTTGAGCTCGAGAGAAGAGGGGAGGGGGGGGGGGGGATACAGAGCAGATTTTTTTTTTCTCTCTTGCTAAATTGCGCTGTAATTGTATCGATGTTGAAATAGCAAGGTTAAAGACAACTGGGGGATGGATGCCTGGTATGGCTTCAAGTAGTTTCTTTTTTTTGTGGTTCTTTTTGCTGAGTTGTGGATTTTTTGTTGAATCTCCCAAAAGCGTGTTACAATCAACTCCAGAGCCCATCCAGAATTTGGTTTGCTTCCTTTGGGAGAAGATCGTATGTAGTTTTGGTGTCGTTTGATCATATTTCTTACAAACACAAGGAGGTTTACTAATCATATTAGTAACCCAGCAGATCATTTCCACTCGACGAAACTTCAAAGACTGTTCTGAGCGTTTCAAAGAAGTGCAAGCCAATGCTGCCAGAGCTGGGAGAGATCCTTTCAAACCAATGGAAATATTATTGTATTTTATAACCAATCTCTGTTTGTTTTTCAGAAAAAGGTGAAGGGAAGGGGTGGGAAGAATGAAGTGAAGTACATACACAAATTCAACTGTGGAGCAGCAGGTGGTGAAAGAAGAAAAAAGGTATGAATTTTCAGATTAGCGCTGTGTTTCGAAAATATTTGAGAAGGGGAAGGAAGGAAAAAAAAAAGAGAAAAAGTGTGAGAGAAAGAGTGAGACAGAGAGAGAGAGAGAGAGAAAACGACGGCAACGCAAGCGCAATCATTTCCTTTCCAAGGCTTCCTGACACCAAAAAAAAAGGAACAATAGTAGCAGCTTTAAAGGGGGGGGGGGATTGCGATGAATAATTGTGTACAGACAGAGGTTTGCTTGGCATTCTCAGATCGCATGGTTTTTTTCTTTCTTTCTTTCTCTTTTCTTTTTCTTTTTTTTTTTTGGAAGTTCCCTGAGGCTTATTTCCATTGATAGTTCGGCGGTGAATAAGGGCAGGGGTTGGCAATGAGCAGGATTTGGGGGTTATGTTTGCACACTTGGAGGTGGTGGAGAAGGAACTCTGCTGTTTGGCCCAGAATGAACAAGGAAAGAAAAAAAGTTTAGAGAAGCAAGGCTAGCACGAAAAGGAGAGAGAGAGATGTACATAGAGAGAAAAAAAAAAAGAAAAAAATGGAAAAGAAAAGGGAAGAAAAGAAATATAGCAAAGAAAAAAGATAAAACGGCTCTCACACGCCCTCTTTATAGAGAAAGTCGATGTTTGGTTTTTCGGAGTTGTTTTTCTTTCCTTGTTGCTTGTTTGTTTCGTTTTGTTCGAAAGGAAAAGAAAGAAAAGGTGTTTTTAGAGTGTGAGCAGAAAACAATCAATGTTAAAGAAAAAAAAACGCTGCTTGTGTACAAGGGTTGTCTCGGTGGGGGAAAAAGCTTCAGGGGGTTGATAATCGGTGGAAAAGAACATGGTGGCAAATCAAGGAAAAAAAAGGAAGGAAAGGAAAGCTTGGGAGATTTTGTTTTTGTGGGAGAGAGTGTGTGTGTGTTTGTTTGTTTATATGGTGTTATCCTTATGGGGATGGAATTCTGAGCTGCTGGCGAGCATTGCAAGGGACTCCATGTTTATAGATTTCATAACAATGACAAAGTGTCTCAACGAGGATTTGCATATTTGTTAGGCGGGAAAAACATGCTCCTTTTTTTTTCTTCTTTATTTCTTTTTATATCTTTTTTTTTTTTTCCTTTTGGTGCGGTGTGTTTTTGAGTGTCGCTTTGTTTTGAGTGTTGATTTAAAGAAAAAGAAAAGAAAAAAAGAAAAGAAAAAAAAAACAGACAAAAGAGAAAAGAGAGTCTTGTGGGGGGACTCGAACAGGTTTTCTTCTTAACAAAAAAGAGTGTTCCGGCAGCCACAGTGGAGCACATTTGTTTTTGATAAAATGATTCTTGTGAGGTTTCAATAAGTGGCTGCGCAGACCGAGCAGGATTGCATGTTTTGCCGAGCAGAGGGTTGATATTTCGATATTTTGACATGTGTAATGCTCCTTGTATGCAATATCTTCTTTGTATGCCTCCTATTTCCATCAAATTTACTCTTTAAATGGCTTCTTTGTTTTCGATACGGAAGATCGCCTGTTTCCACCAGGTTTTGACAGACTCTGCATACCACCGCCCAGTCCATTAGGAGATGAATTCGAAAAGTATTTTGCGCAGTGCTGCAATTGATTATTAATTGTTTGTACACACTGAAAGGGGGGAAAAGCATCCTGTGCCTTGTTGTCGGTAGCATTGCATTAAGCATTTTTACTGTTTCATTTACTGCTCACGGAATTCTATTTCACCGACTTTCATGGGTGCTTATCAACCGATTCGAAGAGTATTGATTCTATGTTGTTGGACCCGAATAATTAATATATTCCTAATGAACGTCAGATCATGAGACTGACTCAGAGAGAGGATTTGTATCGATTGAATTGACTTGTCGGGAGAGGAGAGATTCTCCGTGACATCTGGGATTTTACGTTAGAAGTACGAGGTATGAGTAAGCGGAGAGAGAATGAGAGTTGAGTGAGTCGGGAAGGAAATGCTGTGAACGAGAGTTCGGAGTTGTCTTTTTGTTGTAAGACTTTTGATACGGAAAACTTGGTTTTCCAGAAACAACAATGTGTTAATTTATTTCATCATCTGACTTGATGTTAACATCAACGTTGATGTTTTGGCGAATACGCCTTTGAACACGTCCCTGACAGCTGCATCTACGCAACCAGTCGACGTCGGTGGAGTCGTATCGACTCGTCGGTGGTCGGTGGAGTTACTGGTTCGTTTGCAGGAAGTTTAACGCCTTTTGAAACTGTGTTACAAAGTTCGTGTTATGATGGCCTTTCTATGGAGTCGAGGGTTACTGGCAGGCGACCTTTCGTTCGCTCCTACCACCACTACCTCCAGTGCCAGTTTTCAGTCACTCTGTTTTTGTTCCTGTCGACTACATTGTCGACGTTTTCCCTGTGTTTCCGCCTCTGACTACGGCGGCTGCGTTTCTGTCCCCAGCTATTAGTCACCACTCAAATTTGATACCACCTGCAGCTTCTCCATTCTAATTAAATTCTACTCAATTCTTTGCCTATTAATCCCTGGATAGACAACACTTGAGTGCGTTTTCTCAAACTTCGTACCTTTCAGAATCAAGTTCGATTGAAGTGAAACCCAATCTGGTTGAAATTGTGGTCCCATCTTTTTCTTGTATCCTAATACTTTTAGATAATTTGTGACGACCACCATTTTGCCGTATTTTTCAGCATCAACTTTCTGCATATTCAGAATGTTTTTTTTATTAATTTATTGATTAATTTTTTTGGGGGGGGGCTAAGGAAGGGGGCAGGATCTAGATGTGGATGCTTTGTTTCCAGAAATCAGTCAACGCATTCATTGTGGGTTGGGCAACTTCACCAAAAAGAGGTTGGATCAAGCCTAGCCACAGAGATTGTGATTTCTACGAAGTTAAACCAAGAAAGGAGGGGGAACAACATAATAATTAATTTGCATTGATTGATGAAGGCCAACGACATATTTCCGTGAGAAAAGTTGCCTCTTTGTGAAAAAACACTCCATATTAAGAAAAATTATAAGTTCAACAGTTTGGTGTGCGTTTCCCCTGTGAAAACCTATGAAAGGGTATTGAAATCTTTTTTATTTACAGTTATGATGGGTTTTCTTGGGGACATTTTTCATCCAGACATAGATTTAAGAAAATGTATATACCGATTTGTTTTCAGACTTGGATTTGTTGAGTATGTCCAGGGGGGGTTGGAAATTTCTAGGAACAGGAATTCCACAGCAAATCTAACAACAAGCATAACTCAGTAGAAAATCCTTCCCCTTGTGAAACAAGCTGATAGTGAAAAAGATAATTCCACGATGTACAGGAGAGCACGGAAAACTTCAAACAGCGATTTGGTTTCATTACAACGCCTGGTGCCAAACATGTGTCAGCCACAACTGTGCACACCCATCCCAACCAAGATTATAAAAAAAAAAGAAGAAAAAGCAGAGCCAGTCAGTCCGCCCTAACTCAAGTTCAATTGGCCTGCGATCCAGTGTCTAATCACTTCATAATATCAAATCCATGAGGAGAAAGTACAATGCCAGCAAACCAGGTTAAAAATCTATGTCAAAACTGCACAGTTCAAGTCGACGGTTATCTCTTCTCTCACACACACACTATATATAGATATATATTTCTCTCTCTCTCTTTCTCTCTCATTCTTTTTTCTTGAAATTATGTAGACCGCTTCCAAAAACGCAGCAGTCGCTAGTCTCTCAAAAGGAAAAATAGAGCATCATAACAGTACATAAATAGATTGCTGAGCTTGCCCACGAGTAAAAAGAGCCCCCCCATCCCCGGTGGGCCCTTTTCTTTATACATTTTCGTCGCATATGTATATATTTTAGATGCACATCCTTTTCGTTCCCAACCTTACCAAAGTATAACACAAGAGTGAGTCACTTTCATATCAGCTTGAGATGCCACGGTTTGATGTTTCTTCCCCCCCCCCACCTCTCCAAAAAAAACAACAACATCAGTACGAAAAGTTATAAACAAAACTCTGTTGTGGCTCTAAAAAAGTTTCTCTTTCTTTTAAATTGAGCTCCTGAACCCCCCTACCGCCCACCCAATCGAATAACAGAAAAAGAGGAAGTCAACCTGCATGTACCGATTGTGAGGCTACTATCCCCAGGATTTCCCACCCCCATGCCATGGATACCATATTTCTTTCCCTATTCTTTCCCAACCCCGTGCCATATACACCATCTTAGATCTTCTTCCCTGTACTTTCCCCCGCCCTGGATCGATCTGCTGGCAGAAACAAAACATGGATCTGTAAATTGGTGGAAAGGGTGGGGATAATGACTGTACGATAGAGCTGGCGAAAAAGGAAAAGAGATCAGTTGGATTGCCTCCCTTTAAAGCAATACTAAAAAAGGACGAAGGAATATGGATGCTGCTTTTGAGCCAAATCTCCCCAAGCCTGGTAATTATAATAACTATAATATTCGACAGCTGCAAACTACTGGACCATATGTTTTAAGCCTCGATGTGATACGCACCTTTTGAAAAAAAAAAAAAACTAACACCAGCAATAGATAATTATCACTACTGTTAATTCTTGTCATGAGTTTCTTGCCTTTTATCGGTGTGGAGATCTGCCGTGATGGTCAGCTTATCCGAAGGATTCCTTCATGAAGTCGTATTTGACCTTGCTGTTGGAGTGTTTCTTGCACTGAGCATTCAACACCTTGGCCAGACCGTTGGGCCCACAGTAAAACACTCCAATATCCCTCTCGTCTGGATGCTCTGTCTTAGCCCTGGTGAAGGCTTCGTCCCAGTTGGGTCTACCAAACTTGGTGATTGCTCTCGTCTTGATAGTGCTGATGGCATCCACACCTGAATAATAGAAAAACTGATTCAAGGAAATTCCATTTGTGGGGAATATATATATAGATACTTTTTTTTTAAGGGGAGGGAGCACGGATCCAGAAAAACAAGTTTTTGGGTGGTGTTTCAAGAAAGAAAACATTTCAAGAAAACTGCCAGAGAAACCTACATGGGCAAAAGCAGATGTATTTGAGAGGTACATATATGTTGGCTTCCCACAGCTAGACACTATGACCGTCTAGCATTAAAAAAAATTCATAAATAAAAAAATTACCTCCCATTTCTGATGAGGTGCCATGAAAGGTCGATTAAAGGTTCCATAGATCTTGTTTTCTCTCACCCTCATTTTGAGCGACTTGCTCGTGGGCGAGTCTGAGCAAAGCTACACGGACGTCGTTGGCTTTTCGAATCGAAGTGACATGAATATTGATATCCAGAATTCCTGCAGTGTCTTCAGTTGCAATCTCTTCCAACAAATGCTTGAACCACACAGCTTCGTTCCTGAGACGAAGAGTCCAGTAAAAGTACACCTGCATTCACAAACGTATCCAGCTTTTTCTTTCGAGGTGAACCCATAGGTGGAAAAAAAAAACGCCCTAAATTAAAAAAAGAATAAAACCGTCCTAAATTAATAAAAAAAGCCTTCGTCTTATTCTTCCACTGGAGAACAGCCACGAAAGGGTATCTGCTGGAGGTTTTGGTTTTTGCTTCTCTGGAAAAGGGGGGGGGGGAAGAGGACATAGAGAACACTAACAGAAACACATCAGCACATACAACTCGTTGCAGGTTGATCTTTCCTTTTTTTTGGAACCCTACCTTCTTCACATTGGAAGTACCGAGAGAATGTTGGCAGTTGGGGCACCTATTCTTCTTCATGGTGTCCAAAATATCATTCAGCACAGAGGCAAATGGAGTGACTCCGATTCCAGCACCCACTAGAATCATGACGTTGTAGTCTTTGTGGTTTTGGGCAGGAGCTCCGAAGGGTCCATCCACATACACCTGAAAACACCCACACCCACACATCATTTTCTTGTTCAAGTTTTGTCATGCGCCATCAAATGATTTGCCAGCAAGGGCAACATTTTTCCACAAAGTAAGTTCAAGCCAAGGGCTACCAGCCGAAAAAGACAGAAGGTTGGAAAGAAAATCATGATTCTTTTTTCCTTTGCACGATTTGAGACAATCTGGACAGCTTGTACCGAGAAGGGGAATCTCTCCTGCACAATTTGGGGCGGCCCCGCCACTCCCTTGACTTGGAGTCTAGTGATGTTTCTTCTAGTGTTGGCAACCATGCCATCCTGAATGTTGGCTGCACCCTTATCTTCATGGTACCTGCCCATGAAAACAAAATCCTAACTACAGGCACATATAACTCCACCCGCCTCAAACAGGGACCTGGAGTTAAAAGCACTGGGGGTAGCCATTTGCAACTATTAAAACGCTCTCCGCTCCCCTCCCCCCTCCTTCAAACAAATAAAGAGGAAGGGGGGAGGTAGAGGTGGAGTTCATTCGCACGCGAACAATAAACGTGTAAACCCCCTTTTTTTGGTTAATTAATTCTCTCCCTGTGAATATATAGCAGTAGATGCAACCAAGAGCAAGGTGGGTGGTACTCACTTCTTAACCATCTTGTGGAGAGCCCTTGTCCAGTCACCGGCCACCCTGATGTGGAAGCTGAAATAGTTATCACCAGGGGAAGATGTCAAAGTGAATGGATGCCACTCGAAATAAGACAGCTCCGGAATGTTGATGAATGCATACATCCCAGCCTGATAAACGACGCTCTTTGGTTTCCGGACCTGCATTCAACACACATCTATGAAAACAATTCCCACAACCAAGTCTACTGAAGATCCAGAATTGCCACCTTCGGAAAAACACAGCCACAGGGGAGAAGAGGTGCAAAAAGCTCCATGTGGGGTTCTTGTGCATGGAAAACGACTGTCTTGGGTTCATTGCTGACCTTCAGTCCAGTGACATTTCCAGGGAAGAGGTCTGCGGCCACCACTCTAGTGTTGCTTGCCGTCCGAGCGAAACGGATAATGCGCTCTGTCAAATAAATCAGCACAGGAATTCCCACCCACAGCCAGGAATCGCTCCACCCCCACTCTCTTCGCTCGTTAGGAATGTGGGGCAAAGGATGCAAAAGCATGCAGATGTAAAACAGGGCAAAAAGATGATGGGTGTACCAAAACATGTTGAAATTTCGAAGGGTTCTGCCAATGGCAAGGATCATCTTCCTGCGTCCGCCGGCTCCTCTTTTGTCTGAGGGCGTTTCATCGAAAATTGCTAACTTCTTGGGGTAGTCCAGAGCAAACATCGCAGCGATGGTGTACAAACAGATCAAACAGATTCCTGTCACACCGTACCATGCCCCCAGAAGCTCGCCTGCTGTGGGCTGACTGGATGTATCTCTGAAGAGGTAAAACGGAATTCCATCGAATCTGTCTGGCTGCTGCTCCATATCGAATTCGAACCTGGGGGGTGCGCCAGGGACCTCGATTTTGGTCACCGCCTCTTCGAGAGGATCGCTTTGATCGTCGTCAGGAAACGCCCAGGACCAGCGTTCGAAGCGACCGGTTTGCTGCCAGCGAATCACATCCACCACGTGGCACAATGTATGCAGCCAGGCGAAAAAGAAACCCACCTTCCCGAGGTATCTGTGGAACTCGATGGCCTCATCGAAATTGAAGATGTGCTTCAGGAAGGTGTTTCGTAGAGTCGTCATGAGGTTTCTGGACACAGGGAAGAGGATCAAAGTGAATGTACCCTTCATGGCTTGCCCAGCTCCCTTGGCCACCGGTAGGGTCCAGCTCAGCAATTTTCTTTTCCTTGAATCTTGGCATCCAATGGGGTCCAGCTTCGATTGGCTGGAACTGAAGGCCATGTACTTCATGTCCGCGACCGTGAAGAGAGGTGGTTTGCTTTCGGTGCGGTTTCGCTTCCAATCGTTCGCTATATCCATGACTTCTTGTCTCGTGAGGTTGCTAACTGGGTCTTTTACATCCATAGGCGCCCCGTCGCAGTTGTGGGCATACCGGCTGAACCTCCAGAAAAACAATGCTAGCACGACCAAACTGTACGTCGTGTACGTGAACGCCAACTGCGGGTTTTGCGTCACCCAATTCATGACGCGCTTTATGGCGTTTTGTTTCTTGCGCTTTCCCGGACCCCGTTCACCCCGACCCAACGTCACTCCTTCCAGTGACAGACCTTCCAATACGTCGGGGTATTTTTCCAGCACCGCTTCGAAAGCTTCCAACGAGATCCCGTCTTCGTCGCCCGCACTCGCTTCGCCGTCCAAATCCTTGTTGGCTTGCTCAAAAACTTCTCTCAACTTCGCTGCCAAATCATCGACCTCCGCTGCGGGGAGCGAGGCATCGGACTCCTCCACGCTGGCGCGCAGCACTTGTTTCAACTCGCTGAACTGAATCACTCCGTCACCATCCTGGTCGAACAGCTTGAAAATAAAGCGAATTCTGCGCTTCGAGTCCCTGGTCTGTAGGATGTGCATCGTGTCGACAAATTCGTCGAAGGAAATGTCCCCCGAGTTGTCGACGTCCACCGCTTGAAACAGGCGCTCCGCGAAGAACTTACTCCGGCATTTGGTAACCTCCATGAACTCCCGGAAGCCCATGGTGCTCTTGTTTCCCACAGCTCTTTCGAACTGCTGCAGGAGAGCAGACTGCAAGTCCACTCGGCTCCGCGCGGCCATTTTGCTCCGCTTTCCCCAATAGCGTTATTCCTTGCCGCTCTTTCCGATCTCAAATCTACAGGAGCACCAAGACTCCCTCTATCGTCGTCGTTGTTCAGCACTGTTCTGTTTTTTCCGTTTGCTTGTCCTGCCAGGACAGAGAGTTTGATATGTAAAAATTGTACACCCCTCTTGGGAATCCTCGAAGCTCCCCACCATCGGTCACACTTTAACCGGCAGCCAGCATGGGGTGCTCATCGTTGCGATCGCAATGGAGCAACGGCAAAGAAGCGGTCCAAAATCGTTTTCCGCAAATTCGCATGCACTCGGAGAAGCTTCAGCGGCGTTTGTAACACCAACTTCCACCACGAGTTCCGGTGCGTGGCGTGCGTCCACGATGCTCTCTCGTTTTCGGCTGGATTTTTTTTCCCGCAAGAATCGTGTGGTTGGTTGAGGGATAAGAAGTTTCCGTTCGACAGAACCGAAACGAAACTACGCGCGTTATACAGTGTACAGTGAGGTGTGACGACCAGACAAGAAGCAACAATTGCTTTTCAAGCTTTCTATCATACGGCCGGCCAAGCTCTTCCTGTCGCGCGCGTCCACCTCACCGTCTCAGCACCTCACACTTTTTTGAAGTGTGACACAGCCAGTACACCAAAATGCATTTGCGTTTTCTTCAGGCAACACTGGATGTGATTCTTTTCTGTGGGCGGTTTGTGTTGTTTGTTTGTTTGTTTTGGAGAAAACAGAGGGTTGTGCTGGAAAATGAAAGATCGATGTGAAACCTGTTTGCATATGGTTCTCTGGACTGACAGGCTAGCTGGCACAGTACCCTGGATATATGCATCTTACATGACAACAAAAAAAATTGTGAAAAAATTGCTGATTCAAGATGCCCTGATCGGATTTTTTATGCATGTGAGTGACACAAGGCAGGTCGTTGCACTTGCTAAAGCTAGTAATTGCTTTGGTAACAGCATCTATCAGCTGTGGGACAGCCATTGATGAAACTGAAAAACAACTCCTGTGACCTTGATAGTTTTCTCAAACCAAAACTACGGTTGACGCGCCCATCGAAAAGTTTGTATCACAGTCTTCCAAGAGCTCATTCAGGCGAGCGAATGAAAAAATCCAAACAATGGTCCATTTAACGTGGGAACTCCTGAAATTATTAAATAGTACATCATTCCCAGAGACTTCCCAATTCCGTATGAAAAAAAACAACCTCCTCAATCAGACTAATACAAATCTTACACCCCACAATATACAAAATACATTCATCCACATTTCTTAGCCATTCTTGAAGCCCCCTGTCGCTCCACTCTCCGTTTTCAAGATACAATGCGCTCGACTGGCTTTTTCTTTTTCTTTTTTTTTGTTTCCCTTTAAAAAAAAAAAAAAATCTCTCCCTACCATACCACATGTCTAATTTTTCTTCAACTACATCCTCGTAGAGCCTTCCTCACAAGTTCCAACACACTAACCTTTTTTTCTTCTTTTTTCCAATCTAAAAATTTTACCTCTCCAGAAAATACCGTTACCATGTCGTCAACCCAATCAATATACACTCCAATGTCTGCTAGCCCATATTGTCTCGAACAAAAAACTGTACAGGCCCTCGACTTCTGCCCTTGGGTGAATTCCCCTCTCCACCCTTCTCCGAAAAAAAACACCCACCATCTCTGTTGGGTTTTTTTTTTTCACCACGTTTAGTCAATACATTTCAGGGAAAAAAGAAAAAGAGCCATCAACCAACCAATCCCCTCCAGACCCTTCATTTCCTCACCCCCCCCCAAAAAAAGGGCAACCTGATTACGAAAGAAAAACCCTACACATTTCCTCCGCCGACTCCACTATTCACCTCCAAACCCAAAATTCAGCGCATAATACATTAACTTGTCTCTTTTCTTTGATTTTTTTGTCTGTTTTTGATCTTTTCTTTTTTTTGATATGATGGTTACAATCCTTCCTTTTCTCCTTTTATCTTTTTTTTCCAAAATAAAACCTGGAAGCCCAACTGCGAGTTCCATTCCGAAAATCCCATAACATAAAAGTGCAGTAAAGTATCCCAGCATTGATAGGTGTAGTAATAAAAATCACGTCGAATTTTACCCTCTTTTTTTTCCCCCTTCTTTTTTTTTTTTTGGATGCGAACATATTCTCAATGCCCAAACCAGCCCCCAAAACAAAAGCTTCGATTTTTTTTTCTTTCTTTTTTTAAATCTTTTACCTCCCTGCTCTTTGCGATCCTCCCCCTTCACTGTACAATATTTCGAATATCGACTAGATAACCTTCCTCCATGATCGTTTTGCGTTTCTTTTTTCGTGGGGAGGGGGGTCGTTGCTGTTAGTCCCTCCTGTGCAAATTTTCCATTGAATTTCAGAAACTGCCTGAAATTCTTGAGATGCTGGCACAACTCATCAACTAAAGTGAGCTCCTTCCAACCCATGTGTTGTTTTTTTCCATAATCTCTCTTTGTTGCTCTGTCAACTCACTCTTTTTTCGTTTTCTTTTCTTCTGTTTTTTTTGAAACCTTGCCCCTCCCCTACTCCTGCCCGGTCTTGGTACTATACAGCCAATTCTATAAACCCACCTAAACACCCCAAATCGTCTAGATCTTGGGCATCACTGCGGCGTAGGCTTCCCTCAAGGAGTGACGATCAGTGAGGTTGGGATTCACCAGGACGCAACGATGAAATTGGAGATCGCGGGACACAGGGTTGGTGGAGCGAGGGGGAGGCGAGCACCCGAACACGGAGGACTCGTTGCTGTTGGTCTGGCAGGAGAATATCGCCGCCAGTTCAGACCCGACGTCCGACGTGGGAGACCTGCGCAAGCAGCGGAAGAAAACCGAACGACGGTTAATAGTCCCGACAACGTTTCGGGCATTATGGAGGACATCAGGCCTCCTCACTCTGCCGAGATGTCGCGCCGAACACGCAGACTATTCGACATCCCTCCCAAAACCCGAGATCCTCAGCCCCCCAAGCAAACAGGCTACAGTACAGCTTCCAAACCGCGGAAACATGGGTATCCACCAAGAAAACGAATTATCGCTCGCAGCACTGATATTCGACCACCCCCCACAGCACTGGATGGTGTTTACAAAAGACCCCCATCAGCTAAGTTTACGTCACGAAACCTCGTCGTCGGCTTACCACTTGGTGGGTGACGCAATAATTCCTTTCGCCGGAGATATTTTCTTTTTCTGCACTTTCAGCCCAGCGGCGCCGCTGTCGAAGACGCTGCCGTCCGCGCGCGCGGCCTTGATTCGCTCCGACAGACAGCTCTTCGCGTTCTTTCCGTCCGTCATTTTGCTACCGGATGACACTAAATAAAACCAAAAGGAAAAAAAAGAGACTTTCTGTAGAACAACGCTCGAACGTCTTCAGCAGTTTTGGTGGAGAATGTTTCGTCGCGGCCTGCCTCAGATCGCGAAAAAAAGCCAACAGCGAATTTTTTTTCTTGCCCTCGTTGCGATAACGAATTGATATTTTGGATGGTCAATTTTGTGGTACAGTTCGTACCAATGCGTCAGCCATCCAAAAAAAAAAAATCCGTAGAGGGCTGCCTGCTGTTCCGTTGGGGTGACGATTTTTCGCTCGACCGACCTCGAACAAAGAATAGCATGCAGGCTGCGCGTCAATTGGTGCGAGGGATGAGGTCGGTGGCGTCGGAAAGCTGGCTATCGCGGAGCTATGGCCTCGTTCCGATGGTGATCGAGTCGACGCCCCGTGGGGAGCGGGCGTTCGATATCTACTCGAGATTGCTGAGAGAAAGGATAGTGTGCCTCAACGGCCCCATTGACGATCACACCAGCAATCTCGTTATCGCTCAGCTCTTGTTTTTGGAGTCGGAGAATCCCATCAAGCCGGTGTGTGCACTTGTCGGGAATTCTGGCGACGTCCGCGTCACCGGTGACAGCGTAACACAGATTTGCCAACTCTAGAGACCTTGTTTCATCAAATATGTTTTCCCATTGAACCAAAAGAAACCATGGAGTGGAAAATTTGCTTTTAAGTCTATCACTGGCAGTGATTTCCACTGCACCAGCATCCCACGAGTGTGACTTGATCAAACATATGGATCCCCTGTTTAGTCGTCAGAGTACTGGCATTCTTTCATCAAAATTGAATCATGTGTGTTGGAATCATCCATGCTGTTGGGACTTCAGTTTTGCACACTTCCATCTGTTCGATATGTGAGTGGAGGTCCCCCTGAAAGATAATTCTCTGGTAGATCAGCATGTACATCAACTCACCCGGTGGAGTGGTCACATCTGGGCTGGCGGTGTATGATACCATGCAGGTGGGCACACATTTCAGCCATCAAATTTCAGAGGAAGGCAGATGCACCTTTTCTATTCACGTCAGATTATTTTCTTTATTATTTATTTTATTTTTTTTGTGTGTGTGTGTGGGGGGGGGGGGGTAAGGAGTTTCCATTTTGAGTGTTGATCCCTTGAAAAGATAGTGGTTCGTTGTTTTTATTGGGGTGTCTTGCTGATTTGGATACACATGTTTTCGTTATGTCGAGTTTTTGTTTTTAATTTTATTAAGATTTTTTTTTTTGGGGGGGGGTGATGTCTTCATCAGTACATCCAATGTCCGGTATCGACATTGTGCATTGGCCAAGCAGCTTCCATGGCCTCATTGATATTGGCAGCGGGTGCCGATGGTCAAAGAAAGTGTCTCCCAAATGCCAGCGTAATGTTACACCAGCCTTCAGGGGGTGCCTCGGTGAGTTCCTCGAAAAGAAGTGCTGAAACACATTTATAAATAACTCGTTGCCAGAATCACCAATATGGAGCATGATTTGTTTTTGATGTTGAAATGCCTGTGCAAAGCGGCTCTGCTGAAACCGTGTTGGTCGGGGTTGAGAAAAAACGGGCATAAATGTGGAATGCTGTGTTTCGTTTTCATAGGGTCAAGCGAGCGATATTGCGATCCATGCAAGGGAGATATTGAACATGAGGACGAGGCTAAACAGTCTTTATGTCAGGCACACGGGTCAATCACAACAAGTCATCGGTGAGTTGTTGAACATTTTTCGACAGTTGTTGAAATGTGAGGTTCCTGGGGGATGTGCTATTTTCCTCGATTCACTTTCTGCTTTTTGCAAACCACTGCCCTCAAGCTTCTTTGGACAATTTCACTTGTGCATCCAGACGAATTTACTTTTATTTCCAACCATGAAATGAGTGTGAAAATTAGGGAAAGAAACATGTGGATGTGTTTTTGATGTTAGAGGAAACATTGGAAAGGGACCACTTCATGACAGCGGATGCTGCAAAGACTTTTGGGCTGATCGATGATGTGATAGAAAAGAGGCCTGCTGTATCTAGTTAGGCGATGCTGCCACGGTTTCTTGAATGACGAGTGCGGTCCTAGCTCTCTTGACGTTGTGAACAAATTCCTTTCTCTCTGTTATCCTGTGTGTGATTTTATCTGTTGAAGTGGCAAATCAATCAAAAGGCTGGGGGGCGCTGAACCACCCATTCCAGTCTTTTCCCAAAAGCAAAAACAAACACCAGCAGGCAATTCCCTGGTCACTATCAGTGAATCTGTGGCCCCAGGCCCTCCAGATCCTCCACCTCCTTGTTAGGAGCAACATTACCTAATTGAAATTTCTTTAGCTGTGGTGAGATTTGAGGACAGCAAGGTATGTTGACACTGCACCACTCATTTTTCTTACATTCCTCACTCTATTTCCCCTATTCCTGTCACAAAACCCTTCCCTGTTCAAAGTGTTGTGTATCAACTGATGGATCAATCAGTTTTCGCTTTCTCTCTGGTGGCTGCCAGAGCAGACAGGGCTCGATGGCCAGTTACAATACAATACACTGATAATCCAGCCAATGGCAGCAGCGTCTGCAACAGATTCAGCTTCAACCAAAAGAGCACAATCAGGCAGAGGAACGCTGCGAGGCCGAAATGGAACAGCATGACCCAGATGCCACCCATTCCTTTTGGGACGATCTGGAATGAAACCACATAACAATGTTTTGAAGAGGCTGACAATTGATGGAAGACAATACCAAATTGGGCATGTGCAACAAAACCCATTAAAAAAGAAGGGGGAAAAATGGTGGAGCGTTTTCCAAAGCAAGTTAATGTCAGCTCCTCACACAGGGTGGCAAAATCGCAAGCCCCATGTGTCCCGATTGCACATCACATGGTTGCGATAAATAACAGAGACCGGAAAGAGATATCTGTTCAGCACCATGTCCCAGAAGAAGCTGTGGCAATTGGATAGAAAAAGAATATTTTTATGGAGGGAAAATGCTCTTCAGGTGAATGACAACTGACCTTGGCTTTGTGATCCAGAGTGGTGAGTGTCGCTACCAGCCAGACCAGAGGCAAAAGCGACAAAACTGAAAAACCGACCGCAATTGAAGCAGGGGCTTCTTGCTCTGCCGGGCGCTGACATAGGAAGCAAAAAAGAAAAAACACATGTCAAAGCATACATCAGCAAGTTTCTCAAGCAAAATCAGCACATCCCAGCACGAGGCCTTTCTTGTTCGCAGTTTCAAACCAAAAGGAAAGACTCACATGCTGATGAACGATTTCTGGCTTGGCTCGGCTGATGTACAAATAAGGTGGCAATGGAGGGGCTTCAGGCTGCTCTCCATCAGCTCGAGGTTTATGCAAGACCTCGATTTCTCCGATGTTCCAAATCACTCCACCCACGATGGCTGGATCACCAACCACGACAGAGACGTCGAACATGCCCCCCTAGAAAAGCAATTTTCTACAACTGACACTCAAGCATATCCACAGAACTCAACCCAGCCGCACTCCAGGTCAAGTTTTTCATTTTCCAAGAATATAACTCGCCAGGGCTCCACCCACCCCAAAAATACTGACCTCCGCTTTCAAACATCAGGATGCGCCACACAAAACATGGAAACATTGGGAAAATATAAGCAGCTGACAGCGTTTTTATTCGGCCATAAATTACCAGAGTTCCGATGCGCTCTTCTATTGCTTTGGACGTGATTGTTGCTGAAAACAGTGCCCCTTGTCTTGCTTTCGGGACGAAATAAGCAGCAACGTCCACACTCCTTGACTGCAGCATTATCATTGCTTGGTGGGGGCTGAATGCTGCAGTATCTGCCAACACCTTGAATGCTACCTACCCAAAAAAGCAGAAAAAAAATACACACATCTTTTCGAGTTTTTGATGTTGCATGTCTTGTTGGAAGAATGAACCTCTGTCTGTTTTTGACTACCCCCCGACCCAATGCTGTTTGCTGGCTGGAACAAGAAAAGGTTTTATGCAAGGCCTTTCCACGATTGCTTGATTTGGAGGAAAACTACTAAAGCAATGTTGTAACATCTTCATGCCAATTGCATTATGCCTGAATTCGTTGAGAAAAAAAAACACCCCCTGTGTTTTGATGTTTGGTTTCAAATTAATTTCTGAGAGTAAAAATTGACCTTCATGGATGCTGCATGATCCAAGACAATTCCTGACAAGAATTTTTCAGGGAAATCTCCATCGTGAACATCTGAGCCCAGAACTGCTTTGGCCTCCACAATTTTCAGTGGCCTGTGACAAATTTCAAACAACAATGAATACAAAGCTCTTAAAGAAAAAAAAAAAATCAATAAAAAGCATAAATAGATAAGTGTGAATACATCACCTACATCCATTTTCATTCACAATCGCTTGAAATTTTTTGGGATTTGTCGCAAAGGTCTGACCAAAAACTTCAGGAGCAATCTCCATGATGATATATTTAGTGATATATTTTGAAATTGATATGTATATTTAGTTGTGTTTTTTTCTTGGGGGTTGGTTTCCCACTCTTGTCCTCTCCAAAAAATTCCTTCTTTTTCAGACATTAACAAACACTGATCACTCACCCACTAATATTCTCGGCACTTGAAAGCACTCCACAGAAGATCAGAAATATAAAGGCCTGCGAGATCAGAGAGCGTCGGTCACGAGGGGAAAAAAGACGTCCCTGAAACTGGAGTGTCATACCCGAAAACAGAAAAGACGAACAAGATTTAAACTTCTATCGATACCGTTCCAGTTTTCCTCAGCGATTCCATCGAGCAACAAGCCGACCTCTACACTCTGAGCTCTCCAGTCCCAAGTTAGCAACCCTTCCTCCGAAACGAATTTGCTTTTGTTCTTGGTGCCTCCCAGTCTGTCATGGGCATCGCGCGCAAATGTCCACCGTCAAAACAATTAAAAAGTGTGATTTTTGGAGTATTTTTGCATGTCACATTCTCAGAAAAAAACACCTCCCCAAATCGCGGAAACCAGAGCGCAAAGCTAGGATGGTGCGCAAAAGCAAGGAAGATTTGAAAAGAAAATGTGCGGAGCTTTTGGAGTCCCCGGTGGAGAGAGTGAATCACGTGCCCGGTCTCCTGGCGGCGGCTGATTCAGTAAAGAGTGAGGTATGGAGTGTAATGTTCTGGCACTGCCCTGCACAATCATCCAATCCTCCCAGAAATTTCAGAGCAGAACCAGTGTGACTTTTCGCTTCAATAATCACAAGTATTCAACCTGGATCTATGTGATGGATTCATGGCAATCGGGCTTTCTGATAATTTTTGTTTGGATGACTGGTCAGACGTTGTGCAAACTCATTCTCGAGACTCTTGGGGAGTTTTTTGCTGGCGTGATTGAGAGAGGGGAAATAGTAATGACTGGACAAGCTCGGGTGGGTGCATTTGACTAATCGCCATCTGACTCATCATTGGGAGGGGATGCTACTGCCATCAGAGAATATTGATCCACTGTGAAAAAGGAGATCATTTTCTACAATTCGATGCAGGCTTCTTTCAATCCATCTAGGAGGCAACACCTGCACCCACCACAACAGCAATCTTTCAAAACTTTTTTTTTTTCTGGTGTTGAAATAGTGTGTGTGTGTGTTTTTTTTTTGTTTTTAATCATTCTTACAAGACGGAGCTTTGGCGACAAACGCAAATCGCTCCCAAAATGTAAAAGTGTGTTTGTGTGTGTGCGGGCAGGTCGATGGATTGAAAGATTGTCCGGAGAAGGTTTATCTCAAATGGATCATGAGACAGTACTCAACTTTCAAGTCAATTCTGCAGCAGATGATGGGCAGCAATCGAGCTTCGGCATCTCAGGTGCAAAATCCCAATCAGTCGAAGGGGCACAATATTCAACCCATTTTTATTTAAATTAAAGAAAAAGGAACTTGAAAACTTATTATTTTTTTTTAAATGTGGTTAGGTTTTTTCCAATCATCATGGCACGTGCATCCACTGGATAGTCTAGCTAGCCCCTTTGTAACGTTTGCGGTGCCCCGTTTCAATTCTACATGAGAAAAATTATTTTGCCGGTCGTTTTTTCATCCTTCTCGGTTGCTGCTGCAATAGGTGTCTGCTTTGGGGGTGCTGATGGATTTATTGGGCGCCGAGTATGTGGGGGAAATCAGTAAGGTTTCCTACTTCGATCTATGCAATCGATTGATCAAAAATCCGGCGATGCCGGAACAGGTACACGATTTTTTTCACGATCGCCATCATCCTTGATTGTGCTTTCTTTCAGTCGAACATTTTTTCGAAGTCAGAAGTGATACTGCATTTTTCTCAGCTATTTTATGAGGTTTTTATTGCTAATTTCAGTTTGTGAGGATAGGATTTCTCGTTGCACTTGGTTGGCCATAAAGATTAACTTTTGGAGCTCTTTCTTGTTTTTGTTTTTGTGGACCTTGGTTCAGTGCTTGGCGTTGATCCTTTACTTGCTGATTTTTCGTTTGCTTTCTTCTAGGTGAGGGGTGCATGGATGTCCAAATACTTTACATATGCCGACCTACGCTACTACACCCTTCTTGAGATCGCAAGAGTGGCCGCCGAGCTGCAAAATCAAAAAGGTGATTTCTTGCCTGCGGATCTACCACCATTTTTCCTCCCTTCCGTCAAGAACTGAGGGATGAGTGTCGGACGCACCAGTAAAAGCTTTTTTTTGTTGTTTTTCCAACAGGTTCGGATAGTTCAGATGTGATTTCGGTGCTTTATGATATTTTAATTAGTATTCCATCGGGGCTGGACGGCTGCTTGGGCGATGAGGGAAAATTGCGGTCCTGGTGTGGAGCATCAGAAGTACGCTAAAACTAAAAAAAAAGAAATTGGAACAAAAAAAAAACGGTTGAAAAACAAATCTCCAGTGGATTATTTAGTTTTCGTACTGCCTTTTTTTGATGCAGAAGATGCCGATTTATCCAGTGTTTGACTCGAGGAAAAAAATGTTTTCTGGTTAAAGTTTAAAGGCCCAAGTGTGTGATATCATGCCAGTTGTTTTGAAGACTGTCTTTTTGTTTGTTTTTTTAACAGCATTTTTTTTTCTTAGGTTGGTGTATCAGCTCCTTCGAAAACCAACCTCACAAACACACAACGCAAAAGGATGAAGCGTCAAGTAGAACTTGGGTTGATCGATAATGACCCCAACAAAAAGCCTTCTATATGGTGCTGTGAGAATTCCCAGCGGCTTGCTTTCAGGTACACGATCTGAACGTATCTTTCAACACAGAATCTTCAAAGGAAATACCAGGATTAGTCATCGCTACGTTGAGGTGCCCCGAAATGATCATTGTAGATGGAACACATGCAGAGTTGGTCCGTGTGGAATTCATTTTGGTTCAGGGTAGATGACTAACAGGAGAAACACCTGGGTTTTCAAGTTCAATTCACGCAAGGATGGTTCTCTTAACGCCATCAAAATGTGTCTTTGACAATGAGAAAACTCATCCTTGTTTTCTTTCCAGTTGGGTGTTTTCTTTCCGGTTGGGGGTGGGGGGGGGATGTCAGACCAGTCTTGAGGAAAATGACCTCGTCTCAATCATTTTGATTTCTCGATCAACCCAGTATGACTCTGTGCCATGAATGCGTTCACCCACCCTCTTCATTTTTTGGTTTCGACAGCTCCGCTTGGTTGAGCTTCCTTCGGCTGCCACTCTCCGAACTTGTTCTGCACAAAATTCTGAACCACATTCCAGAAAACGTGATCCCACACATGAAGGATCCCCAAATGCTGTGTGATTTCTTGACGACTGCGATGAATGCCGAGGGGCTGATCGGGGTTTTGGCTTTGAACGGAATCTTTATCCTCGTCACCAGACATGGGCTGGAGTACCCCGAATTCTACAAGAGACTGTATGGAATGCTGAGGCCCTACGTGTTTCACCTCAAGCACCGAGTGAAATTCTGGAAGTTGGTGGATCGATTCCTTGCATCAGGTTAGGAAAAGGACCCTTGTGATTTCTGCGACCTGGGTCAATCCACACCCTTTGTTTCACCGAGTGGTCGAGAAATAACAGAGAGAGTTCTGACTGCTGGCAAAACCTTTTGCAGGTCATGTCCCCGCATACACAGCAGCCGCTTTCATCAAGAGGCTGGGGAGAATGTCGATCGAGGCTCCTCCTTTCGGAGCCATGACTTGTGTTTCCTTCATTCACAATCTGTTGCGTCGACACCCATCGTGCGATGTGCTGGTACACAGACCAGACAGAGCCAAGCCCAGTCCTCCTGCTGATGGCTGGGGGTTGATTGAGAATGATGTGTATGACGCGGTGGCTGATGACCCTGCTGAAAGCCGGGCCATCGAAAGTTCGTTGTGGGAAATAGAGGCTCTCAGAAATCACAGTTGCCCCCAGGTAGAGGATCAAGGCTTGTATTGGACAGAAAAGAAACCTGTCGAAGGGGAAAATACTACTCATCATCGTGCATGCCCCCACAACTGACCAGTCGGACAGTGTGATTTTTTCAGTGAGATGTTTTTTTCCTGTTCCTTGGTTGAGGGTTGGGTGTTTTTTAAGTGAAGCAAACACAAGCAATGATGGAAAGAAATTATTTGCATCATAAAAAACAAGGATTTGGTTGCCCTTTCAGGTCGCCAAGTATGTCACGATGCTGGACAAGGATTTAACGAAAAAGAGGAAGACCTCCGAGGCCGACATCACTCTTGCGTTGGCAGCATCTTACACCTCGCTTTTCGATGAGGGTGTGAAAAAGAGGGTGAAAGTTGTCCCCCTCGAAATCCATGAGGAACCTATTACTCATCTCTTTGGGGAGGACTGGTGGTAGATTGTTCATGCAATTGTTAGGGAATCACTCCGGCAGTGTGGATGGAGGGGGGGGGGGGTCTTTGTTTACAACACCATTATCATCTTTATGCATCTCAATCATTGCCTCACCAGTCCAAAAAGTTTGGTGGTAGCCTAATTTCGTTTCTTTTGTTCGGTTGCAAACAGTACCGAATGGGTTATTTGGGGGTTCTAGTTTAGGACAGGAGGTGGCCTGGATAGAGTCATTTCCTTCTCCAAACTTCAGATTCACTCAAGGTGGTCGTTAGTCGGACTGTAGTTGAAAGACAGATCCATTGGGTATGTTGGCTTCAACTTCCAAATCACAGAAACCGAATCTGTAGAAACGCAGTAACACAAATCGAAATACCACCAGAAATAATTATAATGTACGATTGGCCTGTAAACCTTTCTGGCCAAGATCAGTCCAAGTCCTTTTTCAAAATACCACAACTAAGCCACACATGTCGACTCTACGTGCTCTACATGTCACTGGGGTCTTGCTTCGGTCAAGGTTATTTTTGTCGATTGGTCGTTATCATTGAGAGTGAGAACCTTTTCCGATCCAAAAGGAAGTCTTTACAAACAGTCTCTCTCTCTATCTCATTATCCTTGCGACGTCCCCTTGTACTTAAAACCGTCAGGCAAAACGACATGTGCCACTAACAATTGTGGAATTCAGTGTATCGCAACAGGCGATAGTCGGACATTGGAACGATCTTGATATGACTGGAAAGTATAGGAAAGATGAATTCAGTGAGGTTATTTAGGAAGTGAAGGGACTGGTCATTGTGTCGTTTATTTTGCTTACTTTCTGTAAAGCGTTCTTTGGCGGCCGTTTCACCACTCGGTATCGCTGTTGCGAACGAGTGTATTCAACACAATCGAAATGACGTTTTTTTTGCCCTTTTTTTTGTTAGTTACACAATTCACAGCTCGCATTGACAGAAAACGGCAACAGAAATGTCACACACAGAAGAACAGAAAATCCAGCGATGTCCAAGGAAAATTGTGTAACTGATGGTGCTTGTGTCGCTGGAACGCGATTTCTGACCGAACGTTTAAAAACCGAACAGCGATGCCAACCTGACTGTTTCGGACGCATTTTGCCCAACAGTGGGCGTCCACGTTACGTACCATATTTTTACACCAGCTCTGGATAATGGGGGCATTCCACCTTTGACTTTGTTTTCATATCTTCTTCGTTTCCTTATGGATGCCGGTACTAAAGGTATGGTGTGTTGGTTTCCACTTTGTGAAACAAGCTGTTTTGCAAAATATTCAAAATATACATATATATTTATTCATCAGACCACAGAGTTGAGCTCCCTCCTGCAACAGGGAGGATAATTGTCGATAGAACAGCATTGCTGGTTGCAAATAAAGAATGGCACAATGAGCTCCACAAAGCTTCAACCCTCAAGAATCCCTCATTCCCCCCCCCCATCCCTTTCCCCAGCCCAGACACACTTTTTTTTTCTTTTCTTTCGTTTTCTTTCCGAGATGTGGCAACTTATAATGTGACCCTTTGCTTGCCTCCCAAAAAAAATGCCCTTTTTAAAAAAGAAAACACTGGTGGTTCCGTCGCAACAAAAGTACTTCTACCGTTCCAAGAATTATCTCTGCCATTCCCCAAGAAACAAGAAAAATCTGCAGACAAAAAAAAATTACATCTCGTGCCCCACATGTTTTTTTCCTGATTTTGTCGAGTTTCTTCTTTCTTTTTGACCCTTTTTTCCCCCAGTTCCCTCCATCTTCCCCATTACCCCTCCTTCCTGTTTGGTCAATAACCATAGAGCTCTCTTGGACACGAGTTTCGAAAGGATGCATTTTTTTTTCATTAAGAGCATTATTATATATCTTTTTTCCCCCCTTTTTTCTTGGAAACACAAGTACAAAACATCTGCCACCATCCTTGCACATCATAAAGGAGAAAACAGGAGCATCCCAACGACAATACATTCAGGTATCGAAAAATCTAAAACCCCTCGACCGACAACCGACATTCTTTTTTTTTACATTCTTTTTTGTTTTCTGTCATCTCCTCTGCAACCAATAGTTCATTGGAAAAAAAAATGGCTGCCGGCCAACAGCATCTTTCAATTCTTCTGTTCTTTATCCAGTACTTTGCTTTTTTCATCACCCGTAGGGCATTGCATTGCATAGCGTTGTGTTTTGCTGCCTACAAAACCACGTCACTCTCTCCCTACCTTCCATCTAGCATTGTTTCTTTTAAGGAAAAAAAAAAAATCTGAATTTCACAGGGTCAAGTGGAAGTACTGCTGCTATGTCATCCGCTCCTCCATTTTTGTATGGTGGACTTTTTTTTCTCTTTTCTCTTTTTCCCCCCTTCCCCAGCCCTTTTTTTTTTTTCATCCTCAAACACCCACGAAGTCTTTTCTTCTTTTCATTAAAATAACAAGAAAAAATAAAAAAGCAAAAGAAAAGAGAAACCACAACAATTAAAAAACGACCAAAAATTGAAAAAAAATAAAAAGAAAAAAAAGAAGAGGCAAACGCACACATGTCAAACATCCAACACAATTTTTTTTCTCTTTCTTCTTTTCTTTTTTCGCTTCTTGATCCTTCGTTCTTTGACATAATAACACAGCGACACCAATGAGCAAAAAAAAAATGGGAGGAGGGGGGGGGGGGGACCCAACCTAGGGCAGTCCATCAAACCATTCATCCATTTCCTTTGTTTTGTGCCTTGATTTTCCATCCCCTGTTCACCAACCCCAAACACGTAAAGTATTCTTTTTGTTAATTCCTTTGTTTTGCTTCTTTCTTCTAGCACCAAAATTCCCCACATATCCTTTCTTTCCAAATTGTCTTTTTGCCCCCTCCCCCCCTTCCTGTTTCTTTGTCATATCTCTCTCTCTCTCTCTTCTTCAATATATACTGTACACATCCCAGAAAAACACACGCGAAAAAAACACCCAGCCGGAGAACCGCGTCGACCGGGGGTGGACATCAAAATTTTTCTTTTCACACCCAACGTCACATCGACAGACAAACAGAACATCTCTGCACTCACTTCCTGACTTTCATTTCCAACCCTTTTTGATTGCAAAGCCATCCCTTCCCTCCAAATACAAATTTTTTGACCCCCATTTCCAACCCCCATTTTTCCCCCCCACCCACCCCAAAATCACCAAAACCACTCTTTTCAATGTTTCACCCCTCAAATTTTTCTAGTGCACTTTCTTAGTCTTTTCACACAGGCACACATGGGCGAGGTTCAATCAAGATGGGGCTTACAAGGGGAAGAAAAAAAAATAAAGAGAGAATGAGTGACAACACTTCCCTCCTCCAGGTCCACCACGACACAATCCACCCAAACCCCCGTTTTCGCTACAAACTAAAATGAGTCATCCTTTCACCCCATCCCAAAACTGGGTCCCAGAAATCATAAAAACGAAAAACATACACATGACCCCTTCTTGTCGTTGCAAATGCCCCCATGTTTTTGCTGCCACCCCGTAAAATTCCCAATCTCTCTCTCTCTTTTCTTTTATCGTCTTTTTTCTGTTCTCCTTAATCCCCTTATGCATGAAAAACCATAACATCAGGTGCGGCAATTTCTTGTACTGTATTCTTTTTCCCTCCTGCTTTCATTGAGCTCCGTGCATCCATCCTTGTCATTCAAAGCCAAATCGCCAGAGGTGTTATCATCCCACTCAAGTCAGCGTCACACCCTCCAAGTCTTCCAAGTTCTGGGCACGGCCGCCAGAGGGAATCGGATTGCCCTGCATGTTCTGCTGATGCTGCTGATGCTGACTGGCCATGGCAAAAAACCTCTCCAGTCCAGCAGTGCTCACGTTGAGTCCAGGGGGCATGCCATGCTGAGCTGGTGCAACTGGGTGTCCACCGATGATTGGAACAGGGTTCTTGTTGAATTGATCAATTATGGGCCCCATTGAAACTGCAGCTCCTGGTCGCACCATTCCTGGGTGCACCATATTGGCTGGCACCCCACTGCCCACGTACTGGGGGCGGATGATTGTAGTCCCGTCAGGCATGATCAGGTGACTCCCGATCGGTGCAACAGAAGCTCCAGGCATACCTTGCGCTCCCGCATGGGAAGCCATCATGCCTGAAACACATGGCAAAAGATAAAAACCAGAATCTTCGTACGAAAAAGGAGCACCCCCTCCCCACAAACACCACAAGAAAACATGTCCCAGGCATATGTTCACAGCATTCACAGTATGACCAGCGGCTCAATCGCATCTGGGGTTGCTCTAAGGCGAAGCAGTTCGGTCCACTCCCAGCAGTTCCTACCTCTGGGTCCAGGCAGAACGCCAGGACCCCTAGGCCCCATCACACCACCTCCTACTGTCATAGTCGGTTGGTGGGTGTGATGCAACTGTCCCTGTTCCTCCACCCTGGGTTGCCTTCCCATATACCCGGGCTCGGGGGCGGTGAACGGTGACGGCAGGCCAGCCAGCCCAACGGCGCCTTCGCGCCCTTGTGATGAGATCGCTCGATTCCCCTGCCCAAGACCAGGGATATAATTGTAGCCCATAATTGGCTGCCCATTTTGGGCAACCACAAAGTGAGGCTGCACAGCCACAGGCAGCTGGCCCGCCCTCTCCGTGCCGTCCCCCAACAGCCCAAACCTTGCCCTCTCAGGTTCCGTCATAAAAGATTCTTCCCCTGATACCGACCTATCATCCCGATCAGTCGCATCATCACCTGTGGCTGCAGGTGCGCTCTTGGTAGAAGAGAGCGAAGCATCCCCTTCGCCGCTCATGCCTTGCTGAAAGGGCTCCGAGTCTGGCTGTTGTTGCTGTTGCTGCTGCTGGGCGGCACGCTGGTGTGCTGCGAAGGCTTGGGCTTGGGCATGGGCCTGCTGCTGAACAGCCTGGGCTTGGGCTTGCTGGTGGGCGACCTGGCAAAGAAAATCAGCTACTTCACGACACCCTTCCAAACCAGCCATCTTGGATCATCTTCTTTCCTCAAAAATATTGCTAGCCTGCTAAAAACCTACTGAAATACCAATTTTGACCCAATTGTGATGGGGGTGGTAAGCGGTGCAAAAATTTCTTGTGTATCAACCTGTGCTGCTCGGGCATCATGTATCTGGTGAAGGGCAGCCAGAAGTGGCGATCTCTGTTGCTGGAGCAAATTCTGCTGCAGTTGAGCATTGGGATAGCCTTGCTGTCCTTGAAGACCCCCCAGGCCAAGGATACTTGCACTTGGTGGCACTTGGCGCTGAGCAGCCGCTGCGAACAGCCGCTGGATCACATTGTCAGCAGCAACCTGACCCATTCCTCCATTGTTGGGCATCTGGAAGGGTAAGCCATGGTGCTGGCCATGACCTCTCTGGGCCTATAGACACAAATCGAGAGAAGTATTATTATTACTATTTGTTCCCCCCTCGGCGAAGGGAAGAAAAAAACTTCAAGAAAGCAGCTATTTTGTATTCAGTTGACCTCAGGACTGCACATTATTTTGTTTGTTGCTTTATTCTTCTGGTAGCATGATGCAATTCTGGGGGTAGTGTTTCTCGAAGGCAATTACTTGCAACTGCTGCTGCAATTGGAGCCGCTGCTGAAGCTGCTGTTGCTGTTGCTGCTGCTGCTGTTGTTGCTGTTGCTGTTGCTGTTGCGCAGCGGCCATTGCGACCAAGGGATTGGGCTGCTGAGCAGGACGTGTTGCTCCCCTCAGCATGCTCAACAACAAATTAGCACCCTGAAGCTGTTGGGCCTGAGCGCCTCCCATTCCTGCCCCACGACACACACTACGTCACTTCCCCTCCACCCCCCCAAAAATCAACGCCCACTGCTCCAATCACTTCTACTTTCACTTGAGGACAGCGCGGTTAGGTGCCTTGCTGAGATGGTTTCGGTTTACTGCCCCCTGTCCCGTATTTTTGCCATATTTTCGATCGGCCAAATGCTTCGCCCCCATTGCACTCCCGTTTGTGTGTGTGTGTGGGCTAAACAGACCTTGCTGGTCAGGTCGGCCTTGTGTCCTGTCATTGCGAAACTGTTGTTTGCCCTCCAGATCCGCTACCGACTTGTATTCCTGTGGCATGGGAGGGATCTGACCTGGGGCGACACCAAGCACATGGCCGCGGCCGGAGGAATGCTTGAGTCCCTTCTCGATCTCGTCCACTGTGTTGAAGCTCTGGGGCAGCGGAGGCATGTCCCCAGCGCCACCCTGCTTGAAGGCCTCTTTGAAACTGTCGAAGCTGTAGGTGTTGCTCTCAGCGGCTGCGAAGGCAGGGAAACACGCATGAATGGTAAAAACACAAGCAGAGGGAAAGCGAGCCGTTGAAGCTTGAAGAAAGGGAGTCTGTTTGCCCCTCACAAAGTCAGTGACAATTTTTTTCATTCGTTTCTTTATTTGAAAGGGCTCAATGCATGTTTGGTCA
This sequence comes from Bryopsis sp. KO-2023, assembly GCA_030272585.1. Lineage (NCBI taxonomy): Eukaryota > Viridiplantae > Chlorophyta > Ulvophyceae > Bryopsidales > Bryopsidaceae > Bryopsis > Bryopsis sp. KO-2023. The sequence continues at coordinate 5,496,900 of BSYQ01000007.1, read as the reverse complement.
TATGTAGGTCACCTCTGTCTTCAAGTTTCATCTGTTCAAAGTCTTCGTCAGTCATGAGATGTGGATCCTACATTCGCCAACATAAGAAAAAGGACTGTCACTATTTTCGCTCTACCCACCAAGAAAAACTCTATCACTCCCTCCCCAACCTATTTCACAAAACAAAAAAAAATCCACTGGGCCAACTCCTCTCGTTTTGTTCCTGATCGCACTCCTCCACTCATTTCACAGAGTAAAAACCAGTGTTACTCTCTTTGATCGACCAAGGTATTGCACAGTCATCTTTTATGATCCCCTCCCCCCCAAACAAAAAGAAAAAAATAAAGTATTGGAAGGAAGCCATGCAGACCTTGGTTTGACCTTGCATGGCACCAGGATTCTCAGCCCATTGCTTCCTCATTGCAATTTTTTCCTTTTCAAAGGCAGCAGCCCTTTCTTTCTGGCTAGCACCAGCACTGGCTTCAGAGTCATGCATCCATTCAGGATCCCCACTTCTGGGAGGCTCCTCCCCTATAATTCAACGAAAGTAAAATAACAAAAGTTACAACAAAAAAAAAGGTGGTACATCTGTGAAAAAAACATCGAATTGATGGGGGTTGCGTGACATAACGCAATTTATTTGTGATTCATAAACTATAAAAAGATATAGTTTATGATTATACCTTCTGGGACTTTCCAACCTGCGGGTCTATCTTTTCCATCCCTGTGGCCATACGAGTGCCAGCGCTGGCCCTCTCCGAGTCTCGGCCTATCGCCCATTCCAGGTGGTGCTGCTTTAGGGTTCTTCCACTCATCATCCTTTCCTTGATCCCAACGCCCTGGGCCATCTGATCTCGAGTTTCTGCGATTCTGTGTGAATGCAACCTCCTCTGATTCAATTAAAATCAAAATATACGGCCGGATTAACTTGAAAACGAAAGTGAAACACCAGTGTAGAAAAAAAACACCTCCAACATCACCAGCCAACCAGCCAGCCACCCACCAATCATACAACACACTCGGCCCAAAGGGCATGTCCGATTGCATTTTTGTTGATTCTTGCATCAGTGAAAAAATGATCATTCCCCACAACAGGGACACATGAAAACAGATCGATGGATTGAATAGGTTGACTCACAAAACTTCCACGTCCAGCTCCGGCTGCGGCCCCGGGTCCTTGTTCCGACTCAGTTTCACTTCTCCAGCTCTGACGGGGACCAAGGCCCCATCCTCTTCCCCTCCCCCTGCCACCACCACCACCACTGCCACCGGGACCCTCGATCATCTCTTCCGGTTCAATGCTATCGGACTGAACGAGACGGCTGTTAACAACTTTGGTCATTCCTGACGGAAAAAAAAGAAAGCAAAGCATTCGAGTCAAAAAACCACAAATATGTCCAGCACACAGGTCAGGTATCGCATGCACAACCCCTGGCCAAGGAGCAAAACACAATTAAAGGAGAAGTGCAGTGGGGAGATTAATATCGTTTTATTTCGTTTCTGATTTCTTGAACCCTCCGTTGTGTACCATATTTATGGAGGTTCCAAAGCATTGTCCCCTATTTTTGAACCAAGGCTACAAAGGGGGGAGGGGGGGGTATGACTGACATGACGTCAGGCCAGACTGACTTTCCTTTTTTCCTTTCTTGGAGGAGAGTCTGAGAGAGACTTCCGTTGGAGTTCACAAACAATTGGCCAGGGCACAAATAAAATACCTCCTGGAGGATGCCATCCACCTGCGTTGTTCCTCCAGCTCCTTCTAGGACCCTCCAGGTTGGGCCCGTCGAAGGGACTCGAAGAAGCGTCCATCGACCTGTAGTGCGACCAAAACAAACAATACCGTGAGAAGGACTCCGCGTCACGAAACACCGATTGATCATTATATGTCTTGTACAGCGTCGCCTCGTAGGCGAGCACGAACCGAGGGGGCTTACTTCAAGACGTGAGGATCAAAGCCGGGTGGGACTGCCTTCAGCTGGGGGTTCTCCCCAATCTTGCATAGCTCCGTCCTGTTCAAGCCAAAGCAAACATGCCGAAACAACCCTCAGTACGGCTTGGACGGATTTCCGGAAACGACATGCATAACGACAGAGGCAAGGAGAGAGAGCCATGCGAGTCAAAAGTCAATGGCCCCGAGGTTGAGGCGTCCCTTGGGCACGATTCGAGTTGGCCCAGTGCGCGAGTGTTGGCAGTACGCAAGACGCGGGACACCCCTCAGCGTACGGACTTTGTTGCCTCTCGAATCATCAAACTTCCTCTGTCAACCAACTCAAGACGGGACAGCACCCGATATCCTTGAAATCTCTGCCCCTCATCCCGTCCAGGAGGCCAAGCTCGAAAAGTAAAACCCGAAGCGGCAGGGATTTATTTGCAAACGTCCGAATGCGACGAGGAGAATCTTTCCTCGTAAACTGTCTTTCGGTCGGTTCAAAAAAAAACGGGAGCGAAAAACTCGACCAACAAGCCATCGCTGTCGGGACCTTTCTTTTCACCTCGTATATCGAAGTCGGTTCTTCCTCTTTTTCGGTTCGTCTTTGGTGTCCCGTGACCGACTGGCCGCAGCATTTCCGGTGGGCCCCTTAGCTTGCGGCCTGACAAAAATAACGAGAAATCCTTTACCTACACCTCAATGGTGCCCTATCAGACCCTTTCCACCACAGAATCCCTCCCACCTCCGCAAATACCGTTCCGTCCAGCGAACCAGCCAACCAACGACACGGCACTGATCGCACAAAACTCACCTGCCCTCCCCACTTTGACCTTCGTCCCCTGCTGGTGTTCCCTTTAAGAGATTCTGTTCCGTTTTCGTTGGTTCATTGTCGTTCACTTGGGGACTCTGCCCCTTTGCGTCTTCGACACTGACTTCCTCGGGTCGCGGTTCTTCGGAGCTCATGGCTATTCGCACAACACTTTCCCAGCGTCCGGGTTGCCAACAAACAAAACACTCGACATTCTCGTCTAAGTGCCATGTTAGAGTGGTTAACAAAAATCTACGAGGAAATCGTGGAAATGAAGCCATTACGATCATTTGGACCGACCTGGGAACACCCCCAGCACGAGAGGAACCCTCAGGTGGACCTCGACGGGACGGATGCGAGGCTGGGCTGAGGTCAGGTAGAGCGATGCGATCATCCAGTCACTCCAACCTCAACATCCATTGGAGGTCTTGCCTGAATTCTTGGTTTTGGGTTTGATTTGGAGCTGGGGGTTAATCCAGCTTCCTGGCAGGAAAGGAAAGGCTTTGGGAGGATTTCCCAGGTCTGAATGGGCAGCATTCATGCATTTTTCTTTTCTTACAATGTTGGCAACCAACGTGGACGCAAAAAGCAAGCAAAGTTTTCCGTCTGCAGTTGTGATTTTCCACTACTCTGCGGGCCCCCAGGAAAATCATCAAGAAAAGGGGCAAAAAAGGTACGGAGAAAAAGGTAAAATCGTGACCGAATTTAGCGGGATTGTGGCGGGCTGGGTAGTAAACCCTCCAGAGACGTACAGCTTAGGTGGCAGGCAGGACGGACCACCACACAGCGCTGGCATCCTAGAAAGAGGGGTGCGCTTCTGCTCCAGACAAGTTGACTGTCCTCTCGGTAGCAAGGAAGATGCAAACCATGCTAGGGAGGGCGTTCAAAATCCATTTGCATGGCGGCAGTTCCGCCTGCAGTTTCGGCAGCCCCGCTCCATGGTCGCCCAGGAGGGGGTGTGGTTTCCAGGTGGCCCGAGTCGTGGCCCCTGTCGTCCCGGAACCAGCTCCTGAGGGTTTCGAAAACCGGGGTTCCCCTCACCCAGACGCTGTTCGGCGAAGGAGGGAGGCCGAAGCCAGGTTAGTTTGTCCGCCAGCTCGACTCATCAAGTCCTTGTGCTTCCCAACCTGTCTTGATTCTACTCGGTGAAAGTCAACATGCTTTTGTCCTCGGGGTAATATCGTGGCTTTTTCTAGCGACTAGCGTGTATCCTTATCGCTGGGTAGCCCCCTGGCCGTTTCACTGCTTCCCTCTATGACAAGCGTCAAGCGGTGTCGTAAGGAGTGACGCTTTTGGAAATATTGATTTTCCGTGAACGGTTATCGTTCCTTCTTGCGTTTCGTCGTTCACCTGTTTGGTTGAGTCTCTTTTGGGGGAGTAGGTTTTGCGTATCGAGTCGCCGTAACCCTTGTGCAAGCTGCTGACGAACGAATGTTGCTCTATTCTGTGTTTCAGGAGGAAGGAGCGCATGAGGGAATTGGCCGAAATCTCTGCGCACGTGACCGGAAGGTGAGACGAAAATGCACGAACAAGAGCTTACGTAAATGTGTCGGGAAGCGCCATCGGATGCTTCAATGCATTCACTCTTTTTACTCATGAAATCTCATCATCTTATGACATCTCCCATTTTGCTTTTCTCCCTTTCAACTAGTGCTCAGCAGTAAGCAAGCCACCTCACTTTTTGCAGCAAAAATTGTATCCAAGTCTCTTGGGTTGAGGTCCAGTGAACAAATCGGTTTCTTGAAAGGATTTTGTTCTCCCGATGGTGGATGCAGATCGACGAGCCAGCCTCCGAACATGATCACCATCGATTGTGTCTCGGAGTTCGACTTCCGTGTGCAGAGCGGGTCAAGGGCAGGACGAACAGTCGTCGCCCATTTCAAGTCCCCGAGCTGCCAATCCTGCGTCCGCCTCCAGCCCAAACTGAAGCGAGCGGCAAGGGAGAACCCCGACATCCCATTCCTCCTGGTGGATGTCAGCGATGTGGCCCTGGCGGAGATGTGCCTGAAATATGGTATCGATAAGATACCTTATTTCCAGGTGCATCAAAATGGAGAGCTGGTTTCGCAGGGCCAGTGGGGCCAAATCGACCTGCTGCGGAAGTCGGGGAAACCGGAGGCGGATCTTCCCATGTGCAGCCTCTCCAAGCAAAATCCGGCTGACTCTCATTCAGGTCGCTGGAAAAGAACGCCGAGCGAGGAGGGTGAGAAGATGGGAGCAGGGGGAATCGGGGGCCTGGATTTGCTGGTCCAGAGCTCAGCACTTGAATGGGTTCCATTGGAGGATGGAAAGGATGCCCATTGCAAGAACGAATAAGGGTAGTCAGTGTGGAGTGCTGCCGAGGAGAAATGTGCCAACCTCAAGCTGCAGTTGCAATTTCAACGAAAAAGAGGTTGGAGGGGAAAGGAGAAACGCTCACCAGCACAGATATTCTTATGATTGGATTCTTAGGTGCCCCTGAAAAGCATATCATTGCAATGTGCTGGAGGGGGTCCTATCTATTTTTAGAAAGCAGCTTCTACTGTGAGTTTTACGACCTATGATTCGAATGATTGTTTTTCGCTTGAATTCATTTCATGATATACACATCGTTTCGACGTTTTTCTCTGAATTCAAAAAAAAAAAAAAGGAAAAAAAAAGAGAAAAGAGAAAAAAAACGGATGGAAGACAACTTGTACAATAAGTGAAGCAATTTTATGGTAGACTGGGGAAGGGGGTTCGGAAATAGGGTTTTCCGAACTAGGGGTGGGGTATCTGGTCTGTGGAAGGTTACGACGATGCTAAAGCAAAAAAAGAAACAAAAGTGTGAACAAAAAGTGTGATGCATCATATTTTGTCTAATGATTTCGAACGCGATGATGAATTAGTAAGCCTTTTGTCTTTTCAAAAAAGGGGGGGGGGGGAAAGAGAAACAGGTGGAGAGATAAAATGAAGAAAAAATGAACCGAAATATGCATTTTCTGTCGGAAATAGTGTAGTGGGACGGTTCGTTGGGCTCTCATGATGGAAGTAAGACGCACCCTCTCTTGAAAAAAGGGGTGTGGATGGCGATCTGAACATTATTGAGCAAAAAAGAAAAAAAAAAGAAAAAAGAAAGAAAGAAAGAAAGAACACCATTTTTGTTTTTTTTGTTTTCTCCATCAATGCCCGTTTCTTCAGCCTCGGTTCTCTTATTTTATTTTTTTTGTAATTGTGACTTATTTTTGCTGCTGAATTTTTATGGCTTGGGGAAACTGGGTGAATGAGACATTTAATTGGCTGGTGTTGGTTTTTTTCTTTCGGTTAATTTTTAGCATCGGTCAGTGTTGTTTATGAGTTCGTTTGAGAAGAGAAAAAAAACTCGACTGTGGAGAGTTTAGCTGGAATTCATTGGGTTCAACTGGGGAGAATTCCGATTCTGAGCGTCTGGATTCGTTGACTGACCCGGTTTATTTAAGGAAAAAAAGAGAGAGAGTGAGAGTGAGAAAAAAGTGTGAGAGATACTTGATGCTCTGCATAAACTGAACTGTGAAGCATGATCTTAAAGTTGGACTAGCCAAAAACAAAAAAGAGAAGGAAAAAAAAAAAAACACAAGGGAAGGGCGATATCAACAAGGCCCAATGACACGATATCCATGGTAGTTTTACATATATTTTTATTATGAAGGATGCTGAAGATGCATCTGAATGATAGCTTTTTTGGGGGGGGGTGGCGGGTTCAGGGATATTGTCTCTTGTTGTTGTTTTTTCCCTTCTGCTTTGGTGCTTTGAAAAAGCGTCTTGGGAATATGAAACATCTATGATATTTATATATAGATGAAACATTATGAGCCTTGGGCATCATCAAACAGTTTGGGGAAAAGTAAAAAAAAAATATGGAAAAAATGTGGAAAAAAAAGAAAAAAAAGGTCAGATTGTGGGTATGAAGAAAAAGAAATGATATTCATGAGATGAGGCTGATTTGTAATGAATTCTCTCTGTCACTCCTGATGAAATTGAACAAGTAGCATATAGAAAAAGAAAAAAATCTAGCATGGGCAATCAACGCCCTGTTTGTGGTGTGCATGTGTGTGTTTCTTTTTCCTGAATGAAAAGAAAAAGAATAAAAGGAATTGGAGGCTTGTTTTTGAAAGAATCCTGCATAGAATAGCATTGAGGGTCCACAACACTTTTTCAACGGATGGATACTTGTTCCCAGGACATGCTTTACTTTAAAATTTCCATGAACATGTTACAGCAGCTTGTCTGTTGCATCCGACAGATTTGATTTTAGGATCGCCATCTCAGCTGATGCAAAGTCTGTTCGTGCGAGTCGTAATTCTGTTCGAAAGTTGTCTCTTGTGCAGTGTCATGCTGTCAAAATTCGTCAAATTGGTGAAATGTGGAATTTGTGAGTGCTGTATGTGGTTGAATTGCAACATTGAATTCATTTGTCTTGGTAGTGTACTCTGGGAGTTGTCTTGATCTTATCAAATAAACCCTTGGTTTCATTTTGGTGCGTCGTTTTGCTCTGAATTTCGTTTTGGTAGGTCATCTTTGGAACGCACCCTCTGACTAAGAATGCGAACCACCTTGCTGAACCCAACCATCGACAAAGTGGGCGTATTTCTCAATATATCAATCATTGTATCAGTCACTCCACACCGAAGGGCGGAGATAGATAGAGATAGCTGTTTTTTTTTGCACACTATTTACAACAAAAATTGGTTCCATGTGTGCACAAGCAGAAGAAAATAACAGGACCGCTTTGCATCAGATTCGACACAGGGCAAACACACAATCGACCTCTTTGGTGGAAACCCCCCTTCCCCCACCCCCTCTTCCTAAAAAAACCAAGAAGTAAAAAAACATGAATCCCTGCTGACCAATTAGTGGTAATTCTGTGCTGCAGGAGAGACAGACAGGGTAGATTTTTGGATGAATTTGCCCATTCTTGAAATACAATCACCAAACTTTTTTTCTTCTCCAGTATTTCTTTTTTCAAGAAGTGGCAAATCCGAACCACCTCCCCCCCAAAATTCCCCTACATCTTTGAGCACCACCTGACTTCATGATTTTTGAAATGAAAGGATTCTTCGAGACACTGTCAAAACCGGGTGGTCTTCCCCACATGTGTCAACCCATGATTTCAAATCCTGCACATGCAAAAAAAAGAGTGTGGAAATTTTTCATCGCTCCACTACATTTCTTTTGCAGTTTAGTTCCATCGTCAGTAGTATTAGCGTTTGTCGAGAGGTGCAGATATCGAAATGGCCCCCCCCTCACTTTTTTTTTCCTTCTATGTTTATTGGGATGGTGACGCATTCCAGACCACTTCAAAAACATATTTCAAAAAAAAATATAAGAAAACAAAGATACTGCAGATGCACCCACCCACCTCAATCGTGTCGATGTCTTGCAGATTCGGCAAAAAGTGTGGAAGTGTGGCCGACATTCCGAGTTGCTCAATGTTTTCAAGTTGGGAAGAAAACACCGTCGAAGTGCTCCATTCGATACCCTGATGATCGATATCGAGATAAGAAAAATGCAGAAAAAAAACCCAAAAGAACTTGCATAATTTTCATGCATTAGCTAATGAAAAATGTATCATATCCCCGTGATATGCAACTCAAGGAACCATGTGAATTCAACTGCACTCATCCCCACATAAAAGAGCACCAAGCAAGAAGTCCATTAACAAAAAAATAAGACGGAAAGGTCGAAATGATACGTCGAAAGGGGTATAGTCACCACCATTTCGAACAAACAGAAACCCAGCATCAAGAGGATATCCTGAAAAAGGCGGGAGGTAAAAAATAAATTGGAGGTATTCGATATGCAACAGAGTTTACAATCAACCATGCGAAACTCTCAGAACAAAACAAAAATAAAATTTCAGTGCAACCAGAAAACTCCCTGAACCAGTGGAGAATTCCTTTTAAATTTTGAGAGTTAAGCACTGTTCCAGGTCAGACATGGATTACCTGGAAGAGATTCTCGTCTGTCTTTGTGAGTCCCAGCAAATAATACCCTCCATCCTTAGAAGGACCTATGACTGCCTGGAATCGAACACACACCGTGTGCATCTGGGTAAATTACAATTGCCTTTCCTGTGGAATTACACTGTGACACCACTTTCATAATCAACGTACATAACATATTCAACAGACCTAAACACTGATTCAAAATTTAAAAAAAGAAAAGTAAAACAGAAAAAAAAACACTTTTTTCTGAGTAATCGAGTGAACGTGTGTTGGTCGAGAATTTTTTCCCCTGAAAAGAATGCTGAAGCAACAACTCCAGGTGCAATATTTGCAGGGGGAAAAAAATTCAACAGAACCGAAAACATCCATACCTGATGATCATCTAGCCCATCATATGCCCTCGAAATGATGTCTGTCGAAATGTCTGGAATATCTGTTCCGATAATGATTGCCTTTTTTGCGCCACCCTCCAGAACTTGGTGCAATGCTGAGAAAATTCGAACGCCCAAATCCTTATCTTGGACTTGATGATGAACACCGAAATCCTATTGCACTGGACATTCGGAATTCAGCATGGGCTGCTCCACAAAAACATTTTTGTACAATCCGTAGCAATAAAATGGGTGCAGCCCTTCACAAAAATGCTGTTTTTATAAATTCTGCTGCTTGTGGTGACGTTAATTTAATTTAATTTAATTTGTTTTTTTAATTTATTTTTTGATATATTTCCAGCGGCCAGTTGACGCAAAGCCGGGGGGGGGGGGGTGAGTGGAGCTGAAAATGCTTTTTCACTTTCATCTTTTTTTGGACGGTTGTAGGATTGAAATGTGGAGTGCAAAAGAATTGTAAACTGTTCATGAGAGAATGTGCAATTTTAAACAGCCTCGTAATTCGAATGAAAGTGTGACCGCTGTTTTCTTGTTTCCATGACTGACCTGGAGTCCCATGCTAAACAGCCACTGAACGACCGAATCATGCTCCTCCTCATCGGAATAGAACAAGTGAAGCTTGGTGGCTGGAGTGCTGAGCATCCACACAGACAATTGATTTCAGCTCAAAAAATATCAAGAAATTGGCTTCTGCTAGGCTTACATTGATCCTTTCCTTTGGCTCTCTGCTGTCACATCATAGAGGGAGTAAAAACAGTCAAAACTGCCATCGACTTTTAAAAAAGGGGAATCAATTCTGCTGTAAAGGCAATTCTCTTTTCTTGTTTCAAAATCCCAGCTTGAACATTTGAATACATGGGTTTCAGCGAACCTGGAAGCCGATCGGATCACGTGCTCCGCGCACTCTTTGTAGAATGCACATGCCGATTCGTTTCCAACGCTGGCCGCCAATCGCGTTTTCACTTTCCCAGGAACAGGCAGTCTCGCGAAAACCACCAGAGCTCGATCGCAGTCGGAATCCATATCAGGTCACCCCCCGAGATCTCATGAGTATCAGCCCACATCAAACCAACCATGCGCATGCATAACGCATGCCATGGAATTTTTCCCACAATGGTGAGTTTTATTTGATTTTGTTGAAGGGCGTTACTTGTGTTCAAAGGGACTGACACGATTGGGAGCAAAAACGGTTTTGAACGTGCGCTGGGCTGGGTGAGACAATAAAGACGCAAGAGGATTGGATCTTCATATAGGCGTCGATGCGTTTCCGCGCTCAGCTTTCCCTGGACGGCGTGGCTGTTTTAAACACTGGTATGCACGCATCTTGGATCAGTGAAGTGGAAAAAAGGTTTTTTCTTTCAATCGACAGCACATCTGAAACAGATTTTGATGAACAGAAATTTTTTCTATGTTTGTGCAACAGAGGTCCTGCCGGCCCTGGAAAAATTTGGAAAAGCTTGTCAGTTGGTTTTGATGCCCTCACTTGTTGCCTTTGTTCAAGATCCTGTAAACACAGATGGAGCCCAAGTGGTTTGGCGGCTTCCAGTGGTAACATCGCAGAATGCAGGATTTAGAAAAAATGAATGGAAAGTTTCAAAAAAACAAAGAACTAGTGAAGCGATGGATGTTTGATCCCAAAGCTTTTTTTTTTCAGTTGCTGGCTGAAATAGTGTGAGGTTCTCACACTCCTGGAGGCGAAATTGATGGACTCCCCTAAAGGAAAAGTACTGAAATTCCAAATTTGGATTTGTGCAGTATACTGAAAAAAAGCCTTTCCCTGCAACCCTCCATGACGAGACCCCCATCCTCACCCTGCAGCGATGAGTAATCAATTTATGGAAGCAATTTTTTTTGAATTTTTTGACGGTGCTCCTGCTCCGAAAGCCTCTGTTTGTCGAAGTGCTGCTGCCCCAAATTGGTTTTTTGTGTTTTTTTGCTTGTTTTTCCCCAACACAGGATATGCTTTTCGAGCCCGATTCATACATGCTGAACAGCAAGAATAACGACACCATAGCTTTTGCTTTCGACCTTCCTCTGTTGAAAAATGTGATCAGAAATGCTGGAGGCGACAATGTGGCGTCCGTGGAAGTAAAACTAGTGAACCGAATGGTCGACGTCGGAGCTGGAGCAACTCAACCCCATCCTTTTCTCACAATCATAGCCAAGGTAAAAAAAAAAAGGCATATCAGTAGTGACACAACAAATTTTCTTGTTGTTTTTTGTTTAATCAAAGTGGGGAAGATTGCTGAACATATTGCTGATGCTCTTCGGTTCAGGTCATCTTTTCAATTCAACAGTGATTGAAATTGTACGAACTGATAAAATTGTGATCTAAAAAATGTGCTGGCTTTGAAATGGAGTATTTGCACCGCTCGTTCAGGGGACAGACCTGAAGTTGAAGCACCAGCTTCCGATCAGCGCTCCATTTGCTCCAGCAGATGTGGGCAGGATTTTAGAGAAAGTGGAGTTTACCTCCCAGTGCGATTATCATTTGGACATCCACTCCTTGATCCTGCGTGTGTCGCAGCTGACTGAGAAATTGAAAAACATCGGCGATTCTCTGAGACTGACCACCATGCCAAGCGGCGACCTTCATCTGCAAGTTACTGGGATTGGGGTGTTTGTGGGGGCTGAATTTCGAAAACTGAAGGTGTTTCCGGAAGGTTAGAAAAAAAAATATGCAAGTCTTGTTTACGGTGTTTGAACCCCCGTTGGGGCCAAAATTTCAACATCGACAAAAAAAGACGCCGCGTTTTTTCCAAGGGTGAATTAGTCAACTTGGATACACTTCGCTTATAAATTAGTTCTGTTTTTTCTGGGTTTTTTGAATCACAACAAAGGGAAAAAAAAAAGAAAAAATGTCCAAATATCTATATCCTGCACTTCCGCCGTCGATTATTGGTCAAAGTAAGTGAAAACCAGCCAAAAAAAATCTCCGTAATTGCAGGGTGTTTTAAGCGATTTTGGCCTCTTGTGTCAAAGATTTTGTGGTCATTTTTCATTTGTGTTGTGTTCGTTCCTTTTCTCGATCTCAGATAAAGCGGAAGCTGCGGACCCTTCAACGGGGTGAGTAAACTGATCATGACGATCAGAAGTTGTTCAATTGTGTAATTCTTTTGGGGGGTGCACCAGTGTGTCTTTTTGTGGCCTATTGTGCCCCCCCCAAAAAACAAAATTCCTGGCAGTCTTTTTGGGCCACGAAAAGGCCAAGCAAGCAACGACCCCACAAAACTCACAACCAACAGAGATAAATCAATTTTATGTTCCAAACCTTGTGATAATTTGTATCATTGAAGTTGGGTTTGCATTCTGATTCTTTGGTACAAATTGGGGCAACAAAAGAGTCACAACAAGATCAAATAGCCAAATTTTCAGTAAATTGGTGTGCGCATACCGAAACATAAGAAGATTTGTGAGCAATTTTTTTTTTGCTGTGTGGGCCCCCCATCTCTATAATTTGATTCGAGAATTTATAAATTTTTTTCATCGGTCAGTGTATCAATCTCATGAATTTACATGGGATGAACTCGCAGTGGAATGACACCTGAGCAGCGGCTTGACAATGCTATTGAAAAAGGCAAAGCGCAATCTGTGGTGAGACCTGTCAAGATCAACGCTATTTTTCCGCTTTTATCCATTGTTTATTTATTTTTTTGCTATTTTTTTGCTCTATCTTTCCCGACATCACTTTCTTTTTTTGCTAAGTGTAAATGCAATATGGTGTTGGCTTTTTTTTTTAAATACCAAGGATATTAGCCAGAAGCAACTTGCAAGGGGCGTTACCGCTGGCTTAGTGCCGCACCCCATGCAGGTGCTGTGCGGTAAGTAATATTTTCCTAATATAGAGAAGTTTATTTTGGAAATGGGATAGGGTCGCTTGATCTGTAACAATTCAAATTTTATTTTATTTTAAGGTCAAAAAAATCACCGTCAAAAAAATATGCTGACCGGGATTGGATCACGAACATTATTTTTTGCCTCGTTTTTTTTTCCAAAGAAACCAATGACATGCTCAAGGGGCGTGTTGTTTTTGCTGAACAGCGACCCCCCACCCCTCTTAATCTGACGACTTCTCTTAATGTGATGACTTATTATGGTGGAGGAGTGTGTAGCATAATCTGCAAAAGGCGGATAGTTACGGCTGAACTTATTCTTATATCACTGTGCATTATATAATCTGCTCAACATAACGCACCTGCCCCCCCCCCCCCCGCCTCTTTTGCATCAAAAGGATGTCAAAAAGCCTAAAACAACATCGGGCCCAAACCCATGAAAACAAGGATTGGATTTTGTGTAGCATTTGGGATATTATGGATCCATTTAGTGTGTTTCTGTCGTATTGGTCATGCTAGGTATAGGAGCTAATGATGGATTATTGCACTTCAAGTTTGGTTTTGAAAACATGATGGCTGATGGTCGTCTGGATGAGCACAAAACCTTCCGTTTCACGTTGCCCATCTTGGAGACAGAAGATTGCTGAAGGAGATCAAATTATTTTTGTCAAGGATGTGATATATGTATATATTTGTTCGTATAATGGGTCAGCTGTAACAAATCGTAGTAACAGTCACAAACAATCCCTTTAGTGAATCCGCAAGTGTCATGATGGAGATTGACCCATTTAAGGGAAGAGCATTGAACACTTCTGCGTTTGGAGCTAAGGAAACTTCGTTTTGTGAATAACACTGCACTGAGGAGGTCAGCCCTGAACGCTGTAAACTCAATCATCAAGGTGGTGGATGCAATCTTTATGGACTATGTTGGGGAACGAGGTGCTGGGCTCCACGCAGATTTTTCTGAAGTGACAGGCCGGAATTTATAGTTCCATCAAAACGTAGCCAGGACGAATGGGGGTGGAATGCATGTGGTGGGTTTTCTGGATCTGGAGAATGCCACTTTTGTGGGTAACGTTTCCCAGACTGACATGGGGGTGGCTTGGATGTGGAGTTGAACATTGGAGTTCTTCGCACGGTGGACATGGTGTTCACTGGAAATTCTGCGGCAAGGTTTGGAGGGGTCGTGAATGCAGAAATGCTCCCTCCCAACCTTGACCTGAGAATTTGCAGACTTCAGCACTCAAAATCTTGGGTCCGCTTGGAGAGCCAAGAGATAATACTTTATTGGATGGAGTATTGGTAGACCCGAATACAGCAAGGGAGCATGGGGGAGGGGGGAGGTGCACCGATTGATTGTGCGGGAAAGATAAAGAACAACAAATTTTTGAACAGTACATCAGTGGAGATGGGGGTGGGGGCCTCAGTCTGGCCACACTGCAAGTCCCCAGTCAGGTTGCTGTACGAGAGTGTGCAATTCGTAAGGATCAGTGCTCTAGAGAAGAATGTGGAATCAGCCTAATTCCTAATTCCTAATATCAAGGGAACAGCGGTACTTGTGGATTTCGTAGAGAATGGGGCTGAGGGCAGGGGAGCAATTTGGCAAAGAACGATGAGTATGTTGCCCTGCAAATTAGAGTCTGGCTGTGTTTTGGTGGATTATCAATCACACTGCCTGCAGCAAATCAATAGGTTTTGACTGAGATGGAGGATCAACTGTTTTACCCCCCCTCCCTTTGAATTAATTCAGGTGTCTGGAGAATTTGACCTGTCGTGCCAAAACTGGGTCAGAAATCATACATACCCCTGTTGAATTAATCTTCTTACATGACAAATTGTACAACCCCCTTGTCTGAAATTGCCTGGTTTCAAATAAAAGTCAAATATCAAACAATCCCGACAAGCATCAAAAATGAGAAAACAGTTGTGCAAAGGGCCTGGCAACAGCTTTCTCTTTCTTTGCACCGTTCGCTAGCTTCTGCTTTGCTTGAACGGTCGTCGATTTTTAGTGATTCGATTTCTTATGAGAGGGGGCGATTTTGTTTTTTCTTTTTGAATGACAATCAGTGTTTGTAGATACGGACCGGTGTAATAACGCCTCTATTTTGGCTGGAAAATGTCTCTCAGATTCACAATCAAAATCTCTCAAAGCAATGGTATTCACTGTTATGGCTTTTTTGATAGGCTATGGATCCTCATTTATTTGTTCGTGATTGGAGGGGATGTCGCACCTCGAACTTTTCTCGTTGAACTTTCCGGTGGTCCTTTGCATTTTTCAAACGCTGGCCGGCTTGGGTGAGGTTGGCCGGCTTGGGTGAGGTCGTATTTGTGATGTTCGTAGGCGATCTCCCTTTCCCGAGTAGCTCTGGCCCAAGGCAAATGCTTCTCTATTTTGAGAGTTTTGGACTCCGTGTGACCGGCTATCAGCGCATTGAAAAGAAGTTGCAAAGGAAAAAAAAAAGAAAACGATAAAATACGCACACTCAAAACCTCACAGCCGTCAAACAATACTCTTGCTCCGCACCGCCAATGGAAACCTGGCAGAGGGGGTGCGATGAAGTGCAAGCGCCGCAAAAGAAGACCAGCGGAAACTCCCATCCACGGCACTAGCAGCGTTGTTTCCCCGCAGCGAATCGCGAAGTTTTGAATGCGACAAGTATTTACCACACCCCAAGTAAATCCCGTGAAAAAACTCGGAAAGGTGCACGAAAAATTGAGTTACATCGCACAGATGTTAATCGCTTTCTGTGCAATGTCGACTTTTTCATCCAAGAGCAGCGCCGACGACTCTCATGGCGAGTGTCTCAGAGAGGGACAAAAAGTTGAGAGGAACGTCTGGGAGTCGAACCCAGTTTTTTCCGATTGTTCCACAGCCATTTTCTACGCGACGAACCATACTTCCGCGTTTGATCTGAAATTGCGCTTGCATCGCATAGAATTCTGTGCATCGCACAGATGGTGTTTTCCCATAGTGGGAGCTTTCTATCTTGATATTTGGGGGACGCATGTTGGCGTCTCCCAAATATATACCACAGACGTTTGGTTGCATACCCAAACCGTGAGAACTCGAGCGAGCTTCTCCAGAACAGGAAAGCGAGCGTTTTCCTGTCCCCCACACAACGGCTCCTCACACTCTCACCCACCCGACTCTTTGTTGGGGGGATTTTTTGGGGGGCGGCTTCCTTCCTCCATGTGTGCAATAACTCGAAACCACCCACTTATAGGGCCGAAATTTAACGGAAAAAACGCGCGTTCCAGCCGCTGCACCTTCGTGTGTTGAAAGGGGTCGCGCTCGAGGCCTCCATTTCAAAATCAACCCTTTGACACATTCTTTTCCTTTGGGTGCTCGGAATATTTCGAACTTTATTACACAAGTCCGTATCTACAAACAAATGATTTGTCATTCAAAAATATTTCGAACTCAGGCGAATTTGGGCCACACCTTTGGCAGTTTCCGCGTCTTGGCCGTGGCTGACTCCCGTGCGTCCAGGGCGTGCGCACCGCTGTATGTACATACCAAAAAAAAAGGATGAGTTTCTAAGTCATATCATGAGGGAAAAAAACGCGCTCGACGAAAACTGAAATGTAAAGGAGAGAGAAATTAAAAATCAACTAACCGGGCACTAATCGGGTCAAAACATATTTTCGATCATGACGTTGATCCGCCAGAGTGGGTGGCCCCCACTCTGGCACGACACTTGGCACCCATGATGGCAACGATGGTGCAACCAAGGTCGTCCCCCGGTTGATCCCGGGGGGGTCTCGTCAACCGATCAGGATTCGCCCACCATGGGAATTTCGGCATTTCGATCGTCGATGGGGTAGCTAACTACCTCATTGACATCGCTAATGCCGGTGGTTTGATTCATTTCCCAAATAATTTTTACTTCTTTTTTCTCCGTGCCACTCGCACACGAATCGACCAACTCATACGAAAAACCACCAAAACAACCCTTTTCTGATGCTCTCCTCATAAAATCACCATCGATTTCCGCCGAAACTCGAAGTCGCGAAAACCGACGTGACAGAGGGAAGGAATGGTCGGAACAACCTGGGTTCGACTCCCAGACGTTCCATTTTCCATTTGGGACCTTGAAAGCGCGGTCGCCAACAAAGTCGTCGGCGACGGGGGAAATGAGAAAAGACAAAACCCCGCAGAGATCTGTGCGGGGCTTTTCGCTTGTGCGGTATAAACGACTTGTGCGGTGTGCATGGCAGCCCCCGCACAAAACACAAATCGCGCCGCACAGAGAATACTGAAACGCGCACAGTAGGAGTTTCACACCCCCACCCCACACATCTACGACGTGCAGTCAATTTCACTCTGCAACGCGCGATTTCGTGGTTTCTCAGGGATTCACAGTGGGGTCCAATGTTTTTAACAACCTTCTAAACATGCCAAAACTCAACGAGTTTTGGCGGCAATCTCGGTCAGTCCAGCAGCCTTCGCTTTGTTGGTTGGAGACAGCAAATGAGCGGCTTGATACAAATGCTCGAATTCTTGTTTTTCCCCAGTACCCACGATTGTGGCCGTCACTTCAAGCGATTCCAGCAATCTGAGCACCACAGAGGGCGTCTTGGGTGGTACTTTCCAGATAATATTCTTCGCGCATTCTTTCCAGGCAAACGACAGAGGGGATACCTGTGAAGCACAGTTGCGAGGTCGCTCTCTGCCTTCTCTGTTCTTTCAGCTTCAGAAAAGGATAGAATCTGCTTGGCAACATGTTTGTACATGTCGAAGTTTCCAGGGTGGGGATCAATGCCATGCTCAGCCAGGACTGATGCCGCTGCGACAAAGTCCTGTTGTTTGGCCTTGAGTTTGGCGTGTTTTGCAGCATACTGGAGCGCAATCACTGGACCTTGCTGTGACGCGAGCTCGTGCACCTTTTCCCACTCTCCTCAATGGCAAAACATCTCAAGCGCCTGCCACAGTTTTCACAAGGAGATAAACACTCAGTTCTCATCCTAGTTCCTTTTCTAAGTGAGCAAGTGTCAAACCCATTGCCATCTTTTGTTCATACCTCGGATGGAGCGAGCTCGTCGGCGTTTCTGTGCTCCAAGAGGTGGTCGTTGTATCTCTCTTCAACATATTTGTTTAGGGAAAGAATTCCACCTGCCAAGGCTCTGGCTTTATCGAACATTCCACCCAAACAATAGCACTTGACCGCCCCCTGGACGTCATCAATCCCCTCATGCAGCTCTGCTGCCGCTTCAAACCGATCGATGCTGATCAGTCGCTGGGAGACGGTGGCCACGACATGGTTCATTCGATCGCAACGTGCACCGCATTCTCCCAGAGCTATACAGACGGGATAAATCAGCCCGTTTTCTACTTCACTTGGTGCCCTGAAATGATGCGAGTTGATTCGAAAAGTGTTGCAGGTTTTGATTGAATGGGAACAATATTCGGGAATTGGTTTAAATTTTTCCAAAACGATTCTGATGGTTTTTTTTCAGCAGCTTATGTCTTCTTCTTTTCATTTTCATGAGCATTCTATACCAATTTCAGAGGACCATACATATTTAGGAATTCGGTTATCATCAAGTTCTCATCATCCTTTTTTGTCGCATATTGATTATGTTTTAGCACAGTGTCGGAAAGCAATGGGGTTTGTTTTGTCGCGTCTTTTTGCTCTGAAAATTGAGGATCCAAAAGTAGCATACAATCTTTTTAAGGTGTATGTTTTGGGCAGTATAGGATATGGGTTTCCTATTTGGGGTCCATTCCTAACAGTTTCTCAGTGGCGTTTGTTGGAAGCAATTCATCTCCAGTTTATGAGAAGTATCCTCCGTTTGCCTCGATATACGCCAAAGGAGGTTCTGTACGGGGAATTAGGGTGTTATCCATTAGAATTAGCACTTTGGTCGCAATTGTGCCGATATTGGAACAAGTTGGTTGGGTTATCAGTTGATCGATTGCATGGAAGATTGTTTTGTTGGGGTTTTGATCAATATCACGCATTTCGATCTTCTTGGTTTGGGCGTATTTTGGGTTTTTTCAGACGGTTTTGGCCGGAGAAGATATTTTCTTCTACGACTTTGGTGGACATTTCGGAATTTCAGCGTCGTTATAAAGCTATGCATGCTGAACATGTTTTCGGTTCATCTGCATCTCGAGTTATATCTTGGTATCGGCATATTAAGTTTTCCCTCAGATTTGAACGGTATTTGACAACTTTAAAACCAACTTCTCTTCGGGTTTTCTTTACTCGTTTTCGTTGTGGTATTCATTTCTTGGAAGTGGAAGTGGGACGATATAATGGTGTACCAAGGGAAAACAGGATTTGTCGGTTGTGTCGGTCCGCGGTGGAAGATGAACGGCATTTTCTTTTTGAATGTCCTTTTTATTCTTCCTTTCGTTCTTTGCATTCAGATGTTTTTCGATGGGCTAATCCCAAGGATCTTTTTAGTAGGGTGCCATCGGGCAAATTAGCTTTAGTTATCAGCAAAATGGCTTCAATACGTTCAGCAGGTTTACAATCCTAAGGTTTTTGTTTTGTTTTTGTTTTTTTTTGTTTTTCTCTTTCTTTTCTTTCCTTTTTGTCTTTGTTCCAGCATCATAGAGGGTGATGGCTCTCTTTTGCTGTGGGTTGTAATTATGATTATGATTATGATTCGAAATCAATGCACGTGCATAAGCCGCACGTCTCTCCGTACCAACCTTCTACGAAAGCGTCGTAATTCATACAGTTGTTCAGCGACCGCCATTCCAGCCTCCCAGTCTTCGTTGTGCAAGTACATATCGATGGCTTCTCTAGGTTTGTCTAGGAAATGGTGCGAGAATGGCAATCAGCATACAGAAAGAACGTTCTATCCGGAGCCAACAATATCCAGACAAGTTGTCCATTCCCACCAGCATTGATGAATTCTTCTTCAGCCTCCTTGAAACGTCCTTCATCCTCAAGATACATTGCATATTTCAAACGAATCTATGGAAGCTTGTGCTTCGCGCAGGATCTTGCAAGCTGAAATGCATGTGAGAATGCTCCCGATTCGACGCCATAGTCGATTGCTTGATCCACAAGTCCGGGCTTCTTCAAGAGATGAGCTCCCTCATCACCACCAACTACATCTATCAAAGCGTCTTCCCACATGTTTGCGCCCCTATACATGTGCACTGCCCTCATCCATTCTTCGGCAGCAGTGTAATGCTTTTCTGCCTCCCTGAGATCGCCATCGCTTTCGAGTTTCTGAGCAAGGTGTATGTGCGTGCCGCCCAACAGATCCTTCGACCTCAAGCTCCCTCGCGCGTTTAGTGTATAAAGACTGCAATACAGTTCAGCGTTCGAAATCAGAGGCACCAATCAGCTCACTTGCAGATTCAGGACGAACAAGTCTCTCCCCCAATTCAATCAACCTCAATCATGCGGCTCGAGCTTCAGAGACTTACATGAACCTCTGTATCGGTCATGACCGATACCTGATCAGGTATCCCATGGCAACCTTGTGTGCAGCTTCCCACCTCCCTGCGCGCGAATACATGTCTACCGCTTCTTTGGCCATGCCAGCATCCTAAGGAGAACACCAAATGTTGCTTGCTGGAGTGAGGAACGGTTTGAGCGCACCATAAGCGGCATTCATGGTACCCAGTCTTGTACCATGAATTCTATTATTCCTGATGCCTTGACGAATTGTCTGGATTCCAAAGCTGCCTCGACCGCTTTTCGTGTCTGCCCCGCCTCGATATAATGATTGATGGCTGCGTCCATCTGCTTTTGGCTCATGAGCCAGTCCCCCCATTCTTCTTCGAGCTGTATGACCTCTCCGGGGAATTCATGACGAGCGAGATCAATAGCCTTTCTATATCCGTGTCCTCTGCGATCCAGAAATAGTTGGCTTGTGAGCATTCCGTGAAAGTTTTTGAAAGTGTCAAAAGTTCAGACTCCAGACACTTTGGTGCCTGTGTTGGGCTTGATGATCGAATGGAAATGAAATTCGGACTGTCCACTTTTCTCCCACCTCCTAAACGCTTCTTTTGCCTCCTCAAAACGACGCAGGTGCTCGTACAGATCACCTGCCTTCTCGTGAAGGCCAGATTTCTCCAGAGCTGCACATATCGAGTCTAAGAGCCCGAGCTCGTAGGATCCACCAGACGAAGTGACCACCTGCACGAGTTCGTAGCCGAGTCGGAAGCAGAATTCATGAAAACATACTGTTTATCATTCTTTATATCTGGAGGTCTCTGGTAGCAGCAATTCATACTTGTGCAGCTTTCGACGGGCTGCATCCTTTCAGATACAGCGATATCGCAGCCAAATAATCCCCATCAGCTTCTTTGACGGCCCCAGCTTCAGCTTCTTGGCCAGTTTCGAGCAGCCACTGGTAATGACTCTTTTTTAGACTCTCGGCCTCTTCATGGTGGTGGGTTTCTGATCGCATCTTGCCATCGATGTGCCTCTGTGTACGTAGAGACAGCTCCATTCACTCCCCCATGAGCCAAAAGAAGTTGTTCAGCCTGGGTCCAGTCGCCATTTAATACTGCCAGTTTAGCTTGGACGTCGTAAGACTGAAATTCCTTCGCGACCGAAGTCCTGATCTTCCAGAGCACTGCCGAAGTCTATCAAAGATTCATCAAGCGCATAGCTGGCGCTGTTAATCCCCTCGTCGACAATCACTTCTGTTCTGAAAATAAAAGCCACCCCAGCCAATCAAAAAAACGTTGGCAGTATCAAAACTTTGGTACAAGGATGGTCAGTGCGACAAACGAACCTGTTGTTCGCTCTCTCGATGTCTTCTACCTCACCCTTGATAGGATATATGGTTTGTTGGTCAGGATTTCGAATACTGTACCAGACACAAAGGTTCCCTAGGCTTTGCGCCACAACCACATCGCTGCCAGGTACCCACTGAACATACTGACAGAAATTTAGAAGGGTGGCCTTGTGCTGAAGCGAAATATCGTAGACATGCAGGTGCCGCTGCTTATCTCTGAATAAGATATGTGTTTCACGAGGGTTCAGTTCATGAATACAACGACACAAGAATGGTTTGATTTGCGGCTGACGTTTTCTGAGCGGATTTGCGTCTTGGTGCTATTTACCGGTTGCACTTCACTCTTCCTCCTCCTCCGAGGAAGAGCTTTCGCTCGACGTGCTGCTATCGTCCGTGTCGGATGCTCCGGAGTCGCTATCGGAGTCCAAAGCCAGCATCATTGCTCTGGCCTGCGCCTGGTCGTATCGACGCCTGAGTTTGGCCGACAGGAAACCAATCGCACTGCAGAGTGCAACTGTTCCGATCGTCCGGAATACTCCCATTGTATTCTGTTTGCAAGAGCTGATTCTGTTCGCAATTGCTGAAAATAGAGTTCTCTTTCACGCTTGGTCAACCAAAAGAAAGAGGCCGATGACTTGTCGGGCTCCAATAAAAGCGAAAGGGGGTGCCAGAAACTGTGCCATTATATTGGTGGCAAGCACAGAATGAACATCAACATCATCGACACAGTGACATTGGTCATGGCATGCGGCGCATCGAGACAAGCAGTTCCGCCTCCACACATAAAGTTGAGCCGCCCAACACAGTGATTGGGTGTGCTTGGCTAAGATATGTGGTCCTGAAGGTGTTTTTTTGGGGGAAAAGGAGATGCAGAGAGAAAGCGGCATTCTTTATCTTCTGTGTTCTTAAGTGGAAAGAAAAGTGCAATACTTGCTGACATGCACAGTACCTTCTGACTTCAAAATATTAAAAAAAAAACTCAGATGAGCCAGCACTTTGCAGGGCATCAATTTACAAGTCAGTGTAAGGGAAGATCAAAAACGTCCCCATCCAAAAAACGCAACAAAACGCGACTCGTTGTTGTCTGGTGCTCCATCCAACGGAGAGTACGCTGTCATGTGAATTCCACGACTTTTGCAAAAGTCGAAGAGGCCATCCGAAATCGCGAGATCGATGAAAATGGACGTTTTTTTTTGTTTTTTTTTTTCTGGTTTTTCGGTATGAAAGAAGTTATATCGGTCCAGCGGAGGCCGTTGAAAAAGAAAAAAAAAAGGAAGAGGTAAAAAAGAAAGGTTGAAGAAGAAATCCTACCTGTCCGAGAAATTGCTCTTTCTATTTTGGATGGCGATAATCAAAACAAAATAAAGTTGGAGGCATGCTCATCAAGTTACATTTTGGTTGGAGCGCGTGCGTGTGTGTGTTTGGAGGGTTGGACCGACTTCTATTTCGATTCATTTGGGTTTTAAGGGGGCAATTGATACAAGAATGCCCTTTTTTGGATTTCAAATCGGCGTCGCATGTTTTTCTTTCCAATCATTGGTGCCAAGTGGGTGGGGTTTTCTTCCAGAGCCATTTTACACCAGGGTTTTTTTAGCAGAAGGGAAAAAAAACAAAAACAATGCATGATTGAATGTGGATTTTCGTTCTGTATGTGTAAGATGCTTTGAATACTTTTCACAAACTCGTTCCCATCCCAAGAATGACCCAACTCCATAAAATCCACTTATATTGGCTAATTTGAAACTGAAAACTAAAGGCAAAAGAACGACAGATAAAGAGTTCACCCATACCAGAAACGGCCAAAAAATAATTTTACCCCTCTCAAAGAATCCACAAAAAACCCCCGTCCTAACTCGAATGTAGTTAGTTGCTGCGTTTGTGCCGTCTCAGTGACTGGACAGGTCTGGAATTTTGCGACCCATGCGTTCCAATCATCAATGGAGGCCACCACTCCAGAGTCGCCCTGGCTGGTAACTTTTTTGCCTTGACGAATCGGATAACCCGTCACAGGGCACGCTTCCCAAGTGACCTATGTACACCACGGTTCAGGGACATAACGAAAGCTGGGAGTGAATTCTTGCAAGGGGAAGAGATTCTGCCCCATTTTTGAACCCTGTTGTCAATCTTCTGTCTGGTAGAATAAGAAACCGTCTTGATGAAGCTTGGGTTTGAAGGAAGTACGTGTATCCATTTCGTTGAGTTGGATGTTTTGGAATCATCTTTTACTCGCTGTTCTCACCTTGCAGTTTTGACACACCAAACTCGCTTCGTAGATGTCACTGCCGCACCGATCACACGGCCGAGTGGACAAAGTTTGATCAACAGGCTGTTGATCCATGGATATGATCAATACCCAATCGCGAACTTCCTCGCGCTGGTCTTCAGGAACATAGTCTTTCTCTGGAAGCTCAAAATCGTAACTGCCACCAAACACACATCACTCCATAAGCGACTTCGTTTTGGACTGGAAAACTGTACAAACAGCTGGATAGGGAGCTTTGTAAAAAGTAGTTTTGGAGTGGTAGAGTGGCGCAAGGGGTGCTATTCGAACTTACGGAATATCTGTGTCGACGAATTCAGTTGAATATTAAAAAAGAAAGCTGGCACTTGAGTCGAAAATACTCTAAAGCCACTTGGTTTGGGCTGAGCATTCTTCCACGTTACAAAAAAAATCTGAGAATATGCATATGTTTCAAAGAATATATATGTATGGACTGCACATAATGCAAAGTGTGGCAACCCTTCCTGAGTAAGATCTGGATTAATACAGCCTGACTCATTTCATGTCCCCTCCGGATTTTTTTTTGGTGTCGTTTTAGTTTATTTGGCACTTTGGAGTTGTTTGTTTGCGGCTATATTTTTCAAAATATTGTTTATTTATTTCATTTTGCGGCACTGGATTTGGCACCAATCTCCCCCCTCCAAAAAAATAACGCTCAGAAAGTGGGAACGAGGTGTCATGATTGCTTGCCTTGTCTGCTGGAAGAACATCAACAAATCTGAGCAATGATGTTGCTTGTTTTTGGGCAGCTTACACTTCTTGCTCCATATTTTCCCCCTTCCCCAAAATAACCTACGTATAATTGGATGATGATTCCACATCTCAAGATCGAAATATGTTCTGTGCACACTTTGTAGTGGAAGAGGATGAATACTGGCGGGAAAAGAAAAACGCAAAAGCCCTCCATTCCAATTTGAACACCTGTCGTCAGCATTTCAGCTCCCAGCCTCCAACTCCTTTCGCATCGCCATCCTTTCAGCCAGTAACATCAGAAGTCTGCAGAGTTTTGTCTGACACAGCCCGCAGCGGCTGTTGGGGGTAAGACATGATGCCTATGCCAGGATAAGCCAACACTCCAGGTTACTGGCGGGGAAAAGTCGACGACTTTCTACTTTCTGCTTTGATAAGCTCGTCCGAAGTCGATCGCTATCTAGCGATAGTGGCGCTGGGGAATGGGTCTCGCGTCCGATAGTTTGCTTCTGAACTTGGCTTTGTCCGCGGGCTTGGTGGTGTTGTCCGGACTGTTCAGCGGGCTGACCCTCGGGTTGATGAGTTTGGACAAAGTGGGCTTACAGATTCTTGCTGAAGCTGGAGATCCCAAAGAGAGAAAATTCGCAGGTACGTGGGAGCACCCGTATCGAGCTTTGGCGAGAAACTGTTAGATATCGCCACCTGTGTCGAAAAGATGTCAAAAGATTGTGAGCGAAGAGCGCAGTACTTTGAAGTGATTGGTCCCGCATGGGTGTAGGGTTTTGTCGACACCGGTCGCGTTTACGCGGGGTTTGTATTGACCGCGACCATTTTGGTTTTTGGACTGGCACGTCGATCCCGCGGGTGGTGCGACGTCAAAAGCCGTTTTCTTTCTTTTCGTGTGAATGGTTTCAGACTTCGAAAAGTGGCAGAAAGCTGCTAGTTCTTTGAGCGGTGCAGCGAAACCGTCGATAAAGAAAACCAACCCGTGCAAAACGGCGCCGTCCCCTTTCCAACTTGTAGCAGACGTTTACTAAACCAAATATCATTGCAAAATCGAAAGGAATTTTGACTTCAGTAAACTTTGAGGACGATTTTGACTTCAGGGAAAAACTTTCAGTGCAAATTCAATCAGATGGTAACGGATATGTTCAAAAAAATCCAAAAGATATTTCTGGTGTCTGTCATTTCGTTTTTGCTGCAAACATGATTGCGGCAGATAAATGTTTTATTAAGAAGTCGAGCATTGTAATGGTATCGAGACTTCGTCAAATACAAAGATTTTTAATTTTTAATTTTTCTGCCATGTGAAGATTTTTTTGTGCTTTTTTTTTTTTTTGCAGCCCAAATTGCTCCTATCCGAGAACACGGAAACCTACTATTGTGCACTCTGCTAATTGGCAACACAGTTGTGAACGGTAACATAATGTTACACCCTCCGTTGAACGTGAGGAAGCCACATTCTGTTTTCTTTTTCTTATTCAATTTACCAACTCGAAATGATAGTTTCAATGATAAAATGTTTAAATGGTAGTTTTAATCATTGGCCTGATCATAATATGTATCATTTATCAACAAAATGTTCAATAAACCCTCATAACTTCTTGATTTTTTTCCTCCCATTTTATAACCCTGAACTGGTTGGTCCTTTGTTCAGTTTGACTCACTCTTTTTCATAAAAAATTATCACCATTTTTTTTTATATAATCCAGTTGGCCATTTCTTGAATTATTTTCCAGGAGGCCAATGGGGAGGGGCAAGGATTTTTATATTCTATATTGAACAATACAAACAATAAATATAAACAATATCCCATTTATCATTTGCCTTCTTTGCCTTCCTCTGTATTTTTTTTCTTTCCCTTCCGTGATTTTCGTTTTGATTTTTCTCCGTTTGCAGCTTTGTTGGCAATATTTATGGCTGACATTACTGGTGGCTTGGGAGGATTACTGGTTTCCACCAGTTTGATTGTTATTTTTGGCGAAATAGCACCACAAGCAGTCTGTTCAAGACATGGACTTTTCGTGGGGGCAAAAACTATCTGGTTGACCAGGGCGGTGATTTGTGTCCTCTTCATTGTTGCATACCCCATTTCTGTCGTTCTCGACAAGGTTGGTTCAAAACAGGCCTCCACCACAAACCAAGCTGTGTGACTTTTTTTTCTCCAGAATTCACTCATGCTCATGCTCATAAAAATATATGATGGAGCTCTTATCCAACCATAATGTATAAATTTCCTTGAAAAACAAAAAACAAAAATGGATTACCTACTTGATGCACTTTTCTGCACTGCGACAGCTGTTAAAATAAAAACTCCTACTAATTTTTCTTCTCTTTTTTTCTTCTTTGTGCATGGTAGGCGCTTGGGAAAGAAATAGGGACGGTGTATTCTCGAGAAGAATTAAAACGGCTGATCACAATTCATGTCGAAAATCCAGAGGCTCAGCTGGAATCTGGGCTCACTCAGGATGATTCGCACATACTCACAGGAGCCCTTGAATATAAGGTATGTTTTACTCTGCTTTTTAAACAAAGAATTGCAGCCACCGACGGAGAAAAAAAAGCAAAAAAAACATTTTTTTTAAAAGTCAATTGATTAATTTCAAAAAGGAGGAAAATCACAAAAACAATTTTTGTGATATGATTCATGAATATAGATTTTTTGCTCGTTGTGTGGGTATGTTACTTTTATATATATATAAGATTTGATTCTGTGTTGTGGAATATATATATATATGCCTGATTCTTAAAGAATCGTTTGTGTAGTGCTCCGAACACATACACAATCGTTCTCAAAATTTTCTTCTTTTATTTTGGCGGACCTTCTATAGGACAAGTGTGTGAAAGAAGTCATGACCACCATCGACAAGACATTCATGCTGGAAATGTCGGTCAAATTGGATTTCGAAACCATGCTCGACGTGTACAAATCGGGTTACACACGAATACCTGTGTATGAGATCGATAGGGGCAATATTGTCGGCGTTTTGTACACCAAGGATCTGGTCTTACTGGATGCTGATGATGAAATCGAAGTCAGAGCAGTGCTTGCCTTTCACGGTTTGAATCATGCGAAGTTCATTTCAGACATGACCAAATTGCATGATGTGCTGAACATTTTCAAAACCAGCTACACGCACTTGATGGTTGCCAGGGACGATAAATCCAATGAAGGTGAGGGCTCGTTCGCCGTCTGCTCCTCGTCTGACTGTCGGTTTTTTCTTTTAATTGTTAAAACAAAAAACTGCGGCCCTCTTGTATCGAGTTTTCAAAGAATCTTCATACATCTTGAAAGTCAGTTGCAATTAAAAAAAAAAAAGATACAAGGTAAATTGGATATGTGTGCGAATAATCTGAAGTTTTAAAAACAGAGATGGAAGGAAAACATAGATTGCGTTCCGATGAATACGAATAAAAATCCAGATGCATGCTGAGTGCAACACATCGTTCGATTTATTGATAGCTTGTTTCAATTTTTCTTTCCTTTTTTTTGGGGGGGTGGTTGTATGCAGTTACGGGCGTCATAACTTTGGAGGATGTGATTGAAGAAGTGATGAAAACTGAAATCATTGACGAAACCGACAATTACGTGAACAACGATCATCGGCAAAGGACGAAGAGAGATCATAAAAATCGTCCAGCGGTGACGGAATTTCTGAAGCTGTTTGGACACAAACTGAGACACCATGGGAAGCTTTCCAGCGAAGAGATTCTGGCTACCGTGACGTTTTTGAAGGCTGCGATGGACGAATTCAAGATATTCAATGATAATTTGATCAGAGGGGTAGTTCGGAAAGCCGAGGTGAGATCCTTTATGTGTTTGTTCTGAATTAAACCAAAAAAAATTTATCCTAAAACCTAAATCTATTTAAATTAAATCTAAAAATCTGAGAACCACGAACTTTTTACAAATTTTGGGGCATTGTGTATTTGCGATGGTGATGATGATTTGGACAGCGAAAAAGCTACAGTTCGGTGTTTTTCAGCCGAACTGTAATAGATGTGTGAAAAATAGAAAAAAATGAAGGTATAAAAGGGGTGGTGGCACGATGCTTATGCACAGGTAGTGGAAGTGGATGAAGTTGGGGTCAGTCTGGACCTTGGGACGCTTCCATCAATAGAGGGAGCTACTTGGGTGGACGGCTGCCTTGTCTTGTACAAGAAAGGCCAGCGTTCGGAGTTTTTCACACTCATTCTCCAAGGCCACACGATCGTGAAAGCTGGGAATGATGAATTCATGTCAGAACAGGGACCTTGGAGCTGTATCGCGGCCAAGGCACTGTCTGAAGAAGACTATTACCCCGATTTCACAGCCACCTGTTCGGCGCCTTGCCGAATACTCAGAATACGTGGGTCTGACTATCGCAAAGCAAAGGACTGGTCACAGGTGAGAGGGAAAGCCAAGTAGGGTGCTGGTGCGCACCAGACATGTGGATTGCATGTGGATGTCTTGATGTGAGATTTTGAATGAATCAATGGCTACAGTGCCATAGGACAGACGGATGAGCCATGGCAAATTCTGTTCACAAACTGCAATGTGAAGGCGATTTTTTTTTTCAGGAGATTGCAGTCCACTCATCTTGTTGCTGTTGTTAGATGGTGAATGCTATGTGTGTTTTTTTGACCTGAATTTGCAAATCCCAACCGGCTTTATGCTGTCACACCCTATGTCACAACCCTGCAAGAATCTTGCATAAAGGGCTCTGCTTGTGTGTGCATAGATGGAGGAAACGAAGTATCTTTTAACAGAAACTTTCTCTGTTTGTGCTGTGTTTTTTGTAGAGGGCCGCATCGGTATAGTTCTTGAAGCAGACTGGAAAGTCGGCAAACTTGATTATCTCTTATTTTTTCCCAGACGAGGCTGGGAGGGGGGGGGGCTGAAAAAGTCTCTCGAAAAAGTGGGGGGAGGATGGGGTTTGGCTAGGGTTTTGAGATTGTACTTGTGTAGAAAAAGTCGCATTTGTGAGGCAGTGTCCACTTCAAAAAAAAACTTGTCCTGCATCCATCAGCAGAGCTAATGAAGACTGCTGGATGCAGTTTTAAGGGTGGTTTTCAGGTGAGATTTCATACATGACAAAGAGGAGGTGATCCTATCGTATCGTAGCATTCTTTCATTTTCTGATTTCTGTGGGAAGAGATTCAAGACGATTGGGTCAGTCATGGGGACAAGGGCACGAAGGGCATCTTGTCACTGTTTTCTGGCAGTACCATGAGGCCAGTTTATCCATTCGACTCTGTATGGTTGAGGCATAAGCTATAGCAGTCACCTCCACTCATAAGATTTAGGGAATGTGGAAATCTGTATGATTGCATAAATAAGGGAGTTTGATAGCTGGAAGTATTGGGATGGCTAGATGTTGCACTGTTTGAAGTTGGGAGGACAATGACAGGACAATGTGGGAATTTATGACCCGCTAGAGAAAAGCAAATGGTGTAAAGATCTCCTTTCTTTGCAACAATCTCCCAGTTGTACATCCCCGCCAATACCCAGCTTAACCAACATCTATTTTTGAGCGCAATGGTGATGCCCTGGCATTCGGTTGAGTGCATTCTGGCAGTGGACACATCCGGAATCCAGAATGTTGGATTTTTTTAATGCAACCGTTTTCAAGCGAGGAGTCATCCTGCTCCTTAATGCACCTCCGTTTCCACTTTTTTTTCAATTTCAAAAAAAATCTAAAAAGCTTCAATCTTTCAAGAAACATATCCTGCAAAAACTTGGAAAAATCGATCAAAAATCAACTTTTATGGTGGATCCATCATAATCCAACGCACTGCCTGATCGCTTTAGTCTGAGGTAGGCATCCAAAGCAGCTGTGGGTTTTGGTGGCCATCGACCTCGCACCCTATCCAATGCCATGGATTTTCCATACAAGTCTCCCCCAACCCCGTTATCGGCCTCTTGCAATGCCTGAAATTCAGCCTCTGCTTCAGCCTCAGCTCCGGAAGCCCAAAGATAGGCCGTCAATGCACATCGCATGTCCAGAAATCCTGGATCCTTCCTGATCAGTCCCCTAGCTTCACTGATGGCCTTCTCAGTTTCCCCAATCTGTAGAAAAAGGCAATTTAGTTCAATTTAGAATGTCCATGTCTCATTTTCAGAGCAACCCCTAAACTAACGGTGACCGTACAGAGGCAATGGGCAATGCAATTCCTCACTCCATGCACAATTAAAAGCTCGACATGCATTCACATCGGAAATGTTTGTTCACCTGAAAGAGGGCTAGGGAGTGATTTGCTCTGGCGATTTCGCCGACATTTGAATCCCTGGATGCCTTGTCGAAATTTTGCATGGCAGAGCCCCAGTCGCCAAGGGCCCCTTGAGTGTTCCCCAAGTTCACCAAAATAATTGCATTCACATAGCTTTCATCTGCCACTTCTAGACTGAGCGCCTTCTGCAAGTCATCCCTGGCCGGAGCCCAACGTCCCTGGTAAGCAAGACCCAGGGAAAACCTGTTGGAATAAATATCAATACAGAACCTGTTGCTTTGTTTATTATTTCTTGGAGGGAAAAAAATACCACAAGGAGAATTTGAAAGAGGGTTACCTGTTGCAGACGGATTGTCCCTCTGTTGCTCCAGCAAGCGGAATTGTCTGGAGCGAGCTCGATGGCTTCGGTCCAGGCGGCATCCGCTTCCTCAAGAGTCTCCGCTCTCAGAGCTTTGTTAAAGGCGTCATTCAATGCCTTGTCAACGTTTTTCTTTTCCGCGAGCGCCGCATCGGCATCTCCGGGCAACGCCAGCAACGACAAAAGAACTGCAGGGGCAGCGAGAGCCCGACGTCGATCGATATTGCTCTTCTCTGAACGGGTTGGACGCGTCTTTTTCTGGGATTCGAGACGCAAGCACGGATTCTTGGTCGACGCACGCACGCTGCACTGACGCGAGCATGGTGGTGAGGCTCGAGTCAAAGAGAGGGGGGAAGAGAACATCTTGGGCTCACACAAAGGTCAACTTTGGTTGGGTTTCTGTCATGCGAACAATCCGTCGTCAAATTGATTCAGAAATGGGAATCATCTGTGACAGTAGTTTTCAACAGGATCTTATCACCACACTGCTCAGACTCAATGTGTTTTACAAACTGGGGTGAATGAATACTGAATGAATGTGGTTCAGTCCTTGAGTGTAACTCCCACTGAACTATCTCCCAACTGTTGCCTGACATGAGACCATTCCATCTGACCGAATTACCCCAAAAGAAACTGAAGTTGTGATTCTTTTGGCACCAACATTCTTTGAGGAAGTGAAGTCGGGGGTGTTGGATTGTGTTGGGTTGCTTGAACAGAACGGAACAAGATTGATGGGACAGGGTTATTTGGCACAACCTTGAAACTGTCTTGCTTGAGTTGTATTGACAGGAAAAATGACACATTTTCATTAAGTCAGTTGCCACTGTTTTTGAAAGCGGGGAAGTATGAAACCAAGGAAGTTCCTTGAAGGAACGAAAAGAAAGGCTGACTATTTGTTTGGAAAAGTATCGATTCGCAGCCAGAATTTTGATTTGTGTCGTGAGGGCACGATTTGGTTAGAGGGGGAGGTCTGCTCCAGTGAAATTTACGGTTCCGCAGGAAGCGCGGTTCCTTTCGCGGAGTTTAGGGTGGGACGATTGAAAGGACTAGTTGCTGAGG
This sequence comes from Bryopsis sp. KO-2023, assembly GCA_030272585.1. Lineage (NCBI taxonomy): Eukaryota > Viridiplantae > Chlorophyta > Ulvophyceae > Bryopsidales > Bryopsidaceae > Bryopsis > Bryopsis sp. KO-2023. The sequence goes on along the minus strand of BSYQ01000007.1, from coordinate 5,464,709 downwards.
TGGCTTAATGGTGTTACCTTTTGGCAGTTTGATCTCAGTAGTTTGGGGTTCTTAAGGTCTCTCAGTGGGTCTTTCTTTACTCGGTTTTTCACCCATCCCGGAACTGTGTTCTTCCCTCCCTTTTTTTGGCGGTGCAGGCAAACTTGGACGTCTTCAGTTGGAGTTTGGATGATGCAGACCATGCTGCTCTGTCGGCGCTCAGCACTCAAACAAGAATGCTGGATGGGAATTTCTTGACTAATCTCCGCGGACCTTACAAAACGGTTGCGGACTTGTGGGACGAATAGCATTCCCAAAAAACCCCCCAATCCTAATATTTCTGCTTTTCTTTTTGTGCGTAGCTGCGTGAAAGACGTTTTAGACTTTGGTTCTTGTTGCGTTTTTTGGATGGGGACGTGTTTTGGGGATCTTCCCTTACACTGACTTGTAAATCGATGCCCTGCAAACTGCTGGCTCATCTGAGTTTTTTTTTATATATTTTGAAGTCAAAAGGTCCTGTGCATATCAGCAAATAGTGCACCTTTCTTTCCACTTACGAACACGGAAGATAAAATGGCGATACACCCCTTGCTAACCACAGAATGCCGCTTTCTCTCTGCACCTCTTTTTCACACCACCCCCCAAATCACAGCAACACCTTCAGGACCACATATCTTACCCTAGCACACCCAATTACTGTGTTGGGCGGCCCAACTTGGGCCCCATGTGTGGAAGCGGAACTGCTTGTCTCGATGATGTTGATGTTCATTCTGTGCTTGCCACCAATACAGTGGCACAGTTTCTGGCACCCCCTTTCGCTTTTATTGGAGCCCGACAAGTCATCGGCCTCTTTCTTTTGGTTGACCAAGCGTGAAAGAGAACTCTATTTTCAGCAATTGCGAACAGAATGGGGTTATTCAGGACTATCGGCACCGTCGCACTTTGCAGTGCGATCACTTTCCTGTCGAGCAGGCTGAGGCGTCGTTACGACCAGGCGCAGGCACGTGCTCAGGCCAGAGCAATGGTGCTGGCATTGAACTCAGACAGCGACTCCCAGGCAACAGACACAGACGACAGCGAAAGCTCTTCCTCCTCGGAGGGGGAAGAGTGAAGTGCTTGACCAGGAACTGGACGTCAGCTTCTCGCCTGAGCGTGAATGCAAGCAGTAAACAAAAAAGGTCTTGCTATTGAAGATGTGGAACACAGTGATCTCGACTTAACCTTGCAGATTTTCTAGTACAATTGGACCTACGCGCGTTGTCTAACCGCCACACATGTAGTTGCTTTTGCAGGCAACAGGCAGCCACTCGCAGTGCCAATTAGAATTTCAATTGCTCACACATAGACACATTTCTGTAAAACAAACACCAATTGGACACATAGACACAACAGTCGGCAGCAGAGAAAGCCTGTATTCTAATCCGCCAGTATTGGCTCATTAGCACCTCGTCTGTCTAATAAAAACGTGAAATTGCCGTTTTGTTTTTTTGCAGGATATTCATGTCGAAATAGTCGTGGAGGCAATTGTAGCATCGGAAGGGCCTGGATATCGACTCCCAAAATCAGCAAGATTCAGCAAGAGGTGCAATATTATTTCCCTTGTCCCCCTCAGAAAAAAGGCATTTATTTTCGAATTCGAAACCTTTTTCGTAAACTTTTCCAAGGCAAATCTAAACAAATCTGGATTCTGACAGTTACATCACCACCGATCATTTGCAGACGCTGGGTGGAGTTTGTAGCTCTTTTTTTTCTGAGCGACAGGGATTCCCCCCCCCCCCTGCTGGGACTATTATAAATATGATGTTAAAAAGGACTTCTTCCTTTGTACATTCAGGCGTAGCAACTGTGGATTTCTCGGAATTTCTCGGCATCAGGACTCTATCCAATTGGTACGTCGGTGAACGAGACAGGCTGGTCGACGAACCTCAAGTGAGCGTCATTCTTGGCCCTGTTCCAAAGAAGAACAGGGGCAAGAAGAGGAACAGCCTCTCTGGGGATGGCTCGAGCACTATGGGAAGAACCGCTCTGTGCGGGGTAGAAAAATCACGTTCGATTTCCGCCGAAAACTGAAGTCGCGAAAATCGACGCGACAGAGAGAGGGAATGGTAGGAAACACCTGGGTTCGACTCCCAGGCATTCCCGTCACGATCTGGGGCGGAAAAACGGAGTCGCTGGCGAAGTCGTCAGCGACGGACGAAATGGCGAAACTCTACCCCGCACAGTCAACCCCGCACAGGACAGTAACCCCGTACAGGACTCTGTGCGGGGTTAGTATCCTGTGCGGCGTAGGGTTGACGTCACCGAATCGCGAAATGCGGTGGATGGTGTGATCTGTCACACTCGTTTGGAATGCCAGTTCGCAGATCTCAATTGCGTGCTGGAGTCGAACGAAAATGGCCAGGGGAGGGAGCACTCGATCGAGTCCCTCGCGAGGTACTCGCGGACCTCCCATAGGCTGAGAGCCATGCGGTCGACGGAGGATTGCTGCCATGCGTGGTCCAAGCGTCAGAACGAGATCTTTGGAGGTCGGTTGGTGAAAAGAGGTCATGGACGACGTGTTATGCTGCTTGACTTTCAGTGGCAGTGAAAGTCTTTCTCAAACCAAAACCTAGGAAAGAGAGTGTACCAACGCCTTTTATGAGCGTTGCTAGTACACATGGTAGCAATCACCATACTTGGTGATTGGACCCTGCTACCACCGTGTGGGGACAGATGCAAATGTGTCACGACAGGTGACACACGTGGCGACACACATGTACACGTGGCGACACACCGTGACACACGCGTGTGACGTCATAACATTCCTCCCCCCCAAAGTGTCAGACCTCCTGGTCCTGACTCCACTTGGATAAACACTTATATGCTACAGGGTGCAGAACCTTAGCAATGGTTTACACACGGTACTTTGACCAAGTGTTGAAATCTCTAGGTGCCTTTCAGCGAGCCACTACACCAAAAGTTTCATATCCGGTCAAGATTCAGATTGGAGAAACATCTCAAAGTTTGTGATCCCTTTCACAAAACCAAACCATCTTAAGGGTCAAGACACCTTCTCAAACCCGAGATAAAACCCTTTTCATGGTGAACGCTTTTCCACATTGGCTACCTTGCCTTAGGAAAATAATATCTCACCCGTCGGCATTCACACATATGTGCGGAGATATTCAAATCAAATTTTGTCCATTCAATTTATTTCCCCTCTCTTGAGATCTCCTACTCTGTCAATTGCGCTCTTTCGACCGAAGGCGTTCACTTCGACGGATAACAATTGGCGGAGACAAGTCCGTCGACTTGATTTTGTTTTGGTATTCTTCTACCAATTCCCTAGCATTCTCCATATGCTCTTCGGGTTCCCAAGTATTATGCTCATGTCCATAACCCATCCATTTGCACAAATACTCAGTTTTACGCTTTCGACCTATTCGCCGTACACGATGATCTAAAAGCATTTCAACCTCATATTCCAACTCATCATCGAGTTCCACCGGCGGAGGAGGTTGAACCTTTCCATGCGCCCAATAAGGCTTCAACAAGCTCGCATGAAAAACCGGATGAATTTTAAGATAGTTCGGTAAATCCAACCGAAAAGCTACCTTACCGATTTGATCCGAAATAGTAAAGGGTCCGATCCACTTCGGCATCAGTTTTCGGGATCCTGGATGTTTTAGGCGGATATGCCGTGCATCCAACAACACCTTATCGCCTACTTTCACATCCACAGGACGTCTATGTCGATCAGCATACGCCTTCATCCTTTGACGTGCTGCCTCTAAACACCTTTTCGCCTTCACAATGCTATCTCTTATCGTTGTCGTCATTCTTTGTACAGCTGGCACCGCCATCTGCAGTGACGAGCTCTTTCTACTAGATGCACCTGGCCCGAATCCAGGCATCTGTGCCGTCGTAGCTGTCCAAGGATCACGACCGTAATTAAGGAAAAATGGTGTCTCACCAGTCGCTTCCGACTTGGAGTTATTCATAGCAAACTCGACAACTGGCAACAGTTCAGACCAATCACTGTGGCGTATCCCAACAAAATGTCTTAGGGTGTCTTCTAAGACTTTGTTCATTGCCTCAGTCTGCCCATCAGTGGTGGGATGAAAAGCAGTTGACATAGCCTGACTGATCTTCCAAGTATTACACAATTCCGCAAAGAATCGTGATCTCCACCTGGGATCTCTGTCACTCACCAATGTCCTAGGAAGACCGTGTGAACGGAAGACATGTGATACAAAGAGTCTCGCTGTTTCTGCAGCATCACACTTCGTGTATGTTGCAGCGCATCTCACCATTTTCGTGAGTCGGTCCACGAAAACGAGGATCGCATCATAATGCTCAGCACCTGACTTGGGAAGCTCGACTATCAAGTCCATCGAAACACTCTCCCAACGAGCATCTGGTATCGGTAGAGGTTGCAACGAACCAGGAGGTTTGCCACGTCTCCACTTGTTCCGTTGACAACTATCACAACCTTTGATAAAGGACAATATATCCTTCTCTACCCCTGGCCACCAAAACCACTTCAACAAATTGTGTTTCGTCTTTTTGACACCAAAGTGTCCCGAATACACCGTTGAATGAAAATCTTTCATAATATCCAACCTGAGGCCATCAAAGTTTGGGACAACCACCCGCGTTCCATTCCACCAAAAACCCGAGTCGAAACGACACATTGAAGCAGCGGATTCCAATGTATTGAACCACTCGTCTTTAGCGTACCCCTCAGATAATCGTCGCTGAAGATCGATATTAGGCAAAGGAGAGAGAGCTGGGCTCTCCTCACCAAGGTGACTGAGTCGGCCACGCTTGCTCACCGACTCCAACAAGACACTGATCTGCTGAGAATACCGTACAGGATAGCGCGACAAGGGGTCTGCTACATTCGTCCTGCCTGGCTGGTATTCCCACTTGAATCGGTATCCCTGAAGACACTCAAGCCACCGCACCGCTCTTCGAGACAACGTTACCTGGGAATGGAAAAATGTGTTGGGTTTGTGATCCACGATCACCTTAAACTCCATCACATCCAGGTAGCACCTCCACAACTTCAAAGCATGGACAACAGCAAACATTTCTTTGTCTGATATTGACCATCTCAATTGTGCACCATGTAGCATTTTACTTTCAAATGCTATTGGTCGACCTTCTTGAAGTAATATTGCACCAATAGCCCAATCCGAGGCATCGGCAATAACTTCAAAAGGCTTACTGAAATCTGGCATTGCCAAGCAAGGTGCATGGGTCAGGGCTTCCTTAACTGCCACCATTGCTTTCCGACAATCCTCATTCCAGTCCCACTCCTTACTCTTCCTAAGTAAGTTCGTAAGTGGTCCGACCAATTTACTGTATCCTTGAATGAACCGACGGAAGTAATTTGAAAGACCTAAGAAGGATCTCAACTCAGATATATTTTGTGGCTCTGGCCAATCAATGACCTTCTGAGTCTTGCGAGTATCTACCGCAATCCCTTCTTTGCTTATCACGAAGCCAAGATAATGCAATGCATCCTTAAAGAAATCACACTTTGATCTCTTCAAGAAGAGCTTGTGCTCTCTCAAACGATCCATGACCTTTTTGAGATGCATGATGTGGTCTTTCTCATTCCTCGAATACACAAGTATATCATCAAGATAGATAAGGACGTACTTCCCTATCATCCCATGAAATACACGGTTCATCCATGTTTGGAATATCGCTGGTGCATTCGTCAAACCCATCGGTAAGACACGATATTCAAACAATCCAAAGGGCGTCTTGAAAGCCGTTTTAGCCTGGTCCTCAGCTTTGACACGAAGCTGCCAGTAACCAGCTTTCAAATCAAGGGCGGAAAAGTACCTCGCACCTTGTAACTGATCCAACAGATCATCGATACGTGGGATAGGGTATTGATTTTTGACTGTTAACTTATTCAAACCTCTATAGTCCACACACATTCTTTTTGTCCCATCCGGTTTGGGTACAAACAAGACTGGTGCTCCCCATGGACTACACGACGGTTGAATAAGTCCCTTAGCCAACATATCCGATATCTGATCCTCAATTTCCTTACGCTCTCCAGGCGTATAGCGAAATATAGGACGACTCACAGGATTTGTTCCTGGTATCAGATCTATAGAAGCATCGAACTCTCTAGAGGGTGGACACGAGGCCAATTCATTCGCAAACCGATCCTCGTATTGGTCCAATATAGGAGCCAACATGTTCTCCAACGTTTCTTTCTCAACATGATCACCGTGTGCGGATTTTACCACAGCCTCTAGTGATCCACGTTCACGAAACAACGCATTAGGAGACCCATGTTCCTCCCCCTCAAGAGGTGGCGTGACCTCACGCACCAAGACAAGGAATGAAGTGATCCGATCATCACGAAGACATCGTTTCACTTGTTTAATGGAAAGAAATGGAGTAACCGTATGAACACAACGATCACTACGATTTCGAGCCGAAATAGTATGATGGATCGTAACTCGACGTCCACGAGTTGACAACAACGAACAACTGTTATGAAGGAAATCCATATGAGCACAATGGTCCTTCAACCAAACATCTCCAAGATAAAGGTCAAAGTGAGGAACACTGATCACCAAGCACTCTAACTTTTCACGAAGACCTTGTATCCGAAGAGGAACTGTGGTTTTACCAGAACAAGTCAATGGTGTACCATCAGCCATTTGAACAGTTGTATCACTTTGAGCTTGGTATGAGATACCATAAGCCTCACAAAATTGTTGGGAAATATAGGCTGAACCAGCCGCACCCGAATCCAACAATATATGAGCTGGAGTATCAAAGATACGTCCCTCAAAAACCATAGACATAGTCATGATCTCCTTGTCAATTGTGGGTTCCACAATTCGAGGCACAGGAGCATCATAATACACATCAAATGGTTGGGAAAATGGTATCTTACGAGCTCTCTCAAATAAGAATGCCCCTTTCCGATATTGTGCTATCAAGCGCATGCTATCAAACACACGAAAAGCTTTGCGCATCTTATGAGGTACCAAGACACAAGCACTTGTTGTCATTGGTGCTCTTTTCTTACACTTGAGATAGTGCTTAAGGAAAGCATCCATTTGTGCCTTTCCTGGGTTGAGCCACACATGCTCGCCCGACACATCACACGTAAGAAAATTTTCACAAGATCTTTTACAAGCATCAACCGGAAAACAACCTCCAGAAGAATCGAACGTAAACTTCCGTCCCGTTCTCTCTTCGAGTCTTTCAAGTTCTCGCTTGATCATCTTGCGATGAACACCATGATCCATCTGATCATTCACCTTCTTTTCATTTCTGCACGAAAATTTCTTTTCGTCAGTAGAAGCATGAATTTTCATTTCCTCATCGATCATTGCATTTGAGGGTTCCACTACCTCATCAATATGCACATGACTCTCGATAGGAGATAAGACATTGATCGCCAAATCGCTCACCTTGCCTTTCCCACCACACTTGTGTGACACATCCCATGGAGCACCACAAGTGAAGCAAAGCTTTTGTGCTATCCTTCTAGCACGCTCCTCCGGGGAAAGCTTTGTGCCGCGAACCGTACCCTTCGCTTTCTTACTAGCGTTCGGGTTCGCTTGCCCACTGGTAAATGATGGTCTAGTCTTTGCTTTCTTTGAAGTCTTGTATCCATACAAGTCTTCCCCACGACCATGAACATTCCCGGATTTATTCTTAATCACAGGGATCCGCTCATCATGGGTTACTCCTTTTGCAAGGACATGATTTCGAAGATCGTTGTAGATCGTCCAAGGTTTCCCATGAACATCTGTCTCGACCGACTGTAACCCCAAACCACGTCGCCTCGACCAATTTTGTCACCTCCAGGGCTAGAGTGATATCAGGGGAGGGAATGCTGCTTGAGGCAGTCCCGGACGGATTACGTAGGGCTAGCAGTCACCCCGGGACAGTTCTGCCATGGCAGTTCCGCCACAGTTTAGAAGTAGCAGTTCAGCTACAGAAATGACTAGGTTGGACGTTCCTAGGGGTTGGTGCTGAGGGAAGGGATTGAGAGTGGTTAGGAAGATCAACTAGGCTTGATGGGTTAGGAAGTCTCCATCAGTAGGTGGGATCCTAGGTGATCAGTGGGACCAGGGTGAGTCAGGCGGCAGCCTATTTAAATGGCTGATCTTAGGGTATTGTACTTCTGGGTTAGGTTCTTGTGTTTTGTTCGAGTTTGGACCTTGTGATTGTGTAAGAGAGCTTTTGAGAAGAGTCCCGAGTGGAAGAGTGCCCTACAAGGCTGTGTGATCAAGTTAAAGAGGGGCTGTCCCCACTTCGGCCGTTCCAGTTCTGCAGAAACTCCACCACAACCGTTCAGTCAGGCTGCAGGGGTGACCCCAGCGGTCAAGGCGACGCAATTTGTTGGTTTCGGAGCCCAGGCGCGCACACTTTTTAGCTGTGCTGTAGCAGACGTGCACTACGGCTCTGGCAGTCGTTATAAGTGGGCAGTCTGGACGAGCAAGACCTGAGAGTGAGAAAAGAAGCGGAGTAAGCTCTTGCAAGAGTGAAGAGAAGGACCCACAGGGGTGGATACGTTTCAAAAGGGTACAAGGTCGAGCTTGGGTCGCTCACAAGGGTGAAGAGAAGGCGAAAAAGCTTTGTGGGTTTCGGGATCTTGTGGGATCTTAACCTAAGGTTAGGTCAGAACTGCTGTTGGGTCGCTTTTGTCTTGTTTGGGCTGCAGCAAGGTCGAGAACAAATACAAGAAAGAGTGACGAACTGCATAAGGTGGAAAAAGAAGCAAGGGCAGTACTTATCCGAGGTTTGGAGGAGAACAGAGGGTAAAAGAGAAGGATCACGACCAGAAGGGAGACTTGCCACTCAGATCTGTGGCGGCGCTGAAGGAAAAAGAAGATCTTGACGGAAAAAGTGAACGAGGAAGAAGAACCAAACGAGGAAGAAGGCCTTGGTGGTGCAGAAGGAGTGAACGTTGAGGTTTCTGAGGCACAAGGAAGTGTTGGTGCTTTTTCTGAGGCTGGTCTTGTTGACGACGAAGGGGTGTTGAAGGAAGACTTTCTTGGCGGCTGGGACAACGAGGAAGTGAACGAGGTTGACGAGAAAGAGGTTGTGATGGTCGAGAGTGTTCCTGAAGAACGTGAAGCAAGACAAGAAGACAGAGCTGCTGGAGACGAGGTTACGAGGGCAGAGGTAGACGACGAAGTGGTTGCTGTCGTTAAAGAAGAAGAAGAGCAAGCAAGTGTTGACCCCACTGGAAGGGAGGTACAAGAAGGAAACCTCGTTGGCGTTACTGACCAAGGAGAAGCCGAGGTTGTCCAAGAGGAGGAAGAAGTGCTTGCGGAAGAAGTAAAAGAAGAAGACGAAGCAAGACGAGTGACCAAAGAAGAGGAGGAAGCCTTTGTTGAGCCAGAAGTTGTGGTTAAGGAAGAAGTCAAACAAGAAGAGGAAGAAGAGAGCAGTGTTGCTGCAGGGAACGGAGGAAATGGAGGCGCTACCAACGAGCCCTCGAGTTCCAGTTCCGACGAAGACAAACCTGAAGGGGAAAGAGACAAGAGGGAGACATCCTCTAGTTTCGAGGAAGAGCCTGTGCCCCCAGTACATCCACCACTGAACCCATTTGCCTTTGCTGCCAGTCTCCCCCAGATTCCTCCAATTGTGCCACCTGGTCCAGTTGTTCCATCCGTTCCACCAAGACCTCCTGTTCCACCACCAGTTTGTCCACCGACTCCAGGCAGTGGCGGCGCCATGATACATCCAGCAGAAGGACTTCCTAATCGGTTGACTAACAGTCATTTACCCGCATTTACGGGTGCAGAGGCAGAAGATGTGGCCACCTGGTTACGTTCCTATGGGATCCTCGCTGAAGGCTCTGGCTGGAACGTACCCCCAGCAGTGCAGCCACACGAAGACGAGAGGATAGAGAGACTGGTCCGCTATACAACCAGGGAGGCTCGGTCATGGGTTGACAATTGGATATCCAGACATCCAGCCCTTGTGGAAGGAGTGCCAAACCCATTGAGGACGTGGCAGAAGTTGCAAACGGACATGCTGGCCTGGTTTGGAGTTGCCCCAGCAACACCAGTAGCCCATACCTTGGAGCAAAGCCGGAAGGGTGATGAAACAGTGGACGAGTATACATCTGTGCCATCCCAAGGGCAACAGCTGTAACCACAAATTGCGTCGCCTTGACCGCTGGGGTCACCCCTGCAGCTGGACTTAACGGTTGTGGAGGCGTTTTTGCAGAACTGGAACGGCAGAAGTGGGGACAGCCCCTCTTTAACTTGATCACACGGCCTTGCAAGGCACTTTTCACTCAGGTCTCTTCTCAAAAGCTTTCTTACAACAGTCCAAAGGTCCAAACTCGAACAAAACACAAGAACCTAACCCAGAAGATCCGCACCAAGAAGAAGTACAATACCCTAAGATCAGCCATTTAAATAGGCTGCCGCCTGACTCACCCTGGTCCCACTGATCACCTAGGATCCCACCTACTGATGGAGACTTCCTAACCCATCAAGCCTAGTTGATCTTCCTAACCACTCTCAATCCCTTCCCTCAGCACCAACCCCTAGGAACGTCCAACCTAGTCATTTCTGTAGCTGAACTGCTACTTCTAAACTGTGGCGGAACTGCTATGGCAGAACTGTCCCGGGGTGACTGCTAGCCCTACGTAATCCGTCCGGGACTGCCTCAAGCAGCATTCCCTCCCCTGATATCACTCTAGCCCTGGAGGTGACAAAATTGGTCGAGGCGACGTGGTTTGGGGTTACAGCTGTAACCACTCCCCTCCTCCCTTGACTTTTGTCCCCAAAAGTTAAACTCAACCTCCCCCACTGAACTTCTTCTGTGCCTGGTCTATAGTTGTTAGCTAGTTGTTCCCAGAACTTTTCCAAAAATATCAACAAGAAAATCTTTCTCTGAACTGCCTGACTGGCTACTATGTCTGTAGACGTAGTGCTCAGAAACACAAAACAAGCGCCCATTGTTACGGCAGATCCATTTTATTTTTAATTTCCACAGCAAAACTGTTCAAGGACATCAAAATGTAAACTAACAATGTTGTTCCTCAAACAGGTCCCCCCTTTTTTTTCTTTTTAATCACAGCCATCAGCTGTTCTTTAAACCCAGCAGGACTGTTCAAAGAGCACTCGAATGTAAACCAGTGGTGCTGCACTTCAATCAGTTCCCCCCCCTTTTTTTTCCTCATAGCTAACAGCTGTTCTTTCACCCCTATAGGTCAAAGTGACCAGTTTGTCCTTGTTTGTCCCTTGTTTACCCCCCTTTTCTTCCCCAGGTCTCTATTGAGCTCAAAAAGTATCAAACGGAAAGTTCTTTTCTTTATCGACTGACTGAATACTATTCCTGCAGAAATAGTACCCAAGAACAAAATAGAACCAAAAACAAAATAAAAACCCACCCACTGCTGCTGCAGAAATACAACAATACCAAACAAAACAACAATACAAAACAAAACAAAACCAGAAAATACCATATTGTATTTCGCGATCCATCCGTACCACTAGTCAATCGGTCTCCGAATGGTATGGTCGTCCTTTCCTTAGTTGAACGCCCGGCTTCTGTAGAAGTTCTGCCACTTCATTTCTTTCCCCTTTTTCCGCTGTTCTGTTTTCTCCCAAGCTCTCAACGGTATATGCTGCCGTAGTGGATGAAGTCCCTTAGGCGCTTTCTCTCTCTCATGCTGCCGTAGCGGATATAGTTCCTTAGGCGCTTTTTTAACTCTCTCTGCAGTTATGGCACGTCTGCCACACTTGCTCTTCCTCTTTTTATATATAACTCTTGCTGCTGTGCAGCTGCTGCACTCTTCTGGCTCAATCCTCTCCCGCCGATGTGCGCATTCTGTCTGTGGATATCTCGAACCATAGACTATCGTTGTTCCTCATTTGGCACCTGTCGCCATTCTCTTTCTCTGCTCAAGTACTTGAGTGGGTGAGCATCTCCTGCTACCCTTCAATATCGTCGACTTCTTCTGTGCACTTTTGCCTCAGCTTGTCTCCCAGCAGGCAAATCCTTTCTTTCCAAATATTTCATCTGATCCTTGTCCATCCATTGATCCACTTTTTCCCCCTTGATCTTTTGCAACAACAATGGTAGGCAAGAAATATGCAAAAACCTCACAAAATTCAAGTGTCCCCTACCACTGTTGAGTACTTCCATTGGGACAACAATGGTTGCACCTTGTCAGCTCTGATCTGGGGTTCCATAGTAAATCATGGACGAAGCGCTGTGGAACCACTGACTATTGGATGGTCCAGCGGAACTGGAAGCCTTGTCAGTGCATCCGCATTTGCGTTACTCTTCCCAGCGCGGAACTCAATCGTAAAATCAAACTCTTGTAGGCGGAGTGCCCACCTCATCAGTTTCCCCGTCAGTTTGGTACCCGTCATCAACCATTGTAAGGCTCTTTGATCAGTCTGCAGCACAAATTCCGTTCCGTAGATGTATGGCCGAAATAAGGTGCAAGCCCACACCACTGCTAGGCACTCCCCTTCCACTGCAGAATAATTCCTCTCAGCAGGATTGAGTCTTTTGCTGGCATAAGCCACCACATGCTCTCTCCCTTGCTCATCCTTTTGACAGAGTACTGCCCCCACAGCCTGGCTGCTCCAGTCTGTTTGCAGAATGTATGGTAAGTGTGGCTGTGGTGGAGCCAGGACTGGTTGATCGGTAATGCTTTTCTTCAGCCTCTCAAATGCTTGGTGGTGGCGTTCCCTCCATTCAAATGGCACATCCTTCTTCAACAACTCCGTCAGAGGTGCAGCGATCCTTGCATAGTCGCGCACAAATCTCCTGTAGTAAGAAGTAAGGCCCAGGAAGGACCGCAGAGTAGACACATCCACCGGGGGCTCCTGCATCTCCACTGTGGCTATTTTCCCCGGATTCATTTTTATCTCTCCTTTCCCCACGATGTGGCCCAAGTACAGCAGCTCCTCAAACCCGAAGTCCGATTTCCTTGGGCTGATCCTCAGGTTGGCCTCCTTCAACCGCTGCAGCACTTCTGCCAGGATCTCCTGATGCTTTTCCCAGGTCTCCGCATAGATGATAATGTCATCCAGGTACACGATCACCCCCTTCCACAGCATGGGTCCCAGTACCTCGTTCATCATCCTTTGGAAGGTCGCTGGGGCGTTACTGAGCCCGAAGGGCATCACTACGAACTCATACAGCCCCTCCTGGGTAATGAAAGCCGTTTTCTCCGCGGAGGCGGTGCTCATCCTGACCTGCCAATACCCTGACCTCAAATCCAGAGCGGTAAAGAATTTGGCCTCCGAAAATTGGTTGATCGCGTCCTCAATCCTCGGGAGGGGAAAGCTATCTCGGGTGGTCACCTTGTTAAGCTTGCGGTAATCAACGCAGAACCGCACCGACCCATCTGGCTTTGGGACTAGAACGATCGGTGAGGCCCACGGGGACTTTGACTTCCGCACCACTCCGTCCAGGAGCATCCTCGCCACCTCCGATTTTACCACCCGGTTCTCCGCGTAACTGAACCTGTAGGGGTTCTGCCTGATGGGGGGATGATCTCCGGTGGGAATCTCGTGGTATAAGAGGTTGGTTTGCCCGACCTGATCCGAGGACCAAGCACAGGCATCGGGGTACTGCTGCAGAAGATCCAGCAGTTCCTTTCTTTGGTGGGGGGTTAGATGGGGACTAATTTTCAGTTCTTCCAATTTTTCTCTAAGTGACACCTTTTCCTCCTTTCTTTCCTTTTCTGTGGCAAACGTTTTATTTTCTACATCAGAAGTCCCAAGGGGAACCACCCCTGCCCAAATCTGGTTTTCCTGCAGCTGAACTGCTGTCTGTCCCATTTCTTTCAACCCAAACTTTTCTTTTCTTCTTCCTTTTTCTTTCTTTTCTCTTCCCAATTCTTTTTCAGCTGCTTCCCCTTCCCTTGAATTTTCCCTTCTTTTCTTTTCTTCTTCTCCTTTTATCTCTTGTCTCACCAGAATTTCTGCTTCCACTGTTTTACTATGGTTCAAACACTGCATGGCCCATGAGTCTGGCCACAGACTTCTGGCCCTTTCTACCTCTTGTGTTTGGCGTTGCATTCTCTCTTCCTGCTCCTTGATCCTCCTGCCTGCTCGACGCCACTGTTCTCGCCTACCCGCACGTTTGCCCCTCCTCCTTCTCCTCTTTCCCCTTTTATTTCTCCTCTCAGGACCGACCCACTCTCGCCACCCCTTCAGGTGTCGCCGAAGGAGGACGTCGGTGGCCGGCCCACTCAAAAATCCGAAGTGGTATAGCTTATCACCTCACTCCCTCCTTTCCCTCCGGTTGCGGCCGTTGCTGCTGGCACTCCTGCTGCAGGCACTCCTTTCGGTCTCCATGCTTGTGCACTCTCCCGGAAGTAATCCAAAAGCTTTTTGAGCTCCTCCTTTTCTTGTTGTTTCAGTGCCTCCCGCCTCCGCATGTATTCCTCTGTTACACCATTCCTTCTCCCCTGTTTTCCTTCCCTTCGCAGTGTTTCCTCCAAACTCCCTTCGTTCTCTTTTTGTATTTTCAAATGGTGCCCTCTTCTTGCATCAAGTAACTCCATCTCTTGCTGGTGGAGGTGTGAGGCTGCTGCCTCACTCATCCCGTTCTCCCGACGCCTGGTGTAGCACTCTTGCAGCACCCTTGCTTGGTAGTATGTAAGCCGGAGGGTCGGTGGATGTCGACTGGCGGCGTTGGGCTGGTTCAGACCATCATGAGTCGTCCTTGACTTCGGCTGCAAAAGTTCCCCGGTAGAAGAGGGTGGTTGGGCTGGTGCAGGACTGGGTTCTTCGATGTGGCGGAGGGTCTGGTAGATAGAAACGACTGCAGCAGTTGCAGGCGTTACAGAGTGGATGAACTCGATCGGCACGCCACCCATGCGCTGTCCCGCCACGTATGGAGTGAGCCTTTTGAGCCCGTAGTCAATCTCGGTGCCGGTTTTAGCCAACCATGGAGTCCCAATGATTAGGGACAAATGCTTGTTCTCCACTACATGGCACGGTACCATTTGTTTGCATTGTCCAAGGGCAATAGGTAGAGCGGGGATGTACCCTACTGCCTGCCGAGTCTGTCCATTGCAGTCCCGGTAACGCCCTCTTGGTGCCTCCATTAGATGTGTTAATCCCGTTTGTGTTAGGAGTTTTTTGGATATCACACAGGCACTCGCTCCGGTGTCAATGATCGCTCCTGGCACTTTGGTTTCCATCACTTTGGCTGTGGCTGTAGTAACTGCATATGAGCTTGTCTTGTCCACTTCTGCCATGGTGGTAACTGCTGGGACTTTCGCCATAGGCACCCGTAATGCCTTCAACCATGCGTCGATCAACTCCGGGTGGTGCTGACAAAGGTTTGCTACCGATACTTCTGCAGTCAGTCCTTCCACAAGCTTCTTGGCTTCCGCTGTAGTAAACATGCGCTTCTCCTGTGGCTTCACTGTTGATTTCTTGACCATCTTCTTCTTCTTTGCCATGGTATTTCTGGGCGATGGTACTTGCATCGGTCTATGCATCAATGGCGGCATCACAACTGGCTTGGATCCTTGTGGCACATCTTCTGGCTTCGGCAATCGCTTTGGAATCTCTTCTGGCTCTTTCTTTGATTCAAGGTTTGGCTGCTCTTTCAGTTCCTCCATTACAACATCTTCTGCAGTAGTTGCTTGCGGTTCTGAGGGTATTGGGCTCGTATCCACAGGAGTCCCTCCATTGCTTCCTTGGGCACTGTCCATTGCTCCATTGTCGACATCCATAGCAGAGTACAAGATTGATGCCATGACTTCCTCTGGTTCCTCCATGGCTGCTGTCACTGGGTCGGTCTGCTCGAAATCCATAATCAACTGATCTTCCAGTTCTGCTTGGAAACTCTGCATTCGGTTGGGACAATTTCTTCTGTAATGTCCAAGGTCTAAGCAATGCCAACACGTGACTTCGCTCATGTTTATCCGTCCACTCCTTCTGATACGGGATAAAGCGGCACAACCCGCAAAGGGGGCGGGCCGGTCCACCAACGTCCCGTATCGTGTATCATTTGGTTTCGGAGCCGAACTTGCGATCCGAAGGTCACGAGCTCGAGTCCTAGCGAGGCCATGGAAGTTGAGAGTGAGTTGGCGCCTCTGACCCGAGAGTGGTAGTAACGAGAGGTGAAAGAGCATGAGGATCACTGCGAAGGAGGGGAGGGGGCTGAGATCATCACAGTGATCGCCGCCGCAGAGCAAGGCAAAAGACCATAAGATCAAGAGACTAGACGGATCAAAGGGATAAGAACAAAGGATCAGAGGATCACAAGAAAGATCCTGGAGAACCCCCGAACAGACCCGCGAGAGAACGGTAACCCGGTAATCGCAGAGAGGGTCAAGGAGAATGGAGTAACGGGCACGAGGAGAAGGTGGTCGAGGGCGACCACTGGCCCGAGGGGGGACGAGATGATACGGGATAAAGCGGCACAACCCGCAAAGGGGGCGGGCCGGTCCACCAACGTCCCGTATCGTGTATCACCTTCTCCTCCATTCACTTCCTCTGTGGTTTCCCCGGCCTCTTTCCCCATTGGTAGGTATTCGATCCACTCCAGCGTCTCCAGTAATGCCATGGCTCACCCCTGCCAGCTCGGGTTCTTCCGATTGTCGCATATCTGCTACCCTTTTTGTCAAGGCAGAGATCATCCTCCTGAGTTCGCTATACTGCCGCCCAGATATTCTCACTTGCTGCTCCACTCCTCGAAGTCTTGAATCCGTCACAATTTTGTGATCACGCATTTCCTTCCTTAGGCGGTCAATTTGCCCATTTACTCTCCGATCCATAACGCCCACTTCTGCCAAAACAGGCTCCAATGCTGCATGCTCCTGCAGTTCTCCCATCAGTTCGGTTGCTGGGACCGTCACTTCCTTCTGGGTGGAACTGGGGTCCACTTGTCTCTTCTCAACTTGTCCGGCTCTGGCACTGACTCCTTCCAAAGTATCCTCCGTGGGTGCATGAAGTATGGGTGTCAACTCCCCCTGAGCTCCATCCTTGTTCGATCGAAGTAAGGACCCATCTGCCACGGCTGGATTGCCTGGTACTCTGTTCGCTTCCACTTGCTGTTGCCCTTGGGATGGCACAGATGTATACTCGTCCACTGTTTCATCACCCTTCCGGCTTTGCTCCAAGGTATGGGCTACTGGTGTTGCTGGGGCAACTCCAAACCAGGCCAGCATGTCCGTTTGCAACTTCTGCCACGTCCTCAATGGGTTTGGCACTCCTTCCACAAGGGCTGGATGTCTGGATATCCAATTGTCAACCCATGACCGAGCCTCCCTGGTTGTATAGCGGACCAGTCTCTCTATCCTCTCGTCTTCGTGTGGCTGCACTGCTGGGGGTACGTTCCAGCCAGAGCCTTCAGCGAGGATCCCATAGGAACGTAACCAGGTGGCCACATCTTCTGCCTCTGCACCCGTAAATGCGAGTAAATGACTGTTAGTCAACCGATTAGGAAGTCCTTCTGCTGGATGTATCATGGCGCCGCCACTGCCTGGAGTCGGTGGACAAACTGGTGGTGGAACAGGAGGTCTTGGTGGAACGGGTGGAACAACTGGACCAGGTGGCACAATTGGAGGAATCTGGGGGAGACTGGCAGCAAAGGCAAATGGGTTCAGTGGTGGATGTACTGGGGGCACAGGCTCTTCCTCGAAACTAGAGGATGTCTCCCTCTTGTCTCTTTCCCCTTCAGGTTTGTCCTCGTCGGAACTGGAACTCGAGGGCTCGTTGGTAGCGCCTCCATTTCCTCCGTTCCCTGCAGCAACACTGCTCTCTTCTTCCTCTTCTTGTTTGACTTCTTCCTTAACCACAACTTCTGGCTCAACAAAGGCTTCCTCCTCTTCTTTGGTCACTCGTCTTGCTTCGTCTTCTTCTTTTACTTCTTCCGCAAGCACTTCTTCCTCCTCTTGGACAACCTCGGCTTCTCCTTGGTCAGTAACGCCAACGAGGTTTCCTTCTTGTACCTCCCTTCCAGTGGGGTCAACACTTGCTTGCTCTTCTTCTTCTTTAACGACAGCAACCACTTCGTCGTCTACCTCTGCCCTCGTAACCTCGTCTCCAGCAGCTCTGTCTTCTTGTCTTGCTTCACGTTCTTCAGGAACACTCTCGACCATCACAACCTCTTTCTCGTCAACCTCGTTCACTTCCTCGTTGTCCCAGCCGCCAAGAAAGTCTTCCTTCAACACCCCTTCGTCGTCAACAAGACCAGCCTCAGAAAAAGCACCAACACTTCCTTGTGCCTCAGAAACCTCAACGTTCACTCCTTCTGCACCACCAAGGCCTTCTTCCTCGTTTGGTTCTTCTTCCTCGTTCACTTTTTCCGTCAAGATCTTCTTTTTCCTTCAGCGCCGCCACAGATCTGAGTGGCAAGTCTCCCTTCTGGTCGTGATCCTTCTCTTTTACCCTCTGTTCTCCTCCAAACCTCGGATAAGTACTGCCCTTGCTTCTTTTTCCACCTTATGCAGTTCGTCACTCTTTCTTGTATTTGTTCTCGACCTTGCTGCAGCCCAAACAAGACAAAAGCGACCCAACAGCAGTTCTGACCTAACCTTAGGTTAAGATCCCACAAGATCCCGAAACCCACAAAGCTTTTTCGCCTTCTCTTCACCCTTGTGAGCGACCCAAGCTCGACCTTGTACCCTTTTGAAACGTATCCACCCCTGTGGGTCCTTCTCTTCACTCTTGCAAGAGCTTACTCCGCTTCTTTTCTCACTCTCAGGTCTTGCTCGTCCAGACTGCCCACTTATAACGACTGCCAGAGCCGTAGTGCACGTCTGCTGCAGCACAGCTAAAAAGTGTGCGCGCCTGGGCTCCGAAACCAACAAATTGCGTCGCCTTGACCGCTGGGGTCACCCCTGCAGCTGGACTTAACGGTTGTGGAGGCGTTTTTGCAGAACTGGAACGGCAGAAGTGGGGACAGCCCCTCTTTAACTTGATCACACGGCCTTGCAAGGCACTTTTCACTCAGGTCTCTTCTCAAAAGCTTTCTTACAACAGTCCAAAGGTCCAAACTCGAACAAAACACAAGAACCTAACCCAGAAGATCCGCACCAAGAAGAAGTACAATACCCTAAGATCAGCCATTTAAATAGGCTGCCGCCTGACTCACCCTGGTCCCACTGATCACCTAGGATCCCACCTACTGATGGAGACTTCCTAACCCATCAAGCCTAGTTGATCTTCCTAACCACTCTCAATCCCTTCCCTCAGCACCAACCCCTAGGAACGTCCAACCTAGTCATTTCTGTAGCTGAACTGCTACTTCTAAACTGTGGCGGAACTGCTATGGCAGAACTGTCCCGGGGTGACTGCTAGCCCTACGTAATCCGTCCGGGACTGCCTCAAGCAGCATTCCCTCCCCTGATATCACTCTAGCCCTGGAGGTGACAAAATTGGTCGAGGCGACGTGGTTTGGGGTTACAAATACCCTAAGATCAGCCATTTAAATAGGCTGCCGCCTGACTCACCCTGGTCCCACTGATCACCTAGGATCCCACCTACTGATGGAGACTTCCTAACCCATCAAGCCTAGTTGATCTTCCTAACCACTCTCAATCCCTTCCCTCAGCACCAACCCCTAGGAACGTCCAACCTAGTCATTTCTGTAGCTGAACTGCTACTTCTAAACTGTGGCGGAACTGCCATGGCAGAACTGTCCCGGGGTGACTGCTAGCCCTACGTAATCCGTCCGGGACTGCCTCAAGCAGCATTCCCTCCCCTGATATCACTCTAGCCCTGGAGGTGACAAAATTGGTCGAGGCGACGTGGTTTGGGGTTACAGTTGTAACCACTCCCCTCCTCCCTTGACTTTTGTCCCCAAAAGTTAAACTCAACCTCCCCCACTGAACTTCTTCTGTCCCTGGTCTTTAGTTGTTAGCTAGTTGTTCCCAGAACTTTTCCAAAAAGTAGCAACAAGAAAATCTTTCTCTTAACTGCCTGACTGGCTACTATGTCTGTAGACGTAGTGCTCAGAAACACAAAACAAGTGCCCATTGTTACTGCAGATCCATTTTATTTATTTTTTTCCACAGCAAAACTGTTCAAGGACATCAAAATGTAAACTAACAATGTTGTTCCTCAAACAGGTCCCCCCTTTTTTTTTTTTAATCACAGCCATCAGCTGTTCTTTAAACCCAGCAGGACTGTTCAAAGAGCACTCGAATGTAAACCAGTGGTGCTGCACTTCAATCAGTTTCCCCCCTTTTTTTTTTTTTCCTCATAGCTAACAGCTGTTCTTTCACCCCTATAGGTCAAAGTGACCAGTTTGTCCCTGTTTGTCCCTTGTTTACCCCCCTTTTCTTCCCCAGTTCTCTATTGAGCTCAAAAAGTATCAAAAGAAGAATCCTTTTATTTATCGACTGACTGAATACTACTCCTGCAGAAATAGTACCCAAGAACAAAATAGAACCAAAAACAAAATAAAAACCCACCCACTGCTGCTGCAGAAATACAGCAATACCAAACAAAACAACAATACAAAACAAAACAAAACCAGAAAATACCATATTGTATTTCGCGATCCATCCGTACCACTAGTCAATCGGTCTCCGAATGGTATGGTCGTCCTTTCCTTAGTTGAACGCCCGGCTTCTGTAGAAGTTCTGCCACTTCATTTCTTTCCCCTTTTTCCGCTGTTCTGTTTTCTCCCAAGCTCTCAACGGTATATGCTGCCGTAGTGGATGAAGTCCCTTAGGCGCTTTCTCTCTCTCATGCTGCCGTAGCGGATATAGTTCCTTAGGCGCTTTTTTAACTCTCTCTGCAGTTATGGCACGTCTGCCACACTTGCTCTTCCTCTTTTTATATATAACTCTTGCTGCTGTGCAGCTGCTGCACTCTTCTGGCTTAATCCTCTCCCGCCGATGTGCGCATTCTGTCTGTGGATATCTCGAACCACAGACTATCGTGTTCCTCATTTGGCACCTGTCGCCATTCTCTTTCTCTGCTCAAGTACTTGAGTGGGTGAGCATCTCCTGCTACCCTTCAATATCGTCGACTCCTTCTGTGCACTTTTGCCTCAGCTTGACTCCCAGCAGGCAAATCCTTTCTTTCCAAATATTTCATTTGATCCTTATCCATCCATTGATCCACTTTTTCCCCCTTGATCTCTTGCAACAACAATAGTAGGCAAGAAATATGCAAAAACCTCACAAAATTCAAGTGTCCCCTACCACTGTTGAGTACTTCCATTGGGACAACAATGGTTGCACCTTGTCAGCTCTGATCTGGGGTTCCATAGTAAATCATGGACGAAGCGCTGTGGAACCACTGACTATTGGATGGTCCAGCGGAACTGGAAGCCTTGTCAGTGCATCCGCATTTGCGTTACTCTTCCCAGCGCGGAACTCAATCGTAAAATCAAACTCTTGTAGGCGGAGTGCCCACCTCATCAGTTTCCCCGTCAGTTTGGTACCCGTCATCAACCATTGTAAGGCTCTTTGATCAGTCTGCAGCACAAATTCCGTTCCGTAGATGTATGGCCGAAATAAGGTGCAAGCCCACACCACTGCTAGGCACTCCCCTTCCACTGCAGAATAATTCCTCTCAGCAGGATTGAGTCTTTTGCTGGCATAAGCCACCACATGCTCTCTCCCTTGCTCATCCTTTTGACAGAGTACTGCCCCCACAGCCTGGCTGCTCCAGTCTGTTTGCAGAATGTATGGTAGGTGTGGCTGTGGTGGAGCCAGGACTGGTTGATCGGTAATGCTTTTCTTCAGCCTCTCAAATGCTTGTTGGTGGCGTTCCCTCCATTCAAATGGCACATCCTTCTTCAACAACTCCGTCAGAGGTGCAGCGATCCTTGCATAGTCGCGCACAAATCTCCTGTAGTAAGAAGTAAGGCCAAGGAAGGACCGCAGAGTAGACACATCCACCGGTGGCTCCTGCATCTCCACTGTGGCTACCTTCTTCGGGTTCATTTTGATTTCCCCTTTCCCCACGATGTGGCCCAAGTACAGCAGCTCCTCAAACCCGAAGTCCGATTTCCTCGGGCTGATCCTCAGGTTGGCCTCCTTCAACCGCTGCAGCACTTCTGCCAGGATCTCCTGATGCTTTTCCCAGGTCTCCGCATAGATGATAATGTCATCCAGGTACACGATCACCCCCTTCCACAGCATGGGTCCCAGTACCTCGTTCATCATCCTTTGGAAGGTCGCTGGGGCGTTACTGAGCCCGAAGGGCATCACTACGAACTCATACAGCCCCTCCTGGGTGATGAAGGCCGTTTTCTCCGCGGAGGCGGTGCTCATTCTGACCTGCCAATACCCCGATCGCAGATCGAGTGCCGTGAAATACTTCGCCTCCGAGAACTGATTGATTGCATCCTCAATCCTTGGGAGGGGGAAGCTATCCCGGGTGGTCACCTTGTTGAGCTTGCGGTAATCAACGCAGAACCGCACCGATCCATCTGGCTTTGGGACTAGGACGATCGGTGAGGCCCATGGGGACTTCGACTTCCGCACCACTCCGTCCAGGAGCATCCTCGCCACCTCCGATTTCACCACCTGGTTCTCCGCAAAGCTGAACCGGTAGGGATTCTGCCTGATGGGGGAATGATCTCCGGTGGGGATCTCGTGGTATAGGATGTTGGTTTGCCCGACTTGATCCGAGGACCAAGCACAGGCATCCGGGTATTGCTGCAGAAGATCCAGCAGCTCTTTTTTTTGGTGGGGGGTAAGATGGGGACTAATTTTCAGTTCTTCCAATTTTTCTCTAAGTGACACCTTTTTCTCCTTTCTTTCCTTTTCTGTGGCAAACGTTTTATTTTCTACATCAGAAGTCCCAAGGGGAACCACCCCTGCCCAAATCTGGTTTTCCTGCAGCTGAACTGCTGTCTGTCCCATTTCCTTCAACCCAAACTTTTCTTTTCTTCTTCCTTTTTCTTTCTTTTCTCTTCCCAATTCTTTTTCAGCTGCTTCCCCTTCCCTTGAATTTTCCCTTCTTTTCTTTTCTTCTTCCCCTTTTATCTCTTGTCTCACCAGAATTTCTGCTTCCACTGTTTTACTATGGTTCAAACACTGCATGGCCCATGAGTCTGGCCACAGACTTCTGGCCCTTTCTACCTCTTGTGTTTGGCGTTGCATTCTCTCTTCCTGCTCCTTGATCCTCCTGCCTGCTCGACGCCACTGTTCTCGCCTACCCGCACGTTTGCCCCTCCTCCTTCTCCTCTTTCCCCTTTTATTTCTCCTCTCAGGACCGACCCACTCTCGCCACCCCTTCAGGTGTCGCCGAAGGAGGACGTCGGTGGCCGGCCCACTCAAAAATCCGAAGTGGTATAGCTTATCACCTCACTCCCTCCTTTCCCTCCGGTTGCGGCCGTTGCTGCTGGCACTCCTGCTGCAGGCACTCCTTTCGGTCTCCATGCTTGTGCACTCTCCCGGAAGTAATCCAAAAGCTTTTTGAGCTCCTCCTTTTCTTGTTGTTTCAGTGCCTCCCGCCTCCGCATGTATTCCTCTGTTACACCATTCCTTCTCCCCTGTTTTCCTTCCCTTCGCAGTGTTTCCTCCAAACTCCCTTCGTTCTCTTTTTGTATTTTCAAATGGTGCCCTCTTCTTGCATCCAGTAACTCCATCTCTTGCTGGTGGAGGTGTGAGGCTGCTGCCTCACTCATCCCGTTCTCCCGACGCATGGTGTAGCACTCTTGCAGCACCCTTGCTTGGTAGTATGTAAGCCGGAGGGTCGGTGGATGTCGACTGGCGGCGTTGGGCTGGTTCAGACCATCATGAGTCGTCCTTGAGTTCGGCTGCAAAAGTTCCCCGGTAGAAGAGGGTGGTTGGGCTGGTGCAGGACTGGGTTCTTCGATGTGGCGGAGGGTCTGGTAGATAGAAACGACTGCAGCAGTTGCAGGCGTTACAGAGTGGATGAACTCGATCGGCACGCCACCCATGCGCTGTCCCGCCACGTATGGAGTGAGCCTTTTGAGCCCGTAGTCAATCTCGGTGCCGGTTTTAGCCAACCATGGAGTCCCAATGATTAGGGACAAATGCTTGTTCTCCACTACATGGCACGGTACCATTTGTTTGCATTGTCCAAGGGCAATAGGTAGAGCGGGGATGTACCCTACTGCCTGCCGAGTCTGTCCATTGCAGTCCCGGTAACGCCCTCTTGGTGCCTCCATTAGATGTGTTAATCCCGTTTGTGTTAGGAGTTTTTTGGATATCACACAGGCACTCGCTCCGGTGTCAATGATCGCTCCTGGCACTTTGGTTTCCATCACTTTGGCTGTGGCTGTAGTAACTGCATATGAGCTTGTCTTGTCCACTTCTGCCATGGTGGTAACTGCTGGGACTTTCGCCATAGGCACCCGTAATGCCTTCAACCATGCGTCGATCAACTCCGGGTGGTGCTGACAAAGGTTTGCTACCGATACTTCTGCAGTCAGTCCTTCCACAAGCTTCTTGGCTTCCGCTGTAGTAAACATGCGCTTCTCCTGTGGCTTCACTGTTGATTTCTTGACCATCTTCTTCTTCTTTGCCATGGTATTTCTGGGCGATGGTACTTGCATCGGTCTATGCATCAATGGCGGCATCACAACTGGCTTGGATCCTTGTGGCACATCTTCTGGCTTCGGCAATCGCTTTGGAATCTCTTCTGGCTCTTTCTTTGATTCAAGGTTTGGCTGCTCTTTCAGTTCCTCCATTACAACATCTTCTGCAGTAGTTGCTTGCGGTTCTGAGGGTATTGGGCTCGTATCCACAGGAGTCCCTCCATTGCTTCCTTGGGCACTGTCCATTGCTCCATTGTCGACATCCATAGCAGAGTACAAGATTGATGCCATGACTTCCTCTGGTTCCTCCATGGCTGCTGTCACTGGGTCGGTCTGCTCGAAATCCATAATCAACTGATCTTCCAGTTCTGCTTGGAAACTCTGCATTCGGTTGGGACAATTTCTTCTGTAATGTCCAAGGTCTAAGCAATGCCAACACGTGACTTCGCTCATGTTTATCCGTCCACTCCTTCTCCTCCATTCACTTCCTCTGTGGTTTCCCCGGCCTCTTTCCCCATTGGTAGGTATTCGATCCACTCCAGCGTCTCCAGTAATGCCATGGCTCACCCCTGCCAGCTCGGGTTCTTCCGATTGTCGCATATCTGCTACCCTTTTTGTCAAGGCAGAGATCATCCTCCTGAGTTCGCTATACTGCCGCCCAGATATTCTCACTTGCTGCTCCACTCCTCGAAGTCTTGAATCCGTCACAATTTTGTGATCACGCATTTCCTTCCTTAGGCGGTCAATTTGCCCATTTACTCTCCGATCCATAACGCCCACTTCTGCCAAAACAGGCTCCAATGCTGCATGCTCCTGCAGTTCTCCCATCAGTTCGGTTGCTGGGACCGTCACTTCCTTCTGGGTGGAACTGGGGTCCACTTGTCTCTTCTCAACTTGTCCGGCTCTGGCACTGACTCCTTCCAAAGTATCCTCCGTGGGTGCATGAAGTATGGGTGTCAACTCCCCCTGAGCTCCATCCTTGTTCGATCGAAGTAAGGACCCATCTGCCACGGCTGGATTGCCTGGTACTCTGTTCGCTTCCACTTGCTGTTGCCCTTGGGATGGCACAGATGTATACTCGTCCACTGTTTCATCACCCTTCCGGCTTTGCTCCAAGGTATGGGCTACTGGTGTTGCTGGGGCAACTCCAAACCAGGCCAGCATGTCCGTTTGCAACTTCTGCCACGTCCTCAATGGGTTTGGCACTCCTTCCACAAGGGCTGGATGTCTGGATATCCAATTGTCAACCCATGACCGAGCCTCCCTGGTTGTATAGCGGACCAGTCTCTCTATCCTCTCGTCTTCGTGTGGCTGCACTGCTGGGGGTACGTTCCAGCCAGAGCCTTCAGCGAGGATCCCATAGGAACGTAACCAGGTGGCCACATCTTCTGCCTCTGCACCCGTAAATGCGGGTAAATGACTGTTAGTCAACCGATTAGGAAGTCCTTCTGCTGGATGTATCATGGCGCCGCCACTGCCTGGAGTCGGTGGACAAACTGGTGGTGGAACAGGAGGTCTTGGTGGAACGGATGGAACAACTGGACCAGGTGGCACAATTGGAGGAATCTGGGGGAGACTGGCAGCAAAGGCAAATGGGTTCAGTGGTGGATGTACTGGGGGCACAGGCTCTTCCTCGAAACTAGAGGATGTCTCCCTCTTGTCTCTTTCCCCTTCAGGTTTGTCTTCGTCGGAACTGGAACTCGAGGGCTCGTTGGTAGCGCCTCCATTTCCTCCGTTCCCTGCAGCAACACTGCTCTCTTCTTCCTCTTCTTGTTTGACTTCTTCCTTAACCACAACTTCTGGCTCAACAAAGGCTTCCTCCTCTTCTTTGGTCACTCGTCTTGCTTCGTCTTCTTCTTTTACTTCTTCCGCAAGCACTTCTTCCTCCTCTTGGACAACCTCGGCTTCTCCTTGGTCAGTAACGCCAACGAGGTTTCCTTCTTGTACCTCCCTTCCAGTGGGGTCAACACTTGCTTGCTCTTCTTCTTCTTTAACGACAGCAACCACTTCGTCGTCTACCTCTGCCCTCGTAACCTCGTCTCCAGCAGCTCTGTCTTCTTGTCTTGCTTCACGTTCTTCAGGAACACTCTCGACCATCACAACCTCTTTCTCGTCAACCTCGTTCACTTCCTCGTTGTCCCAGCCGCCAAGAAAGTCTTCCTTCAACACCCCTTCGTCGTCAACAAGACCAGCCTCAGAAAAAGCACCAACACTTCCTTGTGCCTCAGAAACCTCAACGTTCACTCCTTCTGCACCACCAAGGCCTTCTTCCTCGTTTGGTTCTTCTTCCTCGTTCACTTTTTCCGTCAAGATCTTCTTTTTCCTTCAGCGCCGCCACAGATCTGAGTGGCAAGTCTCCCTTCTGGTCGTGATCCTTCTCTTTTACCCTCTGTTCTCCTCCAAACCTCGGATAAGTACTGCCCTTGCTTCTTTTTCCACCTTATGCAGTTCGTCACTCTTTCTTGTATTTGTTCTCGACCTTGCTGCAGCCCAAACAAGACAAAAGCGACCCAACAGCAGTTCTGACCTAACCTTAGGTTAAGATCCCACAAGATCCCGAAACCCACAAAGCTTTTTCGCCTTCTCTTCACCCTTGTGAGCGACCCAAGCTCGACCTTGTACCCTTTTGAAACGTATCCACCCCTGTGGGTCCTTCTCTTCACTCTTGCAAGAGCTTACTCCGCTTCTTTTCTCACTCTCAGGTCTTGCTCGTCCAGACTGCCCACTTATAACGACTGCCAGAGCCGTAGTGCACGTCTGCTGCAGCACAGCTAAAAAGTGTGCGCGCCTGGGCTCCGAAACCAACAAATTGCGTCGCCTTGACCGCTGGGGTCACCCCTGCAGCCTGACTGAACGGTTGTGGTGGAGTTTCTGCAGAACTGGAACGGCCGAAGTGGGGACAGCCCCTCTTTAACTTGATCACACAGCCTTGTAGGGCACTCTTCCACTCGGGACTCTTCTCAAAAGCTCTCTTACACAATCACAAGGTCCAAACTCGAACAAAACACAAGAACCTAACCCAGAAGTACAATACCCTAAGATCAGCCATTTAAATAGGCTGCCGCCTGACTCACCCTGGTCCCACTGATCACCTAGGATCCCACCTACTGATGGAGACTTCCTAACCCATCAAGCCTAGTTGATCTTCCTAACCACTCTCAATCCCTTCCCTCAGCACCAACCCCTAGGAACGTCCAACCTAGTCATTTCTGTAGCTGAACTGCTACTTCTAAACTGTGGCGGAACTGCCATGGCAGAACTGTCCCGGGGTGACTGCTAGCCCTACGTAATCCGTCCGGGACTGCCTCAAGCAGCATTCCCTCCCCTGATATCACTCTAGCCCTGGAGGTGACAAAATTGGTCGAGGCGACGTGGTTTGGGGTTACACTTATCCATCCATTGATCCACTTTTTCCCCCTTGATCTTTTGCAACAACAATGGTAGGCAAGAAATATGCAAAAACCTCACAAAATTCAAGTGTCCCCTACCACTGTTGAGTACTTCCATTGGGACAACAATGGTTGCACCTTGTCAGCTCTGATCTGGGGTTCCATAGTAAATCATGGACGAAGCGCTGTGGAACCACTGACTATTGGATGGTCCAGCGGAACTGGAAGCCTTGTCAGTGCATCCGCATTTGCGTTACTCTTCCCAGCGCGGAACTCAATCGTGAAATCAAACTCTTGTAGGCGGAGTGCCCACCTCATCAGTTTCCCCGTCAGTTTGGTACCCGTCATCAACCATTGTAAGGCTCTTTGATCAGTCTGCAGCACAAATTCCGTTCCGTAGATGTATGGCCGAAATAAGGTGCAAGCCCACACCACTGCTAGGCACTCCCCTTCCACTGCAGAATAATTCCTCTCAGCAGGATTGAGTCTTTTGCTGGCATAAGCCACCACATGCTCTCTCCCTTGCTCATCCTTTTGACAGAGTACTGCCCCCACAGCCTGGCTGCTCCAGTCTGTTTGCAGAATGTATGGTAGGTGTGGCTGTGGTGGAGCCAGGACTGGTTGATCGGTAATGCTTTTCTTCAGCCTCTCAAATGCTTGTTGGTGGCGTTCCCTCCATTCAAATGGCACATCCTTCTTCAACAACTCCGTCAGAGGTGCAGCGATCCTTGCATAGTCGCGCACAAATCTCCTGTAGTAAGAAGTAAGGCCCAGGAAGGACCGCAAAGTAGACACATCCACCGGTGGCTCCTGCATCTCCACTGTGGCTACCTTCTTCGGGTTCATTTTGATTTCCCCTTTCCCCACGATGTGGCCCAAGTACAGCAGCTCCTCAAACCCGAAGTCCGATTTCCTTGGGCTGATCCTCAGGTTGGCCTCCTTCAACCGCTGCAGCACTTCTGCCAGGATCTCCTGATGCTTTTCCCAGGTCTCCGCATAGATGATAATGTCATCCAGGTACACGATCACCCCCTTCCACAGCATGGGTCCCAGTACCTCGTTCATCATCCTTTGGAAGGTCGCTGGGGCGTTACTGAGCCCGAAGGGCATCACTACGAACTCATACAGCCCCTCCTGGGTAATGAAAGCCGTTTTCTCCGCGGAGGCGGTGCTCATCCTGACCTGCCAATACCCTGACCTCAAATCCAGAGCGGTAAAGAATTTGGCCTCCGAAAATTGGTTGATCGCGTCCTCAATCCTCGGGAGGGGAAAGCTATCTCGGGTGGTCACCTTGTTAAGCTTGCGGTAATCAACGCAGAACCGCACCGACCCATCTGGCTTTGGGACTAGAACGATCGGTGAGGCCCACGGGGACTTTGACTTCCGCACCACTCCGTCCAGGAGCATCCTCGCCACCTCCGATTTTACCACCCGGTTCTCCGCGTAACTGAACCTGTAGGGGTTCTGCCTGATGGGGGGATGATCTCCGGTGGGAATCTCGTGGTATAAGAGGTTGGTTTGCCCGACCTGATCCGAGGACCAAGCACAGGCATCGGGGTACTGCTGCAGAAGATCCAGCAGTTCCTTTCTTTGGTGGGGGGTTAGATGGGGACTAATTTTCAGTTCTTCCAATTTTTCTCTAAGTGACACCTTTTCCTCCTTTCTTTCCTTTTCTGTGGCAAACGTTTTATTTTCTACATCAGAAGTCCCAAGGGGAACCACCCCTGCCCAAATCTGGTTTTCCTGCAGCTGAACTGCTGTCTGTCCCATTTCTTTCAACCCAAACTTTTCTTTTCTTCTTCCTTTTTCTTTCTTTTCTCTTCCCAATTCTTTTTCAGCTGCTTCCCCTTCCCTTGAATTTTCCCTTCTTTTCTTTTCTTCTTCTCCTTTTATCTCTTGTCTCACCAGAATTTCTGCTTCCACTGTTTTACTATGGTTCAAACACTGCATGGCCCATGAGTCTGGCCACAGACTTCTGGCCCTTTCTACCTCTTGTGTTTGGCGTTGCATTCTCTCTTCCTGCTCCTTGATCCTCCTGCCTGCTCGACGCCACTGTTCTCGCCTACCCGCACGTTTGCCCCTCCTCCTTCTCCTCTTTCCCCTTTTATTTCTCCTCTCAGGACCGACCCACTCTCGCCACCCCTTCAGGTGTCGCCGAAGGAGGACGTCGGTGGCCGGCCCACTCAAAAATCCGAAGTGGTATAGCTTATCACCTCACTCCCTCCTTTCCCTCCGGTTGCGGCCGTTGCTGCTGGCACTCCTGCTGCAGGCACTCCTTTCGGTCTCCATGCTTGTGCACTCTCCCGGAAGTAATCCAAAAGCTTTTTGAGCTCCTCCTTTTCTTGTTGTTTCAGTGCCTCCCGCCTCCGCATGTATTCCTCTGTTACACCATTCCTTCTCCCCTGTTTTCCTTCCCTTCGCAGTGTTTCCTCCAAACTCCCTTCGTTCTCTTTTTGTATTTTCAAATGGTGCCCTCTTCTTGCATCAAGTAACTCCATCTCTTGCTGGTGGAGGTGTGAGGCTGCTGCCTCACTCATCCCGTTCTCCCGACGCCTGGTGTAGCACTCTTGCAGCACCCTTGCTTGGTAGTATGTAAGCCGGAGGGTCGGTGGATGTCGACTGGCGGCGTTGGGCTGGTTCAGACCATCATGAGTCGTCCTTGAGTTCGGCTGCAAAAGTTCCCCGGTAGAAGAGGGTGGTTGGGCTGGTGCAGGACTGGGTTCTTCGATGTGGCGGAGGGTCTGGTAGATAGAAACGACTGCAGCAGTTGCAGGCGTTACAGAGTGGATGAACTCGATCGGCACGCCACCCATGCGCTGTCCCGCCACGTATGGAGTGAGCCTTTTGAGCCCGTAGTCAATCTCGGTGCCGGTTTTAGCCAACCATGGAGTCCCAATGATTAGGGACAAATGCTTGTTCTCCACTACATGGCACGGTACCATTTGTTTGCATTGTCCAAGGGCAATAGGTAGAGCGGGGATGTACCCTACTGCCTGCCGAGTCTGTCCATTGCAGTCCCGGTAACGCCCTCTTGGTGCCTCCATTAGATGTGTTAATCCCGTTTGTGTTAGGAGTTTTTTGGATATCACACAGGCACTCGCTCCGGTGTCAATGATCGCTCCTGGCACTTTGGTTTCCATCACTTTGGCTGTGGCTGTAGTAACTGCATATGAGCTTGTCTTGTCCACTTCTGCCATGGTGGTAACTGCTGGGACTTTCGCCATAGGCACCCGTAATGCCTTCAACCATGCGTCGATCAACTCCGGGTGGTGCTGACAAAGGTTTGCTACCGATACTTCTGCAGTCAGTCCTTCCACAAGCTTCTTGGCTTCCGCTGTAGTAAACATGCGCTTCTCCTGTGGCTTCACTGTTGATTTCTTGACCATCTTCTTCTTCTTTGCCATGGTATTTCTGGGCGATGGTACTTGCATCGGTCTATGCATCAATGGCGGCATCACAACTGGCTTGGATCCTTGTGGCACATCTTCTGGCTTCGGCAATCGCTTTGGAATCTCTTCTGGCTCTTTCTTTGATTCAAGGTTTGGCTGCTCTTTCAGTTCCTCCATTACAACATCTTCTGCAGTAGTTGCTTGCGGTTCTGAGGGTATTGGGCTCGTATCCACAGGAGTCCCTCCATTGCTTCCTTGGGCACTGTCCATTGCTCCATTGTCGACATCCATAGCAGAGTACAAGATTGATGCCATGACTTCCTCTGGTTCCTCCATGGCTGCTGTCACTGGGTCGGTCTGCTCGAAATCCATAATCAACTGATCTTCCAGTTCTGCTTGGAAACTCTGCATTCGGTTGGGACAATTTCTTCTGTAATGTCCAAGGTCTAAGCAATGCCAACACGTGACTTCGCTCATGTTTATCCGTCCACTCCTTCTCCTCCATTCACTTCCTCTGTGGTTTCCCCGGCCTCTTTCCCCATTGGTAGGTATTCGATCCACTCCAGCGTCTCCAGTAATGCCATGGCTCACCCCTGCCAGCTCGGGTTCTTCCGATTGTCGCATATCTGCTACCCTTTTTGTCAAGGCAGAGATCATCCTCCTGAGTTCGCTATACTGCCGCCCAGATATTCTCACTTGCTGCTCCACTCCTCGAAGTCTTGAATCCGTCACAATTTTGTGATCACGCATTTCCTTCCTTAGGCGGTCAATTTGCCCATTTACTCTCCGATCCATAACGCCCACTTCTGCCAAAACAGGCTCCAATGCTGCATGCTCCTGCAGTTCTCCCATCAGTTCGGTTGCTGGGACCGTCACTTCCTTCTGGGTGGAACTGGGGTCCACTTGTCTCTTCTCAACTTGTCCGGCTCTGGCACTGACTCCTTCCAAAGTATCCTCCGTGGGTGCATGAAGTATGGGTGTCAACTCCCCCTGAGCTCCATCCTTGTTCGATCGAAGTAAGGACCCATCTGCCACGGCTGGATTGCCTGGTACTCTGTTCGCTTCCACTTGCTGTTGCCCTTGGGATGGCACAGATGTATACTCGTCCACTGTTTCATCACCCTTCCGGCTTTGCTCCAAGGTATGGGCTACTGGTGTTGCTGGGGCAACTCCAAACCAGGCCAGCATGTCCGTTTGCAACTTCTGCCACGTCCTCAATGGGTTTGGCACTCCTTCCACAAGGGCTGGATGTCTGGATATCCAATTGTCAACCCATGACCGAGCCTCCCTGGTTGTATAGCGGACCAGTCTCTCTATCCTCTCGTCTTCGTGTGGCTGCACTGCTGGGGGTACGTTCCAGCCAGAGCCTTCAGCGAGGATCCCATAGGAACGTAACCAGGTGGCCACATCTTCTGCCTCTGCACCCGTAAATGCGGGTAAATGACTGTTAGTCAACCGATTAGGAAGTCCTTCTGCTGGATGTATCATGGCGCCGCCACTGCCTGGAGTCGGTGGACAAACTGGTGGTGGAACAGGAGGTCTTGGTGGAACGGGTGGAACAACTGGACCAGGTGGCACAATTGGAGGAATCTGGGGGAGACTGGCAGCAAAGGCAAATGGGTTCAGTGGTGGATGTACTGGGGGCACAGGCTCTTCCTCGAAACTAGAGGATGTCTCCCTCTTGTCTCTTTCCCCTTCAGGTTTGTCCTCGTCGGAACTGGAACTCGAGGGCTCGTTGGTAGCGCCTCCATTTCCTCCGTTCCCTGCAGCAACACTGCTCTCTTCTTCCTCTTCTTGTTTGACTTCTTCCTTAACCACAACTTCTGGCTCAACAAAGGCTTCCTCCTCTTCTTTGGTCACTCGTCTTGCTTCGTCTTCTTCTTTTACTTCTTCCGCAAGCACTTCTTCCTCCTCTTGGACAACCTCGGCTTCTCCTTGGTCAGTAACGCCAACGAGGTTTCCTTCTTGTACCTCCCTTCCAGTGGGGTCAACACTTGCTTGCTCTTCTTCTTCTTTAACGACAGCAACCACTTCGTCGTCTACCTCTGCCCTCGTAACCTCGTCTCCAGCAGCTCTGTCTTCTTGTCTTGCTTCACGTTCTTCAGGAACACTCTCGACCATCACAACCTCTTTCTCGTCAACCTCGTTCACTTCCTCGTTGTCCCAGCCGCCAAGAAAGTCTTCCTTCAACACCCCTTCGTCGTCAACAAGACCAGCCTCAGAAAAAGCACCAACACTTCCTTGTGCCTCAGAAACCTCAACGTTCACTCCTTCTGCACCACCAAGGCCTTCTTCCTCGTTTGGTTCTTCTTCCTCGTTCACTTTTTCCGTCAAGATCTTCTTTTTCCTTCAGCGCCGCCACAGATCTGAGTGGCAAGTCTCCCTTCTGGTCGTGATCCTTCTCTTTTACCCTCTGTTCTCCTCCAAACCTCGGATAAGTACTGCCCTTGCTTCTTTTTCCACCTTATGCAGTTCGTCACTCTTTCTTGTATTTGTTCTCGACCTTGCTGCAGCCCAAACAAGACAAAAGCGACCCAACAGCAGTTCTGACCTAACCTTAGGTTAAGATCCCACAAGATCCCGAAACCCACAAAGCTTTTTCGCCTTCTCTTCACCCTTGTGAGCGACCCAAGCTCGACCTTGTACCCTTTTGAAACGTATCCACCCCTGTGGGTCCTTCTCTTCACTCTTGCAAGAGCTTACTCCGCTTCTTTTCTCACTCTCAGGTCTTGCTCGTCCAGACTGCCCACTTATAACGACTGCCAGAGCCGTAGTGCACGTCTGCTGCAGCACAGCTAAAAAGTGTGCGCGCCTGGGCTCCGAAACCAACAAATTGCGTCGCCTTGACCGCTGGGGTCACCCCTGCAGCTGGACTTAACGGTTGTGGAGGCGTTTTTGCAGAGCTGGAACGGCAGAAGTGGGGACAGCCCCTCTTTAACTTGATCACACGGCCTTGCAAGGCACTTTTCACTCAGGTCTCTTCTCAAAAGCTTTCTTACAACAGTCCAAAGGTCCAAACTCGAACAAAACACAAGAACCTAACCCAGAAGATCCGCACCAAGAAGAAGTACAATACCCTAAGATCAGCCATTTAAATAGGCTGCCGCCTGACTCACCCTGGTCCCACTGATCACCTAGGATCCCACCTACTGATGGAGACTTCCTAACCCATCAAGCCTAGTTGATCTTCCTAACCACTCTCAATCCCTTCCCTCAGCACCAACCCCTAGGAACGTCCAACCTAGTCATTTCTGTAGCTGAACTGCTACTTCTAAACTGTGGCGGAACTGCTATGGCAGAACTGTCCCGGGGTGACTGCTAGCCCTACGTAATCCGTCCGGGACTGCCTCAAGCAGCATTCCCTCCCCTGATATCACTCTAGCCCTGGAGGTGACAAAATTGGTCGAGGCGACGTGGTTTGGGGTTACAAACAGCAAGTGGAAGCGAACAGAGTACCAGGCAATCCAGCCGTGGCAGATGGGTCCTTACTTCGATTGAACAAGGACGGAGCTCAGGGGGAGT
Source organism: Bryopsis sp. KO-2023 (assembly GCA_030272585.1). Classification (NCBI taxonomy): domain Eukaryota; kingdom Viridiplantae; phylum Chlorophyta; class Ulvophyceae; order Bryopsidales; family Bryopsidaceae; genus Bryopsis; species Bryopsis sp. KO-2023. The sequence goes on along the minus strand of BSYQ01000007.1, from coordinate 5,429,986 downwards.
TGACACCCATACTTCATGCACCCATGGAGGATACTTTGGAGGGAGTCAGTGCCAGAGCCAGACAAGTTGAGAAGAGACAAGTGGACCCCAGTTCCACCCAGAAGGAAGTGACGGTCCCAGCAACCGAACTGATGGGAGAACTGCAGGAGCATGCAGCATTGGAGCCTGTTTTGGCAGAAGTGGGCGTTATGGATCGGAGAGTAAATGGGCAAATTGACAGCCTAAGGAAGGAAATGCGTGATCACAAAATTGTGACGGATTCAAGACTTCGAGGAGTGGAGCAGCAAGTGAGAATATCTGGGCGGCAGTATAGCGAACTCAGGAGGATGATCTCCGCCTTGACAGAAAGGGTAGCAGATATGCGACAATCGGAAGAACCCGAGCTGGCAGGGGTGAGCCATGGCATTACTGAAGACGCTGGAGCGAATGGAATACTTACCAATGGAGAAAGAGGCCGGGGAAGGAACAGAGGAAATGAATGGAGGAGAAGGAGTGGAAGGATAGACATGAGCGAAGTCACGTGTTGGCATTGCTTAGACCTTGGACATTACAGAAGAAATTGTCCCAACCGAATGCAGAGTTTCCAAGCAGAACTGGAAGATCAGTTGATTATGGATTTCGAGCAGACCGACCCAGTGACAGCAGCCATGAAGGAACCAGAGGAAGTCATGGCATCAATCTTGTACTCTGCTATGGATGTCGACAATGGAGCAATGGACAGTGCCCAAGGAAGCAATGGAGGGACTCCTGTGGATACGAGCCCAATACCCTCAGAACCGCAAGCAACTACTGCAGAAGATGTTGTAATGGAGGAACTGAAAGAGCAGCCAAACCTTGAATCAAAGAAAGAGCCAGAAGAGATTCCAAAGCGATTGCCGAAGCCAGAAGATGTGCCACAAGGATCCAAGCCAGTTGTGATGCCGCCATTGATGCATAGACCGATGCAAGTACCATCGCCCAGAAATACCATGGCAAAGAAGAAGAAGATGGTCAAGAAATCAACAGTGAAGCCACAGGAGAAGCGCATGTTTACTACAGCGGAAGCCAAGAAGCTTGTGGAAGGACTAACTGCAGAAGTATCGGTAGCAAACCTTTGTCAGCACCACCCGGAGTTGATCGACGCATGGTTGAAGGCATTACGGGTGCCTATGGCGAAAGTCCCAGCAGTTACCACCATGGCAGAAGTGGACAAGACAAGCTCATATGCAGTTACTACAGCCACAGCCAAAGTGATGGAAACCAAAGTGCCAGGAGCGATCATTGACACCGGAGCGAGTGCCTGTGTGATATCCAAAAAACTCCTAACACAAACGGGGTTAGCACACCTTATGGAGGAACCAAGAGGGCGTTACCGGGACTGCAATGGAGAGACTCGGCAGGCAGTAGGGTACATCCCCGCTCTACCCATTGCCCTTGGACAATGCAAACAAATGGTACCGTGCCATGTAGTGGAGAACAAGCATTTGTCCCTAATCATTGGGACTCCATGGTTGGCTAAAACCGGCACCGAGATTGACTACGGGCTCAAAAAGCTCACTCCATACGTGGCGGGACAGCGCATGGGTGGCGTGCCGATCGAGTTCATCCACTCTGTAACGCCTGCAACGGCTGCAGTCGTCTCTGTCTACCAGACCCTCCGCCACATCGAAGAACCCAGTCCTGCACCAGCACAACCACCCCCTTCTACCGGGGAACTTTTGCAGCCAAACTCAAGGACGACTCATGATGGTCTGAACCAGCCCAACGCCGCCAGTCGACATCCACCGACCCTCCGGCTTACATACTACCAAGCAAGGGTGCTGCAAGAGTGCTACACCATGCGTCGGGAGAACGGGATGAGTGAGGCAGCAGCCTCACACCTCCACCAGCAAGAGATGGAGTTACTGGATGCAAGAAGAGGGCACCATTTGAAAATACAAAAAGAGAACGAAGGGAGTTTGGAGGAAACACTGCGAAGGGAAGGAAAACAGGGGAGAAGGAATGGTGTAACAGAGGAATACATGCGGAGGCGGGAGGCACTGAAACAACAAGAAAAGGAGGAGCTCAAAAAGCTTTTGGATTACTTCCGGGAGAGTGCACAAGCATGGAGACCGAAAGGAGTGCCTGCAGCAGGAGTGCCAGCAGCAACGGCCGCAACCGGAGGGAAAGGAGGGAGTGAGGTGATAAGCTATACCACTTCGGATTTTTGAGTGGGCCGGCCACCGACGTCCTCCTTCGGCGACACCTGAAGGGGTGGCGAGAGTGGGTCGGTCCTGAGAGGAGAAATAAAAGGGGAAAGAGGAGAAGGAGGAGGGGCAAACGTGCGGGTAGGCGAGAACAGTGGCGTCGAGCAGGCAGGAGGATCAAGGAGCAGGAAGAGAGAATGCAACGCCAAACACAAGAGGTAGAAAGGGCCAGAAGTCTGTGGCCAGACTCATGGGCCATGCAGTGTTTGAACCATAGTAAAACAGTGGAAGCAGAAATTCTGGTGAGACAAGAGATAAAAGGGGAAGAAGAAAAGAAAAGAAGGGAAAATTCAAGGGAAGGGGAAGCAGCTGAAAAAGAATTGGGAAGAGAAAAGAAAGAAAAAGGAAGAAGAAAAGAAAAGTTTGGGTTGAAGGAAATGGGACAGACAGCAGTTCAGCTGCAGGAAAACCAGATTTGGGCAGGGGTGGTTCCCCTTGGGACTTCTGATGTAGAAAATAAAACGTTTGCCACAGAAAAGGAAAGAAAGGAGAAAAAGGTGTCACTTAGAGAAAAATTGGAAGAACTGAAAATTAGTCCCCATCTTACCCCCCACCAAAAAAAAGAGCTGCTGGATCTTCTGCAGCAATACCCGGATGCCTGTGCTTGGTCCTCGGATCAAGTCGGGCAAACCAACATCCTATACCACGAGATCCCCACCGGAGATCATTCCCCCATCAGGCAGAATCCCTACCGGTTCAGCTTTGCGGAGAACCAGGTGGTGAAATCGGAGGTGGCGAGGATGCTCCTGGACGGAGTGGTGCGGAAGTCGAAGTCCCCATGGGCCTCACCGATCGTCCTAGTCCCAAAGCCAGATGGATCGGTGCGGTTCTGCGTTGATTACCGCAAGCTCAACAAGGTGACCACCCGGGATAGCTTCCCCCTCCCAAGGATTGAGGATGCAATCAATCAGTTCTCGGAGGCGAAGTATTTCACGGCACTCGATCTGCGATCGGGGTATTGGCAGGTCAGAATGAGCACCGCCTCCGCGGAGAAAACGGCCTTCATCACCCAGGAGGGGCTGTATGAGTTCGTAGTGATGCCCTTCGGGCTCAGTAACGCCCCAGCGACCTTCCAAAGGATGATGAACGAGGTACTGGGACCCATGCTGTGGAAGGGGGTGATCGTGTACCTGGATGACATTATCATCTATGCGGAGACCTGGGAAAAGCATCAGGAGATCCTGGCAGAAGTGCTGCAGCGGTTGAAGGAGGCCAACCTGAGGATCAGCCCGAGGAAATCGGACTTCGGGTTTGAGGAGCTGCTGTACTTGGGCCACATCGTGGGGAAAGGGGAAATCAAAATGAACCCGAAGAAGGTAGCCACAGTGGAGATGCAGGAGCCACCGGTGGATGTGTCTACTCTGCGGTCCTTCCTTGGCCTTACTTCTTACTACAGGAGATTTGTGCGCGACTATGCAAGGATCGCTGCACCTCTGACGGAGTTGTTGAAGAAGGATGTGCCATTTGAATGGAGGGAACGCCACCAACAAGCATTTGAGAGGCTGAAGAAAAGCATTACCGATCAACCAGTCCTGGCTCCACCACAGCCACACCTACCATACATTCTGCAAACAGACTGGAGCAGCCAGGCTGTGGGGGCAGTACTCTGTCAAAAGGATGAGCAAGGGAGAGAGCATGTGGTGGCTTATGCCAGCAAAAGACTCAATCCTGCTGAGAGGAATTATTCTGCAGTGGAAGGGGAGTGCCTAGCAGTGGTGTGGGCTTGCACCTTATTTCGGCCATACATCTACGGAACGGAATTTGTGCTGCAGACTGATCAAAGAGCCTTACAATGGTTGATGACGGGTACCAAACTGACGGGGAAACTGATGAGGTGGGCACTCCGCCTACAAGAGTTTGATTTTACGATTGAGTTCCGCGCTGGGAAGAGTAACGCAAATGCGGATGCACTGACAAGGCTTCCAGTTCCGCTGGACCATCCAATAGTCAGTGGTTCCACAGCGCTTCGTCCATGATTTACTATGGAACCCCAGATCAGAGCTGACAAGGTGCAACCATTGTTGTCCCAATGGAAGTACTCAACAGTGGTAGGGGACACTTGAATTTTGTGAGGTTTTTGCATATTTCTTGCCTACTATTGTTGTTGCAAGAGATCAAGGGGGAAAAAGTGGATCAATGGATGGATAAGGATCAAATGAAATATTTGGAAAGAAAGGATTTGCCTGCTGGGAGTCAAGCTGAGGCAAAAGTGCACAGAAGGAGTCGACGATATTGAAGGGTAGCAGGAGATGCTCACCCACTCAAGTACTTGAGCAGAGAAAGAGAATGGCGACAGGTGCCAAATGAGGAACACGATAGTCTGTGGTTCGAGATATCCACAGACAGAATGCGCACATCGGCGGGAGAGGATTAAGCCAGAAGAGTGCAGCAGCTGCACAGCAGCAAGAGTTATATATAAAAAGAGGAAGAGCAAGTGTGGCAGACGTGCCATAACTGCAGAGAGAGTTAAAAAAGCGCCTAAGGAACTATATCCGCTACGGCAGCATGAGAGAGAGAAAGCGCCTAAGGGACTTCATCCACTACGGCAGCATATACCGTTGAGAGCTTGGGAGAAAACAGAACAGCGGAAAAAGGGGAAAGAAATGAAGTGGCAGAACTTCTACAGAAGCCGGGCGTTCAACTAAGGAAAGGACGACCATACCATTCGGAGACCGATTGACTAGTGGTACGGATGGATCGCGAAATACAATATGGTATTTTCTGGTTTTGTTTTGTTTTGTATTGTTGTTTTGTTTGGTATTGCTGTATTTCTGCAGCAGCAGTGGGTGGGTTTTTATTTTGTTTTTGGTTCTATTTTGTTCTTGGGTACTATTTCTGCAGGAGTAGTATTCAGTCAGTCGATAAATAAAAGGATTCTTCTTTTGATACTTTTTGAGCTCAATAGAGAACTGGGGAAGAAAAGGGGGGTAAACAAGGGACAAACAGGGACAAACTGGTCACTTTGACCTATAGGGGTGAAAGAACAGCTGTTAGCTATGAGGAAAAAAAAAAAAAGGGGGGAAACTGATTGAAGTGCAGCACCACTGGTTTACATTCGAGTGCTCTTTGAACAGTCCTGCTGGGTTTAAAGAACAGCTGATGGCTGTGATTAAAAAAAAAAAAAGGGGGGACCTGTTTGAGGAACAACATTGTTAGTTTACATTTTGATGTCCTTGAACAGTTTTGCTGTGGAAAAAAATAAATAAAATGGATCTGCAGTAACAATGGGCACTTGTTTTGTGTTTCTGAGCACTACGTCTACAGACATAGTAGCCAGTCAGGCAGTTAAGAGAAAGATTTTCTTGTTGCTACTTTTTGGAAAAGTTCTGGGAACAACTAGCTAACAACTAAAGACCAGGGACAGAAGAAGTTCAGTGGGGGAGGTTGAGTTTAACTTTTGGGGACAAAAGTCAAGGGAGGAGGGGAGTGGTTACAGCTGTAACCCCAAACCACGTCGCCTCGACCAATTTTGTCACCTCCAGGGCTAGAGTGATATCAGGGGAGGGAATGCTGCTTGAGGCAGTCCCGGACGGATTACGTAGGGCTAGCAGTCACCCCGGGACAGTTCTGCCATGGCAGTTCCGCCACAGTTTAGAAGTAGCAGTTCAGCTACAGAAATGACTAGGTTGGACGTTCCTAGGGGTTGGTGCTGAGGGAAGGGATTGAGAGTGGTTAGGAAGATCAACTAGGCTTGATGGGTTAGGAAGTCTCCATCAGTAGGTGGGATCCTAGGTGATCAGTGGGACCAGGGTGAGTCAGGCGGCAGCCTATTTAAATGGCTGATCTTAGGGTATTGTACTTCTGGGTTAGGTTCTTGTGTTTTGTTCGAGTTTGGACCTTGTGATTGTGTAAGAGAGCTTTTGAGAAGAGTCCCGAGTGGAAGAGTGCCCTACAAGGCTGTGTGATCAAGTTAAAGAGGGGCTGTCCCCACTTCGGCCGTTCCAGTTCTGCAGAAACTCCACCACAACCGTTCAGTCAGGCTGCAGGGGTGACCCCAGCGGTCAAGGCGACGCAATTTGTTGGTTACAACCGACGACTTCAATGCCGGATGCAAATTATGGAGTAAGAAGAAGCATTTACTCGCTTCATCCATCGGAATACGACGAAGTTTAAACAAATCATCTACGAATCTGACGAATTCATTCGTATTCACTTTGCGCTCAAGGTGATCACGACATGAAATGAGTTTCTTTGTAATGGCATAATCCGATGCCATTTCCCCGAAACTACCGTCACTCATCGTCTCACAGATTTGTTTCCAAGAAACTTCACCTTTTTCCAAGGACTCTGATGACACTCTAGCCGCCAAATGTTTTTGTGCAGCTCTACCGAAAAACGTGGGAGCAACCTTTCCCCATCGTTCTTGGTTGATACCAGCTGCCACAAAGTAGACAGTAAGACTACTCTGGAATTCTTTCCAAGGTATCTTTCCATCATATTTTTCTGGCTTAGCTACTTGAGATGTCATACCACGCGGCCCACCATCATTTCCAGATTTCCCAATGTCTATCGACTCATCCTCGTCCATTTTATCCTTATCTTTGGAACTTTCAGGGTCAGGTAATTTCATTACCAAATCTGCCAACAGCCCTTCCATTTCTGTAAGCCTTTCTTCTAAATCCTTGGTCTTAGGAGGGGGTTCCACCTCTGCCTCCTTTTCACTGGTATGACTACTCTTGTCATTACCATCCATGGCCAAAGACTCTTACCAGAAAAATTCGAATTACACTTTAAGTGCGTTCAGTGTCACACTGTTCGACGTTTGCCACGACTGACGTCGCGCACAAACCACAGTCGAACTGGAAACGACCTATTCTGTCACACACTCTGTCGACTTTTGCCACGACTGGCGTCGCGCGAAAGCCACAGGCGAACTTAAAACGACGTGGAGGTTAACGATTTCAAGGTACTCTCACCAAAATAAGAGCCCAATCGCGCCCCTGCAGTTGCCAAGAAGGCACACCGCCAACAAAAGAAAACTGATAGTCGCACCTAAAACGAAGTCGCGTTTGGCGCCAGTACCACAGTCGACGAAAAACGACTGTCACCTCGCCAAAACGACGACCACTTTAGGTAAGTACCAAAATCGATTTCAACGCCAACAGCGTAACAAATCGACCTGCGTTACTCTTGTCGTTTCTCACACTTCAGAATTCGAATTCGAATTTGTCATTCCTGGCAAAAACTGACGACCCCTGTAGCCTTTTTCGACCCAACTACCGAGCCACCCAACCACCCTCTGGAAAAACGTCGAACTAAGTCGACTAGCTTTAACAAAGCACGTCCAGAGTGCTGGCGACCTCGCAAGAAGTGGTCGAAACCCCAAAGAAAGTCGAGATCTCCACTCTCACACTTTCTGAAAATGGGATCTAAAGCTACAAACGTCAAGCGACCCTACAGAAACCTTTTCCGACACGGGCTAGCTTCTAAACGACTCTATACCACTACCCTTAGGTTCCTTACGACCTCTTTTCACGTCAACCGAACCGGACGACCTCCCACAAACAAATCAAGAAATTCCAAAGGCCCTGTAAGACCCTTCCTCAACTTGGCCGACACGGGCGACCACTCACAACCAACTCGAAACACTTTTTTAAGGTCCTCTATGACCTTCTTTCAAGCATACCGTGGCGGACGACCGCTCACCACCAACGATCCCAAAGAAAAACAAAAATCTCAAAGGTAAGAGTAAGTCACCTTTGCCCCAAAGCGCACACCTTCGCCAAGGGCGTTTCCTTACTCGACAAGAAGCGCTCCCTCCTTGTTGTCCTCCTTATCGTTTCCTTTTCCTTTCCCTTCGCTCCGAAACCAAATGTTATGCTGCTTGACTTTCAGTGGCAGTGAAAGTCTTTCTCAAACCAAAACCTAGGAAAGAGAGTGTACCAACGCCTTTTATGAGCGTTGCTAGTACACATGGTAGCAATCACCATACTTGGTGATTGGACCCTGCTACCACCGTGTGGGGACAGATGCAAATGTGTCACGACAGGTGACACACGTGGCGACACACATGTACACGTGGCGACACACAGTGACACACGCGTGTGACGTCATAACACGACGCCTGCGTACTCGGCAATCCTCCAGTGAGCCACGCTTTCGACGCATCCCCAAGCACGGCCTCGGGCTCTGCTTCGAGCAGCGCCGCGAGATTCTTACACGAGCGACGCATCGCGCAACGCAGCTCCCCTGGGTTTTCCCACCAGTTCAAGGAGAGCCGAAGGTTTGTTTTTTTTCAACTGCTGTGTCCTGCGTGTATTTCACATCGGCACTTTACTTTTTTGAAGGACTATGCCCCAGTATTTTTTTGTTGTGTTTTTTACTTTAGCAAAAATTGGACAAAAAGGAGGCTTCAAGATATTGCCACCTTATGAATGTTAGTTGAATTTCTGAGCCAGCCTATAACGCATTTCAGTGCCACCTGCTTGCAATCTTGTTGATCCTGCCCCTGCTTGTTGAAGGTTGGAAATCCTAGCTCCTACCTTGTCACACCCCTCCCCCCCCCAAAAAAAAAAAAAAAAGAAAAAGAAAAAGGGAAAGGAAAATAAAACAAGTCTGTGTTCGAGGTTTGCACCTGTGCATTGTACACTTTCTTGAAAAAGTGAAAAAAAAACCCACAGCAAAGGTAAAATCAGTTCGCTGGATTGATGGATGGACAACGAATCAAAGGATCGACTTCAAAAATGGATGGCTTCCCATGACTCCACAGAGAAAACCCCCAGCTTTTCTTGGTTATGTTTTCAGGGGCTGGAGAATCCCAGAGGGCTCTTTGCGCTTCAAATTCTGACCTGTGCAGCTTATCTAAACGCGCTTTGCTGCAAGTTACTCCCGGAACCAGGAAGCCAAGGAAGGGGAAAATTTAACCCTCAACAACGAAGGCAACATCCAGGCGATCGCCACCATTGACAGAATCCCCTTCAGAAGAAGAAGACGATCTCAAACCTTAAGAGGAAGAGGGCTCGGGGCCGGACTGGGTGGTGCTCGTTGCAATCACAGATGAAATCGAACCTCCTGAAGACGCTGCTGCCATTATCGCAACACCACCAGGAACGCTGCCCTCACCAACGCAAGGCCGACCGGCCGGCAGTAGTGGGTAGGACTGCACTGGATTTTTTTGCATTTTGTGAAGGTCTGTAGCACTCCTGCTAGTACTACTCATGAGCTCAACAGTCGCCACCAAATCCATTTCCTTCAGAAAGTTCCCACCCCATTCAATTTGTTGATTGTGTTTAGGGGGAAATCTTGAGAGGGGTGCAGTGTTTCGAACTGTAGATGAGGTGTGACTGTATGGAGTGGCGAATGGGACACGAAACTTCAGACGACCCCTCGTCGCTACTCAGATCTGGCCATGTTGTGGTGCTGTTCAGTGGAGGGCTCAACACCACACTGTTGCCTGCTCTGCTGCATTTGTGCCTGCCATCGGATGCTCCTATTGATCTTGTGAACGTTTCATTTACCAAAGAGACATCGCCAGATTGAGTGGGGAGCATCGAATCAGTCAGGGAACTCAGGCAATGGGCCCCTGATAGGCTGTGGCGGCTTGTTGAGGTTGATTCTTCCCTTGATGAGGTGGATGGTCTCAGGTGACACATCTATTCTTTTTCCAATTCATGAAGGATCATCGTGGGGTTAACAGCCGTCTAATAGTTTTTGGCCTGATCAACAGATCAGACCTTCTGGCCCTACTGCACCCGTGCTCGTCGATTTTGGACCCGAATGTTGGTGCCCCTCTGTGGTTGGCAGCAAGAGATACACTCAACATGATTTCTGACCCACTGGACAGCTCAGATGAAGTTGTTGTGGAGGCTGTTCGATACATGGTGCGGAGTTCACATCGTCGGCTCCTGTGGTTTTGACAGGGCATGGTGCCGCCGATCAGTGCTGTGGATATGCTCGCCATAAGTCAAGGTCTGTTGCTCCATCCTCACTGACAGCATTCCAACGCAAAGATTCGTCTGGGATCCAATTCCATGCTAGAGAAACAATGAGACGAACAGAGAAACCTGTGGAAACATGTAAGTCTTGCGCGATGCCGCCCAAAACATGAGGGTTTAACGAACAGTTGCAATGCCCGATGTCAGGTGTCGGGAGGGTGCCTTGCACAGGTTGAGAAGCGAAGTTCAGATGGAGCTCCGTCGGTTATGGAAGACAAATTTGGGGCGAGATGATCGTGTTGTGTCTGATCACTGCCGAGAGGCCAGATTTCCTTTCCGAGACGAGGAGGTTGCGGTCCTATTTGCACATCTTCCGTTGTAGGTCAGAACCTGACGCTGTAAAGAGCAGTACTGTGTGCTTCAACCTTTACAGGCAAAGGCGACAAAATGGTGGTGAGGGAATATTTGAGGAGTCTTGAAGTCTTGGAGAGTGCGGCCTCCAGGAAGAAGTGCGCAATCCAGTTCGGCAGCAGGGTCAGCAAACTATCTAATTGTCGCTATTTCAGCAGCAGCCAGGCAGCCAACAAAACAAGTGCAGGCTGTGTGGATCTCACAGATGTCCATGGGTTTGGGTTTGGGTTTACACGATGGTTTTGGTACAGGTTATGGTCGTGTGTTTTTGACAACAAAAGTTTGGGAGATGTACAGATGCTGGGGATTTTGTAACATGAAAACACACATTTCACATGATTGAGATAGCATTGGTTATGTGCGGGGTGTTTAAAAACCACCGCACATGCACCGATCTGCCCCGCACAAACCGAAAATAAAGCCGCACTGCTCATCAACTAACAACCCCGCACACAGCCTCACCAGCCCCGCATGGCTCTGCGATGATATGACCCGAATACTGCGAGGTATGGGAGACCCCGCACAAAGCCTCACCAACCCCGCACGGCTCTGTGCGATGTTATGACCCGATTACTGCGAGGTATGGGAGACCCCGCACAAAGCCTCACCAACCCCGCACAGCGCTGTGCGATGTTATGACCCGGTTACTGCGAGGTGCGAGGGACCCCGCACAAAGCCAAACCAAACCCGCACACATCCACCACACCAACCCCGCACGGCTCTGTGCGATGTTATGACCCGATTACTGCGAGGTCTGAGAGACCTCGCACAAAGCCAAACCAAACCCGCACAGCGCTGTGCGATGTTATGACCCGGTTACTGCGAGGTGCGAGGGACCCCGCACAAAGCCACAACCACCCCGCACGGCTCTGTGCGAAGTTTTGAGCCGATTACTGCGGGGTACAGTGAACCTCGCACAGAGGTTGACGTCTTTGTCGCCACCCTACCCCGCACAGGATCTGCGACTCAGCCCCGCACAGGCACCTCGCACATACACGCTGGAACCCCGCACACTGTGCGGGGTTTATATTCCCCTGTGCGGGGTAGGGTGGCGACAAAGACGTCAACCTCTGTGCGAGGTTCACTGTACCCCGCAGTAATCGGCTCAAAACTTCGCACAGAGCCGTGCGGGGTGGTTGTGGCTTTGTGCGGGGCAGTGTAGTTCATGTGCGGGGTGTCAAAATGACCCCGCACACAGGGGAATTTCCCATAGTGGAGATTGAAGAATATCTATAAATGACCAAGGGGCCCAGGAGTACTGGGTGGCGGCTGGCAGGAAACGTCAGCAAGCGTCTCATCCGAACCGTATTCAATCATGTTCTCAAACTCCAGTAGGGATGGAATTGTAAAGCGTTCGCACCACTCAAATGCTGGACTGGTGGAGCATCCAATAACACAATCGTCACAAACCAATCAATTCCAGCACTGAACGCTTGCGGAGTCTCCTCGACCGTCAATTCGATCACCCCACAGGTTGAACGAATCAATGAAGGCCCAGCTGCGATCACAGAGAGCTGCATTTGATGGATCATCCTCATAGTTTTAAAAAACCTTTATGATGAAGGCAAGCGGTTTCCCTTGGAGCCACATTTCTAGCACTCCACCCCGCTCCCGTCAATACCTCTTCTCGAGTTTGCATGTTTTCACTACTGAAGCCCAGTCTGGCAAGCTTTTTTGGATCTACATTTCACCAGATCATGCCCAAGGGCCCAAGGGCCCAAGGGTCCATTAATAATTTGCAAATTTGCAGAGGGTGGCGGTCTGTCACTGACACACATAGATACTCGATCCGAACTCGATCAGGTTCCGCATGTTTGATTTCTTTTCTTTCTTTCTGAAACATCCTATCAAAAATCATCAGTTCATAGAGCACAAATCCCACAAATCTTTTTCCCTCTCCCTTCAAACACTGACACAGTTCAGTGTCTATGAATTCTTCTAAGACAAGCCCAACCTAGACATCTTCAAGCTCTGCACAGTCAAAAATGCTGTGAAATTCCCTGTTCCTAGAAATCTATCCAACCCCCCCTGGACATACTCAACAAATCTAAGTTTGAAAACAAAACAATACATATTTTCGTATATACGTCTGGATGAAAATGTTACGAGGAAACCCACTACCACTGTTGGTCTAAATAAGAGAGCTTTCAAGTCCATTGTCCATGCACTTGGAAGTTCGAGGCCTCTCTTGTTTCAACTATAATAGATCCACCACACAGAATCACCAAACAGCAATTACTGCAAGCCAACCTGCCACTTCAGGTTCTCCCCCCCCCCCCCCCCCCCCCCAAAAAAAAAACCCTCACAGAACACAATCAAACAATACAAACATGAATCCATCTACTACTTCACGTGTGCTGAAAGCAAATTCAACTGTGGAAAACACCAGTCCCACATACAAACGAGAAATGCAAGGTTTTTTTTTTGGGGGGGGGGGGAATTGGGACGAGTCAAGAGTCTCTGGAAAAGTGATTTACTATTTTCGTTCTCTTTGGTATTTTCCCCGTTGCACACCCATAAAAGAGAAACACCCTTCAGCGTTTGTCCTCATTTCCATCACCCAAACATAACACTCAATCCTGCTAATTTCACAATTCTTTCAACTTCTGCAATTTAATCCTGCGTCCAAATATCCATCCAGCCTAAAAACAATGTTCCCCTAACAGCTCTTCCAGTCTGACATCCATTCATGTAAGCCAACCATCCCTCTGCCGTCTCTATTCTGTCTTTTTTTTTGCCCTGCTCGCTGCTCATTGGAGAATACCTTGGTGCTTGAGAATGGCCTTGGCCTCTTCTGGTGACTGCGGAAGGTTGCCATCCTTAAAGAACTTATGATGCACAGCCATAAAGAACTTACATTGACCAGACTGTATTTCTATCCAACTATGCGGAATCAGGTGTCTGAAAAGCAAAAGGGGGATTCTTGGAGTGAAAATATCCGCTGGTCTAGAAATTTCTGGGTTTCTGACAACAAAGCATGTTCGGCAAACCATACAAAAAAAGCAAGCAGAGATGGCGACGGTTTCAAAACACTTTCCGAAACAGATTTAAAATTGATTTTTGTTGAGACTGTGGCTGGCCAAGTGTGTACCTTATGCCAATGCCTCTTTCTTTGATTGATGAACCAGTTGTTGATCTGTGTGGCATTCAGCCTGGTGGCTTCCGCCAAAACCTTCTTTTCGTCTTCGCTGGGATAGGGCCACGACAGATTGTTGCTCCACCATTCACGCAGGTGCTCCGTAGCTTCGTTCGGAAGCTTCCCCTTCTTTTTCTTTTTTCGAAATTCATCTCTGAGGGTCAAGATCTGTGGTGCATACCTTGAAGAACCAATACGAACAGCTATTTTAAAAAAAGGTCCCAACGCAGGTCAACATTGGAAATCGAGAAAGCGTAGGAGCAATGTTTTTACAAGAAGCCCCCCCCCCCCCCCTTTTCAGTTTTAGACCTACTTGCGCTTGAGAGTCGTCCTTAGCTGTTTCTCATCTGAAGATGACAGAGACACCGGCCCTTCCATTTCTGGGGGAAAGAAAATGAAAAATCAATCATTATGTTTTGAAAGAAGAAAAATCGATCTCAGTGAACGTAGAGACAATGAACAAAACTCGTTCGTAAGCAAAAAGCATCCATGGGTCGACTCCTGACCTCTTGACTGGTTAAGAATGGAGTGAATCTGCTGATCAAACATGGCACACGCATTATCAGCCTCTGCTGCAGTTTGCATCAGTTCAGTATTAAACAACTTCACGAGGGCTGCACAGTTCCGCTACAACCACCACAGAGAGAATTAGCACCAAAAGAAAAAAAAAAGAAGCAACAATTCTGCACAACAGTCCTTAAAACGGCATTTGGATATCTCATGGTTTCACCATTCTTAAATTATGACAGGACAACTGCACCAAGATTCAGTTCCATGAGAAAAACTAGGACACACATAGACTGACGATTTGATAGATATGTGTGGCAAGTGAGATATTTGTGGGAGGGTTGGGAAGTTGAACCTCCAATTCAAGACGATGGAGGTGGTTCAGGAGCACTTGTGTTGAATAGAAGGAGAAGCCATCTGTTCAGTTTATGTTGCTTCTTTGTGACAATATGAAACTGCAGAGAACTATGGCCTTGTAAAGAATCTATACAGCTCTTTTTAAAATCCTGTTCAAAAGAAAGAATGAAAATAAAAAAAAAAAAAAAAAAAAAAAAAAAAAAGATGGACTTCTCAGCAACAAACAAAGAAGCCGTTCCTTTCTGCATTTCTCACCACAGCACTCTCTAATTCTGGATTCTGACTTGGAATCTGTCTGGAGTGCATTTCTTCCCTAGCTTGTTGGGCAGCCTTCAGGGCTCTCTCCTCCTGAATACCCACGATTCTATTCCTTTCCGGATTCTCTCCAATTTTCCTTCCAAAGCATATCTGCCGTATGAGATCGTCAAAATCAGGTTGCGCAAATGCTTCCATAACCTGTCAGGAAGGAGGGTGACAAAAAATATCAGAATAGATTGCTAATTCAACAATTTTTCTCTCTCTCTCTCTCTTTTCCGAATTGATCAGTTAGAGAAAGGCACTCTTACTGTCAATATTTCTGAATGTGGGTCGGCAAAAACAAGTCAAAATATTTAAAAATTGCAACTTCTGTGTTTTCTCATGTCAAAACTCCTCGTTCAGTTTTGGAGTTTCAATTTTGGGGAACCATCTGCATCAACCAAAACAGGTCATACTGTGATAAAAGAAAGTAAAAACCTTCCTTTAATTTGATTTTTCCTTTGTAGTATGTTGAGTTTCGGGGGGGAGGAAGGAAGAAATCAGCACCTCTGCAGGCGTAGCCTCAGGCAATGTAATTGGCAAGGGCTCGTGGGAGATCGCAGTCATGGGCGGCATTCCCCCTGCAGAGCCATGGAGATGTTGACTTGCAAACATAGCTCCATGTCCCGACTTCATTCGCACAAAAACAAGAATCAATTTAATACACAAGCAAGCAGCAAGCCAAATGTACAAGTACTGGGAAGGTGATGAAGGGGAGCCCAAATCTCAAGAAGTTCTTAAATCCATCAGAACTGCATGCTCTCATCAGTTTGGTAAGCAACGTCTCCCCCACTGTCTGAACAAATTTCCAAGTACGGTAATCCTGGCGCAAGGCACCCCTTCTGTCCAGCGTTTCTTCCAAAAAAAGGGACCTAACAGCCTTTCAATCCATATCGACAGATCTTTGTCATTTTATCATTCATTCCGCAACGCAACCACCCGATTACCGTCAGGGCTCCATGTGAATCCTCCACATGAACCTCCCCGCCGCCGATACGCCCATGTGCCTCTGGATTCGCCCCGCCAAACTCCGGTGGAAGCGCCTCCTGAGTTCCATTTCCAACGCCAACTGTAGCTTGCTGCTGCCCTTGCGACCAGAACTCTAATTGCCTGTTGTCCACCACCCGAAGCGCCTGGTTCGCTCGAAATAAGCGATGAGCATGCTCTTCCATTCTGTTCGCTGAAAAACTTGATCGCCCGTGTCTTGTCTGTGATGGTGACTCGCAGAGCAAACGATGAACCAACCGCAGAAGGAAAACTGACCAGAGCTGAGGTCTTGTCGGGCCAGGTGCGAGCAATAATGGAAAGGACGGATTGTGCTGTGAACCGAAGGGTTTTTATTACAGATGTGACTTGCAACCGGAGAATGATGTCATGATCGGTAGATAAAGCAAATTGGAGCTGCTTGAACCTGAGATTTCGATGAGGAGGTCCCATCCGATTCGAAGAGCGTTGTGTGTCACACGCTCAAACAAACAGACGAACAAACACACACACAGACAGGAAAAACTCGAAGGTGTGCGGCCCAGCACGTTTTGATTGAAATTATGGTCGCTTGGGACCGCCGCCAGCATCGGGTCTCCATCAGCGCATCATTTTGAGGGGGTCCTTGCAATTGCAAGAAACCCCTTCAATTCAAACTTTCTTTCCCCTTTAGGAAGAAGTTGAGCCTGTGGGCGTTGAGGATGCTAATGACTTGTGCCAGTAGAATTCTCTTGGACCACCACTTCTTTTCTTTCGGAAGAGTAGCTTGCGAAGGGGGGGGGGGACACCCAAGAATTCTTCGAATGCACAAAAAACACCACTGGCAACTGGGAAATTGATTTCTGGACATCAAGGGAGAGGTGCAGGACCTTGTGTGACTTACATGGCATCGGTTGTTTCAAACTGATAACTATCATGGTCTATAGACCATAATTATGGCCAAGACACCACACCACAAACTTGTCCAGTCTGCACTCAACATGTAGTAGCTGTCATGCAAATCAAGCAGTCCATAACTCGTCTGATCGATAACAACTATCTGGGGCTATCCTCCCTTCCTGTTCAATAGTTTGATTAAAATCAATTGTTACTGAATTTCCCTTCCTCCCATATCTTCAAATTCAAAATGTTTTCGGGTGTCCCTTTGAGCATTTGCTCCCCAGGTTGTATCCCAGCGTTTTGACTCCCACAGAATGTGGCCTTCCAGCAAAAAATGTGGTGTCGTTTATTATGTCCACACTCTCCAGGGTGTCAATGCCACAGTTGGGGAAACGCTTTGCCAGCCGATCGATATCCCCAACCCGAACGTCGCACCCTCGCAGGGTCCGCTCCGTTTGAACCCCGAATGTAACTTTTCCTTGATAACCATATTCCCACTGTGCTCGTATATGGTATTCTTTGTTAGTTTCGCTGATCTTCTCAACTTCAATCGAACTTGACCCTCCTGGTCCCACCAAGTAGAAGCAGTCTTTGCAAAACAGGGTAGGGTGGGTGCAGGCCATGACAAAAGACGCATGGGAATCATCAGTTACCAAACCCCAGTCCGCTTCGTACGCCATCCCCACAGGATGCAAAACACACCGCGGCTTCGAGCACAGGTAATGAACAGCGTCCACTGTTTGGTGAGTGCATTTTTGATGATATCGGCGAAACTGCGGCTCGAGATGGGCTGTAGCCTTTACCTCTATTGCGTTCTCCAATGACTGAAATGCGCTTTGAATTGGGAAAACACACTGGAAGATGTAGCCTTTCTCACTTCTTGCAATAATACGCGCATCTCCTTTGTATCCCCCAGAAGAGCATGAGTTGCTGAACCCGAGTTTTGAAATCAAACTTCTGTCGCCTGTGAAAGTGGCCTCCACCGTCGCAATGCCTCTGGTTTCAAAGAAATCCGACTGTATCTCCTTTGCGTCCAAAACCTCGAGACTGAACTCCTCGAGGAGACATCCATCCGGCTTTTCAGCGCAATACTGAACGATGCTCTTCCTCTTTTCCCCACAGAGAACGCCCCCGTCAGATCCCTCCAATTGGATAGACGCAGTCGCTTCCAGCAAATTCCCATCGCAGTCGTACTTATCATCCACACGGACGGTGCATTTGGCCCTGAACCCCCCATCCACCCTCTCCACACTTTCTGACGTTCCTGCGTGCTCAGACATCCCGCATCCAATTTCGACAATGGATTTCTCCAGCTCCTCAGGCTCCATTTCCGTCTCTACCCAAATGTCTGCAACGACTGTTTTTGGAAGGAAGCCCGGGGAAATCTCTCTGATCGAAACGGTGAACTCGCCGATCGTGCAAGTTTCAGGACAGAACTGTGTGGTCCCTGTGACATTTTTTTCGCACGCATCCTCAAGAATTCCGGTCACCGTGACGGCGACCTCTTCGCACTCGTAAATATCAGATGTATCCAATGAACAAGTGAACTCCACTTCGTAAGGGTCGTCGAAGGGCTTTTCGATGCTGAGGGTTCCTCTCTTTATTGTTTCAACGCGATCCCCCAGTTTGCATTCGAACTCCACCGAATCAAGATCACCCCTAACAATACCGTCCAACGTGAGAGTTATAGGGTATGCGACGCCATTCTCTTCCGTTTCCGCGTCTCCAATATCCAAGGTAAGATTTCCACCTTGACATGGTGTTGGTTCGGGTTGGGCCTCTGTGCAGTAGTGTGTGGTAGTCACGTTTCGGCTCTCACACGCTCCGCCATCATTCCTCGCCACCGAAGCTTTGCCATCGATAGTCAACAGATTCCACTCGCAATCCTGTGTGTTATTGAATCGCACATCGCACTCAAACAGGTAACCTTCATCAGTTTGTCTCTCGTTCTTGACCACCCCCGCAGTCAGTTGCCCGGGCATCCCCGCCGTACAGCGAAAATCAACATCTGGCACTGCGGGCTCCCCATTGACCTCCACCTCAGTGTACGCAGCGAGGCAAGGGAACGTGACGGAGTGAGGGTCATTCGAGTTTGGTCTTGGTTCAAGAATCTGGATTTCGAAACCTTCGATGGTGCAGCTGTCATTGGGTTTCGTACAGTAGGTCGTCTTCACGACTTTGTGATCCACGCATTTGTCCGTTTTCCCGACTGAAACCTTTCCCTCCACATGAACAACATTCCAATCGCAATCTTCGGCATTGGTGAAGCGAAGCTGGCAATCAAACAGAACTCCGTCCTCCACATTTTTCTGGTTTTTGATCATCCCAGGAGTGAGCTGCCCAGGAAGGCCAGATGTGCATCTGAAATCAAAAACGATATCCTCTGCGGCTTCTGAGAAATTGTAAGAAGCAAAGCTGGGGAAAGTGACTGACAGTGGGTCCTCTGGATCCGGTTTTGGCTGCTGTATCTTCAAATCGAAGTCCCCCACGCTACACGGTTCATTGTTTTCGGGCTCTTCTGTTCTTGTGATCTTATTCGTGGAAGGCTTGGGGAATTGCGCAGTTTTCTCCTCAGGTTCTTTTTCAATGGCCACAACGACATCTTTCTGCAGCTCCCCATCGCAATACGAAACTACCCGTTTGGTTTCTCTTGAACATTCTGGCATCCCCTTGGAATCCGGAATGCCAACCTTGCCAATTACGGTCAGGACATTCTCATCGCAGTTGTCTTCTTCCACTTGCACCACGCAATCATACATATCGAGTCCGTTGACAGTGCGCCTGTTTGTGATTGGAATCTCCTTGCCCTTGTGAAGACACAAGGTTTCGAATTGTGCTCTGTTTGCGGCGCTTGACGGGGTAACTTCGCCAAAAACAGTGTATAGCGGGAACGTGACTTCCCCTGGCATGGTTTTAGCTGGTATTGGAGGAAGAAACTCGACATTGAACTGGCCAATAGCACAGGTGTCTTCCATCGACATCGTTTCCATAGTCTTATTGTTTGCCTGCGAACGCCAGGACCAAGGTGGCTCAGACATGCACGCAGGTCAAAAGTTCCACAGGAAACCGTGACAGTATCTCTGTGCGCGCCAGAGCGCCACCTACGGTTGCAAGGTCAACGAAAGTCCCGCAGATCACCCACGTTAGGTTGTCGTGACTTACCAGCGCCTTCGTCAAGCACATCAGTAGCACTACTGCCCGCAGGAAGAGAAGCTCCTTCATATTTAGCTCTCCCATCAGCAGTCGTCCGAACCCACAGGAACACTTAGACTGTTCGATACGCCTTTCGTGACCCACTGACGGTAGCACTGATACGTGTTCGAGGGAGTAGGAATAGAATTGGGCTTTATCGGGTTGAATGACGGCTGGGTCGCTACCCTTTTCCTTCAATGGGTGGGGTTGGGTGGCTGGCGTTGGGTGGCTGGGGTTGGGTGTGTTTTTTTGTTGGGACGATGGAAGGAAAATTATGAAAAATGATCTGTCAAATTCGCAGGGATGACATAATAGGGCGACTGCCGAATCGTAAATAAGCAGCGTTTCTGTTTTCTCGACCCAGCGGGCGTCGCGATGGAGGCGGAAAGCACGCGATCGGAAGCGTACGTGCAAGCTGAAGAGGTCGCCCAGAAAATGTTGGATATCGTACAAGCGAAACTGCCTGACAACGCGGTCTCAAAAATTAAGGAACAGCAGCAGCTGTTTCTGAGCCAGTTGTCGGAACGCGACCGCTTGACGAAGGTGCAGGAACAGCACGCCGGTATCGAAGCTGCAAAGCCGGAGGAATTCTTGGCGACGAAGGAAAACGGTAGGTCGGTGGTTGGTAGCGTGGGAGGGTGAGGTGATACCAGGCCGTCGAATTGACCGCCAGAAATTCGTTTCCTGGACCCGCAGTCACTTTCCGCCCTGTGATGCAAGATTTTCTATCAGGATCGAGGGATTTTGACGTCTTGGAATCCATCCTTTTCGTTTCTGGACACGTTAACTTCTCGCAGCGTCGGTCCTTCCCGAAAGGAATGCTACTTCCTAAACAACTCTTTCCAAATCGGTCCTCAACGGGTTCCACAAAGTAGGGTGTTGACGTTTATGAAGTGCACTTGGGCTGACAGGAATTCATGAAAGTTGGTATTGTGCGACGCAGAGGACGTGTTCAGTTTGAGCGACCACGTGGAGAGTCGTCTTCGCGAGTTTTTCTCAGTAACGGACAGCTTCAACGAGCAGGAAGCGCAGGTGTTGGCAGAAAAGGTACGTGAAGCTGGGTCTGCTCCTTTTTCACTTTGTGTAGCTGTCGGTGAACGCAATCGGGCTCAAACGGCGGAAGGGGCCCAACCTAATTCGTTACATTCGATTCTAAGTCATTACTGGTTAAAAGTAATACCACCACGTGTTGACATTCTACATCCAAGGTTTGGATGCTCAGATGCTCATGCAAATATTTCTTAAATCGAAATTGAGCAAGTATGTTCAGATGTATTTAGAGCTAGAGAGAGAGGATCAGCTGTGTTGCATTAAAAAAAAGAAAAAAAAGTGTGACGAAAAACGAGTTGGGTAGTTGTTCGAATCAGGAGGTGTTGCATTACCGACCAAGGTCTTAGTTTTTTTGCATTCGTATTAGTCTGATTGAAAGGGGAGTCCTTTAGTTGCTTGTCGAAAAAAAACCCAACATATATGGCAGAGTATATCAAAAAAAGAAAATGCTCGCTGGAGATTAGATGACTTCATGGAGCGAATAAATCCTTGAATCTATCTTTAGAAAAGTGTTTTTTTTTCTTTTTTTTTGTCCAAGTGAGGGATCAAGAGTCTGGATCGCGGAAGTATTTGAGCTGGGAACCTTTCTTTGATGTTTTGTGAAAAAAAAGGGTTTTGACTTATTTGTATAAACGAGGTCGATTGATCATTGATCGAAAGGTTGTTTTCTTTTTTTAGAAATTGTAATCAATGTTATTTGGGGGGGGAGGGGGGGGGGGGAGTTTTGTGAAAGTGTGTTGAAGGAGCAGATTTCTCGGTCCAATTTATTTTTGCCATTTTTGTCGACTAGAGAACACACAGCCCCAAATTCATTTACTTGAGGAGAAGCATGAACAGATGAACAGGGGAAATCCAAGTTTGTCATCCCCTTTTTTTTCACATTTTTTTTTCTATTTTTCCTTTCAATCATTATTTTCTTGTTACTTTGGCAGCTTGGTATATCCCGTGGGGTTGTCCTGGATTTTTTCCACCGAAACCGGTCTCAAGTCGAAGAGGTTTTAGAGAGTGCCAGACTCAAATACCTGACCAAAGCAAAAGCTCCATCTAAACGGAATTCTACCACCACCACCACCACCACAGAGGTTGCCCCAGTGGACCCCCCTCCAGTGGCTGAGCCCATTCAAGATGACAGCCAAATGGATGTGGATATTTCCTCCGATTCTGAGTCAGACCAAGACAGCGACAGTCCACCAAGAAAAGCAGCCAAGCTGGAGAACCTGACATCAGCCAAGAAAAGGGAAAGGGCAGCGACCAGCAAAGTGGTGGGGGCCAAGCGACATCGACAGAAGTCGGGCCCCTCCGAGAAATCTGGCAGCGAGGCGGAGACAGGTCAGTAAAAAATTCTGGGAATTGCTCATTTATTTGTTTGATGGTCATTTTGCCGAGGATATGGAACTTCAAACCTTCGTCCCCTAAACTTCGACGGCTACATTAAACATTATCCAGAATATTCTCAAGGCTTCAGCACGATTCATACTGTGATTCTCCAACTGTCATACAATGCCTTGGATGTGGGGTCTACATCGGAGCTTTCAGGATCTGGTGAAGAGCCTGATTCACAAATCAGGCTAGTAAAGCTCAGATATTTGAAAAAAATACAGCGTGTTCATGGCAAAATGTTGGTGTTTTCTTGAAACAGAGAGCTTGCCTGAGCAACAAGAAATCAGTCCGGAAGACTCCGAGAAGCTCCGACTACTTGATGGCCTGAAGAGCGCATCCGGCGGATTGGCTGACACGACAGCGGCAGGGTCCATGCTCTTAGTCATGCGAGAGGAATCCAGTTTCTTGGTCAGAGAGGCTCTCCTGAACATTATTCTGCGCACCGAAGGGGAAATGCTGCTAGAAAGGCTGGTCGGAAGCAACATAATCTTTTGCAAGGTCATGGAAGCTTGGATCAACGAGGGCACCAAGAAAAAGAAAACGGAGTTCTTGAAGCAGATCGTGGAAGTGCTGGGGAGGGTGCCTTTCAAGGCCGATCATATCAAAAGCAGCAGATTGCAAACCTTAGTTACCAGGTGGGGAGCCTTTTTTTTTGGGGGGGGGGGGGGCAGCAAAGTTGAACTCTCGTCGATAGAACGATTACACAAAATATTGTATTTTATTGATAGCATCCAGAGGTTGTCTTGGGAACCTTTTCTAAAATGTTTTTTTTGCTGATTTTTTGATGGTTTATTAGACACTAGCTAGCATTGCTAACGCATCCTTAGGATGTCCCTCACTTGTTCGCAAGTGAGAGCAGTTTTATAAATGAATGGGTGAATGTTAAATCCATGCGTTTGTGTTGGCAGGCTTTCAAATAAGTACAATGATCGAGAGCTCAATCTCTCAGCAACTGAATTGGTCACTCAGTTCCAGAGGTTAAGGCAGGGCCTTCCACCCCAGGGCCAGGGGAAAAATCGAGGCTTGGGCACAGTGTTGGAAAGACTGCAGAGCGGCGAGGCGAAACAGAAGGGAAAAGTGTTTTTCCTTCCGAGCGATGCTCTGAAAAGACCTACAAAAAAGAAACCCACCATGAAACAGAGGCCGTTAACTACCAGTGAAATCATTGAGAAACAGCAGCGGTTGAGGTACTTGACACAGGCTGGATATTCTATGTCTGAAGTGGCTGGGAGGTCCTCCGAACCGAGTGATGATCGACAGGCCCAACAGAAAGGCACCAGACAACCTCAAAGGAGCAGCCAAGCTTCCGATTTGGATGATTTACCTCCAGAGGCTCTGGAGGCATTACGGAAGCACCGAGAGGAGAAAAAGAGAAAACAAGAACAAGAGAAAGCTAATCAGGCAGCGGCTGCTCAGCAGCGGTCAGTGGATGCAGTCCGCCCCCCCAGTAATTTGAGTCCTATGGGATTTGGACAGATAGTGCGTTGCATGAGGGAGGCTCCATCAGATCCCAACTTCTACATCCAACAGCAGCAAGCTTATTTGGCAGCGAGGCGAGTGCGGATACGTGAGGAGAAGGCGGTCGCTGAACAAGACTCGATTCGGGCCAGTGGCATGAGGGGGAGGGGAAACTGGATAAGACCTCCATTGGTGGACTCTGCATGCGATTCTCTGGCTTTGGGGGAAGCATCGACAGAAACCCGAACTCTGTCAGAGAGGGAGATGTCGATCAGCCCTGTGGTGCCAGCACCAGGTGAACCTCCGCGAGAGCCTGGCCTGATGCCAGCAGCAGATAACGTGAGGCCAAGGGAGCTGCCTTTTGCCCCGACCAATCGACAGGAGTTTGATGATCAGAGGCAAAAACTGCTCAGCAAGGGGGTGCGGAAGCACGAGCTAGTCTGTTTGCCTGTCCAAGCCAACGTCGGCCAGACTCAGCAAATTCATCAACCTATCACCCACCAGATGCCTCCCCAGCAGCCATCAATCGCTCAACCAATTTCCCCCCAGCAGATCCCAGCACAGCATTTCCCTGTCCAGCAACAGTTCACTGTTCAGCAAGTTCCTGCCGGTGTGGCTGGGGGGTACGGACATATGTCTGGGCAGGTACAAAATCCGAGAGTATCGCCTGCAAGGGGGACCTACGGAACCCAGGGTTTCGGGACAAGCTATAGTGGGAGGAACCCTGGCCGAAACCAATCACAAAATCGAGGCCGGGGTAGGGGGGGTGGGGGGGGTAGACAAGGATCTCATGCCTGGCGTGGGGGTCATTCTGGGTCCGGTGCTAATCGAGGACAGAGGGGTGGGAACAGAGGTAGAGGCAATAGAGGTCGGGGAGGGTCAGGGTATGGAGGGCGCACGTATTGATTGACTTGGGGGTGAGAGATAAACTGAGAAAAGATCGAGAGTTTTGAGGTAGGGTTTTATTAGAATTGATACAGTGACGGCTGCGCTCAGCAGTACAAGTTTTGGGGTTTTTTGTTGGGGAAATTATTCTGGTGGGATTAAGATGATGGAGGCGGTGATAGAAAAGGAGAGGCACAGTTGTGTCACAAGAAATACACAGCACACAGATACTGTAACTGTAATTCTGCATTGGGACCTCTGTCCACGGTGGAGGTCACACATACAGCAGTGATTTCAGTATGGTGCCACCTTGGGCCCCGGCGAAAAAGCGGTACTAAACTGAATCAGTGCCTGATCCATGATTTCCAGTTATCCATGGTGCTGCAGATGCAAAGAACCAACACTGAAGTGAGCCTAGCTTCTATTAAGTTGAAAAAAATTCAAGTCTAAATTGTTCCACCCATAGTCCCCCCCCCCCTTTATTTCTTTTTTCAATTTCAAGTTTTTTGTTAGATTTTTATCATCCTTGTGCAGATGTTTCGAAGTAGTGCTGGTATTGCCCCCGATCGAGTTCTGGTTCTGGAAGAAAAGTGGCACTAAACTGAAAGCCGGCACTAAATTGAGCGGCACTATATCGAAGTCACTCCTTTACAGAGAATGATGAAATGGGGACGAACACGAGCTGAATTATGAAAACGAACATCCACAAAAAACACACATACAAGGTGGAATACACAGATTTATCTGGGAAAAAAAAATCCTCGTCTGTTCGCAACCTCAAGTTCAGAAACTATCAAAACCTTGCAGTACTCTGATCAAAAAACAAGACTAAAACGCAAGAAAAGAACTTGCCAGTTCACTCACTGAAGGAGAACAATGGGAATGACGGGCACATCCTAGCCATCCCACATTTTCCTTTTCCTAAAACTACGCAGATCCAGACTGTTCCAACCCTGTTGTTCACACTACTCTCTACCAGTCACAGAAAAACTCCATAGCCGGCTGAAAGCCCCTTGGAAAGAACCACTACAACTCAGTTTTCCTTTCTTCTTCGGGGGCGCCTCCATTGGTATGATCAACAACTTTTTCCTCTGCCCCTTTGATGTCGCTGCCTGCTTCTCCATTTTCCCTCTCCTCATGGTCGGTGAACTCAGTGCCCCTCTCTTCAGGATTAACCTCCTCATTGGAATCACCAGCATCTTTTTTATCTGCCTCCTTGCTCTCATTGTCTACTCTTCCATTTGCCTCCTCTTGAGTGTCGGTGGAGTGAGGCTTTTCCGCAGCGGTGTCTGGAGATATTTCTCTGGCTGCTTGGTTGCTTCCAACCTCTTTGGGGATCTCACTTTCCAAACTCCTTTCCTCTACTGGCATTCCATCTGTCGATTGACTCTCAACCATGCCTCCAGTCTGATCGGCAGCAACACCCTCACTTTCTACGGATCGAGTCTCATCCATTACTTGGCTTCCGTCCGAAGCTTGACTGTCCCTTTTCTTCATCCCATCCTCAGCATCCCCGCTCACCCCATTCATAGCCTCGTTCTCGTTTGGATCGACGTCCATTTTATCTTCCCTTTCTGGTTGTTCCTGCTTTCTTTTTTTTTCAAGAGGTGTTTTCCTTTGCCCGGCCTCATCTGTCTCATCAAAAAGATATCTTGCTTTTTCGACAAACACACGCATCGTGCTGCGTTCAAAGAAAACAAAATGCACTTCCTTCAAGTCAGCAACATTCTTCTCGATAGCAGTGAGCGAAACCTGCAAGGAAAACGAAAAACCATCACAGCACCGGCCGATAAAAAGGAAAAAGGAAGATACATGGCCTGCTGTGCATCCTCCCTGGCATATCTCCCTGTGTAAAATATATTAATTAAATACGAATATCTGCTCCCCAAAGGCAAAACCGGCCGAGTATCAGCTCCTTATCTGAATGTGGCAGGAAAACATAGCAGGCCCTGGGAAAAGAGGAGTACCTGAGCAGCGTCTTGCAGTGGGTAGCGAAAAATCCCACAACTGATGGCTGGGAACGCCACTTTCGATATCCCCAGCTTGTTGGCCTCAATGAGAGAATTTCTGTAACATGCCAAAATACGATTATGAATAGAAACAATGCATTTGAATTCACAGCAGCCATTCGGAATTCAACCAAAAACAATAAAGGAGCAAACGAAAGTCCTAGCAAAGCGATCACTCAAAACCGTTGGTTGCCATGGACCACGGACCAAACGAAACTCTCACTCGAAACACTCAGGAGAACATATTTTTGATTTGCTTCGAAGCCTAAAAAAAAATAAAAAAATATATTTTTTTTCTCCAAATCTATCAAGCATACTTCAACAAACACTACCTGTAGGCAGCCTCCAGCAGTGGCTCTGATTCAGTCTGTCCCGCATATATCGGGCCGACTGTATGGATTACATATTCCACAGGAAGATCAAAAGCCCTGCATCATGACAACCAGGATTAGTCAACCCCTCCAAGATCTCAAACATCTCATGCTGTGCATGCATGAGCTTTATTCCTCACTTTTTTTTTTTTTCACTTTCAGCTTGACTTCTGAAGAGAGGTCGCATCTCAATGAATGAAAATCGTCCAAACCTTGGAGTCTAATTGCACTTACTTTGTGACTCTTGCTTCTCCAGTCGGACATCGAATATCGCCTCTCACTGGTTCAACTTCCCTGCATGCTTTTCTCAGCTTGGGCCCCGCTGCTCGATGGATCGCTGATGACACCATACAATGACAAATGCATTTCACAAACCACACCACCCAACACGAAACAATACAATCAACCATACGAACATGGTCTTCGATTTCCATGACACAATCTTCCATTCAATATTCCATCAAAAGGCTTCGTTTTGTTCGAAAAGAATAAAGAAAATCAAAGAATTGCAATTAGAACAGGAAATTGGATGCTGCAAAGACTTGCATGGACAGGAGAACTGACGTAGATAGTTCAACTGTCAACTACAAGCAACCTTCTTGATCAATATATTTTGATTTATTTTAATTATTATTTTTTTTTTTTTGTGGGGGCGGGCTTGCCCTACCTCCATCAACACCGCCTCCACCAAGCATGACCTCATTGGCTGTAGGCAAAAAAAACACAAGCACAATTTCATCCAAGAGAACATGATCACTGTGGATTTTTGGAAATTCCATGACGTCGCCTTATCTTTAAGGGGCTCATATTTTGAATCACTCTATTCGCCCAACAGATTTTTTCTCAAAGTAACCACCCCTAAAAAACGCCCTCTAGAGAACAGCATAGTTTATTGGGTTGCTGGGAGTGAGGCGAAAAATAGCTGTTTTTGTTTTCGGATCGATTGTGGAAGACACGGCGGCTGCAGGCCAACACACCCGCGTTAACGATAGCATCTCCTCGCCAGCGGGTGAGATCCCCCTGCTGCAAGACGAGCTGAGACGTTTTCGTCAACCGAAATCGCAGCATCGAAATGCTTGCAAGAGAATTGCACACAAGCAAAAGTGAGAAAACAGTCAAAAATCCTGAGAAGTTGTTCGTGTGTAATCTGCTGATCATTGCAAACTGAGTGTGAAATCCGAAAAAAAAACTTAGGACCGTTTTTTTGGACGGAACTGCATTGGACAGGGAGGGACCTTGTGCTTTCCAAATACGTAAGCAATGCTTTCCAGATATGTATCCGCAAAACGAGAATCGGTTGATATGAGTTTTGTTTGGGACTGTTTGCGTCACTTTTGGGTTGATATGTCAGCGATATACAGATAGCATTGAAGAGGTGGAGGTGGCATACTCTGGAACTGGCGCCGGTGCACGATAGCACTCGGGGACAATCGCAATGGGGACATCTTCCTCGCTTCGGATGGGCTCCGTGTCTTCTGTCGTCAAATGAGGCTGAGACTCCTCCCTCTCATCGATATCGTCGTCGCCATGGCCCAAGCAGAGTCCGAGCCTTTCGAGAATACCCCCTCGCGGTCGTCTTTCTTTGGATATTTTGTTTTTGGCTTTCAACCATGGCCAGCCGCATCTCCACGAAGACATATTGTCTCCAACACACCGCTGCAACAATGTGTTTTTGGAGTGAACTGGAGCAACAAATAAACCGTGTGTTCCACGGAGGACAAGACCACCGTCATCATTGTCTACTCAAGAGAAAGCTCGACGACAAGACTGAGAGGGTGCGATGGCGAGAAAATCAACACACGACGATGGGCACTCAATCAGCTTGTGGATCCACAACATGATTTGAAATCTGTCCTCCAGAGACGGTCGCTTGCGAACACAAAGCTAGACACATCAACTGGTGGTGCGGCTAACGCCGCCATTGTGAAACTCTCTCCTTGGTGTCCGCTCACTGGAAAGTTTACCACGCTGCAGTTTCTCTGGCTCGAACTGTGACCCCATGAAGCCCACGGGAGAGCATGCGCGGCTAAAAAGTAAAAGAGTGATTGATTAGCTAGTGGTTAGAGGCTCATTTGGAAGCCATTCTGACACACACCTATATATATCACTTATCCTTGATGAGCAAATTGGATAAAAACAATTGACACCGATTTTCCTGTTCTTGGAACAGTTTGAACCTGGAGCCAGATATTTTTGTTCAATTTCAATTTCTCTGAGGCCAGTTGTTTGATCCAGTGTATGTTTCTCGTGGCAGTGGATAAATCAATGTTGAGGAGCTGGACCTTGTACGTCTGCTTGGCGCAAGTGGTATGCAGTTCATCTTGTCCCAGTTGAAACTTAGAAACGTCTTTCAGCTTCTTTCAGTAATAAATCTTGCAGTTCAGTGATCATAAACTCAGTGCTTTTAAACTTGAAATGTGAAATTTTGAGGCGCAGAGATTGCAACAATTGATAGATTGTGCATTGGTGTATGTGGTGCTGCACCTCCTCCGTTTCATGTGTAACTTTTTACGGCGTGTTTTACCAGGTAGTTGGATTTGTTTTCATGCTGATTGGTGGGACTATGGTTGATAGGATGTCCAAATGGAATGCCATGGTGAGCTGGGCAAAAATCACACTCGGGAAAATAATAATACCCATCCAAACTTGGTGTTCATTAATATTGTCCTCATTGATGTCAGAACCTGAGCTGCAAGAAATAATTTCTTGAGAAGTGCTTGGGCAATTTTATTGAGGGCGTTTCTTAGCATACGTGGTTACTAATGATTTTCAAGACAGTGTATATTTAAAGAGGATGTAATTTTCGGCCGAAATGCTTGGAGTGAGCATATCAATTCCTCCCTAGAATTTTTTTTTTTTTTTTTAAATATAAAATCTGCAAATCTTACACAAATTTTGCACCACCCAGAATAACCAGATTTTTTTTTTTCTGTTGGAGTGAAGGCATGTCACACTCGTTACTGCAATTCAAAAATATGCTTGGATTTTTTCTTGAAAAAGGAATGGAGCAAGATGGAGAACGATGAACATGATAGGATGCTGATATTTTTGTTTTTATAATAGGGAGTAGGGGCTTTGAGCATGGCCATGGCTATTGTCGGTCTAGTTGGAGTGACAAAAAAAGCTGACCATTTCATCACTGCGGTATGCGCTGCTGAAAATCCATTTGTTAAAATTGCTGGCTTGGGGTATTCTAGCTAGCACAAACTTGCCATGTTTTGTCTGTTCTGAATTGGAGAGATTTTTTTTGCCCGTGTCCCTCCGCCGCATTATGATGCTCTTTTTCCCCTTATTAAACTGTAAATCTATTTTTAGATCTCATGGTGTCATTTATTCAAATGACATGAGATTTGACATTGATTTCGGAATGAGGATTGACCTGAATAACCTTGTTTTGGCATCTTTTTGCTTTCTTTTTTGCAGCATGTGATAGGTGTGCTGTTGTGTTTGTCGATTTTGTTCCCCATGCGATTTTCGGTAAGAACATAATAATGGGCGAATCTGATTATCGGTTGAAAGCTTAGTAGAGCATCTTCATAACATCATATATTTCCTATGCATTATTTTTTATTCATTGTTGCTCACTCGACAATGTCTTGTTGTTCACTCACAAAAGAGTTCTGTCAGCATTTTGTTCAGTCCATTTGATGTCCGAGCTACTTTTTGACAGGGGGTTTTTTGTGTGTGCTTTTAAAATATTAATAATAAGGTTGCCAGGAATACGACTGTGGATTGTGCAATCGCTGAGCTTGCTTTGACAAATTACAAGCACACAGAAATTGCTGAAATGGAAGGAGGAAGACACCAAACTGCTTTCAATATCATGATGATGAGATTGGTATGTAAATGTAACAACATTTTATGCTGCTATTGCTATTGTTCTGGAGATTTTATTTTTTATTTTTTTTGGGGGGGGGATGTACTTCATTTATCTAGACAATCAAGGTTTGTAGGGGTTGACTTGATAATTTATCATAGCTTATCAATTTTTTTTATTAATTTAATTTAATTTTTTTTGGGAGGGGGATTTTGAGGAGGCATGTGCTGTTTTTGCCACAGTGTGTAGGTTTATAAAATCCCTATTCGGTTGTGCAAGCGATAAGTAATTTTCTTCATGTTTTTTTTTTTTCTTGTTCAGTCTGCTATGGGAAAAGCAATGGATAAAATTCATGAAGATCCAGACACACATTTGTTCAATGCCACCGGGATTCAAAAACCTTCTGGTCAAGTATGCTTAACAATCCTTTGCAAATGTCCATAATAATGAGTTTCTCGCTATGTTTATTAGTAATTGATGTGGATCGCGATCTGCTCATCTGTTTTGCTTTAATTTGTTCTCTAAGATCGTCCTGCTTTTTTGGAAATCCTAGTCAGTCAGTCATTGCCTGGTGCGTTTTTTCTGTTTCACAGCACATTGAGAATAACTATTACAAGGAGATTTGGCGTGCAGCTGATGGTCATTTCATTAACGAACATTTGGAAATCCTGAGAAACAATGCTCACGAGGTAAAATCTGTTCCACCTTTTCTTTTCTTTTGGAAAAAAGAGTGAGGGGAAAACGGGATCAGATAACAGGAAGAGTGGCTTATCTTGATATTCAGCATTTTGAAACTGGGGCTGCCTTTTCAACCCCAACCAAGAAGCAAATTTCAAAAGAACAGCTTTAATTATTTTTTTTTGGATTTGCTGAAAATTGAGCAAGAGTTGTAAGTTGTAGAATGCAGAAACAGTACATATTATTTTTTGATTTTTTCAATGGAGATCCATTATCTTTGCATCAATCTTTTTTTTTCGACTTGAGTTTTAAGAAAGCATGAGCTCAAGATGATTTTTATTTTTTTTTCAGTTGATCGAAACCTTGAGGCAAAAAGTCCACAAGCGATACAGGAAGGTCGAAAAAGCTTATCAAAACGATCAAATGGACACAAAAAACTTGAGAATTCTGGAGGATGCTCTGACGCAAGCTTTTGAAGTTGCCACAACGGTGTGATCCCAGAAAGCCCACAGTCTTTACATACAAACCCTTTAAAGCATTTGCCCCCCCCGCCCCCCCGCATCAGGAGCACTCTGTAAGAGATTTAAACAGCACCGTTGATTTTAATTGGATCGATATAAACGACAATTCATACGATTCTCTTTGCTTGAGATGAAAAGCAACATCTTGCCAGGTTTGTCCGATTATTGTCATTATTTTTTTTGGCGGTGGCATGCGGGCAAGAACAGTTTATTGCGACAATGGATTCACACTTTTCTGCTTGTCGTTTTGCGCAGTTTTTTTCAATGTTTTTGTGTTTTTTTTTTCTCATTTGCTGCGCATAGGCAATGAGGCGTGGCAATGAACACTTGCAAAACAGATTACCAGAGGATGAGATGACTATTCTGGAATACGAGCAGCTTGTGGAAGGAATCCAAAAAGCCCTCTCCAATGTTATGGTAATCTGTTTTTGCAGAGCTCCCCCTGCCCCCAACGAAAGAAAAAAACCAAGCAAGGAAAAACAAAGTTAGAAGATGCCGAACTCTGATTTTAGTTGGACTGTTGTTACAAAAATTGCAATTACTGCAGAGATATGTGGCATCGGCATGCAAAGAGAGTAAAAAACATCCCTGTTATTCTTCAACTGAGTTTCCAGAGTGTGACCCAATAGGCTGAGAGTCGTGCATATTTTTGTTCCTGCGTTTCGGAAAGTTGATTTTTTTTTCGGCTGCTTTCAGGAAATTCTTGCTGTTGTGGAGGGTGAGATTGGGAAAGAAAACAACCCACTCAGGATCAATTGGTTCAAGAAAATGATTGGGGACGGACAGCAATCTGGGATCTTTAAACCCAGTCTGGACAGTGCTGCTGCTGTGAAGGTAAGTTTTCCACCATTGACTGAGGAGATGGGCTGGCTGATGTTTTTGGTCTACGCTGTGCTATGCATGACCCTCCATCTTCTTAAGAGTGTGTATTGCATCGTTCGCTATGCAGATGAGTTGTTATGTTGTTATGCTGGCTTCCACTCCACATCTTTTGGGGGGTTGTTTTTGCTTCAACCTCCCCACATCTATTTTCCCAATCTCGACATCCAAACACGTAGCTTTGCATTTTATTCAAGCTGAAACACCTCCAGTGAGCAGCACACATTCATATTTTCTTGTCTTTTTTCCCAGGAAGCAATGGTCCGGCAGCAGCAAGATATATATGACCATGTCGACATGGGGGACATCGACATGATCAAAGAGGGCTGGCAGAGGAAATGGCGCAACGCTCTGGTTTCCAAGATCAACAAGACTGAAATGGACGAAAGGAGCTATTTGGATCAACTGCCAGAGCACTGCCAATACGAAGTGGAACAGGAGGAAGTCTTGGAGCATGCCGGACTGGTGCTGATTGTCGTCCAGGCAGCATCCATCTACTTGATGTTCTCCATGGAATTCAAGCTGTTCGCTTTGGCAAACCCGGTGGCTTAAAATAGAGCCCTCGATCTTTTCCTGTGCTTTTTTCTTTTCCCATGGTTGGTTGGGATACCCCCCACCTCAAAGATAGTTCAAACTGTTGTAAGATCGATGGACAGGGTATGAATCCAATGACCAAAAATTTGGTTGGGTGAGCAAGGATAGTTCTCCTGACATACACAATTTGTAAGAGAAGATACATCCCCCTGCAGAAACAAAAGTGTCGAGAATTTGGAAATGGAAAGAACATGATTATTACAATTGCACAATGAGCAGAAAACTATGTGTTACCCACTGGATCCCAAACCCCACAGCATTTTTGCTGAAGTGATTGTTTCAACCCCAGCGTAAGAAATAAAAAAACCACTTTTGACATTCTAACCCCCACTTCCACCCACAACTCCCCACAGCAGCTTCTCCCTTGGAACTTGGCTAGGTTAAAAACGAAAAAAATAAAAATAACAGAAGGTCTTGTGGTGAATTGCTTATTCACCAAAAACCCCAACGGCTGCTTTTTGCTCGGCCTCGGCGTTCGGTCCCAGTGATGGAAATAGGGGTGATGGAAATCGGTGTCGGGCTGCTTTCGATGGTCAACCCAGTTTGTGCAGAATTGGGGCTGGATGGTCCTCGTTCGTGTGCGGGCAATTCAGGAGGGGTGGTTGGACGAGACACCGACACAGAGGCATAGCCAGCAAGTTCCAGCCGTTGTGTTTGCATAGCAAGTTTGTGTGACAAATCCTGGTTGGTTCGTCTCAGGCTGGCAATTTCGCCCTGTAACATAGAAAGTGGTAGACGGTGTCGAAAACATATTTTTGCGAGTCTTTTTTGAAGGTAAAAAGAGCGCAAGGAATGTACTGGACTTAATTGGTGGTCGTTTTCTGACTAGCCCCCATCAAAGCAAGAAAATGACGGGGGTAATGAAAGGTAAAACATTTCGGGTTTCAAGTGAGAAGACACACTGAGAAAAAAAACAGAAAATAGCTTGGATTGCAAGCAAACGCCACCCCAACCTTCCACCTACATATCTACATTTAAGATATTGATCTGGATCTACACACCCTGGACGCATGGAGTTTGGCAACCATTGCTCTCCTCTGATCTTCCAGCCCCTCCATCAGTCGATTGATGGAGTCCAGCACAGCGCTTTCTTCTCTGCTCAACCCAGCATCCACAGTGTCCAAAGCTTTAAGGAAATCCAGCGAAAGAGCCTCGTTTCGCTCCTCCTGAGTCGAAACGATCGTCTGGAAATCTTCGTTCGACATATCCACAATTTCAGGGTGCCTGCCACCGGCAATCCCTGATTCAAGTTTTGCATTTGATGCACCTAAACGTGGGGTTTCACTGGACGGAAACTTTTGCCTCTCATTTTCCGGGAGGTCGGTTTGAACGGCAATGGAAGTAGACTCCACAGCTCCTGCAAGCACTGTGCATCAAACGTGTATTATTCTTATTTACAGATTTCCCTATCGCTGTTGAGGAAGCACAAAAAGCACAAATCCACTTCTAGGGTGATAAACCCCACTGTGAAGTGTTGACCGCAAGCAAAAAGTTCACCACATATTTGAGAATAATGTCCAGATTTGACCTAAGCCATAATCTAGTGAGGAGAAAAATGGTGCCAATAATTCCTTGTGGCGGATGGGCTGAACCTCTTCTATTGTCCGACATTGAAGTCAACATGTTTCTTTGAGTCTTTGTGTAAAACACATTTCAATGAAAAAAAGCGATTTGCCAGGGTTTCCTGTGGTGGATATACTCACGATATCGCTCACTTTGTTTCGGGGTGACCGGAGTTGGAACGGAAATTCCCCTCAACTGATTCTTGAGCGTGGAGTTTTCTTCGCGGAACTGAGTCACAGCATCGCTCAGTGATTTCTTGTCTTTCTCAAGCCGCTGTATGTCTGACTCCAGCGACTGCTTGACATCGTCAAAATCCTCAAACCGTTTGGTCAATCGGATTTCTGAAACACGGAGCTCCCTGTTTCTTTCTTCCAGCGACAAATTTTCGTCAACCAGGGCCTGGAGGTAACACAGTTTCCACTGGTGAGCAACACACATCAGATGATATATCTATATACATAGTTATTTATTTGTTTAATATAGAAAAACAAATGGGGGCAGGCAGAGCTCATCAGCAAATATTGTCTGGCTTACCGAAATAACACACATATCTTTATAGTTCGGTTTGACATGCATATCTCAATTCAGGTGGGCAACCATAAGCACAGCATCCTAGTAATATCCATCAGCGACCGGAGCGATCAAAGAGTGTGTTGTTACTTGTGGATGTAAAGCTGTAGCATTACAACATGAATCCTCCAGCCCAGCGAAACGAACCTTCATTAAAAAAAAATGCTAGCAAACATGAGAAGAGGAAAAATACAAAAATAATTAAAACACGCGGACATGCGCATACCCACCTTGACTCTTTCTTGGAATTCTTGCATTCCTGATCGGCAAGCATCCCTCTCGTTGGCTACGTTCTCCAAGGCTAAAGCTTGGGCACCCATCTCGGCTTCGTACATTTCCAGCCTCTTTTTCAACTCCTCCACAGTCCCAGACTGCCTGAACATTACCCCAATTTCAACCAACCCCATCGTCAGCCATCATTAACTGGCCATACAAGCTGGCTGCATGAATCATGAGGGAGCGCAGTGTTTTTCACAGATGTTTATGTGGTGAGAATAGAAAAGAGATTTTCCTTGTTGTGGGACCATTACCTGTTGCAATGTTCGGTGAAGTTCTGGTTTTCCTCCGACAGCGACTGGGTCAACTTCATTTGAGTGTCGAGACCCCGCTGAAGCTCGAATTTCTCCTGGGTCAGCGTGTCGATATGCTGCTGCAAGGAGGCAAACCTCTTGGCACTCGGTCCAGCCATGTGTGGATCCCTGGCCCAACAAACCAACACATTTCGTTAAGGAAAACAAGCACCCCACCAACAGTATTTCACACAAGAAAACGCTCACTCGGCATTCCCTACATCAAGATTAACTTGGCTCGATTGGTGCAATTTCTTCCGCCTCCCCTTCCAACGAAATGTAACTCTACAATATGGATAGTAGATCGCAAAATTACCTGGCAAAGTCCATGGGAGGACCTGCAGACGAGACTGGCATGTTAACCAGACTGTCCAGGATTGAGGGTTCAGGGCCATGCATGGAACCCTGTTCCCCCAATCCCTCCACACCACCACCGTTCTCCAGCCACTCCACTGGCTTTGCGCCATCCACCATGGGGCTCCATCTCGGGGCTGCCCCATTATCGACATGCTGGGGCCTCAGGCTCTCAGGAAGCTCCATATTCACCAAACTGTCGAGAATGGATCCTGTGGAGTCCTGAGCTCCGTCTGCCAACTTCTTGACCTGCATCTTGCACCAACAACAAAAAGATACCATCAGAAATGAGCCAAGAAACACTAGCTTCACTGGTCTGGGCATGATCTGGATATGGAATTCGCAAAAATCAAGATCCTCAGTCCCAGAACTGACAAGATCAGAAGTTCATCACCACATCGGACCCATGATTGCTTTTCCACCAATATTGGAAGAACATCCTCACCTCCAAGGATGCCCCATGGTCTTTAGGGGGGGTCAGACCCACAGATTCCTGAGAACCCTCACCCCAAGACCTGAACGGGGATGCAGGGGATCGGGCCTCGGCTCGCATTTTCGCCATCTCATCCAACAGCTGATTGGCATCAACTGACGGATGGACAGGCGAGGCCGGGGGAGGGGAGGGCTGCGCAAACCTGTCTGACATGGCAGCATAATTGCCTGCCATGCCAGATGGTTGGGGAGAAGCGGGGGGAATCTTCTCTGGCACGTTGTGGCGTGCCTTGGCCAGCTGAAACTCCTTCAACTGAAACCCACACCACATTGAGTGTTAATATATATACTATGCTTCAAACAATGCGCTGGACGATATTTTTAGAATCAGTTGGATGTCACACATGAATCCTTACATCAGTGTTTTGAAATGCTTAGTCCACTGACAGGGGTACTCTCAGAAAGGCTCACCTATTAAAATCAAACCCTGGTGGCACTTTATGGGATTTTTCAACTGAGTACTGGAATATGGACTGAGAACAGGTTGCCAGAAATGTTGGTGGAGTGACACTGTGTAAACTTTTTATGTGATTTTGCAAGGAAAAATGCATGTATACAAGATGAATCCTATCAAGGAAGCCTCAGGCATGGACCAGGGCATTTACTTTGGCATGGCCAGCCCTCCTGAAGAAATCCAGGGAGCTACAAAACAAAAATCAACCAAGACATGATGTCAGTCCAAATCCATGCCCACACATGGAGGAAAACCCCACACCTTACAAAGACCCTCAAGAAAACCGGTTTGTCAGACATGCTGCAAAAAACAAGTGAAAGAGCACCGAATGCACAAGGGAGCCTTACCTCTCGGGATACTCCCGCTTTTTGAGCTTGAAATCCCGCACCTGTTCACGAACAGCAGAAAAGCCCTTATTTTATGGTCGCTAGCAAGAAAAAACACTCTTCAATTGCACTCCGCAGGGTCGATCGAAACAGGTGCCGAATCCTTACCAGCTGCTCCCCAACACCACGGAGTGTTTTTGTCGATACCTCCATGTTTGCCATACTCTGAAGCGCCCCTCAGAACCCGACTGCTGTGAAGACATGGCGACCAAAAAGTTTTTCTAACTGTCGAGGTACAACGCCACGTCAATTCACTTTTTGCTGTACAGCCTTGGAAAATTCCACTCAAAATAGTACGGGTTGAGGAGTTTTGGTTTGCTCTCAATCGATTTGCGTCGAACCAACTCAGTGCTGTTGGGAGAATGATGGGGTGCCAAATGTGACTTCAACTTTGGTTTTCATACTGAAGAATGTGAAGGGTCTTCTAGTGTGGTTGGCTTTGGACAAACTGAGCAGGCCAGGGTGCAAGGATATGGTAGAAAACTCTCCAAGATTGCCCAATGTGATTCTCGTTTAACGCAGGAGAAAAGCTTCCCCGCCTTCATTTGTACCACAGCGAAACTTTCCCCAGTGCACCACGCCGCCGTCGGGATCCCAATCGTTCGGAAAAACGCCCAGTTTCCTCAAGATGGCCGATACCGCACCAGCCACACTGGACGGAGGTTATGCCAAATTCGATCCACAAGCCTATCTCGACACTTATTACAAAGGGTTGTCGTCAGAGTGGGTTTTCACGAAGTGGTCGAAACTGTGGCTTGCCAACGTGCACGGATTCTTTCAGCAGTGCGGCTTCAGCAAAGACAGCGCTCGTGTGTTGGAGTTTGGAGGCGGCCCGCACGTGATTCCCTTCTTTTCTGCTGCACCGTTTGCGAGGGAGCTAGTTTTCGCCGATTTCGCTCCGGCGAATCGTGAAATTGTGGGAAAATGGCAAAGTGGGGATCCGACTTCGAAGGATTATTCTCCGTACGTCGAATGCCTGATCACAGAGGTGAGCACACACGCATGTTGCATGTAGCATGCATTTAACATGCATGCAACATGCAAAATTCCAACGTTCTAGTCCACCTTCTCTTCCCCCTGACAGGGATACAAGACGAGAATGACATGATACATGCATCCTGATTGACAAATTCTCCCATACGAGATGGAAAACGAAACTGGGAACTCTCCAGGAAGGGTTGTTCCTGATCCCTTCCTGGAGAGTCTGGATTTCATTGGCTGCAATCGAACATGTATCGTAGGAGCAGACGAGTGATTCACGATAGAGTGGGCTTCAACTGCAATTTTTTTTTTGCACAGTTCGAGGGTGGGAAGAAAGAAGAAGTTCCTGATAGAATCGCTGACGTGCGTTCCAAAATGTCCATTATCCCTTGCGACATCCGCAACGATAAAGACATTCTGTTAGGTTCGGTGGAAGGAAAATTCGATATTATCTCATCGCACCTATGTTTGGAGTGCGCTTCTGATACCCTGGAGCAGTTTGCTGGTGGAGTCAAGAAGCTGAAAGCATTGCTCAACCCAGGAGGCAAACTACTGTTGGTTACAGGTGATCCTTTAAAATGCATGCTTTTATTGGGGATGCAGGGGGTAGGGGTCACCTACTCTGGGGAGGGGGAATCACTTTTTTTTTTAGGAGGAGAAAAAAAATCGACGTTTTTTTTTTTTCTTTTCGCAGAAAAAAAAAGCTGATATTGAGAATCAGATCTGGTTTTCAAGATAGGTGTTTGCGAGTGATTTCGAAGGATGCGAGTCTTGAACCACCGCCAATCGTTTGTGCAAAAGATTTTGTCTGTTTTCGTTCTTTCCCAATCAAGGCCATCTCTCCTTGAGCCCCGTGGGTCAGGACCTTCTTACAAATTTCTTCAATGTTCCCCTTTTTCTGTGGCCCCTAGTTTTGTTTTGGTGTTTTACATTCCATTTCTTCTGCACTCCTTGTTCAGATTTCGGCGACACATTTTATGCAGTCGGTGAAAAGAAATTTCCGATTTTGTCAATGACGACGGACCAAATTGAAGCATGTGTGGCTGGGGCCGAATTCAAGAAGGTCACCAAAATTATATTCACTCACGAAACAGCATGCGACGGGCTGACCAAAGAAGAGGTAGCCAGCATCGAGGACGTATCCGATTGTGGAGGGGAAATCTGTTTCTATTGCGAAGTTTGACTCGATATTATTCACATTTTTTTTTTCTTTGATGCCATATTTGGTGGGGGTGCCAAATTGGAAGAGCAAAATTTTATTCGGCAATTCGTTGGACAGCAGAGAAAAGGCGGTGGTGGATTTGGAGGACTTTTCTGCAATCAGATTTCATTAGGGGGGGTTCAAACAAAAAGAGGAGGAAACGTAGGTTCGGTGTTTTCTTTGTGGAGCTATCTTCAATTTAAGAGTGCAGGGTAAATCGTCTGAGAGACACTGTAGATTTTCGAAGGACCCCAGAATTGGATGGTGTCCCACCACCAATCAAACAGCCTTCACTGATTTCTGGTGATTCACAGGGTA
The DNA here is from genome assembly GCA_030272585.1 of Bryopsis sp. KO-2023. Classification (NCBI taxonomy): domain Eukaryota; kingdom Viridiplantae; phylum Chlorophyta; class Ulvophyceae; order Bryopsidales; family Bryopsidaceae; genus Bryopsis; species Bryopsis sp. KO-2023. The sequence goes on along the minus strand of BSYQ01000007.1, from coordinate 5,389,594 downwards.
TTCTTCAGGATTAGTACACGAAGTTGCATTCACATGAGTTGTTTTTGTGTCGAAAAACACGAGAGAGGTTCAGAATTCCATCGATAACAGTACAGGGGAGGGGTTCTGAGTTCTTTCTGTTCCAGTCTTCAGCAAGAATGACAGCTGGGGGGGTTGGATTAGTTGCCCGGAGCCAAGGCACTCAGCACAGTCGCTGGCCAATTTTGCCGCGGGAGGGGTTGAATGGGGTGATGGGTGACATTAAAAAATCAGCAGTTGAATGGCAATTATGTAACTGTCGTGTCGCCAGGACGGACTCGGAGGAACTTGCGATTAGGGAAATCACCCTCACCACTTCCATTGCCTACGCGACAATCCCTCTGAGACTTCCGTTGCTCCCTGTGCGAAATATATTCATCAACGGGAACCCGAAGGGGGGTCGAGATAACGCATAAGGAACGCGTAAAAGACAGGCTGTGTGCGGCGTAAACGTCGCTCCCCAGCGCATGTTCCGTCGCTTGTTTTTTTGGTAAGAGAAAAAAAGGAAACGATTGGGTCCTGAGGCCCCCATTTTGGAGAGGGTTCTGCGTGCACGATGGCGGACTCGGCGGGGGCTGTCCACGCCGTGGGGAGTAAGGTCTGGGTAAAAGATGCCGAAGAATCGTGGTTGAAGGCCGATGTGATTGCGCTCGATGGGGACAAGGTCACAGTGCGGACCGAGAAAGGGGAAGATAAAGTGGAAAAAGGCCTCGACTGTCCCAGACAAAATATCGAAACACGCCCTGAAGAGGTAACTACCGTGCGAGCGTTTTAGATCTTTTGCGGTTGATTGTTTTATTGGGAGTGAATCTAGCTATCCTCCGGGTCCGGTATGCGGAGTCCTGCGCGTTCACTTTTTTTCTATCGGAAGCAACGTTGGTGTGTTTCTGAGAAGCGCACAGCGTGTGGGGTTTCTTCTTTTCCGTTATATTTTTTTTATCAACGCGAATTTCTTATCGACGTGTGTTGGGTGGGGGTGGGGGTGGAGGTGGTTATGGTTGTTGTGGTGGTGGTTTGCTTCATTTCCGAGGCAAAATTCCCATCGCTTTTTCCTCACAGATGATCGCCCCCCTCGTTGGCCTTTATCTGCTCGCTCTCGATACAGCTTCGTTTGAAATGCTTCTCCATTTGCCCGCTACAAAACTTCTGTGACCAGTGGGGGGCGTTGCCGTTTCTCCGAACGACGCACTGAACTTTTGCTGATGAATACTCGACGCGCAGGATATGACGAAAATGCCCTATCTCAACGAGCCAGCTGTTCTCTGGAACCTGAAGGCGCGTTACTCTGTGGATGATATTTACACCTACACAGGCAGCATTTTGATCGCCATCAATCCTTTTGCAGCCCTGAACCATTTGTATGGCAAGCACATGATGGAACAATACGAGGGGGTCGAATTGGGCGACCTGTCTCCTCACGTGTATGCTCTTTCTCACGAGGCTTACAGCTGCATGAGGAAACAACGCCGGAGTCAGTCCATTTTGGTAAAAAAACGCAGATCTTCATGGATTCAACCCATGTGCCTTGCTGTTTCGTTCCAATGCCGTTTTCTTGTCGAGATGTGCCGATGAGAATTTTTACGTTTGAACTAAGTGCCTCTTCTGATTTTGATTTGGTTGGGTTTTTCTATGACTAAGGTGAGCGGAGAATCTGGTGCTGGTAAGACGGAGACCAGTAAGTTGATCATGAGGTACTTGGCTTTCATGGGGGGCTACAATCAAGAGGAGGAAGAAGGTGGGCGGAGCGTGGAGCAACAGGTACAAATCTGACTAAGAAATAGCTGATCCTCAACAGAGGGCAGGGTTCGTTTTCGTTTTGCTTACTCAGAAGCCCACACCGCATTGCAAGCTTTTTGCCCGTGAACGTACAGATCTATGGAGGAAAAACCTGTGTTACTATGTTCTTTCGCTGAGATCCTTATTCTATATCGTTTGCGGAAGGGCTGTTGATGAAATTCCAATTGGAGTTTTAACCACAAAGTAGCGTTCTGGAAACCATACATAAGGAGCAGCGGTTTGCTGTGTTGGAGGACTGGATTCGTTCTTTGTCTGTGTATTGAACGAATTTTCGATCTGGACCCAAGTCGATTCATGCATATAACCCTACAAATATCCGCTTCAGTACATGGGCATAACACGAGGGGTGTCTTTTCATTTCTTTTTCCTTGCTTTTCTTTTGCGAACTCTTTGGTGTCTATCAACAGGGACAGCGGATTCAACATAAGGTAGACCGCAAATCTGTGGACCACGAATTGGGGAGCAAACTGGGGAAAAAACATCTTAATTCAGAAAACGAACGAAAATGAAAGAAAGAGAAAACGAATGGGGATGGGGATACGAGCGATCGCATGAAATCAAACCTCAAGAAGGGGGGGGGGGGATGCTGTTCACAATTCTGTCTATTTCTATGAGGAAGATTGGTGGCTTTCCACCGACCCCTCCTCACACACGCTGACTCGCATACACGTCTGATACATTCTGTTACAATGGTAATGGCCACGAGGTCCCCACCAAGGGGGGAATGCTTTTAAGCAAGCCAGGAAAGTACACACCACTCCGCTAACCACTCTTGCTACGCGTTCCTGATCTGAGGAGGTCTGACATGACCTCCTCGGAAGTAGGTTCCTGTTCGACCAGCTAGTTCTGGTTGTGTGTGCCTTTCTGTATTGGCAAAATGCCCTTCAGCTACGGCCAGGGGGGGTTTCTAATTTTCCCATCTTGTGTGCTTTCTTTCTTGCTGTGTCAAGGTGTTGGAATCCAATCCTTTGCTGGAAGCGTTCGGAAATGCCAAGACCGTCAGGAATAACAACTCGTCCAGATTCGGTAAATTCGTGGAGCTCCAGTTTGACAAGGGCGGCAAGATTTGTGGGGCTGCTATCAGAACCTACTTGTTGGAGCGGTCCAGATTGGTTACCGTAAACGACCCTGAGAGAAACTACCATATCTTCTACCAGGTGGGTGTTTTGCATGGAAGTGATGTACAACTTGTGACTGTGTTGATATTGAGAGTGGTATTACGGACAATCAGATCTTTTTTTTAATATTTTTTTACTGTGCCTTTGATGCTGGTTGGTCTGTTCCTTGTTTTGTTGTCCTGTCCTGACTCTGCTATTCCGAAAACAATGAAACTGATTGTTGATAGTTTGTGTTTTTGCCTCGGTAGCTTTGTGATGGTGCCAGTCCTGAAGAGAAAGAAGCGATGTTCCTGTCCAAGCCGCAGGATTTCCGTTATCTCAACCAGAGTACTTGTTTCACTTTGCATGGTGTCGACAATTCCCGTGATTACAAGGTCAGCAAAAATGCTCCTCCCACTCCTCATGAATCCTAGGTTTTGGTAATTTTTTGATGCAATCCCTGCTGAAGGTCAATATCATGGGGTGTACCTGATTGATGTTCCAACAGGGCTCTTATTAACCTATCTTAAGTCTCAGTACGGACTTCAATTTTCAGAACCAATATTGGGAGCTGGTTGTGTGTGCGTGCCCCTAACACGCCATTCCATTGTCGTTTTTACAGAGGACTCGCAAGGCTATGTCCCTTGTTGGTATTTCCAAGGAAGATCAGGATGCTATTTTCAGAACGGTCGCATCTGTGTTGCACCTGGGAAATGTCGTGTTTACTGATGGTGAAGAGCCCGATTCGTCTGACATGGCTGATAAGGATGCCTTGAAGCATTTGGCAGCAGCTGCCAATTTGTTGGGAATCAGCCCTGATGGTTTGAAGCATGCACTTACCACGAGAACCAGACTGACCTTCGATGGTGAGTGCCTGTAGCAGGAATCTCTACCTGAAAGGGTTGCAATTGAGGTCAAAACTGGACCGCCTGACAGACAAAAATTTGCCAAGTTTCCCTCTATGTCTGATTGGGGTATCATAATCATTCACCTGAAGACTGCTCTTTTGTATTTGCTTTTTGCCCGCTTCAGGTAAAATTGTCAGCCCTATCAATGTCAAGGCTGCAACCGACAGCAGAGATTCTTTGGCCAAAACCATCTATTCTCGAATGTTCGACTGGCTGGTCACCACGGTCAATGAATCCATCGGACAAGACCCCACTGCTGAAGCGGTCATTGGTGTGTTGGATATTTACGGTTTCGAGCAGTTCAAGGAGAACGATTTCGAACAATTTTGTATCAACTTGGCCAACGAGAAACTCCAACAGCACTTCAATCAGCACGTTTTCAAGATGGAGCAAGCTGAATACGAGAGGGAAAAAATCAGCTGGAGCTACATCGAATTCGTGGATAACCAGGATGTGCTGGACTTGATCGAAAAGAAGCCGATGGGAATCATTGACATGCTCGACGAATCCTGCAGATTCCAAAACGTGAGTGAAAATTTACTGTGTTATTGCTTTGTCTGACTGTTTTGTCTGAATCTATCATAAGTGTTGAAAGTCCATGGAAGTAGACCCACCACTACCCCAATGGAGATTGGTCGAGTTCTTCTTGGTCGCTCTTTTAACCACTTCTTGGTGAAATAGGAGCAGTTCGCCGTCCACTTGATGATGGAAATGCGAAATAACTTGTTTTGATTGGGGCTTGTTCTTTCTCTGTTTTGCAGTCGACCCACACAGACTTGGCAAACAAGCTATACACGACAGAGGGCATCATGAAGCACTCCAGGTTCAGCAAGCCGAGGCGATCGCAAACTGCCTTCACTGTCAATCACTATGCTGGGGACGTGACCTACGAAACCGACAATTTCCTTCAAAAGAACAGGGATTTCGTGGTTGCAGAGCACCAAGCGCTTTTGGGCAATTCTGAACATGAATTTGTCAAGCAGCTGTTTCCCCCAGAGCCAGAGGTATGCTTCGTTTTTCGTTCGTCAGATTCCCAGCTGAATAATATTGAATAGGTCGAATGTTTTTCTTGTTTACAGTTCTCTCACTCCGTTGCAATTTGCTGTTGTGTGTCGACAGGAGGATCCCAAGAAAGCTGGCCGTGGGGGTGGCAAATCCGCATTCAAGTTTAACTCCGTTGGGAGCCAGTTCAAAAAGCAGCTTGGAGAGTTGATGGAGACTCTTCACACCATGTCCCCTCACTACATTCGTTGTATCAAGCCCAACTCTTTGAACAGGCCACTCACGTTTGAGAACACCTATGTGCTGCACCAGCTTCGATGTGGTGGTGTGCTGGAAGCGATCAGAATCAGCTGTGCTGGTAGGGCCAGTTCAAATATTGCTCACCAAATATTGGAGCATCCAATGTCCCTGAACTCGATTATATGCACTATATGTATATAACAATTTCTGTGTGTTGATGCTGTTATAGGATACCCATCCAAGAGGTTGTTCGCAGATTTTGTCGATCATTTCTGGTTACTGGTGCCTGATGCCTTCCATTCTGGAAGGGACGACAAAGAAATTGCCCACGACATTTTGAAGAAGGCACAGCTGGAAGACTACCAAGTCGGTCTGACCAAGGTTTTCTTGCGATCCGGTGGTATGGCTATTCTGGACAAAATGCGAACGGAAATTTTGAGCAAGGCAGCCATTACTGTTCAGTCGAATGTCAGGGCCTGGATGCAGAGGAGGAGATACAAGAAAATCAACCAGGCCATTCTCACAATTCAGGTTGGCACTCCGTGTGGTTTTCGGACCAGCTTCTTGCTCTACTTTGGAGTTTTTTTGGTGTGGTGCTACTGGTTTTCTGAATTCCTGCTGGCTTTTTTCTCCAGGCTTATTTCCGTGGATATAAGGCACGAAAGCTTGCTCGTAACTTGCGAATGATGCGGGCAGCAGTGGTTCTGCAAAAGATGTTCAAGAGGTTCCGGGCTCAAATCAAATTCAGGAAGTCCATCAGGGCCATCATCAAGATGCAATCCGTCTGGAGGGGTTTCCAAGCCAGAAGACTGGCCACCGACCTCAGAGCTGACAAGGCTTCTTTGGTCATCCAGCGATACTGGCGTATGCATAAGTTCAGGAAGGAGTTCGTCAGGGTCAAGAAAGCTTGCACTACCATCCAGGCTGCGTGGCGAGCAAATGTGAGTCCTCCTGCATAATTAGTGTTTGATTTTTGCGGGTATGTTGTCTGGATTTGTGCTGAGTAGTAAGCAAGGAGTTCCAAGAGTTTGACTTTTTGTTGGGTTTGGTTGCTAGGTTGCCCGTAATGAGCTCAAGAGATTGAAGGCGGAAGCTCGCGAGGCCAAGAAATTGCTGGAGGATAAAAAGATCCTTCAAGATAAGCTTAAGGATGTGCAGGGTGTCCTGGAGAATGTGCAAAACCAACGTAACGAGCTCAAGCAGCAGCTCAAGGTAAAATTTTGCCTTCAAAAAATATAATTACACCTTTGTCTCGACCAATTATGATGATGATTGTGATGGTTGCATCTGCATGCTTTTCCACTTGGTTTATTCAGTAAGGTGACAAGGAAAAAGACATGAAAAACGGTGGGGTGTGCTATCTATCAGGATGAGAAAATGGCTCTTGCGGCTGCACTGGAAGTCGCGAAAAAGGCTGAATCGGAGAAAGATGACTTCACTTCGCGACAACAGGCTGGAATTAGCAAAGCTATCTTCGAAGAAAAGCAACTTCGACTGGGAGTGAGTCCACACACACACACATACATATTAACAAGAGTATTCCACTTGTTGATCACATCATTACTCATCGTGTCAGTCATGGAGAGGAAGGCTTCAGGCAATCCCTGCACAATCAACAGCTATCAAAAGAACACGATCCACATAAATATGAACTTTCAAACCATATTTATTGTAGCAAGCCAGTAAGCAATGTCGACCCAATAGTTTCCTTGATGATATACCAATGCGTTGGTTTGCTCAACTATCACTTCAGGCGGAGAATGAGCTGGACGCGGTCCGACAAAAAGCCAGGGAGAAGGAGGGCAGACTGCGCATGGAGAACAATGCCTTCGAGACCAGAATCACAGAAGCTTTGGCTGTCATCGCCAAACTCGAGGCCGAGCGACAAGAGTATATTGAAACCCACACCAAAACTGAAGAAGACCTGCGTAGGAGGTAAGATTCGCTATGTAAAAACTCGGAATTTGCATGTTTGCAGCTCCTGCAGGAAAATATGATGGTTGAATGGGTGAATATAAAAAAAGTAATAGAGTTGGTTTCCTGCGTGTGTGTGGGGGGGGGGTTTGAAACTAGCAAAATTGCTTGATGGAGTCTGAAGGAAACCTTGGGATCTGATAGTAACGATCAAGTGCTGAAATTGGTGTTGGCCATGACTAATTTCCCAGGTTGGAGAATGCTGTGGCCCAAAGAAACGAAGCTCGAGAGAGTGTCCTGCGCTTGGAAGCCGAACTCAAGCAAAAGGAGGAGGATATTGCAACAGGCAGGCTCCTGCCAGCCACTCCAGATCCATCCATGCCTTCTCGACCGAATGCATTGCCACACATGAGGAAGGTTCGATCGTCCAGCATGGATGTCAGTGCCTCCTTCAAGAGAACCCCCGTCATCGCACCCACTTTGCCGGAAGGACAGCCTGCTGGTGAAAACGGTGTGGAGTCACGATGGGCAGGGTAAGCTTTAGAACAAAAAAAAATTGCTTCCTTTTTTGAATAAACAAAACACTGGGATCCGAGAACCCCAGCTTTTTTTTGTTTTTGATAGTGAAAAGCCGATGAAGACAACTTATATATCGTCTGACTGACTCTTGTTTGGGTCCAGTACATTGATGAGATAGGATTCCGATTCTGAGGCAAACGCAAGAAAATATCAAGAGTTCCCCTGTTTCAAAAAAACATTTTTGGAATGATACACAGCTCACTCTTTATTATTCACTCCTGTATGATGCCTATGATGACAATTGCTTCTTTCTGATTGGGCTATCTATGCCAGCAAACGATGACACAGGATTCCGATTCTGAGGCATGTACAAGTGCTTGGAATCAACCTTGTCAGAAGCTTTGTTGCTTTGGAATGACACTCTTCTTTTTTTTGGGTGGCCTATTTTTCAGACCTGGGGTGGAGTATCCAGAGGTCGACCGGACCCAACAAGAAATGTACATCAAGCAGCAACAGATGTACAAGGAGCAGCGAAAATTGGACGAAGAGAAACTCTTGCAGAGTCTCGGCGATCACATGGGTTTCCAGAAGGGCAAGCCTTTGGCGGCCGTTGTAATTTTCCGTGCTTGTCTACAGTGGAAATCGTTCCAAGCCGACAAGACGTCCATATTTGATCGAATCATCCAAGCAATCGGCAAGCAGATCGAGGAGAGGCAGGATGACAACAATACAATGGCATACTGGTGAGTACAGGGGGCAGACCTCAGCCTCGTTCACCATCAGATAAAGTCGATTATCATATCCTGCATGCAATCAGTGTGCTGACTGTATGTGTGTGTGTGTGTGTGTGCCATCATCTGAATCTCTGCAGGCTGACGAACATCGTTACTTTGCTGTTCATGCTGCAAAAGAACATCAAGCCAGCCAGCAGCGGAACGTATGCCAAGGCTAGGTCTGCCAGTCGATCATTCTTGGGTTCCAATCGCTTCACCAGTTTCTTGTCGCGAGTAACGACACCCACGAATCCCTCTTTCTCGGAAGCATCCGTTCATGGTGGTGGAGTTGGAGGCTTGCAACAGGCAAGTTGCATGAGAGAGCTTCAAAAGTTGTTAAAAAGACATCTATAAAAAGACGTAGGAATATCTGACCATATGTGTTTCAGTTGGATTCATGTGTGAAAAGAAATCATCTATGTTTTGCAGGTGGAGGCCAAGTACCCAGCATTGCTGTTCAAGCAGCAGTTGGATGCGTTCGTTCAGAAAATTTTCCCCATGTTGAGAGACAACGTGAAGAAGGAAATCACCAATCACCTGTCCTCATGCATTTTGGCGCCAAAGGGAGTCACCAGAACTGGCAGTGGAAGGGTGGTTGCTCGAGGACATGCATCAGGTAAATGCCGAATGGCGGTGTCAGAACTGGACCTTGAATAGAGTGCTGAGGTGCTGGTCGACTGAAAGTGAACAGATGCAATAAGAAGAATATCTTGATATTCAGCTGATAAAAGAAGGGGTTCGCTGTGGCGCCACCTTCGATTGGCAAGATGTGAAAATCACCTCTGTTCTGGGTCTACTCGAAACCTGTGCTGAAAACTCTATTTGTGTTTGTAGTGGGATCTCACCAGTTGGGCCGCCACTGGGAGGAAGTTCTCCGTGTCTTGGACAAGCTGCTGCTGACTCTGAAGGCCAACAACGTCCCCCACTTCCTGATGCAAATGCTCTTCAAGCAGATCTTTGCCTTCATCAACGTCCAGCTCTTCAACCAGTTGCTGTTGCGTCGTGAATGCTGTTCGTTCTCCAACGGAGAGTATGTCAAAACCGGCCTCGCTGAGGTGGAGCATTGGATAGACAACGCAGGCAGGAAATTCGTGGGCGAGTCCTGGGATGAATTGAAATTCATTCGGCAAGCGGTGACGTTCCTGGTCATACACCAGAAACCGAACAAATCTCTGGAGGAAATCACGACGGATCTGTGTCCAGTGCTGTCGGTGCAGCAACTGTACCGCATCAGTACGATGTATTGGGACGATAAGTACAACACAGAGACGGTATCACCGGAAGTGCTCCAGCAAATGAAACAGCTGATGGTGGATAATTCTTCGGCAGCGAGCCATTCGTTCCTTTTGGACGACGACTCCAGCATTCCATTCCAACTGGAGCATATCGTTAGAAATATGGATGACAAGGTAAAGACCGTGCACCACCTACTGGTACTCTTCGAAAAGTCGCCAATTGTGATTCGGGAAGGTTCTCAAATAAGAGAATTCAATTGATATGGTGGTTTGGTGTCTGACATGGAGTTCTATTACTGTGCAGGACCTGTATGTTGCAATTCCTGACATTCCAGATGCTCTTCGAGGCATTCGAGGGTTTGATTTCTTGCAAAAGCCACTCACGATTGCAGCCTGAGGGCAATTTGGAGCCTGACAGGACTGCCCCCCGCTCCCCTTTAAAATCATCGCTGCGGTCGTTGCTGTGTTGATCGACAGGTAGTGTCGTGGGGTCTTGGAGACATGGCATGGAAAGGGAAACCGCTTGGAAAATGAATAGAGGGGAAGTTGAGGGGGGGTACCGTTATCCTGTGCGATTGATTGGAAATTTGTTTTGATAATTGGGGTGTGCTCTGAGTCATGTGGTGTTGTTCCATTAGGGGTCAGCTGATTTGGTCGGGAATTCCCTGTCCTTTTGTACGTTTTCAACTGTGGGTCGTGTTTGGAATTTTGGGGGTGGTTTTTGTGGGGAGTGGGGAAATCAAAGGGGAAAAGAGGAAGTAAGCACAAGTAAAGACCAAGGAAATTGCACAGTTTTGAAAGATGGCCGGGATGCATGTATCGAAATCGTTAATGGTTTTTGAAAAAAAAAAAGGTGAAAGAAGGGGCATGTAATTGGGAAGAGTTCTAATCTCCCTCTCAAAATGGATGTTTCAAATTTTTGAAACAGCTGTGTTTCATTCTCTTTCTTTTTTTTTTTTTTTAACTTCTACAAATGAATGTTTTTTAAAACAGAGTTTGTTTGTATAACGATGCTTGCATTGGGCCTTGTATAAAAAAAAGCACATGCACAAAAAAAGAAAGGAGAATGTTTTGTGTTTGGATCTCTAATTTTTTTTGTCCTCTTTTTGTTATCATTTCAATTTTTTTTTTTCGTTGGTTTTTTTTTCTCATCCCTTTTTCTTTATTTTTTGGGCCTCTTCTTTTTTTTCTTTCAGAAAATCCTAGGTGGCAATGTTTTCATCTATTGGTTGTGTCAAAAGAGAAGGGGAGGGAGGGGGGGGGTCGGTGTTTCAAGGAAAAATTGAAAAGAAATTGAAAAAGAGAAAAGGGAGAAGAGAAATTGGAGGGGGTTGGCAAGTGTAGAGTACCTGCATCAACAGGTCGAAAACGGGGGTTCGGTATTTTTTTTTTTCTTGAAGGGGCAAGATTGATGTGAAATGAGTGTATTGGAGGTGTGAATTGTTGGGAGCTTCCTGTGTTTTAACAAAAAGAAAAACTGTGCTGGTTCCTCCTTGCTTTTTGTCTCTGATCCACATTGTTTGGGGATTTTTCAAAATCACCACCAGGAATCTGATAAAGTTTATCCAGGAGGAGAGATCCCTGAAGGCTGCTCAACAAGCTAGGGAAGAAGTGCACTCCAGATAGATTCTTAGTCAGAATCCAGAATCAGAGTGCTGTGGTATGAAATGCAAGGCACATCCTACTTTTTTATTGCTGAGAAGTCCAGCTTCAGCAACCCGGCCCCTACAGCACCCCCCAAGTTTCGCACAAACTCTCCACCCGATACAATTGAGAGAGAGAGAGAGAGAGACAGAGACAGAGACAACAGAGACAGAGAGGGAAAAAGAAAGCATCAAAATCTGAAATTTCGATTGCACTACTGTTGACAAGGAACTGAAACTATCCGCGAAAAGTTTTTACAACGTCACAAACAACATAGCCGCCTTCCAGTCTTATGACAATAATATCCTTCCACCAGACCTGACTCACAGATCCCTTTTCTTTCCCCATTGGGGCACAATTATCTCCTTTAATAAACAGATGCCCTCATCTCACAGGAGGTATTTTTATTGCGGGCTCATATCCAACATTCAGCGAAAGATTTCAGGTACTCTATAACGTTGAATTCGTTTGTCTCTGCCAGGAAACATGGTCTGCGATGGAATCCCTTGTTGACGACGGGTTGGTAAGAGCGATCGGCGTAAGCAACTTTTCAGGGACGAAGCTCAAGGACTTGTTGGAAACAGCAAGGATTAAACCAGCCGTCAATCAGGTAAGATAGCGAACAGATCTCTTGTGAACGTAGGAGTATAAGAATTCACCTGACGACATCAAGTACGGAATAATAACAACAAAATAGCCAAGTGTTCATGTGTATTGAGTCTCTCTCTCGTTCACCCAGGTTGAGGCGCACCCCTACTTTCGGTCAGATGGCCTCTTCGACTTTTGAAAAAGTCGTGGAATTCACATGACAGCGTACTCTCCGTTGGATGGAGCGCCAGACAACAACGAGTCGCGTTTTGTTGCGTTTTTTGGATGGGGACGTTTTTGATCTTCCCATACACTGACTTGTAAATCGATGCCCTGCAAAGTGCTGGCTCATCTGAGTTTTTTTTTAATATTTTGAAGTGAAAAGGTACTGCGCATATCAGCAAGTATTGCACCTTTCTTTCCACTTAAGAACACAGAAGATAAAGAATGCCGCTTTCTCTCTGCATCTCCTTTTCCCCCCAAAAAACACCTTCAGGACCACATATCTTAGCCAAGCACACCCAATCACTGTGTTGGGCGGCTCAACTTTATGTGTGGAGGCGGAACTGCTTGTCTCGATGCGCCGCATGCCATGACCAATGTCACTGTGTCGATGATGTTGATGTTCATTCTGTGCTTGCCACCAATATAATGGCACAGTTTCTGGCACCCCCTTTCGCTTTTATTGGAGCCCGACAAGTCATCGGCCTCTTTCTCTTGGTTGACCAAGCGTGAAAGAGAACTCTTGCGAACAGAACTTGCGAACAGAATCACTGACAATGGGGATCTTCAGGACGATCGGAACAGTTGCACTCTGCAGTGCGATTGGTTTTCTGTCGGCCAAACTCAGGCGTCGATACGACCAGGCGCAGGCCAGAGCAATGATGCTGGCTTTGGACTCCGATAGCGACTCCGGAGCATCCGACACGGACGATAGCAGCACGTCGAGCGAAAGCTCTTCCTCGGAGGAGGAGGAAGAGTAAAGTGCAACCGGTAAATAACACCAAGACGCAAATCCGCTCAGAAAACGTCAGCCGCAAATCAAACCATTCTTGTGTCGTTGTATTCATGAACTGAACCCTCGTGGAACACATATCTTATTCAGAGATAAGCAGCGGCACCTGCATGTCTACGATATTTCGCTTCAGCACAAGGCCACCCTTCTAAATTTCTGTCAGTATGTTCAGTGGGTACCTGGCAGCGATGTGGTTGTGGCGCAAAGCCTAGGGAACCTTTGTGTCTGGTACAGTATTCGAAATCCTGACCAACAAACCATATATCCTATCAAGGGTGAGGTAGAAGACATCGAGAGAGCGAACAACAGGTTCGTTTGTCGCACTGACCATCCTTGTACCAAAGTTTTGATACTGCCAACGTTTTTTTGATTGGCTGGGGTGGCTTTTATTTTCAGAACAGAAGTGATTGTCGACGAGGGGATCAACAGCGCCAGCTATGCGCTTGATGAATTTTTGATAGACTTCGGCAGTGCTCTGGAAGATCAGGACTTCGGTCGCGAAGGAATTTCAGTCTTACGACGTCCAAGCTAAACTGGCAGTATTAAATGGCGACTGGACCCAGGCTGAACAACTTCTTTTGGCTCATGGGGGAGTGGATGGAGCTGTCTCTATGTACACAGAGGCACATCGATGGCAAGATGCGATCAGGGTTGCAGAAACCCACCACCATGAAGAGGCCGAGAGTCTAAAAAAGAGTCATTACCAGTGGCTGCTCGAAACTGGCCAAGAAGCTGAAGCTGGGGCCGTCAAAGAAGCTGATGGGGATTATTTGGCTGCGATATCGCTGTATCTGAAAGGATGCAGCCCGTCGAAAGCTGCACAAGTATGAATTGCTGCTACCAGAGACCTCCAGATATAAAGAATGATAAACAGTATGTTTTCATGAATTCTGCTTCCGACTCGGCTACGAACTCGTGCAGGTGGTCACTTCGTCTGGTGGATCCTACGAGCTCGGGCTCTTAGACTCGATATGTGCAGCTCTGGAGAAATCTGGCCTTCACGAGAAGGCAGGTGATCTGTACGAGCACCTGCGTCGTTTTGAGGAGGCAAAAGAAGCGTTTAGGAGGTGGGAGAAAAGTGGACAGTCCGAATTTCATTTCCATTCGATCATCAAGCCCAACACAGGCACCAAAGTGTCTGGAGTCTGAACTTTTGACACTTTCAAAAACTTTCACGGAATGCTCACAAGCCAACTATTTCTGGATCGCAGAGGACACGGATATAGAAAGGCTATTGATCTCGCTCGTCATGAATTCCCCGGAGAGGTCATACAGCTCGAAGAAGAATGGGGGGACTGGCTCATGAGCCAAAAGCAGATGGACGCAGCCATCAATCATTATATCGAGGCGGGGCAGACATGAAAAGCGGTCGAGGCAGCTTTGGAATCCAGACAATTCGTCAAGGCATCAGGAATAATAGAATTCATGGTACAAGACTGGGTACCATGAATGCCGCTTATGGTGCGCTCAAACCGTTCCTCACTCCAGCAAGCAACATTTGGTGTTCTCCTTAGGATGCTGGCATGGCCAAAGAAGCGGTAGACATGTATTCGCGCGCAGGGAGGTGGGAAGCTGCACACAAGGTTGCCATGGGATACCTGACCGATACAGAGGTTCATGTAAGTCTCTGAAGCTCGAGCCGCATGATTGAGGTTGATTGAATTGGGGGAGAGACTTGTTCGTCCTGAATCTGCAAGTGAGCTGATTGGTGCCTCTGATTTTGAACGCTGAACTGTATTGCAGTCTTTATACACTAAACGCGCGAGGGAGCTTGAGGTCGAAGGATCTGCTGGGCGACACGCACATACACCTTGCTCAGAAACTCGAAAGCGATGGCGATCTCAGGGAGGCAGAAAAGCATTACACTGCTGCCGAAGAATGAATGAGGGCAGTGCACATGTATAGGGGCGCAAACATGTGGGAAGACGATTTGATAGATATAGTTGGTGGTGATGAGGGAGCTCATCTCTTGAAGAAGCCCGGACTTGTGGATCAAGCAATCGACTATGGCGTCGAATCGGGAGCATTCTCACATGCATTTCAGCTTGCAAGATCCTGCGCGAAGCACAAGCTTCCATAGATTCGTTTGAAATATGCAATGTATCTTGAGGATGAAGGACGTTTCAAGGAGGCTGAAGAAGAATTCATCAATGCTGGTGGGAATGGACAACTTGTCTGGATATTGTTGGCTCCGGATAGAACGTTCTTTCTGTATGCTGATTGCCATTCTCGCACCATTTCCTAGACAAACCTAGAGAAGCCACCGATATGTACTTGCACAACGAAGACTGGGAGGCTGGAATGGCGGTCGCTGAACAACTGTATGAATTACGACGCTTTGCAAAAGGTTGGTACGGAGAGACGTGCGGCTTATGCACGTGCATTGATTTCGAATCAACTCGCATCATTTCAGGGCACCAAGTGAAGTAGAAAACGGGCTGATTTATCCCGTCTGTACAGCTCTGGGAGAATGCGGTGCACGTTGCGATGACCCACCAGGGCAATCGAATGAACCATGTCGTGGCCACCGTCTCCCAGCGACTGATCAGCATCGATCGGTTTGAAGCGGCAGCAGAGCTGCATGAGGGGATTGATGACGTCCAGGGGGCGGTCAAGTGCTATTGTTTGGGTGGAATGTTCGATAAAGCCAGAGCCTTGGCAGGTGGAATTCTTTCCCTAAACAAATATGTTGAAGAGAGATACAACGACCACCTCTTGGAGCACAGAAACGCCGACGAGCTCGCTCCATCCGAGGTATGAACAAAAGATGGCAATGGGTTTGACACTTGCTCACTTAGAAAAGGAACTAGGATGAGAACTGAGTGTTTATCTCCTTGTGAAAACTGTGGCAGGCGCTTGAGATGTTTTGCCATTGAGGAGAGTGGGAAAAGGTGCACGAGCTCGCGTCACAGCAAGGTCCAGTGATTGCGCTCCAGTATGCTGCAAAACACGCCAAACTCAAGGCCAAACAACAGGACTTTGTCGCAGCGGCATCAGTCCTGGCTGAGCATGGCATTGATCCCCACCCCTGGAAACTTCGACATGTACAAACATGTTGCCAAACAGATTCTATCCTTTTCTGAAGCTGAAAGAACAGAGAAGGCAGAGAGCGACCTCGCAACTGTGCTTCACAGGTATCCCCTCTGTCGTTTGCCTGGAAAGAATGCGCGAAGAATATTATCTGGAAAGTACCACCCAAGACGCCCTCTGTGGTGCTCAGATTGCTGGAATCGCTTGAAGTGACGGCCACAATCGTGGGTACTGAGGAAAAACAAGAATTCGAGCATTTGTATCAAGCCGCTCATTTGCTGTCTCTAACCAACAAAGCGAAGGCTGCTGGACTGACCGAGATTGCCGCCAAACAAGCAACATCATTGCTCAGATTTGTTGATGTTCTTCCAGCAGACAAGGCAAGCAATCATGAAACCTCGTTCCCACTTTCTGAGCGTTATTTTTTTGGAGGGGGGAGATTGGTGCCAAATCCAGTGCCGCAAAATGAAATAAATTAACAATATTTTGAAAAATATAGCCGCAAACAAACAACTCCAAAATGCCAAATAAACTAAAACGACACCAAAAAAAACCCGGAGGGGACATGAAATGAGTCAGGCTGTATTAATCCAGATCTTACTCAGGAAGGGTTGCCACACTTTGCATTATGTACAGTCCATACATATATATTCTTTGAAACATATGCATATTCTCAGATTTTTTTTGTAACGTGGAAGAATGCTCAGCCCAAACAAAGTGGCTTTAGAGAATTTTCGACTCAAGTGCCAGCTTTCTTTTTTAATATTCAACTGAATACGATGCGCAGCTCTTTTCAGGCTTTTTATGAAGCGGGCATGCTGTGGAAGTCAGTGGGTCGATTGAACACGGCGTTTGTGTTGTTGAACCGATATTTGGATCTGGTCGAAGCGATGGAGGAGGGCGATGGCACCGTTCTGGAGAACGCAGATTTCGTCGACACAGATATTCCGTAAGTTTGAATAGCACCCCTTGCGCCACTCTACCACTCCAAAACTACTTTTTACAAAGCTCCCTATCCAGCTGTTTGTACAGTTTTCCAGTCCAAAACGAAGTCGCTTATGGAGTGATGTGTGTTTGGTGGCAGTTACGATTTTGAGCTTCCAGAGAAAGACTATGTTCCTGAAGACCAGCGCGAGGAAGTTCGCGATTGGGTATTGATCATATCCATGGATCAACAGCCTGTTGATCAAACTTTGTCCACTCGGCCGTGTGATCGGTGCGGCAGTGACATCTACGAAGCGAGTTTGGTGTGTCAAAACTGCAAGGTGAGAACAGGGAGTAAAAGATGATTCCAAAACATCCAACTCAACGAAATGGATACACGTACTTCCTTCAAACCCAAGCTTCATCAAGACGGTTTCTTATTCTACCAGACAGAAGATTGACAACAGGGTTCAAAAATGGGGCAGAATCTCTTCCCCTTGCAATTCACTCCCAGCTTTCGTTATGTCCCTGAACCGTGGTGTACATAGGTCACTTGGGAAGCGTGCCCTGTGACGGGTTATCCGATTCGTCAAGGCAAAAAAGTTACCAGCCAGGGCGACTCTGGAGTGGTGGCCTCCATTGATGATTGGAACGCATGGGTCGCAAAATTCCAGACCTGTCCAGTCACTGAGACGGCACAAACGCAGCAACTAACTACATTCGAGTTAGGACCGGGGGTTTTCTGTGGATTCTTTGAGAGGGGTAAAATTATTTTTTGGCCGTTTCTGGTATGGGTGAACTCTTTATCTGTCGTTCTTTTGCCTTCAGTTTTCAGTTTCAAATTAGCCAATATAAGTGGATTTTATGGAGTTGGGTCATTCTTGGGATGGGAACGAGTTTGTGAAAAGTATTCAAAGCATCTTACACATACAGAACGAAAATCCACATTCAATCATGCATTGTTTTTGTTTTTTTTCCCTTCCCATTTTTTCTTTTTTTTTCTTCTGCTAAAAAAACCTTGGTGTAAAATGGCTTTGGAAGAAAACCCCACCCACTTGGCACCAATGATTGAAAAGAAAAACATGCGACGCCGATTTGAAATGCCAAAAAAAAGGGCATTCTTGTATCAAGTGCCCCCTTAAAACCCAACCCTCCAAACACACACACGCACGCGCTCCAACCAAAATGTAACTTGATGAGCATGCCTCCAACTTTATTTTGTTTTGATTATCGCCATCCAAAATAGAAAGAGCAATTTCTCGGACAGGTAGGATTTCTTCTTCAACCTTTCTTTTTTACCTCTTCCTTTTTTTTTTCTTTTTCAACGGCCGCCGCTGGACCGATATAACTTCTTTCATACCGAAAAACCAGTAGTTTCCCCCCCTGCTGGGACTATTGTGGAAAAGGACTTTTTCCTTTGTACATTCAGGCGTAGCAACTGTGGATTTCTCGGATGGATCTAGAAAGAAAACATCCCCAAGGCCGCACAGAAGTAAGGGTGTGCAAGGCGAGGAAGTGTAATGAGTGGATTTAGGGGGATCAGGGTGGATTAGGGAATTGGCTTGGTGGGGATTGTGATTTAATAACGTTTCCACTACACCCATAGGCGCAACCAGGAGTTCATGGAAGGGGGGGCACAAATCTTTTTGGGGGGGGCACTAGTTTTTTGGGGGGGGGCCCAATTTTTTTTTAGGGTAAGAAACAGTTGGTTCAGGAGAAAGTTCCTTTTTTTTCCCTTTTTCCTTGACTTTCTTGGGGGGGCCCGAAAATTTCTAGGGGGGGCCAGGCCCCCCCAGGCCCCCCCCTGGTTGCGCCTATGACTACACCTGATTTTGTGGGCCCAGGATTTGTAGGATTTGTTGGAGTCGCTGATCCAACAAGCAATCATGTTTGCAGAGGGAATTAAATTCCTGAGAGGTTGAACCCTTTCCTATTTAAATAGAGGTGAAACTCTCAAGTTTTTAGCCGCCCAACCATGGGGTTAAGCGAACCCCTCGTTGCAGTCCACACCATTCCTTTTAGTTTGTCCTCCAACTCATACTCTGTGACTGGACTTTTGAAAAAATTCCTAAAATTGCAATGTTATTATCGTCTCAACAATTTCGAGGATACTTCTTCCTCAGTTGGTGGGGGAGAATTTTTTGATCTGTGGGATGCATTTACAGAAAATAGCGCTGTGAAGGATGGGGCCATCCAATCGTTGAACTCTACAAGTCCTCTCATTCCGCATACATGAAAAATTCTCATGCTTTGTGTTTCGAGGAAACCGCAGAACCTTGAAACCCCTTCGCACTCGATTGATTGATTCATTTTATTTATTTCGATAGCTATTGCGAGCATCTCCTGCATCCACTTCACCAGGAAATGAATCACCACACGATTCCAGTGTGGGCTTATGTCCAAACATGAAAAGAACACTGGATTTTGGGAACGTCTTTCACAAGGTTGATGAAAGGAAGAAAAAAAGAAAGAGTCCCGAGTATTGAGACAGACACAACCCTTGATTCTGTGAGGGTTGGATTAAGCAAAAAGGATTTTACAACAGAATACACCAGCCCCTTGGGAAAGGCCCCACCCCCCCCCCCACAAAAAAAAAAAACACCACGACGAATGACAAGAGAGGAAGAAAAACCACAATTGAAGGCTGCCTTCAATTTGCCAACACTGACAAATGATGAAACCAAGTACCGACCCATAATTCCAAACGAAACTCCCTTTCAAAAAGTACAAGAAAACACACGGAGCTCAAAACAAAGACACTCCTAGGAGGATGATGGCACTGACTTGTCTTTACTGCCTTTAAATAACCTCTTCCAATTCCACGATTTTTTCCCATCTGCCTGATCCTCACCAGCGCTATTTTGTTTCCGAGCTCCACTCCTGTTCTTTTTTTTCTTCCAGTTGCTCCAGGCTGTCTTTAATTTTTGTGGTAGTTCTTTTTTATCTGCAGCCTCTTTGGCGCCAAGCCCCAACTCCACAACGAACCAAAGCGACAGTGCAACATTGGTGATCAATACGATCAATGTCAGAACATCCCTTATGTCGGAGGACACTCTCACCACTCGACCTTCCCCACCAAAAATGTACATTCCAATGAACAGCGTCGCCCAAGATATCACCAAGGAGGCAGTTTCCACCAGGTTGTGCCTTCGGGACTGGAATGGTTGAATCGCCAATTGCAGAAGGAGAGCCAAGAACAGCACAAAACCAAACAGCTGAGTTTGCAACTGAGGACCCAAACCCCCAGTGAACACCACCACAATAACAACGAAGCACTTCCGAGCTGTGATCACCCCTGTCCAGAAATAGGACCTCGGCTTGTATGGCAAGTACAAGAATCCATACTTCTGGCCATGTTCTTTAGAAAACAGATCAGCCTTGTTTACCCACAGAAATGCCACCACCAAAATGGGCACCCCGAAGGACACCAGGATCATCCCTGTTATCCCAACTAGAATCACGGCTGCTAGATGTTTGCCTGTGTAACATTGGATGCTGCTGTCTTCCGTCCAGAATTTGCCCTGGACAGTGGCCAGCTCAGAACTCGTCGACAAGTCAAAACAGCTGAAGAGGGAAAGGATGGCGGTGTTGGCCGAAGTGTAGAGTTGGGTCAGAACGTAAAAAGTGGTGATCAGCATGTATATTTTCAACCGCTGCCACGGGATGTTCTTGGCAAAAGCAACGAATTGCCACAAGAAAGATGCCACCAGCGCAACGATGAACGGAAATAAGGATTCAATAATCACTCGCTGCAGGGAGGGGGGCACATTGCTTCTGTCCATCAAGCATTCCATGTTGGCAAAGCTATCCAATCCAACGCTACCGACAGCCCCTGGGCAAAACAGCATACCACACACAGGAATAAGACTAGCAGTCTAAAAGCAGATAACATCGATGCTGTTGATTTGGGGGACTGAAACAATAAAAAAAACCCTCAAAACAAAGAACCCCACACACACTTATACCTTGAGCTGCGAAAAGTCTATCCAAGGAGAAAGGCCACTCCGCTTCCAGGAATTGAGCAGTGGACATTATTTGAAAATAGTTCACCCCGATCTGAAGGAAAACAAATCCACAAGAGACCGGTTAGTGTTTCATGCACACAACAAAGAGTGTGAAATCAGTACAGAACAGAAGAAAAAAAAAGCATTCGCACCGTGAGTACGATCGAAACAGACAAAGCTTCTCCGCCTTCAGCCAGTGGGCCTTCGTCTCTGTTCATTTTCCTGATTGTCAACGATGTGAGAAGTGAAATGAGGATCAATGGAAGCGCATGGGTCAAAATAACGAGGCCAGCGGTAGCCCCCTTGGAGCCACATTTCTTGCACTCCACCCCGCTCCGGCCATACCCTTCAGAACAGCTCCCACACAGCAACCCTGCCATACCAGAAAAAACACCCAGCTGGCAGTTTTTCATCCTGGTTTTTCAAGTTGGTGGCAATAACAGCAACTAATTGATATGAAGTTTTGGCCTGTTCGGCATGTACCTTCATATCCTGGTGAGCAAACTGTGAAATTATCGGAGGGGTACTTGATGTCCACAATGGGGTTGGCTCGGTGAAATTCCAGGAGAGCGTCCTCTCGAGTTTGCCCACTTTTCACACCGGAAGCCGTTGTCTGACAGGCCTTTTTGGTTCTACATTTCACCACATGGTGTGCCCAAGGATCCAACATCCAGAACTCGTTCTGAGGCACCATCACTCCGTTGCGACAAACGCCACCTTTCTGACAGGGTCTGCAAAACCTCTGCTCAGCGAGTGCAGAGAAAGTGCCAGCCTGGCATTCCCTGCAAGTGTCACCAGCACTCAACTCACCCGCTCGGCAACCCTCAACCTGTACCACACAATAGGAACAACTGAAACAGTCGGAGGAGGCAATCGAACAATCTGTGCGATTTCCCCGAGAAGGATGTAGCCTTTGGTCAATTCTTATTTTTCTATTTTTTCCACCTGTCAGGGGGGGGGGATGTCAAATGTATTCTCAATGCTAAAAAAAGTGTAACTTTTTTTGTTCCTGAATGTAAAATATCAGTGGTTGCAAGGGCTTTTTGCTGCTTTCTTTTTGCCAGACGATCAGTTCGCACCTCAACCACCAGCGTTGCAGGTTTCACTTCAAAAACTCCATCGGGGGAGAGTTCCCTGAAGAATGAAGCAGAGTCCTCGGATATTTGAGCATCAATTTGGAGCGTCACATTCACTGTCAAAAAAAGAGCCAACCTCATTGCCCCAAAAAATCCTCACAGCCAACTCCACCACGTATGGCAAACTTCACAGGGATATCAGCACCCATCAGGATTCAAACTATGTCTGGCCCCTGTTGTGTTTGCAGTAGTATGTACGCAGCTCTCCGTTGAAAAACTCACCAGGCTTTCCAGTAACGGGGGCAGACACCTCAACACCAGAGAGAACCAACTCTGACTTTTCGTTCATCCGGCTGAATATCTGGCCATTCACGGATCCAGTGCCATTCACCACAGAAACCCGAACAAGTGGCCTGAATGAAAAGCCGTCGGCCGTATCATTTTGAACACTGGGGTCCAAAAGGACAAAACTCTCCACAATTGTCTGCAGTGAATCTGGTGCAACATGAACCAAAAATGAGCTGCAACAATACAATCCAAATTTTCTTTCTGCAGGACATCCAGGAATTCGGAGCCTAAAATCAATTCATCATCATTAGAATCATCTCAGTAAAATCCCCCCCATTTGTTCCACAAACATTCAAATAAAAGTGGCCTAAAAACTCTGCCAATACTCCATGGACACCCGGTACAGGAGGGCCTTTGACCTCCACACAACACATGCTGTAGAATGGAACAGAATCAATGCGCTCACTTTCAGTGCTGGTTCCGGCTCCATCAACAAGCTGGACAAGTATTGGTGGTAACAGGCTTTGACTTCTGTGCTGTGGAACAAAGGTGGTGTTGAGCCTGACAAACTCTGCTGGACCACCGGCATCAGCCCCCCACACCAAGGCACTGTTGTCCCTCCATGTCAGACCTGGACAAGATCCTTCCTCTTCAAACAGTCTCCATACTGGAACCCATTTCTTTTCCGGCTCCGATTGGTTCGACTGGAGGCCGTTTTTGGAGCAATCGAATTTGACGTTGTTCTCAAACCAATGTCTGGAATACAGCCCCCCACCGAAGCCACTGAAAGCTTGGTTGGTGTCGAATATCGTATTGGCAAATCGAACATCTGTTTCTTCCAACAAGCTGAGAGCTACAGCTCCTGCAAGCAAAAATACAAAAGATGTCTTTGTATGGGTGCTGCGGCTCATCAATTCTTTGAGGGATGAAAGAAAAGTAGTCGGCCAAAACTGCCAGGAGAAAACTGACAAGAAATTGATGGTTTCAGTTTGCACCCTACCTCCATTTGCAGCACCGTTGTTCTTGAAAGTGCACCCATCACAGATGAATCCCCCCCCTTGGATGGAGGAATCAATAGAAATCGCACCACCATTGGCGGTTCCTACGATCCGATTTTCCACAAACGTGCAATTTTTGACTTCAGCTCGAGGGTTCGACAAATGAATGCACACACCCAAGGACCTGTATTCGGTCACCGGTTGGAAACTCAGCAAATTAGTTTGAACGCTCGCCACATTCCCCTCAAACCAGGAGTTTTCTATTTTTATCGGGAAAAACGACAGCCAGCTTTGAATGCCTCCTGTGTTGTTGAAAAACTGTACATCTCTTATCAAAAAATGAAACTCAGATTCCCCCAGCACAGCATTTTCGACCCCGTCTGTTTGATTTCCCTCGAACAACTGCGTCGAGAAGAATCGATCGCCCCCAGGCCCGGTGTTATCAGCATTGGGGTCATCGAGATGGACTTCAGCTTCCAGGGAAGATATAATCCTCAGTATATGCTGAAATCCATTTTCCCGAAACGTCGTTCTTTCGATGGAATGCTCCAAACAGTTGCACTTCTCAGGATAACTCAGAAGAATTGAGCTCCCTATGGACCCCAACACTTGATTGCCGATGAATTCACAATCAGACATCACAAAGGAAGAGTTTTGAACGACTTTGACGGTATTGGCAAAGGCTGCGGAAACCACAGAGGCGGAGTTTCCTAGAAAAATACAATTTTCCACTCGGACGGTTTTTGCATCGTTGATGCTCACGGCTCCGTGGCTCGAACTGGCTGAATTGCCTTCAAATAGACAGCCCTTCAGTAAAATGCGGCCCTTGAGATCATTCAAGTTGACTTGGGACTGCAGAAACACAAAAAGGTGCATCCAGGAATGAATCAGCACTCCCAGAACAGTTGCAAAACCAATAGGGAAAACGTGATTGCGACATATGCAGCTTCTGTCGCAGCAGAAACATCAAAAGGGCTACCCAGTTGGATGCCAAAGCCAAAGTTGGAAAAGACACTTTTCATTAAAAACAAAAAGACAAAAAAAACAGTCATTCACCTGCTCGATCTGAATGGCGCCGGCTGATTGTGCTGCTGCCGTGAGCTGGAGCAAGCTCCCAGATCCTGATTCCCCAGAATTCCTCACAAAATTGCAATCAATCGCTTCTAAGCTGTCCACTTGGCTGAGGTATAGAGCCCCCCCAATAGCCCCGCTCACGTTCTCAGTAAATGTGCAGTTTTTCATTTTAACATCCAGGAAGGTTCCAAAGAAGAAACCACCCCCAAGCCTGGTTCCAGAATTTGCCCTCCCCACCACATTTTCCATCACAATGGGGAAGCGAGTGTTGCTGCTGACTCCATTGATCGTCAGCCCCCCTCCAGCAGCACCTTCGTTTGCAACGAAGGTGCTGTTCCTCAGGTAGACAGCAAACCCACCTCTCGACAAAAACAATCCACCACCGAATAGGGTGCCGGCACTGTTTCCCCGGAACTCCACCCCTGTGAATGTCATGTTCAAGTCCAAACCAAGTTCAGCACGGCCATGTATCGCCCCACCACCGTTGGCGGAATTGTCAATGAAGCGAACATCGGAAAACTCCACGATCCCATCAGCCACTTCAATGCCGCCCCCAGTCGCCTGTGCTGAGTTGCCCACAAAATCAACATCCTGAAATCTGGCTGCCCCACGCCTGGTCATAGTGACAGCCCCACCCTGCTGAGCCTCGTTCCTTTCAAACACTAAATTCTTCCCAAACACACTCCAATACTCCTCGATCAGAAGCGCTCCACCAGTCAGACTAGCAGAATTCTCCACGAACGTCACATTGTCTAATTCCATGGATTTACCAGCAACGCACAGAGAGTCTGGAGCTCCGCTTGCCAGGTCTTCCCCAGCCATTGCAATGTCCACAGTGATAGTGGATCTGGAGGCTTCGCAGTCCAATGATAGGATGGCCCCACCCCTGCTAGCCGTGTTTTGCGTAAATGCACCCTGCGAGATTCGAACATGAGACCCCACGGAGCAAGCCAGTCCACCACCGCCTGGAGAACCATTACCCTCGAAATTTGTTGAGACGATGGTAACATTAGAAGGCCCCCCGGCTGCCCCTACGGCACCCCCAAACTGCGAGGCCGTGTTATTTACAAACATCGATGCTTCGATGAAGAGATCACAGTCGGAGGCAGCAATAGCTCCTCCGGAATTAGCTGTGTTTTCAGAGAATCTTGACTTTTTTACTGTCAATGAGCCCCCTGAGCACAGGATTGCACCCCCAACCAAAGACAGCAGGGACTTCGGCTCCAGGAAGCCGTTGAGGGAAAAAGAACCCTGCAATAGATAGGAAATCCCAAAATACTGAAATCAGCCATCTGTCCCAGTTTGGCTGAGTAAAGCACACATGCCTTCAGACAGAGAAATGGGAAAACAGAACACAAAATAGCAGTTCGGAGAAGTTCTTTTTTCTACCTGTGATATTTTTGCTTCCCCATACACAACAAGGGCACTGATAAACCCAGTATTAGAAACGAACTCCACTTGGTTGATGTCCAGAGTGCAGTCTTTTGAAACAAGAATGGATGCAGACTGCTCACTGCTGGTGTTATTTCGAAAGGAGGAAAAGAAAACTCCGGCCTCGCTGGGACCCTTGCAGTCTCGGACGACCACCGGGGCACTGGTGACAATGTTTTTTGCATACAAATTGCTCTCGAAATCCAGAGAACCTGCCCCCGCTTCACACTCTTGGATGACCAAATTTGCAATTTTCGCTTTGTTGCTGAATAACACAACAGTCACAAAGAAAAGGGAATTCACATAAGTTCATTTTTTTTCCTCCAGAGAATCGTAGTTTGTTGGTTCTGTTTTTTAAACATGGAGAGACTCAATAAATGAAAATTTGGTCAAATTTGAAACCTAAAAGCGTTCAATACCCCACAGAAAAAAATAGCGCACCTCATGATAAACAGCTCTTTGTTTTTTGGACAGGTAATTCTCGCCCCAGTCCTCCCTGCTGGCACCCCTCCAGCCTTTTTGTTTTCATTTTTGCGTATGCGCCTTTCAATCAAGGGATCCAGCCCAGACACAGTGACTTCCTTCTCCAGTCTAACAGTCGACTTTGGCTGCACTATGCTGGTTGTATTCAAAAACAGCACTTCCCCATCCTCCAGGCAGTCCACCAACAATTGAATATCGTTCCCTCTATCGGTCAAAATCTCATCGTTTGCAACCAGGGCAGTCAAGGCCCCGACCGAAACTTTATCCGGACAATCTGCAGCCAAATCAAATGGAAAAATCAACAGCGATAAAACAAACCCCCACTTCTTTACTTGACAATGAAGAAAATAGCACCCCCGAGTTCTTTGTCAGTGAGCATAACTGGAAAACCAATTGAGTTCTTTGTCAGTGAGCATAACTGGAAAACCAATTGGTAAAAATAGATCGCATCATTAGATCCAAATAAAAAACATTCCACAGTTGCCTACTTTCTGCTCAGAAAGATGTCGAGATTTCAACCAATTTATTAATCATCACCTGATTCGAATCTGCTTACCTGTTGCAGAATTTTGGCACCAGGCCACACTCACAATCAATGACAAAACAAAAATGGATCGCCACAGCATGACGCTCCCAGACAAAACCTACAAGAAAAAATAAATTTGGTTGCTTTTGATGGGGGAGATGGGTCTATTTCCTGGGTGTAGATTCAGCAGAATGGAGAATTATTAAATTGTCTGATAGGCAAATATGTTTCTCAAAACATGTATATCTATCTGATATCTGATCTGTATAGCTGATCTGGCCAGCTCATCAGCATATTTTGTTGCCGCCAGGCTGCTTTCCGAAACCAAGGAGATTCGGAAAGATCCGCACACGTGATCATCGATTCAGTCTTCAAATATCTGGATCACGTAATGGCGTTCCCAACCACCACTGGACAGAGGCGCGACACGTACTGCTCCCGCCACCCCTCCTCCGTCGAGCAAACGAACTCTCACCATCGAGACCTGGGCTTTGGATTTCATCCCGGTAAGATCGATTTAAGAAATCTAGCTGTTGGTGCTTCTCGGCGAGATTCACCTTAGATATTTCCGCCATCTGGCGCGCGCGCATACGTTCGTGGGACGCGCGCTCTTGTTGATTCTCTTGTGCTGGAATTGCACAACTCCAGCACCTTCTTGTCGAGGGGTTTCGATGAGTGTCCTATCGATTCCTTGGACAATTGGAGTCCGCCGTCACGGAAAAGAAAACTCTACTCGGGGTTGCGTCCCAAGAAAACCGACTGCGCTGGCCTCAATTTTCACTGAATGCTGAGATCTGTGATGTCAGATCAGGTGTGGAGCCTCACACTTTTTTCCGAATGCTGAATCTTGTCCAACACACGATACTAGGAAGTCGAGTGATAGCTGGCGGCGGCGCCCACCCTACACCACCGCCGCAACCACATCCCTGAGGGAAAGGGGAAGTGTTCTTACACACGGGACTCTCGCTGTTGGTTGCACGAACCGTCGACATGCGATTCAGTCGATTATTCTGTGGGGTGGCCCTGTTTCTGCATGCTGTGGATGTGATTTACGCACAGGGCGACGGTAAGAAATGAGAAACGCACATCGGAAAATCGGGGACTTCCCTCGCATACTTTTGTTAACCGACACTCATGTTTCAGACATTGAGCTGTTTAACACACAAGTGAATGTCCCAGTTGTACGATCACCCCCCCCCCCCCCCAGATCACCTGTGCTTGGGCATCAAGATTCATTTTGACACACGGTAATTGTTGCAGCAGTGCGATGCCCAACACCGTTACAGAAGAAAGATAAAACTGTTGATGTTGAGACTTTCGTTTTGAGGGAGAAATCATGGGTCGATGCTGGGAGAGATCTTCAATTCGTGGTGGATTGCTTGGAGTCTGGCGACATTTTGCTGTTGGATATGGAGGAGCCTTTGATTCCGAAAAACACAACCCTCATCACAAAGCCCATTACTATTGCTGCGTTCTCCCCGGACTTCAAAAAGAATGTGGAAGTGAAGAAAAAGGCTGTCTTGACATGCCCAGGGGATAAAGGCCTCTTTGTCGTCAGGTAGCTAGAAGCTGAGCAAGTCACATCTTTCCCTGATGCCAGGGGCTGTGTCCCTAATCTGTACACTGTTATTGTTCTATTTCCAGTGTTTTGTATTATTGTTTTGGGGTTGTTTTTTTTTGTCCTGAAGGGTTTGGGAGGGGTCGAACCTTTTTTGCATGCAATGCACAGTGCCCCCTCGATTTTGCGATCAATCAAGTCACTGTGTACTGAAGGTTGGTGTTTAGTCTTGAAGGCCTTACCATGTTTGCTTCAGATCTGGCGATGTGACGCTTTCCAATCTACACATCAAGGATTGCTGGCAAGCAACGACAGCGTCCAAATCTTTTTCCCCAGTTTTTTTTCAAAACTGCGGAGGACAGGTCGAACTTTCCCACTCGAAATTCGAAGACAACAATTATGGTTTGGCAGGGAATTTTGGGAGAACGACAGGAGCGATTCGAGCCGTAGGAGAAGGCTGTTCATTGGACGCTTGGAATGTGGAGTTCCGAAACCTGACAGGCAATGTGGGGGCAGCTGTGTTGGACGCGGTGGTGGCAAATTTCACGGATGTGAAATTTGTGAGGAACAGCGGGAGGCTGTTTGGAGCGGTTGCCCTTCAGAACAACGCAACGCTGACCATCACCAATGCAGATTTCATTGGAAATGCTGGTGTCAGCAATGCTGGGGCTTTATCCAACATTGATTCCGATGTGTCCATGAAATCGGTCCGATTTGTGAACAACACGGGGGAAGGTGCCATGCTTAAGTCTGAGGGAGAATTGAAAATGAGTTTGATTGATGTGAGCTTCGAGGGGAATTCTGGGGACCCATTTGCCGTGTGCATGCTGTTCAGTCCTCCAGCAGGTTTTTCCATTGACAGCCTGGGAGGTGGACCCGGTTCACAGCCGATAGGAATTGATGCTATTATGAGGAATGTTAGCTTCATTGGCACCATCAACGGAACGGCGTTTAGGGCAATCCAGGCAAAAATCGATATGGAGAACATCGTTTTCGAAAGGAATTTCGCATCCCCTGATGGTGGAGGGGTCATGCACGCATTCGATTCGATTGTGGAGATACGAAAAGCCCGCTTCGTGAATAATACTGCCTTGGGAGATGCAACCCTGAACGTTGGAAGGTCAACCCTCAAGTTGGTGGATGCTGTATTCATGGATAACGTTGGGGAAAAAGGTGCAGGGCTCAATGCAGGTTTTTCGGATGTGACGGGGCGGAATTTGGATTTCCATCGAAACGTTGCTAGGTCAAGCGGGGGTGGAATGCAGGTGCTGGGTTTTCTGGATCTCAAGAATGCCACTTTTGTGGATAATATTGCCCAGACTCAAAGCGGGGGTGGGCTGGATGTGAAGGTGAACACTGGAGTTTTTCGCATGGTGGATGTCTTGTTCATTGGAAATTCTGCAGCGAAGTCTGGAGGGGCTGTGAATGCAGGAAAGGGCATTTCTAACGTTGACCCCGATGATTTTTTCGGTTCATTGTTCGGCAGCTTCGGTGAGGTGGGAGAGGCAGAAGATAACATATTCTTTGACCGAGTGCTGATAGACTCAAATACAGCAAGGGAGCATGGAGGAGGGGTGAGGTGCACCGATTGTGTGGGAAAAGTACTGAACACCACATTTTTGAACAACACATCAGTGGAGTTGGGTGGTGGGGGCCTCAGTCTGGCCACACTGCAAGTCCCCAGTCAGGTTGCTGTACAAGACTGTGTATTTCGTGAGAATCGATGCGCTAGGGAAGGAGGTGGAATGAGCCTCACTGGGAGAGGGACAGAAGTGGTGGTATCGGGTGGAGAGTTTGTGCAAAACTTTGCAGCTTTTGGGGGTGCTGTTGGGGCGAGATCCAAAGCTTCCATCACGATCGACGGTGTGGAGTTTGTGGAGAACGAGGCCGAGGGTGGAGGAGCAATTTGGCAAAGAACGGTGGGTGGCTTTCGTGTCAGTTTTCTCTATTCAATCATCAATCCAAGCGTTACAATTTTTTTGCTGCAACAACACACACAGTCCTTGTCTTTCTTCTTTCGAAAACCCACGAAGACAATTCTATCATTGTTTGATGAACTCTGTGACTGACATGGACGCTTGACTGCTCTGCCCCCCCCCCCCCCCCCCCCCCTGAAAATGAAATTACTTCAGCTGTCTGGAGAGCTCGATCTGTCGACATCCGGTGCCAAGTTTGTCAGAAATCGAAGCGTGAATGGAGGAGCTATCCAAGTGGATGCGGGGCAGGGTACTGGTGCCTTCGGTGATGTGTTTTCAAATGTAGTGCTGGCAAACTCGACGGAGTTTGTTGGGAATCGAGCCTTGGAGCAGGGCGGTGCTGTTTGGGTGAAGATTTTGGGACAGATGGATATTTCTGATGTGACATTTGACCAGAACGAAGCCGATCTAGGGGGAGGGGGAATGACTGTTTTTTTTCCTCCGACTAAAACCAGCAGTGCAGGTGATTGTTGATGTGTGTTTATTATCGCTTCATGTTGAGAACCTCACCAAAACCAAATGAAGTTTGCCCACAATTCAATATATATATATATATATATATATTATTATTATTATTATTGTTATTTATTTATTTTAGGGTCTACTACAATTATACATCCGGACTTTTCTTTGATGATCCCTGCATTAAGCCCTTTCAAAAACACATCATGGTGAAGATTTTTGGCTTTCCAAATTTTGTTTGTCTATTTTATGGCTTCAGGGGATATTGCTAATCTTAGTGCAATCACTGAAACCCTGACCGGAGGAGATTCCGAGTTATCTGCCCTTCTGGGGGGACTATTTGGCCTCGGAAACACACAGGCCGAGGAAAAAGCATTACTTGTAACCATCACCGACACCGTTTTTAACAACAATTCATCTCCTAATGGACTGGGCGGCGGGGTACAGAGTCTGTCAATACCTGGTGAAAAGAGGCGGTTTGTTGTATCGTCTGTTCTCAATCCAGAGCAGACGGCGCTGACTTTTCGTAACGTGTCGTTCGAAGAGAATGCTGCATCAAACGGTGGGGGGCTGTATGGGAATTTGACCATCCTAAACATGACGGACGTGATTTTTAAAGGAAATTCGGCAGGTGTTTCAGGGGGGGGCATGTCCCTGTTCCTGTCGATGTTGCTGGGGGAGAGGTGTGAGTTTCTGGGAAATTCGGCTAAACAAATCGGGGGCGGCGTTTACATCACACCGTCTGACAGAATCGATATTAATGCCGATTTCAATTGTACAAAATGCGTCATGGATGGGAATAACGCAACAAACGGAGGTGGGTTTGGCAAGTCTGTGCCAGATATATCATTGGTCTTAATTCTACCGGCATATTTGATTTTTTTTCTTTAAAAAAAAAATCACTTTGTCCTTTTGTTGAAAAACCAAATGCCAAACTTGAGATCTGATATGTCTATATTTTTAGTTCAAAAAGGTCGATGACTGAGTCTGATATGGGGGTGTATGTTGATATGACAGGCGCAGTGTATGATACCACCGGTTTCCCAGTGCTGAACTTTGTGGAACCTCGGTTTGAGAACAATGTTGCGACTAATGGAGGGGGTGGGGCTCTGTATCATAAACCTGGTGGTGTTATCGTAACCTGCCCCAAACAGGCGGCAGGGATCAGTCTGGAATCGCGCTTCTCGTTTTCAGCTAATCCCTGCTTGAAGAATATTTTCAGAAGAAACAGAGCCAGAGAAGTCATGGGTGGTGGTGGGGCGTATGGGGATAATACCGCCACGGAGCAAGTCAGACTCGCAACAAACTCTGAACGAATATTTGGGCAGGAGAGTGGGAGGATGCTGGAGTCCTTCACTGTGGAAGCCTTCGATGCATATGACCAGCGAATCAGAGGTTAATGCTCGTCAAATTTTTTTCGTAGATGCTGCTTTTCTCTGTATTTTGACCCTTCTCTGTTTGGTTCCTGAGTTACAAGAAAATTACTGTGGGTCACTGGGTTCAAGTAATATTTTTCATGGGTTGTGATGACCAAGGTTTTTTTTCTCTCTGTTCTGTAGGTGGCCTTGAGAAAGATGCTTTCTTGGTCAGCATATTTGTGTCCAACAATAGTGCAGCAGTTGTGTCTGGTCAAACGATTAGCTCCTTTGAAAAAGGACGTGCAGTGTTCAGTGGGCTGTCTGTGAGTTCTCCAGTTGGCATACAGTCAGGTGGGGTACCTTTTCCTCCTCATGTTTTCTGATTGCTGGCCACCCTGGTATTTGTTCCAAAAAACCTCCGGTAAAAATAGATTGAACATTGATTTTGACTCTGTGGACAACCCCAATTAGGATGATAAATGTATTCATCTGGATTTGTCTGACAATTTCCACGGTTCCAAAAACATGGGCATCAGCCAGTGGAATCCAGCTTTGGATTGGGTGATGATGCTGGTTTTCTGATTTTCCAGTTCCGGTGCCTTTGATATTGGCATTTGAGGGTGAGGACGTGGCAAGGGGGAATTTGGAGGTCGAATTACTCGCGTGTCGACCGGGGCAAGTTATCGATGGGAGGCAATGCAGAGACTGTGCCCCTGGAACCTTCAGCACTGATCCCACTCAGAAAACATGCGATTCATGCGCTCAAGGTTGAGTCACTGGCAATGCACACTGACATTGGTTTTTTCCGCCACAGTTCTGTGTTTCTGTTCTTTTACATTTCAGAAAAGTTGGGGTGAGTGTGATTGGTGTCAATGAGGCATTGTTCAACCTTGGCAAAGATAAATTTTGGGTTTTTTTTGTCTACTGTAGGTGGGATTTGCGACCTTGGCATTATGGTTCCTAAACAGGGCTGGTGGTCGCCTGGATTGGCTTCCGTAAACAATTTTGAATGCATATCATCCAAAGGGTGTGCTTTTGGAGGAAGGGAGGCTCTGATGCTTGGGCATGCTGTGAATGGAACCCCTGCGGATTTCCCAGTTTGCACAGATGGATATCGAGGTCCGAAAGCCCTTGAATAAAAAAAAGTAGTGTTGTGTGCAAAAGGCAATTCTTATTGTGTTGGTGTTGATTTCTGATTTGCTGATTTGGTATTTTGGGGTGCAATCAGGTGTTCTTTGTAACAGCTGTCAGCCTGGGTATGGCCACACTGTACAGAATTTTTGCAGGAAATGCAACTCGCGAGGCACTGAAATTGGGCTCATTTTTCTGGCCTGCATAATCTCCCTGGCTGCAATGGTGGGCTATGTGGCAGTGCACCCGATCACATCGCTGGAAGAAACTGATCATTCCAAGATGGATGATTTATCAACCTTTTGGAAGGTACAGACCACTGTCATGTTTTGAATACATCCCAATTTGGTAAATGCATGGCTAGTTGAGAGCTGTGTGTGCCTGGTGTTGAATGGTGGCTTGTGTGTGTGTATATCAGGTGTTTGTCAGCCATTTGCAGGTGCTGGGCCTGGCAAGGTTTACGCGAATTCAATGGCCCAACTTACTTCATTACCTGCTGGTCACAGCAGGTCAGTCTCACATCATTCCCCCCCCCCCGGATGGAATCTTATCAACATTTCAAGGTAGCAGTTCTACCTCTCCTGCTACCAGGTGAAAGGTTTGACTTCTCACCTGTAATGTGATTTGTGGTTGCAGGTGTGGCTGGCACCGTTGGTTTGGGGGATGAATTGTTGTTGGACTGTGCCTTTCCGGATTCCACCGTAGACAAACCTATGAAGTCCGTGTATGTGGCATTCGTTCTCCCAGCATTGTTCCTTCTGGTTTTGCTAGCTATTTTCGTCCCTTGGTTTCATTTCAAGAGCAAAAGGGTGAAAAACAGCGGAGTCCGGTTTTGGGGCCTGTTGATATTCTCAGCAGCAGCCGTTTGCTTTCATGTTTACCCGTTCTTGGCCATGGTGATCTTGTCTGTGTTCAACTGTACGGAGATTGATGGAAGCGGGACATACTGGCTGCCTGACACCAGCATTGAGTGCCTCCCTGTTGGAATGACCATTGTTGTCGGGTGTTTCGGCTCACTGATATTGCTTTCGGTGATCGTGGCATTGCTGGCTGTTCAGAATGATATCACCGACACTTTTGCTGGAGGTCTGATCCGCCCATACAAGAAAGATAAATACTTTTGGGAAGCTGGGGCGTTTTCGATCAAACTTGCCATCGCATGCATAATGACTTTCGCAGCCAAGGCGGGTGTCCAGGTTCAAATGAATCTGTCGATGGGTGTCATTTTGATGGCCTTGATGGCTCAAATCATAGCCAAGCCATACAAGCATGACAGCATGAATTACCTCCAGGTGGTTTCCTATCTGGCCAACGCTCTGACATTCTTTCAAGCGATCTTTGTATTTGACGAGGAAACCACAACTGACAAGGAGCGGGACTTCATGGTGGCTGCCATTGTCATTATCCACTTAGCTGCTGGTCTCTGCTTTGGGGGGGTGTTATTAATGAGATTCAGAGGGGCAGAGTTGATGGGTGGACAGGCTCGAATGCTAGGAGGTTGGTTTTCCAATTTTAAGAGAATTGGAATGAGTCAGAACAGGGAGGGGGTGGGTGTGAGGCCGCACACACCTGAACTGAATGGTGTCGAAGTGGAAAGAGGTGCCCCACATAATGTTTCAAATGGTGAAGGGGGGAACCTTGCATCGAATCCGATCAATGAGCCGTTGCAGGACTCCAATAAGAATGATGTCGGAAGGGATGCCCCCCGGATTTCTGGTTTGAGTGAAATTGTTCCTGAATTTGTCTGATTAACAAGCGTAGTTCTGCTCTTCCCCTGTTTTTTTTTGAGTTGAGGTGGGGGTTATTTATTAGCATTTGGGTCGCTTCATGGAACTTTTCTATTGATCTGCAGTGTTGACTTTGTATATTTGTTTTCATCTGATGGATGGAATGATGCTCACTGACACCAGACAGGACTAAACACACATACATCATTCTCCAGCATATTTTAGTTTCAAGGGTTTTTGTTGCAACAGTATTTGCATGCATTGTGATGAGGGGGGAACTTGGGGTTTTGAGTTTTGACAAACTTTTCTAAGTCACGGGTACGGTTTGAGGGGTGTTGGCTGCTCTCCCAAGCTTGGGTGCTGAAAGGAAAAGCATTGTGTAGTGGGCTCTGTTCAAACTCTGAAGCCCAAAAATGAATTTTCGGAATGTGTAAATAATGCATTGTGGTTGATGGATATGGGCTGTGGAAACTGCAATGATGGTAAAGACTGCCCAATCAGGGCTGGGCCACCCAATCACACTGATTGTTGAATTTTTGGAGTTCTCGGGGACAAGGATTGCCAAAGACAATATTCCAATGGAACGAAATTTCAGCATCTCAACTATGCTCCAGGGATCATGGCCCCAAGAATATTACTATACGAACAGCTGGTTGCGCAAACAGCCACAGTCATCCAAACAACTTCATCCTCCTGCTGAGAGAGTTTTCACAGCCTTGATTTTGAAATCAAAGGCAATGGTGAAAATAGTTGAAAGTGACTGAGCAATGCTTTGACAAAAACAGAATATGGATGGGGTGTTGATTGGTGACAACCTGAGGTGATTTTTGGATTTGGTCAGCATGGCTTCTTTGCATTCACTTTTATGGATAAAATTTGGATCCTTCGGATGCAACATGCTGTTTTCTCATGTCTCGACATCGCTCAGGCAAGAAAACGAGCATTGTACATGAAACTGCTTTCGCTCTCACGGCGAGGCCCGCACCCTTATCTAGCAAAAAACCGAACCAATGACTAGTAACCACTCGTTTTAATCACGTCATGAAAGTTCGTATGTCCGCCATCAAATCTCATAATGCTGCACCACAATGGCTCCAATGG
Source organism: Bryopsis sp. KO-2023 (assembly GCA_030272585.1). Classification (NCBI taxonomy): domain Eukaryota; kingdom Viridiplantae; phylum Chlorophyta; class Ulvophyceae; order Bryopsidales; family Bryopsidaceae; genus Bryopsis; species Bryopsis sp. KO-2023. The sequence goes on along the minus strand of BSYQ01000007.1, from coordinate 5,353,697 downwards.
ACAACAGGCAGACATGAGTTTGGGATTCTCAACTTCCCGATTTCCTGGGCGAAGCGCTTGCCCATCATCGCTCGCAACGTGGCGAACGCGATTTCCATCGAGATCGGTGCCACCTTCCTATAATTCTTACGGCGCTCGCTTTCCGCAACGAAAAGACGACAGGTGAGCAAGGAACTCCACCCACCAGTGGCTGACCATCGCAAATGCATGTGCATGCCATTGTTCCCCATCATCATCATCATCAGCTGTATGAGCAGAGAGCCGCTCATATTGTACAGCCACTCAACATTTGCCGTTGATTCTTTGTTTTTGACCTAGATTTCTGTGGTTGCTTGGCAGGGGAGTATGTGTTGGATCTTTTCGTGGAAATGGCAGAGTGACTAAACTTGGATTTCTGGAGGTCGAAGATGAAGGCTTTGACATCGTATTCCGAGCGAAAGGATTGGAATTCAAAGTTAAGAAAACGGAGGCATGGAAATACGCCACTCCGGTAGCTGGACTGGCAGCGATAGGAGTTGCAGGAGCAATATTTATTGGTACAGTTTGTGCGATTTCTTGTTTTTTGAATGCCTTGTATTGAAGCTGAAAGCTGCATGCAAACCCGTCCACTGCATTTTGCTTCTCTATTTGTGTTCTTAATATTAAGCATTTTTGTTTTGAGTGCTGAGAATTTACTTCATTATTGTTATTTTTCTTATCTCTTTTCATATTGTGGGGGAGTAAATGAACGAAGACTGCTGTTGTCTGACTAAGAATCATGAGCCCCTGTCGTTAGTAAAGAAACCTCATGTAATTCCAAATCATATTTGATTATTTGTTTATTTTCTTTCTTTCTTTCTTGATTTTTTTTTTTTTGGGAGGGGGGAGGGGATCTTGTCGGCTGATGCATCAGTGTTGTGGAGTGCCACAGGTCCTCTTGTGCTCAGTTTGCTCTTTGCGGGTGGCCTATTTTTAGCCAGCGTTTCAGCTTTCTCAGCGCTTTTGGTGGCTACGTTTCTGGTCCCAGTAGCTGCTGTAGTTCTGGTTACAGCCACCTCGGCTGTGGGGAGTGCATTGACTTTGGGCCTTACTGTTGGAACCATTGGCCTCCTGGTATGCAAAACGAATATGTCCTGCTCTATCTCCATCATCAGTTTTTTTTGTTTTTTTTTTGGGGGGGGGAAGGGGGGCACATGACATTGTTCTATTCTGCTGCCCCTGGAGAATGGTTCACCGAGCATGGTGGAATTCGATCGGTTGCGTTTTTGTTTTAAACTTGGCATGGCTGGCCTCACTCAGCTGTTGCAGTCCCAAAACGTTGGATTTTGAATTTCTCTCTTTGATTCCACAGATGAGAATATGCTTTTCTCAGAACTGTTTGAATTTGATGACGTCCAGTAGGTTTTTTTTTGTGTCTTCTGTAGGTGCATGTGCTTTCGTTGAAATTTTGTGTGGTATGTTAGGTTTGGGGTGTAACCATGGTTTTCTCAAAGGGTGCAATAGAGGAGGTGGAGGTCCAGCCAGTAGAGAAAGGTGTTCAACAGTGTTTGTGAAAAAAAAAGACAAAAAAACAAATTGTGGGTGGAGACTTGAAAAAATAATCCATTTTTTTTTTCAAGTTTTGAAATGTGAGAATACCAGTTAGAATTGAGAATATGTATGAAAAGCAATGTTCATTTTTTAATTGTATTCCTGTCCCATATTCAAGGGTAGGATGCGTTGGTGGTGTTTTTTTTTTGGAGGGGGAGTGCCTGTGTGTACTTTATTACCATTCAATTGGTAAGAATTTTTATTTTTTATTTTTGTGCTGCAGAGCCAGAGAAAGAGGACTGGGTTGAAGAAATGGAAAACATGAAACGTAACATAGACGCTGATTTAAAGAACTTCGATAGAAGGCTGAAAGACAGCGAAAAATGAAGCAAATGAAAGCAACAAAAAATCAGGGATAGAAAAAACGCACGATCGCATTTTTTTCAACCGATTCCGGGCTTTCACATGTCATGTTGTTTTCTTTGATGCAATGGACTCTGGGAACTGTTCTGTACCCCTCTTATTTATCTACAGCTGAGACTCCATTTCTTTGGTTATGTAACATATTTGTGGACTGTTGTTTTTTGTTGTTCGTTTTTTTTGGGGGGGGGGGGGGGGAGGAGGGAGATTGATGATCTTGCTATTTGTCTTGACACTTGAATTTGATTTGATTCGTTCTTCAACGTTGAGACAATTGCTTATCCAATCAAGGTGCAGTTTTCCTAGGGAAAAACATATCTAACAAAAAAAAATACTGGAAAATCAAGTAGAGTAGGATCTAAATCTCTGGAATTTTGTGTCAATTTGATTGATTTGCTTTCCTTCACTTCTCATGAATTCGGATGTGATGTCCCCCACAGCTGAAGTTGATCCTTTAAGACTTGGTAATGATATGTTCTGTGAGAGTTTCAATTTTGTGGCCTGAAAATATAGACGTGTATTTATGCTTGGCATGCCCGGAAGATGCAGTTTCTGTGGAGGGGGGCGTGTGTGGTGCTTCAAAATCTATGATCAACCACCCACCCACACTGTAAACTTCCCAAAGTCAATTGACGCGGATACAGTGCACAGTTCAGCAGTGTATTTTTTTTCAATTTCACTGGCCCCAAAGTGGCCCTAAATTTGGCCGTTTCATCCAGTTGTGGCCCTTTTGTGGCCCCAATTTGTCCGAAAAAAATAGAATGTGGCCCCAACTTCAAAAACAAAAATTACAAGGCTTGGTGTTTATAAGCATTTACTTAATGTTGTTGATTTTGATTTTTGTGGAAACTCGATTGATTTCTTGGATGTGGCCCAGGCCTTACAAACTTCGGGGGAATGTGGCCCTTTTGTGGCCCCAAATTCGTCTTCTATTAAAACGTTTTGGCCCTTTTGTGGCCCCAAAATTTGCCATTCTGATTTTTTGGGGGGCCAAAATGGGCCAAAAGGGCCACAATGGGCCACAAAAATATACACTGCAGTTCAGCCCCCGAACATGTAATCATGATGATTCCTTGAATCACTGTACCACGCGCCCCCCACGCAGCCCAGTTTCCCTGTGCTATACACCCCGCTGAGCGCCGAAAGTAACCTCAGTCCCTGCTCTTTTCGGCTGGAAGTCTCGATTGCGATGGGGGTACAGCGGAGTGCTTTTGGCGCCGTCGTACTTTTGCTTGGATTGGCCGTGGTTGCAGACTGCGGACCCACTTTTTTAAGGTGCGGGGCCGCTGCTTTTGTAGACGAAAGAAGAAGTTGCCGTAGGGCGATGCAGGATGAATAAGGCCCGCAGTTGGTTGTTTCCTTCTCGCTTAGTCGATAGCTTTTCTGTTTTCGGAGCTCCACGCTCGACTGCAGAGTTATATCAGGGAGCGTACAAACGCTCGCTTATTCGTTACACTGATCTTGAGAATGCAACACTTGCGACCACATATCCAGATCGAAATCAAAAAAAGAGAAATCGGCTGACCAGCTCGATCAGCAGAAAGGTTGCCTCGAAATGTGTTCCAGTGAAATGAAAAGATTCTGCAGCCAAAAAAGCAAAAGTGCAAGCATATGAATCAGGGGTTTTAATCGGTGCAGCCGTCACGAATCAACAAAAATCGGAACGTTTTTTTTTTCTGACAGGGTTGCAGGAAAAGCAAGGCCATTTTATTGTCTACCGCAAGGTTTCGAGGTGCTTAATACAGTCAAGGATTTTGGGTTTTGGGGAAGAATCAAATCGAATTAAATGAATTCTGAGAACCTCCTAAAAAAAAATCAATGGGCATCCAAACCATTATATCAAGATTGTTGTTGTATCAACCTTTTTTGTTTTATTTCGCTGTGCCGTTTTTTTTAACTGAGCTTTCCTGCAGGATGTCGATTTCTGTTGCTGCCATATTCTGTTTCCAGGCTTTAGAATTTATTTTTGCATGGATTTGCAACTTTAATGTCAAATATGGGTGGATAATTCTGTGTGTACTTTTTTTTTTTTTTCGACTTTTTTCCTCCAGAAATCTGAGGTGGACGTTTTTAATTCCGAACAAGATGATCCGAGGGAGGCAGTTTTAGTTGAGCTGGAAACCGATTGCAGCAATGAAGGGAATCAATCCTTCGGCGCTGTTGATTCTGTGGATGAGGGCGCCTCCGAAGCTGTGGATGGCAAAATCGCTATCGTGGTCAGTCCCTTTTCTATTTCTTTCTTTCTGTTCTTGCCCACCTCCTGATTTGTGGAGTTTTTCAAACTGCTCTCCTGGATCTGCCAGTTTTGCTTTTTCGGATCGTAACAAAATCATCCTAGCTGGTGGAAGTAACACATCAAAAATGTGTTGAGTGTGAGGAAAAATTTTCATCGATGCATCCAATTTTTGCATGTTTGTTCCACGGGTGCATACATGATTCTGTGTCCATGGATGTGGGGATGTGTTTTGCTCGAGCATCCCAAGATTGGTTGACCTCATGCATCAGCAATGAGCCGGTTTGATTTACATGCACCAGGTTTTGTCGGATTGCCCCTTTTCGCAGTTCCGTGATTCTTACAGAGCGGCAGGGGCAAAACTGTTTTCTGTAATGAAAATGGGAGCCACTTCAGTCATTCTTATCAATGCCAATCCAGGCCAGCCCTCGACATTCTTATCATGTAGGGCAAAAACCTACGCAACAGCCAATCATGAAAAAAGAACATTAAACAAAAAAAGCTCACTTTTTTCCCCTTCCACATTGGATTATGCTTTTGGAGGCTGCACATCGATTGCAATCGCTCCAGGACATTTTTATTTGGGATGGGCTGGAGGTTGCACTCTGTTGGCATTGTATTTGCGATTAAAAAATTGAGAATACTCTGCTTTTTTGTTGAATCTTGCTGTTTTTTAAAAAGTATTTTTTCAAATCCTTTTTTTTTCACAGTTGCCACACCGGTCCCCACTTGCATCATGGATGCTGCCAATGGAGATGCCCTGTTGGGTGAATTGGACTCTGATAAATCTGTTGATTTAATTATCGAACCAAAGCACTTGCCGCTGCACACAGCCGACATGGACACTAGTTTGGTGGATGTGTCTTTTGTCCTGGTGAAAGGAGTTTTCACTTTGGAGCCCCCCGTTCCAGCTTGGCCCGCAACGTTCATGGACTTTGATCAGCTATCCTCTGATCGTGTCGAAGGGCAGCTAATCAAGGCAGAGTAAGACTTAGTTGATTGGACTGTGATATGAGAGGGCAAAGTGTGTGTTTGCTCGTGATTTTTTTTGGACAAGAATTGATTGTGCGAGTAAGGATGACTAATTCTTAGTCATGCTTATTTTGCCTTTGCGATCATTCACTGGGTTATGAGATGAAGCAAACCGGCTCCAAAACAGGTTTCCAAAACATATACAGTCCGCATATATTGAGCGGAAATATATATATATATATACATTTTTGTTCTCAAAAATGAGCGAGTGTGCCAAACTGCTGTCCGGAAACGTTATTTTATTTTTAAAAAACTTTGTTTTATTTTGTATTCTTCCGGTTCATCGCAGGAAATAGTTGTGCTTTCTTGTGCACATGTTAGTTTCTCACGGTCGTTTTTTGTTTTTGTTTTTTAACAGGATGTCAGGCAGTTGCTTAGTGACTGCTGAAGGATCTGACGAATTTCGACAATGTCAAGAATGCTGGAAGCTGGGTTCAGAGAATGCAGCCAATGTGTTCAAGAACGCCGTCGATTTTAGAGATAGCGTTGTGCTCTTCTATTCCGAGAGCAGGGAGGAGGAAGAAAGGTTGGATGTACAAGCATCTTTTTCTTTTCAAACAGAAATATCCATTGATAATTAAAAATAAAACATATCAACATCGTGGAAGGACAAGCCAGTTCGAATACTTTTCTCATCCTACGGCTCAAACCAGTTTTTCTGTCGAAAAATCTGTTGTTGTTTTTCACCGATCAAGCATTGTGGAGTTCTCGAAGAAACCAGTAAGGTTAAAACTGAAAACAGATGCAAATGGATAATCACAGTTTGTTGGCGTTCGATCGATTCTTTGGTTGAATCAGATTGCAGCTAATTGGGATCACCAACTTTTCATGTTTAAAAGATGAATCAACCTTTCTTTAAACTGATTCTGCATGCTTATGACATTTTTTGTTTGTTTGTTTGTTTTTGCAGCCAGCGCTGTTACCCAGAATTCCACCAGTTAGCCATGTTGGCTCAAGAGTTGGGTGCTGCCGGTGTCTTGTTCGGAATGGGGCCTGAAACTCGCAGGCCGCAGTTCCCTGGACCGGAGCAAATCCCAGGAGAGTTTAAAATTCCAGCTTTCAGGTGCGTGTTTCTGTTGCGTGACTTCCTAATTTGAGTTCTTATTTCCTTACCATCAAATTTTGGTCACATCCATGCCTATACGTTTTTTTTGTGATTCAGTGTCCTTCGATCGCATGCATCAGCTCTCGCACCAGCCAGCGGTACGGAAGGGGTCATTGTGTCGATCGAATACGACAAAGATGATGGGTTCCCTCCCTATCTGGCTTCCGAAGGCGAACCACGAGAAAACACTGTCATTACCTTCGAGGTGCTGCCATCCGCCCTCATCTCTTTCTGCCGTTCCAACCTCTTTCCCCCCCTTGTGTCATGTGAATTGGCAGGGATTGAGCACCTGTCTGACCCAGGAGACCCCTGGTTTTTGTGTGTTTCCTCCTTACAGGTACCACAAGAGGATGGAAAAACGACTGCCTTGACTTGCCCGAGTGGTCAAGCTTTGTTCAACCCAGACAGCTGGGATGAAATCGACTTGCCAGCACTGATCGGCCGTCCAAGCGGTATTTGTACCTATGAGGATGGGAGCGGCTGTAATCTGAGCGACAAAACTGTAGAGCTGGCTTCGGGCAAGGTGCTTTTTCGGCACTGTTCATCGATCAACAAAAAAATTCTCTTACTTTTTTTTTGCCGTTGTTTTTTTATGCAACAGCGATACGAATGTTTCAAGACTCTGTGTTGTGTGAACTGGGCCACATCCAATTTCGGAAAAACTGGCAGGATTTTTGCTTTTTGTGTTTTCGCTGCGAATATTTTCGGCTCGGTGCTGAACTGCTTGGCTTTGTGCTTTTGCCCTGCTCAGATCCTCATCATGTATTTGAGGGACTTCCCCTTCTTGCATGACTGGGGTCAATTTGTGGAGCTGGCACTGGATGCGGATGCCTCTGCCGTTGTGGTGGTCAACTTGAACAATGACATCTACACGCTCCGACAGAGCTCTGGTGCGTCTTCCCCCGTGCCCATGTTTAATGTGGATGCTGAGTGTGGCCGACAGATAATAGCCACCGCTCAGCATTCCGTCCAGTTGAAAACTAGAACAGTGCCGTCTAGAGATTCGGAAGGCCTCATAGTGAACTTGGCATTGCCAGCTGGAGCCGACGGAGTTCCGAAGACAAAGGGATCGTGAGTATCATTTTAACCACCAATGGATGTAATGGGAACTCAATACAAAAGTGTCATATTTATTTTTGGATAAAGGAAACAAAACCCTCACAGTCAGACATACAGACTGGATTCAGCCCCCTGTTTGGTTCTGGACTGTTGTTTTTGAGTGAGGAGATCCTTCATCAGATTTCCAGCAACCTTAATGTGAGAGGGAGTTTTTTTTGCTGGTGGCAGGGTCGTGTTGGAAGTTCTGGCTCTGGTCGATGAGGAGCTTTTGGAAATGAAGCAGGCTTTGCCACTCACCTCCATGAAATACACAGCTCGAGGGGAAGAGAATTTTGAAGAGGGTGTCGTCGAAATGGGACAAGCAGCGTTCAACCCCATTGGGCACCGCGGCTTTCGCGGTCAAGTCTCCGTGGCCGAGGCCATTGCAAAATGCAAAGATCATAATACGGATGGTACGTGTGAAACACAGAGCTTGTATAAGACAGGCCGTGGAAAAAAGCTCCCTGCATTCAGCGTACAAACTGGGGGGAAGCTTTGAAACGATATGCTTTCCGCATGCTGGACAGGATATTGTGACCAAATGCCGTTTCAGGGAAAAGAAGTAATCGCGTTGCAGTATGCACGCTGTTTTGTTATTTTTGAAAGGAGGTTGGGTGTGTGGAGGGACACAGCAAGTTGACATATTTCTGATGCTAGTTTTTTTGTTTCTTGGTGGGAAATATCAGCTGGCTTGAACTGCGATGCCTGCCTCTCGAGCTCGCCTAGGCTGAAACCTTTGCACCCTGCTGCATCGTTTGCGGGTACAATAGTGATGGTCCGAGAAACCTACACCCACTGCTTGCACCCGCGAATGATTGTCAATGAATTGGAATCCCGAGGGGCAAGAGCAGTCGTGTTCGCCAATGATGGAAGATATTTCAGGTGCAGTCTCCGAATTGGCAGTGTCGAGCGAATGTTCAATTGATCAATGGTGTTGAGGGCAGTGCATAGGGTCCTGTGTCAGGATGAAATAACCAGAAATTACCTTTTTTTTTGCTCTTTTTTCATAATTTTTTCCTCGAATTTTCTGAAGTATTTATTTCAGTAGTACGACACAAATACTGATATTTCGGGTGCTTGATTTTGCTTGCGTTTTCTGTTTTGTTTTGGTATTTTGTAAAACAGAACCTTGCCAATTTTGGGGGAGGCCGGGGACGAAGATAGGGCCGGGATCCCATCATTCAACATCGTGGCGTTGTCGGCCGAAAAGTTTAAAACTTGGATCAAGGATGGCTGGACGCTGGAGTTTGAAATGCCTCTGATTCGGAGGGGGGAGGCAGATGCGTGCACCTCTGGGGACTGCCAAAAAATTGGCATCGTTTTCTCGAACGAATCCTTGGTGAGTGTGTTTTCTTCCGTGAAAAATATTGACCATAATTCCTTGCTGAGGGTTTTTTTTTGGGCGTCGTTGGGTAACCACTCGGCATTTCCCGAGAGTTACTTGCGATGATTAATTGAGCGTTTCGATGCCATTTCCTGTGGCGTTATTGGTTCAGGAGCTGAGGCCTCGGCGGAAGAAACAAGCGGCACTGCAGAACTCGACACCATCGGAGGGCAAGAAGAACAAATTGTCGGCCGGTGCTCAAATTGGAATCATCGCTTCTGTGGTGGCGTTTGCAGTAATCTGCATAGCCATTTTGGCCATTGTGGTTTACAGGTGAGAGTTAGTCATCATCCATCCATCCATTCATTCACCTAAAACTTGTGGCACTCATATTGCAAAAGTGGAATCAAGAAAATCACACTGTGAAAAACTCCCTCGAATCATCATGCATGCATTTCGTATGCTCGCGTAGATATAACACCATCGTTTTATAAAGCGATGCGAGGTCGATTTGGTATTAACCGAAAAAAGAAGGGGGTAAAAAAAGAAACACAGGCCGTATTGGCACCCACCCGTTTGCGAAGGATCACCGCCAGCTATTTTTTGTCTTTTTTGGCGGGAAGAAAAAGTCGAAATCGAATGGGGTGAAATCGGTGGGGTTGATCAACCAAGCATGGGGTTTTTCCTGGGTGAATGAAAAAGGAAAATTGAAGAATTGGGATGATGAAGATCGATCTTGGTGGATCGTTCTGATCTGGGGTTTGTTGGTGCGGCCAGGAACGGCTTTGCTAGCCAGCAACAAAAAACAAAGGTCCCCAGTGGGTCCCCAGCGAGCGGTGGTTACGAATAATCGAACTGGATGAATTGAAATTAAAAAAGAGAAAAAAAAGGAAAGACGAACAGAAGATTTTAAATGGAATGAAAAAAAAAGAGAGAGAGAGGAAAAAAGAAAAGCAACGGTGGAAAAGAGAAAAAAAAAATAACCGAAAAAAGAAGAAAATATGATTCTCGATTGTTCTGCGGCAGGAATTTGATGACTGTAAATTTAAGGGAAAGGTTGGGGGAAGGGAAATTTGGGAGCTTTTTTTCCCCTCTTTTTTTTGGGGGGTATGGCTTGTTATTTTCTTCCTGCTGTTTGTGTATTTATTTAGATAGTCAGAAGAAAACGAGGGGGGGAGGGAAAGATTGATTTAAGTATTGATTTAGGCAAGCAACGCCGAAAAAAACGAAAAAAACCTTTGAAGGGGGGGATGTGGGGTGGGGTAACATTTACAAGTGTCAATAGGATAAGGTCCTATGTGTGTTTTTGGACAAATTAATCGGATGCAACTTTTTTTTTCAAGGCTGTCGAGAGAGGAACAAAAAAGAAAAAGAAAAGGAAGCTGAGTAAAATGATAGAAAAACAGCAAAAAACAAAAAGAATGAAGGAGGAAAAAAAAAAGCGTTGGGAGTTCGGGTCGAAAAAAAAAACAAAAAAAACAGGTTTTGAAGGGTTTGGTTGAGGTGGATTAACCATTCCTGGCTGTTTCCTTTTTTTATTTTGTTTAAAAAAAAAAAAAGAGCAAAAATAAAATAAAACGAAACGATATTCTTATTTTTGTATGGTTTTGCTGAGGGGAGAGAGGAAAAAGAAAAGAAAAAAGAAAGAAGGGGGAATGGGGTGGGTAAGGTTTATGATTTGAGAGGGAACCAAACGAAAGAATGTGTCAAATATTCATGCTCTCTATATGTATTCAGAATAAAGTTGTGAGTTCAATTCGTTTCGTTGGGGAGGGGGGGGGGGGGGGGGTTGCACCCTAAGCCTATCTATGGCCAATGTGGCCGAGGATCAGCTTTGCTTCTCTCGTATTGTGTGTTCATATATTTTTGACCGAGTTGGTCCAGAATATGTAGTGTGTGTTTGTGTCAAAACAGCCCTGTATGATTGATTATGGAGTTTGCCTTTGATTGAAGGTCTCCCTACGGCAAGCGGCTGAGGTCGAAACGATATGTTGTTTTCGAGCCGGAAACCCAACTCAATGCAGTCAATGGAACTAAGAATCTGCCTTCCGATGCCAAGTTAGAGGAGGAAGCCTTGTGATTGAAAACTTGAAACAAATTTCTCAAATTATGAACAGGATGTTCAAAGATATATTAGGTCCTCCCCGAACTCAATTTATTTTGGGAGCAGTGCATATGAAAAAGCGAGATAGGGTTGGTGGGGCTGTCAGGTATCCACAAGACGAAGGAAAGAAAAAAAATTAAAGAAAGCAAAAAAAAAAAGAATTAGAGTGAAAAAAAAAATCGTAAGCGAGGCCGAAAGTTTGGAAAGAAGTGGGGAAAATTTATCCGTTTTGGGTATTCGTTGGGTGTCAGTCAGTCACCCCTTTGATGAGCTCGAAATGGGGCATTGGTGAAAGGGGTCGAAGAATCAAATTGTCGTTTTTTTCTTTTTTTTCTTTTTTTCTTTGGAAGTGTTTTGTCTTTATGGTTAAATTGGTTGTTGCTTTGGCCATGATATATTCTGGCACTATCAGTTTGTTTGTGGGGATAGGTCTTGGAGAAGGAAGGGTTTTTATTGTTGGGACAGGAACACACACACACACATATATATATGTATGACGAGAGAAAGATGAAAGGGCCGTGCTCAAGCTTTATGAGAAAGTTTTGATTTGAGGGGGGTTGAGTTTTGGGAACTGAGTGCAAAAAAAAAGGAAAGGTTTGGTTTTGTCATGTCTGTCTTTTTTTTCCTTTTTAATCGCCAGCCAGTTCAATGCTTGAGATTCGACTGAATTTCGTTTTTTGAAACTCGTTCCAGAACGGAAAGAAAGTCGAGCAGGAAGTCCCCCCTGGTTTAAAAAAATATCTTGGCAGGGAGAATTTTTCGAATTTAATTTCACGCGTGCGCGGCCCATTTGAGTAGAATAAGAAAGAAACGCGCCAAATCATTTGGGTTTTCCACAAATCAACACTTGACTGCTCAGCCGCCACTCACGTAAAAAAACTTGGCGGGTGGAAGAATCGCTTTCGAGAGGTCAACCAAACCACACCCGAATGTCACACTGCACCATAACTTTTTTTTCTCTTTTTGGGGTGAGGGGAAAAAAGTTCCAGCAAAAAACGACCGCGTTGCGCAGCCAGGATGACTCGCGCGAAGAAAGGGCGAAGGATGAGGGACAGTAACTCCCTCTGAGGAAATAAAAGCAAATTGGACCAAGAGGGTGTGGAAAACGCGGAATTTCAACTCTGCTGCAGAAGCGTCAAATCGTCTTCTCGCCACATACTTCAATTTTGGGGGAAAAGCCGTCGGAATCTACCCGGGTTCGCAAAAGACTTCGCGTCGTGACCCTTTTCGCGAGGTGACCGAAAATATGGGAAGCGAACACGGGAGTTTCACGAGTCGCAATGGAGGCAGTTTCACAGCGGCAACGTCCCCGTCCCCGTGGTCCCATATGCCTCCGACGGGGTACTTCTCACCAATGAGCGTCCAATACCCCCAGCAAGCCCACCACCATGCGCATGCCTGGTATTTTCAAGGCGCCCCGCACTCTCCGTACCAACCTGCGCCCATGCCACCGATTTTACCCCAGAATTCGTACCTGATTGACGACCACGCCACTGGCGATGCCCCGACTGTTAAGAAAGGTGGGTGTTTGGTAACACCCCTCCCCACCTTGTCCGTTTTCAGCGCGTTGGCGCTGCTGGTGGTGTCGATCTTGACGTTTATAAGGGATCACGACGAAGTGTCGGTGACAGCCTTTTGGCTGTTTGCGCTGGGAGGATTGGTGGCGAGTGCAGTCTCGTTTTGCTCGGCGATCTGGGGCCACAAAGTGGAACCCTTGGGGAGGATAGGACTTTTCTCGGCCGCGTGCGGCTGTGGGGTCTCGTCAGCCTATTGGTTTGTCATCGGCAAAGAGGGGGTTGGAGTTCTGATGGGGGGTCAAGCTATGCTAGCTCTGGTGGGGTTGTTCTGTGGCAATGCATGGGTGGGGCAGAGGGCGGGATTCAGATTTCCCCAAGAGGATTTCTCTTTCACTCAAAGTCTTATGGGAGGGCGCCCAGAACTCCGTATCGGTCACTGAAGAGATTTCATATGGAGGAGAAAATGGGGAAAAGGAGACGAAAAGCACTGCACAGTCCTGGGTCTTTTTCGGGGATCGGCGCCTGAGCTATGGATGTATATATACAACTACGGACTGTGTGAGCCTTGCATCATAGTCAAGAAAAGGGGGGGGGGGGAGCAGTCGAATCACTTGTGCAATCTGTCTGAAATATGATGTTTATTTTTTTTGGGGGGGGGGTAAATTTCTGGGGAACGGATGTTATCAGGGATGGAAATGATTTGTGCAGTAGAATTTTTCACTGAGCATGGGCATTTTTTTTTCGGTTTTTCTTTTTTTTCGGTCATGATTCTGGTTTATTTGGCGATCCAATATCCCCTTCTTTCCATCTTTCCAAGTAACATCCTTTTGACCTTAATCTTTCCGTAAGAGTATGCAGTATCATGATTTTTGTTTTTCATTCAAATTTTTTTTCAGTTCTTTTCATACGCTTTGTAAGATGCAAAGGGTTATGGGTTAGCAGTGTTTCGAGTCGGGACGCACACAAGCAACAGAAAGACAAAAAAATGCAAAAGTTTTTCCAAGAAAATTTTATTCTGTGCTTCCTTTCAAGGAACCAAGAGACAATTTGTGAGTTTTAGATAATAGACATGTGGTGGGTCTGACTTGGTGGGAACCTGGCTGTGCTATGAGGTTATTTTCAAGGTGAAAACAGAATCCATGCAAGGAGGAGTGTAATGTTAGGGTTTCAATGTTGGTGTTGATTTGCTTTGGGTGCTTTGCCTTGATTGTCCAATTGTTGCGCACCTTGTCTTAATAATGGATATTTCTTTTTCCATTCGTGGAGAAAATCCCTTGTTGAGATTGACTTTTACCTCGCTCTGGTTGAAGTGTTGCTGAATGTGGGGTTGGTTTCTTGAATCACTGCCCTTTTTTTTGTCTAACAAAAAGGGAAATAGAAAAGTGGACTCTTGCTGGAATGCAAACTGGTGGGCTGGACTCATCAAATACAAAGGGGGCACCTCGGTGGGAGTGCAGCATGGATGCAAGGAAATTTGAGTCGGACGTTATGAACGTGTTGGTGGGCAAAAAGCGAATCCCACAAAAGCAAAGATCCGGGGCCACGTAAGGGAGCACAGATAGAATTGCGTTAAATCGGAAATGAGAAAGAATTCGCTGCGTTACGTGTGCGCGCGCACCGCAGTAATCAATCTGTAAGAATTGGGGTTGTGGGGCAGAGGCCCCCATCGTCGCTTTGCCTTCCAATCAAAGGCAATTCATCCAGGCGCAAAAAAAAAAAAGGAAAAATCATCTCACCCCAGCAGCGTGCCCAAAACGAGCCCAACCACCTGAAATCTTGTAGGAGTGGAAAAATGCCGTGGGAGGGTGACACTGTGTCCGGCTCTGAGTCGGCGAAAGCGTCCGAGTGTCGCTCCGAGAGCAAACAGGAGGCTATGGACGAGACAGCGGACGCCGAACACCTCAAGGCCCTGCGGGACAGTTGGAAGTTTCCCGCAGTCGTCCACTTCTGTCGCGTGTTCGAGGATCCGTTAAAACTCAGGCAATTTTCCAGCGAGAAATTGGAAAACGCTCTGGTCAGACCCGAGGAGCACACCGTGTTCCTCTCCGAGTTCGTGTACAAGCTAATGACCGTGGACCGGAGACAGCAGTTCTCACCAGAAACAGCGACCGAAAAATGGCAAGCAATGCTGAACGACAAAATGAAAAGGTCGTGGACCCACCATACGTTCCTACCGAACCCGCTGCAAGGGAAAGGTTTTCACGATATTTCGCCGACGACAAGGGTGAGTGCGGAGGGAATGCTGGTTGCCCCTATTCCCCGCTCTACGTTTGACCGACACTTGGACTTTGACGAAACTGACCTGGGTTTCTGTCGTGCAGTTGGAGGTGCTCTACTTCCTCACGGAAAAGCTTTTGAAAGATAGCGGGACGATAAAGGAAGTAATCAAGAACACGGTAGGCGAGGGGACTCCCCATTTCGTTGCCTGGCTTCTCCCCTGAGATCCGTTTACTAAGTCAAAATCGTCGTTCAGGTCGATGCCAACCACTTGACGGCCGATACGCTGCGGTCGTCTCCTATTGGCGAGGACTCTCGCGGCTGCAAGTACTACATGTTCGCGGGGCGATGGGAAGACTGTCGGCTGTATCGCGAGGAGTTCCCACGCAAAAAAGCATCCAGGAAAACCAAGGCGGTCGAGGACGTCGCGGAGCCGGTTTGGAGCACCTTTTGCACGACAATCGAGGATATCAGCCAATTTGTGGATACGCTGAGCCCGTCGCGGAGCAGCGTCGAGCGTCAGTTGAACAGGGTCCTGTCCAACGATATCCTTCCCGAGTTGATTCGGACAGAAAAGGCAAGGAAAAAAGCAGAGGAGAAAGCTGCTGCCTTGGAGTCTGCCCCTAGGAAGCGGTCATCCAGGATTCAAGAGCTCACTAAGAGGAAAGAGGAGGAGGAAGAGTTGCAGAGGAGGAACGAAGGGGATGTGAGGGGGGAGGGGGCTGGGGCTGACGAAATGGGGGCCACCAGGGAAGCTGAGGTGGGCACCAGGGCAAGACATGATAACGATTCTCACTTGCTCAGCCATTTGGAGGTGAGGAGGGTCAGCATGGGGCCCTCCAGGGAAGAGAGGATGCGATTGAGGAACGAAAGGAAAGAAAAACAAGAGCGAGGGGAGCCCATTTTCGAGAATGGGTTGGTGGGTGCCAAGAGGACACGCTATCACACTTTCGGATGGAACCCGTTGGGGCCAGATATTCTGTGCAGCAAAAGGAAAAGGGTGCAGCGCACGAAGGCGCCCAAGGACTGCCGCAAATTTGAGGAGGCGATGATGGAGGAATTCGGAAGGGTGGATAATTTGAAAGTGGAGTTTGATAGGTTGCTTGCTGATCCTAAGGAGCACAGGAAGCTGATGAGTTTAGCAGGTCCAGCACCGTATAAACAAACGCTTGCGTCGAGGAGGCACGCACCTCAGGTCCGGTTGCAGGTATGCCTTGTCACTAGACCACCTCCAAACAACTCTCTCGAAAAAAGAAAAAAAATCATCGCCACGGTTTTGGACCTCTTGAATTGGATAATACAAGAATTGAAATAAATAAATATACACATGTATCAAATTTGATATCGGGTTGGAGTTGAGTCTCAAACTTTTAAAAAGGGGGGGGGGGCCAAGTCCCAAGAAATTTTGTTGGGTGTATTTGCTGATTTGTGGTGGCTTTCTCTGCTCATTGCATACAGAGTCCCCAGCAAGGTTTGATGTTTCAGCAGCAGATGCTGTTAATGAGGCAAAGGCAAATGTACCAGCAAAGGCAGCAACAGCAGCAGCAGCAGCAACAGCAGCAGCAGCAGCAGCGCCAACACCATCCACACCACCATCACCAGCAGCAACAGCAGCACCAGCAACGGTTCCTTGGCCAAGGAGGTCACCACCACCATCACCATCCAATGGTCTCGCCATCCCATCCAATCAACAACTCCCCAGTTGCGAGCCAGGTTTTTCAGCACCAGCTCCAACAGTGCTTCAATCGATTGCCAGACGGGCAGAAACAAGCGATCATGGGAATGCAAAACGCGCAGAGAAACCAAGTCCTGTCTCAACTGCTGCGGAAGGAATTGCAGAGGGCTCAGCAACAGCAGGTCCAACATCACCAGGCCCAGCAGCATCATGTACAGCACCTGCAAAATGTTGCAGCTCTTCGTGGAGTTTCTGGGGGTCTTGCAACGGCGCCACCAGAGGCGATTGTGAGGGGGCCAGAGGATGCAGCCATGTTGCAGCAACTCCATCAAAGGCAGACGATGGCCAATGATTCGAGATTACAGCTCGGTTATTTGACCCCTGCGAGTCAGCTGGGGATTAAACAGGAAGGGGGTGTGGGCGTCTCTGGGAGGATGGTTCCACAGCAAGTAGGGGGAACAATGAACATGGTGACTCTACAAAGCCCAGTCAGACAGTTGTCGAGCATGACTCAGAGGGTGGGCCCTCCGGCGGGTTACGTTCTGAGTGGAGGAAGCGTGAGTAGCGAGCCAGCCAACGCCACCCCAAGCCCATCTCCTTCTCAATCAATACCTGGGGTGCATTCAAATGGATCCATGCCTATGCGACAAGCCCATCCCTCGCAATTATTGCGAATACCAGGAGGTTCTTCTCAGAGTTTGGTGGGGATGTTGGTCCCGGTGAGCACAGCGGGTGCCAGTAGAACTGCTCCACAGTCTAATGGAAATGGGAGTGGTGGTGGGAGTCAGCAGTCTGGGCACCGTATTGTGAATGTGTAGTGAGGTCGGTGCGGTGAGAAATACAAAATGGGCTTCGGTTTTTGTTGATGTATGGTGACATGTATTTTTATGCATTAGAAACAGGAATCCACGGTCGGATTCTTTAGATTGGGAACAGGCTTGTAAGAGAAAAGCTTGGACAACAGCAAGACATCTTAGGGCTATGGGAAAATAGGGGGATGTGCTGAACGGGAGGTATTTTTAAGATTTGGACAAGGCCATCACAGGCTGTTGAAAGAAACTGAGATCTCCGCTGCAACATTCAATCCAATCCCTTTGTGTCTGTTGGAGTCTTCTCCTTGCCCAGTCAATGTCATGCCTATGATGACATGTATTGACCATCCTTTGAAGGACAACCAACATGTCACCCATTTTTTGGGTGCATCATTGTCTACCTCCTGGAGCTAGTTGGTGGTCAACCTGTGTTGGTTGACTGATCCCTCGTGGTCTGGGTGGATGATATGGGCACCAAGGACCATAGAGGGTACGATGCTCTCGTAGCAAGCCACGCTAGTTAGAATGGAGCCACCCCAACAAGAACAAACCCACGGACTCTCCGAAGATGTGCGGAAACTCGCTGTGGTGCAGGCTGTGGACGCCACAGCCCTTCAAACCGTCTTGGATCGCGTCGTGAACCAGGTTGTGCTGATGTGCCACAAACACAATTTTGCCATCGACATCTTCATGCAGTGTTTAGCCCACAAAGCGGCTGATGACACGTGCGCCGCCTCATTTTTCTTTTGGAGGAATCTGATCCAAAGTGCGTGGCTCTGCTAGACTAGCACTCTTGCCAACACAATCGCGAGGATTGAAGTCCAGACACAGAAGAATGCATCCAATATCGAGGATTTGGGTGACGACATCCGAGCGCAATGGAAGGCGTGGGACAAGAGAATGGACGACATCAGGACCAACCTCAGTTCCAGTTCCAGCAAAGATCCAGCATCTGCGGCTCTCGCTGCAGTGGTAATAAAGCTACAATAACCGCCAAACCCAGTGCTCGATTCACAATACGAAGCGTTTTTGCTGGCAATTGATCCTCAAACTGCAGGAATGAGACATGTCGAGAGAATCGAATGTTGTGTTGTTTTGTTCGTGGATTGAGAGATGGTACATTTGAGGCCAAGGCGACTGCTTCTTTGTTCAGCTAGATCGTTCTGCAATGGACGACTGCATGAGGGTCACAAGGTCTTTGTCCGTCGAGGTGGAAGAGGCCAAAGTCGAGAGCCAACAAGCCAAAGAGGCAGTGTCTTCGCTGAAGGAGCAGTGCAAGAACATTGAACGAGTTATTCATGCATCGAAGACATCCTCGGTAAAAAGTTGCACATGACCAAGTGTTGAGGACAAAGATTTTCGTGCATTTCTGGAGGTCATCGTGAATCTGAATTGTGTGTATATTGCTGAAGGACTGGGAATCCAACGTGAACGAGGTAAGAGCGGCTGTTGATCGGCTCAGCAAGGACGTGGTGGACGTGAGAGAAACGGCGGAGGCGTCCTTGTCAAAAGCCAACGCTTCGACCATTGCGGTGGAGGAATCGTTAAGTGTGGGGAAGAGTGCCACCGTTGCGTCTGAAACTTGCCAGAAAGAGCTGGAGACCGTCCAGGCAAAAATGGTGGAGGGAGAAAATCGACTGTGCGATATGTTTGCACTGAAGATAAAGGAGGCTCATCATGAGTTCCAGGAGGATCTGACCTATTTGAGGGATTTCACGGTTACCCGGCTGGAAGAGTCGGAACTGAAGTCGAGGGCTAGCTTTTATGCTCCTGAGGGTCCCGTTCGAAAAGATCTGGATGAGGTCAAGGAAATCGCGAGGGAAGCGAAGGCCTCGGCAGAAATTTCAACAGAGCGGCTTTTAGCACTGGAACCAAAGCTAGAGGCGGCGTCCATGGAAAAGACCAACAGTGCGATTTCCGCCGCGACGACTCCTCTGTTTATGAAATTGGATGAGCTGACCAAAGAAACTCTCCAGCTATCTGCAGGAAAACAGGTCTGCATGCTTGTGTCAAAGAAAGGGCACTTCTTTGGAATTTTGATTTTCCATTCGACCAAGCTCCAGGATTGAGAGGAAGGAGGAAGTTTTGTTTCTTTGTGCCCCCAACAATACTGGACAAAAGAAACAACGTTGTGTTTTTTGTCCTGTTCGTTCAACAGGACAAAGACGAGGCCATCCAAGCGAAGGACGTAGATGCAGCCGTTTCCCATGCCGTCGAGGTCGCGTCCCGGAGAATCGAGGAGATGCTTCAAACTATGGTCGGCCTCCAAAGCCGCTTGGAGTCTGTGGCCGAGACGAAAGCAGATCGTTTGACGGCCGCCAAGCAAATCGACGTAACCAAACAGATCGAAGAGATGAGGGACGAAACCGAATCCAGCATCGCAGAGATGCAACAGATGATGGTGAACACAATGATCGAGAAAGCCGATGGTTCGGATCTAGCACGCATTGACAAGCGGCTGTCCTCGAGGTTGTCCACGCTGCAAGCCGCAATTCTCAAGGGACTGAAAACAATCAGTGATAAGGTTGCGGCGGCGCTTGCCGAGAAAACTTCCCAGGAAGACTTTGACGCTTTCCGAAACAACGTCAAAGACACGCTCGATGTTCTAGCCGAGTCGATCAGAGAGAAAAGCCCAGGAGCGAGAGCAGTCTTCCTAAACAGAAGGGGGGCATCGTCTTGCTTGTCTTGTGACTCCAAAGTGTCGACAACGAAAGAGTTCCTCTCGGCGGCAACCCCCGACCCAGCCACAGTCCGGATGTTTACACCGGACGCATTGCCTGAAATTGATACCTTTCATTCCTCCTTCAGCCAAATACTGGCAACAGATCCTGTGGGGGCCGCACACAACGCCAGGCTTGTGAAAAAAAAGAGGGAGCAAGATGCGATCATGAAGCACGGGTTGCGTTCGTCCACAGAATTGATGGCGGCGGGTGCAGGGATCAGTGTCGAGCATCTTTCCTCGCCTTCCACGCCGCCAACTCCAGCTAACCAGAACACCACTGGAAGATTTTCCAGAACAGCTGGGTCGACATCGGATGGCGAGTCTGGAAAATACGGCAGGCTCAGTGTCGAGGGACGTTCATGATCAATGGGCTGGTGCTTGTTGATGGGGGTTGCATAGGCGAATTTTTGAATACCATGTGACAACTGGTTCTTGATTTTCTGTTGTTATGGTTGGATCTGTGTGATAGAACTTCCGCCCACCACGCGTGTCGCATTTATGGCTGCCAAGTATATTTTCTAGGAGCCGTCACAAATGAGTCAGTTTTCCTTTGGGAGACCAAGGATAAAAGCTGCAAATCGGGAGATTGCAGACTTACTATCCGCCACGATAGGCAATGTCCCTCAGCAGCAACAAACACCCCCACAACATGGGAAACTTCCAAGTGGATGGATCAGTTCTTTTGAAGCATAAAAAGGGGTCTAAAATTTGATGTCCACAAACCAAAAAAAAAAGAGCTATGATTCTCATCTATTTTTCAGATGGTTACAACCAAATTTGCTCCTCAACATCTCCTTTCTAGGGATGCAAACTAATATCAACAAGCAGCCGCCACCGAAATCTTGTGGCAACTTCAAAAAAGGGATGCAAAATGAAGGAAACAGTCCATCCTTCCAAGAAAAAAAAAAGCACAGAAAAAAATCTTCTAATGACAACGAAATAAAAAGAAGCCACCACTATTTCCAACGTTCCTTTGGCAGTCTTGTTATTCAGCATCATCCTGTCACAGCTGCAACCAGCCATTAAGACCCAAGCCAAAAGAAAAAATGGAAAAACAAAGCAAAAGTGGCCCAACGCCAGTGAATTCTAAATCTATCAGGACAGCTGTTTCCGAAGCTGCATGCTACTGCACCTCTTAACATCACCTCCCCAAATTCTCTCACTTTGGTTTAACGAATCACACAAAATGGGGCCAACAGAAACACATCCCTGAGCATCATATTTTTAACTTCCATGGATATCATCGTTCATTAGCCTATTGAAAATTGACCTTGAAAAAGCACCGCAATCAACACGCTCTCATCACAGGGCTTCGAAAAAAAGAAAGAAAGTAATTAAACTCCCAACACAGAAAACGAGTCGATGCATCGAGGAGAAAATAGCTGAATAATATTGGACATTATGGATGGGCACTGCAACCCAGTAGTTTCTAACTAGAAACCTTCCAGCCATTCCTTTTGTGATCTGTCGCCCGGTTCAAAGCACACTCTTCTGATCCATGCTGGGTAATGACTCGTTTGATCTCCTCTTTCGAAGGGAGCTCAAGGATTGCATCGCCAGGGGGGGACGGTGTAGGAGAACATTGAGCACCGGGTGATGTCGTGACACAAAGAATGTACGAATCAGCAAGCTGGCCACTCACATCCACAGCCTCCTTTCCGTAAGGAATTGAAGCTTTCAAATCAGTCCATCTCCAGGAACCCAATGCCCAGCCACCCGCTTGGTCAAGAAACCTCACATTCAGAGGACCGTTATCTCCATGGATCACAGCCTGGCACTGAGCATTCCCAGAAGCCCAGGCACTGTAGGTCACCCACACATAGCGGTACTTCTCAGCTTTTCCCATTTGCATGAGAATTTGGAAGCTGTCGACTGTCGACTGCCTACCCTTGTGCACGAATGAATCGAGGGTGCCTTCGAACCTGTCTTCGCACTCTCCCCATTGACTCTCCCCCTCCACCTGGCAGGTGTAGCACACAGAAAACAGCCCATGGTTCGCTTTCACACCATTCTTCGGGAATGCAGCACCCAAGAAGCTGGTTGTCATCCTGGTCCTGGAAAAGAACCTGTCTGCGGCGCAAAGGATGTGATAATCATCCTCCTTAAGCGACTTAGCCCAACCGCGAGCGGGATACCACGCCATGTCGTCCGTTCGCCAAGTGCCCACGGTCCAATCCCCCAACTCCTCTGGCAAATACGTATTGACCACACCGTAATAGTCTTTCCCAACGGGCTGGCACTCTACCAATCCATCCTTGTAGTCCTGCTTCTTCACCCAGATGTACGTTTTCCCCTTTTTGGCCAGATCACCGTAAACCAAAACATCGAACTTTTCCAGAGTCTTGGCCCGGCGTCCGTGCACGAATTCGGCCGACACCGTGCCATCGGCTTCCTCCTTGCATTTCCCCCATGCGCTCACTTTTCCGATCTTGCCATAGCAAACATAGTACACCCCGTAATTTGCCTTGACAGCGTTCGCAGGGATACCCCCAGAAACGTTTGCGACCTCAAAGTCAGTGAAAAATTGCAGCTCCTCAGAGGGTTCATCGAAGGGCAAGCTTCCAGCTGTGGTGCCCTTCCTCGATTCAGTTGGGGTTACCAACAGCAGGACGCAGGTGGACAGCAGGAATCGAAGCGCCGCCATTTGATGGGTTCCGATCTGGGATCACAAGCGTTACGTTGTTTAGACTGAGAATCATCTACCTGGAGCCGCCGATATGCCCGTTCGTGCAGGGCGAAACGATACGCTGCAGCTCCACTTTGCGCTGGGGAGCTCACATAACCTCCGAGAACACATATTCAAATTTCCAGATAGACCATGCAACAAATACCTGAGCTTGCGAGTTGTGAATCAGGGGAGGTTGGCGAATAACACAACCCAATTCCAGCTTTTATTCCGGAGCAGTGAACAAAATCTGAAACCGACAGGGTGGTCGGATCGTTCACTTTCGCCACGGTTGCGTTCGAAGGAGAGGTTGGACGGGCGCATGGGATATGACACCTTGTGGTGAAACGATGGTCGAGTCCTCAATCACATCAGGGGGGCAGCAGGGTCGTCAAGCCGTTCTGGTGGGTGTTTCAAGATTTAGGGTCGATTTTCCCTGCACAGTGATCAAGGAAGGGAAATTGGAATGTGGTGTGATTGAAGAACTTTCATTTGCCCACAGTGGATTCGTTGCTTCTTCTGTTCCGGATTCTTTGGGTCCAGAGATTCAACCTGGTTCAGAGGTGGTTTCTTCTATTGCTTCTTCTCGTGATGAAGGAACTCAAATGGAACATATGGCTTCTTTTCCTCCTGGTGATTTTTCCTTGGATTCGACTTTGTTGTCTTCTATTACAGATTGGGATTTTTCTCGTTTAGAGACAGTGATTTCTCAGTTAAGGGTTCAATATGAGGAGGTTCAAACTGGTTTACAACAAATTCAAGATTTACTGGATCGGTTGGATAGGCTACCTGCTTCCAGTACCGATGCTACTTTGCGAGAGGAACTTTTGGAACGTTTTTCTTTTCAATCTTCTTTATTTGAAGATATTTCACGTTCGTTGGATTTAGCTGAATCGACCTATGCATCTTTGCAATCTTGATGGTCTCAGTGTCTTTGTGGGTACACACAAAAGCCAATGGAATTTCAACATTAACATACACATGGTTACATTTGATTTGTACTGATCGTTGTAATAGGAGAATGTTTCTCCTACACAATGTAATTGATGTTTGTTTGTTTGTTTGATTGGGAAATGGGAGAGATGAAAGTGTGTGCGGATATGAAAATCGTTGGCTCGACTTTCCGTCGAAACGCAAGCAAGTCCAGCTTTTTGGAAGGCCCGGGCTTCTGCGCATGTAATTTTTTGGTTTGGTTTGGTTTGGAAGGCTGAAGAAAACTGTTGAAAGAAGAGAACGATCAACAAAAGGCCGAAAAGATAACTCACTGTCGCCGAGTCCAGCATTGGGTGTAAAACTCGCGTGATGGTGATTGAGAGAGTTACGTTTGTCATGTTCAAATGCGCCAACCGCTGGCGCACGACGCAGAAAATTCGAATTGAAAACAATTTTCGCAACAGCAGCGAAACAAGGAATCGATAATATTATCTGGCAAAGGAAGATATAGGGCAAGAAAAGGACTCGCCACCACTTATGCCGAGTGGCTCAGGTGTGCGGCAGTAGGCCCCCCTTAAAAAAAAAACAAAACAAGACAAAAAAAACCCTCTGTGAAACAAGAAAAAATGCAGCCTCCTCCAGTAAAGACATCAATCAACGGAAAGCTGCTTCTGAGACATCCCAATGTTCGCCACTGTAAATTTTGGAAAACATTCATTTTGGGCTATCTGCTTTGTTTATTTGTTTTGCCTAGTGAAAACTTTTACATGCATTAATCTGTTGGGAAAATTGAAATAAAGATAGAAACCCCCCCCTGCAAACACTACTCTGGGTACATTGTGACATGCACAAGACCTTGCAGTTCTATTTTTTGTCCCGAATCTTGTTCAGTGAAATAAACGATTCAACTGGATTTTTGTTTTTTCGGTTGTATTAAATTTAAATTAAATTTGTACGTCGTGTGGTGGCAGATATCCTTGATGCTTTGGACACTCTCCATGTTGCTGTCGAAGGAATACGAGACAAAACCATAGGTGCGAGTGCATGCAGGCCTTGAATCATTCACACTCCATGTTCCGTTTGGGGCAGAAAAAGCAATTGAATGCATGCTGTTCTTGCATGGCCACAGGATTATGCTCTCGAGCAACCCGGAGGGGTTCGTGGCGAGTTTGGCCGGCAGCTGGGTATGATCGTGTCGGAGACAATGGCCATGAGGATGTAGATGACGAGGAAAAGAAGGAGGAGAAAAAGTCAAAATCAGGAGGTAGAGCAGCCATTAGTAGTAGTTCGGTGTATCTTTAAAACAGGTGGTCGGCAGCAGTGTCAAATGAGTTGACCTATCGATGATCGATCGAAGAATCTGTGGACTTCCAGAAGGGAGTTCTTGGTTGAAACACGCTTCTTGATCCCTGACGTCTTTCATATTCGAGCAGTCACTTCTGAAAACACCTTCTCACTTTGATCATGTGTTGATACTTCCAGATTTCCCTCCATTGACTCCTGGTCCTATCTCGTTCTATGACAATTTTCGAATCGTCAATGGGGTGCCTGCTTTTCTCCTGGAAATTCCTCAGCCGGCCAGCTTGTCAAAAACCCTTCCTGAAGAAGTCACTGTCGAATATTCTGAGGACGATCCAAACGGGGTCACCTGTTGCGAGTTCTCCAGCGACGGCAGTCGCATCGTCTCTGGTTATCAGAACGGATCGGTCCGAGTATGGAATGCCTTGCGAGGGGTGCTGGAGTTTGAAAAGCTAGATTTGCACCCAACCCATGTGACCGATGTCTCTTTCATGGTAGGGATGTGCTCCATCACTGTGAAAATGAGCAGCGGCCAGTCTCCTTTTTCCATTTTTTCAAAAAATCAAAAAAGACGCATTCGTTGTCCAGGGTAATCAGCATCACATGGTTGCTTCGATCGATTTGACGGGGAGGTACCATGTATGGGATTTGCACAATGGCAGCACTGCTTTTGTGAATTGCGAGTCGCTCTGGAAGGAGAATGGAGTGGAGAAACCGGTGATGGGCCGACCTCATTTTGAACACGGTGGATTGAAGGCTGTTGTTGCTGTGGAGCGCCGGTCCCCGGTGGCTGGTCCATCCAGAGAAGCCGACACTGGGGAAAGGGAAACAGCACTGGGGATCGAGTTCAATGTTTCCGGTAGGATTCTAACCTGCATGCGATTGCATGAATTGCACCAGTACGTGAATCAAATTCCACAAAGTGTTTTACCATGTCAGAGGGTGATCTTCTTCTGGCTGTCGTTCAGCGATCAGCACCATTCCTGTTTTCTATGGGAAAGCTGTGACCAAATCGGTGCCGGAAGGGAGCTACTTGACAGATTGCCAAGTTTCACCGAGCGGAACGAGCTTTTTCGCTTCGTTCGTTCCCCATCTCGACGCACGAAAGAATCTGGAAGGGTGGACAGTGGTTTGGCCGGAATTCATAGCCCAGCCAGCTGCAAACTCTCGATTGAGTGGAGGGCTGGCGGCATGGTCCAGGATCAGCGATTACATTGTCACATGGAGTCCCCCTTTGCCTTTGTCGAATCAGACGGTGCCCCGATTCGCCATGCTGTGGAGAGTTGCTGCATCGGCTATGGATCAAACCGAAGGTCGAAACAAGACGATCGTTAAGGACCCCGCTGGAGGGAACATCTGTTGGTGCAATTTTGTGGATAATTTTGACA
The DNA here is from genome assembly GCA_030272585.1 of Bryopsis sp. KO-2023. NCBI lineage: Eukaryota > Viridiplantae > Chlorophyta > Ulvophyceae > Bryopsidales > Bryopsidaceae > Bryopsis > Bryopsis sp. KO-2023. The sequence goes on along the minus strand of BSYQ01000007.1, from coordinate 5,327,644 downwards.
AGACTCTGACCAGGACATTGGCGTGCTGTGTGTGGACCCCAGGTGTGGAGAAAATTGTGTTTGATTTGTGCGGCTTGAGAGTGTCGGTGTTTTTTTTGTTTTTGAATTCAAGGGGGTTCTCTTGATTTGGTGTCTTTTTTTCAGGTCAAGAGATCAGTGTCGTATTTTACGACATCGTGAATTGTGTTTTCATGTACTCCATCAAAACTGGGGTGGATCCGGCCCCAAATTCGTGGGCCCTCGCTAGCCGGTTTGCTTGGGAGGAATCCCTGAGAAAAAATGTCAAGAACTTCCGATCGGTCGGGCTGACCACCAATCGATCACAGATCGGCATCTTCTCAGGAAATGACTACAAGGGGGTGATCGTGAACGGGCCCTTCGGTGTGCAGGAACTGAAATTGGATATCCCAATCGAGTTTCGATGGGCGATCGGAGACGAAGCTGGGATCGTCATGGGGCACACGGCTGGGAGTTTTGCTGTCGTGGGTTCGGACAGCATTCTGCTGATGTGTCCCCACACCAGCACATCCAAGCCAGGGCAGTTGGCCGAAGCGCTGGTGTGCGAAGATGTGAGTGCTCCCCTGGACAACCCTGTGATCAGTCAGTTTTCAGGAAACGGTCGATTGTTGGGAGTGCTTCGGGTTGGGTCGTCCTCACTGCACGTCTGGGACCTCGAGGGTGGTAGAATGCACTCGGTTGATGTCAATGGTCACTCCAGGACGATCTACAGTTTTGCTTTTTCGTTTCAAGGGGACCAAATAGTTACGTTATCCAGGGATCAAACCGTCACGCTCTGGGAGCTGTTGGGCAGTAAATTGCGCAGGGTGGGGAAAATTGTGAAGATTGGTACGGAGACTGGCAGCTCCATCCCTATGGCAACCATGGGTTTCACCAGAAACGCTGCTGGGGCGAAAGCCATCGTAGTGTGCGATCATCATGGGGATCTGATTTGGATTGTTAATGCTGCTCCTGCCCCTGTAGCAGCCCCAGTGAGCGAGAGAGGGGGGGCGTTGTTTACAAAAATGCCCTGGAACTCAACCAATGCAAAGAAAGCTCTGAAACGGGGGCCATTCTCGAAAGTCAAGCAATTGTCAGTGACGGAGCGAGGGATGGGAAAACACTCTTGTCGGTTTTCAGCTGATGGCGAGAAGGGCTTGTTAATGCCCAGCCCCCAGAGGGTGGAGGTATGGGATTTGGTGAACAGGAAGCGCACTCACACATTTGAGTACAAGGTCCCATTGAAAGTGGATGGCCGAGTTTCAGGTTGTGGGAGTGTGGACATGAGTGGGGTGTGTGCTGTGATGGGGTCTTGGAATGAAATGGAGGATTTGGTGTTTTGCAACCCTGGGACCGCTGCAGAAGAACTGAGTGAAAAGGTAGTGACTGTCAATACCAGCCATTTTTTTTTTCAACAATACGGTCCTTTCTCCCCGGTTCAAACCATCAGCGATTCAACAGGAAAGGCAAGCATGCACTAAATAATTGTTGGGGGGTTGATTAAGCAGGACAAGTGATATTCGATGTGTGTTAGCATTTCGTCGGGCTGTTCAATTTAGCCGTGCCAACCATCGACTTGAGGTACAATCTTTGTTTTGGTTTTGCTTGCTTTAGGTGGAACAGGTTTCCAATAACCTGGTCATATCTGAAAACGGCCGATGGATTTTGACGGATGGTTTCCATGCAAGCGATGAGAAAAGCGTGAGCATCTTTTACCCAAGCCAATATCACATTAAAACTGCAACAAGAAAGAAACTCTGCAAAACCACAGCAGATGGGACAACCTTTTGTATGATTATGGATTTCTCACCATTCTGGCGGCTGTGTTGTGAATGCCCAGGCCTCTCCGGAGCCGTCGAAAGCCATTTACCTGATTGACAAAAGCGGAGTGTGCGAGACCAGGATCCTTCGAGGCTTCGACCTCCATCCATCGCGGGTGTTGAACATATCCCCTGACGGACGCTGGGTAATTTGCGCAGCGGAGAAAAACAAAATCAAGATTTGGACCTCATATGCTGCAAGCGGCCTGATGCCGAGCTACAAAATGCTGGCTATGGATAAGCTGGATGACGACAAGGAGTTCTTGGAAGCGTTGTTGGATAGATTCGGACCTGCGCTTTTCAATTTGCTGGATGCCACCGGCATGTCGTTCATGATGCATGCTGTTGCTGATCTCAATTTTGGGGTGTTCCGCACAATGATGGAATGGGGGCTGAATAATGAAATGAAGGTAACATGAAAATGAATGCAATATGGAAAAGATTTGGGGATCAGTGATTGATGAGAAGCACTTTACTCCTGGGGGGGACCATAGGGAAAGATTATTCATGGATCAATTATCTTTCCAGTCCTTCCCAGAGTTCATTTCATTTTTTTTTTTTTTTTTTTTTTTTTTAGGCCATTCCAAACCCACACTAAAACAGTTGTGTCGGTGCAGATTCGATTTCGGGCAATCTGTGGAAGTAATTACTACGGAGCGTCTGGGGAACAGCCATGTAAGGAGCCAACAAACGCAATCGTTTTTGCGATCCAGCGCCGATCGCCCGATTTTGTTCGCCGAATTTATGATGCGCTGGTCAAAGGGCTGGTGCATGAACACGAAAAGGCATTCATTCTGCAAGAAAGCTTGGTGGACATCAGCAACACCTACCCAGCCATCATGGAGGACATCTTGAATGACGAGCGAATTTTCACCAATGTCTGCAAGATCGAGGTGAGGTGTTTTGACGCGGTGGTGGCCATGATCGGTGCATATACAGCTGTGATATCTTATTGAATGCAAATCCTGTTTTTTTAAAACAAAAAAAATTGATTAGATGCCAGAGGAGGTCTTCCGGCAGCTGCGAGAGGAGGTAATCACTGCGACAGACAATCGACTCACCGCCCCTGCTTACCAAATCCAACAAGACTGGGACAAAAGAACAGAGAATGTCCATGGCATTCGAGTTCCTGCCCAAGTTCGATCCATCGCTTATCCCTTCGTCGCTCAGATCGGGTTCAAAGGCTTGTTGAGTCCGCTGTTGGTGGGCAACTCACCCTCATCGGCGTTTTCTTCCCCGATTGTACGTTACATAATCAATTACAAGTGGCAAGAATATGCCAAACGGCTGGTCGTGAATGAAATGCTGCACTATGTTGTCATGCTCGTCATGTTCACCATCTATAGGTAAGACGTGTGTGTGTGTGGTGTGGTTGTGATCAAGGTGTTGGGTTTTTTTTTCTCTTCTTAATTTTATGCTTTTGTTTTTGCACTTTCTTTCATGTGTTAAATAAAACCAAAATCCACAACAGAGAGGATCCGAACAGATCAGTTCAATCACATAACACGACACCATCACTGCTGAGGCAATTTTTTTCCCAATCTTGTTCAAATTTTAATTTTAATTTAATTTTATGTTTTCGAAACGTGTCCCCCTCATACATGTTGTGTGATTTCTTGCATCACGTTTTGTGATTTTCTGGAGTTGTGTCATTTTTTCCATTCAGTATCATCATGGGGACTTACAACTGGCCGACGAAACGAGACATGATGCGACACTGGGCTGGAATCGTGGCGATAGTCCTGCTGATATGCAGCTCCTTTTTGGCCCTGCTGAATTTGCTCCGAGAATTACAGCAAATCAGGGTTCATGTCACATCCAGCGGTTGGAAAGGCCTTATGTACTACGGAGATTCTGCATGGAATTGGACAGAAATTGGGACTTATATTCTCCTGGTGTTTGTCATCCCTGTGGTGCAATTTAAGGGCAGTCCACAAGACAATGTCATGTTGTCTATCCTTTTGGCGATCGAAGCCATTTTCTTGTGGTGGAAAATTCTCTATTACATGAGAGCGTTCAAAGCCACGGGGCCGTTGGTGATTTTCATCGGTAATATAATAGCCAATATCACGACGTTTCTCGTCCTGGCGTTCATGGTCTTGTTTGGATTTGGGGTGGCCTTTTTCGTGCTGTACAGGTGAGGCCTTTTTTAATTTCTTTTTCTTTTTCCAGTAATTTTTTTTTTAAATTCTTGATATCTTATTATTGCTGGTTCCACAAAAATATGACCCAAAAACATTCGGAGCAAACTTGCTGCATGGAAAGTTTCGCACACGCAGCATTCAAATGAAGATCTCGATGGGGTATTGTGACCTTGGGGCCTTTTTTTTTGGGTTTACTTCGTACAGCAGTTACTGCTCTTTTTTAATTGAAGTTGATATTCATGCAGGCACGTGGTCCACCTGAAACCAGAAGTGCAAAGACAGATGACTCTCAGGGAGGAAGAATTGGACAACATTCAGCTGGCGTTTGGGACGCTAGGCCAGACCCTGGTCACCATGTTTGCATTCACACTGGGGGATTTCGATCTGGAAGTTTTGTACAACATCAATATCAGCGGGGCCGAGACGCCCAGCAGATTCACTGGGATCATTTTCTTCGTCGTTTATATGTTTGCCATTGCAGTGATCATCTTGAATTTGTTGATCGCCGTGATGGGGGACAGTTACGACCGAATAAAAAATGCCCAAGAAATGGCGTTTTTTAAAGCGAGGGCTGTTGCGATCCACGATGTCGAAACAATGATGTCCACCCAGACCCGAAGAGAAAAAAGGTTTGCAAAAACAAGTAAAAAAGCAATTAATAGAAAGGGGAAAGAAAGATGAGAATTGCCGTCGATTGTTGGAAAAAAAACTTGAAAAAAGATGGGGAAGCGCAGTAAAGCTGTATGTGTACAAGCTGATTTTGGGGGGGTTGATTTCAGGGCGAAGATTCAGTGCTATTTGCACATCGTGGAGCCCGTAGACAAAATCAAGGATGAAGATGCGGCACAAGAATGGCAAGGGCGAGTGTTGGATCTCCAAAGAAGATTCAGGTAACATGGCCAAAACCGGCATTCCATTTAACATGAAACTGGTACGAGCAAAAATGGGAAACTCCCCCCCCCCCCCCAACCCCATGCAGTCGCATCCAATCCAGAAATGACGTAGATGACTAACCATCTTTAGGGTATTTTTCCCCATTGCATGCAAAAATTGGTCAAAGAAATGGGAAAAATGTAAAGATGTGGAAGTGAAAAAAGTGGAGAAAAAAGTTTGTCCAGAAAATTCAAGAAAAGAACTGAAGTTTTCTGACAAGACACGCCACATTGATTGTTCAACATCAAACTTTTTTTTTCTTTTCGTCCTCAACGGCTGAATATCGCTTTTTTGTTTTATTCCCAAAAATGTTGCGGGGCAAACAGGTTTGTGATGCTTTTCCACATTGAAGGGCTGATATTTTTTTGTCGAAACTTGCTTCAGGCGGATTATCAAGACGAGAATGTCAAAAACTACACATGACATCAAGGATGTGGTAGAAATATCGAATAGGACTGCGGAGATCATCAAAAATCTGGACAGGGATGTCAGTCGACAGAAGTTAGCAGCTGTGCGGTCGCAAGGTGAGATCAGGAGCCAACCATCAACACTCTCACATGTTCTGAATTTCAGTGAATCCGTTGGGCAATACAAACATCTTGAGCAGACTTTTTTTTCCCTCTTTTTCAACATGAAAACATGTTTGTTTGCCCAGGTGGATCAACCAAAGAGGATTATTCAAAACTGTATGGTTCATCCTCTACAGAATCGACGGAATTTTAGACCATCCGTAATGCACCAATGACATCAATAGATTGCATTCAACAAGACGACGGACCTGACTGTTGGTTTCCGGAGATCCCTGTTATTATATTTAGCTTCCTTTTAGAAGAATTGGTAAAGGTTTCACTGGAGGGCACCGCTCAACCTCACAAAGGAAAACAACAAGCAACCGAGAATTTAAGTGCTTAAAACGGGAAAAGGGGGGGGTGGGTAAGGTTCAGATTTTATTTTTGGTGGGGATTGTTTGTTGGTAGGTAGGAACAGGCCAGCCAGGAGGGGATAATTTGCTTCTTGATTATGTAAAATATGGTTATTTTCTACCACTGCCATTGTGAAGTTGTCGTCTTTGATCTGCTCGGTTTTTCTTCAAAGCAATGCAATGAGAATGATTTGGACAGTAGCAGATAATATAACTCATTTTGTCTAGCAAACACAGAGTACAAGAATTTCCAAAGCTGATCAAAGGTTGGTTTTCCATTTTAGGCCCTTACCATAACAGCTCATTGTTATTTGTTTTTGATTGCATTACTGTACCTTCATGCAGATGCATATGCATTGGAATTGAGTGGAGGTGAGCCAGCACTACCAGTATTGCCTTTCACCCATCCTGTTTCTTTATTGAGGTGATTAGCTGACTTTTTCCCAGCTGCTGGGTATTGTGTGGGTGGCTTTCTGATGATCGCAATTATGATCTTCGAGCCATAATAAATGGCATGTAAGAAACACTCAAATTTCCAAGGGTTACGTTTTTCGTGCCGATTCGGCAAGGAATGCAATGTGGAGCACACCGTTGAGCAAAAAGCCGCGCTTCCAGCGGCCAAGTTTCCCCGCTGGTGCCCTTGACGCTGAAATCCAATGGGTGTAACCTGTATCGCCGAGTATGACTGCCTTCAATTTCCCCATCAGCGCCACACAAAGCACTGTGTGAAAATACTACGGAACATGACTTAATTCTTTGGAGAAACCTCCGTTTTCGTATGGCGTGATCACAGCGTCCCGTTCAGCTCCGTTTGCGCGCGTCGGTGTAGTGCCCATCGGGAGGGCAAGAACAAGCAGCGAAACATTCGCAGCAGAGATCGAGAGTAGACCGCGGGGGGCTGGGCAACGGAGGCAAACGAAATTAAACGGAGGTAGGTAGGTTTCTGCGGACGTCGGACGGCTCTCGGGGGGGTTCGAGCAACACGTAAGACCGTGTGTTTTCCGTACACCCTTTTCGGAGCGCGTGTGGACGAAAATAAGAAAGGAAGGGTTCGGGGGGGATCGACAGCGCTGTGGACTGCCCCTGAGGTGCCCGTCCACTGCCCCGGTCAGAACGAGGAAAATATACGTTAACTCGCTCCGAGCGAACGCTGCAGGAGAATCGAACGATGGCGGGTGATCGAGAACGCCATGCTTGTGATCCTTTGTTGAGCTTTTGTTGTCGTCTTGTGGCGGGGTATTTTTTGACGCATGACTCGCGACGGGGACACTTGTGACGTGACGCTTATGACGCCTGAAAGGGAAACCGATCGCAGAACTTCGTGCAGCACTTTTCGTTTTCCTAGAGTTGACATCGCTTCGGAAATTTTGATTCTCCCCACGGGAAGACGGCGTCACGAGGGTTATTTTGTCTTCGTTGCTGCGGCGTTACTGACGTTCTTGTGCGTGCGTTTCAGAGATGTCGAATATTTTGAAGGAAATCGAGAAGGGCAACGCCTCTGCGGTGAAACGCCTGCTGGCGGTAAACCCGAACTGCGTGCTGGTAGTTAACGGCGGGGTGAGTAATCTCTCCTGATATTATTCATTGTGTCTTTGCGTCGGTGGGGAGGGTTTTTTTTCTCAGTTTCGTTGGCTCTGCAGCAGTTAGGGTTGAAACAGTCTGTTGGGTCAATGATAGATATTTGGTCATCATTTTTCCTGGAGTTTCCTGACCTGCATATTGACACATGATGCAATGCATGTTTCAGCTGGTTGGAGTATCCCTTTGCACTTTTTCGTTGTTAAATTTTTCCCTGACCATTTTAACTTTTTCCTGTGCAGGAAGATAAAACGCCCTTGCATGTGGCAGCTTCTCTTGGCCATGCCGAAATAGTTAAAGTGCTGCTTTCCCATGAGGCCAAGTACGAGGCTCAGGATAAATACGGGAACACGGCTCTGCACTTGGCCTGTGAGAGCGGTAGCGTTGAAACAGTCAGGTCGCTCTTGGGAGCTGGCAAAAAAGTGACATTACGCACCAGAAACCGCGATGGGCAGACCCCACTCCACATGGCAATCAAACTCGGAGGGTCTGAGATGGTGAAAGAGCTGGTTGCGGCAGGTGCCCGAGTAGATGTCAAAAACAAAGTGAGAATTAGCGAGGTTTTTCTGCACTCCAATTTCGCAGGGTGCCTATTTTCGACAGTGCTGGGGTGCGAACCCCTTACTGCCACTGGATGAAATCGGTCCCTATGTATTGGAAGATCGCTATGTTCCCTTGCAGTGCGCGTTGCGGTTTTCAGATTTCCTGTTTTGATTCAGTGAGAAGCAACAGACTGAATGCGTGGCTTGGGTGCAGGATGGCCTGACAGCTTTCGACCTTGTTCCAGAGGAACGGCAAGACTTGCAGGACGCTTTGGCCTCAGATCATGGAGTTAAGAACGCTCGGTCATCCCCTCTGGGTGTGGCCCCCAGGCTGTCGCCGGGTGCCCGGGTTTCCCCCAAGTTTGGTGAAAAATCTTCGCCAGTTGGCCTCAAGAGGACCCAAACCACCCCTGACAATCGAAGCCCAGAGAGAACTGGGTTTCAACGCTCCGAAACTGCCCCAATCAGGCGCCGAGCTGAGGGCAACGCTCAGAAGGGCCCAAAAAAGCAGATGGCGCTGCAAGAGCAGTCCATCCAGAAGCTGAAAGAAGAGTTGCAGGAGCTCGGGGGGAGATTGGATTCGATCCAGGAATATATCCACGAGAAGAAAGAAGCCATCGATTGCAGCGAGAAGGTGTTTGTGCAAGTGGAGAGCCATGATCGGCAGTTGGCCGAATTGGACCAAAGGCTTGCGTTTCAGGAGTCACATTTGCGTGATCTTCGACCACAAGTGAGTGGATTCAAACTAACCCATAATTATAATATTTTCAGAATCCATCCATGCTTCCAACAGACCTTTTTGTATTTTGGACGAGGGTGTGGTTCTAAATGTTGTATTATCATCGAGGTGTGGAAGTGGCTTTCCAGAAGAATTGTAACAAAGTATCGAGCAGTGGATTGATACATTAGTAACAGTGTTAGTAAGGGTATTACCACGATTTATGAACGAGGATTGAAACCAATCGCGGACAGATTTATTAGAGTGTCTGACTGGGTTTTCTCATTCAGGTCGGCCACTTGGGGGATGAAAGCCGCTTGAACAGGGAACAATATCAACACATGAAACAAATGGTCGATATGTGGAGGGAATCCGTTCGATCTTCTCTGGAAAGGGTGCTGGATCGAGTCAAAGAATGGGAGGGTGTTTCTGCGAAATGGAGCGGTGAAAACGTGTCCCAGTCCACACAGCCGGCCTCTCCTCACACACCACAGCCAGCGGTCCAACAGCCCGTTCCCTCTGTGGATGAAAGCGTCATTGATGATATCATGGATCAAGTCAGGAAGCTTGAGCAGGAGGTCAGTGGATTGGCAATAGATTGATTTGAAAAGAAATTTGCATGTGTGTGGCCCAGCCGTTGGGGAAAGTGCGGTTTGTTGTTGGGATCGGTTATTCTGCTGAAGTTTTGCAGTAACTGTGGAGCATATGGCAAATACAGCTGGGGTGTTTACGCCCCTCCCCCCAAAAAGCTCTGGGCGATTGCGCATTGGTCTTTTGAATAGACGTTGAGGGTTGCTTGTTTTTTTTATTGTACAGCTGTTTTCTACTCGAGAGAGCATTGCCACAGTGCAAAGCTCGGTGGCTGCAAATTCAGGCTTCAGCTCTAAGTTCGAGGAGCATTTGGCTGAGGTAAAACCAAAACATTCGAACGCAAGCGTATGCAGTTGTGTATTTCTGATGGATTTAGTGGACATATTGCGATTGGTTTTTTTTTTGAAACTGTGGTTTCTGTGAAAGGATAGGTCTCCCTCCGGATATCTCGCCTGGAAACCGCTGCCCTGGAGAAAACCCCTGAACCAGCAACTCCAAGCGATGCGGGTGTGTCTTCTGTGGGCGAGCAGCAAATCAAAGAAATGCATCTCAAGGTGGATAGATTGGAGGTCCAGCTTGCTAAAACCACTCTGAGAACGGACAGAGTCGAGGAAATGTTCGACGAGCAGCTGAAGCTGGAGAGAAGCCGGAAGGCCGAACAGGATCGAGAACTGTCGCAGAGAGAATCGAAAATATTGGATTTGAGGTGAGTTCAATTTTCAACTCCCGCTTTCGTAAAATTCAATACACAATTCTTGTGGGCTGTTAGGTTTGCGGGTCGAGATGTCTCAGCGCCGGGTGGTTTCGCACCTTCTGAGGAGAGTTTGTTAAATTTGGGGCTTTTTCCCATCCTGTGGGTTTTTTCACTGACAGGTTCAAAATCGATCAAATAAAGGCACATCTGGTTTTAAGATTGGTGGAAGAAAGCTTCCAACTTGAATTTAGATCCTCGAATGGATTATTTGTTTGATGAAATGGTTTCACAACTAGGCGTGCCGTTCTGGAGGATGAACAGCAGCGGCGGGAGTTATTCAATGCTCACGAAGGCCAGAGAAACAAAATGAGAGTCATGGAAGACAGGGTAAGAAATAAATCAATTGTTCAGGGGAAAGTGAAAAAAGCTTTGGAATCGGAAGCCCGTCAAATTATTTGATGTGAAGGGGAGTGTCTGTACTTGATACAATACTGATAAAAATATAATCCGGAGGTTTTGTTTTTCAATTCCTTCTTTTCCGCATCACGCAGATAGAAGCATTGCTGGCAAATGTGGAAAAGCAAGCAGCTGCTGGAAACGTGGGCGAAAAAATTAAGGTAGAGGGGGCGCTGCGAGTGGTGTTTTCTTTTTTATCCTTCTTTGAATTGCAGGTTTTATGAAACTGAAACAGGAACTTGGAAGAAGAGGATAGGTGTGTGGTTGCTCGATTTGCTCTAACTTAATGGAGCTGTGTCTTTAGGAAATGGAGACTCAGATTCGAGAAATGGAAGCCCAAATTGCGGAGCAAAGCCAGCAATTGGCTGAAATCCCCAAGACCAGGGAGGGATGCTGCGTAATCTCTTGATGTGACGTGGATCTTTCTTTTTCATTTGGAAAGGGTTCTTTCGAGGCTGGGAGGGGAAAACAAAAAGGGGGGGGGGTTGTTTGCATAACGTCGTGAATAGCAAGATAACAATGAAAATCGCACATTCCTCGGGTGGGCATTTTGCCAATGTTGAAAAGAAAATCTCCAAAACAGGATAAAAGGTTGGGATGATAAAGGTCACAGGAAGGAAGCAGCTCCTTTTTTTTTTCCGTCGACAAAACCTGAAAAGAAAAAAGATAAGCGATGGAGGGAGGGAAAAGAGAAATCGTTAGGTAACACAAAACAGTTGAGATTGAAAGAAATGTACATTTTCGTTTACGGAAAAAAAATATAATGTGTGCGATTTATATAACAACTCTGCCAACCTGTCGCTTCAACCCGTTGCTCAACATTGTTGAATCAACACAGTTTTTTTGAGGGGAAAAAAAGAAGAGAAAAAAAATGTGGAAGGCAGCAACAAAAAAGATAGAAATAATTCAAAGATGTGGCTATCGTGTTTTGGATTAAAAGAAATGTTTTATTCTTTTTTTGGAGGGGGGGGGGGGCTCTTCTGGGCAATGAAAAACAAACATTTATCGGCGACTGTGAAAAGGGGGGGGGGAGGAGCAGCGATGAAATCCCCTGTCATTAAAAAAAGAAAAAGAAATCAGCATAATGGAAAGGAGGTGGGGCTGGAGAAGAAATCGATATGACGAGGGTGTGGGGTGAACTGTGGGTTTTTAACCAAAGTGCTTTTTGTAAGGGGTAAAAAGGGGAAAATGGAAAAAAAAGAAGAAAAAAAAATCCGCATGAGATTGATCATAAAAAAAAGTGGGGAAGAAAAAAAAAAAGTCTATGCAATTGAAACCGGTCCCAACGGTGGAGATTTCACAATTTTACATCATTTTTTAAAATTTAAGGTGGGGTGACTCGGAATCAAAAGGAGAAAACAAGGGGGTTGTGGGAAAGAGGTTGGAGAGGTATCTGGCTTTTTGTTTTACTCACACTTTCAAGGTTTTCTCTCTTTTTTTGTTTTTCGGGGCTGCTGTGACGGTGGGTGGTGATGCATCAAAGCAAACCCCCTCTCTATTTTTGACTAATTTATATCAGCTTGGGGTTGTGATGCGATGTGATTTCCCATAAAGAAAAGACACCCAAATAATGCATCTGGGTGAAAAGGAAATTTGACGGCGAAGAGAAGAGGGTGGTTTGCTTTCCAAATGGGGTTGTTTTTGTTTCAAAAAAAAAGGGGGGGGGGGATGCTGAGAGAGAAAAGAAATGGGGGTGGAGATTTGAACCGAGTGTCGGTGAAAGTGTATGTACTGGTAGGAACTCGATGCTTTTCTTTTATGAAGTATTGCATATGATAGGGGTTTTTTTTGGGGGGGCGGGTATGGATGTGACTTTTTGGGGGGATTGGAGGGTTGGGGCTCTATGGAAAAACAGCTTTCTTAGTTGCATTGCTTTTTTTCTTATACCACTTGGTGGTGACAAAAACAAGGGGGAGGGAAAAAAAAAGGAAAGAGAGAAAAGAGTGAGATCGAAGGTTGTCGATTCTTGGCACAAAAAATTCTTTCAATTTTGTTTGTCAATTATTGGAAGGAAAAACTCCCAACTGGGGATGATGTTTTGTTTCTTTTCCTCTCTTTCGTGGGCCCTCCCCCTTTTTTTTTTAAATTGACCAAAATATTTGACGGTAGATATTTGTTTACAGTACGTGGCTAATTTTCAGGAGGGAAAAAAAAAAATCGAAAATGCAAATGCCAGGGAGCCTTTTGGTGGGTTTTTTATTTCATTTTTTCCTTATTTTTATGTCTTCATCGATTTTTTTATCAGATGGACGTTTGGATGGATTTTAGAGTTGATCAAAATTCATTGGTGTTGGGGCTGACCTGGCTAGACTTTTCCCCATTTTTTTTTAAATTGGAGGGGATCTTTTGGGGTTTTGCGGAGGGGGGTATTCTTACTCCACACGATTTTATTCGTGTTGACCAAAAATGCGGGGGTGAGTGAGTGGAAGGGTTTGCTCAAAATTCTACCATGTTTAGTTTTTTGAAAAAAGGTATTTCTAGATGGATAATGGTTAGAGAGGAAGAAAAAGAAAGATAAGCAAGAAAAAAGGAAAGGAAAAAAAAAGAAAGAAAAAAAGAAAAGAAATAATAGACCCGAAAACAATGATCAGACTTGACGTTCGTCTTTGCCGTTTGTTGTGATTTTGTTGTCAACGATGAAACTGAATCTCTCACCCAATCTGGGGGGATTAGTCATTGGCGATGGCCCATCGCCAATCACATCTTTCTTCACCATTTTGTTCATCTTTCCCTGGAGTTGGGTGGCTGCAGGGGCTGGGCTATCCACAGCTTCTGAGAAAAATTGGAGGAAGCTGGACAGGGATTTCAGCAATCGATTTAATGTAATGTACGCATGTTCCAGACCATCTGTTGCTCATGACTGACTGACTTATCAGTGAGATCTAAAGCCATTGTTCGCTACAATAAACACTGGTGAACGCTGGAGTATTCTGTAGATGTATAGAACACTAGTTAGCGTTGACTGAAATCCCTTGAGATAGGAAACGAAACACCAGTTTTTCAATGTGATGCATCCAACCTGAGCACGTTGGAAACAAGAAAGCATGCCATTTGCTTCCAATAAGCAAATCCAAGATGCTCCCCTTTTCCCTTGATATTGTTCCTGTGTTGTTACTGGAAGAACGAGCCTTCCGCAAAAAAAATCTTACAACAAAAAGACAACCCCGAACTCCCGTTCACAGACTTTCCTTCCCGACTCACTCAACTCTCACACTTCCTCCACTGACTCATACCTCGTACTTCTAACGTAAAACCCCTACTGCCATGGGGCCTCTCACCCGCACTGACCAGTCGATTCAACACATTTGACATCGCTCTCAGAGTCAAATCGTGTGGTAGTACTTTCATTAGAAATGAGTGTCCGTTGTGTGGATTTGTTGATGTGACGCTCTTATGTCTGTCTTTCAGTACTTGTGTTCTACCCGGTCCAACACGCTTCACTGCCTCAAACCTCCGAAAAAGTTCTACTCGTGGTAGAATAAACTAATATCCTCACTTCCACACCAGTGTAGCCTTCTCCTACACTGTGTTTCATCAGAAAAAAAAAAACATCCCTCACCGGATGGAAAAGAAACCTTCTCTCCTCCGTTTACTATGTCTTCTGGTCCTACCTATTCTCTCATCACCACCATTCTACTCAGAAGAAGTGCCTGATCTGTGATTTGTGCACTTCTAGGAAGGGTTTCCTACCCCTCCTGAGTTTGCCATTGATTTCCTCAATCCTGACTCGACTGGGGGAAATCAGTTCCACTATTTTATATGGTCCCTTCCAACTTGCACTGAATTTCTGATCCTTTTTTTCAGCCCTTGCTGAATCATATAAAAGGACCTCCTCTCCCAGAAAATGATTCCAGTCAGACAATTTTTTCTGTGCATTCACCTTTTCTCTGCTCTCCTTCAATCTCTGTTGAATTCTATCCCACTCCTTGCTTGATAGTGTCCACACTTTGCATGGTGGCCATCCAGTGGTTCTATTCACCATGTTGCAGACCATCCAGTTGGCCTTCTGCAGCCAATCATCCCAATACCCTCCATGATCCAACAACAGTACTCTGATTTTAGAAATCAGAGCTCTGTTCCTCCTCTCCACCACTCCATTCGCTCTGTGGTGATAAGGGGGTGTCCTCCAAACCTGAATGTGGTTGTCTTTGTACCATGCTCTCATGTCCTTCGAATGGAAGTAGGCAGCTCCATCACATAATAGGTTGTCTGGAGATCCATGAGTCGCTATCCACTCACCTAAACACTCTCTGACCTGTTTCCCCTTCACCTCCTTTGTCTTCCAAACCATCGAATCACGAGAGAGGTGGTCCACCACCACTACTATATGATTGTGGCCAGACCTACCAGAGGGTAGTGGACCGATGATGTCCATGCCCACTGTTTGACCAGGGTGGGTTAGATGCCCAGCTCCCCTAAGAAGTTCTTTTTCCTTCTTAGGGGCTACCCTCTGGCAGGTCTGGCAGTACCTCTGAATTTCCTCCAGATCTCCTCTATTAGCCTTCCATCCATGTTGTGCACACAGCCATAGCAATTTTTGTGGGCTCCAGTGTCCCTCCTTGTGCAACCGTTCCAGCTGATCTCTGCTCAGCTCTTTCCCTTCCGCTATCTTGCCCAACTCCTCTCCCCTTGAGCCTCCTGTATATGCATGTCCCAACTCTGTGTTTCCTGACATGCCAGACCTTCCTGAATCACTCTCTTTAGAGTCCACTGCCTCAGCCTGCTCCAGCACCTGTTCTGTTGATCTGTTGGATCCTCCTAATTCCATGCTTGTGTTTTTACTGATTTGCATCTCTTGTGGTTCAAGTGCACACACCTGCCCTTGTGTTTGTGTTGGCCTGCTGTACCATCTAGACAGGAGATCAGCCCAAGGGTTAGATGTCCCTGGCAGGAATTGAACCCTCAACCTTCCAGGGGAGGGGTAGTTCTCTGCCAACCAAGCCAAGAGACGCACCACTCTGATGTCCTCCACGACTTCTTTCGGTGCTAACTTCGTAATCCTTTGCACTGCTGAGTTCGAATCAGTGTGCAGGGTTAGCTGGCCCCCAGCCACCACCTGTGAAACCGATTTCAATGCCCATATTAGAGCTTGAAGCTCCCCCAAATAGGAGCTGACTTTTTCTCCTCCCTTATCCGCACACTTTCGACTGTTGAGGCTGACGATACACCCCTCTGAGGGGGTACCTCTGAACAGAACATACCCCCACCCAGAGGATGACCAGTCTTTAAACAGATTATACTCTCCAGAATCTGAATTACCCAACTTGACATTATTAGTCAGTATGGATTTCCATGCTTCTGCCACCAACTGTTGCATGAGTTTCGGATTCGATCCCTTGGGAAGCTCCAGCAGAGGTTGAATGATGTTATGGAAATTCGGGCAAACTCCCCTGCAGACATTAAGCATGCCGACGAATTGACGGACGTCCCTGACGTCGCGCATTTCTGGCAACTGACGCACTTGGTCGTCGACGTAGCGTCGAAGGCCGTAGCTCCCCTTCGTGACCGTGTACCCCAAGTAGGTAACCTCCTTTTGTCTGACGACCGCCTTTTCCCTGTTTATCCGTAATCCCATTTCGTCGAGCCTGGTCAGAACACGTCGCAGGTTCCTGTCATGGCCTTCGACGCCTTCTCCGCCGATTATGAGGTCGTCGACGAAGTTACGACCGGGGTATCCATGGATAGAGCTCCGGATGCGGGAGTGGAACAACCCTGGCGAACAGTTCCAGCCCTGGGGGAGACGGAGGTAGGTGTAATCCCCCTCTCCGGTTTCGAACGCGAAGAGGGGTTGGAGGGCGTCGCAAACGTCCACCTGGAAGAAGCCCTGCTCCAGATCCAGGACGGTGAAGTAGTCCCACTCCGGTGGGATCGACTTCAGCACATCCCGGACATGGAGCAGGGACGTCTTCCAGGCGTCCGAGTACGAATTCAGGAGGCGGAAGTCCACCGTTTTCCTGACTTTGCCATTGGGTTTGCGGAGGAACAGGACCGGGGAGAACAGAGCCCGCTCGCCGACGCCCAGGGGACGGATGACGCCTTGCCCCTGCAACGAGGTAAGCAGTTTTCGAATCTCCTTAGGCGCGACGTCGGTGGCGTAGTACCGTATCCCCGTGTTGTGCAGCGGAATCCTGTGGAAGGGAACGCGCCATTTCACCTCCCTGTGGCAAACCCGAAGAGGAGCAGCAGTCGCCTTTGCGTCTCTGCTAAGGTCGTCACGAATCACGTTCGGAAATTCGCGTCGCCAGTATTCCACTGAGCCTGTATCCTCCGTCTCTGACTGCGTTTCCGACGTGCAGGCAGGTTGTTCCTGAGTGGTTTGCACCGTAGCAGTATGTCCGTTCCAGAGTCTTTCCCCTGTCCCTACTGCTGTGGTGTTGTCGAGAAGGTCGTCAGCCACCTCCTCCCAAATCGTCGTCAGGTGAGAGAAAGGGGATGTAGTGTGTTCGCTAAAACTTCTGCCTGGTGGTTTCCCTCTGAGGGCTTCCCAGTACTTCCAGAGATCAAGGTGCTCCTGTTCCACTGTCCCCCCTACCCCCCCCCTGGGTGAGCAGAGTAATTTTTCCTCTTGAAGGTGAGAGACTGAACTCTGGTTTTTCCCCAGTATGTCACTGTTAGTGGGACTCTCAGTAGTTACAGTCTGTCCCTCATTGTGTGTTTGTTCCACTGCCCCGACTACCCCCCCCCTGGGTGAGCAGCCCCCTTTTTCCTTTTGTGAACTCTGAACTGTACTCTGGCTCTGTCCCAATGTTTCCCTGTCTGTAGGACTCTCAGTAGCTACAGCTTTGCTTTCTTGCAGCAGAGTGCTGTGTGCAGTCAGGCTGTTAGGTGTGAGGACACTCTGGGTGCCTTGGTCTTCCCCACATGTCCGTCCCTCTCTCCCCCTTGGTAAGTCCCTCCATTGATCCTGCTGGGGGGTGGAGAATGTACCCTGGCTTGTCCCCAGTGTAGCACTGTTTGCAGGACTCTCAGAAGCTACATTCTCCTCCTGTGTGTGGAATTTCGACTGCTGTACCCTTCCCTGAGTATCTGACTTGGGTAAGTGATGTACAGCCTCTGAACTGCTGGTGTGTAAGCCAAAATTCTTTTCTCCCTTCTCCCTATCTGAACTGATGAACTGTCCAGTAGCATTAGAGCTATTGGGCTGACATTCAAAGTCTGTGTTTGATGTCTGTGTTCTCCCCTCATTCTCAGAGTCCTTCCCCTCAATCCTGTCCCTGAGTGGATAGTGCGTAGCAGAACTCACATCCAGTTCTGTGAGAGAGGCTGTGCTCTGGCTCTTCCTCAGTGTTGCACTGTTTGTTGGATTCTCAGTAGCTACAGCCTCACTGTTCTGTGTTGTTAAACTCCGTAACACACACCCATCCCCTGAACTGAGATGCTGTTCTCCAGAGTCGGAACTGATGGTCGGTATATCCCTGTTTTGGGCAGAATTCGATAGTACTCTACTGTCCCCCTCTGGGCTCAACTGCTGTCCAACAGATGCAAGCTGGCCTGTTTGTGAAACACAGTCCTGATTCGACTGCATTGTGCCCCAACTGCCCTTCGAACCACTGGTTCTGTCAAACACTTCCAGTGACCCACAGTCATTCTTTGGTGGTGGAAAAGAAACCTTTTTACATCCTCCATCTCCCTGTTTTTCTATTCCAGAACACCCCCCCTCCTCAGATTCCACTTCCTGTGGTGGAAAAGAAACTGTTTGACATCCTCCATCTCCCTTCTTTTCAATCCCAAAACACCCCTCCTCCTCAGGTTCCACTTCCTCCTTCTCTCTGAGATCCAAACCATGGGGCAGTAAACCATCCTCCTCCTGTTCGACACATTCCTCCTCTGCTCCTCCTTCCTCTATCACCACCGGCGTTCCCTCAGCCACCCTGAAGCTAACCAAACACAGTTTTGCAGTAAGCATCCTCGCCTCCAACTGGGCGTTATACAGCGTGAGTCGAACTCTTCCGTCGGAGTTCGTCGTCACAGAGTGAAGGAGGTTGTGGGGTTGTCCTATGGCCATTAACGAAAACAGGCCAGGCCCAGTAATTCGAAAAGGAAGAACAACCGTTTTAATCGCGTAGGGTCCCAGAACCAACGACGAACCCAGGGGTAACCGAAACTCCCCATCCTTCCCCACTAAACGAATCCTGCGTCCTTTTTTCGTGAGGGGGTCTTGCAGCACTCGAACCACACCCCGCTCTAACTCTCCCGACTTCTCCCCTACCTTCATGACTGCGTGGCAAGGGATGGACGTTCCGTTCTTGCCCCAGAGGCAGTTGCGAGCGCAGTCGACGGTGAGGGAAAGGTGTGCGAGGAGGGGAACGCCCAGAATAATCTGGGATGTGTTTTCCGAAACCAAAAATACTTCCTTCCCCTCCCACGGTCCTACTTTGACGTCGAGCGTCACCGTCCCTCGCACGCTCTCCTTGCTTCCATTGAACCCGGTCAGCGTTAGCACTCCTTTCGGAGGAGCGACTCCCCATCCGTGCCTTTGACATACCTTCCATGGCATGATGGAGCATCCACTTCCGCTGTCGACCAACGCTTCGAAAAGGTGGTTACTCCCTCCCTGTTCTCCTTCCAGCCTGAGTTTCACCCGAAGTTGTTTTCGCACCGTATCTCCGGCGGGCGTTCCTGCTGCGACCGAATGGCACGACGACGACGGCTGCTCGTGCTGTATTGCCTCCAGCAGCTCGCCGAAAGCATCCTCTTCCACACTCGCCACCTGCGCTCTCCTCTTCGTCCGGCACTGCGCTTCCCAGTGCCCCTTCCGCCCGCAAAACTGGCAGTACGGAATCTCTCCCGTCCGAGTAGGTGGCCTGTCCGCCACCAAAACTTTCGTCCCCACCTTAGGTTCTGCTTTAGCATCCACTTTCACTTCTGCCTTTCCCTCCTCCTCCTTCTTTACTTCCGCGAGAACTGCTTCCCTGTATTCCGTCCTCCTCTTCATTCGATCCAAAAGCTCCCGAAGTCCGCTGAAGGTCAGTTTTTCGAACTCTGTTTCCAACACGACGCGGCTCAACACCCTCCCCGGTAACCGGGCCACGAGTAGCTTGACCGCTTTTTTCTCCTCTTCCACCTCCGCCGCTTGTCCCGTGTTTAAGAACATCAGGAAAAACCGCTGCAAGAACTCCAACTCTGTCTCCTCCTCCGTTTGTTGCAGCCGCCGAAGTCTGTCCAACGTAGCTGATCCCTCCGTCGAAACTGAAGCCGCAGGCGCCGCACTCCCGAGCTCCAGGACTTCCCTTCTCATCGCCGTCTCTGTTCTACGCCGCCGTAACCATGCAGAACCTTTGTCGAGGAACTTCAGTAGGTACCCCAGCAGAAGCGAGGAGGCGATCCCTGCTCCGACCAGGTTGGCGTTGGATCCCCGCAGGACACCCCAGAGCTTGTGCATCCTGTCTGCAAGCTGCACAAGCTCCAGGGTGTCCCACGCAGCAGCGGGGTTCGGTGAAGGGGAGGGTAGGGCACGATGTGAGTGTCGATGTCTGATCGACCACATCAGCCTCTGCCAGAGCTCGTGTGGAGACGTTCTGGGCGTGTGAGGCGTAGAGAATGGAGGAGGTGATGGGGGATACGTTGCTGGCGCCCTTCCGGCTGGTGTTGCCGGCGCCGCATTTTGATCTGATATCGTCGGTGGTCGCTGTAACAGCAGCGACATACCGGCTAGTAGAGCCAAGCCCCCAAAGGCCAGGATCCACCCTGTTCGCTCCGAAACCATGTTGTTACTGGAAGAACGAGCCTTCCGCAAAAAAAATCTTACAACAAAAAGACAACCCCGAACTCCCGTTCACAGACTTTCCTTCCCGACTCACTCAACTCTCACACTTCCTCCACTGACTCATACCTCGTACTTCTAACGTAAAACCCCTACTGCCATGGGGCCTCTCACCCGCACTGACCAGTCGATTCAACACATTTGACATCGCTCTCAGAGTCAAATCGTGTGGTAGTACTTTCATTAGAAATGAGTGTCCGTTGTGTGGATTTGTTGATGTGACGCTCTTATGTCTGTCTTTCAGTACTTGTGTTCTACCCGGTCCAACACCTGCTTGATTTAGATATCATGTAGCTGGCTTGTTATGGTTGCAACAAGAGCTCTGTGGCTGCAATATATTGTTGTAGCAACATTTTTTCATAAATTGCCACAACTAGCTGCCCTTTGGGAGCCTCAGGGTTTTTTTAGTTTTTTTCACACACGAACAGGAATATTTTACAGACAAGCATGAAAAATTTTGATGTGGAAAAAAGTTCAATTTGACAACACAATCAAAACGGTGTTGTGCAATATCAGAGGTGGCAGCACGATATCTTACGAAAATAGATAATCAGTAGGATCAAGGCCAAAAGGAAAATATGTGAGTAGGCAAATTAGAATGGAAGTTTTGTTGGAGAATATGATTTGCCAAATATCAGTGGATTGTACTGCATCATGAAATGGGAGTGCAACATTTCAGGTGAAACAAAATTGACAAATTGCAAATTCTCTTTAATAGTAACAGATCCATTTCAGAAGCTCTGCTGTGAAAACCTTGACCAAACGTGGTGATGAAGTTAAATCCCGTCGTAAAAAAATGTCGAACGAAAAAGAAAAAAAAAGCTTGACAAGGTTATCAACAATTGAAGTGCTGACCTGCGAACGCAGTTTTGTAGCGATTGTGTCGGCGCAAAAGGGTCATGGACAGTTAATTTATTTTTTTAAAACCATTTTCGATATTTTTGGAAGGAATGAAGGAAAATGAAAGGGGATGAAGCATTAACAAATTTAAATTATGGTACTGTATTAAAACGATAGAGGAAGGTCCTTGATAATTGCAACCCTGACTTCCTCTGAATTGTTATGATCCACTGGCACCCAGAATGCCCTTTCCCAAAATTGTGAAAATTACAATATTTAAACATTTCTTCTTCCTCAAACCGAATACTCAACCATGTCGAACCCACTTCCAATAAAAAATCTGACACTTGAACAAGTTCACTCTTACTTTTCAACCCAAAGAAAAGTTGCCAAAACCCAAGGGACTTGATCGATTTGTTTTTCCCCCAAACAAAAAGACAAGCAGACAGTTTTTTATTGAAGTGTTTTGGGGGTTTGTAAGTTGCAGGAAAACACACGAACACCACATGACTGGGCCAAATGGTGTGCAAACCAGCCCAGTCAACATCTTCCGCATTAATTGCCAGCAACTTATTTTGCAGTGGTCGTAATTCCAAGGTTGCAAAAAACAGACCATTCACTTCTACTGGTTTTCGCGCGTTTCGGGAGAACGGGAATCCGAGTCGAAACTTCGCCGTGCGCGTTTTGGGTCGATGGAGGCGATCAAGGAAACGGTCGACATGCCAACGGTATCGTGAACTTTTTTGTCCCCAAGTTTTTTTTTTTTCATTTCCGAGTTGGGAGATTATTCGAGCAGTGCACATGGTCGTCTGTCCTATTTTCGTTCGAGCGTCGGCTCCTTTCAGTGACACTCTTTGAGTAGGTTTCGAATTGTTAACAAACATCTGGAATCGGATTGGGAGTTCGTTCTAGTGGGCGGTGCGATTCGAGTCGCTCTAGGAAGTTGTTTTGAAACATCTCTGGACGACCGCGACGGCCGTTTTAGCTCGACACCGACGACAGAAAACGCCGTCCGTTTCTGCGCATGCCTTAGTTCACCCAAACGGTTGCGAATTAAACACGTCGCGACGTTTCTACATGTTTTGACGATTGCATGCATGACGCTCTGGGTTTTTTTCTTTCAGGTGGAGGACAAGGACGGGGAATCGCATCCGCTTGGTCTCAACACGAACAAGGAGAAGCTCTATGATAAGGTATGGGGTAACGCACGCAACGGGCGGTTAGACGCTCCCTCTTGAACTCGGCGTTTACACTCGGCCGCGAGTCGTCGAAGATTTCCTGCCGAGTCGTCACTCTTATTACACTATTACGAATGGGCTACACAAATGATGGTGAAATTTGTGTGATTTAGCGTAATCATGCATCTTGGAAGACATATGATAGATGCCATCTCTATTTCTCGCATCTTTGCGAAATATTTTCCTTTGTTTTAATCGAATGATTGGATGATGTGCATCGATGTTGGGTGGATGATATAATTTTCGCTTTTTTCTCGAACCGGGATGCTGAAACACAAAAAAAAAATGAAAAAAAATGAAACTGCTTGATTTTCCACAATGTCACAAGGATTGGTTGCATGCTCCTCAGTTTCGACTTGATGCTGTTTTTGATTATCGATTGTCGAGTTCCAGACAAATTGGGCATCCTTGATTTAACTTTTTTTTCTTTCCCCGTTGTTTGACTGCAGGATGACAACCAAATCACCAAGAGCTGCCACATATGTCAGGGTCAGCACATTTACTGGAGCTGTGGGAAGGGATGCAGGGCCTCCTACTGTGCTAGGTAACTAAATATTTCGAAACCAAAACATCCAAAAAAAAACAAAAACAGCAGATGTTCTTGTGTGGAGTTGGCGATTTTTTTTTTTGGGGGGGGGGTTCTTTGTGTGGATGTTTGAATAGGTTGATTGTATTTTGATTGGACAGATGCGTTCATTATTCTGGGATGACGGTCGAAGAGGCGATCAGCAAGGGTTGCCCCAAATGTCAGGATATTTGTGTTTGCAAGAAGTGTCTCAGGAGACGCAACCTAGGCAGGCTTACAAACATTCCCCTGCCAGAGCGTGCGGTGAGACTTCACTTACGAATAGATGTTTTTTTTTGGTTTTTTTGTTTGTTTTTTATTTTCCTGCACTGGGGGGTTTTTCTTAAAAAAATAAAAATTTGCTGGCACAGGAATGTCTTGCTGCAATAGGGAATTCTGGAGAAGGCTTACCTCCTGTCCGTCAATCGGTGGGCGAACAAACAGTAACGAAAAGGTTTCCTGCTTTTGTATTTATTTTTTCGAGTGCCGACTGTTTGATTTTCTTGTTTGGTTTTTTTTTCTTGCTTTTTTTGCGTTCCTAATGCTGACTGAATACTTGATTTCCCCCCTTGCTCAATTTTGAAAGCAGACCAGACCAGCTACGGTGCAGCAGGGCAGACCCAAGAAAAAGAGAGGGAGACCACGGGTGAGCTCCAACACATTTCAATCATACATTTTTTGTACATTTTTTAAAATTTAAATGAATCTTTGGAACAGTGAATAGCAGCTTCATAATGTGACTAGTATCAGTCATTTCAATGTTTTTTTCAAAAAAGGTTTCAGATGGGACATCTCGCACCCAAAACATATCCACAGGAACGAAAAGAAGGATCAGATTTTTTCTGTTGTATCTATCAAATTCCATTTACTAATTACGTTTCAAGAAAATGCATGCTTTTTTGTTATTTTATTGTTTTTTTGCCTTTTTACACAGAAACGCCCCGCTGGAGAGATCGCTGAGGCAAAAGAGGAGGAAGAGGGTGCGTTGGCAGAGGAAGGCAAAAATGCTGTCGCTTCGAAGGGGACTTTTTTCCAAGCAGCCATCAAAAGCCTGGAAAGTCAGACTTGCCACGATCTGGACGACGTGGAGCCAGCCGGGGCGGAAGCTTCCAAAATGCCCCAAGCCACTCAAAACAGGGCAGTCAATGGAGACAACAGAATGCCGGATACAAACGATGCGATCAATGGGGATGATGGCCATGCAGACAGGAAACCGGTGGGCAAATTCTGAAAGCACAAAAAAAGCAACAACATTGAGAATGAACGATGAGATTCCTCAGCCCTCCTTTTTTTTTTTGCACAAGATTTTATCGGGATTGCTGTCTTGTACTCAGCAGGATGTCATTTTTGGATCCATACATAATATTTTGTTTTGTTTTGGTGTGGATGTCTAGGCACCGATTATTACAGCACCAGTTGGTGAAGGTGGCGTCGTGTTGGGGCAAGGGGGTGCTGTGTATGCAGTTGGGCAGCCATTGGGCAAGAAAAGAGTTCTGGATGAGGTGAGGTCCAGCTTTCAGCAGCACATTGTGGTTTTCGGTGGGGGTCTATCTTATGATTATTTCCTGTTCAAAGGGGGGGGGGGATCTTTCAAAAAAAAAAAAAAAACACTGATATCTGTGGGTGTTTCTTTTTGGTTCAAACAGAATGGCATGCAGATAAGCAAATCATGCCACCAATGTCAAGATCAGCACATCACTTTCACATGCAAAACAGGGAAAGAAGGATGCAAAGCATCGTATTGCCGAAGGTGAGCTAATCATAAAAAAAAACGTCGAATTATTCGCTGTTCCCTCTGTACATTTTTTATTTTTATTTTTTCCCAACACCAACTTAGCACAGGATGAGCGATATGTCTTTTTTCTCTATAAACTCAAGTACCCCCCCCCCTCCCCTTTTTTCATACAAACATTTTACCAGTGAAAAAGAAAGTTGGCATTCTTTTCTCTTTAATATCTTGTTTCAATATTCAGTGAAAGGAAGAACGAAAAAAAAACGATGGCTCGACATTGGCACATATCTTATTCAACATGCTCCCCCCATTTTTTAATTTTTTTTCAACAATGAGAAATAAAGCAGACTGACATAGACAGCTTCACTACTATAACACATCGCATGTCATTTCTTTGAAAGGGAAATATGATGAGGTGTTATGAATGTTTTTTTTTTCCCTTTTTTCTTTCAAAGGAAATTGAATGCAAGTTGAGCAACAGAAGCAGTGCTCCACTCGCCATTATATAAAGTATGTGTTGGTTGAATGTGTGCTAATGTTCCGATCGATTTTTTTTTTTGCAAGGTGCTGTGATAAATACTACATTGGCATTGCTTATGAAGACATCATGGAGAAGTGCCCCAGGTAATAAACAAATCAGTCAAAACCAATCCAATTCAATTTCTTTCACTCCAAAAGATGGATGGAACCCGATAGATTTATAAAAGGTTGACAGAAAAAAGATCTAGAATAAACATTTTTAATATTTTTCATGTTCGGTTTAGTGTTTTGTATAGTGTTCAACTGGAACAGTTTGACACTTGTCTCAATGGGATTGGTGTGGGGGCTTTTATATTGTTCTCTTTCAAATATATATATATATATATATATATTATTATTATTTTTATTATTTTTTTTAACTTTCTTTTTTACGGTGTCTCCACAATTTCACGTTTTCATCTCGTTTCGACGCCCCTCCAAACCCCACTGCTTACGATGCATCTCTGTATTTCTTTTTGGTTTCCCCTTGTATACAGGTGCAGGGGTTTTTGCAATTGTCGAGGTTGCTTGCGAGTTCAGTTCAATCCAACCGTACCCCAACGCTCGGAAAAAATGTCCAAAACGCTCGCAGAACACGTTTTGAAATGTACGGGGGGTCTCATCAAGGAGGTCTTGGCATCCTTCGACAAGGAGGTGAGACCTTTTTTTTTTCATATTCTTTTCACTGTTATGGTTAGTCAATTTATTTCTAGTTTTGCAGTCTCTTTTGAATACAAATTGCAGAGAGGTGAGCCCTCCCCGGCACCATCAAGGATAGATATATATATATTATTTCTTTTCGCAGTTTTGGTTGATATATCTCTCGTTTTTGCAGTCTCTTTTGAATACAAACTGCAGAGAGGTGAGCCCTCCCCGGCACCATCAAGGGAAGAAAAATAAATAAATCTAACTCCTGTTTTTTTTTTTTTGCGATTTTTTGTAGCTTGCTGATGCTGATGCTGGCATGAAATTGGAGGATGTCGAAGTGGAACCCACAGGCACCAGACGGATCAATTGCGACCGATGTTCCACGAGCATTCCTGACCTGTTCAAGTATATTTCCCTAATCATTTATTATAATTTTGATATATGTATTTTTGTGATATGATGTGCTGCTCTGGTGGCACCAAGGTCAACCTTGCGAAGTGGATGTGTGTTTTTTACTTATCGCAGAACAGATGAGCAGAAAAGAGGTTTCGATTTTTTTTTCGCTCTGAAAGGATCCAATCAGTGTTTACAAAAAATGAAATAAACACCCACCCACCTATTTATGTATATGTATATGTATATGCATATATTCATTATTTGTTTGTTTATTTATTTTTTCTGTATTTATTTATTCTTGATTTTTTTTTTCGAGTCCAGCAAATATGTCTGTGTATCGTCTTCTCGGTACGAACTTTTTTTTTTTCAATGTTATTAACTTCTCCAACTGTAACAAAATAATTCATTCACTCATCCATTCGATGTCTTTTTGTTTGTTTTTTTCGTCGTTTTCAGATCGTGTGAAAATTGTGCATTTGACTTTTGCATCAATTGCTGTGGGGAAGTGAGGGAAATTTTCGGTGGATCCAATTGCCCAACATGCACTTCACCTCTGAAAATCAGAAGGCAGTTGAAACCAGAAATTCTGGAGGACCTCAGATCGATCATCAAGGTAAAATTACAAATGGTTTTTTTCCCTTCCTCAAAAAAAAGTCTTTAAAAAAAATATATGTATGAAAGGTGCATTGAGGGGGGAAAAAAAACCTGTACTGCAGTGGGATTGATTTGCCAGACATCCTATTTTTTTTTTCTTTTTAGAAGGCAAGCCTTGGACGACATTTTCCAATTGATGTGAAAAGCATTCAAAGAGAAAATTAAAATTAAAATTCACAGCAGAAATAAAATTGAAGGAGCTGTTTGTCAGTTCAAAGACTTTATTTTTTTAATTTTGTTGAAGGGGGGAAAGTCCTTTTCCAGAGTTCGTCCGTGATTTTTGATGTTTCCAAATTAAGTACCAACCTTTTTCAATCTTGATGCAGGAATATGGCGATTGCAAGGTTACTGCAAGTGGACCTTTTTGGAGCAAAAATCCGAGCGACGATACAACAGGTAACCATTGCTTTGCCAAAAAAAATAGAATCTGGTCAAAAAAACCAGATGTAGCTTTTGGATTATCACAACTGGATTATCACAACGGTGCAAATTATCAGACCACTCCACCTTCGTCTTATGTCATTTTTTTGTTTTGTTCTTCTAGCGCCAGCATCATGCGAGGGATCCAATCAGGTGCACTGGTCTAAGCGAGTGGATAGGAGCATGCTTAGAGTTTGTTCCACTCATCCCGATCCCGAGAAGAAGTATATCTTTTGCCCTACATCGGCCGACCTCGAAAACAGCAATGAAGCGCATCAGGTGTTTCAGGAGTGCATGCGGAGAGGGGAACCCGTAATCGTCAGAAATGTCAAAGGGGTTATGGATTGGAGACCTGAGGTTTGTTGAATGAGAAGGAGGGGGTTTGGGGGGAATAAAATAAAGACTAGGCAAAGGCTTCTTTTTTTTTGGTATATTTTTGCTACGGAAAAAAAAAAAAATTGGGGCCCTGTCTGGCTCAATGTGTGTTGTTTCACGATTTTGGGGTGGTGAAGGGTGAACATGCTCGACCGTCTTTTTTGGGGGGGGGAATGCCTGTTGGCATCATCTGTGTTTTTGTCCTGCTCAGTATTATTGCGGAGTACTCCTGAAACCAGCATTCCGAGTCTGACCTACGGGGCCCTGATTTGTTTTTAAGAATTCTTGGGGGTTTTGTGGTTCAGACGATGTGCCGAGCTGTGGTGGAGAAAGGGAACAAGTTTTATGGAGTGGCGGCTAAAGTCACTGATGTGACTGTCATTGATTGCACTCAGTGTTGGGGGGAATTTCAACTCCCTCAGAAAGCCTTCTTCCAAGATTATCAATCGGAAGAAGGTAAATCGACAAAGAAAAAAAAAATTGAAAAAGGGGGGTAGTTTAGATTAAAGTGAATAGATTTATGCACGCGATTATAGCGATGGGACACGTGTTGGGACATATTCACTTAACAAATTTGTTCCTTAGATTTAGTACTTCAATTAAATAATCTAAGTTATTCAATTCAATTCAATTATTTATTTTTTTATTTTTTACACACATTGATATTTTACATCATGCGATATTTTGTGGTTTTTACTCAAAACACACGATCTCCATATTTCAAACACCGTTTCAAACCGTTTCGGTGATTTCGCTGTCCAATCCACAGTGCCCAAAGCAATGCTGAAGGTGAAAGACTGGCCCCCCGAGGAGCACTTCCGAGACAGACTGAAACGCCACAATCAAGATTTCATGGAAATGCTGCCGATGAAAGAATACACCAACCCCACCTGGGGATCCCTCAACATGTACAGAGCGCTCCCTGACAACTGCCTGCCCCCCGATCTCGGCCCGAAAACTTACATCGCCTTGGGAAGAAAGCAGGAGCATCCAGGGGAGGGGGACTCCGTGACAAAATTGCATGTGGACATGTCCGATGCTATGAATGTCCTGCTGAATGCTTATTCTCGCCCAGAGGAAGACACGGAGGAAAAAGTTCGACTGGGGGATGACCTGTGGGAAGCGCCGAGGTGAGACGGATAGAGGACATATATCATATATTGTGGTGTTGTGGGTTTTTTTTCCCGCCGGATGTGTGTTTTCGGTTTTGCTATTCCAAAATGAAATTTGAAAAGGAGATCGTCTGGTTGTGAATCGTTTTTGGCAAGTGTGGTTGATGCTCCATTCGATAGAGGAAAACAAGTTTGAGATATTTTTTGCCTTAAACTGCATGACAAAACTTGAATTTAAACCTAATGGCAGCTCATGTGCGCTCATTCACATTCTTTCGATTTTCCCTGACAGCTATGGAAATGCCGGAGCTGTGTGGGACTTGGTTCGAAGAGAGGATGTCCCCTTGGTGTCGGAGTATCTGAAGATGCTCCAGAACGAATTCATCCACAACGGACTGCCCGTGCGAAAGCATGGAGTTATCAACCCCATTCTGGAGCAAATGTTCCAGCTTCGATCACAGGACAGAGCGGCATTGGCGGCCAATCATGGTGTTCATCTTTGGCACGTGGAGCAGCACGTCAATGAAGCTGTGTATATCCCAGCCGGCGTCCCACACCAAGTTCGAAATCTGAAGAGCTGCATCAAGGTATGGACTGTGTTTCTTTGCTTTGCTGTGGTTTTCTTGAAAGAAAAAAGAGGGAAGAGGGGTGGGGTGGGGTGTCCAACCGATCATTCCCCACAGATCCTGACAGAATTGAATATCCATGCTCTGGTAGGTCGCCGTCGACTTCGTTCCTCCGGAATCTGCGGGTCAGATTTTCCACTTGGCGAAGAAGCTCCGGGGCTTGGCAAGCGTCGACAGGGATGCCGGCTTGGACAAGCTCCAGGGGGTAGCCATGATGTTCTTCGCGGCGAGGGAGGCGTACCAGATCCTATCTGGTGAGCTGACCTCGATCGCCATGAAGACGCACCCGGCGCCCAAGAAAACCAACAGGCGCGGGGCGAAGAGGAGGAAAACCAGTGAGGAGAGGGACCTTGAGCTCACTGATCCAGAAACTGATGAGGTTGTGGATCAGTGAAGCTCTCGGTGGTGGTGGTGATGGAGGAGGAGGGGGGTCAGGCTGGGGTCGAGCGGGTGGAAATCATTGAGGGGGGTGCTTTCTTTTGTGAGGATGTGTTTTGTTTGGTTTTGGCTAATTTTTTTTACCTTCCGGCTGGGCTACGGGTTGATTTTGATGTCTGATGTGGATGGATTTGAATGTGTTGTGAGGGGAAAAAAGAAAAAAAGTGAGTTGGCCCAAAGGAGGATATGATTGCAGAAAGTCTGGTTTTTTTGGGGGCAGTTGGTTGCTCTTCTCATAGATCCATGTCCATCTCTGTTGGTGGCTTTTTCTTTCTTTTTCTTTCATCTTTTTTGTAGGAGGGGTGGAGTGCGATGTATTAGAGCTTTTCACGCAATCGAAAAAAAACGAAACGAAAAAATAGTGAAGTTGGTTGTAGTTGGGTGGGATGCATTTTCTGGTCTGCAGTAGTGCGAGGAACGTTGGATGTAACAACAAGAACAGAGTATTAATTGGAAGAAAAAAAACCTTCATAAGCTCATGAGTCGGAGGGCAGATTTCCACCTCCTGGTACCTTCGTGCCGGAGAAATATTTTCCCTGGTCTCCCCCCAAAAAAAAGCAATTAGAAAGAAGGAAAGAAAATTCAAACCTAGAAGAAGAAATAGAGAGTAAACACTACTTTTCATTCAATCAATGAGATATTGGTGTGCATATGTGGAGAAGTCATCTTTGTCCAATGAAAACATTTTCAGAAACTGCATGGTGGGAGGGACAGCCGTATACAATGTCACATCAACGTCCAATCATCAGTATAATGAAGTCCATTGCAGCCGCCGTGTCAAAAAGGCCAACCTCGCCTGTTTCTGTCTCAAAGTTTGTTGTTTGCCTTTGTTTCGCGCCGTCAAGGAGAGAAGCAAGAGCCGAGTCGAGAGAAATGGATAGCGACGAGTTGGTGCTTGAGCTTGCTGGCCGGATATGTAACCGGTTGCGTTCCCGCTTTCGAGATCAGCATCGGGCGTTGGATGATATGACGAACCCAGCGGTGCGTCGACTTTCTTCGTTTCTTCGTTTTTCATACACTTCAGCTCGATACTTATCGGATCGTCTTCTTCGTAGGCCTTAATTGATGAAATAGGTCAGCTTCTTCGGAGGGCGTTGGAGGGCGAAGACTTCGTGGAGGACATCCCCGAAGGAGATGAGAATCTTCCGCCGGCGCCAGACGTGGTGGAATCCCCTCCACCACCTCCACCACCACCTCCACCACCACCGACTCGAGAAAACCGAAGGAGAAGGCGCGAAGACGACGATGGCGAAGATGGTATGTCACTCGAAAGCGTTTTTCCGACCTCCGTGTTTGTATCCGTTCATCGATCGATACTGACTGCGAACCTTGCCGTTTTGTTTTTTTCCGCCAGTTCTTGGGGAGGATCCAGTTGATGCTGACCTGCAGCGAGACATCCGTCGTGACGCCCGTCGCATGCGCAAGCGTGTTAGAAGGGAGTTAAGGTGGATGAGGTGAAGGGTAAGTTCACTTAAGCGCCTGGTGTCTCTTTTGAACCCTCCTATTCTTTCGTTCTCTCTTGGGTGCTGGATAATACAACCATATATTGTTCTTTCCAGAAACTGGATGGTTTTCTTGCAGGTCAGGTGGGCTGCTTTTGTTTCTTCCAGAATGAAGTCGAGACATTTGAGGGCCAAGACAAAGGCAAGCGACCAGTCAACCATATCTAATTCATTCAGCTCCTTTGGTGGATGGCTGGGGGGTGGGGATTCTTATGTTTTGGTGTTTTGGCTTACTGTCCTGCAGATCTCTTGCTGGCCTTGGTGGCGGCTGGGAAAGCTCCTGCTTTTTCACCACCTGATCTTAAAACAGTGGCAAGGGGAAATGGCGTTCATTGTGGCTTGTCACTTCTGACTGCCATCTGAGAGTCTATGGAAAGGGGCATCGACCAGGAGGCCTCCTAGGTATTCAAAAGGTGCATTGAAAGTAGATGTTGGAGCTGAGGAGGTGGACGTGTTCCTTCTATCAAATTTGGAAGTGCAGCTCAGACACTGTCTGACAGACAGTCAGCTGGGGTGGTGTTTCTCCGGGTCGTAAAAGCAGTTTGGATGATGGCCTGTATGCTCCAGTTTCATGAGATGAGTTTTATTCAAAGGAACAAGAGAATTTCTTTTCTATCCAAAAAAAAAGGTGTGGACGGGAAAACAAAAAGAAAAAAGAGGGAGCTCAAAGAAGAAGGGTCCCAAATGAAGGTTGGGCAATGCTAGAATGATTTTCAAAACATGGAGAGATGAAGAAATCCAGTAAGGGAATCAACAGTATCGTGTAAACAGTAGAGGAGGACCAGAAAAAAAAACAGCAGTTCGTTGGAAACCAGGGAATCGGAGATCGACGGGTGGTCAGAGAGACAGAAATAGATATGGAGGGATTCAGGGAGGGAAGAAAGGATGAAAATGTTTAGAGACATGAAAATCAATGCAGTGTCCTTGGTGGAAGATTTGATTGAATGTTCTTGGTTTAATCAGACGAAAGAGGTAGTTTGTTTCTCTTTGGGTTCTTTGGGTCCCTGGGTGGGGATGACAGGCTGAAGGGAAAAGCCCTTCTTAACATTTAGTGGGTTGTATGGTGCTTGAGATGCAAATGTAAAAATGGGAAGAGAGGCTTGGGTTACTTGGACGCCTGGAGTTTTATGCATGTTTTCCTCGACTACCGCCTGTCACCAACTCCTTAGACAATTCACAGGTTTATTTTATTTATTTTATTATTATTATTTTATTTATTTCTATTTTTTTTACACATACCCTGGGGAGCGATTCATAGACTGGGGAGCGATCAACAAGCTCCAGTCCACCTGGCTGCCATACTTGCTTGAATTGGTCCAAAAGGGTGCAATTCTCTTTCATTTCATCTGATTGGCAAAAAATATTGCAAGACTGGGAGGTTTCCGAAGTCCTCCATTCTCAACTAACTTAGATGCCTCGAAGCAGGGTTGGACCGGGTGATCCACACTTGACCATAAGAATTTAAAAAAAGGAAAGAATCAAGTTCAATAGCACCCTCGCGCAAAAAGAATATATGGGGTCCCCTCAAAAAAACGTAGTCAGTCCCATAAAACAATACAGCAAAACTAGCCTCCACCCCGGAAAATGTAGAAAAAAAATCAAAGGCAACACAGCAATGGAAGCAATCGAACTGTAAAGGGCTTTTCTTCCTCCACATCCAATGCCCCATTGCTGAAACAGCTTAAACCACATCAAAGAGCAACTACAACAGGAAAACCAAAACACAGAGCAACAGAAGCTCAGCTCCGGCCATTGTGTTAGCTTTGGAAGAAGCGCTGGTGGGCTTGGCATCATCAGTCACAGCACCTTTCACAGAATCGAGGCTTGCGGGCTGCTTATCCACAGGGGACCTGGTGTTGTCCAATTCAATCATCAGCGATTTCCCTGGCTTGACGGTCGTAGGCCCATGATCGTACAACCCTGGCAGGTAAGCTTTGTAGGCTGGCATGTACCGGTTGCAAAAATCTTCCACCTCGGAATCGGACATGCCAGGTTTCCCTGTCAGTCTCATTTTATGTTCAGCTTCCAGCCTCCATTTGAAAACCCACTTTGGGTCCCCTACTTTGACAACCAACCACACATCCACGAATTTGTCCCAGGCATCCTCCAAAAGAGTGAGAGCTTTGTCAACAGCAGGAAGGTGAGGTGAAACGGCGGCTGCTCTGGTGGAGCCGATGGACTTGAATCCAAGCATCCAACCCTCAAATAGCACCACATCAATGGGTCCAGTTACGGCGGGCCATTCGGAGGCATCAGCACGATCCCCTTTGCCACTGTGTTTCGATTTGTCATAGCGAGGGACGCTTGCAGTCGCACCTTTCTCCACCAAACCTGATCAAATAAAAAAGCAAAGGGCAAAGTCATTCTCAAAGCGATAACCAACAAGAAACGAGGGGACAGTCTCCCTTCTCCATTTTCTGTTTGTCAAAATCGACTGAGCGGGTACATGCAATCTTTTCCCCATTCGCAGCATATCTTGAATTGAATTCAATCCAGCATATCGACAGCCACTTTTCAATTGTTTCTTGAATTGAATGCAATCCAGCACATTGACAGCCACCTTTCAATTGTTTCAAAGTATCCGTTCCCAACTGGTTATCATGGGATCCAGCGTTTCCTCTCAGCTCCAACAATGGATTGCCCTTGTTCGCCTCAGCCAGGGCCACTTGCTCCGCTCGGGTCAAATAGAAATCATCGATCGAAACCGAAACGCTCCTCACACCTCTCCCTTCAAACACAGCCTGCAGGCACTCCACAATCGTTGATTTGCCACAGCCCTGGGGAGCACTGATTCCAATCACAAGGGCCGACTGAGATCCGGTTTTTTTGTGGTCCGCCAACAAGTTTTCGATCCACATGGCTAGTGGGAGGTAGTATTGATACACTCTTGAGCGTTGGGCTGGGGTGAGGTTTTCCTCCTCCAGCTGTAAGTGCTGCTTGATCATTGCAGACACTTTCAGCCATTCATGTTCGTTTCCGACGACATCCTCCTTTGTGAATCCACAGTTGGCGAGCAGCGGGCTGGACGATATGTATTCAGTCACTGGGCTCATTGGAGCAATCTGCAAAGGGCGAGGGAAGGTTGCAAAACACACCCTGGAAAGCGCGGGCATGAAATAGCATGAATGTGGAGTGAGGATTCATACACAGTCAGCTTGTTTAGAGCATGAATTGAATAGATTGATGGCTCAACACTCTTCGTGCATGGGTTGATTCTCACTCTGTTTTCAGTTTTTTTTTCGACAGGTTTTTTATTTCAACTGAAATGGAACATGATCCAAAGAAAAGATCAACAGAGCAGAAGAAAACGCTGGAGAGGGGAAAATTTTACTGTGCCCAAATGAGAATTCAAGGAATTTTTGAGGGACGATTTCCTGCTCACCTGATTTTCTCAGGACAGGATTTTTTCCCCCTCGATGTAAGAATGAATCACAGTGTTTCGGCGTGGCAACTCACGGTGATCCAAGCGAGCAACGAAATCTTTGTTGGAAGAAAACGTGGCGAAGGCGGATGTGCGAAAAATAGCGGACGGTTGGAGATTTATTGGCCATGTTAGGTTTGTAAGGAAAAAAACGCTTTCCTGCACCGTCATCACCGTTCCATCATCTTTTTGGGGGTTTTGTGGGGGGTTCGAATTTTCCGAAATGCTTGGGTGAGATTGGGCGATCCCACAAGAGAGTGTCGAAACGAGGTCACAGCAAACAAAATGGACCCCTGCGCGCAGCCCCTATCGTTGCCCCATTCGTCGGTTAGCACTGCCTGATTCACGACTGGTGAGGAAAACCACAATTAAAATTGCAAGATGAAAAAAGATTGATCGAGGATAGACATGGGTTGCACATTGGTTTGATTGATTGTGGAAATTAATATGGACTCATGTAACAAAAGATGAAAAAAAGGGAGAAGAGCTGTGTGTAATGGTGGGACTTCTGCGTGTGGTTGATTTAAAAAATAAAAAATGAATTGGGGATGTTGGTTTTGCTGATCAGGTAGGTGCCCTACAGAACCTTTCCCAATTTGACCAAAACAGAATTGCAACCTTTCCTCTCATCGCTGTCCAACACTCATGAAGGTTTTTTGTCTTCTCGTTTTGTGAGTGCTAAATAAATCAACAATGTTCGAAGGTTATCATTCTTTTTAAGGATTCCTTTTTAACGGGCTGGTCGGTGAAATGTAGATTTTTCGACAGATCATGGGGCCGATTTTAGTGTTTGCCTAAAATTACAAAGCAAATGCCTTAATTCCTAATTTTCTCTCTTTTTCTATTCTTTTGCTGTTTTTTCTTGGGGTGGGGTGGGGGTGGGGGAAGATATCTCCAGTGTGGCCAGAGAACGAAAGCCAACTTTGGATTTCCACACTGGGGATATATTTTTTTGCTGGAAAGCCATCACAAGTTCATCCTGGAATTCTCCATCAAACACAGGCAAAAAATGGCAAAAAATTCTTTACCAAACATCTCGCCCTACATTGAGTTTTGAACTCTAGTAATTGAATCATACTTGAACACCCCTCCAGGGTGGAAAAAAACTAGAATCAAAAAGATCTGGTTGACCCATGATGTGGGAAAATATGTGTAATTTGATTGAGGACATGTGCCGTTTTGTCCTCTGAAATTGATTGCAGAGGGTGGACTGCTGGTCAAATCATTCTCAGTCGGCATACAGTCAGGTTGGTGAGCTTTGTTCCAGCTCATTGGTGTAATTTCTATTTTTTAATTCAACATTCACAGTGTTCATAGATTTCTAAAAAAAAGAATTTTTTGGTTGCCTTCTAGCAAGACACCCATCAACTGATTTTTTTTGCAGAGAACATGTCATCTTCTTCTTAATGGGAAGAGATTTGAATCCTCTCCGCCATGCATAAATGCATGGATCTATTAAAAGACAAACCATTATTTTACAATATGCTTTCATCTTTTCTGGCCAGAAATCTATCGCGATTTGAGATTTGTTGAAGGAAATGTCATGTTTCATCATTCATTTAGCCTGTTATTATGTAAAAGCCAACAAATGCCATGTGGCATTCTATGGATCAACATGTACTTTTTTTGAAGCCATTTTTCCACTAATATCCTTGACTGCTGGGAAAACAGCTGGGAAAACAGCGTGCGGTGCAATGGGAACTGCAATGGAAACGTCACACATTGCGTTATGGTCCAACTAGGATTCCCTGTAACACCACACTTGCAAGTTATGCAAGTTAGAGATCTGGTACAACATGTGGACCACCATAGTGGTGATAATGTTTTCATTCTAATTTTCAATTCGGGACAATCTTTTGGTGCCGTTTGAACTAGGAGCCCTTGGAAAAACTGTAAGCGCAGCTAAACAACGAACGGTGAAGACAGGATTGTAAAAAACTGTACAAAGGAAACCATTTCATTTGGGTCCAATAAAAGAATCAGAACTACTAAACTTGGCTGTGATTGTTGACTTCTTATTTTTATTTTTTCCTCCAAGTTGGACTTATAATTTGGCCTGTCGAAAACAACTCTTCTCAAACAAAAGGACCGACCATCTGTGTTGATCAGCTCGGACACAGGATGAGCATTAAATAGAACTTACAAGGAGGAAAAAAAAAACGCTGAGGAAGAAAACAAAGAGAAAAAAAACAACCCTCCTTCTACCATCACTTATGCTCCCCCACAACAATACACAAAAGAAGAGAAAGAAAAACCTCGCAGTTCAAATCACTCAGCAACATTAAGAGCGGGTGCACTGATGGAATTTCCTTCTTTTGCATTTCGAATTCCATAACCCCCCTCCCCCCCCCAAAATTGCTTTTTCTCTTGCATTTCGTTTGTTTCTTTCCGAGAGATCTTTTACCCTCAAAAATTCTTTCAGGTAGTTTTTTCCCTTTTTCTCTTTTTTTCTCCCCTTTCCTCCGTTTCTCCTCTATTTCCTCCCTGCACGAGCTGGCCAATGGAGCCAAGCCATGACCTTTTTCATCTACATATTCCCTATAATTGTTACAGCTGGAAATATACAAAATACAGCGGGCCCCCACAACGGAAACATGTTTCATTTTTTTAAAATCTCACTCACTCTCTTTCCCCTCCCCCTCTCACTTTTTTCTTTTTTTTGGGTTTTCGCATAACGCTGAGACATTTATCTGTCTCACACTCATATCAATCTGGTCCTGTCATATAAAAAAAAAACAAAAACAAAAACAAACACCAAGAGGAGTCTCTCTTTTTTTTTTTTTTTTTTTCTCTCTTCCAGTTTTTTTTTCTCTCCTTTTTTTTCGTGTTGTCAATGTAGGAAAAGATCTTTTCCTGAAATGAACTGTAATTGTTTTTTTCTTTTTCTTCCTTTGTTTACTGTTCACTGAAGAAAATCGAAAAAAAAAACAAAAAAAAAGACCACAAAAAAACATCATGATATAGCAGACGAAAAAAAAAAAGCGAAAACTAATATAAGATTGTTTGTTTGTTCTTTAACCTTTTCTTTTCCCCCTCCAAGCTGGCTATCATACACCCTCATCGAAAAACACAACATCTCTATAGAGTTGCTCTAATCTGACAAAAAGAATCCATTTCTTGTCCTCCTCCTTTTTTTTTTTTTTTTTTTAAACACCCTTTTTTTCTTTTTCTTCATTTCCATCCTTAAAAAAAAAAAACACAAACCACCAAAGAAAAAAAATATAAATCATGCACCACGTCTTGCGATATTTTCCTCGATTTTTTTTTTTTTTCACAACCAGACTTTTCGCTCCACACATTTTTCTCTCTCTCAATCTCAATCTCTCTCTCTCTTTTAATAATCCCATTTTTTTTTAATCCTCTTTTTTGATTTTTTTTTTCTTCCCCTGAACCACCGGATCTTTCTGCCCTGGGCCAAGAAAAACTATATTCTCAACTGCTAATTTCCGAGAAATTGGGGGGTGATCTTAACAAGAGTCAAAAACCCATCCCCCTTTCTCAAATTGCTCACAATATCTCTCCCCCACTACTGACCCTTTGTTTTTCTTTATCATTCCAGTCTTTATCCAAAATCCCCTACAAACACACACGCACTCACACACACACACAATTGCTCTCACACACGAGACCCCCCTCTGAACCCTCCACCACCAACTTTATCAATTCCACCCACCGCCCAATCTACACTACTATGGAGAGCATTTAACGCTCAAAACCAACGCCCAATCCCCATGCAAGATTTCCTTCTTTCTTTTTTTTTCCTTTGACTTTTGTTTGATTGCAAGTACAACCCCCACCCACAAAAAAAAAAATTATAAACGGTGTAACCCCCTTTGGAATCGACCAAAGGTGAGTACCCATGTATATATATAGAATCACCTGTTCTTTCTTTTTTTGTCTCTTTGTTCGTACAAAGAGCCATACAAAATTGAACCCACACCCCCGACCCCCTCCATATGGCAAAAGCGGTGTATACATATTCCTTTTTGATTTCTTTTCCCCCTTTCTATGATATTCACTCGTAAATTCAAACAAGAAATTAAAAAAAAAAGGCATCAAAAAAAAAGAAAAAAAGGAAAAGCATTAAGGATAAAAAGGTGACAATAAAAGTTATATTAAGAAAAAAAAAGAAAAGAAAGAAAAAAAGAACAGGAAGAGACGGCCTAGATTTCTGGCATGACGGCTGCGTATATTTCCCTCGTTTCTTTCAAAGAAGCCCTTTTCGAAAGGTTTGGATTGACCAACACGCAACTACGAAACTGGTAGTCGCGGCTGAGAGGGTTGGTCGCGCGGACGGGGGGAGAGCAGCCAAAAACAGCGGAAAAATCCTCGCGAGGCTTGCAAGAGAAAATCGCTTGCAACTCGGAACCCACGTCAACCGTCGGGATCCTCTTCGCGGTCCTGCGCGCACACGAATTAGACGAAAATTTCAAGACAGGTCGTCTCATAGTTTTAAATAAAGAAGCCAATAGGAAACGAAAAAAAAAAAAGAAGCGTAACCAGCCTCCAGCGAAATATCTGGACTTGGAGAAAAATGTCGAAAGGCAAAAAAACATCCAACAAAACACTGTTCTGCGTCGCGTTAGCCAAAAGACGAAAAAAACTTCGCAACGAGACGGAACACGCGCTTCCGACAACGCAACAAACAGCTTCCGTGCAGCGGAATTAAAAAAAAACGAAAAGAAAATCCTCGACGAGTCACGTTGAACGAACCCACCCGCACCGATGACGTCAAAACGCGCAGGAGATCCGTTCAATGCCCTTACCACTGCTTTACTTGCGCGTTGATAGAGTCCTGACGGTAGACATCACGACGTGGCAAGTGGCTGTTAGCGTTCTCCTTGAAGTCGGACCTGAGCCGCTCGGAAAGACAGCTCCTGACAAGCTTGCGTTCAGCCATGATTTTTTTTTTTCAAGATACGCGAAGCGGTTGTCTCTGTCGGAAGCGGTCTGTAGCAGCTAGGTCAACCCCGAACCAAACAATTCTCCAGCATCCAGGAAATCCTTCCAGTAAAATTTTCAGCAAGCCAGCCCTTTATTGAGTTATCTGACAGGGCTAAAATTGGGGGGAGGAGCTCCCACGTTGTGACCTAAAATCCAGGGGAGGACACAGTGACGGCACGTCCCATTTGTCCGACCAACGGCGACGCCTCCATGTCGCACCTGAACGCGAATCTCAAAACAGCTCCAGCATCGCAGCTCCCCCAGCACTGCCTCGCCCTCACACTGTCGAGACGCGACAAACAACTCGAGTTGTGGACAGTGAGGGTATTGTGATGTCAGGCATGGACGAAGTCGGGGTCGTAGTAGTGGGGGTAAACCCGAAACACGCCCAGTGGAAATTCGTCGATTTCTTGAGTGTTCACAGGAACTGGGCTTTTCGAGGTGGATAGCAGTGACGATGATATGGCTGAGTTGGCGAGGTTGAGGGCGCAAAGGCAGTCCAGTCCAGGAGGAACGAAGGTGATATGTCTTTTTTTCTGTTTTGTTGAAGAGTAGGAGTGGTTTCAACCAGATTCCATCAAATTTCCATTTCGATTCCATCTAGTTTCCATCGGAAGGACTTCACAGGGACATGTCTGGTTCCCCTTTGGATTCTGTGTTATTTATATTGGTGAATTATTATGCAGGTTTTCCCCAATCCGGAGGATGACTATGAACATGGCATGAGGGCTCACTTCCCGGCCACTTTTAGTGAGCGACCATCAAATCCGTACACCAAAAATTCTGAAAAAGAAAATTAGAAAAACTGGAAAACTGGAATAATAAAAATAAAGTACACAAGGTAGCGGAGGTTGCTTTGAGAGTAGGGGTGTGAAAGAGACAATCTTAGAGTAAGAAGTTGAGGGTTTGGAATGCAGGCCGGAAAGCGGCGGAGGGCCCTGAAATCATGAAGCTGCATGAAAATATGAGAAGAGGGCAATCAACAAAAGATGACAAAACTGACGATGGTGGCGAAATCGCCCCTGAAGAACAGAATCCCGTGTCTTCTTCACGTGGTAGGTGAACTCACACCCACCCATCAACTCTCACCAGTTTGCCATCAAGTGGAGAAACTACGTTTCTGCTGCCTGCACGTGCAATTTATTTTTCTTATCGAAAATGCAAGACACCTGTCCGATCAATGAAGGGAGATTGATCAAACTCAATTTGTCCTAAGCGAAATCCTTGTATTTTCTCTCATTTTGACGGGTCGAAATACCCATGAGTTATGTTTCTCTGTTCTCCCCAATACACTGCTGGGTTGAATTATTCTAAATTCACAATGTGCAGATGAAACGGTTTGGCCACCTGTGGACGATGCCAGTCCCTCTTGGGATGGTATGAATGACGATGAGGATGACGACGACCCCTACATGCTAAGGGAGAAGGATTTGATGGATCAAGTGAAAGCACGGAGACCCGATCCTGGGATGGCTGTGTCTGGCTTGGGGAAGGGTGGCAAATTGGGGGCCACTGGTGGAACCTTGCTTACTCAGCATCTGTTGAGGACAAGAGTAAGCGAATCGACCTGGACGAAAACCTCTTTTCAAAAAACCCCATGTATATATTTCAAGTGACAAGCTTCTCAGTTTTTGTTCCATTATATGCGTTTTTCTCATTAGACATAGCCAGTGGCACACTCCTGCGATTCAAGTTTTGAAAGCTGTACGTATATGTTCCCAGGGGAAGATGATGTCAGTGGATGAGGAGCGCGACCCAAGAGAGGCTCTCCTCAGACATGCCAACGAGAAGGATGCATTTTCATTGTGCACGGCAGCCTACAAAAAGACCCAGCCCGAACCCATATTCGCTGATGTTGAGGAAGAGGGCGAAGAGGATGAAGCGGACAGAAAGGGGGATTAACGATCAAGGGTTTGGGAAAAATATATAGTTTTGGGGGGAGATGTGATAAGGGCAGTGTATACTTTCTCGACATAAAAGCTGTCTGACTTGGCGATGCTTTGTGCAATTGGAGGCAGTTTTGGACCTTATAGAGGCTCAAGTATTGTCTGCTGTGCAGTTCTGCGGCTTGTTTTGGGTCATTGTGTTGGATGAGAACATGTGAAGGGCTGGAGAAAGACGGGGTTGTGGTGCCTTGCTCCGACACCCACCTCGCCGATTCAAATTCACAATCCAAAGTCCGATCGCATTGGTCCCCTACTAATCGATTTCCCATAGCTTCCCATCAGCCAACAGGCACCAAGGCATTCATTACTTTTGAACCGTCCGTATCAAAGATACCAATAAATA
This sequence comes from Bryopsis sp. KO-2023, assembly GCA_030272585.1. Taxonomy (NCBI): domain Eukaryota; kingdom Viridiplantae; phylum Chlorophyta; class Ulvophyceae; order Bryopsidales; family Bryopsidaceae; genus Bryopsis; species Bryopsis sp. KO-2023. The sequence continues at coordinate 5,285,767 of BSYQ01000007.1, read as the reverse complement.
TACAAATATGTATTTTGTTTCCAGTCCAATTTCTTGTATCATGGTCCAAGATTTCTTGTTCTGAATTTGAAAGGTAATGTGGATCAAGGATGTGGCAAGACCAAGCTGGATGGATCGATGCATATAGCAGTTGGTCATTTGAATTAATCAAAACGAGCAAACTAAAGTTTGCTGCAACTGGTCTTGGATCACCAAAGTTCGCAAGAAATTTCGATGTTTGCTTTTCGATAGAAAACATTTCTGGTAACTAGGGGGAGACCTTCCCCATTGCTGTATTTCAAACTGGTTGTATTTTTCCTCAAAAATTCACAAAGCAGGAGTATATCAGTCCGTCCCAGCACACCTGATATTCTGAGTCAATGAGAGCTGTACACCCTTTCAAGTTTTCTCCAAGGGCAAGAGAACATATGATTTCGACAAGGAATTCAATAGGGATGATTATCAAGAGGAGTTGCTATCAACAGCCACATTTCAACACTACTTTCTGGGTGCACTGATTCTTCGATCAACCAAGGAATTCCATTGAGTCTCACTGGCAATCAATCAAGAGCGCTGCAAGGTGAAGCAAGGGTGCAGATATCGAGGATCAAAGTTGTGCTTCAGCCAATACGTCCTTGCCGGAAAACCAAGCATCAGGAAGAGCTAAGAGTTCAGTTGGAGGTTCCATTTTTGCAGATCCGTGTCAAGTGTCAGGGATCACTCCCCTTCCATGGGAATGCAAAAAAAAAAAAAAATGGTGAAAAAAGGATCAATTCAGAATTTAATTTCCGAGTTCTTTGCAATTTGACCTGCCAAACAACCTGGTATGCATACATGGCTCGGACCCCCCACATGGAATTTTCTGTAGCAAGCTCTTTTGTTGCCTGGTGGTCTAAAAAAGGTTGTAAACTGACTGTGTTGAAATTTTCTGGCCTGTAACACATTCCTCGATGATCATTAGTAACGACAGGCAAATTAAGCGCTTCTTTGAAAGGGGGTGAGTTGCTTAACTATTGTTGTTTGGTTGATTTCCATTCTGTCTAGGTTCTTTGTTGATGTATTATTATCTTCCAACTTCCAATCTTTTCAAGAATAATGAAGCCCAGATCAATGATTTTCTTTGGGGTAGTCAGCCAGAAAACACCAATTCTGAATTTGACAGTAAATTGTTGAGACTCAGGCATCGCTTGATGAAAGTCATGATGTCTGAGAAGCCAATCCACTTCTTGGTCTACTCTTAACACCTTTGTGAAGCGAAACGGTGGGGAATTTCAATACGAGTCACAGCACAGTTCTGGAATCCCGAACAATGAAGTCCAGATGTAAGGATTCAACACTTCAAAAGACTACATGCCTGCAACCTGCTACGATTCTGCTAAAAATAGATGGATAACAAGATCCTGACCACAATCATTTCCACCTGCCGGCCATAATCGTCGCGATTCTTTTTGTTTCTCCGTCTGTGTACTTCTTGCTTAACTCATCCCTTCCGCTGGTATTTCAACTGAATTCGCATTCCCTCCAGGCTGCACATGAGTGAAATCCACTCTCTCCCCACTGAAACGGGGTTTGCTCCTGCCAATCAAATCCCTCCAGTTCGGCACACCATGCCCAGCTTCAGGTCCAAATGCCAGGCTGTCCCTTCCTCCAGATTTTTCATATCCATGTAGGAGCTGAGCAGGTTTATACTGGTTGGATCGGTTGCTGTGCCAGTTGGACGTTGGTTCCAAATAACCTCTGGCTTCCTCTGATAGGAGGCTTTTCCACCGGCCAGGCTGACGTGGAATTTTATATTTATCGAGTAGCGAGTCCATCGGAACATCATGCGTAGTTTTCACTCCTTTCGGACAGCTCCTGCTTGGCTCAATCCCCGCAGCCGACAGGTTCAAAGGCTGGCCATAGGAATGCACATTTTGTGCAGAGGGGAACTGATCGCATGCATCCCCCAAAACCTGACCAGGTGCATGATTTTCCTCATTGTGCCTTTCTTGAGGAATGACAGAGAAGGGAGCGGACCTTGGCCGATGGTAATTTGAACGAAATGAACTCACAGGGGGCTGTGGTGCACTTGGAGAAGCAGTTGACACCATAGTCGTAGGAACCCGTGACGATTCTAGCCCCGGATCGATCGACCTCATCGTCATTCATACCATCCCAAGAGGGACTGGCATCGTCCACAGGTGGCCAAACCGTTTCATCTGCACATTGTGAATTTAGAATAATTCAACCCAGCAGTGTATTGGGGAGAACAGAGAAACATAACTCATGGGTATTTCGACCCGTCAAAATGAGAGAAAATACAAGGATTTCGCTTAGGACAAATTGAGTTTGATCAATCTCCCTTCATTGATCGGACAGGTGTCTTGCATTTTCGATAAGAAAAATAAATTGCACGTGCAGGCAGCAGAAACGTAGTTTCTCCACTTGATGGCAAACTGGTGAGAGTTGATGGGTGGGTGTGAGTTCACCTACCACGTGAAGAAGACACGGGATTCTGTTCTTCAGGGGCGATTTCGCCACCATCGTCAGTTTTGTCATCTTTTGTTGATTGCCCTCTTCTCATATTTTCATGCAGCTTCATGATTTCAGGGCCCTCCGCCGCTTTCCGGCCTGCATTCCAAACCCTCAACTTCTTACTCTAAGATTGTCTCTTTCACACCCCTACTCTCAAAGCAACCTCCGCTACCTTGTGTACTTTATTTTTATTATTCCAGTTTTCCAGTTTTTCTAATTTTCTTTTTCAGAATTTTTGGTGTACGGATTTGATGGTCGCTCACTAAAAGTGGCCGGGAAGTGAGCCCTCATGCCATGTTCATAGTCATCCTCCGGATTGGGGAAAACCTGCATAATAATTCACCAATATAAATAACACAGAATCCAAAGGGGAACCAGACATGTCCCTGTGAAGTCCTTCCGATGGAAACTAGATGGAATCGAAATGGAAATTTGATGGAATCTGGTTGAAACCACTCCTACTCTTCAACAAAACAGAAAAAAAGACATATCACCTTCGTTCCTCCTGGACTGGACTGCCTTTGCGCCCTCAACCTCGCCAACTCAGCCATATCATCGTCACTGCTATCCACCTCGAAAAGCCCAGTTCCTGTGAACACTCAAGAAATCGACGAATTTCCACTGGGCGTGTTTCGGGTTTACCCCCACTACTACGACCCCGACTTCGTCCATGCCTGACATCACAATACCCTCACTGTCCACAACTCGAGTTGTTTGTCGCGTCTCGACAGTGTGAGGGCGAGGCAGTGCTGGGGGAGCTGCGATGCTGGAGCTGTTTTGAGATTCGCGTTCAGGTGCGACATGGAGGCGTCGCCGTTGGTCGGACAAATGGGACGTGCCGTCACTGTGTCCTCCCCTGGATTTTAGGTCACAACGTGGGAGCTCCTCCCCCCAATTTTAGCCCTGTCAGATAACTCCTTTATTCCCAATCGACACCGAGTTATCTGACAGGGCTAAAATTGGGGGGAGGAGCTCCCACGTTGTGACCTAAAATCCAGGGGAGGACACAGTGACGGCACGTCCCATTTGTCCGACCAACGGCGACGCCTCCATGTCGCACCTGAACGCGAATCTCAAAACAGCTCCAGCATCGCAGCTCCCCCAGCACTGCCTCGCCCTCACACTGTCGAGACGCGACAAACAACTCGAGTTGTGGACAGTGAGGGTATTGTGATGTCAGGCATGGACGAAGTCGGGGTCGTAGTAGTGGGGGTAAACCCGAAACACGCCCAGTGGAAATTCGTCGATTTCTTGAGTGTTCACAGGAACTGGGCTTTTCGAGGTGGATAGCAGTGACGATGATATGGCTGAGTTGGCGAGGTTGAGGGCGCAAAGGCAGTCCAGTCCAGGAGGAACGAAGGTGATATGTCTTTTTTTCTGTTTTGTTGAAGAGTAGGAGTGGTTTCAACCAGATTCCATCAAATTTCCATTTCGATTCCATCTAGTTTCCATCGGAAGGACTTCACAGGGACATGTCTGGTTCCCCTTTGGATTCTGTGTTATTTATATTGGTGAATTATTATGCAGGTTTTCCCCAATCCGGAGGATGACTATGAACATGGCATGAGGGCTCACTTCCCGGCCACTTTTAGTGAGCGACCATCAAATCCGTACACCAAAAATTCTGAAAAAGAAAATTAGAAAAACTGGAAAACTGGAATAATAAAAATAAAGTACACAAGGTAGCGGAGGTTGCTTTGAGAGTAGGGGTGTGAAAGAGACAATCTTAGAGTAAGAAGTTGAGGGTTTGGAATGCAGGCCGGAAAGCGGCGGAGGGCCCTGAAATCATGAAGCTGCATGAAAATATGAGAAGAGGGCAATCAACAAAAGATGACAAAACTGACGATGGTGGCGAAATCGCCCCTGAAGAACAGAATCCCGTGTCTTCTTCACGTGGTAGGTGAACTCACACCCACCCATCAACTCTCACCAGTTTGCCATCAAGTGGAGAAACTACGTTTCTGCTGCCTGCACGTGCAATTTATTTTTCTTATCGAAAATGCAAGACACCTGTCCGATCAATGAAGGGAGATTGATCAAACTCAATTTGTCCTAAGCGAAATCCTTGTATTTTCTCTCATTTTGACGGGTCGAAATACCCATGAGTTATGTTTCTCTGTTCTCCCCAATACACTGCTGGGTTGAATTATTCTAAATTCACAATGTGCAGATGAAACGGTTTGGCCACCTGTGGACGATGCCAGTCCCTCTTGGGATGGTATGAATGACGATGAGGATGACGACGACCCCTACATGCTGCCCATCACTCATGAGGCTGTTTTGAAAGGACACACAAAAGTAGTGTCTTTGGACGTCGATCGATCCGGGGCTAGAATCGTCACGGGTTCCTACGACTATGGTGTCAACTGCTTCTCCAAGTGCACCACAGCCCCCTGTGAGTTCATTTCGTTCAAATTACCATCGGCCAAGGTCCGCTCCCTTCTCTGTCATTCCTCAAGAAAGGCACAATGAGGAAAATCATGCACCTGGTCAGGTTTTGGGGGATGCATGCGATCAGTTCCCCTCTGCACAAAATGTGCATTCCTATGGCCAGCCTTTGAACCTGTCGGCTGCGGGGATTGAGCCAAGCAGGAGCTGTCCGAAAGGAGTGAAAACTACGCATGATGTTCCGATGGACTCGCTACTCGATAAATATAAAATTCCACGTCAGCCTGGCCGGTGGAAAAGCCTCCTATCAGAGGAAGCCAGAGGTTATTTGGAACCAACGTCCAACTGGCACAGCAACCGATCCAACCAGTATAAACCTGCTCAGCTCCTACATGGATATGAAAAATCTGGAGGAAGGGACAGCCTGGCATTTGGACCTGAAGCTGGGCATGGTGTGCCGAACTGGAGGGATTTGATTGGCAGGAGCAAACCCCGTTTCAGTGGGGAGAGAGTGGATTTCACTCATGTGCAGCCTGGAGGGAATGCGAATTCAGTTGAAATACCAGCGGAAGGGATGAGTTAAGCAAGAAGTACACAGACGGAGAAACAAAAAGAATCGCGACGATTATGGCCGGCAGGTGGAAATGATTGTGGTCAGGATCTTGTTATCCATCTATTTTTAGCAGAATCGTAGCAGGTTGCAGGCATGTAGTCTTTTGAAGTGTTGAATCCTTACATCTGGACTTCATTGTTCGGGATTCCAGAACTGTGCTGTGACTCGTATTGAAATTCCCCACTGTTTCGCTTCACAAAGGTGTTAAGAGTAGACCAAGAAGTGGATTGGCTTCTCAGACATCATGACTTTCATCAAGCGATGCCTGAGTCTCAACAATTTACTGTCAAATTCAGAATTGGTGTTTTCTGGCTGACTACCCCAAAGAAAATCATTGATCTGGGCTTCATTATTCTTGAAAAGATTGGAAGTTGGAAGATAATAATACATCAACAAAGAACCTAGACAGAATGGAAATCAACCAAACAACAATAGTTAAGCAACTCACCCCCTTTCAAAGAAGCGCTTAATTTGCCTGTCGTTACTAATGATCATCGAGGAATGTGTTACAGGCCAGAAAATTTCAACACAGTCAGTTTACAACCTTTTTTAGACCACCAGGCAACAAAAGAGCTTGCTACAGAAAATTCCATGTGGGGGGTCCGAGCCATGTATGCATACCAGGTTGTTTGGCAGGTCAAATTGCAAAGAACTCGGAAATTAAATTCTGAATTGATCCTTTTTTCACCATTTTTTTTTTTTTTTGCATTCCCATGGAAGGGGAGTGATCCCTGACACTTGACACGGATCTGCAAAAATGGAACCTCCAACTGAACTCTTAGCTCTTCCTGATGCTTGGTTTTCCGGCAAGGACGTATTGGCTGAAGCACAACTTTGATCCTCGATATCTGCACCCTTGCTTCACCTTGCAGCGCTCTTGATTGATTGCCAGTGAGACTCAATGGAATTCCTTGGTTGATCGAAGAATCAGTGCACCCAGAAAGTAGTGTTGAAATGTGGCTGTTGATAGCAACTCCTCTTGATAATCATCCCTATTGAATTCCTTGTCGAAATCATATGTTCTCTTGCCCTTGGAGAAAACTTGAAAGGGTGTACAGCTCTCATTGACTCAGAATATCAGGTGTGCTGGGACGGACTGATATACTCCTGCTTTGTGAATTTTTGAGGAAAAATACAACCAGTTTGAAATACAGCAATGGGGAAGGTCTCCCCCTAGTTACCAGAAATGTTTTCTATCGAAAAGCAAACATCGAAATTTCTTGCGAACTTTGGTGATCCAAGACCAGTTGCAGCAAACTTTAGTTTGCTCGTTTTGATTAATTCAAATGACCAACTGCTATATGCATCGATCCATCCAGCTTGGTCTTGCCACATCCTTGATCCACATTACCTTTCAAATTCAGAACAAGAAATCTTGGACCATGATACAAGAAATTGGACTGGAAACAAAATACATATTTGTATATTTATTGGTATCTTTGATACGGACGGTTCAAAAGTAATGAATGCCTTGGTGCCTGTTGGCTGATGGGAAGCTATGGGAAATCGATTAGTAGGGGACCAATGCGATCGGACTTTGGATTGTGAATTTGAATCGGCGAGGTGGGTGTCGGAGCAAGGCACCACAACCCCGTCTTTCTCCAGCCCTTCACATGTTCTCATCCAACACAATGACCCAAAACAAGCCGCAGAACTGCACAGCAGACAATACTTGAGCCTCTATAAGGTCCAAAACTGCCTCCAATTGCACAAAGCATCGCCAAGTCAGACAGCTTTTATGTCGAGAAAGTATACACTGCCCTTATCACATCTCCCCCCAAAACTATATATTTTTCCCAAACCCTTGATCGTTAATCCCCCTTTCTGTCCGCTTCATCCTCTTCGCCCTCTTCCTCAACATCAGCGAATATGGGTTCGGGCTGGGTCTTTTTGTAGGCTGCCGTGCACAATGAAAATGCATCCTTCTCGTTGGCATGTCTGAGGAGAGCCTCTCTTGGGTCGCGCTCCTCATCCACTGACATCATCTTCCCCTGGGAACATATACGTACAGCTTTCAAAACTTGAATCGCAGGAGTGTGCCACTGGCTATGTCTAATGAGAAAAACGCATATAATGGAACAAAAACTGAGAAGCTTGTCACTTGAAATATATACATGGGGTTTTTTGAAAAGAGGTTTTCGTCCAGGTCGATTCGCTTACTCTTCTCCTCAACAGATGCTGAGTAAGCAAGGTTCCACCAGTGGCCCCCAATTTGCCACCCTTCCCCAAGCCAGACACAGCCATCCCAGGATCGGGTCTCCGTGCTTTCACTTGATCCATCAAATCCTTCTCCCTTAGCATGTAGGGGTCGTCGTCATCCTCATCGTCATTCATACCATCCCAAGAGGGACTGGCATCGTCCACAGGTGGCCAAACCGTTTCATCTGCACATTGTGAATTTAGAATAATTCAACCCAGCAGTGTATTGGGGAGAACAGAGAAACATAACTCATGGGTATTTCGACCCGTCAAAATGAGAGAAAATACAAGGATTTCGCTTAGGACAAATTGAGTTTGATCAATCTCCCTTCATTGATCGGACAGGTGTCTTGCATTTTCGATAAGAAAAATAAATTGCACGTGCAGGCAGCAGAAACGTAGTTTCTCCACTTGATGGCAAACTGGTGAGAGTTGATGGGTGGGTGTGAGTTCACCTACCACGTGAAGAAGACACGGGATTCTGTTCTTCAGGGGCGATTTCGCCACCATCGTCAGTTTTGTCATCTTTTGTTGATTGCCCTCTTCTCATATTTTCATGCAGCTTCATGATTTCAGGGCCCTCCGCCGCTTTCCGGCCTGCATTCCAAACCCTCAACTTCTTACTCTAAGATTGTCTCTTTCACACCCCTACTCTCAAAGCAACCTCCGCTACCTTGTGTACTTTATTTTTATTATTCCAGTTTTCCAGTTTTTCTAATTTTCTTTTTCAGAATTTTTGGTGTACGGATTTGATGGTCGCTCACTAAAAGTGGCCGGGAAGTGAGCCCTCATGCCATGTTCATAGTCATCCTCCGGATTGGGGAAAACCTGCATAATAATTCACCAATATAAATAACACAGAATCCAAAGGGGAACCAGACATGTCCCTGTGAAGTCCTTCCGATGGAAACTAGATGGAATCGAAATGGAAATTTGATGGAATCTGGTTGAAACCACTCCTACTCTTCAACAAAACAGAAAAAAAGACATATCACCTTCGTTCCTCCTGGACTGGACTGCCTTTGCGCCCTCAACCTCGCCAACTCAGCCATATCATCGTCACTGCTATCCACCTCGAAAAGCCCAGTTCCTGTGAACACTCAAGAAATCGACGAATTTCCACTGGGCGTGTTTCGGGTTTACCCCCACTACTACGACCCCGACTTCGTCCATGCCTGACATCACAATACCCTCACTGTCCACAACTCGAGTTGTTTGTCGCGTCTCGACAGTGTGAGGGCGAGGCAGTGCTGGGGGAGCTGCGATGCTGGAGCTGTTTTGAGATTCGCGTTCAGGTGCGACATGGAGGCGTCGCCGTTGGTCGGACAAATGGGACGTGCCGTCACTGTGTCCTCCCCTGGATTTTAGGTCACAACGTGGGAGCTCCTCCCCCCAATTTTAGCCCTGTCAGATAACTCCGACACCACCACACAGGACAGACGGCTATTACGTGACGTGTTGCGCTCCGTTACTCCAAAAAGTGGGAAATTGATGACGTGGGTACCCACGTGACACGCGCAGGCACGTGCAAACGCAAGATTTGGTCTTGAATCTTGATGACTTTATTCCCCACCAGCCCCGAATTTTCGTCTCGTTTTCGTTTCTTCTCGTTTTCTTCCCCCCTTCGTTTCCCAGAGTGGTGCTTCGCCATGGCCACCCAGCTCTCTTTGAAGCAGTGCCTACCAGTGGCTGGCCAACAGGCCGTGCAGCTGCGAAAGAGATCCGTGGCTCCGACGAGTCTACAAGCCAAACGCGTTTTCGCGCCTTTGTCTTCACGAAGGAGTTTGTCTCTGAGAGCCAGCGCGAACGAGCCTGAAAAAACTCCAGAGGTAAAGAATCTGTTCCTGTGTTTCTTTCGTATACTTTTGCTGAGTGTAGCAGTCTGATTGTTGTTTTTGTCCTCTGCGCCACGCTGGCAGCGACGTGGGTGCTCTTGTCTTTTGGAAAACCATAGAAAAGGGGCAAGAGTTGAGAGTTGACATTTACGTCGAGGACCTCTGCATTCTGCAAATTTTCTGAATTTTTCCCTTTTCTTTTTTTTTTTGCTCTCAGTGGTGGGGGGGATATATGAAATGATGTTAGGAAGGAGGGAGCTTTACCACGACCCACAATTTTTTTTCCCATAACTTGAAAATAAACTTTATCACCGAAGGATTTGTTTTCTGGTGTTTTTCAGACACCGCCGAAAACGACCGCCAGTAATCCTGAAAGCACTGACGAGAAAGAGCCTGAAGGTAGCATGATGGGCAAGTTTTTCGGGACGTACCTCCAGCTCGGAGTGTGGATCTCCGTGTTGACTTATGCAGCATACACAGGATATCAAAAGGTGTGCATTCAACAGTTTATTTTTGGAATCAAGATGAGATCTTGGTGAATTCGAGCCAGATCTTTCCTGGGCATGTTTTTGCCATTGGGGGGAAAATACACATATCTGGATCAAGTGCAGTCTTCTGGCGCAATTGGGGAGGAGGGAAAAATATTTATGTCTGGATTTTGGGTATCCAATCAGAAACTCAGAGATTCTTGGTGCACTTGTTCGTTCTTTAGCATCTTGTTCGGGGCACCCCTGATTCAATAATAAGAGAAAAAAAAAATAAAATAAAATAATCTTTTCTTAAATCTGGAGTATGTGTCGTTGTGGATGCAGTCCGCAACCGACCCTGATGCGGTGGGCCTGCTCATCGCTCCCCCATCGGCAGCTGCGTTTTTGATTGGATCTTTCCTTGTCTGGAGATTCGTTCTCAACAAAGACGAGTTTTCCAAATGAAGTGATGCCCCGAGAGCGCCAATTTTTTTTGTTTTTGTCAAAGAAACATTGGAGGGTCGTATTTTTGAACCCACACTACTTACGAGAAGAAAAAAAAAACAAAGAGAGAACATGCAAAACAAACAAAAAAGAAAGGAATGAGCCTTATTCTGGGAAACAGCAGAAGCGCTCCCGTAAGCATTCACAAGCGCAAGTTGCTATTCTTGGGCACAGAGTTTTTGTAACTAAAACGGGTGTTGGGGGGATTTGCCGTACCCCTGATCAGCAGTGGATCGAAGTCGTTACTGGCAGGCAGGGAAAATGATCCATGGGGTGTGACCAGCAAAGTGCCTCTGCTTTTCTGTTTTTTTTTTAATTTTAGTTGAGAGGGTTGTAGAGGACCTGTCTTGGAACGCACGCTTTTGTTGGTACCTGTAATATTCCAAGTCTGCACATCTATTTTTTTACTGTGGAAATATAGGGAATGCTGTTTTGCACCGATCTGTGTGTGTGTGTGTCGCCTTGCTTTCCAAACCCACTCTCTCAAAGCTGCGAAAGGGTGATCAGGAAAAAAAAACCATGAGTGTGAAGCTTTTTGGTGAAGTTTTTGACGGGTTTAAAAATACCCTTGCACGCCATGTCGCTGTTGGCATCGATCACACTCAACCTACCATCCAGGTCCACTCAATCATGGAAAGGAAAAGGAGCGATGAGCGGAACCAGCAGAAGAAAACTGGGGCCGTCCTTGTCCAGACTGCCTGCACCACGAAAAAATCCGCTCCAATCAATCCACCACTACAAAACATTTTGCTGGAGGGAGTCCCGCACGCTTCCTCAGTGCTGCACCGAAGATAGACAAAAATTGTGGTAGGATCGCGGGCGAATGTGTGGGCCAAAAAATCCCTTCCTCTTTGTGAGGCTGTCGTTGCGGCTCGGAGATACTTTCAAATGCTAAGGGGTTATGTGGTCGGAGCGGCCGGCGCTCGCTGCTCCTCCCAGCTGTCGTCATTTCTGTTGGTCCAGGGCCCTGTGTTTCACATTCTATGTTTTTCCTGGCTTCTGCTTGTTCGCTGACTAATCCTAACATGATCGGCTTTGGACGGCAGGACAGGAAGTTTCGACCGAAAATTAAAAGGATCAGTGAGAGTTATAAAATGTCGTCCTTGGCGTGTGATGGACCGCTGCAGTCTTTGCACAGCAGTTCGTGGGCTTGCTACTCCGGTGTTAGTTCTTGAACAGAAAAACCTATGGGTTATCCCAGAGTGAGGGAGGGGTTTAGCGTCGTAAACTGCTTGTGAAGGGACTCGACTGTGCAGCAAGAAAAAACGTCAAGGTCGACGATCAGGTGGGTTGCGCTGGGAAGCGGGACCGTTTTCAGGGGAAACTTGGGATCTTTCGGGAAGGTTTGCGGTCGGCCGCGTTTGCCGTGGGAATCTGGAAGCGCGTTTGTCATTTGTGGAGGGGGGCATCACTCAGTATTGATAGGCCACGGTTCGTCGTTTCTGGTCCTTTTCCGTGTGTGGGTGTCCTTGGACTCCTCCCAGCCAGAAAATATCCAGAATCTTGGTCGTGGGTGTGTCTGGGCGCGTTCTTGGATTCTTGACCGGAAGTCGCTTGTACGTTTTCGGAGAGCATTACCGTTATTCGCGACCATTTGTCGAAACCAGGCTGACCGCCTCAGAAGGGAGGTGCAGCCGGCCTCGCGTTGCGTTCGGCCAACGCGCGTGGTGCAATGATGTCCTGTTTTCATGAATTCACGCGTTCGCCTCAGAAGCCTGGTAGTTGGCCGCGCTGCTGCTCTTGCGGTTCCGTTCTTCGTGGCCCCTGTGCGCTGAAACTCATAACGACATAACGCTTGGTAGTTCACCTGGAAGGGAGCATCCATACACGGTTAAGGGACGGACTCGCTGGCCAGTATGGCGCAGTTGCGGTGACTGTTTGTCAGGGTCGTCACCAGCCCGAGAGTGTCGGACGGAAACGTCAAAGCGTGCGCGAGAAAAAAAGTGTGGCACCTGTTTTTGCTTCTGCTGAAGTCGCTCGTTTTTTTCTTGCAGGTGGGAGAGGGGAAAGCTGGACCAGCACTGGAGGCTGGGCACCTCTCACTTGCGCTGAAAGCGTTGGCGCTAGCCCCCTGTCGGCTAGAAGCAACGATGAGCCACTGGGTCGTTTGCCCTCAGGCGCTCGGGCGTCCGAGCGCGAGCGGGCGCGAAGCCGCCGGCCTGGCTCAACATCGCGCTCGCGAAGGCCGTGGTGCGCGAGAGACCTGGAGCAGATCCAGTGAAGACCACACGGAGAGACCAGGCTCGGGGAACGGGTTGCGCCGGTCCCTGGCGTCGTCGCGTCCTTCCGACAAGGTCGTTCGCGTCCGTATTCTCGACAATATTGAAGCAGATCTTTGGCAGCGGGGCTTGCCACAAGCGCCGCGAAGCAGCGTGCAAGCACCAGTCCGGAGTCTGAAACCGGGATCTCGACCGCCCAAGGCGCGACCAGTGGCGAGACAGGAGCTTGACACTTCCTTCGAATCCAGCCCCTTGCCTGGGATCCGTGGACCTGAAGCGAAGGCTGAATTCCTGGAGTCAATAGAAGGGTCTGTGCCCCTGTCACAATCCCAAGCTCAAGTAGGAGCAGTGGTGACTGGACCGCATCCGCCAGAAAAGGAGCCACCACCAGTGCAAGGTGGGGAGGCTTCCTTGGAGGGCAGCAGCCTTGAGGAGAAGAGGGGGTTCGAAGCTGCTTTTGAAGCTCTTGATCAATGGCACACTGGTGTGGAGTCCAGCTTGTCGCGGGTTGAGGAGGCCTTGGGGGGAGTGTCACAATTATCGTCAGAATTGAGTAGTTTACAGGAGGAGTTGAATCAGCTGCTGAGGGAATGCGATCATGCGTTCCCCACGAAAGAAGAGGCGAGTCTTCCCAGAGCAGAGCAGGACGGCGAGGATAGGAACAACAACTACAACAACAACAACAACGAAAAGAATGCTATTGTAAAAGAAGAAGAACAAAAAAAAGATTTGGTTGCCTTTACATTTGCTGGGGTGGTGGCGGAGGAGGAGAAGCCAGAGCCGAGCGTCTGTGGAGGTCCGGAGGGGACCGATGATGTAAGAAAACAGCAGGAAGAAATTTTGCAAGGGGAAAGAAAGAGCCAACAGAACGGTGGTGGACGACTAATCAGTGCGGGAGGGGTGGGGCTTGATGGGGGACGTGGGAGCCAAAAAAGACACATTTTCCAAGTCCCTCGGGCAGTGAGGTCCAGGCGATCGAGGAATTTGACAAAATCGAAAAGGTTTCAGAAACATGTGAGGTCCACGTTGCCAACTGTCGTCGAGGAGGAGCCCCCATTATTGCTGCCAGGTCCATCCGGATGTACCGAAATCGTGCTGAGGTCGGCCCCATCCGTGGCAATTGGTGGTCAAACGGACCTGGATTGTGTAGTGCCAGGTTGGAATGTTGCCACGAGTGGTGGGGTGGATCAGGTGTCCGCTCAAGAGGCCATGTCGAGCAGAATGGAGATCGCATGCACCCTCCCGGTGCACATTTGCCTGAACCTCCGAGGTCTAGACATGGACGATGTGATGACGGGGCTGGGGAGCGTGAGTAACTTCCTCAGGGAAAAGGACCCCACTCTCCAGATGTGCGGTGTGGTTTCGAGCGACATGATTAATGTGGTTCTAAGGAGGGCGCCGGTCCCGAGTGTGCTTGAATTCCCTGGCAAGCTGAAAGGCATGCTGGGAGGGAGCATCAACCCGAGGAGACCGGGCGCATGTTGCCGAGGGGTGGGTTTTATTTGTAAGGGTAGAGAAGTGTTTGAGTATTGTGGGTGTGATGGAATTGGAAGACCTTCGCAAACTGGGGCAGCCGCCGCCAGAGATGGTGAGGATTTCGTGGAAAGCAACCGGAATGCTCAGAAATTGAGGGTGGCCAGGGTTCTCCCTATGGGTGCGGTGATTTCTTGTGGATTAGCTCCGAGGAACACCTCCACCCTGGCTTCGGTTGCTGGGGGTTTAGTGGGGGAGAGAAGTCTGGTGGGGTCGCTGAGGATCAATGAAATTGTGGATCTGGCGCCGAAATCCCGTCAAAGCACTTTGGACAGTGCGAGGCGGCATGCCAACAACAAGGATGAGACGGCGAGGTCTGATTTGTACAATGTTATTGTTAGTAAAAGGAAGAGGCGGATTATGATGAGCCGAAGGGGCTCCATCAAAAACAGTTGCATCGACACGCTCGATCGCTGCGATGGTTTCAAAGCCAGAAATCGGACATTGAGGACCCAGGACAGCGCTAGCGATTTCGACAGCTTCAACATTAGGGTTGCCGAGGACAGCGCGCTGCTGGACAACGTTACAGAGTCTTTCAATGGTGTCGACGACAATGCTCCAGCCGGGATGGAGAATAACTTTCCAAAACGATATTCAGATTTTGAGGACCTGAACGGCGCGGAAAACAATGCCAACTGCGAACAACAAGGACCAGCTGGTGGGTGGGGTAGTAGTTTGTCATATGGCGAGACCGTTGCGGTCCTGTATGCAACGGAGGGCGGCCGGATTGCTATGTTCACTTCGGCCGAAAACAATAAATGCGGGAATCGAGCCAAGGAACAACAACAACAGCAAGAAAACAACACAAGCGGCTGGCGAGATCAAATGTTGCAAGGACTGTTTTCGATGGCGGGAGGCGGACCGGAAAATGATGGGAGTCCTGATATGGATATGGAGGAGGAGGAGGACGATGCCGAGTTCTCCGGACGTGATGTCCAGGAGTTTGAACTCGTGGATTTGAATAAAAGGGAAGGGGGGAAATTAAGGGCATCAGAGATCACATTTGCTGGAATGGTACGTGGGCGCTTCCAATCAGTCATGGTGGTTTAGTTTTCATTTAAAAAAAAACCAAAAAAAAACATGAAGAACATAAAAAGAAAGAGTCTTCCACAACAAATGACTAATATTTCCCAAAACAACAACATTGGGGCTCCAATCCGAAATTTATCAGAAAAATTCCTTCCTCCACGAAATTTGTGGTGTTATTTGTTATCTTTTTCAACTCTGAAAAAAAAATCATGTCTTTTTCTCCAGGAGTTGTATTTTTTATTTTAGTTTTAATTCTTTTTGTTTTCTTGGTACAGGCTGTCGAAGCCATGGCGGCTGATAGTGCGTGGATAAAACGGTTGTGGAATACGTGTCGAGATGCTGTTCGGAGCTGCTTTGCGGCAGTTTTCGGTCAGCTCCTGGGCGTGGGGTAGTCCGTTTGGATTTGGGCCAGTCTCCGGAATATACGAGGTTTTCTGCTCATGTTGTCTTGGGCGAGAATTTCGGGAATCCACTGCCAGAGGCTGCCCATTAACACAAAAAAATTGATGTGTATAATTTCGATCCATCCCCACGCGAGTGGCTAGCTCTCCTGACGATCGATGCCCGAGTCCGGATTCGGGCGGGTGCGATAAATCTTTATATATATATATATAAAGATAGATATATATGTATACATATATATGTAAAAAAGAGTATGTGGCATCTCACGGATTAAAGTCCGAAGGCCAGTTAATTGTCAGGATTGAGGGGAGATTTGGGGGGTTACGTTTTTGAATGGGTTGGGTAGGGGTTGCGGGTGTAAAAGGGTTGGGGTCTTTGTTTGTTTGCTTGTTTTCTTTCTACGGAAATTTGTGTTTTCTCTGTTGCTTTTGTATATGCCTTTTTCTGCTTTGCTTTTTTTTCTTTTTCTTTTTCTTTTATTATAGTCGTCCCCGCTCAATGGAAAAAGAAAAGAAAAAAAAAAAGATGTCCGGGTACTTGCTAGGATGGTTCGGATTTGTTTTTCCCCCTTTTTTTTATAATTTTGTTCGGACTGCGTTTTTTTTTCCATGATTGATGATGAGATGTGGGACGTTTTGTGAAATTTATTTTCGCTCCTAAAGCAACTTTTTTTTTCAAAAAAATTCTCGTGTGAAAGTGCAAAAAGAGAAACAAAAAAAAAAGGAAAATGGAGAAAAAAAAATGTTTAAAATGTATTGAACGAGGAGCGCTGGTTTTTGGAATATTCTATGTTTTTTCTTTTTAGAAGAAAACAAAAAACAAAAAAAAGGAAAAAAATTATAGTTGACTGCTGGTGGGGTCGGGTTGGGTTTGGGAAATTTTCAAAGAAAAATCAAAATTTAAAAGTGGAAAAGTGAAAAATATCAAGAAATATATTGTCACTAAATGTAAAAAAAAGAGATTTACCCCAGATTTATGACTAATATTGACCAAAAGAAGCAAAGGAACAAATCTTTTTAATATCAGAGAAAAAGGAAAAAAAATGCTGGGCATTTGTGGAAAACCAAAAACAAAAGAATTTCAGTTCAGGAGTTTTGCGATTGTTTGGAGAAGTAATAAGATTCGTGGCCAACGGGACGTCCAAAAAAAAAAAAAATTAAATGTATAAGGAGCACAAGGAAAAAATTGGAAAAAGTTTAGGCGGCTGTGCAAGGGAAAAATGCAATGTCTTTATTTCTTTTTTTTTGGGAGGCTGGTTTTATTTTTATTTTTTTCCTTTCTAAGATTTGTCTTTTTTTTTTGCTTTTTTTTCCCAAACTTCCAGGAGGAGCCCTCTTTGCCTCCCTTTTTGCGAGAGAAGTTTTTTTTTTTATATATATATAATACTTTTGGTGTGCCGCTTTTGGACATTTTTTTACTTGTATTATTTTCTTCCTTTTTTTTCTCATTTCTTTTACCATTGGCGGGTTTTTGCTCTGTGCTAGGTGTGGACATTGGTTATTTTTATCGGTTGGCAAGTATTGATTATGACGGTCTAAGGGTTGCAAAAAAAGATGCTGTTTTTGTTACAAAAAAAGATGCCATCTTTTTTGACATAATATCAACCATCTACAGAGATATGATGTTGTTTTGGTTGACTCTTGGATTTTTTTTATTAATTTGTTATGTGAAAAAAAAAAAAAATTGAAAAAGAAATGAGGAAAATAGTGAGGTTACACTGGGAGGCAAAAAAAAAGACAAATGGAGGGGAAAAAAGACGATTTTTGATTTCCTCTTGGATTTCCCCATTGTTTTGTTTCTTTTTGGTGTTTTTCATTTTGTTTTTTTGTTTTATTTTGTTTTTGTTGGGCTTTTTTCTGTTCTCCAATGTTGGATGTCCCGAAGTCTATCGAAAGCCTACGTTTTGGTTTCCTGATTTTTCTTTTCTTTTGTTGGTGGTGGTGTTTTGTTTTTTCCTTTTTCTTTTCAACCAACAGATATATACAGTAGAGATCGCAACAGAAAGAAGGGGGGGGAAAAAAACGAAAGAAAAAAAAAAAAGCTGGAGTAATTGAGCTGTGATTGAAAAGATTCGTGGTCGCATGTGTGTTTTCTTTTATTCCGATCTGTTTTTTTTTCCTTTTCTGCTTCTGAAATTCCGTGAAAGAGAGAATATGGAGGGTTTAGGGAGGTTGGGGTTGGGGGGGTTGGAATGGAACAATTGTCAGGAGGAAACAAATAAAAGTTTTTCAAACAAAAGAAACAACAGATAATTCAATTCATTTCGTGTGTGCGAGTGTGACTACGAATGAGTGTTGTATTATATGTGTTCGTTTTTGTGGGCCTCTTTTTTTTTTTTTTTTTTTCGTATTTTCTTTTTTTTTTTTTTGGCAGTGATTTCTTTTATACTCAGAATTATTTTTTATTGCACATTTTTGTTGGGGGATTTGATGGGGGAGGGGAAGGGGGTAAAAGTCGATTTAAAAAAAGCCCCCCCAAAAAAAACCCTTTGCTGCAACCCAAGGGAAAAAAAAAAAAAAAAAAGAGAAAAGCTTGGGGGAAAAAAGGGGGCAAAATATCCGAGGGAATAGGCTCCCTTCCTGCTTTTCAGGGAAAAAAAAGAAAAAAAACTTTTAGCCTTAAAATTTTGATTCAGAAAAAAACAAAAAAAAAATTCATAAGATTCAAGAATGAACTTTATTCTAGAAGGGACTTGAAAATCTTGCTTTGTGCTGATTTTTATGCTTTAATCCAGTCGATAGAAAAAAACGTGCAAGGGAATACCAAGATCGATTGTTTCTATGGGAAGCACCTCTGGACCCATCGATTGGACCCCTGCTGATTCTCGCAAGCATCATGTGTGGGGGTTGGTAAGTGAGATTCTGAAACCGACCAAGAGGGAAAAAAAGACGGCATGACGTTTTTTTTTTGAATTGATGTCCCAATTACTTGAACAAGAACTGCCATCCAAAAAATTGACGTCACCAACGAATAAACTTAACACGCACACACAAATGTTGCATGCATAGAAACTCAGCAGCATAATTCCATTGTGTGTTGGAACCTCGACAATTGTGGAAATGGAATTGTGGATGGTGAAGCTATTTTGTATTGGACGAACTTTTGACATGAGTTATCGACCCTAATTCTGAGTATGACAGAGGGTGTAGGAGACACTGGCAGTTGGCGTGGCCAGCCCTGGCCATTCATCCAAGCCCTCCCCAAGCTTGGTTTTGACCATCGGAAAAGAAAGAAGTTCCTCTCTTTCACCCAACTCAGGCGGACTGGTGCTCTGTGACCTCCACCATTTCCACACACACCCCACACGTTGGGACGTTTAAGAAAAAGGAAATAAGAATGGGGAAGATGGCAGCTCGAGTCACGATTGTGCTGTCAAAGTCCTTGATTTTGATACCCCACACACTCCTACCAAGAAAATCCATTGACTTGACTAAAATGCAAAATTGGATTCCCATGATGGATGTTGTGTAAACAGATGTTGTGAGGAGATCAGAAACAGCAAAGAACACTCTGGGACTTTGGTTTCAGGAATTGTGCTAAGCTTCCTCCACCCACCCACCCACCTTGCATTAATGTCTGTGTGCTTGATAGATAGCCCCAACTAAAAATGTTTCAAGGCAATTGTCGATTGTGGAAGAATCTGCATCACCTCATAGAACAACCCACTCAACAGCCCAAGTCCACAATTGCACACCAGCAAAAACATGGCAATAAAAGAATTGGAAATCTCAAAAAAGTGAATTCATGTTCCCATATCCCCAGTATGGTGATTAAAGAGGATCGATTGTTTTTTTCTTTTTACTCACCCCTTCAGGATTTCATATTTGTATATATTGATGGAGTTCGAAATCATCATCAATCTAACCAAAACAAAAAAATACTAAAGAAGTCAACTTTGAAGGGTTCACCTGTTATTAAAGATATGATTCAAAATTTGCACAGTTTTCGACAAAGCCTCCACAGTTAATTTCAAAGCTTGTCAAAGTAAAACTTACCTGACATGAGAAAAGATGAATGGAAAAATTTTGATGAAACAAAATTTTTTTGATTCATTTCTGGTTTTGGATATTAAGGCACAGAGGGAATCGAACCCCCTCTCTTTTGCTCCATCAGCAGTGCCTGTTTTTTCAAGGAAAAAACCCCTTTCGGGAAAAAACCTATCTAATAGAACTATTGCCATTCAGTTTGGTATTTTTTTCTTTCTTTTTTCTTTCTGGATTTTAACAAATCCATACTTTTTTTTTTTCCCCTCCCCCCCCCCCCCCTTTTTGGAAGTGACAAATGTAATTATAACTATGTAATATATATTTTTTTTTCGAGTTTTCATGGATCAATACATTTTCTTCTTTTTTTTTCCCCCCTTGGAATTCGCATCAATCCAGGTTTTTTTTCCCCTCCCTTCCCCACCCCTTTTTCTGGAAGTGATAAATGTGTTTATAACTATTTTTTTTTCTTTTTTTTTTGCATGGATTTGTGACATCAATCCATTTTTTTCTTTTCTTTTTTTCCCCTCCCTCCCTTCCCCCCCCCCCCCTTTTCTAGAAGTGATAAATTTACTTCTAACCATATAATATATTTTTGTTTCTTTTTTTTTTCTGGAATTCGCATCAATCCAGTTTTTTTTTTCCCTCCCTTTCCCCTCCCCTTTTTTTGGAAGTGATAAATGTGTTTATAACTATTTTTTTTATTTTTTCCCCTGGATTTTGAACATCAATCCAGTTTTTTCTTTTTGTTTCCCCCCTCCCTCCCTTCCCTTCCCTTACGCACGGCACGACCCCTTTTTTCTGAAGTCGCATTTCACCCCCTCAATTTTTTCTTCTTTCGTTTCCTCGGTTTGATTTTCCTTGCTGCATTGGGGGGTTTGGCGGGAAAGCACTGAAAGAAACATACATTTTCTGTCGTGAGAAGAAATCCACAGGAAAACACAAACACAAAATCTTGCATCAGAATGTGATCCAAACAACCGGAAGTTTCAGAGCTTACATGGAATTCGCTCAGATCGCATCCTGTTAACTTCTTGTACAATGACGTCGAGTGAGTGTACAACATGCCTACTGAAGTGAATCTCGTTGTCATACTTGAAGGTAAGGTCATCGAACCTCCTCTGCACACAAAAACCACACCACACACAGTTGGTAATTCATCCAAAATGTCATTTCAATATATTTCTGGTTTTCATTCTTTTTCTGGAAAAACAAAACACATAAGAACACAAGCAAAGCATCCGCACCATCGTCTCAAGATTGATTTTCCTGACAGCTCCGTCTATGACTCCATCGATCTCCCTTGTCAACGCATCAAACACCCTGTACAGGCTTTTCAGCGAATCAAAGGCTCTTGCCCTGTGAAAGTCCTACACACCGAAAAGCGACACAACATCGAAAATGGTATCCAATGAAAAAGGTAGAGAATCATCAAATTTCCTGGGGTCAGAAGTTGTGACGTGATTTTCGTACCGCGGATCAGAAATTCATGCCAATATCATTTCTTGGAGCTGTCAAGATCAAGCAATCCTACCTATTTTTAGACCTGATTTTTTTTTACCTTGTCAGTATGGGTTACGCATGAAAAGGTATATATGTAATGTTCCTAAATTGAGAATGACATTTGTAAAGTTAGGATGGTATTTTCGCACAGCGGAATTTAAAATTTTCTTGATGTCCCTTTTCCAGCCTTTATCCACAGGCTGGAGAACAGAATATTCAACGCTATGTCCACAGCAAATCATTTGTCCGAGAAAAATGAAACCATTTACTTTTGGACAGCATGTTTGAAAGTAAGATTCTGTCATATCTTTGTGTTTGGGGGGTGCAGACTAAGGAAGAAGAGAGGGGGAGCATTCACAGTTTGATCAAAAATTAATAATCATCATTATTGCAGAAACAACCTTCTGGAAAACAAAAACTTTGCTTCAAATTTTTCACATAGGATTCACAACAGGATCTCGTTTTGGGTTGCTTCATATATGGGAGGGATCTTTCGGGAGGGTTTCTTCTTTAAGTGAGGGGTGTGTGACGGGGTGGTGCAAAGTTTACATGATTCAATACCTTCTGTTGCTTTTCGCCGACTTGCTCTCCTCCAGATACAGATGTAGATGCGGATGCAGAGGTGCATTCCGATGCACGGGGAGCTGTCCCAGTGTCGATCTGAATTCCAAACCCACAAGAAGTTTAACAGAAAGAATGCTAAAACAATCAAGCGTATGAATCTTTTGCAAGGGGGCTCACACAGTGTTTTACCTCGGAGTAGTAGTCTTTAGTGTCAAAGGTTTTTTTGGAGTCTTGGTCGGTTCCAGTAAAAGCGCTAGCATCATCATCCCCACCATTGCCATTTGATTTGCCCTCGTCCACTTCCAGAGATACCTGCACATATTTTCATTTCAACACAACAGTATCTCCACAAGAGTTTTCAACAAGGGGGCTTTCCTTTGGGGGCAACTGACGCAAAGAACTGCCCTCACCTTTGCTTGCATTGACTCCCGATGAAAGAGTTCTCGTTGCCGCTGGAGGTCTGCAAGGTCACTTTCCTGGTGACATTCCACCAGACTCTTCCTGATCTGGACCCCCCCCCAAAAAAAACAAAAATTATGCAAACATCAGCGATGAAAATTAACTCCAAAAAAATTTCTGAAATCTAGGGAAATGCTTTTCCAGCAATACAAAAAAAATCAGTCACGGCTTTTTCTCAAACCACACTGTCGATAGTTCCTTGATTGACAATGGATCAGTTGGATCAATATATGATAAGAAAAGACCTGGACTTCTCTAGAAAAAACTAAAGGATATCATTTTTCTTTCTCACCATTGCTCTCTGTAGCCTGTTCGAAGTTTTCTTGGTCACCTGTACAAATCAGCACAATCATCTTAAGAATCGAATGTATGACGTCTATTTGACGACTTTATTTGACGTCTTAATTTTGATCAGAGAAGATGCTCCCAGCCAAGACCAAGTTTACCTTCCGCCAAAACCACGAGCACAGAGCTTCCGCTATCATGATAAGTAGGATCGTCAGAATGTACGCCATAGTGCACTCCGACATGATTGCAAAAGAAAGCGGGTAAGACGGCGAAAGGCGTAACCTGGTTAAGTAGTGACATTGGCCTACGGTTACAAAGTTTCTGTAAGTTCACCCGAACTTCTTGTTCCTGGAAAAGAGAGCGTGCGGGAGTCGAACCCGCAGCCAGCAGCCGCGCCGCCCTTTTCTTTCGCCGCTTAAGTCACGGGCAGAACGAGATTTCAGCGTGGCTGCAGACGAGAGAACACTTTCAAGCTTCCAACAGAGAAACGAAAACAAAACAAAACAAAGAAACCGAAGGCTCGCCTGGCGGCGTCCTTATGAGCTCCTAGCGAGCAACATGCTCAGGGAGACTTTCTGAAAAAACGCTATCGGGAAAGAACGCATGGTCGCGGTGGAAGCAAACCTCAGCTTTCTTAGTCGTCATGGCTTTTTTCTTGCACTTTCCATGGTCTATGCACGAAGCGTAATCCAACAATTGGCCGATCAGCGCCGCCGATCGACGGCGTTCCGCTGGTGTGGCCCTCACACCGCAGCCAGAGTCGCTTGGTTGGTGTCTGTTTTTTCTTCTAGCTCAGGTTCCCTCATTCAAGAAACCTTGGCACAAGCCTTGGACGTTCCAACACAATTTCACCCCCATTTCCATGGAAGCACAAAATCGATAGTTTTCCTAACCAAGGCACGAACGCCGCACCAAGTGCGGTGGCACCATTCAAGCAGGTGCTTTGGATGCTGGAAGTCTGATTCTGGTTGAGAAAGTTCGCGTCGTGATTCATGAGGGTCCATTTCGTTGCCTTGTATCTTTTTCTTGCGGTGGAATTGGGGGGTGCGAGAATCGGGGTGTGTGTTTTTCGAGTGCCTCGTTCCACCAGCAAACGAAACATTTTTGCGATCACGGTTCACTCCCTTCCAGGATGACGATACTTCCGCTAAAAGTTAGGGAGAGAAAAATTACCAACAAATGGTTGCAAGGGAAGGGCTCTCCAAAGCAGTGGAAGGACACAAGATCCATGCAAGGTCCTGCGACGATATATGTATATACATTTGTACGATCTCGCCTGACGTCTCCTTCAAGTGTCACCGGAGGATGCCTCTCCTTCGTTCTCCATTCCATTCTCTTTTCCCAGCTGCCTGCAAAGACTCTATGGGGATGATGCAAAGGATTGTATGTAGTTCTCCTGGATGGGAAAAGCAATGTGGTATGCTGGACCTGAACAGAATGGCATGCGAGGCATCCTATGGTGCTGGATTGTTGATCCCCAGAGGATCACAAAGAAAGGGAGGGAGGTAACTTGAGCGAGCCAGCAGCAAGCCTTGGCTGATATTCCCTCTTGTTTGATGTTGGAACAAATCCTGGAACAAATTCTTGCTTGGCTACAACACTTCCATTTGTGCATGTATGCTAGGAGATATGGGGGGGGGGGGAGGGGGGGAATGTATATTTAAAAGGAAGATCTCGCGTTTCAGCCAAGAAACAGACATGAAACTTTAAAGTTTCAAATTTGCCAAGCTACCAGATCACTGAATGCATGATCAAGATGTTCATGATTGTCCCAAACTCATCGACATTCAGCTCCAGTCTTGCTGGCCTTTTCACAATCACAATCACAATCACCATCATCATCTTGCGTCATTTGCAAATGGCAATTGCCACAGTTCTGTGAACCCACCCTTGTTGTTGTGTGATTAATAGCATTTGATTGTTGCCTTCACAAAAGTTATCATTTTTTTGAAAACCAGGCCAATCATGATGATCTTGCACAACCACTGCAACCCACCACCTATGAAAGACGGCAAATGACAATCAAAATAGATTAGTTTTTCACAGAACCAGAACACATTATTGACAATTTTTGCTAAAGGAACTCAGTTCAGGATGCTAAATTTCCTCATCACCTACCTAAGTCGACTAGAAGGCACAAGTGGAATCGAACCACTCTCTTTTGCTCCATCAGCAGTGCCTGTTTTTTCAAGGAAAAAACCCCTTTCGGGAAAAAACCTATCTAATAGAACTATTGCCATTCAGTTTGGAATTTTTTTCTTTCTTTTTTCTTTCTGGATTTTAACAAATCCATACTTTTTTTTTCCCTCCCCCCCTTTTGGAAGTGACAAATGTAATTATAACTATGTAATTTATTTTTTTTCGAGTTTTCATGGATCAATACATTTTATTTTTTTTTCCCTGGAATTCGCATCAATCCAGTTTTTTTTTCCCTCCCTTCCCCTCCCCTTTTTCTGGAAGTGATAAATGTGTTTATAACTATTGTTTTCTTTTTTCTTTTTTTTTTTGCATGGATTTGTGACATCAATCCATTTTTTTCTTTTTTTTTTTCCCCCTCCCTCCCTCCCTCCCCCCCCCTTTTGGAAGTGATAAATTTACTTATAACCATATAATATATTTTTGTTTTTGTTTTTGTTTTTTTTTTCCCTGGAATTCGCATCAATCCAGTTTTTTTTTCCCTCCCTTTCCCCTCCCCTTTTTTTGGAAGTGATAAATATGTTTATAACTATTTTTTTTCTTTTTCTTTTTTTTTCCCTGGATTTTGAACATCAATCCAGTTTTTCTTTTTGTTTCCCCCCTCCCTCCCTCCCCCCCCCCCTTTTTCTGGAAGTGACAAATTTAATTATGAACTAGATTTTTTTTCCTTCCTTTTTCAGTTTTCCTTTTTTTCTCTTCCTTCTCATGGACTGATGATGTTACGCACGACACGACCCCTTTTTTCTGAAGTCGCATTTCACCCCCTCAATTTTTTCTTCTTTCGTTTCCTCGGTTTGATTTTCCTTGCTGCATTTTGGGGTTTGGCGGGAAAGCACTGAAAGAAACACACATTTTCTGTCGTGAGAAGAAATCCACAGGAAACCACAAACAAGAAATCTTGCATCAGAATATGATCCAAACAACCGGAAGTTTCAGAGCTTACATGGAATTCGCTCAGATCGCATCCTGTTAACTTCTTGTACGATGACTTCGAGTGAGTGTACAACATGCCTACTGAATTGAATCTCGTTGTCATACTTGAAGGTAAGGTCATCGAACCTCCTCTGCACACAAAAACCACACCACACACAGTTTGATAATTCATCCAAAATGTCATTTCAATATATTTTTGGTTTTCATTCTTTTTCTGGAAAAACAAAACACACACATAAGAACACAAGCAAAGCATCCGCACCATCGTCTCAGGATCGATTCTCCTGACAGCTCCGTCTATGGCTTCATCGATTTCCCTTGTCAAAGCATCATAGGCCCTGTACAGGTTTTTCAGCGAATCAAAGGCTCTTGCCCTGTGAAAGTCCTACACACCGAAAAGCGACACAACATCGAAAATGGTATCCAATGAAACAATCAGCCCCCAAGGTAGAGAATCATCAACTTTCCTGGGGTCATATATGTAATGTTCCTAAATTGAGAATGGCATTTGTAAAGTTATGATGGTATTTTCGCACAGCGGAATTTAAAATTTTCATGATGCCCCTTTTCCAACCTTTATCCACAGGCTGGAGAACAGAATATTCAACGCTATGTCCACAGCAAATCATTTGTCCGAGAAAAATGAAACCATTTACTTTTGGACAGCATGTTTGAAAGTAAGATTCTGTCATATCTTTGTGTTTGGGGGGTGCAGACTAAGGAAGAAGATAGGGGGAGCATTCACAGTTTGATCAAAAATTAATAATCATCATTATTGCAGAAACAACCTTCTGGAAAACAAAAACTTTGCTTCAAATTTTTCACATAGGATTCACAACAGGATCTCGTTTTGGGTTGCTTCATATATGGGAGGGATCTTTCGGGAGGGTTTCTTCTTTAAGTGAGGGGGGTGTGACGGGGTGGTGCAAAGTTTACATGATTCAATACCTTCTGTTGCCCTTCGCCGACTTGGTCTCCTCCAGATACGGATGTGGATTCGGGTGCGGACGCAGAGGTGGATTCCGATGCACGGGGAGCTGTCCCAGTGTCGATCTGAATTCCAAACCCACAAGAAGTTTAACAGAAAGAATGCTAAAACAATCAAGCGTATGAATCTTTTGCAAGGGGGCTCACACAGTGTTTTACCTCTGAGTAGTAGTTTTTAGTGTCAAAGGTTTTTTGGGAGTCTTGGTCGGTTCCAGTAAAAGCGCTAGCATCCTCATCTCCACCATAGCCATTTGATTTGCCCTCCTCCACTTCCAGAGATACCTGCACATATTTTCATTTAAACAACAGTATCTCCACAAGAGTTTCCAACAAGGGGGCTTTCCTTTAGGGCAACTGATGCAAAGAACTGCCCTCACCTTTGCTTGCATTGACTCCCGATGAAAGACTTCTCGTCGCCGCTGGAGGTCTGCAAGGTCACTTTCCTGGTGACATTCCACCAGACTCTTCCTGATCTGGAACCCCCCCCAAAAAAAACAAAAATTATGCAAACATCAGCGATGAAAATTAACTCCAAGAAAATCTGAAATCTAGGGAAATGCTTTTCCAGCAATTTAAAAAAATCAGTCACGGCTTTTTCTCAAACCACACTGTCGATAGTTCCTTGATTGACAATGGATCAGTTGGATCAATATATGATAAGAAAAGACCTGGACTTCTCTAGAAAAAACTAAAGGATATCATTTTTCTTTCTCACCATTGCTCTCTGTAGCCTGTTCGAAGTTTTCTTGGTCACCTGTACAAATCAGCACAATCATCTTAAGAATCGAATGTATGACGTCTATTTGACGACTTTATTTGACGTCTTAATTTTGATGAGAGAAGATGCTCCCAGCCAAGCCCAAGTTTACCTTCCGCCAAAACCACGAGCACAGAGCTTCCGCTATCATGATAAGTAGGATCGTCAGAATGTACGCCATAGTGCACTCCGACATGATTGCAAAAGAAAGCGGGTAAGACGGCGAAAGGCGTAACCTGGTTAAGTAGTGACATTGGCCTACGGTTACAAAGTTTCTGTAAGTTCACCCGAACTTCTTGTTCCTGGAAAAGAGAGCGTGCGGGAGTCGAACCCGCAGCCAGCAGCCGCGCCGCCCTTTTCTTTCGCCGCTTAAGTCACGGGCAGAACGAGATTTCAGCGTGGCTGCAGACGAGAGAACACTTTCAAGCTTCCAACAGAGAAACGAAAACAAAACAAAACAAAGAAACCGAAGGCTCACCTGGCGACGTCCTTATATGAGCTCCTAACGAGCAACATGCTCAGGGAGACTTTCTGAAAAAAGGCTATCGGGAAAGAACGCATGGTCGCGGTGGAAGCAAACCACAGCTCTCTTAGTCGTTATGGCTTTTTTCTTGCACTTTCCATGGTCTGTGCACGAAGCGTAATCAAGCCATTGGCCGATCAGCGCCGCCGATCGACGACGTTCCGGTGGTGTGGCCCTCAGAGCGCAGCCAGGTTCGCTTGGTCGCCTACTTTCTTCGAGCTAAAAAAGCTGAGGTGACCTCATTAGAGAGCCGCAAGAAACCTTGGAATGAATGTCACACAGTGTGCAACAGCGACACCAAGTTGAAGTTCGATTCAAGAGGATTCAACGCGCGTTAACTCTTTCTCGTGGAAGGATTGGTTTGCGCGAGAATAAGGGGGTGTGCGTTTCAGATGCAACTATCATCAGCCAACAAAACATCTGCCTGGGTTCACTCCCCTGCAGCATGATTAGCTTTTGTGGTTCTTTTGTGCTTCTAGGTTCTGCACAAGCACGCCTTGACTGTTTTTTTATCTGGATTTTTGATCATCAGTGAGTGGCATGTGTGCCACTGTGTGTCTTTTTTCCTTTTTCTTCCCGAACATTACTTCGTATGCACACCAAGTGGTCATACATAGTATGTTGTTTATCAGGTGGATGGTAAAGACTCACATTTCTGTGAAGGAGTGCTGGAATCAACGTTTTTCGTGGATGTCAGCTGACTGCATCCAAAGCTTTGAAAACCCATCCAAAAGCTTGACTGGGGTTTGAGCTGCATGCCCCACAAGAGGTTCTGCTGAAAATGCATGTTCCCCTGGAGTGCTTTGCTCCCGAAAAATAAAGAAACTTTTGTCTTATCAGGTGCTCTTGAGATTAACATATGGGCACTTCACTAGCCAGCTCTGGGTGATTGTACTTCCCAGCTTGACTATTCTGAATAGCTGAGTCAGGAGCTCTTTCTGTTGTGATGATGTCCCCCCCGTTTCGCCTTGCTAACCACACAACATCTCTTCCGAAAAGAAACACATGCCCCAGTGAGCCAATCCTTCAAAACCTTTTCTGTTTTACATCTACCTATATTCTTTTCTGCACTATTTTCAGTTTTCTTGCTGTAAATCTCTGTGAGAACCATACCAGTACCAGATACTACCCCCCAACTACACACACACACACACAATTTACTCCCCCCCTCCCTCGTTCCTGACTGACATTGAAAAGCTACACCCCGAACCTTTCTATCCATTCATGATGCCCAACCCCCTCTTTTCCTCATCCCAACAAGTGAAGTCACCGTCTCGGTTCTTCCCTCATTTGACTAATCAATTGCTCGTAGTGCACAACCTATTACAGAAAAAACAAAAGAAACGGTAAATCCCCCCACACACAAAAAAAAAGCAAAATACAAAACTGGACCTGACTTCACACTACCCATGTAGTGCCGAGAAAACTTCCACTGATGTTAAAACCCAGGGTTACCTTCTGAGACAGTTGGTGGTGCTCGTGCTTGAGGTCCTCGATTTCCTCAAAGAATGTGGGGTCGAAGCCATCCAATTCCTTCCTGAGATCTTGATTTTCCAGTTCAAGCTCCACCACCCTGTCTTTCAGAGCTTGCATCACTTCGCTGGACTCCTCCAAGGACGACGTGCCCCCCTCAATTTCTTCTACAGCTGCTTCACTCTTCTCGAGTTCACGATGATCAGCATCTTCCTTTATTCTTTCTTCGAGTTGGGCCAGGGCTTTTCTCAATGCGGCATTTTCGGTCTCCTGCAACGACATGATCGTTTTGATGGTAGAACGATTCCAAACCCAGCACAGCACATTTTGATCCAGGCTTTCCCAAATCCCACCTTTTGCTTTCTTTGGCCCTCGGCCTCTTCAAGCCTCACGGACGCATCTTGGAATTTTGCGACTTGCCTTCGAAGAACCAAGTTTGAGGTTTGCAGCTCCTCGCATCGACGCTCCAACTGTTTTACATCCTCTTTTGGATCTCTGAGCTGCGAACATCGCTCAGAAAGTTCTTCCACCTTCTTCTGCAGCTCTTTGCGTTTTTCCACGACCTGAAACAGACATTTGGCCAAAGACGTCACATGTCAAATGTCGTCAAACGTCGTCATAATCGTCATCGAACTTCAAGGGCTCCTCTGGATTGAGTTGGCCTCAATAAACCACCCCGATAAATAAATATGAGTATCTACTCCTTTTAAAGAGAAATCGGGTGACCTGCCAATATGACAAAGCATGTGGAGGGGCATTTTCAGTTGAGAAAAGACAACTCCCCCCCCACCGCCTTCTAACTGTATAAGAAAGAACTGTGCCTGTCTGTGCTTGGAGATGGGCACTCCCTGCTGGGATCTCTCCAATGCTTTTCTGAGAGTGTTGATGGTGGTGAGCAGCTCCTCTTCCCGTGCTGAAGTGATCATCATTTTTTTGCTCGATTTTGCATGGCCTGACACCGGCACCCCACTTCCATCCTCGCTGCCGAAGAAATCTTTTAATGTTTGCTTCAGCCTTTTCACTTGAGCCTCCGCTTGATCACGCCTCAATCGGGATTCGAACAGCTCTTCCTCCTAAATTCAAAAAAACAATTCTCAGCAGTCTGAATCCATGTCAAAAACATGCAAAATAGATTGTCTTAACATCACATTCAGAAAACAGATTGAAGGTAGAGTCAAACAAGATTTTCAAAAAGCAGAAAAAATAGGAAACCAAAATTTTGCTTCGAAATCATGACATCGCGGATCAGTCCTCCCCCCCCCCCAAAAAAAAACACCTAAGCACCCGAGACAGCAAATTAATGCTAATAGAAGCCTTGCCTTTTGGAGGAGCTCCACGGTAACATCCTCTTCAGTCTTTTCCACACGTTTGCCCATGCTGGCCATTCCTTCTTTTTTCGCACCCCCCTCCTCCGTTTCATTCTGCAACTCGATCAACTGTCTTTTCAAAAGAGCGTTTTCGAGCTCCAGCTCGTGATTTTTCTGTTCGATTCTGTCCATGTTTTCAACACACTCTTCCACCTGTGAAAATCCAATGATCCAAGTTGGCAGATGAGTGGCAATTTTTTTTCAATCAAATCAATTAAATACTCTTGGAGGGGGGCAGGAGGAGGGGGTATAAAAAAAATAAGGAAAAAACACATAAATCTTACCTTGGCTAAATCACGGCGAGCACCTCCAGTTATTTTAGCTTTTTGAAGTTGCTCTTTCAAGGATTGAACCAGGGCTGATTGCTTCGTAGTTTCGCTCTGTAGTTGAGTTACCTTGGCCTGCCATTTTTCCATTTCCTTTGTTGCTTGGACAAGATCTTGATTCTTTTTGTTGACCTGAGCTCTGAATTATTTTTGGGGGGAGGAGGGGCAAAAAATTAGGGGAAGATATTTTTTGGACAAGAACAAGCTGAAAATCAAACTGTTCCAAAAAAAAAAACATCCAAGGAAACTGGCTTACAGAAACAAAAAGGATTTCTTTTTTCTGGCCTCCCACCTCCTCTTCACACAGTATCTTAAAAGCATTGAAGAAAAGGTTTCAATTTTTGGGCCTATTCAGAGTGAACAGCAACTTGTTTTGTTCCAAGAGAATCACGATCAATCACCTGAGTGTTTCGACTTTTTTTTGCAGCCGTTTCGCCTCTTCCCAATGCTGAACCTTTTGTTTAGACAGCAATTGAGATGCGGTCGAATTGCTGTTGGCAACCCCCTCGGTGTTTCTGGCTTTTTCGCCCTTCAAAACATTCCAAACAGCATTCAGCCCGCTGCAGTCTTTTCTTTTTTTTTCAACTTGAGTGACAAGAAAAGCACAAGAACAAAAAAAAAATACGGCTTATCGATATGTGGTTTGGCATCGATCAATAAGAAAAAGAAATCGAAATGTTAAAGTGAGTTCAATATGCTTACTAGGCTTTCTTTTCTTTCTGTTTTTTGATTAGCCACCTGTTCTTCGAGTTCTTGGAGAGAATTTCGAAGCTTTTTATTGTGCTCCTGTAGCACCGCTATCCTCTTTTCTGCTTCGTTCAGTTTTCGCTCCAGTTCTTCTGCCAGACCAGCTTTCGCAACCTCATCCTCCTGCACCCCCCAAAACAACCCCCCATCTTAATACTCTCCAAACCCCTCCTCTTCTCAAAACAACCAACTATGCAAAAAACTATATCAAGAACACATATAATATTTTCTTTGGTCGAAAAAACAATGCGCCGGCAATTGCAATGCACTCCTTTTAAAAGCAAAAGGTTAGCCAACCTTATCTCTGCTGATGGTTGTTGCCCTCCTGTTCGCTCGCTCCTTGTTTAATTTTGATCCCAAATTGGAGGTGCTCGCAACCTCCTTGTCCAGATTCTTTCTCAACCTTTCAATTTCGGCATCCTTTTCTTGGACGGCTTCCTTGAGCTGCGCAGCTTGCTTTCTGCACACCTCCAGGTCTTTTTCCAATCCATTTTTCTCGGCCTTGATGGCCGTCATTTGATCGATCAGCTTTTCTTGCTCCCTCCAACTGCTCTCATACATTACCCTGTTTCGAAATGGGGAAAACAGAAATCAGTATATATATAAAACTCGTTTGTTTTTTTTTGTTACTATATTTACAATCGATCAGGATTCTCGCTGATTTCCCGCTAAAGACATTTTAAAAAAAAGGAACTGAGAATTAATAGCTCAGTAACAGTATTATGCAGCACTATCTATTTCATTCTTTAAAAACGAACTCCATTTTTTGAATCAAGAATGTCACTCACTCATCGGCATTTTTTTTCAAAGCTTCGACCAGCTTCTCTTCCAGAGCTTTGATGGCCTCCTTCAAATGTCTCAGTTTCACGTCCTTTGCGGAAAGCTGCAGTTTCAGCTTCCTTTCACCTTCCCTCCAGCTTTTTTGCAGATCCTTGCACTGAAGAGTATTTCTGGCCTCCTCGACTTCGTTTTTCAAGCCATCGAGCTCTTGTTCCTTCAACAGCAGCTGGTGCTGATGGTCGGATTTGGCGCTGCTCAATTTGGCTGTGACCTCATCGACCTGAAAAAAAACAGCCAACATTGGAAGAGAAAAAAGAATGCTAAATGGAGGTAGAAATAGGACGCCTCGCCAAAATCAAAGCAAAATATCAAGACCTGTTCAGAGTTTTCAAAACTTTTTTGTTTCTTGCGAAAAAGAAAAAGCTAGAAATTTGCATGGCCTCACCTGCGCAGCTAAAAAAGCAATACGTGCTTCTCTTTCTTGGAGCAAATGCTTCAGTTGTTCGTAAGATCCGCCGTCGCTTTCCCCATCTTCGCTAACCGCCTCTTTGAGGGGTGCATTTGCTCTGGGAAATGGCTGTGACAGAGAGCTCTGCATCGAAACGCAGATTTTAAGATTTAATATTCGATACATCAATGTAATTAGTCATCTATTCGCACAGTGGCCAGGCTACACAACAGATTGAAACGGGAGGGGGGGAAATGCTTCCATGCGAATGGCAGGGTTCAGCTTGGTTGTTTTCAAGCCCCTCGCTTCCATTTTGTTCGAGAATTTCTTCATTTCGTTTAGAAAATGCACACAGAGTAGTTGAAAGCAAACACTATGCATATGGGGGGAAATTAAAAAAACCCACCCCCCACAGAATCAAAAAAGGATTAAAAAAATATGCATTAAAAATGGAAGTACCCTTAAAGTTTGGATGTTGGCGTGTTTGTGTTCCAGAAGGCGATCCCCCAATTTTTGGATTTCTTTTCGATCGAGATCGTGCTGCTTAAGGTAAGTTTGTCGATCGGACTCCAGCTGGCTCCGCAAGATTTTCATTTGCCCATTCTTTGCTGCAAGCTGAGATCGCAAGTCTCGCATGGCATTTTCAGCAAAAGCTTGAATCTGCAGTCGAGGAGCATGCGAACCAGATTCAGTTTCTTGATGCAATTTTGCAAGGAAAAGAAAGAGGTAAAAAAATACCATTCAATTCATCGTTGTGTTTCCTATATAAGGATGCAGTTTTTTTTCCCCAAATACATATACATACGTGAGTATTTTTTTCCACTGTTTTGGAAGAATTTCACCCTCAAAACCCAGCATTCAATAAAAGTAATTTCCAGGTTAAGAAACAAAGAAAAAAAAAAGTTCAAAATAACACAGGTTTTTTCACCTGAGCAAGAGCAACTGTTTGTCCATTGGTTCCGTGGCCTCCGTTTTCATCAGCATTTGACAGCAAAAGCGAGCCCTGCTCCAGCCTCTCCAGCAAATCTTGCTGATCCCTTTGCATCGCCTGCAGTTGCATTTCTTTCAGCAGAAGCTGCTCCTCCAGCTCCCCGCATTTCTGTCGAAACGTCTCTGCTTGGATTCGAGCCTCCTTCACGCCCTCGATCTGCAAGAAAAAAAAGATTGCGTGTAACGCATGCAGTGTTGAAAAAAATTCCTTGCTGGGGGAAGATGAGGAACCGAAATACAGACGGTATGCTTTGTAACATAACATAACAAACATGTAAAATTCTATAAAAAAAAATGAAAAAATGAAAAGTTCACAACTGCATGCTTTTCCCTCTTTTAAGCTCCCCTAATGACAAATTTATCAGGAAACACTGCCGACCCCCCCTCCCCCCGAAACAAACAAGCAGCCCATTCATTTCTTTTTAGTTTAACCTACAACATCTCAACCCCCCCCCCCCCCCAAAACAAACAAATAAATAAATAAACGAGCCCCTGCATTTACTACTAACATAGTCCATGCCCACTATTGCAGCTGCGGAAAACTGGAAAATAACCTACAGCATCTCATACCCCCCCCCCCCCCCCCCCGAAAGCAAGCATCAATAAATACAAAAAAACTACTGCCCCACACCTGTCGCAGCATGATTTCTCGATCAGCAGCATTCGTGCTGTTTCCAGCAGGGTCCAGCTGTTCATGGTGTTGCTGCTTTGCTGAGGAAGAGTGGACTTCGTTCTGCAGCACCTCGTGCTCCTGTCTGAGTTGAATCAACAGATCTTCTGTCTTGCACCTCGCAGCTTGGCATTCCCTCATTTCGCTTTCCATCAAGGTTTGATGCTGGAGGGCCTCCTGGTCGATACGATCAAGCACCCCCCGAAGGTCCGCGTTCACTTTCTCGACATAGCCCACCTGCATACAGGGGAAATAACAAAACACAGTAAAAAAGCAAGTGAAAGATTTGTGTTTCTTCCCCCTTTTTCCTTCGAAATGTGTGTTGCACCAATGTTGAATGCCATAGAAAGCAATTCCATCCCGATCAAACGAGTCAGACCAGCTTTCATTACACACCACACCTGTTCCTTGGTCAGCATCTCAGCCCGTTCCAGCCTTGACCTCGCCAATTTCAACTCTATGATATCTTCGGAGCTTTTCAGCAGCTCCTTGTGCACCTCCGGCAATGGAGCGTTCTGAATTTCCCTCAACGCATTGCTGGCTTCTTGTTCCAGCTGGCTGCGATCGACTCGCTCTTCCAAATGCATGACCCTTCCTCTAGCAGATTTCAGGCCGGCCTCCAAGGCTTTGTTTTGGTTTCTTAGCTGCTTCAGAGTCCTGGCCCACATTTCGGCTTTCCATTGTTGAATCAATCCAGCTCGAGTGTCGTCCAATTTCCTCAGAGTTTTCAACCGATCGTGAGTCACCTGCCTGTTATCAACGAATTCACTCAGCTAGATTTATTTACTAATGTATCAATTCATTTAATATAATAATTTGCTGAATTTGCTTAAATGAATTTGATTTAATCAATCAACTCTTTTTTGTTTTGTTTTTAATTTCAAAATTTCAAAAATCGGGCGTCCTCTTTTTTTTCCGAGAAAAAACATAAACGAAAGCACCCCACGGATAAAACACCTCGCAAAACTCAAATATATTTTTCATTGGGGAAGGCAAATTTCCTGAAGATATCAACCGATGCTTCCATTAACGGCCAAAAGCATTCGATGACCTTTTGTGCAAGCGATTGTTTAACTCCCACCTCAGTTCCCCCTTTAGAGCAACGAGCTGGGCCTCGCTCTCTGCCTTGGCTTTCAGCACATTCTCAAACTCTGAACAAATCGCTTCCTTGGCTTGTTCGGCACGAAGCTGGCCATGCTTCACCACAGCCTCCCTAAAACACAACCAAAAATCGATCCAAGTCGAGAAGAAAAAACCCCCGCCAAGACGGATCGAAACGCTCTGTTTCACAATCTATGGAAATTTCAGAAAAAATCAAGATGACACACTTGTTCGATTTCCTTCAACAACAAACTTGAAAGACTGGAAAGCAATTACCAACAATTTACTGCAAAATAATAAAAAAAAAACAGGGGAGCATAACCGAAGAATGAAGCCTAGAAAGATTTTTATATCGACCCAACCAATCTACAAAAAGCAGAAAACCCACCTCGTACTTTTTTAAAAGCATTCACAGAATACCAGATTGGCCGATGCATTGTTTTCCATTTACCTAGCCCTGATGTGTTCGACTTCCAGTTGAAGTTTCGCCAACAGGGATGATGTTTCGTTTCGACTGCTGGCTTCCCGCAGTGCAGACCTCAAACCGATGATTTCCCCTTGCCTTTGCTTGAGGGTCCTTTCCAGCATCGAAACCTTGTTCTGAATATCGCCAGATTCCGCCATCGAAGCCGAATTCTGGGT
This sequence comes from Bryopsis sp. KO-2023, assembly GCA_030272585.1. Lineage (NCBI taxonomy): Eukaryota > Viridiplantae > Chlorophyta > Ulvophyceae > Bryopsidales > Bryopsidaceae > Bryopsis > Bryopsis sp. KO-2023. The sequence goes on along the minus strand of BSYQ01000007.1, from coordinate 5,249,348 downwards.
GGACAGAACAAACACGATTTCAGCGGCGACTTCAGACAAATTTTGGGGATGCCATACAGATTTTGAAAAAGCTGAACAAAAACTGAAGAAAGACTCAAGAAAAACTACATAGGAACTGAAAAAACTGAAAAAAAAACTGTAAAACAATTGAAAACCTGAAACAAGTGAAACAACCTGAAAAACCTGAAGAAAACCTGAAGAAACTGAACAAAACCTGAAAAAACTGAAGAAAACTGAAGAAAACTGAAGAAAAACCTGCTACCCACACAGTGAAGGTTTCATAAGTGTGGTATTTTGGCCAAAAAAAATAAATAAAACGATTTCGGCCTTGGATTGAACCCTCCACCTGGTATTCAAGATCCAGACATTTTTTTTCCAAATGTTGCAGACGCTTGCACTGCTCGTCATATTTTTCTTTCGCAATCGATTCAGACAAAACACGTCTTAAATCTTCCTCCGTTCTGTGCGCGCACTCCAGCTCAGAATGCAATTTCCCTATTCTTTCCTCCAAGCCCCTCATTCTGTCCTGATTTGGGGAAAGGGGAAGCCACATATTTAGTCAAATGTTTACTAATTCAATCAATACTTCAAGCAATGTGCAGCTTGTTACTTAACAGCGAAAAACGCTGTCGATGCTGTGAGCGTTATGAAACATGAAAGGGAATTCAAATGCAGAATTTAACCACCGCCATGGGCAGAGCTTGGCTCTTTTTTCAATTTTCAACCCAATACCACTCGGGCTCTCAGAAATCAACACGATGCATAGTTGGAACAAAGTATAGATTTCGGTTTTTTTGGTAGGTTGGCGATTTGATCGAAGCTCTGTCTCACTTCAGCATCCCTCAATCCAGCTTCCGCCCTTTCTTTGGCTCTGTCAGACATATCTGCTTGCCTTGCAGCGCTCTGCTCTCTGATCACCAAATCCACCACTTCCCTGTTCAGCTGGCTTTCGATCGCAGCCTTGTCTCCATTTCCAAACATCAATTTCAGCTGTCGAAGCTCCTCCTGCATTTCTGCAGTCTTATCGGCGCATGTCATGTATTTTTCCATCCATTTGGCCGATTCTTCTTTATAGGATTCTGTTTTTTGGGCCTCCGTCGATTCGTTGGCGAAGTCCTCCACCAGCTCTCTGTGGCTCCGCTCCAAAACCATGTGTCGCCTTTGAAGATCGCTGAATTCCTGGGGAAAATTGAAGAAGAAAAAAATTTGGAGAAAAATTAAATAGAAAAATATGAACAAGAGCGGCCAGGGCCCCATGCCCGAGTGATTTGTATAAATTAAAAATGTCATTAGTCAGCTCTACAATATTTGGTTAGGAAAACGATTTCTCCTAGGAATGCAATCCTCCGATTCATTGGCTCTTCAAAAAACCAACTGGCAAATAATGAGTAAAAACAACAATAAGCAAAAAAAAATATTCCAAAAAACATCCAAAATCGACCTCTGAAAAAACAAAACAAAAAAAACACTCACCCTTGCAGGAATCGTATCTTCCAGCTGTTTTTCCAGTTCATCGACTTTGGTTTGGGCTCTATCATTCAGGTAAGCCAAGTATTTGATTCTTGGCCTGTACAATGCATCGGCTTCTTGAGCAAAAATGTCCAGCGTCGTGCATCGTTGCTGAAGGTGGGATTCCACTTGTCGACAAAACTCCACCTCTCTGACAGATTTCGCATGTTTCATCTGTTTTTACATGCATGTATCTGTTTTAACTTCTGAGAACCCCAGGTTCATTCATTTTTTGGGGGCATTTCGGGACGACAGAAAAGCCCTTTTAAAATTGTATAGGTCCGAAGCGTTTCGATATTGAGGCTGGAGCATGCGGTTGCTCTTTTCGTTGAAAGAAAGAGAGGATAAATTTGAGGATGAAAATTGAAAGTGCTACACCCTGCTGATCGAACTGAATTTATTGAAGACCTGAGAAATCAAACTGTGCGATCAATCGGTGGGCATTTCTTTGCATATTTACATAAAATTGAGGACTGCAATTACAAAAACAAATATGAGCAATGGAGTGCCTGTACCTGGACGATGGCCATTTTTCTGATAGCATCAGCATAACTGTCTCGAACCTCATCGTTGGCACCACTGGCTAAACGATCAATACCTTGCTCCAATTCACTGTTGGTCGTTTCTAGAGCCGACACTTTCCCCTCCAGCTCATGCACCTGAAATAATCATCAATTATAACCCAATCACGATCAGCTGACACATGTCGATGAATTTATCACTGCATGCTATCGACACCAATCATTCTTTCCTCAGAAAGGAAGCTAAAAAATAAGAAAAAAGAATATGCTAGTATGGTGCCCGTCGAAATTCCTCCCAACCTTGTTTTCCAAGTGCAGTTTTTCATCTCTCCACTGTTCGTTGGCCTGGGTATGATCCCGATACAGAATGCTCCTTTGATCAGCCCATCCTTGCATTTGCTTTTGATATTTCCGGCAATTTTCGACCAGCCTTTCGTACAAGCTTGCATTCTGACTGGACTCTTCCATCACAGTTATCAGCTGCTCTTTGAGCCCGGCACATTCCACCACTAAATCATTGTACTGCTCTTTGGGCACCGAATCTAAAAACAGCAAAGACAACACATCAGGGTTGGATTTTTAAATGCTTTTCCATGGGGCGTTCCTTTCAATCCAACTGTAGCAGCTTCATGCCAACCCGAATGCACTTCTTGTTTTGTCTTTGATTGCTTGATGGTGGTTCAAAAACAGGGAAAAATAAATCTACGTTAAATATGGCCTGTCATACCGTTATTTTGCTCTTGTTGGGGTTGTGGATCGACGTTAATTGAAGCTCCATGTCGCTGGAAAATTTCCAGCTGGGCATCCTTCTTGGCCACTTCGATCTACAACACCACCAGAATCACGTTCCAATTTAAAAAATGTTCATATTCAAAAAAAGCAAAAAAAAATTATTTTTTATTTTTTTTAGAGGGGAGCGGGGAGATCTCAAGATTTGCAGTCAAGAAAAATGAGTGAATGTTTTTTCAGAAAGATGTCGATGCCATTGATTTAGAAAAAAAAAAGGGTATGAGATTTGAATTCTCATTATGCCGCAGACTCGGGAAGCAAAACGTGGGATGGTGTCCAAATGTATGGATTATGTAATTATTTGGTGATACCATGGAATTTGGGGAAGGCTCACCTGCAAGCTGCCCAATTCTTCTTGCAGAGCCCTGTGCTTGGCATGGAGATCCTCTGTGTCAAAACCAAAACAACGAAAAAAAGAAACAAAAATTTGCTTCAGTTTCGAAACATATATCTGTTGCTGATGATAATTCGGTGCGCCATGGCAGGCCTTTCTTCCATCATCCGTTTCGCTTTTTTTTTCTCCACCTTGTTTTCCATGGGTTAGCAGCAGGGGGGTGTTGACCGCCGCTGATGGAGCCTGCCTCGGAATTTTCAACTCAGAAAATCGGAGAGCGGATTCTGAAGCTTGGGCCAATAGCTGCAGCACAGATGCAGCGCTCCTCTCATCGAAATTATGCTGGTGCTCCCCTGATCGATTTCCATACACATGACACGGTACGAGGTTTCTTAGTCATGCTCTCTCGATCTTGCTTTTTCAACACCATCAAAATCCAAAGGGGCGGAAAAAAGAAACGAAATCTGCACCATTTTCAAACGATGATGCTGAAGACACCACCCGCTTTCTATGAACGTAACATTAAGATCCTTTTTTTTTTTCTTTTTTTTTTTCTGAATAGAGAAGCGAGAAGAAAAAACCCAAATAGGCACCTTGTTGTTCGACGATTGCCGTGAGTTTTTGGATGGCTTCATCTATGGGATTCAAAATTCTTTCTTCGATCAGATTTTGATTTTCTGAAGAAGAATCATCCTCCAGAAGCATCGGCCGCATTCCAGCAGGGAGCTCTCCGAAAGCTTGGAAAGCAGCCAATCGATCTTCCAAAAATCGAACCTAAGCAATAACCCTCCCAACCACACAATGAATATACATATACATATATTAAGAAGAAAAAGAGAAACATCATCGAACAACTGACAAGGGCTTGAGAAAATGCATGAACAAGCATTTTTCCCTCAGAGGCAATTTTAGAGGTGTTCTGGTTCTGTTTTTTTTTTTTTGAATCCCTCCTTCAAATTTCATTGTTCAAATCATCGTTTGAATTCTTATGCACGCCTGCCATTCTTTTCTTTTTTTTCTTTTTTTCTCATGACAGACAAAACAAAACACCACCACCCTTACCCTTTTGTTCATGTCTTCAATCATCCTGATTTCGGCATTTTTGCCACCATCCCCATGTTTCAGCTTCTCCACGTAATGCTCGGCCATCAGAAGCTGCTCTGGAGTCAGACCCATGTCTAAAGCATGTCTTCCATGATATTTGGCCCTGAACCTGAGCTCCGTTTTCAATTTCCGTCTTTCCTCCTCAAGACCCCAAACTTCGGATTCCAGCTGCGACGTCAAGCTGCGAAGTTGAGAAATGATGGCTTCTTTTTCCAGTTTGATGTCCGATATGTCGATCGCCTCGTCTTCATGGATGTTGGCCTGGAACGAAATCAAAAAATCATGAAATCAAGGCAAAAACACCAAGCTGGGTTGATCTCCATACCCACTGAACAAAAAACACAGCTAATGTTTTCCAAGCAGTTGGTCTGATATTCAAGTCTGTTGGGTGTTTTTTTGTTGGTTTTTTTGTTGGGGGGGGGTGTTGTGCTTCAATGCAATTTCAGACACCGAAAATATCTTTTGCCAAAGCAACATCAGGTCATTATCAATTACTGCCATTTAGATCATTTATCATATGCGGTCACCCTTTTCCTGAGCTCTCTGTTTTCATCCACCACGTCTTCAAGCCTATCGGAAACCTTGTTGATTCGTTCGACAAGCTCCTGCTGGCGGTCCTCCGATTTCAACAGAGACCCCTTCAAATCCTTGATTTCTTGCACCGCCTACGATCAAAAAAAGAAGAAAAAAAAAAGATCAATCACCAAGTCACCTCTCAAGCAAGCAACAGAATTCACAGGATGCATGAATCTTTCTCCAAAGCCTCAAATATGACATCGCCAAAACGCTCCAATTCAATCGAGATTTCTATTTTATGCCTTTTGACATATCGGGTTTCATTGTTTCATAGAACGAGTCGATGACCATCCTGTCTACCATCATCGTTGCATGTCTGACCTGTGGCAGCCCATAAACTCCCTCTTCGTAGACGCGATTCCGCTCTTTGGCGTCCTCCAATTCGAGTTGCAGAGATTCAGCCCCCCCCTCCAGAGCATCTATTTGTTCACGAGCCTTCCCCATCGCTTCCTCCAAAACTCTGTTTCTTTCTGTGAATTTTTCCGAGTCTTTGCCATGTTTTTGAAGGGCTCTCTCCACCTCTTTCCCGACATCTTTTTCCAGCTGCTCGTACGCCTCCAACAGCAATATCTAACAGAAAATAGGAAACACAGCAAAAATCCTGAAACAAGGGTCATGAAAAGGGGGGGGGGACTCTCGAAACGATCGAAGAAAACCCAATCAACAGAAATTTTACAACAGCAGTAGTTGACCCCAATCACTCCTTTCCTTTTTTTTGCCCTCTTCCACTCAATCGCTCGGCTCATCCTAGAATTAATTTTGGCATGCGATGTAAAACTATTGATGCATCATTTTCGAGGCAATCGTTTCAAAAAAAACACCTTTAAATCTGTACCTCTTTTTCTTTTCCCTCTTCCAGTTCACGTCTCAGCACTTGGATGGTGATTTCTTGAGATTCGATCGAATCTCGACTGTCCCTCAGACGACTGGCATCCAATCCCCTGACTCTGCTGTCCGAATCGTCCAGGTCTGCCCTCTGCGTCTCAATTTGCTGCAGCAACTCTTTTTTCTCATCCTCCCATGCACTATCATCAAAATACCAAAAGAAATAAAGTTTAAAATAGATAAAACATAAACTAAAAATAAAAAGACCAGAATAAAATTAGAGTTAAATTCGAATGTGGCTTCAGGATTCGTAGGAAGCATTTCGATGTGAACCAAAAACAAGGGGGTACATACGCACAGAGATATATATAAATTACTTGAATTGCTTATGGAATCTGAGCTCGAATTCTTCCAGGAGATGCATTTTGTCTTTGAGTTGGGTATCCAGGCTGTCTCGTTCGGCCACCAGGTCTGCATTGCTAGCATTCAGCTTGTCAATTTCTTCCTCCAGATCCAAGGCTCGAACATGCAAGTGCTTGCCCTCTTCATCCAAAGTGACTATTTTGCTGGAGACCTTTGGTCACAAAAAAAAAAATCAGCTTGTTTTTTAGGCTGTTGGATTGACCCAGATTCAAACCCCGATGGGTGGGTATCGTTTTGTTCGCTTCGAAATCCATCCAATCTTGCTGTTGAGATTGAGGGATGGTCATAAATAGGAACCCATGCAACAAGCCCTGATATCTAAATATTTAACAAAGTGAAACGAAGACATCAAGATTTCGAAAAAAACCCACAGAGATCTGGTCGAAAGGTTTGGAAAAAAAAATGATTTCGAAAGCATCCAGTTGCTGACCTCGTAGTTCTCTGTCTTGAGTTCATCCAGCTCATCCCTCAGGTCTTGATTGGCTCGCTCCAGATCTTTGTTGTCCCTCATCAAGCGGTCGATTTCCCAATCCTTGTGTTTCAAAGCATCCTACAGCGATATTCCATTGAAAGGACTCACTTCCTCCCACACCCCTGTTCTTTTTTTTTCCCTTTCCTTTATTTTTTTCAGGTTCCGAAAACTCTTGGGTGTAGATCCATATCAACACACCCATACGCATCACAATGGCAAGCAGGATGAGCCTTTTCCTTTTCCTTTTCTCGCCTGGATTACCCGCAATTTGAGCTCCCCAGGCAAGTCTGAAGCTTGTCTTTGAAGGGACATCATGTGGGCTTCATTCCGCATGTCTTCGTTGTCTTGCTGAGCATCCTTTAATCTGGCTGCCAGGTCTTCGACTTCCACCGTCTTTTTCTCCATATCCTCTTGGACCATGTTCAGCCTGCACACAACTCCCATTTGATCAATATAAAACTTGTTCTTTTCTTCACTAGAACCCAGAGAGGTCGCCCATACCCCTTTCAAAAAATTAGCACTTGAGTGTACTTGAGTGTACTTGAGTGTAAAAAATTAGTTACCTTTTTTCGAGGTCTTCGATTTTTCTCAGATCATCTTCCTTCTGCGACAACAGCTTCTCTCTCGTTTCTTCATCTTCTTCCATCGCCCGTTGAAATTCCTGCAGATATCGCTTTTTCAAAAATTTCTATAGAATTATCCACAACAGGGGGTCTTTTCCACCCCCACCTCAAAACATCTTGAAGAAATATCATGAAACAATAAAATCCCACAAAAGAAAGCTCGATATCTCCTCAATGACAGTGTTGGAAGAGATTCTCTTCGTGAAAAAGCAGAAAAAGCAGGGGTGTTGAGATGAATTGGAGGTAGTGGCCAGGTCATGCCTGCATCTCTTCTTGCAAGACTTGACTCTCATCCTTGACGTTTTGATGTTCCTCCGCCAGATCATTGTAATCGTGATTCTGGACCTCAAGCCCCAGTTGAAACAGTCGAACGAGACCCTCCTGGTCACACATAATTGGGAAGAGTATTGTGTGACTCACTTATGTGAGAATTACTAATTTTCCGTGAGAACAAGCTATTTGTACTGCGTTTCAGTGTCAGACATAAAAACAGCAAAGAGTTTCGAATGGATTTTCTCTTGTTCAAAGGGTGGCCCCCATCTATTGGAAAAACGCATGCATTTGGCCAATCTTGTTCCACACAGATTATTTGCTGATTTTGGATTTCGGTCACAGGTGTGGTTTTCTGATCGGGACCCCACCAGTGCATACACATTCGTTTTTTCATCAGAATCAGCGGCTGCTGTGATCCAGCACGCTTCGAGGTCCTGCATACAATACCAGGATTCCAAAAATTTACGCAAAAGAATTTTGCCGACAGAACGATCTGTGATGTTCACATTTGCCACCCATTTTTTTCTTAATTAATAAAAAAATACTAATTGTGAAGTGTCAAAACCCTACAGTAAATCAAATCATGCATGGCAGGCCAAGACTGATCTTTCTGAGTTACCCTCAGTGCAGACGTAGCTTCCTCTAGCTCATCATCGGTCAATTTGAATCCCTGATAAAATGAAAGGTGGAAAAACCCCTTTAAAGTGCCTGACTTCATTGTACTCATTCGCAGTTACATTCATTCATACATGGCCATTTCCCCACACTGTCTGACATGGAATCAATCTTGTGGATCCCTGTTTTTTCACAGAAGGATGCCATTGATGCCCCCCAACACGAACCCAGGTGACAATCTTGGAGAAGATAACAATCTTTTCCCACAAGGTCGGTCTTTTTCTAACTTGACGTCTTGTTCTGAAATTTCGCCGAGTGGGCGTCTCGGCGTCGAAAACCGAGCCTTCCCATCACTGTTTTTTTTTCTTTTTGTTCGTCGAATTGCATCCAGACGCCTGGGTGCGATCATATTGGGCTCGATTTGTCTGACGTCTCCCACCTGGCGGTGGTCTTGCTCTGAAGGCGCTAGGCCGATCACATCCTGCAACCGAGAAATATCCACAGTCTGTGGGTGTGCCGGGAAGTCCATCTTGGCACATTATCAGCACCGCAACAACGCCCGCCTCAAAGCATCATCCCCCCTTCAAGAAATCGTGAATCGTGTGGGAGCCCAAGGCAAAAGGTAACCGAGGTGGGGGAAGGAGAGGGGTTGAACCAAAATATGGATTTGAGGAAGAGGAATAAGATTGTGCATGCTCCAGACGAAAAACCTTGGGTGACTGGCGCTTGTACGACGCTTTTGTGTAGTCGTCCGACGACCCAAACCTCGGGACGTCCCCAGCGAAGGCCAAGCGAACAAAACGCACGAGGGGCAGAACTGAAGCTTTGTACTGTGTGAAGGGGAATGGTCAAGTTCGACGTGCATGTGAAAAGCTGGCGCGCCGTTGCTTCTTGGACTTGGAACGCGGGCGACGACGTCTGCGGGATCTGTCGGACGCCCTTCGACGGATGCGCGCCGGAGGCAAAGTTTCCTGGCGACGACAGCTCCGTAGCTTCGGGAAAATGCGGCCACACTTATCACTTGGAATGTATTCATAAGTGGCAAGGGACGTTGAACGGCGAGGCAAAGTGTCCGATGTGTCGACGCCCCTGGGAGTACAAGGAATATAAAACCGACCAAGCGGATTCAGAAGAAAGCCCTGAACCTGCGAGTGGGGGTCGCAGACGATAGGGGGATCTAGGGATTCGAGTGGGAAGGAAAACGAAAAAGGGGTGGGTTTTTTTGGTTCGCTTGGTTTCTTTCTTCTCCTTTGTGAGGAGGTCGAAAAGGGTGGGATTGAAGTTTTTGGTGGTTTGAGGGGAAGAGTGGAAACAAATATGCATTTTAGAAGTGGTGTTTAGTTCATGAAACTGGTATTCACAAAGGTTGCTGTTGCAGTGATCTTTTGGTGGGGGGATTAGTATTGTTCCAATCCTATTGGGCTCCTTCCAACAGCTCAAATATTATGGGGTTTGCTGAAGGATGCACATGCTCTTCTAAACACCAAGAATTCATCTGTGGCTTTTGGTTCAATCCGTAATCTGACACATGTTTACATTCTCCGACTTCTTTCTAATTTCCATGTCTCTGGATTCTCTGGAGCGAACACAGGCATGGGACTATCCTGCAGAAAAAGATACATCCATGGGCAAAAACTTGAAAATTAACTGAGAACTACTAAATTGTGATCTAAACACGAAAATTCTTGCTTGAAGTTGAATGTATGCATGCATCCACATCCACATCGTCAATTCTGACTGCATCCATGAAAAAAGAAGTCCTTTCGACGCGTCCATCTCTAAGACTTCTTCAGAACACCAACCCTGTGAATGATCTCCGCTTGAACACCAACAGAAGAGAATCAAAGGCAAAAAGATTTGTCCACTAACATGTTTTATTTGTCAATTCTTTTGAAACTGTTGAAAGGTCCACAGTTCCACCACATCTAAAAATAATCAGAAGTCATTGAAAGTCCTTGTAACTTGAAACCCCACCTCCCACCCCACCAGTTATTTTACACCACCCATGCAAGAAAGGAACCCACCCTCAAGCCACATTCGGAAAAAACAAAAAAACTCTCCAAAAAAAAAAATCCGAAACCGAATCGTCACTTAATGAAGTAAATGCAGCCCTAAGTAATTCTTAAATGACAAATTTCCCCACACCTTTTTTTTTCCCAATGACATGAATTTTTCCCCACGCCCCCTTTTGGAAACGGGACAAACGCTCTTGTGTAGCTGCGCATTGGCTGCCGGGCGCAGTCGCGCCTGTCCCAATAATTGGCAAAAAAAGAAAACTAACGCTCTCCAACAATCCACACCTCCCTCGCTTTATTTTTTTTCAAACGCCCTCGTCTTCTTCCACCCCTATAATTTGTATTCTAGGGATCCCCTCATCGTCGCTAGATTCCGCAGGACTGCTGCCCACAGATTCGGACAGTTCCCCCACCTCTGAGTCGACGCAAGTCGTGGACGTATTATTATCCATCCGTCGACAAACCCACCCAATACACCCCATCACGAAAAGATACTCCACCAGAATTCCATACGCAGCGAAGGGCGCAAGGAAAGCGAACATCCCGAATGACAAAAACACCGTGTCGTTGATCCACGTGGTCATTAGCTTGCTCCACCCAGACACCGTTCCCGCCGCCACAACTACAATCAAAACGATCGCCTGGAATGCCAGAAACGCGAATCTTCTGGGGTGCGTGGAGACCGCAGCGCTGCCCGCAATGCATCCACCCAAACCATGCACACATGCGTTTGGAGAGTAACGCCCACGGAAGCATTGCAACCCACACCCAACACAGCCCATTATTACGTAGCAAACCGCCAGACCTGCTGACGCCGAGAAGGGGATGAGAATCAGCGACGTGAACACCGCCAGCGCCAACCGCTTGATTTCCCAAAACCCCACCGCGAACCCCCCGAAAATGCAAGTCAGCCCCGACAAACTGCAACACACGCACGAAATCAGGCCCCATCGTTTCGGATCTTGTGAAATTCTGACCATCAAGTTCCCCAGGGCTCGCCGCTGTTGCACCCACAATCGACCCCACTCGCCGCTCGCCCGCCCACCCTCCGCGTCCAACGACGCTGCGTAGCGAGCGAACGTCACAACTATACTCCATGTCGACCTGACGCCCAGCACGATCGGCGGCAGGATCAAGGTTGCGAACACCAGCGGACCGATCGGCCCAAAAAAGTCGATTGAAACGAACGCCAAGCACGTAGCCACCACATTCCACACTAGACACAAGCCGAATCGGATCGTCGCCGGCGTTAGCAGGGGAAGCGGGTCAACGGCGACGGAATCCTCCTCGAGAGTTGGTGACAGCGATCTTCCATAAGGGGAGTTCGGCGCGGACACCACGGCGCTCTCTGTTTCGGAAGGGTAGGGCAGAATTCCTCCACTGTTGGCTTCTTGGTCGAACCCCACGCCCCAGTCGAATCCGTCCAGATTTCCAGAACCCACGCTGCGATTTGTAGTGGTCGATCGGCTAAGGTGACGTCCGTGCGAAGGTAAGCTGTTCCCCCGTTCCGACCAAGAGCCCCCCGAGCTGTGTCTGACTAGTCGGATCGACATCCCGAGTCGTCACTTTCCCCACTTCGCTGCGCCGTTCCGTCGTTTCGGTCCCTATACCCCCCTCCCTCTTCCCCGTCGCAATAAACAAGGCCTACGACAAAAACTTCGAACCGCGATTGAACTGATCCTGCCTTCTGTTTCCTTCCACACTCGATCCCCGACGAACACTGAAACCCGGATCGAGACGTCGTCGTCTTTATTCTTTCGGAATCCCAGTCCGATATCCATACCCACGACCGACCGACTGCGGGTGCCGTGGCGAGTGAGAAAGAAGCGAGCTAAAAGTAGGAACAGAGAGTGGTGGCCAAAGTCACATCATGCCAGAAACCAACGGCGAGTTACTAAACTGAAGTTGGTCACGTTTCTGATAATGTTTGGCCTTTCTTCCGAGAAATGCTGGCGGCGAGTGCAATGAAAATCAGGAAGTCACACGAGAAAACGTGGCGAATGTGTTTGCCGCTCTCGAATTAGGGAAAGCTTTTCTTGATGTGTTTCTATCGAGACAGTGTCTTTCTGTGCGTCGAGCCCACGACTCCACCCGGAAGAATCGCATGGTGTTGTCTGTTCTGATGTGAGCGAGAAAGAGTTGTGTGTTTGATGGAATTGTGGCCGCGACCACGACGGGCGGTGGATACGTATGCTGCGTTGAGTTTTCAACTGTGGTGCAAAGTGCGCTTTCAGCAAACGGCAGAAGAGTATAAACATCGCGCAAAAGACACCTCAGGCACAGCAGTTTTTGCAACAGGGGTTTCTCCCTGATGCTTTTTTCGCTTTGGGAATACGGGTCTCCGACAAACAGGGAAAAGGAAATCAATGGAAGTTGCCACATTCATTCAGAAATACACACACACACATACATACAGAGTCGATCGAAAACCTGGTTTTGAGAACGAAAGCCTTCGCCCCCACACGCTAGCTGCAACTATGGGAAGCAATTACAAACACTTCTGTCCTTATCAACTGTTCATGTCCACAGCTTTACTCTACTGTCCACAAAAAGAACTTGGTGTTTCTCAACAAATGGATCACATGAACCAGTCAGAATTGAACACGAAAAAACCCATGTAACTTCGACCATATGGACCAGGGAAACCGTTGATCGCACTATAGAGACCCCCATGATCACATCCCCATTTTGCAAAAAATCGAATGGTAATGAACAACCCCATCGAACACTTGCAAATACCATGACGAACGAATAGATAATGCACATCCTAAAAAAAATGTGTCGAAAAAAACGGACACAAACAAGAATGAAAATATCAAACACAAACCCTGTACAAAGTCTACATGATCCACCTACTAAAATTCACAATATCACTGACCTTGAGAACCCAAACCCCCCCAGTTATTGAATCGAAAAGGAAAGAAACACGGGGGATGAGGGTCGGTCATTTCGGAACTCGTCGATTATTGGGCACCATCCAAGGGATGTGCAAGAGACGAGCTCCCCTTGTTTTATCGAAATCGCCAGAAACTTATTTCTGGCCGACTGCGAAACATCGTCGGGTGTCAAAAAGAGATGCCGCGAAAAAGTACACATCGCAACATCAATAAAACGGTCAGGAACCACTTTTGTTTCGGAAAGCCCCCCATCAACCTTCTCCTTAGTTTGCTTTGAACACAGAGAATCGGTCCAGTCCCATTTCGTCGGCGGAAATGTCGGAGTTACGGACGATGATATCCGAGAGCTTGATTTCGTCGAGGTTGATTTTACTCACTCGGGGATAGGCAGCCAGTAACTCGTCGCTCCATTTCACACCCTTGTAGAAGAATCGATCTCCATCCCTGGTTCACGAAAAAAAAATAAAAATCATCCCATCATTCACTGGATTCTCTGTGGTGCAAACACTTCCCCCCCCCCCTCATGCTTTCCAAAAAAAAAAACAGTTACGGTGTTGAGCTCAGTCACGATTGGGCATTTTATTTTATTTCATTTCATTCTATCTATTCACTTTTTCACTTTTTATTAATTTAGATCTATTATTTTAGTGTTCATTTGTTTCGAGGGGCTGCACACCTCATTCGAGTGAATTGGTCCTTGATGACTTCGTGGAAGAGTAGTCCCAACTGGGAGCCTTCTGCTTTTTTCTCGATCAAACCTCCTGGGAAAACGTCGATAGACTCCACGCTGCTCTCGTACACCCTCTCCAAAGTCTTCCAAGCAAACTTGTCGTCATTGATCTGGTCAAAGCTAGTGTAACGCGACATCCCGTAAGCATCCCTGGCATTGTTGAAAGAAGGAAGCCCCATGTCTCGACCTCTTTGGATGTTGAGGGAGACCAAATCGTGCAAATGGCCACCACCACCCTCGGCGAAAAGGAAGTTTCTGAGCTCATCGACAATCTGAAGGGGGGGAAACAAAGGGATCAAATCAAGCCATGGTGTTTGAAAGGGGTGGAATCTGAAGTTTGTTTCACAGCTCTTCCCCAAGGCTGAATAAACATTCCAGCAAAAAGTAACCCCAAGTCGCTTGCTTTGCATTGGGATTCTTCTCTATTTATTTTCCGTGTCAATACATGGAGCTTTGTGCTAGCTACCAAGTGTGGTTGTTGAAGAGAGAGGGGGGGGGGGGGTTGCACCTTTTCGTCGATCTCCTTGCAAATATGCCAGGCACCACCACGGAAGAACGGTTCAATTCCGCTTTGCTCCACGATGCTTGGGTTAAAAAAGACATCCCTGATTGGCAAAGCAGTTGGGATCTTATCCTGACCCATTTGCCACAAGTAGCTTCCCACCATGGAGTGACCGAAACGAAAAGCTGCTGTGGAAAAGATGGCCTGAATGCTGGGGTCCACCGAAGCATCATAAGCGTATCGGGCAGGATCGACCACACCATCTCCCAACAGCAACTTGAGCCACTCACCTAGTCAAACAAATGTACACACCCAAATTTAGTTTCTGTTTTTGCCTCCTTTTGGTTTTGCCTCCAGACCCATCAACTAGCTGTCATAATAAGATTGCAGTGGGTTGTGGAGAGGTGAGTCAATGTTGCTTATTTAAAGGGTGGTCAATCAGGGTTTTGGTGCCAACCAGTGTGCATTGCGGCCAATGCACAGCCAGTAGTTTGGCTTCCCAGAGGGTTTTTTGCATTTTTTTCATTTCAGATCAGGTGTGGCGACTCACTGTAGACGATGCTTTGGTACTCTGAAATCACGATGGTTCTTGCGGTTTGGTACAGCCTCTCATCGTCCCAGTCTGGGAATCTGTCATGAAGCTCATCGCAGACCAAGTTGTGCTCCCTGACCCACAGAATGTGCATGACCAGCAATAGACTTTGCTCGTTCGCCCGAATATCACCAGCCACCATGAATCTATCCCCAGCATCCGGGGCATTCGACAGCTTCGCATTCAAAGCACCAAAACCTGCAGTTCGTAATACAAGCGATACAGTTAACACCCTGAACCTCAGTTGAAACTGTTTTATCTTGAAGGCATCTCACAAATGAGGACAGAAAATGGAATGGAAAACCCACCGGAGAGCTTGTTGTACGGCAGCATATTCCCTGGGCTGACCTTCAGCTTGCCATCGTCGAAACTCCTTAGGGAATTGGACCTCAAGAAATCGACCCCGTATACCTGACCAAGATCGAGGTAG
Organism: Bryopsis sp. KO-2023; assembly: GCA_030272585.1. NCBI lineage: Eukaryota > Viridiplantae > Chlorophyta > Ulvophyceae > Bryopsidales > Bryopsidaceae > Bryopsis > Bryopsis sp. KO-2023. The sequence continues at coordinate 5,234,118 of BSYQ01000007.1, read as the reverse complement.
GCAGAGTGCGCGTTCAGATGGGTTCGTCGAGCGGAGCTCTGCTGGATGCCCTCAAAGACGGTGGCACGCTCAAACTCCAGTTCATCTTTGAAAAAGAAATCCTGTTCAGGAACTGAGATGGGAAGCTGGTCATCAGAACCTCCCAAGCCTCTGAATCCAGGCTGGTTCTCTTCAGCCAACTGTGTGGTGGGGGTCAAATCGAGATCATGATCGATGAATTGACCCATGGTCCAGAACAGATCAGTCAGACCTGCCTTATTGGAGCCCACCCCATCATCCCCTGGAACAACCAGACAATGATTTCAGGCATAGAAATTCCATTCGATCCGCCCCCGAGGATAAACCCTTACTTCATTGCAACCGTCAGTTCCAGCCAAGCTCCTGATCTTTTGAGGAAACCCAGCCCTTTTAGAGTGTTACCTGCCACCTTGGAGCAAGCATTGGGGCTGTACAACCATCCAAAATGCTCGCATGAGTCTCCGAAGATTCCCAAGCCTCCGAGGGTATCCATGATGAGCTTGTCTTCCCCATCGCAAACGAACCTGATGCGTAACTGGCACCCAGAGGCATCTTCGTACACCAAATCGACAGAACCATCCGCATCCTTCTCGGAAGTTACATATGCCATCTCTGCAGTATCGGAATCCGATTCCCTGGTGGCCCTGGACAGAGGGCAAACCTCCCATCCTGCTCCAGCTTCTTCGGAAACAAAGCACTCCTCCTTCATATCCTCCAGACGCTGTTGCAAGAAATCAACTCCAGGACCTGCAACATAGGTCCAGAACATCGCCCCCCCTCAGAACATTCTCAAAACTCGGCACTGTCCGCCCCACTGTCTTCCCCAGAATTTGTCCAGAAAAGTTTACCCTTCAGAAATTGATTTAGTTGGAGGGGGTGGGTGTGACAGTTGATATAGTCTTGTGGAACTCACTCTGGGCGTGAATTTCGTTACTAATTTTTCTTGGACTAATGTTGGCTCCGCTTGGAGTGCCAACGCCATCCACATAGCTGGGGTCATGTTTCGAGAGCCTTTTCAGTGGATGATTTGCGGCACCCAACCTGGGGTTCCTCAAATTGTTGCAATCTCCCTCAATCGATCGGATATTGCGCAACAATTCGCAAGTCGTTCCAAACTTTTCTTCGAGATTTGACACCTGCGAATTACAAGCAGCATGTCCTCAGCATCGAGGGAGTCTTGATTTCAGCTGGGTTGTTTGCCCATGATTGAGGGTGCAGGGAAAAGAAGCGTTACCATTTCTTGAAACAGGGATTCCAAGGAAAACCCAGGGTCTTCCCTGCCTTGGCCCTCCCAGCCAAATTCAATAACAGAAGTCCCCGATCGGTCACCAGCCAAGACAAGGAAGTAGAACCTCGTGCCTTCAGCATTGAATCCAGGGAAAACTCCATCCGTATGACTGACAATTTCTACAATATGGTAGAAGTCATCCTGTAGAAAGCAACATCCACATCAGTGTTGAACAAAGAAATTGTGGTAACACATTTCGAGAGGATGTGGGGTGCATGTGGGAGCCTCACATTGTTGGTTTCAAGTTTCTTGAAGAAGATTGTCTCCATGTTGGTAAGACGGATGCGCCACTCTGACTGATCTTCCGTCACTGGATCCACGCCCAGAGCCAATTTCTGGAAAGAATACTGAAACACAGACCTGCAGCAAAACGCAGAATTAGGTCACACGGGTGTGCTGCACGCGCGCGAGGAGCAGGATTAGTAGCGGGGGTTCGTGGAGGTACTTCCAGAGAAAGAAACTGTATTTGCAAGGATACAAGTGAAATTTTTCTAGGGCGCGCGCGCTCACCCGATGTTCTTCACAGTGTCCCACACGACGTCGGGGAGGTTGGGGATCCTTCCTTCCACAATAAACGTCCAGTCGCCATCTGGTCGGAAACGCGCCCCGAGATCGTCGTCTTCCTCAACAAGGATGGTTGCACCTTCGCTGCCTGTAACTTCGAAGGATACAGGTGTCTGAAAGGCATTCAGTCGAAGCGAGCCTGCTTGAGACGAGGCCTGGACACTAGTGAAGCCATCCTCGACAGAGATTGATGTCGACAACCGATTTTCTCTGAATCCTGAGGGACCAGCGAGCCTCCCAGGACGACGAAGTCTCTCCCTCGCACGTTGTGCTTCGGCAAGAGGGGATACAACAAGGAATACGACAGCGGCAACAGCCACCCATCCGTGAGTGGAACGCAACCGCGAGGTAGTCATGAGATTGCGGTTCCCACTCCAAAGAGCCTGCGCACGCACGAGTCTTGCTCAGGAATTCCCACCAGGAGTTGTATTGGTTTCATGCTTGTGGCAAGCAGACAGGAAGCTCATATCTGTTGGGTGTAGAACTTGCGCAAGCAAAAACGCACCTCCAAAGGGTTCCGCAACGTGTTCTTTGGGTTTTTTTTTCACACGTCGCGACTGTCACCACTGTCTGCCCTTGCGATCACCTTCTCTCCCCCAAAATCCCGCGATGTTGTGGCCACTGGTGAATGGTCGCAGAACATTTGTATGTCCCTCGATCATCGTAATTTTCCAGGTCACGACCGTAGGTTCTTTCCGCACCAACACGGAGCCACAGCAACACACATGATCGCTGTCAATTCCACCCAGTTTTCGCACTGAAGCTTTAAGTCTACTGTTCCGGTGCGTACTGCGCACTGGCGGCCCAGAAGAAGCGAGCCATCGTTGGCAACAGCAGCGGAAGCTCTGGGAAACCAATCGGGAAACCTACTGCTGATATCGCACAGTCACCAAATGCACGTTGTTCTTGGAGGCTGTTTGCAGCACCAACTGCCGGAATATCGAAGACGTCGCGTGAAACAGCGGAAGTTGGCTTCATACCTTTCCTCATCAGTGATGCCGCATCACGAGTCATAAACCGTTTGTGCAGGCCAAAGCAACGAGCCAGGTTGCAAGATTTGGCCGACACCACAAGTCGTCATGCTTTCTAACACCCCCAAAGCCCCACAGAAATTCTTGGCATCCCTCCACAACGAGTTAACAGATGGGATCCGCCAGGATCGGCACACAAGTGCAACACATTCTCGCAGCACGCTGGGCTTCGAATCCTGACTTGAAGGAGGAAATTCCTGATGGTCTGCGCACGCATCAAACTCAAACGAAAGACATGGTCTTTGCCTAAAACCAGCTGGATATCTTTCGAGATGCAGCGAAAGGCAAAGGCGCGGCTCGACCGAGTTGTGTAGGATTGGGGAGGGTTATAGAAATCCACAAATAAACAACGATTGATTTGGCCGAGGCCAGGGTACAACACACTCTTAACACCAAGGCTATGCCTGAAGAGGACTTACAAAGCTGAAACTCATAACCCACAGCACCAATATATATTCCATATCCATGCGTACAGCTTTGTCCTGCCCAGCGGCAATACACATTCGTATTCCGCACTACACCCCACCCTTCCGTACTCTTTCCTACCCATCATTCCCTTCCGTACACCCAATCTAACCCTCCTTTTCCACACGCTTCCCCTGCGCCACTGACTTGTACCTTAATACTTCCACATAGACAGCTGACATGGTTTCACAAAATCAACATGAGTCAAAAACTCTCCACAACCCGGATCCTTGATCATACATCGATGACGGGAGACGTACCCATCAAACAGACATGGCCCATGCCAATATGCCTTCAATTTTGCTCCTTCAGATCGTTCCCTTGTATGGTCGTAACACCATACCCACTGCCCCATCTTGTAACTTTCCTCCGAGTATTTCTGTTTCAGCAATCTTCGTTGACGTCCAGCCTGATCTTGTTTCCATGCATCATGCACCAAAACTCGCCATTGCTCCACAGCCATTCTGTTTCCTTGCGCATCCACACATTTCAGCAACTGACATGGTGCAACTCCTGTTGCATCATGAGGAACTTTCTGTATGATGGACTCAGCCTGTGCCACAACCTGATCCCACTCCGATAAGTCTGAGCCATCTATCATTCTCTTGATTCTGTCCTCTAAGTTCCTGTGGTACCTCTCAATCAAGCCAGCACTCTTGTGGGAATATGGTGGTACATATTCATGCTTGATTCCAATCCTTTCCAGAACAGTCCCAAATCTCAGTGAGGTAAATATGGCAGCATTATCTGTCATCACCACCTGTGGTTGTCCATGCCTTTCAATCCAAATTTTCAGGGTCTGAACGGCTGTATTTGCATTCGCATTCTGAATGGGATGAGCTTCAGCATATCTGGAACAGTGATCAATAACTGTCATCAGATAGTTGGCACCTCCAACTCCCTTGGGAAATGGACCCACAACATCCATACTCAAGGCCTGTCCTGGCCATACCCCTTGTTTGGTATCTCCCCAAGGTGCTTTTTCTCCAGGGCGCTGATGTTTCTGACAGGTTACACATGCTCGAACATATGATTCGACAGTCGACCTTTTCAGCCTTCGTCCCTTCATTCTCAGAATCCTCAGCATTTTAGAAACCCCAAAATGACCTTTGTGCGCATCAATTAACCACTCATTAATAGTCGACTGAGATTGTTCAGATTCCGAAACAGCATGTACCTGTACCTCCTGATTTTCCTGCACTTCCCAGCGAGATAACAGATCCGCTAAGGTGTTTACCTTCCCGGGCAGATGTGTGAACCGCAAGTTCCCTCCAATCGTATAGTTGCCGACAATATAACTTAGAAGTCTTAGGACGCGGAGGTCCGTATCATCGGTAAGACTTCCTGTGTTAAATTTCTTGGCAGATCCTTCCGAGTCCGTGAACACCTGAATATTTCCCCCTGCCGTAATCCATGCCACTTTTTTTAGGGCTCGAACAATGGTCTGCGCTTCCCCCAAGAAGCTTGAAACCGCCCTTTTGCTCGGCGAATTCATGTGCGATCCCAAAAACAACAAGTTGTTTCCTTGTGTTAGTGCGAACCCGCTGGCGGCTGACGACCAATCAGTGTATAACTGGAACTCAGATCCCTGGGTTTCCATTCCGAGATTATACAACGAGCTCAATACGTCGGTCATCACCTCTTGAAACCTAGAATTCACTGCCTCCCAGTCAGCCTCCTTCCCAATGGCCGATAATTCTGTGTACATTTCCTGTACTTTTCCTGCGTAGCCAGCCACGTGGCCTTTTACCACGTTAAGCATCCCCATCGCCTGTTGTAGCGTTTTGCGTCCTTGGATTCGAGGTAGTCCTTCCTGTAACTTCTGACAGTACGGGCTCAAACTGACTTTGCCATGTGATACTTCAAATCCGAGAAAGTTGACACGACTTTGTTTTAATTGGAGCTTTTCCTCTTTTACTTTGAATCCAAATCGGTCTAATGCCCTAAAGAGGGACATTAGTTTCCTGTCATGTTCCCACTCATTTCGTGCTCCGATAATAATGTCGTCGATGTATACCTCCGCATCCAGATCTGGATCCAGCTTCCTGGCTTCCTCCAACACTCGTGTAACAATAGAGTGAAAGAATAAAGCACTCCCGTTGAATCCTTGGACCAGCCGCTTAAATCTGAACCGTCGCTTCCCCAACGTAAAACAAAAGTATTGGCTCAGCTTGTCATCTATTCCGAGGTTAAAGAATCCATCCTTGAGGTCAATGACCGAAAAGACCCGGTATTCAGGATTCAATCGCGATAATATAACCTTGGGAGGAGTGAGGGGTGCCTTCCAAACCCGAAATAGTTTGTTGACTCGTCTGCAGTCCAATGTAATCCTCACCGAACTACTGCCTGGTTTTTGGAAGACCAAGGGCTGAGAGAACAAGCCTCGCTCATTCCACGCCAGTTCTTTGATTATTCCGCGACGTTCCAGTGTGGCTAGCTCTTCCTCCGCCGCCCCCGCCTGAGCTGACGATAACGGCTGCCAGTCACTGTAGGAGCTGAAGTGTGTATCTCCAATTTGTTCCAAATCAAATAACGTAACCGTTAAGGCGGCCATATCACGTGTCAACCCGCTAGCATCAGGAGATAAATCAAATACTCGCGGGAAGCGTTGCCTTAACTGGGAGAGACACTCTTCCCGACTTTCGGGTTCAAGTAGATCATTGTTCATAACTTCCGCTTTTACATCCAATGATTCCCCTTGCGCATCCCAATTCCCATATCTGCCCCATTTCGATCGACGAACATCCCAAAGTTTCACCGACTGTCTTTCTCCTCTCCAGCGCGTGTGTTTCCTTTGATTCCAGTTCTCCTCTTCATGATCCTGGGATCTCCTCCACTGATGCTCCTCTTGTTTCGTTCGCTGTACTCCTTCCTCCTTTTGTCCTGCCTGTAGAAGTTTCTGCCGATCATTAGTGCTGCGTCGCACTCTGGAAAGCGCACATCGACCATCAATATCACGTAACTCTTTCAACTGTCCTGGAATGAACCAAGCCCTAGTTTTGGGAGTCACATGTTGAACCTCCTTGCTATCGTTAACCAAATATCCAAATAGAGTTCCCCCAGTTCGCTGCTTCATAACCAGCCGAATTCCCTTTGTATGCAAACAATCAATAATGGGTCCACGGACCCCCTTTATTTCATATGGCAGACTTAATACAGCCACCTCCCCTGGTCCCAAAACTACGCTGCGATTAAGATAAAACACAACGACATCTTGACACTGCTCGGGAAAATACTCTATCTCTTGGGTGAGCTGGATACAAACTCCTTCTTTGTCCGTCCTACCACTTTCCCCGGAAAACGCGAACGACTTGCTTCCAGGTTCCCTTTTTTTGGATCTTCCGTAATACAGTGAGCGGGCTGCACTTTGGCTTTTTCCAGAAAAATCGGCGTGCCCAACTTGGCTCCTTTTTTAAGCAGTACTGGACATTCGTGGTCATTGTCGACAGCAAGGACCAAAGGTTCTCCTTCTTTGGGCCCCGAAACAAAGTGTGCATGTACCCTAAGACCATTCTTGCCTGCTTGTATGTTTCGTGGCTTAACAGCCAGAACCACATTCCCGTGCAAAAAGCATCTAGCAGAGGATACGACGTGTGTAGTTCTTCCAGGCCCCAAAAGGGTGTCGCTTCCTAAAGTCAGTACACAGTCTTCTGAGTCCACTCGATCCTCTGGTTGCTTTTCATCTGAAGATACCTTAGGCGAAGCTGAAAAGCATATAATCTCAGCCTCTGTATTTTTATCCACCAATCGATCAGTTGCAGGGTCGATGATAAATCCCAGCTGCCCAATTGCCTCCTTTCCAAGTATACTGCGACCGTGACCTCCCAAGATAACGAACTTGAGTTCCTTTTGGTTCTGCCCAACTTCCACGATGGCTGTTGCAGTTCCCAGTGACTGTACACTATCCTTGGCAATCCCCTGAATGGATATCTTCCCTGGCTGAAGAGGTAGCCCAAACTTGCGCAGAGTTTTTTCATAGAGGATACTAACGGCAGCTCCTGTGTCAACCAGAAATTTCGCTTGCTGTCCCCGAATAATCCCGTTGACATGCATCAATCGTCGTCCGGAACTGACTGAGTCCGAAGTCTCCCCTACTCCTACGAATACCTCCTCATCGTCGGAATCAGAGTTTAGCCAGACGGTCTTGACTGCTTGCTCCTCCTCAACGTGTGTTGTCTTAACCATTCGGTCTGGGCTGCGTTTGACATCTCTTCCATTGTTATTCCGGTTTGGGCCAGCCTCTTGAGTAGTCGCTCCTTCTTTTTGAGCATTATCAACAATTTCCTTGATGCGTTCCGCCAACCAAGGATTTTTCATCGCCTTTTGAATGGTTGACAATAACTCATTCATTCTTGATAACTGCAAGGGGAAAGTAACCAACCCCTTTCCATTGATCGGCAGCACATCATAACAATCTTCCTCATTGTCAGCTCGGAGTACATCTGCAGATTGAACCTTGTGTTCCTTAGAGGCTGTACTTCCCAAAGGCTCCCAGTCACCGGCGAGCGAAGTCGCCTCTTCGAGTGTTAAAGGGTGTCGGGACTCCACTTGAACCCTAATCTGCTGTTGTAGACCTGCAAGGTAGTGGCCCACTAATTCCTCTTCCCTTGCTTCTGGAATTCGTACAGCCAATTTGCGGAAGACTGCATTGTATTCTTGTACTCCCTTGCTGCCTTGTGTGCAACTGCGCATCAAACGTCGAACCCTGGTGGCATCATCTCTCCGAGCAAACTGTTTACCCATTTTCTCATGCAATTCTTCAAAAGACAAGGCATGAATACTTGTGCGCTCCAACAGCACCCTGTACCAGCTTTTCGCGAAACCACGCAACATGGTTCCCACATAGCGTATCCGGGCTTGCTCCGAGCTTTCGCCTATCAGTTCTAAATATTCGTTTATTGAAAACCACCAATCCTCAAAGCACGCCTCGAGGTTTTCCCCCGAATAAAACTCCGGCGTACCAAATTTGACTTTGGCTGTTAAACTTGAACGAATACCACTGCCTGATGATAGGGCCTGCCTGCGGGCGCTGCGCACTGTTAACATCTCCTCCGAGTCGCTTTGAGTGATTACCCGAGGCGGTCCAAGACCTTGTGCCGATTCCAGCGCCGACATCCTTGCGTCCATTTTCTGAAACTCCAAACGCAAGCTTTCCTTGATAGCTTGTACTACCTCGGACTCCGTGTCTGCTGTCTGTTCGAGACGTGAACCCTCCGGTAACTCGCCAGGTTCTGACATGGCTCCGAAACCATATAGAAATCCACAAATAAACAACGATTGATTTGGCCGAGGCCAGGGTACAACACACTCTTAACACCAAGGCTATGCCTGAAGAGGACTTACAAAGCTGAAACTCATAACCCACAGCACCAATATATATTCCATATCCATGCGTACAGCTTTGTCCTGCCCAGCGGCAATACACATTCGTATTCCGCACTACACCCCACCCTTCCGTACTCTTTCCTACCCATCATTCCCTTCCGTACACCCAATCTAACCCTCCTTTTCCACAAGGGTAACACAAGAACAAAAGGAGCGCTTGCACCCCTTTTCCCCGCACAAGTCACACACGTTTTATACACGTGTCCACAAACTGTGAATTCAATCCCTTCTTCGTGGCGTCATAAATAAGATGGGAATTCCAACATCCCTGCTTGTTCACTGTGGAAAGACTTCAGGGTATCGGATTTTTGGAAACGGAAGAAGATTTGCGTCTCTGGATGTGGAGGTGCAAACCTTTGAACACTGCCCAAGAATGAAAATGGTGGCAACTGTGGAAAAAATAGTTACAAGTTGCTTACAATCTTCACTGCAGACCAGAGCTCCCCTGAGGCCAATCATCCAAAAAAATTGCCAAAATTGAGAAGTGGAGAAGGGGGGACGAGCATTTCAACCCCAAGGAAGTTGACGATGAATATTCCTGCCTCCCCTCACAACTCTTTTTTCACACTATTTATTAGTCGTCTTTTTTCAAGCTGTAGATCATTTCTTTTGGTCAAGTCGTTTCCCAATAGCAAAAGGGGAGGCAGCAGTCTTTTCAGTTGCTCAGTAAGGGTCAGATGAAATGTCTGAATTGTGATTGGTGAGTGCCATTTTTTTTTTACAGAACTGCTGGTGACATCCCTCATCATTTTTCTTGGATCATGCTTCCCCAAAAAAATTTTACTGCACTATTTTTTTAACATCATTCTACAACAAAGGATATGCTCATCTGGAGCTGAAAACGTATTCTAAACAAAGCAGAAGACGATCCAACCAATGGCCTTGGATAACATACACACTCGATCTAGGAGTTGAAAAAAAAGGATCATCTTGGCTTGCGCTTCAAGACTTGAGTACTACAATGGGCTGCACCATACATTGAAGTTATGGATGAGAAGTCCACCACCTGGGGTTTTCAAAGCAACACAAACTGTGAGTGGAAAAGAAGACAAACCAGTGCTGTTTAATCAAAGAAGGGGGGGGGGGGGGTGAGCAATCAGCCGACAGCCATTTCGAAATTCGATACAGCTGTTTTGATGTCACACTCTTGGAAGTTTTTTCCATTGGCCAACTATTTGATCATTTATTGAAGATCCCACGACTCCACGAGGTCATTTTCGGCTGAGCGAAATCACATTCTTACACTCATACGACATGGGAAAAACGAATTCATCCAGTGGATAACTTTCCGAAGAAATTGACGGACCTGGACAACCCCATCGAAATGTGGAGAATTCACTAGTTGACGAGCGGTGGGCAAGTGCACGGCGATGATGAACCCATTTCCTAAATTTAGCACGTTGCATCCGTATGCAAGCTGATCCTCAGCCTTGACTGGAACGATGTTGTACCCCTCTTCGGTGACGAACTCGCTGAGTTCGAGGTCACCCCTTGAAACACCACCAGCCAGGTGTCAATCGGGGGTTCCGCCAGCAAATGAGGGGAAACCAAGAAAAGAGAAAGCAAAACAGAACAAACACGCTGGCAGACCACCCATCAAAAGACACACCCAAAACCCATTTGATAAATATCGACTGTAAAAAAAAAGCATGCAATCATCTATTCTGTCGCACAGAAATGGGGGTCTTTTTCGTGCCAACAAACTTTTCAGTTTTGAACTCAATCCTATTGAAAAAAAATTGCATCCAAATTAACGTAAAGGGTCCTGTACCTTGTCAACTTGTACTGCCCAGTAGCATCATCTCTGACAAACTCATCCACTAGCCGTCGGGTAGGAGAGTCCTCCCCAATCACATCTTCAAGCATCAAACAGCAATGATCGCCAACGATATTGAACACACAATCCAAGTGCATGCGATCCTGGCGAACACTTCTTAATCAGGGTCAGCACCTCGCCACCCATAATACATTTCACCATGTGTGTGAATTTCGCATGGAAAACACTGATGTATTGGATGCATTGGTGTTGATGGAACATGAACTCAGGGGTAGACAAACCTGGTGGCGATCGAAATCATCCCTAACGACGGCTACTCTTTTTGTTCCTAGCCAGTCGTTTTCCATCAGCTCAGTGCAGGCTTCCATGTTGGACCGGAGCCCCACCCCAATGAAACAAAGGTCCGTGCCCGCTGGGAAAAAATCACCTCCCTCTAGAAAACCGCCCCCTGAAACCTCCCCAACCACGTCCATACCTAGTGCAGAAACACAAAACAGCCTGTCAGATTGCCTCACATCCATGGGTGACATGTTTTCATTGAAGAAAACTAGTAAATAAATTCTAAAAGGGGGGGGGGGGGGCATCAAAAAGATGTTGAAAAACTGAATTCAAGACAGCGTCACACCTTGATAACCAGCGACACTTTCTCAACAGCTAGAGTTGGGAGGTCTGGGCTTGTTTTCAAAGGTTTGGCTGAAGCCAAACCACCTCCACAAAGGGTAGGAAAGGGGGGAAATCTCTAGAAATGCTTTTACATGCTAGAACCTCACCCAGCTTGTCAAAACAAAACCTCAAAAGGTCCACCTCCAATTGGCGCTGAGGCGATCTCAATTTTCCCATGACGATGCCTTTGCAACTCGTTATCTGTTGATCCCTTGTGTACACCAAGTTGGAAAGGGGCTGGAATTTGTAAGTGGCCGTCAACCCTGTATCTCTGGCACTGGGTGCCAGAAACACGGTAGGATTGATGAGAAGTACATCAATCAATTGGGCCGCACTCATGCTTTCTAAAACCTCCCTCTTGTAGGCATCGCTTGCGTAAAACCTGAAAAATAGGAAGCATGTGTAGATTTCATCAGCAAAATTGCACAAAATGACAACCAAACTGATGGGGTTCCTGCTTGGGCGACAAGCAGGAGGAGTGGGGGGTTTGACCACAGGAAAAGAATTGGGAATGCGGAGGAAAAAAACCCGTTGCAACAGGTTCTTTGTCTTTTTTTTTTTTTTTGCGTGGGGGTAGATTGTCAAGCTGATGATGTGATGTCAAAAACTACATTGGGGATTTCATGGGTTCTTTTTTCATCATACCATTTTATAGAAGCATGATAGGATTTATTCATTCTTATAATGGCCAATGTTAATTATCGATGCATGGCTTCACCTGTACTCTTCAGGGAGATGTTCCATGTGCAGCCCTTCCCCTAATTTATACGTCAGCGCTTTCATCCCCAGGTCCTCCAGGGCAACTCTCGCGCCCACGTGTCTTTCCACCGCATACAGTAGCACCTCCCTCACCGTCAACACCCTGACCCCTTGTTCCCTGAGCACTTCTCGAAATTTGGCGTGCTGAGCGCGAGAATCGTCCAAATTCACGGGTCGCTCATACAGTGACGCCCGTGGGTGGAGCCCTCCCATCATCAGCGACGTCCCTTCTGGTTCGCACACCAGAATCACCTCCGCGACATCGTTTTCGTGCTGTTGGAAAGCGTCCATCCCCTTCATGTGTTTCATGGATCGTTGTGAAGAAAACCCTCCTCCTTGTGTTTCGATGCTCGAGACATCTGCGAATGAACGGCCCCTGGGGAAGGACGTATCGCGCTCGAGAGACATTGTGCCTGGAATACGATTCATCCGTGCATGTCGCCAATAAGGACTGGTGTGGACAGGCCTCGTCAGGCAGACGTTTTCGTTGAGGGCTCGATCAGCATTTGAGCGAGTGTGAACGGAAAGCGTGCGTCGAGAACATGATTCACTGGAAAGTGAAGAGACATCCCAGCATCCCAAATTTTCATGCAGTTATGAAAGAAAGAACACACTCAGAAATCGTTTCCAAGAAATTGGGAGTTTTGGGGATGTCCATACATAAGGGCAAAAAAATCCAGTGATTTCACCTTCATCGTAAATAAGAGATTAATGCCCATGTTTGTAAGAACAACAGGAGTTTTGGCCTTGATGCAAGAACTGCCAAGTTACACGATTTCTTCAAGACTGACATCCCTGAAAAGGGAACAATGTTGTCCACCTATGGAGTGCTGGGCTTTGATTTGAAGTTCTGGATTTTTACCCCACCCAGGGAAACTTGTGTCGGTGCACTCTGCATCTTACTCCCTCCAACTCTCTTTCGCTTCTTCAATTGTGTCAGTTTGTGAACAATAGCAACGACGGGATAGGTGGTGGTGAAAATGGGCTTCTCTAGGCCCAATGCATTTCAAGACTGTTGAGCTTCGCCCCACAAAGCAAAGCAAGTCGATTGATCCAATTATAAATATACATAAACATAAATATATATCAGTAACTACTAACCACTGGTGCTAATAATATTAAGGAGATCGTACCAGTCACGCACACACATCTGCATCGTTTTGAGGCCATAAATCACCAGATATTGTCCCTCCAGCCCAATCGTTTTACACATTTGTTAAGCTTGCATTACCCCAGTCACATAACCATTTCGCTCAAGGATTCGTTGAAAATATAAATAATGAAATCAGCGGCACTGTGCACCTCTCGCCTGCCCAAAACTTGTTTTTTTCGTTCAATTGAGTTTCAGTATGCCTTGCAAAGTGAACTCACAGTTGCCCATTCTCAATCTACTTCTACCCTATTCTGCCCCCTGATCACATCGACAAAAAAAAACAAACACCACTTCCTAGGGAAAGGCAACACCATCTTTCAAGTCTCGATGGCCTCAACCAACCTTGCAGTGCCAAGTACAAAGAATAAAGGAAACACCTATCCCCAATAAATTTTGATAAGCACCATAACTACCCCGTTCTAAGAACAGATGGAAGACTTGACTTCTCTACATTTCATCGACAAATGAAAGTGCAGACATGTCACCCAAAAATCAATTCCATCCAGAGAAAAAGGGCCCATACACAACGTTCGTAAAAGGGTGCTATCCATTGGGCACCAGTCAAAAAATGAAGTTTCACGCCTCAAAGAATTTTGATCAGCTTCCGTATATTGAGAGGGTGCTTTTCCTAGGAATTGTTGAAAAGTTCAGCCGTTTCACCACTGGAACCCGTTGCAGAGATTATCAGCCCGAATTCACGTTCTTCTGACTTCGGAATGGCAACTATGACTAAGGTGCGGTCGTCCGTTGGCGCAGGTGACGAAGCTTCCTCTTCTGGTGCTGGGGCTGGAGCCTCCTCCTCGGGTTCAGGCACTGGGGGCTCTTCCTCAGGTTCCGGAGCTGGGGATTCCTCCTCAGGTTCCGGAGCTGGGGATTCCTCCTCAGGTTCTGGGGCTGGTGCCTCGTCCTCGGGTTCGGGCACTGGGGGCTCTTCCTCAGGTTCCGGAGCTGGTGGCTCATCCTCTGGTTCGGGCACTGGGGGTTCTTCCTCTGGCTCTGGGGCTGGTGCCTCCTCTGCGGGTGCAGGAGCTGGGGGTTCCTCCTCAGGTTCCGGAGCTGGTGGCTCTTCCTCTGGCTGTGGAGCTGGGGGTTCCTCCTCAGGTTCTGGCGCTGGTACCTCCTCCTCGGGCTCAGGTGCCGGAGGTTCTTCCTCAGGTTCCGGAGCTGGTGGTTCTTCCTCTGGCTGTGGAGCTGGGGGTTCCTCTTCAGGTTCTGGCACTGGAGGCTCCACCTCAGGTTCCGGAGCTGGAGATTCTTCCTCTGGCTCTGGAGCTGGGGGTTCCTCCTCGGGTTGAGGCGCCGGTGGTTCTTCCTCAGGTTCCGGAGCCGGTGGCTCTTCCTCTGGCTGGGGGGCAGGGGGCTCCTCCTCAGGTTCGGGCACTGGAGGTTCCACCTCAGGTTCCGGAGCTGGTGGTTCCACTTCAGGTTCTGGAGCTGGTGGCTCCACCTCAGGTTCCGGAGCTGGTGGTTCCACTTCAGGTTCCGGAGCTGGTGGTTCCACTTCAGGTTCCGGAGCTGGTGGCTCCACCTCAGGTTCCGGAGCTGGTGGCTCCACCTCAGGTTCCGGAGCTGGTGGCTCCACCTCAGGTTCCGGAGCTGGTGGCTCCACCTCAGGTTCCGGAGCTGGTGGCTCCACCTCAGGTTCCGGAGCTGGTGGTTCCACTCCAGGTTCCGGAGCTGGGGGTTCCACCTCAGGTTCCGGAGCTGGTGATTTTTCCTCAGGTTCCGGAGCTGGTGATTGCACCTCTGGTGCAGGAGCTGGTGGTTGCACCTCTGGTGCAGGAGCTGGTGGGGGAGGTGGTGGTGGAAACTTTTTCCCACACAACTCGAGGACTTCTTTTCCAATTGTAGTAAATTGTATCTGCAGATACGAAAACCAGTTTTAGTGGAGAAACGTGGATACAGCCACAGGGAAAGAATCGTCAGAAGGGCCTCACCTTTTTCCAGTCGCTCCTTGATCCGTCAGATTCGATCAGGCATTCTGAAACAGGGAAAGAATGTGTCAGCACTCACAATTCTCAATACCCCATGATCAGTGGTTGCTCAAAGCATAATACTCTACATGACATCATGAACTCTCAAAAACCAAAAGGACATTAAATACGGTGAGCCCTACCCAGAAACTCTTGACCGTGAATGGCTTCGATACACCTATCTGAGCAAAGACCTTCCAGCTGAGCCACAAGCATACGAATATCAATGTGTGATATTCTTCCTCAAGTCAGGGGCCAACGTCACACTGGATAACATAATCCGGGATCATTGCTTCAGTGATTAATTGGGGGGTTTGACTCATGGATCTGTGTGATCTAGGTTGGGGACTTGATAATGATCACAATACAGCCTAAAAATAAACGGGCATCATCGTAATTGATCCATTTGGGATCACCCACCCCACCTCAACACAAAAAAGGAAAACAAGGAAAATGAAAAATGATGCAACAATCCCATGCACTCTGATCCAGTGTGATCCTGGCCTCAGGAAGCAAGGTGATTTCAATTCATTTCTTTCTGAGTTCTTGATTTTCCGTGGCCATGTGGATTGGAAGGCTATATGCCGTCATTATTATTATTCAGTTGTTCATGGGGTGAACAATTTCAGCAAACTAAATTTGGCAACCCAATTTGGCAGCACGAAGCTCTAGGGACGCAAGTTGCACACTCCGCCACCTAAAGAAAAAAACGCTCATAACGGATATGGGCGTGTTCCACACCCGTGAAGTACAAGCTGAAGATATGGGACGTCTAGCTTGAGGAATAGTGCACTACTATTTAAAGGAGAACAAAAAAAGAGCTGCCTGGTTCAGCGACGTCGGTTGTGTGTGTTCTTCGTTCGAGAGTGGATGTCAACTCTCCCCCCAGCAAGGATATCATGTCGAATGAAACTGCAGCCGGAGAAGTATGTACTTTCCGAAAAAGACGTCACTGAGAAACCTAAAATATGCACCTCTTTGCGTCCAGAATAGGAATGAACACAGCGAGCTCCTCCACAGTTCCGTGCGTAGACATCTTGCACGCACTGTAGCAGGCAGATATCGGCAACCACGACGCTCGCCAGACTATACACAACGAGGATGCGTATCCCCCAGGTCATCGCCTCCATGGGCAAGTATTTCCTCTCCCTTGCAGTGACCAGTCCAGGACACAGGAGAACGAGGTGTGTTTGTCGCTTGTCCTGTTCGAAAATGTGACGATGAGCACGGCCATTGATCCATGTTGAATTTGTACCAAAGGATTTGAAGGACTTATTGCCGCAAGGTCGAATCTCTCTGGTAGAAACTCTGTAGTCATGCCTGTGAATACGCCCTTCGGCCGCGCTGGTCCATCCCAGTCGCTCAGCGGCCGCCAGTCCCAAACTGCTCCCTCCCCTTTGTGGATGTATGTCAGCCATTTAGGACGCGGGCCGTATCGACACTTGGATTCGATCAGGGGTGTCCCTGTGTGCGAATTTGATTTACCCAATTGGATGAATGTGGTTATGTGGCAAGGATGTGGTATCAGGTATAAAAACAAAAAATACAGGTGCTCCCATAATCAAGAAAGAAGGCTGAACAGAAAAACTTACGGATCTGCTGGCAAGGCAACCCTCTAACCTGCGTCATTGCTGGGGCGACAGGGCTAAGAATTTTGAAACTGGGCTCCTCTTTCTGTGAAGGATATCCCATATATAACATTTTGTTCATGATGGCACCAGCCTGTCTGTCTAGCACTTCAGTTTTTTTTGCTCAACGGCATTTTTAAATTCGGCACTGTCTTGTGCCGATTTCACTGTTTTGGCCCAACCTCAGCGAAAACTGATAAAAATAAATCCAATCGTACAGATGCAATCCCCGTTGTTGCTTGGATCCCCAGCAAATCCCCACAATCAAGATGAGAGTCAATGTGTTTATTTTATACTTGCAGATTGTTTTCGAAAATAAATAAAAGAAATAAATTCCCATCCACAATTTCGCAGATCATTCCAGGACAAAAGACAAAAAAAAAGACAGAAAAAAGGACAGGGAAACACTGCCAGGTTCATCTAAGTTCATAAACCCCAACTTCGTTCAATATCAGCATTGATTCTAATGTTCATCCTCAACCTCCCTCCCTGATCACCACCCAGCCAAGCAATTGCTGTCTTGTAGACAGGTGGAACTGAATGCTCCCCAATGCCTCAAGAAAATATGTAATTGCATGCACACACTGTATATCTGACTATCCGTCTCTGCCCACGCGAATATAGATGGTTATTGACATGAAATGGGAGGAATCAAGATACACCCACCCTCAGCACCAGTTCACCACTGATGCCCAAATAAAATGAAAAAAAGATTTCACTGTCACGAAAACACTCAAGACTGATACCTTCCTATATATTATCCCGCTATCAATGGGTCTAAATTGGACATGATCTCAACAGAAATCCTGCCATGTATCTACGATGAGATCCATTGCTACAAGAAGCTGTTTTGCTTGGGGATGTTCTGCACACTTTTCCCGAAGCGCTCTTGAGAGCTACATACCAGCTTGATCAGAAAAAAACAATATCTGATCTCATCATCAGCAATCCATCCCTCAGTTTATATCCACCACATTCACCTTGCCACCCCGGGAGTCAACTGCAGATATTGTCATCCTGAACCGACGTTTTACACTTTCTGGAGCTTCAACAGCAACCAGGACCTCAGTTTCCTCTTCTTTGATTTCTGGTGCAGGCAATGGAGCTTCTTCTACTGGTGCGGGGGCCGGAGCCTCCGCCACAGGCTCAGGTGCTGGTGGTTCTATCTCAGGCTGTGGGGCTGGGGGTTCCACTTCTGGCTCAGGTGCAGGGGGTTCCATTTCTGGCTCGGGTGCAGGGGGTTCCACCTCTGGCTCGGGTGCAGGAGATACAACTTCTGGCTCAGGTGCAGGAGGTTGTTCCTCTGGCATGGGTGCAGGTGCTGGTGCTGGAGGAGGAGGCGAAGGTGGCGGAGGAGATGGAGGTGGAGGAACTGGAGGCGGAGGAGATGGGGGAGGAGGAGATGGAGGCGGGGGGACTGGGGGCGGTGGGACTGGGGGCGGGGGGACTGGGGGCGGGGGAGATGGAGGCGGAGGAACTGGAGGCGGGGGGACTGGGGGCGGGGGGACTGGGGGCGGGGGTACTGGGGGCGGGGGAGATGGGGGCGGGGGAGATGGAGGCGGGGGAGATGGAGGCGGAGGAGATGGAGGCGGAGGAACTGGGGGCGGGGGGACTGGGGGCGGGGGGACTGGGGGCGGGGGAGATGGGGGCGGGGGAGATGGGGGCGGGGGAGATGGAGGCGGAGGAGATGGGGGCGGGGGGACTGGGGGCGGGGGAGATGGGGGCGGGGGAGATGGAGGCGGAGGAACTGGAGGCGGAGGAACTGGAGGCGGAGGAACTGGAGGTGGAGGAGATGGAGGCGGGGGTGACGGAGGCGGAGGAGATGGAGGCGGAGGAACTGGAGGTGGAGGAGATGGAGGCGGAGGAACTGGAGGCGGAGGAGATGGAGGCGGGGGTGACGGAGGCGGGGGTGACGGAGGCGGAGGAGATGGGGGAGGAGGAGATGGAGGTGGTGGAACTGGAGGCGGAGGAGATGGGGGCGGAGGAGATGGAGGCGGAGGAGATGGAGGCGGAGGAGATGGAGGTGGAGGAGATGGAGGCGGAGGAACTGGAGGCGGAGGAGATGGGGGCGGAGGAGATGGAGGTGGAGGAACTGGAGGCGGGGGTGACGGAGGTGGAGGAGATGGGGGAGGAGGGGATGGGGGCGGAGGAGATGGGGGCGGAGGGGATGGGGGCGGAGGGGATGGGGGAGGCGGTGGCGGTGGAGACGGTGGCGGCGGAGACGGAGGCGGGGGAGATGGAGGTGGAGGAGATGGGGGCGGTGGAGATGGGGGAGGAGGCGGGGGCGGTTTTTTGAGCGGATATGTTTTGTCGCACAGATCCAAAACTTCCTGGCCAACATGTTCATATTGTATCTACATGACACAATCAGCTTAGCAGACAGTGGTGACAGTGGTTCTCAGTGAAAGTATCGCTCAAATTCCCAAGGGCTTTACCTCCTTCCAGTCAGGCCTTGATGGATCATATGCAACCAGGCAGTCTACGAGCAGCAGAGAAACGTTAGTAAGATAATTACTAACAAGTAACTGACAATGATTGAAACACCATGTTGTTGCCCTTTGAAATCACACTTAAACGAGGGAACATATTTATCAGTCAATAGTCAGATTGCGACAAACTGCTCTATGGAACCCCTTCCTTACACGTCGCTACCAGGGATGGATGGCGAGTTCATCCATCAGGACAACAAGTATCACCAAGTTGTTGAGGTTGGAGTTTTGTAAAAAGAATACAAAAAGCAAGACTGCATGTTGGGATCCTTACCCAGAAACTCCTGACCATGGATGGCTTCGATGCACCCGTCTGAGCAAAGACTCTTCATCTGAACCAAACATGGCATGCAGGGCTGAGATATTTGAGATATTCTTGTGCAGGGAAATCACTCAGCTGCTAATTATCCTGCAGGACTCATCGCAGGAATGTTGACTGGCACACGCGCTCTTGTATTCTCTGAACCCAAACGACAGGGGGAAACAGAAAGAAACAGGTGTTTTCCCAAGAAACCCAACGTGGACGTTCGTCCAAGGGAATAGTTTTTCGGTTCGCGCCTGTTCCAACGGGAGTTATGTCTTAGGAATACATGTCTATACTTTAAGCTCCGGCCCCAATGTTTCTCAGCACGCGACATCGAGTGCCTTCCACAACTACATCCGAAAGCCATCGAGGGCTCGAGATTATCGGCGTAACAGACGTTCGTGGAGTTCGTCGGGCGTAACTTTCCCTTGCATAATTCTGAATACGAAATAATTTTGCCCGCTTGTGCAATCCCGAGAAAACGAGGTTCGACACAAGTCCAGGTATTTGGCAGGAAAAATAGCCCCGGGTTTGTGCCTACTCCATCCGCGCTGGGCAAGAAAGCAAGCCCTCGAAGCGCGGTTTAAACCGGTCGTCACTTTGCCGTGCACGTGAATGCAAACGTGAATAGCTGCTAGAAATCATTTCTGCTCTGACCGCACCGCTTCTTCGGTGGGGGTCCCACGAACGCAGTTGGCCTGTCCACACTCCCTGGCGTAAATATCCTTGACACATTTCAAGTCGCAGATGTCCTCACAGACCGCAACCGAGCTCAGCATGAAGGCGACGAGGGCTATTGTCCACCGGCTACTGAGCCCCATGGTGTAGCGCCCCTCTCTTGTGGGGACCTGCCACAGCGAACCAAAGCGCGCGCGTTGTTCCGACTCCGACAGGTCAAAAAATCTTTAAAATCGGCTCACAAACTGTATCATCCACACTTTCTGTGCGTCCGCAGCGTACTAAAACACCACCACTTTCACAGTACAGCGAGAAAAACACGATGTCGCACAAATCATGAAAACTCGTAAGCAGCAAGAAGATTCAGCAGATCAGAGAAGTCGCATCGAAATATGCATGAGAATCGAACGTCTGTGTTGCCCTCTGGATGTGTGAGTAAAAGCAACCGCAGCGTTTCACAAGCGTGGCGCAGACGCTCAGATCGCATACTCGATATGACCATGCCGCCAAGAGAATGCAGCCCCCACGTCAAAAACTTGACGGGAGTACATCGCTCGGCTCAAACCCGAATTCGACGACGCACGAAAAACGTCAAGAACATCGCCTCACGGATGAGCATCCACTACTGATCCACTACTCCTCCCACAGTCACTGTGCTTTTCGTCTGGGGCAGTGAGTTTCGACGACTGCGAAATCAAGATGGCTTGGACAAATGTGCCCAGGTGTGTAGATGACAGTGCGTGGCCATATGGAAATCACCCCCAGAATGTGCAAACGTTCTGGCAGGGACGAAACCGTCTGACTCCGTCCGATTTCGAGCCGTTGCGACATGGCATCCAGGTGAAGATCTTTCCCTCCGCTTAAGGTTACCCAACCCTCTGTGGCTTGCATTGAGTTGATTGGGTGCAGTGACAAACTTAGGGCCTTCCCAGTGCTATGATTTCGAGCAAGTGGCATCACTACAATTATCATTGGCCTGTTGAACCCCCCCCCCCCCCCCTCCCCCCAATGGAAGCTTCTCAAACACTATTGATTTTTGTCATTGTGGATCGGCCCAGTAGAGTCCACCCGCATTGAACAGATCTTGGCCAGGTGAAATCAGCATTTAAGGAGTTGGCAATTGTGTTGCTGAGTCCAAATCGATGCTTTCTGAAACTGACACCAGAATCTACCAAGAGACTTCCTGGCGGCCAATCCTGAGCTCAATACCAACGCAGAAACACCACCACACGCACACACTTCCCCATGGCATGTGCGTCGGCTTTTCAGCAGGTGAGTTCGATGATGGCAAATAAAAATCTGGCTGACTTCGGATCATGAACACTGTGGGAAGAGCCCTTTAGGACATTGCCACTGTTTTGCTCCACATGCGTCTCGCCCATGTCGACAGGGAAATCAAGTTATCTACAATAAGTTGGAGTTTGAGTGCATATGATGTGATGGCTCAGGTATCTGCTCGAAAGTAGATGGAGGTCCTTGCCCGAAGAGGAAATGGAGAACACCAAAAAAGAGTTTTCTGACATCAAGAATGCAGCCCTCCTGCATCACATTCGTGCCGAGGTGAAAAAGGGCCCTCAGAAGAAATCTGGAACATGTTGGTCGCTGGGATGAACATTTTTGACTCTTTTTTTGGGGGGGTGTTGAAATGTGTGGATGTTTTTTCTTTCTTTCTCTTTTTTCGTAATGTGAAGTGATTCATGAGATGCCTTACTCTATTTTTTGGATGCATGCTGCTTTTCTTCTTGAATTTAATGATCATATATATATATAGTGCTATTCTTGGACCTTGATGAAATCCTTTGCAGTGGCAGTTGGTTCTTTCTGTTACAGTTTATTTTTCTATTTTAGGCGCGTCGTACTGGGGCATCGGAGTTGGAAGTCTTTCCTCCCCACGGCCAGATTCCAGCCTTATGTGGTTCGGAGCTGTTGAATGAGCTGCCTGATGATGTTTGGTCGAAGATACTCTCGCAACTGGAGTGTTACGACTTGATAACCTGCCGGGAAGTTTCCAAAAGATGGCACAGTCTTGCTGATGGATGCATTTCTCGGTTGGCTTGCTTCAATTACCCCTTAAGCTTTCATGTTCTGAGGCATACCCAGTGGTTGGAGGAAAACGGTGGGTGGAACCTCCAGGGCAGAACCTAATTTTTCCAAGAAATTGGTGAAAAGAGAATTGAGAAACAAAAAACACATAAACGGGAAGAAATGGAGGGGCAATTGTTTGGTCACACTTGTTTGGTGTGAGAAGCAGATCTGGTCGCAGTGAACAGCATTCCTAGCGCAATTGTTTTTGCCTTTGATGTTTGTTTTATGATTTTATTTTTTTTGGTGGGTTTGCAGTTGAAAGAATACTTGCAACTCCATTCAACTCGATTGTGAAGGGCAAGATAAGACTAGCAGAAGGAAAAACTAAAAAAAAGGATGCTGGCGTTTTGTCTTGTAGGGGATTTTGGTGGAGGGCGAATATTGACCAGGTGGCAGTGGGAAGGCGAAAGGCTCTTGAAGTTCCTGATCCGACGATGCTCGAATTTGCAGACCTTAGTCACAGAATTCGATATCACCCACATGATGGAAGATGTAGTCAAAAGCTGCCCTCAGTTGAGCAACATTTGCATAAATCTGCAAGGTATCAACCCCTCCACAGGTGAGAAAATCAATTCTTTTCCTTTGAAGCGTCTGATTGCTGAGAAACTCGCATTTCCCTGGTGATCATCAGCTGCTGGTCCAAGAAATGGCCTTTTTATTTTGCCATGGGGGTTCAACTTTGTTTCGTGAAACAGATCTCCGAGGTCACTCCGACAGCACCAACATGGCAACCCCTATTTTCACGAAACTCACTGGCACGAACACTTTGCTGTTGCATGACTTGGGGGGAGGAAATCGCAACTTTTCCCTCAGGGTTGTCAGTCTGGCCATGCCGATCAAATCCCACCCAGGACGTTTCGTGAGGGATGCAAGCATCACGAACGCCACCAGCGCCTTGCTGGAAACTTGTCCGAATCTGAAAGTGCTGGAGATGGTGGGAAGCTTCGGGCTGGTTCTTGATGAACTCGACATCAAGGCCCCTTTGAATTTGGAGTATTTCACCTTGTGGAATGACGATCACTCCATGAGTACGATGGCCTCGGGTTGGTTAGCTTTTCTGCAGAAGTGTCCGAAACTGAAGGCGTTGGGGATGAATGAGTTGCTGGGAATTGGGGGTGAAAACCTGATGAATGCGGTCGCCAGTATGGACCTGGAGTTCATTTCGTGTGAGTGGCATCCAATAATAGAGCTGTGGGTGGAGGCTGTTGGGCATGGAACAAGGATTGATGTGTATGATGTGAACCCCGGTGTTCGTGACATGATTCCAGATAAATGTCGGCCTCTGACTGACGAGCGGCCTCCGCTTGTCACTCATCCTGACATGGCTGCTTTCATGGAACGAATCCTGAGTGGATAGATGATTACCTATGCTTCTTTCCAGGGCAGGAATGACATTCGGTATTGGTTTATGAGTTTATGGCTTCTTTTGGGCAAGTTTATCAAGTGTTGGATACCTCCAGGAAGCGTTCGGGGTGAGATAATTTACTGAAGGATGGGGGAAATTTTGATTCGACCTGCTTTGCTAAACCGTTGTGGTGGAGTTGCTTTTTTTTTCCACAGGAATTGAGGGGGGGGTCATGGGGTCATTGCTAATTCAATTTGAGATTTTGGATGTGTATTTTAAGAGTCATATGGTAGACCTTTTATGAAAGAACTTTCCATAACAGCAATGACAATCGGGGTAAAAGCGGTAACACCGAATCAACAGAAAAACCCATAGGCACTTGAGGACAGTCTCAATGAATGTTATTGAAGTGTTAAGTTGAGTGATTGTGGATCCACTCACATGTTCAGTTGTGCAGGTGGGGTGTCAGCTTGCCAATTCAGGATCAGTCTCTAATCGTTTTCAAACTCGTTTGTGAGAGTTAAGAGGATCAACATTGTTTTCGACATGGGTGAATGTGACTGACTTGAAAAAAACACATTTGGTTCACCGGGGCCAACTGCAAGAGTTCAGGTGTTTGCCATCAAACCGACGAAACCACAGTCTATGTATATCTCTGTGACACCCTCAGCCAAGACTTTCCGCTGTGCATCACAGAATCCAGTTTCCCAAAGAGAACATTCTGCAAGTCCCAGGAGTAATTTTGCATGACAAAAACATATCACAAAGAATAAAATAACAATTACCTGTGGCGAATCCCAATCACCACATTGGCCAATGTACAAGTATCCCTTCCCAGAAAAAGAAGAAGAAAAATGTCACATCAAATAATCAATACAGTACTATTTTTTTTTGGGGGGGGGGGGTTGTAACTCAAGCAACGACAGAGTCAATCATCCAGTTGAGGTGAGCTCTGAACTGCCTGGCCTGCGCGAGTCTGAAATCTCGCGGAACCCCCACCCTTTCCCTGACAAACTCCAAAGCTGACACCACATTCTTGCCATCGATGCCTTCCTCACTGGACACTTTCAATTCAGTAGCATTCGTTCCGTTCAACAGGGCCGTCGCAACATGTCTCAACGCACATTCAACCCCATCCTTGACATCATCCCGATCCTTCTCGTCGCACCCTTGCAATGCAAAACTCACAACGGCCTCTCTATTCTGAATGAGCTGTCTGGCAGCTATGTAAGTGTCCATTTCTGGATTTTCCCCCGCTGCAGACTCGATGGTTTCCGAAAGAGGTTTCAGAGGAAGCTTCCACGCCCCGTTCTTTCCCTCGATTACATCCTTGTAGGGCTTCCCCTTCTCTGTGGTCTTAGCCTTGGGAAACAACAACGGAAGGATCCTTGAGATGCCAAAATAATCGGTTTTCGTGGCCAGATACTCGGGGTGGGTGTCCATTGCGTCGTACCATCGTCCCAGAGCAGGCCATCTTTCCGACGCTCGCATGTGGACGCCCTTGTGGCAAAGGATCATACCGTTCATCCTTTCCAGTATAGTGACGGCATCGATGTCCACCAACGAGATTTCCTTCCCCAGAAAATAGGGTCCACCCGACGCCACCAACATCGACTCCACCTCGTCAAGTTGCGAGTGAAACTTCTCCTCCGCATCCTCTTCCCCATTCAGATACGAAATCCAAGCGTCGAGCCGCGGGATGATTTTTCCGAGCTCGGCGCCCTCCGGAAACAGGGGCCTCTCGGGGAAGACCTCCTCCAGCTTCATCATGATCGGATTGGACTCCAACACGACCTCTCCATCCAGCTCCATGTTAGGCACCGTGTTGTTAGGGAACTTTTTGGCGTACCACTCCGGCTTTCCTCCCTGAGTTCCGAGGGGGATGAATTCGACCTCGTAAGGGATCTGTTTCAGTTCCAGCTGCATCCAAACCTTCTGACAGAACGCACACCAGGCTGCGCGATCGCGATACAACTTCACTCGGATAGGCCCATCCTTACCGAACGTGCGCCTGTTGGCCCCGCAGTTCGCGGGACCCGTTTCTGGGTCGACGTCTTTGGCTCCGACGGAGATTTTCTTTTGCTCCAGGGCTTTTTCGAGATCTCCCCACTCCAAAGCGTTGTCAGAGAATTTCAGATACTCTACAACGGTTGGTGCATCTGTGGTTGCAGCGCGAGACGCTAAGGGGGACCTGGAGGACTCCGACCGCCCATGTCGATGCTCAACACCAAGGCTGGTCGCACGAGGAATTCGGACTGGAACACTCGCTGGTCGGAGGGCGCATCGATGGCTTCTGAACAAAGAAGGAGAAACTCGCGCACACGGGGCGACTATGGTGGACTTCATCGCTGGCCGGGATCTGTCTGAACGCCGCTGACGACCACAGTAAAAATCCTAAACCAGCACACAGAATGTGTTGGTTGGTTTGCTTGGCCGCCTTACGTAACAGTTGCGGAACCTACAGAATCTCGTAACGGGCGCTGGCTCTATAGACGTCAGAAGTCGTACGAAACTCGAAAGGACAAGTTCGTTTGTTGCAGCACTTATGGGTTGATCCCCTTCCGACGGTCAATGCTTCCGGCTACGATCTACAGGGGTGTCTGGAGAAACGTAGCGAGTTTAGGATTCCACAGAAGGGCATTTCGAGCTCGGGCTGGCAAGGTTTGGACGTCGGCCGCCAGCTCTGCTGACATGAAGGGTGGGAAGAGAAAAGAGAAACCTCAGAGGAACCAAAGGAAAGGAGGATCTCATACGACGAGCTACGTCCAAGTGTTGGGAAATGGAACGGACACCGGCGACACTTGCCCGTCCGTGCTGCTATTTTTCGATCAGTATCGGTACATTTTCAACGTGGGCGAGGGATTCCAACGCTATTGTTTCCAGCATAAAATCAAGCTCGGAAAAGTGACGGATCTCTTCTTTACTCGGATGTCGACGGAGGCGTGCGGTGGGGTGCCTGGGCTGATTTTGACGCTGACGGACCACGGCATTGGTGGGCTCTGTCTAGGCACGAGTGGATTAAATTTGCACGGGCCTTTGCACGTTCGGACGTTTTTGGACGCGGTGGAAACCTTCGTAGCGTTGCAACAGACTGACGTTGTGGCGTCGAGTTTCGGAGCAAATTCTGGGTCACAACCAGGGCAGTTTTTGGAGTCCTTAGTGAAAAACGAGCAAGTGACAATCAGACCCCTGGTTTTGATGCCAGAGGGTTCTGCTGGGATGGTTGATCAGGAGGAGTTGGATGCGGAGCAGGCTGAAACAGAGAGAGCCAAGAAATCCAGGGTGGAAAGGAGCAGCAAAAACTCCACTGCCTGTGTACCAGGGGGGGTCCCAGCTGCTTGTTACATATGTGAGTTGAGTGAAGCTGCAGGGAAATTTCACCCAGAGAGAGCCAAAGCACTGGGGCTTCAACCTGGTCCGATATATGCTAAGATTCAAAAGGGAGCCAGC
Source organism: Bryopsis sp. KO-2023 (assembly GCA_030272585.1). Lineage (NCBI taxonomy): Eukaryota > Viridiplantae > Chlorophyta > Ulvophyceae > Bryopsidales > Bryopsidaceae > Bryopsis > Bryopsis sp. KO-2023. The sequence goes on along the minus strand of BSYQ01000007.1, from coordinate 5,207,063 downwards.
GTGGAAACCCCCACAGGCGAAACCGTCCACCCGCATCAAGTGATGGACCCCCCCATTCCTGGACCGGTGGTTTTAATCGTGGAGTGCCCAGATGAGGCTTACTTAAATCCCTTGCTGGAAGCACCCGGGTTCAACGAGTGGCTGTCGGTGGAGAGAACTGATGGGGAAAATGTCCTTGTGGTGCACATGGGGTCCGCCCGAGTGGTGGCTTCGGAAGCTTATATGGGCTGGGTTGAAAGATTTCCGACGGGGACCAACCATATGTTTGTAAATCTGGAGGCTTGTGAATCATCAGCAATTTTGAGGAAAGCGGCGGTGGTTCAAACCAAGCTAAACTGTGTGGATGATCGGTTTTTCCCGCTGCCAGCGACGGTGGATGTTTTGACCCCGATGAGTAATCGGGCCTGTTGGGAGAAGGATGGCTTTGTCATGGGGAAGGATTTGATGAAGTATTGGTTGAAACCGTCCGGAAGACTGGGGCCAGATGCGACCAAAATTCTGGAGCCTTTTTCCGTTGAAAAAGTGGTGGATGATTTTCAGGCGGAGCATGTTGAAGCCAGGGAAGCACTGCGGCGCTACAAGGTAGAGATTGCCAGAAAAGACAGAAAAAAGGCAAAAAAAAACCCTGCAGTTGGAGGGTTTGCAATGATGCTCGGGTACAGCTCAGAAATGCAACAGAGAGAAGGAATTGCAAAGACAGTGATCCTAATTGCATTTTGTGAATGCCAGCATGGAATAGCTGTCTTTTCAGATTAGCAGAATGCAACCGACTGATTGGCTGCATCTTGATGGCAAGGGGTTGCAGAATGCAATTGACTGATTAGCTGCGTCTCAATGGCAATGCGTCCTGAAAAGCAATGCCAGATTGCATCTCATTCTGATTATTATGGGTTCTACAGGACTCGATGGAAGCGAAATCACAGGAGCCTCCTTCCAGTAGCCCTCAGATTGCAGCGGATGAATTGGAGTTGACTTTTTTAGGGACGGGGTCGGCCGTGCCATCGAAATACAGAAATGTGACGTGCATTTACCTGGATTTTTTCAAGAAAGGAAGCATGTTTTTGGATTGTGGGGAAGGGTCCTTGGGGCAGCTGGTTCGGAGGTTCGGTGTGGAGGGTGCAAACGACGCACTCAGAAAGCTCAGGTGAGTTTTTTGGTCGAAAAACTGCTGGGGGAGGATGAATCCATGGCTTGAGAAGTGGGGTATTAGACATAAACGAAATTTTCTCTGGAAGAATTTGCTGGAGAACCGCGTATTGTATAATTATTATGGAACTGCTGTGGAGGACCCCATTTCACCAAATTTGCATCCCCTCCGATTTTCAGGTGCGTTTGGATAAGTCATATTCATGCCGACCACCACGCAGGGCTCTCGAGATTGTTGGCTGCTCGACAAAAGCTGGTGGGGCCTGACGGCCCCAAAGTTTTGATCATCGGGCCCCCTGGGTTCCGTAAAACTGTTTTGAGCTACGCGAAATTGGACCAATTCCAGTACCACTATCTTATCACCAATTCTGTGGCATCGATGGGAAGGAGTGGGGAACCTTTAAAATATAATTCACCCAAGGTAGGTTTTTGCCTTTTTTTTTTTTTGGGGGGGGGGGGGGGGGGGTGAGGTGACATTAAGTTTTAAGTAATTGTCATGCAGATTTAACATTCATATGTATGGAAGCATGTTGAGTTATTAAATACTTATTTTTAAAGAAATAATAAAATCTGTTGATTTAAAAAAAAATAATGTAGAGGGTTTGAGTCCCTCTCTCCCTGATTTTTGATTTTCCGGAAATCAATCAAAAAAAAAAATCCAAAAAGGGATGCAAGGTCAAGTTTTGTTTTTCTGGGTGCCTAGGTTGGTGAGAAGCGACCAGGACCACCAAAGGCAGTCTTGGAAATGTTCGATGAAGTGAAAAGGGAGCTGGGTTTGAAAGAAATCGACAGTTTTTTGGTGAAACACTGCAGCAATGCTTTTGGAGTGAGCATAGAATCAAACAACTGGAAGGTAAGGGGAAATATTTTTTTTTTCAAAATTTTCTTGGAAGACAGAGGCCACTTTGCTTGTTATCAAAGGATATCCAATAACGTAGCTGCATTTTTTCTTTTCTTTTCTTTTCTCTTTTTCTAGTTTTCAGGCGTAAACCACATATACTTTATTTTCCCCATGCAGGTGGTTTTCAGCGGAGATTCCATGCCATGCGAATCCCTGGTGAAAGCTGCCAAGGATGCAACCTTACTAATCCACGAGGCCACTTTCGAAGAGGAAATGGCAGACGAAGCCAAAAAGAAGAAGCACTCCACCACCAAGGACGCCCTTTCGATTGCCGAACAAGCGGGGGCCTATCGAACCATTCTGACGCATTTCAGCCAGAGATACCCCAAGGTCCCTGTGCTGCCGGAAGCCGAGAAAAGGGCTTCCATTGGAGTTGCTTTCGATTTGATGAGGGTCAATCTGAGCCATTTGGAAGCATTGCCCAAAACGGTGGACCCCTGCATGTTTCTGTTCGATGAAGAACAGAAGGAAGCGGAGGATGGAGCAGAAGATGATTTTGTTATTCCAGATTTGAAGCATGTTGAGTGAATAGAACAGGGCGAGCAAAGGAAACGAGTTCGCTTTCCTTTCTATTTTTTTTCCCCAATGATCCACGATTAGGAATGCTTTTTTTGTTTTGTTTTGTTTTTTATTCCTATAGCGGTTAGCTTTCTGCAGGTTGAGAATTCAGCGGTGGTAGAGTGGAGGCAATGATCTTGTTTTTTCGAACGGATGTCCGCTTGTGTCTGATCTTTGCATGGGGATCCAGCATTCCCACTGGTTAACTCTGAGCAGCAGCTGGGTCTGTCATGGTGCTCCATGCATTACAGGCTTCCATCGCTGTGCACTGCCAGGATTGAAGTGGTGAGAAGAGTGGGGCATTGGGCTGTGGTTGTATATTTCATACTTTAATTTCCCCATGCAGGTGGTTTTCAGTGGAGTTTCAATCCCCCTGTTGATGATTTTATTATTTATGGCCATAATATGATGCAACACCTAATTCCTGAATTTGTATTTTTCTGAGCCAGACAGAGGGGTTGCCTCCCTTTCCCCAAGAACTGTGGCCTGAGCCACCAACTGACACAAAAAAAAGTGGGGCAAGGAAAAAAGAGTGGGCAAGGAAATTCATAGGTGGCAGCTGGGGGTTGAACCCCCATCTGGAAACTCGGGTTTAAGCACTAGGTGCAACACGCCCATCCTGTCAAAGATCACGCGCGTCTGTTCCAATTTCAATGGGGTATACTACCGCCACGAGCTTTCGGTGCCCTCAACGATCAGGTACCCATAAACCGGTCACGTGATCACGTCGCCAGAGTTCTTGGATTTATCAGTCTCATTACCCCCTCCAGAAACCATTCCAGCTTTTTCCAACCCACATTCTCATTGCTTTCTTTGCATCCCTCAAAAAAATAACCCAATGAATAAAATTAATTTGCCTTGGCCCCACAGAAAAGAGAACGGTGCAAGCCAATGCTTGCCAACAGATGTCTGACAAAAACACAAACATGTCACTACCTTGGCCGACCGATATTTCTCCAAAGATGTTCAATGGACTAAAGAATGACTGGGCCATCTCAAAACAGACAACCATGTGCCAGTTGTGACAGCGATTCTCCTCCACAATGTAATTTTTGTTTGTTTGTTTGTTTGTTTACCAGTTGTGGATATGAGAATGGGTGGGAGGTGGATCAAAAACACAAAGGAAATTGACATTTCAAGGTGGTTTTTGAGTGGTGGTTTGTTTTGGTCTTGACCAGAGATAGGACTTGGGCCAAATTTTTGGTCCGACTCCGGTCCGGTCCGGTTACGGTCGGGTTACGGTCACCGTACTACGGCCGTAACTCCGTACCGTAACCGGAGTAATATGTTGTTTTTACGGTACGGAACAGGTACGGTATAACTACGGTAGGCCCTAAATCACCGTGAAGTAGCGTGGTTCAGTGCTAAAGCGTTAGGCTGCAGTTAGTAGGGTCGCGGGTTCGAATCCCCCTGGGTTCCTTTGGAATCGCGGGACCCTGCGGGGGTCACTTTCTACGGTTTACGGTTGTTACGGCCGTTACGGTCGTTACGGTCCGGTACGGAGCGGTACGGAGTGGTACGGTGCTACGGTTACGGCCGTAAAAGTACGATTTTCTGACGAAAATTGTACTCCGGTTACGGTCCGGTTACGGTGGTTACGGTCCGGTTACGGTGACCGTAACCGTAAAGTCCTATCTCTGGTCTTGACAAAGCAGTTTTGGCCTGGAGGCCTTTAGTATATTGCAATGTGATACATTAAGCCAACCGTGAGCACATATTAAGGCAGCCAGCCAGAAAAACATGCAACCATCTATCGATCGATTAAAGCAGCCAGCCAGCAGTGTATTTTTTTTCAATTTCACTGGCCCCAAAGTGGCCCTAAATTTGGCCGTTTCATCCAGTTGTGGCCCTTTTGTGGCCCCAATTTGTCTGAAAAAAATAGAATGCGGCCCCAACTTCAGAAACAGAAATTACAAGGCTTGGTGTTTACATAGCATTTACTAATGTTGTTGGTTTTGATGTTTGTGGAAACTCGATTGATTTCTTGGATGTGGCCCAGGCCTTACAAACTTCGGGGGAATGTGGCCCTTTTGTGGCCCCAAATTCATCTTGTAATAAAACGTTTTGGCCCTTTTGTGGCCCCAAAATTTGCCATTCTGATTTTTCTGGCTGGCAGCCAGTGATCACCACATGAGTTCGTTTTCGCTCATCAAAAGAGCTGCCCCACGTGTACTCGTTACGACACCTTCTGCCTGACTTCTCGCTTCAGATAGAAATCGACTTCGTCGATAGAACGTTCTGGCTTTTGTATCATTCAGTTGCGAAGGATTTTTTTTACTTTTTTCACGATGGTGAAACAAAACATGTCTACGATCGACGTCGCGGCCGAGGTCGCTTGCTTGAGGCACCGTGTCATGGGGATGTGGGTCATAAACGTTTATGACATCAGCTCCAAGGTGGGGTTGATTTTTGTGTTTTTTCTTAAACCAAAAAAAAGAAAAGATCTCCTTCTTCATCTTTTTTGGAGGGAAAAAACACACACACACACATACAATAGGATGCTTTTCTGAAGTTTTTTCTTTTCTTTTCTTTTGTCCTCGAAGAAAAAAATGAGAAACGAAGAATAATTTATTCAAAAGAATAATTGGCCACAGCCCAACGGCCTTCTCTTATCATTTGCTTTTATTTCCAGGGAGAGCAGGGTTTTTTGTAAGTTTTTGGTTTTCTTTTTTGTTGGGTTTTTGTTCACCATGTTTTGATTACGCTGCAGACTTACTTGCTAAAACTCGGAACTTCCGGCGAAGCTGGAGAGAAGGTGTTCTTAGTCATGGAGAGTGGGGCGAGATTTCACACGACTCAGGTTGGAAACCCTTTTTTTTCTTTAGCATCGACTGCCATCAAAATTTGGAAAGTTGAAACACACGAAAAAAAAAGTTGGGTGCTTGAAGTTGAAACATAATGACTGAGAGCAGTTTTAAACTCCTCACCTGGACGCTCTTCTTTTCTTTTTAATTGGGTGTATTTTTTTTCAGAAGAGATTACAATTTAATAAAAAAGAAGAAAGCCTCGTATGATTTTTTTCACTCATTTTCTAAAAATAAAATAAAAAGAAAGTTGCTGCTGGAAAAAATTCTTCGTTGTTTTCTTGTCTTCCACCCCTCCTTGGTATGATGTCAAAGGATCAATTTCCAAAAAAAAAAGAAAAGATTCTCAAAACATGTTTTGTTTTGTTTGTATGGAGCAGTACGATCGAGGCCGAAAAGACTTCCCTTCGAACTTTTGCTTGAAATTGCGCAAGCATGTCCGAGGCCGGAGGCTGAATGATGTCCAGCAATTAGGAATCGATAGAATCATCGATTTTTCGTTCGGCCATGGGGAGAACACGACACATTTGATTCTGGAGTTGTATGCACAGGTTGGGCTTGCTTTCTGTTGATTTTTTTTTATAATTCTTTTGCTCTACGTCTGTTTCTTTCATTATGGCCATTGTCTGTGCTGGAAAAAACTGTCAAAATTTATGCGTGAATGACTTTTGAAGAAAAAAAAGCACATATAAACATTCTGTTTGTTGAATATTCACATTTAAACTTTTTTTTTATTCCTGTTATCCTTTCCCTTCTTTTTTTCTCTTTCAATACAGTTTTTTTTTCTTTCTTCTTCTTAGAATTTTCCATCTTTCATATTTCTTTCGTGTTTGTTTATTTTCCTTCTTTCTGAATTGCACTGTTATCGATATCAATTTTTAAAAATCAATTCCTTTCAGCGTCTCTTCTCAGGGGGAGCTTCCGAATTCTGCAATTTTTTTAATAGTTTTATTATTATTTTTTTTTGCAGGGAAACATTGTATTGACAGATTCTTCATATGAAGTCTTGACATTGTTAAGGTCGCATAGAGATGATGACAAAGGTTATGCACTCATGCCTAGACATCCTTATCCGGTTCATGCAATCAGGTATCGAGAGCAAGCAAGAAATAAAAACATTGATAATTACTAAATAAAAAAAATGAAATAAAAATGAAGGGCCTGCGTCCTCATTTGAAAAGTGGAGAGTTTCTATTCGATACGTTTGAAAAAAAAAACAAAAGTGAGTTATGACAGACAGAAATGGAGCTCCCAAGGTTTGAAAAGAATGGGAAGAAAAATGTTTTCTCCCTTTGCTGAATTTCTGGGAAGATTAGTCATTCTGCAGTAGAAGGACACAATATATATATATATGTGTGTTATTGCTATCTTTTGAAAAAAAAATGTTGTTTTGTTTGGGTTTGGGTTTCTTTTTCTTGTTGGCAAAGACTTCTTTTTTCTGAAAAAATTGCAACTCTTTTCAGATGAACATAAAGATTTGCTTTCCATTGCGAAAATTATTTGGAAAAAATATATGGGCAGAGTTCCTCCATTGTTGGGATGTAATCCTTTCTTTCACCATTTGATAGTTTTTGGGGAAATCCTCGTAAGATGTTGACTTTTTTTTTTTTGGACAGATTGTCCAAAGGGATTTCACTTGAAGATGTTGAAAATGCAATAGAGTCTGCTGAAGATGGAGTTAATTTAAAAAGTAGGTAATGGCTGCCTTGGATCGGACCTCACATTTTCGGGGGGGGGGGTTCGTTTTTTTTTTAAGATGGATCTACCCAGAGAATCAAACTTCAAAAAATATACCCACAAAAAAAAGAATATATATATAACCAAATGAAAAAAAAAGAAAATACTTAAGTATATATTTATTTTTTATTTTTATTTTTTAATATTCGGCTCTGCATGGAGTTTTGTTTGGGGGGGAGGGGAGTTGTCCTGTTGGGTCTATTCGGAGGAAAAGTGAATTTAATGCCTTTGCAATTCTAGGTGTAATTGGCTCCGTCATGCCTTATGGAGCATCCATTGCTGAACATTGCATTCGCACCGCCGCTTTGGATCCATCTCTGGCTTTAAAATCGAAGGACCAAGTGCCGTTAACTGCCGAAGAGGTTTCAAAATTAGTAACTGCCATTCAGACCATCGAGAATTGGTTGAAAGAATGTTGGGAAAAACCTCCGAAAGGCTTTCTTTTCCAGAAAGGTGCGGCACAATCTCTTTCCCATTCCAGTTACATTCGCCAGTAGTGAAACCAATGATTCCTGCAAACCCCCATTTTTCATGCTGTTTTTTTTGCAGAGCTGTGTGATTTTCTTTTGTCTTTTTTCTTTGGGGGTGTGTGTTGATTGGCTGTTCTGTTTCAATTATCAGTGAATGCGGCAGAAACGCAATATCAGGACTACGTCCCCATCAGCCTTGAGCAAAACAGCAAAAAGGCTGCCACAGAGTTCGATTCCTTCGATGCTGCCTTGGATGAGTATTATTCAAAGGCAAGTGAGGGATATGTGAGGAAACCCTTGTTCATGTATCAATCCTTCTTTATTTTTTCTGAGTTTTCTGCTTTTTGGCTCGAACCTTTCGGGGAGGCAAACCCCTGGCGTTCCCCCGTAAATATTAAAAATAAAAATAATAAAAATAAATGGTAAATGGTCACACTCCAAAAGTGTGACCGCAACCTTTCGACAAGAGCGTTTTCATCTGATGTTTTTTTTTTTTTTAATTTCAAGATCGAAGGCCAGAAAGCAGATGTTCAACAGAAACAAGCAGAGAAGGTGGCCGTCAATCGAGTGGAGAAAACCAAAAAGGAACAAGAAAAACGAGCCGCTGGGTTGCACAAAGCTGCCGAACATGCAGAACTCCAAGCCTCCACCATCGAATTCAATCTGGATGTGGTGGATGCTGCGATCGGGGCTGTGAATGAAGTCGTTGCTACTGGGATGGCCTGGAAAGATGTCGAAAATCTGATCAAAGAAGAAGCCGAGGGGGGAAATCCTATCGCAGGTAACGCTCTGGCCATTCTTACACGCATTGGGGTTCTATTTCACAAGCGCCGCACCCCCCCCCCAAAAAAAAATAATAATAATGATGAGGAGGAGGATATAATCATAATTAAAAATCCAAAAAAATTTCAATAAAAAATGCTACATTTTAAAAATAATAAAGAAATCATAGAATGCAAAAAAAAACAAAATGGAAAAGGAAAAGGAGCACTTTACCTCGTGAATTTTCTCTCATATAAATGTTGAACTATGGGTCAATGTGTGGAGGCATGGCTGCTTGTGGTGGAATTGTGCATTTTTCGTTTTGGTTTTTTTAATGTAGGGCTGATACATTCGCTTCAACTGGATAAGAACTCCATAACGTTGTTGCTGGAACAAGAAATGGACGTCGAGGAGGAAGAGGAAGAGGAAGAGGAAGAACAGTTTGCGGATGAAAAGAATCCTAAGAAAATCAAGGTGTGCCCCCTCCAAAGAGATGCCCAAAATGTGGATGCCATATTGAGTGATATTGACCACTCGGAGTTTATCTTTCGAGGATGACTTTGGAACGGGGCTTGAATTTTTTGGGTTACGTAGTGTTTTTAGTAGATTTTGGGTTTAGCAGTGTTTTTTGAATTTTCTGGGTTTAATAGTGTTTATCGAATATATTTTGAGTTGAGCAGTGTTTTCTGAATTTTTTGGGTTATCAAGTACTGTTCCGTTGCAGTGCTGAACACTGAGTGCGGGAAAAATTGGTGTCGATCCATAGGTCCAGGTGGATTTGGGGTTGTCAGCTTTTGGAAATGCATCCATGCATTACGGAACCAAAAAGGAAAACATCCGCAAAGAGCAGCGGACGCACCAGGCGAAAGAAAGCGCCCTCAAAGCCTCCGAGAAAAAAGCATTGGTAAGACAAGGATTGACCAAAATTAGGTCCATGCACAATCAGCCAACCCCTATTGCATGATTTAGATGTTTGTGTGTGTGGCTTCATTTTTTCGTTCATTTTTCTTTTTCTGCAGGCGAAACTGAAGCAGCAACAAAACGTGGTTGCCCCTTTGCATCAGCTTCGAAAGCCGCATTGGTTTGAAAAATTCCATTGGTTCATTTCTTCGGAAAACTACATCGTGATCAGCGGAAGGGATGCCCAGCAAAACGACCTGGTCGTAAAAAGATACATGGAGTGAGTCGATGCATATCATTCCAGTCAAATTTTTTCTTTTCCGTTTTTCCTCTTCCTGTTTGAATTTGAGGGTTAAATTTAAAAATCGAAACTCGAAATCAGCAGCATAATAGCCACAGCGGATTCATCGGCTTGCTCCTGATTTTGTTGATTTTTTCCAGGAAGGATGATTTGTACGTACATGCGGACACGCATGGAGCGGCTTCCACCATAATCAAGAATCATCAACCGGAGCATCCGATTCCTCCCCTCACGCTCCAGCAAGCAGGGGCTGCCTGTGTGTGCAGAAGCAAAGCTTGGGATGGGAAAATCGTCACTTCGGCTTGGTGGGTGTATGCCGATCAGGTAAAAATCAGAAGCTTCCATTCGATGCGTTTGGACATGGGATGTTGTGTTGCCTTTCGTTGTGTGGATTTTTTTTTTAAACGGTAAAAAGGCTTGTATTGTGGCATGCAAATGACCTTCTCTCAGGATGCTCGGTGATTATATTGCTTTGATTTTCGACTATTGTTTTGTCCATATTTTTTTGTTAGTGGTAACTGCAGATGTGTTCATTTAAAAAATTATGGCCAAATATGGATCCAAATAACAAGAACCTCGTATCGACTTGATTCTTGATAAGTTGGGGGTTGGGCAACCTACTGATTTCTGCAGGTTGCCCAGAAATACAACCTACACAAAGGTACTGATTTCTGTGAGTGGTCGATTAGGTTTCCAAGACGGCCCCCACTGGAGAGTATCTGTCTACCGGGGGTTTCATGATCCGAGGGAAAAAGAACTTTTTGCCTGCGGCAGGATTGGTGTTTGGTTTCGGATATATGTTTCGACTGGAAGAATCATGCATTGAAGACCACAGAGGGGAGCGGGCACCACGAAATTTCGCTGTGGAAGGTAAAAGATGACTACACCCTCATTTGTATTTAGTGTAACGTAGACCATTTCCGGTAAACGGCAGAAAGTCCAGAAAACAGAAAAAATAGTGTGGGCCATACTATTTTCGAAATCTACACTTCTTGTTAATGTTTGGGTTTTGCATGGATTCGTGTGGGCCTGCACTATTACAGGGATAACACTATTAAAACACCCACACTAAACACGATTGAGGGTGTACATTCTTTTCGACACACCCGCACCCACACTGAATTCAAAACCCCACTCTGCTGCCTGAATGGGATTTCGACCTTGGTATTATGAATTCAATAAACGGAAAACTTATGTAGGAAGAACGACCTGTTCCCTCGACACAAAAACAACAGGACATGATGCAAAGAGATCTGTTGGTAGTGTTCGAATGGAATGAAGAGGGTCCAAAAATATTTTGATGGGTTGAGCAAAATGTAGCGATGTGTTTTCTTAGATTCCCCACGAGAGGGTGCTAAGCAAAAGGAAGAAGAGGTTGCATCATCAAGGTAAAGGAATTGAGTAGGGTGCGTCTCTTTTTTCACCATCGACGCACCAATGAATTGATGAAAAATAATAGGGTTTAGAGTTGCACACTACATTGAGGGCTCGTCATTAGTCTTCCATTGACCATTTTCTGTCTTCTTCTTCCCTGATTTCAATCATTACGACAATTTTTTGCCTAAGTTTTCTCAGTTTGAGAAGAACTTATTTGCCCGAAACAAGTGATGCACGTCATCCTCTTTTTTCCCTTTTCCCCCATGCCCCCCCCCCCCAAAAAAAAAATACTCCTCGTGCTTTCACAATTCCTTCATAATCCCAAAAGAGGTATTACTTTTTTGTTGTCTGAAAACTCAGCAGCCAGCCAGCTGACAAAAAGAGTGAGGTGGAAGCTTCCAATGGACTGCCGCCTTCCGTAACTGAATCGTCCAATCCATCGGTTCTGGATTCATTCCTGGATGAAGCCACAGATTTCCTCTCAGCCTCACACTCAGGATTAACCCCCACCGTTTCTGGGGCAAGGCCAGCCCCTGTTCGGGCCCACCCTGGGGGAACCTCAGCCTCTTTTGAACAGGAGGGTCCAGATCTGAATGCGACAAAGCCCAAGGGAAAGAAAAGGATGTCCAAGAAGGAAAGACAAGCGCTGAAAAAAGGCAGTGTTGGATTTGAACCTGAGGAAGAAGAGGCTGCCCCTGATCCAGGTGGGGGATTTTTCCCAGAAGATCAACTTTTTTTTGCTCTGTTTATTTACGTATGTCGTTTTCTGGGACTTTTTTGTCCTTTCTTTAAAGTAGTCATGCTCATTTGGGGAAAATGCGGCTGAAGAAAACAAAGTTTTAAATTTCAAAAAACAAATTTGCGCGAAAAGGTTGACATGCATCTTGATCGAATTTAGTGCAAATCGGACAGCTCGATGTTGGGATATTTTTTGTTTTTCCAGGCCCATATTTCAAGGGTATTTTTTTTCCTTCTCTTTGTTTTGGGGCGAGTTTTTATTTGTGTTTTCTTTTTTCCCTCTAGACATCGCTGCCGAAGCTGTTGAAGAGAGTGCTGGGAGTGATGAGAATGAGCCCACCCCACTGGAGCAACAGCCTCCACTCCAGCCTCCAAATCAACTGAAAGCCCGGCCTCGGGGCGGAAAAGGGAAAAAAAGCAAATATGATGATTGGGACGAGGAGGATCGCGAGTTGATGATGCAGTTTCTGGGGGCTGGTGGGGAAAAGAAATCCCGATCGGACCGAAGAGCAGAACGAAAAAAAAAGCAAGCTGCGAAAAGGTCTGAACAGGTGTCGAAATCGCTGGGGGCTAAGCAAGGGGATGAACGGAAAAAAGACATGCAGGAAACGATCGCAAAAGCTAAGGGTGAGGGTAGAAAAATGAGAAGGAGCGCCCAACAATATCTAAGATCGATTTTGAAGCAGTAAATTTGGGCTGTTTTTTGTTGGAAATGGAGGTTTTTAAGTATTCTCAGCAGTCGAAACGAACTTATCTGGAAGGAAGCATGTGAAGAGGCCATTACATGTTCTTGGTGTCAAGAAAAATCTGCTATTGGAAAATGCGGTGGCATTATGTTTGGGTTTTTGAATTCGATGCGTGGGGTTGTAGGTGTACCTTTCAGCATTCCGGAGGAAGCAGAAATATCAGCCGAAGAGGTGCCGGACGAACTAAAGAAGGAAACTGATGATGGGGCCGGCCAAAACGACGGTGAAGTCGATGCTGAGGAGGAATCTGGGGGGCCTGATAGAGATGTGGTTGGATTTTTGGATTCCCTGACAGGATGTCCGAAACCGGAAGACATACTGCTCTATGCATTGCCTGTGTGTGCTCCCTATGATGCCATGCTGTCTTACAAATACAAGGTCAGTCCCCCCCCCCCCGGTTCACCTCGTTTAGTTTTACATACTCTGCTCTTTTCACTTACTTTTTTCTTTGAAAAGAGGGCATGGATAATGGTGAAAATGCACAACGGTGGTGCCTTAATGGGCTTTTTGCAAACATTAATCTACTGGGTTAGTGATGTACATGTATGTGGGGTTGAGGTCCAGTTCTCCACACAGCTGTATCATCATTTCGAACCCTCTGTGTCATTTTCATAGTGCCACCTCGTTTAGGATTTTGTTTTCCACTTTTCACTGTAGGTGAAGCTGACACCCGGCACTCAAAAGAAGGGAAAAGCAGCAAAGCAAGCAATCGAACTGCTGTCCAGAGTCGGGGGGGCCCTGCCGAACGAAGTTCAACTGCTGAAGGGTGTTCCGGACCCTGATTTGATGCATGTCTTGCTGGGATCTGTCAAAATTAGCATGCCAGGGATGCAAAAAATCAAGGATGACAACAAGAAGAAAAAGAAAACCAAAGGGAGAAGGTAGTCGGCAAGCATTCGTCGTTGTGATGGTGGTGGTTCATGGATGGGCCTGGGTTTTGATATTCTTTGATTTTTCAATGGGGGGAACTGGAGTCCGGGGTGGAGGGCCAGGATTGTTTATAGATGTCTCGCGTTTATTTTAACTGAAAGAGTGTGTTTTAATTGTTGCTGAGGACTGCAGTCTGTATATCTCCAGCAAACAAATTGTTCGTGGTGTTGATTTTTTGACACTAGTAGTGTCAAGAAATCAATATGAAATGTGTTACAACTTCGTGGTTTTCCCTATTCTCTGTATTTAAACAACCATTTGTGAATGTATTATCAACCACTAAAAGAAAATTGCATTGTACATCAACCACAAACTGCCCCAGTTCAATTCCTGCCACCCTCATGGCTGCATGTCACCTTATTGTCTCTTATTGACATGTATCAGAAACGGAATCAGCCTTTCCGTTCTGGAATCTGGAATCTTTTTACACTTGGGTGGGTCGCAATGGGGCAATGTACATCTGGGGCAATGGGGCAATGTACATCTGGGGCCAAGTCTCAATCAACGAGCTGTTCATGGCCACCATCATCCTCAACCTTTATATGCTCTGTCAGAATTGATCTTGTTCGAGTAGATTCCGTTTTCCCAGGATAATCTTTTGCTTGATTGAACAAACAATCATACAAAAAAAAATTGCTTGCAAGCGCGACCCAGACTGCTTTTTTTTGCTGTGGCTTGTAATAATTGATTGATTGTTTGACCCAAACTGCCCGGAAGATGACAAGATCAAATCCCTAAGAATGCCAGGTTTAGGTTCCGTTCAGGTACCGAAGCCTCATAATAATGTAATTTGCTGTTATGACAATCTGTTTGATCCCTGTCTGGCTGAAGCCCTTTTGACCCATTTCCAGGGAATCCAGCATGGTTTTAATTCTATTCAAGGAAACAGAAATTGTCTCATGGGGAAGGTAATCAAGCATTGAAAACAACACAGTCCGTCTGGTTCAATCGATCAATATTGCCTAGACAGACACCCAGGCACTTGGTAACCCTGCTTCCCAACTGGCCCTTGCAAATAAAATGAAGAAGCCTCTGGAGATTGAGAGTGTCATATCTTTATTAGGGAAAAGAAAAGTCTGCTCGAAAGGAGGTTCTACCTGAACGTTCTTGGGCTGGGTTGAAAGAACACCCTCCCAAAAATCCACCTTTGCTCGATTTATTCTTCATTCACAGCACATGTCACCTGTGCCGGCAAGTGTAGGAATACCAAATCAGGTATGGAAGCTCTGGAGGGTCAATCAATCATTAAGTAATTACAACTCACAGCAAAAGAGACGGATCACTCTCCATCATAATGCTGGAAGGTCCATAAAGCGACCAAACTGACAAACTGACAAGATACATTCTAACCCGTTCTTCACAGAAACACATTCCCAGCGGGCTTTTTATTTTGAACATTATCTCAAAAATACTTTTCTCAACATTGATATTCAAAAGAACAAGACCCCTGTGTCGTTCGTCGTCCGATTTTGGTCGATGGACATTTCACATTTCTTGCATTAGGGTAAACGACGGCAGTGATAAGAGCATCTCCTGGGAGGAAGATGATACACACACAAGTTGTGTGACACAACCTTGCTCCTTCTTATATTCCAAAAGTCAAATCTCCCTTGGATCATTTTACTACATTGTCTAAACACAGTTCATTCATTCCTCAAGTCCTCATTCTATTGATCTTGAGACAACAATACATCAAAGCAGGTTATGTGCGCATTTTTCTTTGAATCCAAGTGTCCCGATTGGATCTGTGAAAAGAGTGAGTGAAGATTTAGGGAATGAGTTCACAATGAAATTGAGTCCGAGATATTAGTAAGAGAAGAGATGAGAAAAGAAGTGGGAAGTGGAGGACAATTGTGTGTGAGAAAAGAACAACTGGCACTGTATTGGCGTAGTGCTGTGCCAGGGCCAACTACAGCGTTTCAGGGATATTTGTTCAGGGTTTTTCGGTTTGCAAGAAGCTCTTATTTTCCCTGATACTATAACTTGTTTCAGTTCGCCTCGATCTTATTGGTATCACCAGTTTTCTCAACAGAGCCTGTTTTCCTTGGAAGCATGGTGTCTATTTCACCACACTCTCGAATTACACCTACCGTAGGTTGGCCTTCCCTTTTTCATTGTTTTTCATGACCTCGTGTGTCTTGGAATTGTGGAATTGTCTATGAATTGATGAATGGAATCACTGCTTGTGGCGTGTGCTCTGCTTGATGGAATTTGAGCATCGCTGCGTTCTGCCATCTTGGTAGAACCAAGTTGGCAAGTGTAATTTGCTTGACTGGATACAGATCAGCCGGCAAGGGATCGCTGCATGTCAAGTGCACTCGATTATGTGAAATTTCGGCTTGAAACATGTCTTTTTGCCTCCCCCCCCCCATTCATTGGAGGGACTTGGCCGCCATGCATCAGAAGATAATGCATTCGCAATGTTGACGTCAGCAAGATCGGTGCAATGCGAAATGCGGAAAAGAAATGAAACATAGCGCCTTTGAACAATGGAGATTGCAGATTCCGGATATTTAAGAAGGCGCACACTCTGCATCCTTCAAAATCAAATGCAGTTTTCTCCACCGCTTCAGAATTTTCAAGTCTTTCACGCTCATCGAACCACATTTTCTCCAGCCTGCAATACAAGAGAACTTACCGCCAATGACTTGTTTGTGCGATGAGTTGGATTGTCCACATAACTGATAAATCCTTACGGATGAAAAGCACAGAGGCAAAAAAAGTGTTCTCTGCAGAAACTGGTGTGCAAACTAGCTTTCTAGAAAATAGTAAAAACTACATCAGATGTAAAGTGGCATGCAACTGGCCACAGATCAAAAACACAAAGAGTTAATTATAACCAAGCATTTTGAAAAAGTTTGCAGCCAGATGTCAAGACAATACGGTCGGCTCCAACTCCTGTTTGTTTGATGCCACCGAAAAAAAATATACCTAAGAACGTCACACCTCTTACAGTGTCGGCGTGTTATTCTAAATTTTACGCAACCTTGTCACCAACGCCAGCAGTCGACCTTATTTCCGTTCTGGGCGAAAAGTGGGTATCCGAACCAACTAACACGAATAGGTTTCCTGATGGCCCGAGCGTTCGGTTGCGGCAAGTAAAAACAATGCACGGAAAGATTCGAAAAGCGCATCATATATTTCTTTTTCTTTCTGGATGATGGAAGGATCAGCAAGCATCGTTGCCAGCTTTGAAAGCTGACGCACGCGTGTCTAATTGTTTCGTCAGTTCTTGCGGGCCACGAGGTTGTAGGACATTTCCTTTCAATCGTCCCACGAAATTACGTGTTGGACGCCACCTACGACTGCGTGGTTGTTAGACGTCGTTCGTTGCGACTCTGAAGTTCTCGACGCAGTTGCGACACCCTCTGCCGTTCCTTTTGGAGAGCGAATCCGTCATGGGTCAAAACCCTGTGCATCGAGACACGTTGTCCACCCCGCCTCTGACAAAAATGCGATAGGCCACAAAAGCAGGCACTACTCCAAGCCGCCCTGGATCACTCCATCTGGTGCCACCGTCTCACCCCCCATTTTAAACCTCATGTCCAGGCGGACCAACGCAGCATAGAATTTCAATCTGAAGTTGCTCATGGGCAACAGAAAGATTCAGCTCACACACGGATAAAGTCCCCACCACCGAGGTTTGTGTTGTCAAGTCTTCGGTACCAACCCGAAATCAGGAGAAACCCCAGACAGTGCCCTGGGATTTTGATCTACAAACAGGTACTTCATCGCCCTTAAACCCCTCGGTCGGAATGTTTGTTACGAATGCAGACGGCTCTCAGTCGTCTCGACTCAGATTCGTTACGCGTTATCAATATCCACTGAGTCAAGTGACCTGCAAGGAGGCAGTCGCCCTGCCAGCTCCACTGGTTGGCTTTTCCTTGCGCCGTAAATCCTCGAGCATGGAAATGTGATGGTTGAAACCGTTCTTGTTCGTGTGTTGTATCAGACAGGATGAAGAAGTCCCTGGTGATTCCCGTGCTCCTGCTTCTCGGGGCGTGCCTGGCGGAAGGGTAAGTCGGCACCTTTGCCGTAGTCGTCGTTGGATCAGTTTGCCACGCGCTGTTCAAGCTCCTGAGATTTGCTGTTTGTACAGTACAAAGACTACGGTAATCCTCTCCCGACCTACCGCTCCCGCACCAACTGCGTGCGATTGCGTTCAGCTTGGATCGGAGAAGTGTTGTAAATATCTGTGGAGGAAGTGCTTGAGGTCCGACTTGAGCTGCAAAACGGTCACCTCGTTCTGCGACCACAGGAACGCGGACGCGAAAAAGATCGTCACTGCATTTTTTGAGGCCCAAAATGTTGACCTCACAACTTGTGGTAAGCCTCGCGACCGTGATGTTGATCTGCTTCGTTTGCCAAATCGTCGAAGTGTTGTTGGTGTGGGGTAAATGATTGTTGGAAGGGGCATCTGGTGTTGCCGCATCCATCATTCCACATCATGTTGCCAGGGATGTGGAACTGATTCCCTGCATTCTCTATTGTGCAGGCTCCAGCTTCGCCAAGGTTGTTTCAATTCCAGGTCCCCCTGGTGCCCCTGGTCCTAAGGGAGACAAGGGTGACAAGGGAGATAAGGGAGACAAGGGAGACAAGGGTGACCCTGGCCCTGCAGGAGAACCAGGTCTCGATGGTAGACCAGGAAGCCCAGGTGGTAAGGGTGATAAGGGCGATAAAGGCGATAAGGGCGACAAGGGTGACAAGGGCGATCAGGGTGCCACAGGCGCAGTAGGTCCTGCAGGTGCACAAGGAGAGCCAGGGTTGGACGGTGCTGCAGGTGCCCCAGGTAGCAAAGGCGAACAAGGAGCTCCTGGTGCTGCAGGTAGGGATTCTAAATCTTGTGGGAAGATTCCACACAGGTTAGCTGGATATGCTGATCATCATCTGTCTGAGACTTATCTCCAGTTTTCTGATACCACAGGTTCCAATGGCAAAGATGGTGCCCCTGGCAGTCCTGGTGCTGATGGCAAAGATGGTGCCCCTGGCCCTGCCGGTGGTGCTCCTGGATCTCCTGGTGCTGACGGAAAAGATGGTGCCCCTGGCAGTCCTGGTGCTGATGGTAAAGATGGCGCACCTGGAGCTACTGGTCCTGCTGGTGATGATGGTGCTCCTGGATCTCCCGGTGCTGATGGAAAGGATGGTGCCACTGGTCCCACTGGTGCCACTGGCCCTGCTGGTGCAACTGGAGCCACTGGTCCTGCTGGCGCTGATGGAGAGGATGGTGCGACTGGACCTGCTGGTGCTGATGGAGAAGACGGCAAGCGTGGGAAACAAGGCAAGAAAGGCAAGGATGGTAAAGATGGAACTCCTGGCTCTCCTGGTGCTGACGGAGAGGATGGTGCCACTGGAGCCACTGGTCCAGCTGGCCCAGCCGGTGCTGATGGAGAGGATGGTGCGACCGGTGCCACTGGTCCAGCTGGTGCTGATGGAGCAACTGGCCCAGCTGGTCCTGCCGGTGCTAAGGGAGAAGATGGTGCCACTGGAGCCACTGGTCCAGCTGGCCCAGCCGGTGCTGATGGAGAGGATGGTGCGACCGGTGCCACTGGTCCAGCTGGTGCTGATGGAGCAACTGGCCCAGCTGGTCCTGCCGGTGCCAAGGGAGAAGATGGTGCTACTGGAGCTATTGGAGCCACTGGACCTGCTGGTGCAGATGGAGCGACTGGACCTGCTGGTGCTGACGGAAAAGATGGTGCACCTGGAGTGACTGGAGCAACTGGTCCTGCTGGCCCTGCTGGTGATGATGGCACACCTGGGTCTCCCGGTGCTGATGGAAAGGATGGTGCCACAGGTCCTGCCGGTGCTGATGGAGCCACTGGACCTGCTGGACCTGCTGGTGCTAAGGGAGAAGATGGTGCCACCGGAGCCACTGGTCCTGCCGGTGCTGATGGAGCAACTGGCCCAGCTGGTGCCACTGGTCCTGCCGGTGCTAAGGGAGAAGATGGTGCACCAGGTGCCACTGGAGCTACTGGTCCTGCTGGCCCAGCCGGTGCTGATGGAGAGGATGGTGCCACCGGTGCCACTGGTCCAGCTGGTGCTGATGGAGCAACTGGCCCAGCTGGTGCTGATGGAGCTACTGGTCCTGCTGGCCCAGCCGGTGCTGATGGAGAGGATGGTGCGACAGGTGCCACTGGTCCAGCTGGTGCTGATGGAGCAACTGGCCCAGCTGGTCCTGGCGGTGCTAAGGGAGAAGATGGTGCGACCGGTGCCACTGGAGCTACTGGTCCTGCTGGCCCAGCCGGTGCTGATGGAGAGGATGGTGCGACAGGTGCCACTGGCCCTGCCGGTGCTGATGGAGCCACTGGTCCTGCCGGTGCTGATGGAGCCACTGGACCTGGTGGTCCTGCCGGTGCTAAGGGAGAAGATGGTGCCACCGGTGCCACTGGAGCCACTGGTCCAGCTGGCCCAGCCGGTGCTGATGGAAAGGATGGTGCGACCGGTGCCACTGGAGCAACTGGCCCTGCCGGTGCTGATGGAGCGGCTGGACCTGCTGGTGCCGATGGAGCCCCTGGTGCCACTGGTGGCACTGGAGCGACTGGGCCTGCCGGTGCTGCTGGTAGTGATGGAGCACCTGGTGCCACTGGTGCTACTGGAGCCACTGGTCCTGCCGGTGCTGATGGTAGTGATGGAGCCCCTGGTGCCACAGGTGCTACTGGAGCGACTGGGCCTGCCGGTGCTGCTGGTAGTGATGGTGCACCTGGATCTCCTGGTGCTAATGGAAACGATGGTGCAACTGGAGCCACTGGAGCCCCTGGTCCTGCCGGTGCTCCTGGACAAGATGGTGCACCCGGCCCAGCAGGTGCCCCTGGTGCACAAGGCGAAAAGGGAGATCAGGGAGACCAGGGTGTTCCAGGATCTCCTGGACAGGATGGTGAAGATGGTGAAGATGGTGGAGTTGTTGGCAGCGTTGGTGGAGGTGGAGATTCTGATGGTTCTGGTGGATCAGGAACCTCTGGTGGATCAGCCGGTGGAATCAAGCTGATCATTAAGACTATTGGTGGAAAGGGGGGTTACGGTTCCTCTGGCCACAGGCGTCTTTTGCTCTAAATAAAGTCAATCCCACATTGTGTTTAAGTTTTTTGAAAAAAAATGTGGGGATATTTTTTTCTTTTGCATCATTGTTAAATTTTGATGGACAGGGGACGAGTTTGTTCCTTTTCAAGGCTAGTAGGTTGTGGGCTGGAGAAGTGAATTTCAAAGAGTTTCCTGCTCGTTGAGAGTGACCTCTTATGCCAATATCGTGAATAATTTTTTTTTTAGGTTCCGGGATCGTGGAAGGTTTTGGGGATGTAACCAATTTCCGTGACGCAACTATGTTTTGTTTTTCATTGGCAAGTTTGATAGCATCCCAGTTGATGAATTGAGAAAAAGGATAGTATTGTCAGTGTTGGGCACTGATTCAATAAAATCTGCAGTTCAATCTTGAGATGGGATGTGCTGATGTCTTTTTTTTTTTATTTTTGGATGTGTGCATTTTCCAAGGAAAGTTCAATGACAGAGTGTATGAGACAAATTTTGAGTAACAAGGATTTTGGGTGAACAATCGATCAGGACAGGCAGATGGAAACTAGATTTTGCTGTCAGGATACATTCTTGTAAAACTGTTATTTGACTCTATGATAAGTTGAATGATGAAAGAGCCGAGTATTAATGGAATGAAATGATGAGGGACATCATCCAACCTTGTACCAGTTTTGTCTTGAGTTATCATGATAAAACATCAAACAAAAACAAGCTTATTTTGTGAGGCAAGTGGCCATATAATTGATCAAATTGATTGGATGAGAAAAGTAAAAAGTATACAGTTGTGTCAAACCCAATTGAGTGAAATGACTTATAGTACAGATCAGATCTCGGCAGCAAGGATAAAGTCTTCTTCTTGGTTGTATCTAGGTCTTTCTGTAAGCTTCGATATGCTGTTTGTTGTATGGCCGAAGTAACAATACTTTTATTATTTTAGAAGTTGCGTTTGAGTTGGAAGGAAAGCTGTAGCCAGGAAATTCTTCTTCTTCTGATCAATATCGGCTAAATTTTTATCTCAAGGGCGCGACCACAATAACTTTGTTGTGTCAGACTGTTTTTTCGCCTGGATTTGGAGAAACGCAGACGATCCTTTGCTGTCACAAGATCAACAACTGAATGAACACTTAGGGAAGCAGTAGGCTGGACATAACATAACATAACATAATTACACGCGAAGAAGCCACCCAGCTTCTATTGCGGAAAAATGTACACCAATGTGAACAGACGAATGTTTGGAACCAAAAAACACAAAAAAAAAAACAAAAAACACAGAGCATCAGGCACTAACTGCCAGTAGACCCAAAACTACCCGAACCACGATCCGTAAGGGACAAAGAATCTGCAATAATTACTTGAGGAGTAACAATTTTTTCCAAAAGTAATTGAACCACCCTATCACCCGCTTTAATGTAAAAATCTTCAGAGGAGAAGTTAAAAAGAACCGCAATCAAAGAACCCCTATAGTCACTGTCAATAACCCCAGCACCCAGAAATAACTTGAACCTGGCACAGAGACCCGAACGAATTTCCAACCGACCATAATAACCTTGAGGGATTTCAACCGCCACACCCATATCAACCAGACCGTTATTCCAAGCTGGAATAACATAATCCTGGGGCGAATAAAGGTCATAGCCCGCCGAACCCAAGGAAGCCCGAGTCGGAACTCGAGCAGCATCATGTTTAAGAAGAACCCGCAGCATTGTTCTCCCGAATACACAAGACAGCCCTCCGTAAGAGGAAAAAATCCTTCAACATACGTGCAACCTTAATCTGATCAACCCTATTGAAGAGAAAGAAAAGATTGCGACAACGGAAAAACTCTGACCAGCGAATACGCAAAAAATTATATGCCGGACACACATAAAGAAAATGGAACTCATCCTCCACTACCCCAAAACCACATACCCTGCAGAATCGTAATTCCCGCACCACAAGAGGATGTTGTAACCGACCCGAATCTACCTGAAGACCATGAACCCCCGCCCGAAAGGCACAATAAATTTTTCGCAGAGAACTTGTCGAAAGGACAGAAAGGCAATCCAAGAATCGAATATTCCGTTTGATTTGACTAAAAAAATATCGAACATGGGACTTCTCCGACGAAAAAGTCAACCTCGAAAAATGATTCTTAAAATTAGAAGACCACAGCCTAATATCAATAATGCTCTTTCCAGAAAAAGAAATTAAGTGCTCTTTCACCAAAGACTCAACCCTGACCACCCAAGACGAACCACACCTATGTTCATCCAAAAGACTATTAAAAATAGCCTTAGATGGATGTTCCTCAGGAAGAGAAAAAAGTTTATTCCAGAATCTAAAAATTAGACGCCTAAAAAAAAACTCTAAAGGGTAAGTCCCCATATCCGCATATAACACCTCCGTGGGAGCACGCCGAGGCAAATTTAAACAAAACCGTAAAAAAGCCAAATGAGACCGCTCGAGCGAATCCCTCTGTCCTTTAGTCAAAAACAAATACCAAATAGCACTCCCAAAATTTATTGAACCAAAAACGAATTGTTTAAACAAATTATATTTAACCCGAGGATCTTCAATTTTATGTTTCGACAAATGACTATAAAGCAATCCAAGAGAAGAAGACATTTTACGACCAATATGTTGAAAGTGCGGTAAGAAAATGTTTGACCCAGTACCAAAAAAAACCCCTAAATAGCGAAAAGTTTTAGTAGCCGTTATAAAAGAATCACCAATCTGTACTCCATGAACATTAGGAAAGTTAATCACCACCACACCCCTTTTCGAAACGTTCTCAGCAATCCCCCAACTAGCAGAACAACCCGCTAAAGCGTCATTAAGACAATTCAAATCTTCCGTATACTGAATCGGAATCATAGTATCATCAGCAAACGCTAACGCCGGAATACATACATTATCAAAAGAAATAGGTCTAATCCCAGAATGTTCAATAGCACGAATCAAATTATCATGATAAGCCTTATATAATTCCGGACTAAGAGGACAACCCTGACGTACCCCTCTACCTTGAATAAAATTATTCGAAACACCAGAAGTACATCGAACTCGAGATATAGCATTCGCATAAATAAAAGCCAAAACCTTCAAAATCTTGTCTGGCACCCCAGTCCTTGCTAACTCAAAAAAGAGATGGGGATGAGAAACTCGATCAAAGGCTTTTAATAAATCTAAGAAGATTAAAATTAACCCCTTCTTAGATTTTTTTGACAGAAAAATAAGAGCCCAAACCGAGAAGACAAAAAATTCCGGTAAGCAAAATTTACCAAAACCCCCTTGACAAACATGTCTAATCGTAGAAAAGGGATCTTGGACACGATTCAAAAGTACATAAGCAAAAAGCTTGTATATATGAGGACTAATAGTCAACGGCCTAAAACTGGAGGGATCAAGGCGACTACCTTTGCCTTTATAGACTGGAACAAGTTCACCTAATAACCAGGAAAATGGAACTGCTTCCTCTTGTAAACATCTAGAAAAAAGGGTAGATAGTACTTCACACCAAGCTAATCTCAGAGGCTCGCAATCATTTCTAAAGAGAGTAGATGGCCAAAGATCATGACCGGAAGCCCGACCATGTTTTAACTTCAAAATAGCACTATTAATCTCCTCAATCTCAACTGGCCTAGACAAAGAAACTAATTGAGAAGGGGACATAACCACATCAGGAGGAAAAAACCCAGTAGAATCGGTTCGAAAATCTCTCAAATCACTCATAGGACTAAAAAAAGTTTTATAATATTGCTCCCACTCAAGTAAGGAAATACAGTTTCTCTCACAACCAGAGCGATTTCGGGGATAAAAAAGGCGGAAAAAACGTTTGGGGTCCTCATAGTATAATGAGGTCATCCTTTTACCTTGAGAGGAAGAATACGCTTTCCTCTTAGTCCGCAGCAACGAATAAAACCGATTACGCAAAACCCGTGCATAATCTGATCCACCATTAGTTCTGCAAGCACGACGGTAGACTTGGCGTGCATGATAACAGTCCCTATCAAACCAAGGTTGGCATCGAGAAGATTTCTGGGAGCCCCATGTCAGTAAACTATCCACATGAGTCTTAAGAGCCAAAAAAGCCTCGTCAACTGTAGGCTGGACATACAACCGCTTGAACCACGAGAAGGCATAAAAAAGGATGAATCCTTTGTATGGAACGAACTATTGACATGACTTTATGACAATTTCACGATTTCGACACAAGAAGAGTAAGGATATTTGTTGGTGGAAAATGTGACTTTTGATTCTAATCAGGAGGAAGGATGTGTGTCGGTTATCTCCCTGTAAGAAAAGTGTTGGAAAAGTGTGACTTTGATTATAATAACAGAGCTCCCATTACTCTCTGGATTTCTGCACAAACTGCAAATAGATTTTCCATCGATCAGGAAATGACACCATCTCACTGCATTTCATGCTGCCAGAAATGTATTTTAAACTTAGTACTCGCTATGATCCTATCACACATCCTCATTTTTGTTCATTCTTTAGACGAAAGCAATCATGTTGCTCGCAAAAAGACGAAAAGGGGTTAGGGGGAGGGGGTGGTTAAAGTCCCCCTTTGCTACCCTGAGGACCACACAAACAATATCATAATTCCTGCATGAAAAACTTTGCAAACTGTTCCGAACAAAAACCATACATTCCACCTCCTTCTGTTCCCAACACTAATATTATACTATGTAACCTATATATCCATTCTTGCTAATTCTTTTTCCCCCTTCTTTTTCTTTTTTCTTTTGCCTTAGCCACACCAATCAAAAGGAGAATACCAGACAGTCCAGGGGAAACGAAAACGACAAAACAAAAAACACCACAAAAATGAGAGGAAAAAGGGGGGGGGGGAGGGGGAAAAAACGAACCCGCCAGATTCACTGGGGTTACTACTTGGGCTGGAGGAAGCTGGTGATCGTGGTGGTCTGACCAGGATCTTTGGCGTCTTTTTTCTTGGATTTTTTTGATGTAGGTGGCTTGGCTTGATCGTCCCCTTCCTCCTCCTCCAAGCCTCCCCCTTTTCGCTTCTTGGTAGTCTCTGACAACTGTTTGAGATGAGCTGTGGTGGAAGAAAAAAAAAACAGGAACCAAAACACAGGTGAGTTGTTGGACATAGAAAAAGCAAAACAAAAGTTAGGTGTCGCGAGGAAAAAAAAAAAGAAAAGGAAAAGAAATTATGCAAAAAAAAAGTCCCTTTTTCATCTTCTTGTCATGGAGCATTGGTTGATTCTGAAAAGATATCCATAGATTTTACTTTTATTTAATTTTGCTGTGTCGCTTACCCAGTGTGTTCGTTGCCTTCAGTCTGGGATCCAGCTGCACAGCACTCTCTGGGGAAAAAAACAAAAAGAAAAGAAACTTCAGACTTGGAACTGGAGATCTGAAAATCGTCAGCTGCACTACGCATCGGGCCGTTCAGGGATGTTCAAAAACTGGGCAGCTTCAGTACTTCTCACCGATATCTGGCAGCTTGATGAGTTTTCGCTTATCTTTTTTCGCTTCCTCCAGAGCCCTCTCCACCAAATAAGCTAGCAACAGTTCCTGCACTCCACACACAGCCAAGAAGGCAAAAATAAATCAAAAAAAGGTTTATGATTTCAAATTAATCAGTCCGCCGAGTTCAGGAAACCTCTGGAAAGATGTCCAGGATTTCGACAGGAGGATCTCACCGTTGCTTTCGACATGATCTGAATGGATTCTGCCGACACCCTTTTGACCTCTTCATCCGTTCTGCAGAAAAAACCGCAAACGAAACAAATAAATCGACCCCTCACTTTGCTGATGTCAATCCACTCAGCAATACGTTCTGGTCATTCATTCCAAACCCAAATCTGAAAGGTCCTTTTTTTTGGCAACATGTCGATACAGCAAACGCTTGCGTAAGCATGTTCATTCTGCACATCCAAATTAGACCTTGATTGCTAGTGGTTGGGAGTTCTCGACGAAAAAAAAACCCACAGGTCGGCCTTACGTCATAATTTTCTTGATGGTCGATATTGGTAGACTCGGTGGAGGCCCAGCATCTTCCACCCTGAATCATATCCATAATCTTTCACAGCTGTTCCCCCCCCCTCTTTCCCATTCCAACACCACCAGTTTCAAAATATCAAAAAGCCACCTCCAAAGACACCCAACTCAGCCAAAAAAAGCATGGATGCTGTGGAGTCCTGTTTTCAGCCGTTTTCTTCGGGATGATACATTCACTCCAGCATGCCAAATCTGGTCAATGCCAACCTCTAAAAAGTCGACCCTTCGAAATATCGACCCAGGGGGAGGGTCTCTACTTTGGACGTGGTCCAGCATATCAATAAATTACTTAATGTGAGTGTGTGCGTGGATGTCTGGAAAATACCACACCTGTCTTGAACATTGTTTTCATTATTGTTGTCATGCTGTTCCTGCATTGGCAAAACAAGAAAAAAAGCATGAAATATCGGAAGGGAATTTGAGCGGTCCGCTCGACGTCCAGCGATTTCGCAACTGTCCAAAATTCAACCACCTTCACACAAAAACGCAGATAACCACCACTTCCCGCCGCGGAAACCCAACCAACGCAACGTGGTAACGAAAACAAACACATAGGCTCCTTAGAGATGAGAGGAAACCCTCAGCGGGTGTCGGTTACTCGACGCATTTTCGATCATCGCGGATTGTCGTGCCAAACGCGCAATGGTCTTTTTTTGGGAAAAATTCCCTCACCTTTGCCTTCTTCTTTTCCTCTGCTGCTCTGGCGTTGTAAGCGTCTCTTTGTTCGGTACTCAAATCCTTCCACTTCTGTCCCAAAATCTTCGACACTGCCACGACCCCCGCCTTCTCGTCGACAGCCTTCAACTCAGCGGTTACGGATGGCCGCAGTTCCGAAGTGAACAGAATGTAACCCGATTTCGCGCGATTCGGCATCTTGCTCCCGACGACGACAGCTCTGTCGGAAAGAATCAACTGCGGCGAACCACGCGCGGTTCAGGAAGCTCGTGTCGAGCGAAGAGGAGTTCCCTAAGCGAAACCAGGGGCAGAAACGAGTCCGGTTCTGGGACGTTCCCTGGCTTGTCTGACAGTGCCAATCCTGCAGTTTCTGGAATGGGGGATTTGGGGTTGGCCAGCTCGCAAGAGTTGCTGTTTTCAACCTGCTCGCATTCTTTGAAACTGAGAAGCGGGGGAGTTCGCAATCCCGACCCTCGTTCAATTAAAACTGGAACGTAATTTCATGAGCAAAATGAAACCCCCACGTTGCAAGATCTTGTTTTCGACCAGGGAAAACCAATTTTTCAACCCTTTTTTTTGGTGAAACTCTGTGGGAGGTCTGACAGAAGCGAAGAACCCCCCCTTAAAACAAAAGAAAAATCCCCCAAAAGCTTCCAGATTGATCTTGTTGGGCAGGGCCCGAAAACAGAAACGACATCTGGGTTCTTCCACCCGAAACACTGAGGTGTCGTACAAACATTTCCGAGCCACGTGATCGCGTAATGGAGGGCAGAATTAGCGAACATCGCCGCCAGATCGACACCCCCCCAAATTTCATCGCTGCGATTTTCGTTGGGATAGCGCTTGTTTGGTGGAGGAGCTTGGTCGATTCGTTTGGGAGCAGGCATGGCGACGTCCACGGGAATTGCGGTTGGGCTCGAAAAGGGATATCCCGTCACCAAGAGGGAAGCCAAGAAGAAAGTTTGCAAGAAAGCAGTAAGCACCTCGCTTTTTCGTACTCCTGTTTTCGAAGGATGTTTTTTTCTGAGGACCCTGTTCCGGTAATGCCATGTTCCTGAGAGAGGCTCGTGTATTTTTTTTCTTTGTTTTGGCAGCGGCTCGGTAAGAGGACGAAGTTTGCTCGTGAGTTGATTCGCGAGGTCTGTGGATTTGCTCCTTATGAACGTCGAGTGATGGAATTGTTGAAAGTGGGGAAAGATAAGCGTGCCCTCAAGGTCGCCAAGAAGAAGGTCGGTTCGATAAATCAAAGTGTTTTTTTTTCCATAGTTTTCTATGTTATATTTATTTTTTATATTTATTTTTTTTGGGGGAGGGTCGCCTGGAAATTTACAGTTGGAGGCATTTTGCAGTTGCTTGAGCAATCCAAAAAAGAGTCCGCTGGTTTCTTGGCGCAGCCAAATCTGGAGGCGTAATAAAAAAAAAGGAACGCATTTTTTTTTTTTGCTGAATTTTTCTGTGGGGGAGGTTTGGTTGAAACAAAGCTCTGTCTTTGATGGGTCAACTTATGCTTACAAAAAAGCTTGTGGATTTTTGCTGGGAGCGTCAATTTCGTGCAGTCCAGCCCCCCAAAAATAATATTTGTTTGAAAAATGAGGAAACTATCAAGTAGGATTTTACCCTCTTCCAAAATGCAATCCCCAAATATACGAAGTCGCCGAAGCTCAATTTCATTTTTGTTTTTCTGTTTTTGTAAGTACAGTTGGGAACCCACATTCGTGGAAAGAGGAAAAGAGAGGAGCTTGCTGCTGTCTTGAGAAAGGCCAAGAAGTGAATCGTTTGCCATGATGGATTTCGGTGGGGACG
The DNA here is from genome assembly GCA_030272585.1 of Bryopsis sp. KO-2023. NCBI lineage: Eukaryota > Viridiplantae > Chlorophyta > Ulvophyceae > Bryopsidales > Bryopsidaceae > Bryopsis > Bryopsis sp. KO-2023. The sequence continues at coordinate 5,178,183 of BSYQ01000007.1, read as the reverse complement.
TGGAGCGGTGTTTTGCCGCCAGGTGGATTTAGCATATGTTTTGGAGAGGGGTGTAAACTTCAACATGTATCGAGTCATGGACTCTTGCTCTTTTACTTTTTTTTTGGTGAAGAATATCGACCTGAGCCTCGATTTGCGGAGGAAACCTTTTTGGTTTAAGAAAAACAGCAAGATGCGTCCAGGCCGAAATACCAAACATGGGTTTCGCTTGAAAAAGATAGAGGATATGGATATTACATAGCTTATCAACCCACAGGGGTGGATTGGTCGACAATAACACGCACAAAGACGCGATCTCCAGTGGTGGGGTCGGTGACGAACGCTCTCCCTGTGAAGGAGTCCACCTGGATTACGGAGGGCTCCGGCTCTCCGCTTTCGGGAGCCAAAATCATTTGTACTCTCTCCAACACTGGCCGGTCAAGCCCCACCTGAAAAAGTCCCAACCATGGTGCATCATTAGCGCTCAAGACTTCGGGCAAAATTCTCTAGGTATACTCTTTTATATAAGAAAGAAAATAAGCAAGGTAGGCAGGATGTCTGAAACAGACAGGTGCATCTGCTGGTCCAATCAGCAAGAAATCGAACCCTGAGGTGGGTTGAGGGTGCTTGGATAAGGAATTTAGTTAGGGGCTGTACCTGGAGAACCAACTGTTGGTTGGATGACGGGCTTTGAATGAAGGACTGGCCTGTGTTGAAGTCTATCTGAATCTGGGCCTCCCCCTCCCCGCTCCCCAGCACGATATTTTCATTTGTGAAGGGGTCCACAACGAAAGCTTCTCCGGTTTCTGGATCACCTTGGATTTGAACAGTTCCTGCGTTCTGCAAAGCAAAAGATAGAATGGTTTCCACTGGTGGTCTTTGAAAAAAACTGGGGGATTTTGCGGAAAATATGCTGTCAGCACTCAACACACACCTGGCCCTGTGGAAGGGGTTGCCCAGTTGCTGGGTCCACAACCACTCGCTGACCAAATTGATCGATTATGAAGGACTCCCCAGTGACTGGATCAAATTGCACTCCTCCTTGCTGTCGACACAAAACATGAAGTGTATTACTCGGTGGGGTTCAGAAATTACCAGTCATGCATCCCCACCCCCTGACTCTTACTCGTTCTTACCTGGAGAGGGAGGCCTGTGTTTGGATCGACCAGCACCTGCTGCCCAGTTGCAGGATCGATAATGAATGCCTGTCCCGTGGCTGGATCAAATTGAACCCCTCCTTGCTGCTGGTAAAAACACGACACTTATTATTGTTGGAAAAGAAAACATGGCAGCAAACATCAGCAATTGATCTAAACCACGATGCATACATGGATGGGAAATTGGGAAATCAGTATCTGCTCACAAATCCTAAATTTTATAGTACTGTGGGCAGCCTTTCTACCTGTCCTTGCTGGATGGGTTGCCCTGTGTTTGGATCAACAGGGAGTCTCTGGCCGCTGACTGGATCGATAATGAATGATTGCCCGGTTGCAGGATCAAATTGAATGGGTGGATTCACCTGAAAACCAACTCAATTTTTCAGTGTGGAATTTGTCTTGCCAAGTCAATCTGGCTCGATGGATTGCAATCAATTTGCGGCGTACCTGTTGCTGTTGCTGGAGAGGCAGTCCTGTGTTAGGATCCACCACCACGGGTTGCCCAGTTGCAGGATCGATAATGAAGGATTGTCCAGTGGCGGGGTCGAACTGGATTTGCGAGTTGGTTTGCTGCTGCAAAGGTTGCCCTGTGTTTGGGTCGACCAGAGTTTGCTGGCCAGTGACAGGATCGATAATGAATGCTTGACCGGTGACGGGGTCGAACTGAACCCCCCCCTGAGCCTGTTGCAGTCGAACGGCCGACCTGATATTCACTGGAATCGCAGCCCCTGGAAGATGGCCACAGCGTTATTGAAACATGATGCCAACACCACACATCAGAACACCACAAAACATGCATTCTCAGGCGAACCTGTTGCGGGGTCGATTCTGAACGCGCTTCCGTCTGGGTTGAAGAAGATCTTGGACTGCGGAACTTGCTGGAGCTGGACGTTGTTTCCTGTAAAGGCTTCCACTCGTAAGTGGAGCAGAGGCAACAAATAAAATCCATTTGTTTTTGTGATGATCCGCACGATCAGCGCTTACTTGTGGTGGTGGTGCTGCTGAAGCCCTCCAAGCCTTGAGGAACTGTGTCGAATCCAACGAAATCTTGGATGCGCTTTTGCTGCCTGGCGAGGTACTCCTCGAAGGAGGAGAGGTCCTGCCGATTTGGATCTACGAATTGAGCCAGCCGCCGGGTTGAAAACAATTGCCCTGGAACGGAACACACAAACACATCAATGAAATACACGCAAAAAACACTTCCATTACTTTTGTGGCGGCTTTGGTGGTGAACGCGCGCGTGTTAGAGCATCGATTCGTGGACTAGCACACCTCTAGGGAGGGGGTTTTCCACGGTGGATGCAGCACCAATGCGAGAGATTTGAGTCAGGGCGATCAGTGCTACCCATACTGTAGCGTGGCGAGGGAGGAGAGAAGTGGAACAAGGCATGTTGGAATCGATGCGGCGAGGCAAGACTGGCTTGCTCGCCGTCGCTGGAACGGCAAAATCGCGCAGAGCTCGACCTACGTCTTGCGAGGGAACCCGATCGCACTCGAGTGGAACTGGTGCCATGTGAATGCATGTTCACGTCCGAGAAGAATCTCCAAGAACAGATTTGCAGAACACTGAGCACTAGCTTCACATTTCCCTCCGTGATTCCAAGCAAGGAAGAGAAGAATATCAACAGATGTATCACAAAGGCTTTCACGAATTCTACTTGGCTGGATGGGAAGCGAGTCTTCCAATCTGTAACCATCTCAAGTTGGTGTGTGTCATTTACCTACTTGGGAGGCAACATCCAAGAGTAACGATAGGAATTTCAGACAAGCAACAATTCCAGCAATGCACCATCCAGCAAAGTTTGCAGCACCTCAGTGAATAACCTTGCACTCCTTAATGATGCTGTTCAAAACGGCAGCGACAAGAAGGTAGAGGAGGAGCTCATCCTCTCTGGACAAATTCCTGTACGATGTTGAGCCATCCTTCCCCCCCTTTTCCAATGATTATGACGCGCATTTTATCTTTCCCAAAATGACCAAAGGCAAAAATGTGCAGCTTTGTACTTTCTTCTTTTTTTTGGAAGGGGGGGGCAATATTCCAATTGGCGCTATGGATGCACCCCCCCCCCCCCCTCCACCCCATCCAATGGACAAATTGTGCTGAAAACAAAGGAGTTACATGGGAAGCACTTGCATCCATGGAATGCCCTAAGAAATAAACTCAGCACAGTGTTCATCCCCTGGATATGCAATCGCCAGCATCCCCTGAAAACCCACCATGCAAATCTATCTACCAAAATAAGAAAAACCTGGAGCCAATATCATCCCCAGTCCCTCTCCATCTAACTCAGTCTATAAAAATGCGACTACGAACTATCATTCCACTCCATAAAAGAAAACATTCATAAGAAAAAGATAAACAGGTTCCGCTTCCCTGGTTCTCCTCACTCTTTTTTCTCACCCCGTCTCTCCCTGCCTTGATTGTCACCCTGTTGTTTAAAACTTTTTTGATATTCCCCTGTGAACCCCTCATATCAACAACTTCTCGATGGCAAGCTTGAGCTGATCAATTTGTGGCTTAAGTTGACTCCCCTCGTTCGTTGTTACCGCGACCGCGACGATTGGCCTCGACACTCCGCAAGCCCTCCCCAGCGCCGCCTTTGACGGTACAAAAACGTACGGCACATTCTTATCCTCCGACAAAAGAGGCAAGTGCAAAACGATTTCCAACGGGACGGCATCGGCAGACATCACGACGAACTCCGTAATCCCTCGGTTTAAGCATTTCGTGGCCTCGTTGGCACCTTTGCGAAGCTGGCGATAGTTATTCGCTTGCTGAATGATGTCCAGAATGGTGTTCGCCAGTTCTGATGGTGCCAAAGGGTACGCCTTTGGGTTCACAGCCGTCGCCATGGTGGCTGATCACTACCCGTCTCGAGAAATAAAGAGGTGGACGACTATCGCTCGCGCGTCGAGAACGAACTGTGTGAGAGTGAAAAACGTGAAGGAAAAAGTAACAGAAATAACAGGAGTGCAAATTCAAATGTGGGAGTGCAGAATGACGTAAAGTGAAAGGGAATGTTTTTTTTTTTTTCCTCGTTAAATTTTCTATTCTAAAATTGTCATTCAATCGAGCACAAAATAAATGTTGGGAAGAACGCCAGCGTGGCGTGGAAATGGTTCAGGGAAAAATTCACTCTTTGCTGAGTGAAAAAACAATTCTGAATAACCAGAGGGGTAAAGTTTCTGTTCTGTTTTCATGGTTTGGGATGGTTCTTCTTAATTAACATTTCTTTTAGACCAAATATATATCCACAAAAGTTCCAACAGAAATCTATCCTCTTTGGACCTGATCAGGATATGGACATGGGTTAGAATTATGATTTCAAAACCTAGTGGATTTCTGAATTCAAAATATTAGGATGGTTGCCGACTGGATGGGCCTCTGCCAAAGATCAATACTTTCAGCCATGTTTCTCTTCCTGTGTGTGGGGGGGGCTGCACATAATCCATCCGAGCATTACTCAGTGCTAGAGAGGAAAACTGGAGTGCTTGTTGTACATGCTCATGAAGAGAAAATCCAATGCAGAGAAAATCCATCGTTTTTTCTCCTCCAAAGCAAGATGACAAGAACTTAGGTGAACATTACTAATCATCGGCTATCGAGGGCAACAAAACAAAATAATCCTGTACATGACCTCGGCTACAACACCATCATGGATCAACAAAAAAAAAACTCCACTCTCCACAGGTAACCATGGCACAAGATAATACATTCAACACTCAGTATCAAATCCACCCCTCCCTCACAAATTCTTCAGCCCCAAAGGTGCTGGGTTCTTCTTCTTCTTTTTTTCTTTTCTCCCCCCCCCCACAGTTCTTTTCACACACCACTCGTTTAAAAAAAACATACCTTTATGAAATGGACAAAACACGACTAACCCCTTTTACTAAACCTACAAAATTTCCACCCTTGGGACCTGAACATCTCTTTCAATGAAATCTTGCAAAACTGTTTTTGCCAGTTATTTAACTTTTTTTTCTTTTCTTTATCACTGCACTCTTCAGAAGAGTTCCTCCTCCACCTTTTTCCCGTTGTTGTTGTTATTGTCGTAAAATTTTGACGTGCATTCATGCATTTTCATTTCAGACGACCAAAAGAACATGAAGAATACTGGCGACACCTGGATAAAAAAATAATAGTAGTAAAAATAAAGACATTTTGTATATGTATAATAAGGAATGAATGAATGTTTATTCATATTAGGCAAACTTGCCCAATGAAGGGTGTCCATAACAAGGTGATTTAGCTGAACTGAGAAACAACCCAGCTGAATATTAGTCAGTTCTAGAAAACCCTCCATAGCTGCATCTGAGAGTATAATGATAATAAACATATATCATAATAATAAATACAGAGAAAAAACGACAGCGAAATCAAGCAGTTCGAGAACTCAAAATCAAGGTTATATCGACTGCATATCTGATTGCTGCCAGGAATCACCCCAAAAAATTGACTCTGGAGCTGCACTTCAGCTTTTATATTTACTTCAGAAAGCTCACTGTTTTTTGTTTTTTTTTATTTATTGTGTTTTGCACAATGACAAAAAAATTCTGTTTCTCTGGTCGATCCTGACCAGAGACGCAGAAATTCAACCCAAGAAAAGAAAAGTTAAAGGAACGAAGAAATCCTTTCCGCGAATGCTGCCTCACCACGAGCGCCGTTTTTCCGCTGATTCCCAAACGAGTTCTGAATCCGGTGAAATTCTTATTTGCGAGATACACTGCAGGCCAGGAAACGGCCAAAGCCCCTACTGCAGCCTTACAACCCGCCACCGCCGCGTCCCATGTGCATTGAGACTGCTGGGCTTTGCGTTCCTCGACTGCTGCCATTGAAAAAAAAACCAACTTCTCCTTTCTGTTGTTTCGAAAATGAAAATCCTGTGCAGCGACTGGAAATCGAACGATTGACACTCCCCCTTCCCCAACCCGACGCTAAATACAGAGTCGTCACATTTTGACAGGGCTGACACACGGTTTTCAATCTGGGGGGATCGTGAGGTGAGTTAATTTCACAGCGTCTCGAACCCCTCCTTCTAGACACCGTTCGCACTGCTCGTGTTTCTCTGGGCATGGTTTTGCCAGGGTTGATGAGACGCGCAACGGCGCCTTCGTCGTTCGTTCCACGCGCGCCAGTTTCGAAACAGATTTCTCACGACGTCAAAAAGCGCAACGGCGCGACGCGGTGCGTTCGACCCAGGGTTTCGCCTTCACGAGCAGCTCCGCTGACGCCGGGATTGCCTCGGTGTCAGACGAAATCGGTTCCGTTGCGAACGGCGCCCAACTTCCAGAAAGCCGAATCGCCTGAGGGGGTCGTGGAGTGGCCCGACAGGTTTTCGCTCGAGTCGTTCGACGCTGCTTTGGAAGTCGGCGAAGTGGAGGCTTGTTGGCAACAAATATTGAGGTTGGTTTGTTCAAGGAGCTCATGCATATTTCCAGAAGTTTGCTTCTGGAAATATGCAAAACTTTCTTCAAAAGAATATGGAAAAGTTCAAGGCAACCAACTTCAACTTTTTCTAATCCTTTGGTTGCCACCTTCAGTTTTTTTTATGAATCTCCCCCCCCCCCAAAAAAAGCAAAAAAACAAAAAAACAGCACACAATCACATTGACATTTTTTTTTGTTGTTGAGTAGCTTTCTCCTCTGGGCATTTTTTTGCACAAAATATAGAATCACAGACGGCCCTCCTCTTTCTCAAAACAAGTAAAAAATCAAAAAAAATGATTTACCAAAGAAAAAATCCCCACACATTCCTCACCGTTTTGATGGTGCAATTCAGTCTCAGAAGGGAATTGCAAAGGGGGCGGCCATCCCACGTTCAACCCAGAAACTCCGACGACGTGACTCCACCAGATTTCCGATCAAAAGGGCAATTAGTTTCGGACGCTGCTGGCCCAGGTCCATCCAGCAGCAGAGAATTCACCGATGGCCCTTCGCATTCAAAGCCAACAGTTTATTCCAGCGGGGAAGATTTTCTATTCGGCAGCAAAGACGAAGTCCATACCGATTCCAGTGAGCCCGACGAACCTGTGGACCATGCACCCGACACCAGCTGGCATTCTCAATTCATTCTGAAGCTCCTGGGAAGAAGGCACAAGAAATTCATTCAAAAATGCCTTAGAAAATCCCGTCGCGATTTGGCTCTGGAATACGTCCGGCTGCTGCCGGCCCAAGTCCGGCTTTTCAGCTTGCTGATGAAGGAATGTCTGGAATTGAAAGACATGGAGGGTTTGTTCGAGGTTCTCGATTTGCGGGAGGAAATGGGGTTGAGGCCCGACCAATACTCGTACAGCGCTGGAATTTCGGCGCTTGGTAGAGTAGGTGATGTTGAGGAGGCCCGAGCAACTTTTGATGTGGCCGTCAGAGACGGGATTGAAAGCATCTACGTGTATAACTCCATGATCGATGCGTACAGTCGAAATGGGGACATCGATGGGGCTACGGAAATCTGGGAAGCTCTCCAGCAAGCCGGCCTCGGTCCGGATGCGGTAACCTACACCGGAATGATCCGAGGCCTGGGGGCTGCCAAGAGGATGGACGACGTCAAGAAACTGCTGAGCGAAATGCTGGACCTTGGGCTGAGGCCGATGCCACACACCTTCACAGTTGTGTTTGATGCGGCCGCTGAATGCGAGGAGCAAGACGGGGGCTGGCTGATGTCCCTGTGCGATGTGATGGCCAACCATGACATAATGATCAATCGCCACATCTTAAGTGCGCTGATTACCTCGCTCTCCCAAGCGAAACTGGAGGTGGGGCAGACCGACAAGGTGTTCGTTGCTGTGGAGGAGTTTCGGGTGGCGGCTGGCAGCCCGGGGGCCATGGTTTATTCCAGTCTGTTGACCTTCTGCGGTCGACATGGGATTCCGGAGAGAGCCATCGATGTGTGGAACGCAATGCAGGTTAGTGAGAGATGTCTCGTTGAAGGCGAATGCATCCGTACATTCTGTTTTGTTCATATTGCCCATGCTATGGTGCATCTGTTGTTGTATCCATCAATTGAATGGTGTGGGAGGAATGCACCTCATCGGGTTCTGCTGCTGATGTATTGCTTTAGGGGTTGGTTTGGGTAGATTGAAAGATTTCGTTATCAAAGGCTGATGATTTACTCACATCTGTATTTTTCAATTTGGGGATGCATAGGAGGACGGGGTGAGGCCAAATTGCCACATCTATTCAGCAGCATTGACTTCGTGCTCTCTTGGTTCTCAAGGGGACCCGCTGTTGGTTAATTTTGCCAATCAAATCGGCCATAAGCTACGGATCGATTGGGAGACCAACCGTGATGAGAGGGGGGGTTCCATGCTGATCGCTTTCAACTCTCTGGTGCATGCATGCACTTCTTTGGGGGACATGGAGCAAGCCGTCGATATATTCGATTCGATGAGAGCCTCTGGACCGGCCCCTGACTCGATCACATACAACACCTTGATGGGTGGTTTTGCTGGGATGGGCGAGTTGGACGAGGCTTTAGATTTCATGGAAGGCATTCACACCGCAGGGCTGGAGGTCACCGGTCGAGCATATGTCGCTCTCCTCACAGCTTGTTCGAAAGCCCAAAACGCCGCACTCGCTTGGAGGTTGTTCCAAGAAATGGTGGAGTCGGGGGTGCAAACATCGGTGGAGGCTTACACCGCCATGATGGATGCGTGCGTGAAAGACGGCTCCGGGCCAAATTTGGACAGAGCGTTCGAGCTGTTGGATGATATGCGGAGGGATGGGTTGAAGCCGACGGCTGTGACGTATGGGTGCTTGTTGGTGGCCTGCCAACGCAAAGGCAGTGTGGATTTGGCCTTCCAGATGTACAGGGAAGCCCACGAGGAGGGGATCTTGCCTACGGATGAATGCCACAACATCCTGATCAACATGTGCACCGTTCAGGGCCGATTGGACGAAGCGTTGGAGCTCATCAAGGTGCTGGCTTGGCAGCATGGGTCCATCGAGCATCACACGTTGAATTCCCTGGTCAGAGCTTTGTCCAAGCACTTCATCGAGAGGGCGATTGTGGTGCTGAGACTGATGCGAAATCGAGGGATGGAGCCGACGAAAGAAACCTACCATTCGTTGATCATTGCTTGCTCCAGGCATTCTCGGGCCGGAACGGCTTTCGAGCTGTACAAGCAAATGCGCAGCCGAGGAATCAAAGGCTCCCGGGAGGTGGGGTCGGCTGTTGTGGAGGCCGTATGTCAGGCCAGCGAAATCAACACCGGGCTTCGTATAGTGGACGATATGATGAAATGCTCAGGGATGCCCAGTCTCAAACAGGAGCTGGAATCTACCTTGCCCGTCGAAAACATGAGGAAAATCGCCAAAGGCGATGCCATCAGGGATCATTCTCAGTTGCCCGACGCTCATGCTTTGGGTTTCTTGTGCTGTGGACTCGTCCGAATCAGAAAGAAGAAATGGGCCATGCGGGTGTTTCAGATGATCAGAGTTTTGGAGGGTGATGCAGGGCTGGGGAGGCTGGTCGGAGACATGGAATGCTTGTTTGAGTCCCTTATCGAGATGAATTGTCGGGAAAACGACGTGGAAGGAGCGTTGGGGGTGTTCGATATATGGAAGGGGTCGGCTGCCATGGTGATGGCCAACAACAGATCGCAGCGGGGGGAAGAGTGGGCTTACAAACGGTGAGTTGAAGGAGCGGCTTCGACAAGGGTGTCTTACTTTGCCTTAAATCAACTACCCCCTCAATCGTATATAGTGTGGAAGTTTCAATAGTGTTATCCCTGCAATAGTGCATGCCACACAAATTCATGGAAAACCAAAACGTTAACAAGAAGTGTAGATTTCGGAAATAGTGTGGCCCACACACTATTTTTTCTGATTTCTGGACTTTCTGCCGATTACCGGAAATGGTCTAGGCTACACTAAATACGATCCAGGGTGTAGCTCTTTTTACAGTTATTGCTCAGAAGGTGGGATGATTTCGTATTGGAGGTATCATGATATGATGAGTTGTGTTTTGGCTGTTTCGTTTCCCTCAGTCACCCGAGGCTATCCCAAGCATCGTTGGCCTTTTTGGAAGCCACCTGCCAGCAAAATCCTGCCCTCCATTGGCGGATGTACGATGTTTGTGCATCCATGCGACAGCAAAGAGAGTGGGCCCACGAAGCCTCGCTGCCTAGACCTCCCAGACCCAGCTACCATTTTCGCGAAGTGAACACTTGAAAAAAAAATAGTTAACCTGTTTTTGGTTTAAATCAACGTCTAGTCGATGGGATTCTTTTGCGTTGGCTTTGTTTTTTTCTTCTTTGATGGTGCCGATTTGGGGGGTATGAAATCGTGGTTTCTGGCCATGTTGAGAAGAAAAAAAAGGGGCTGTGCATAGCATCGAAAGCAAAGGGTGGAAAACAATCACCCGCCGGAAATTCTTTGTTTTTTGTTTTGTTTTTTGAGGTTGAGAAATGTAAGGTTAGGTGGGTTATAGTTCCAGGTGTTGGGTCATTTTTGAATTTGGGGGGGGGGGCGAAGCTTGGCTTTGTTTTTTGCAAGGTGGCGGCCGGGCCAAGAATCGTTATGTGAAAAGAGGATACTTGGCCGTTTTTGTTTTCCATCCAGTTCTGTTTGAAGGGTGTATCTTCTCTTTTCTTTTCTTTCTTTTTGTTTTTTCGGCATTTCGTTGCCCTTTTGATGGGTAATACGAATGCAAACAAATGGCTGCAAAAGATTGTTCACTAGAAGAATTTCGTTATTAAGAGCTTACAGGTATTGCTTTCCTGCTCAGCCAGGATTAAATGCATTGAAAGCAAAGGTGGAAAATTTGGGTACCCCTTCTTGGATCTAAACTTGATTGTCAAAATGGGCCTCTCCATCATTCAGGGGGGGGGGGTCGGTCTGTGTGTGTGACAGTCTGGTGCTCGATCCAGCGGCCGATAATTTTTCAACGTAAAAGTTAAGTGCAATGTATACAGCCGTCGTTGTCACTCTGCATTTTTTGCTGAGTCTCGTTTGTACGTTTCGGAAGCAGCACTCAAACCTGCAACAGTTCACAACCCGACATTCTGGAATTTCTGAATCGGACCAGGAGTGTGACAAATTAGCGCGGCAATTTTCTTTCATTGAAAAGAAAATCAGACTCCCCCCATCAGAAGTCCCGCACGCTGCGATTTGCTCCGCATTGTCTCGTTGGGGCTGGGCTTCGATTCCACGATGCTGGCCAGAACTCAGTCGATTGGCTGCGCGCCGCCAACGCGATTTTTGCCCTGCCAGGCCAGGACTCTCAAAACTGCTGGAGAGGTCAGTCCTGACGTGTTTTCCGTTCCCGAGCGCGTCGCTCCGGGATGGGGCTTTTCCGATATTGAAGGGGGCAGAACAAAAACAAATCGAATTTGTGCACACCAGTCATGCACTGGTGCCTGGAGACTGATCCAACATCAGAATTCGTAAAACAATTTTTGGACTTCTTAAAAAAAGCTGCTTTTTTTTTGGTTTAAATTGTTACAATTTGTGAGGACTGGGCATTCCCATTGCTTAGATTATATTGGCACTTCCAGGGAAATTTTTTCAACGCTGTCCTGCAAGCAGAGCTGCGTTGATACGTTTTTTGCAAAAACAGATATCCAACCCAAAAGGCTTCTGTCACACCTAATGAAACAGGAGCCTCTACAGAGATAATTATATATATTGAAATCCTGCACAGACTGCAGGATGAGAAATTATTCGACAATTGACAAACGATTGCATGGCTTTGGTCAGGTTTTCCCATGGAGGCGGTTGATTGTACCCTTCACTTCCAGATCCTTACGATCAGGTCCGCACTCAATTCCTCCCGAGTCGATTTTCCACTCCTGTTATTTCTCAAGCATCTGAAACCGATGTCTGACTGAACCAATAGGGTGTGGGAGGGCTGCAGCATCAGCAAGCGAAACAGATGTGGATGTCCCTGATGTAACATCAGCAATCGAACAATCAATTCAGAGAGCAGTGGAGCGAGCATCGGCTGCAGAACTGCCTGACCCTGAATCGATCCCTACGTTCAAAGAGGTCGCACCTGCCGTCCCCGTTCCATCTCCGGCAAATGTGGCTGCTGCTTCTCCGATCAGTAGTCCCCCAGAAACTCCACCGGTGCCGGAGGCGATCAAAGAACCCTTGAAGGAATTCACTCTGAAAACCCCCGAGGTGCCAAAGCCTGTTGAAATCCCGAAAGTGGTCCCTGATGCTCCTGTTGCAAGTCCTGTGGAACCTCCGGCCGGGGCGATCGAGGCTTCAGTCAGTCCTCCAGAGCTGCCATCAGCACTGGCAGATTCTCCAAAGCTTCCTGAAGGTGGTGATTGTTTTTTTTTCCTGTTTGAGCGGGAAAATTGATCGAGGGGGGGGGGGTCTTGTTGCCGAGCAAATATGCATATAGGAAGGTCCGTTGGGTGGCTGCATTTGACCAATTTAATTGGGTTGAATGTTTTTGTTCAGAAGGAATTCCAAAAGAGGATGTCCAGGCAGCAGCTGATAAAATCATCTCAAGTGTCAAGAAAGGATCCGGTCAATCGCTCCAGGATGCAGCAGGTCAATCGGTGTCGGGTGTCAAGAAAGCAGCTGGTCAAACTTTGTCAGGTGTTCAGGACGCTGCCGGTCAGACAGTGTCGGGTGTCAAGAAAGCAGCTGGTCAAACTTTGACGGGTGTTCAGGACGCTGCCGGTCAGACAGTGTCCGGTGTCAAGAAAGCAGCAGGTCAGACTGTGTCGAATGTCCAAGAATCGGTGGGCAAAGGTGTTTCGGGTGCCAAGGAGGCAGCTTCGAAATCTCTGGACTCGGCTGTTACGGGTGCCAAGCAGGCAGCTTCTAATTCTCTGGATTCCGTTTTCGGAGCTGCAAATGATAAAGCAGGCAAGCATCTGTCAGACATGTGTTCCATTTGTGGCATTTTTTTTCTTTTTTTGGGGGGGGAGGGGTTGTATGTTACAAAGGCTCCCCATTGGGCCGAGTGAATTCAGAATTCAAATGTTGATTTTTTGAAGAGGACAGTGGGTTCTTCTTCTTCTCCTTTTTTTTTTTTGGGGGGGGGGTGTTACAAATGGCCCAATGGACAGTGAATTACTTGACAGAGCTTCCTATGTTGGTTTATGCAACGTTTTGGAAATCTGTGTTGGAATCTACCCATGAAGTACTTTGTGTTATTTTTGTTCCTCTTTTAGGGGAGGTCAAGACCATAGGAACGGGTGCTGGGAAAAAGTTGCAGGGGGCTTTGACTTACGGTACGGACTCCATCAATGCCACTTACAAAAATACGTTAAAAGGTATTGGAGATTCTATTGTAGCCAGCAAGCAGGCCGTTCAATCGAACGTGATTACCCCTGTGAAATCTACTGCTGCTTCTGCTGTCGACCAGGTACGAAATTGCAGTAGATTGGTGGTGGGTTTTTTTTTTATGTATTTTTTCAAGTCAAAGGATCACTTTTTTCTCCTGTTTTGGCTCCCCTACCCCCCCCCCCAAAAAAAGGTAATAATTTAAAAAAAATGGCCCCCACTTTCTGTGGGAATTGCGGTTGATGCCACCTTGGCCCAAAAAGTCAAAGGATGAATGAAGTCTCTTTTTTTTTCCACCCGATCTTGAGAAAAAATCAAATGAAGCTGAACACACTTAAATAAAACAATTCCGAAAACCACCACCAAAACAAACTGACATCACCCCCTGTTACTTTTTTTTTTCTTTTTGTTTTGACACAAAACAGGTCATCGGATCGATACCACCAGAGGTCAAAGACACTGTTGGGGCGACCGTTCGACCCGTGGTGAACCATCCAGTGGCATCGTTGCTTGCTCTGACCACTATGGCTGGTATCTACGCTGCGATCAGCTTCAAGAATCGTTTTTCTTATAAGGCCCCGACCATTACCCCCTTCGAAGCTTTGGGACTCCTGGAGGCCAGCGAAGATCCGGCACTGCTGGTGGACTTGAGGTGATCCGACCCACAGGCATTTCCCCCATCGAATTATTATTTTTAATGATTTATTTTAATAATTATGTAATAATTATTGTTCTATTGGAGTGCTGTGTTTTTGTATTGTAATGTTTTGCGGGTCCGGACCCCAGACATGCTCAGAGGTTTGCAGCCACAGTTTCATGAGGAACTGCATTTGGCGTTTGTTATTACTAATTTGTCTTTTGAATTGAAATCATTTCACACACGGACAAAAGGCCGAGTATCACGCAAATATGTTTTAGAAAACATATATATACATAACTTTGGCTCTCTTGTCTTTTCTAGTAATATGAATTTTTTTTGGTGTGGATTTATTTTTGGAGAATCCTTTTATTCTTTTCAGAACAAAATCAATTTTCGAAAAAGAAGATCCAGGTTTACGATTTTGAGGTTAGGTGTTTTCATTAGACCAGAAGAGGAGCGATTGGAGATGGGCATTCCCCGACTAAGGAAAAAAGCTTTCGGAAAAGGGGCTGCGGTTGAAGCATACAGGCTGCCCCCCAGACTGGCGACAAGGGTCCGGAATCAAACACAAGCGGAGGCTGCAATTACAGCTGTATACATTGGAGGCCAGCAAAAGGTTTGACTCTTTATAAAGTCGATATAATAATCGGACTCCCCTGGCCCTGCCGACCCCCCCCCCCCCCCAAAAAAAAAGGAAAAAGAAAAGAAATATGCCTGTCAGGATTTCAAACAGATTTTCTTGTGGGTGGAACTGTGATGATGGATGGCCCTTGCAGCTGCAACATTAAAAAAAGAAAAAGAAAAACACTCATTATTGTGTTTGTTTTTTCCAGGCATCCATGGTCACCAAGTTCATATTGATGGGATCCCAGTCCGAGGATTACAAATCAATTGTCGATGCACTGCGCGCATCAGGGTTTTCCCAGGTCGCTGTGGTGGATGGGGGATTCGCCAGCTGGGTGTCCGCAGGTCTGCCTGTGAACACCAGCCCGGTGGCGACCTATGAACCAGGCACCCTGGATGCGATCACCGAATTCGCGCAAGTCATTGCGGATGGATTGGCACCCTTGGATGGACCTTACGCTTATGCAAAGTACTCTGCAGGATTGGCTGCGACCGTGTGGACCGTGTTGAATTATGCTTTCGTGTTGCAAATGGTCGGAGTGATTGGACCGCTGGTGTCAGGCACCGTCATTTTCATCAACGATTACGACAGCCCTGGGGATTTTTTCAAGGAATTATCTCAGTCGCTGCCGAAAAATGGTGAATCCGCATCTGGAGAGGAAGAAAATTCTCAAGGGAAAGGGAAGGAGCAAAAACTTGAAAAAGAGAAGGCAACGAGCAAGAGTGTGAATGGGGATCCAGGCACCGCTTGATTTTCTTTCTTTCTTTTTCCTTTTCTTTTTTTTTTTTCCTTCCGTCACAATGAATTTCTTTTGCACTCCAACGCATTTCTTGGGATTTTTCGTTTTCGATGTGGTGCCACGGTAGCTTCCTCACAGTTGAGTGATGTATTGAATTGGAAATGAGGTCAGGGAAGAAAAAAAAAAGCTCTTCATATGTTTGCTTTTTATGGAGAGTGGTACGTTTGTCGGGGGGTAAATGGCAATCCCTCAGGAAAAAAAAAACCTGAAAAAATCTACCTAGTATGGTACGATGTGGAGCCCCCCGTTTCGATCTTTGGAATTTCTTTTTTTTTTGTTTTTCTTGAAAGCCCAAACTAATGAAAGAGGCTTTCTGTCGAATTTGCATTTGTTGGTTCTTTTGTTTTACTATCGTTGGCACGAGGTGGCGATGCATCGGTGTTTTCCCTCCATTTTTTATTGGCCTGGTGGAAGATGAAAAAGTTTTGTGAGTTTACAACGTTTGTTTTTGATGAAAATTTGAAACCTTATGAGGAGCGGTTTGCCTTTGACCCTTTGCGCAAGTGAATGTACTGAGATAGTCACGCCAGTGCTGAAAAGATTTTGACAGCACTTGGTCGTTTAAAAAAAGCAGATGGTTTCATCGTGAAAATGCCTCGAGCAACACATGGAAGTGTGGGGTTTCCCACATTTTGCACTTCTGCCCTAGGTGTCTTGTTACTGATGTAATTTCATGTTTGGTTGGTTTTTCCCGGCTGTCGCCATTCTTTTTCTGCTGCTCTCATGGATGATCTGTTTGTGTTGGAGCAGCTTATTTATTATATTTATTTTATTGATTAAAAAAAGCAGCATGATTAGTATGTGTATCCTTGTGAGGGATTGCAGCTGTCAAGAATCGAAGGAAAAGGTACAACATTCAACACAAACCTTGGATCTCTGGCAAAGCGGGAAGTAATGTGTGAACATGTTGTACAGAATATATATGTTTTTAGAGATTTTCTTACATTCTTAAAGTGAGGTGTTTCGCACAGTTGCTTCTCGACAAGCAGATCATGACCTTACAAAAACGTGTTCGCATACAGATGGTAGATAATTTATCCTTGCGCCATCTGGCGCAAATAACAGTCCAGACTAAGATCGAATCAACCCATAAATATAAAAATGGGTATATTTACAAATCGATAACTAGTGCACAAGCCACCTGCAACAGAACTTCCGAAAAGTCCCAACATGTTGCCTGAGGAGCCACTCTGCTAGAATTAAGACATCAGTTTGGCCGCTACCTCGTGGTGGGTTTCGTGAATGGTGCCTTCAAAACTAGTCCCGAAAAGAAGACTGGAAGAAAGCTTCCTTGAGAGGTCATGTGATTAAACAAATGATGGGACCCCGACGACTGTCGGAAACGGCGACCACCAGAAAACGCAAAAGCAAACGCCAACATGGCTTTGGGTGGAGCCGCATATTGGGAGGTAGAGGGGTAAAAAAGCCGTTTGAATTTGGCGGCCGATCGATGATGGAGAGGCGGGCGATCTATTCCCGAGCGGTTTTCCTCTTCGGGGTCGTTCTGGTTGGATTCGCAGCCGCCGTTGATCCGAGGCCAAAATGGAGCGCCCTTCCTGTGGATACGCTGCTCCGGTCCCGAAGCCTGAACAATACCATAGTGTTCATGGTCGCAACAGGGGGATATCTGGACCTCCTCCAGAATATGGTGTGTCGACTCTCGGAGATGCGGATCGAGAACTACGTTGTTAACGCGCTGGATCGGCCGGTGTGGGAATTCTGTCTGGAGCGAAACATCCCGGCGCTCCGAATCACCGAAATGGGGGAGGAAGAGGTGTATCCTTCGGTGGGGCTCCACAGGAGCGCAGAATTCAGGTTCATCGTTCGAGAAAAGGAATTTTCGATTGAACGGGCGCTGGATTTGGGGCTGAACGTGTTGCTGACCGATGTCGACATGTTCTGGGTGAAAAACCCCTTGGAGAAAGTGGCGTCCTTCCCAGATTTTGATTTCGTGATTCAAAGCGGGGCTCTGCTGGATGAACCACGACATGCAAAGCTGAATTCCGGTTTTTTGTTCTGTCGACCCACCCCTGCTGCGAAATCGATGTGGAGAGCAGTCATGAATGCCACCTCCACGTTGGAAATTCGGGAGGGGGTCGTTGTGAATCAGCTGTTCTGTGGAGATGGGGGTTTCGGATCCGAGGATGGGAAGACTTGTGTCAGTCCTGCGCACGGGTCCAAGGTTTTCATCTTGGATCAGGCCGAATTCCCGACGACGGACACTTTCCTTTGGGCACCAGATCCTGACAATTTCAGATTTCCCCACCCCTACATCTTGCATTTCAAAAACATGTTGCACTTCACCTCGGAGGAGAAAAGAATGTTTATGATGGAACAGGGCATGTGGTTGGTGAATGAATCGATGAAATGTGTGGGGGGTTTTGATGCTTCGTCGATGCCAAAAGCACTCCTGGAGGGGGTGAAAAGGGCCAAAAGGAGACTTTCACGGCGCTGTGCTGATATAGATGCAATGTCTGAGAAGACGGAAATCGCAAAAGCAAGAAAACCGCAAGAGAATCTTCGAGGAAAAATGCTCCAATCTGACCGGGATGAAACGGACACAATAATAATCGTGATCAACCGCTCCACGATTTCTTCTTTGGTAACGATAGTTTTGTTGTCGATTTGCTGTCTTTTGTTTGTTGCTTGGAGAAGGAAAATGTTCTCCCAAGGGAAATCTAACAAAAAAGGATTCCAATTATAAAAGTGGTGATATGTTGCTGGGGGGCCACCAGGTGGCAGTTGCAGAACCGCACGTTTGAGTGTGTGCAATGGGTGTGGAGTAGTGTTGCATCCTGTTGCTGTGAGTCAAAAAACATTTTGTTCAAACGTTCAATCAGTCGATCAAGGATCTTAGATGAAATGCTGTTGAATTATATGTGAGGAGGTGTGAAAGAACACGGACAAGGAGAAGAATGTGAAGGAGTATCTTTACACTGGCGACCAATGTCTTTATAGTTCGATTCACTGTCGGTTCTCTAGTGGCGTTTCATCAATGCCTCTACCATCTTTTCCACCAATCATCCTCATCCACAACATCCGCATCATCATAAATCACCATTTACTTTTATTTTTCTAACACAAAAATATGGGTACTTAAGCAGAAGAGCTCACCAGCATCTTTGCAGCGCTCCTCTTTCTGAAATTTGTTCGACCTCCAAAAGGACCGATCGCCGCCGAAAATCCCCCCCTTCCAAAGAAACTTTTTCTTGGCCACAAGGTTCCCTTTCTGAGCTTCAAAAAGAAACACAAACATCGCTAATTCAATCATATCTGCCAATCATGACACGACCTACCACCTGCAACCAAGGACGATTTACCAATCTTTTCCTCCAGGCAACGAATCCAATTCCGTCTACCAATACTCAGCAAATTCAATCCTCCAGCTGTTCGTCTTAAATTGGTGGAGGAACGTCAGGCTCTTCGTTGCGTCTAAATCGTCCCTTGCATCCCACCTACCAGCCATCCTCGATTGGATATTGCATGACCGGAATCTTGGCGCGGTTGAAGATGGTGCAAGGAAGTTTTGCTAGAACGGTTCGTCTGACGGGCAGGGTAGATGCACGTACTGAGTTTCGCTTTATCTCTGCGAAGTCTCCGAACACCTCCATGGAACAGACCTCTCTTATGTGTGGAATTTTTTTTAGCTTTTCTTGGACGAAAGGCAATCAGCTGTTGACATGTAACAAACAGCTCCCCCCCCCAAAAAAAATAATAAGAAGAAGAAGAAAATTTGTTGCATGCAGCGATTTTGAACTTCAGTTTCACTTCAGTTTTCTGGGTCTGCAGATGTCTGGTTGCAATTTTGCAGCATTAATTCTTTTTATAATCAAGCTATGTGATTGTATTTCTCACAGGGGTTTGGCTTACCTGGATCGTGGCATTCCAGAGGTCGATTGAACAAGCAACACCAAAGGGCAGTGCAGAACAACTCGTGCGTTCAAACGAAAACCCAACAAAAGTAACATTTACTTTTGGAAAGTTAGGAAAGAAAACACATCCTCCAAGAAAGAACTCTTTTTTCTTAATTTTAGACCTCATTTTCACGAGCTGTAAGTGTGAATGAAGGGTCACCATATATATATGTAAATATAATCTCAATGGCCTTGTATGTATGGATCGACACTAGTTCACAATGAGAATTTTGGCACCGTTAGTCGTGATTTGGCTCCTGATTTGAAGTGCTATCTTTTTTAAAATTTCAGTTTTGGATGGATGATCGTTTTTTCAGGACGCATGCACAGCACCGAACAGAATCCACAACTTCCAGCAACCCTCCATGGCAGGTGTTTGAGACATCTCTGGGTTTCGAACTCAAGACTGGCTGCAAGAATTTCCAGGTTGGTTTTTTTCAAACAGAAACGATCCTTTTTTCTGCACAAAATCCAAACGAATCCATAAAGTCCTGCTCTGGAAACTCCTCGTTTATTTCCCTTTGGTTCACTGAAGAGATTTTCCCAGATCCCCCCCCCTCAAGAAAAAAAAAAATAAAAAAAATAACCCCTCTAAAACCCCCCGTCTATTTTTAGATAAGTCAGTCTTGTGTTGGTGGTGTTTTTTAAATGTTATCTTTTTGAGATCAGCCCATGTGTTCAGGGTAGGACTTTGGCTTTTTCTGAGTATGCCCGGAAAGCCACCATTTCCTTTGATCCTCCCCCCTCACTGCAAGAAGATTTCCGTAAACTCATCTCCGACCTGGAAAAGTACCCTGGATTGGAAATCAGCAACAGGCAGGGAGTCCTTCAATCGGGCCTGGCTCTCATTTCGAGATGGGCAGAATTGGAAAAACACAAAATCCCCGTCAGAAAGGTAGCTAAAAAAAGAACAGCACCAGAGAATTTTACTTTAATTTTATCTGTTTCGTCCATCTTCGTTTTTTTGATTTTGTTTCAAGAAAGGCTCGGAGACAAGCGAACTTGATTGAAAGAGTTTCTGTGGGTATTTTTCTTAATATAATTTTTGAATTTGAAGGCACAAAATCCTGCCAAGAATGTGCGAATTGAAGCTAAGGTCACCGATGCTGTTGAGATAAAACGAGAGGGGATTTCCCCAGGAGTCCAGCCAGGGAGGGGGTGGAGCATCGCCGAGTCCAGTCAAGAAAACAACGTTTCATCGACCGAAATTGAAGACACGTTTAATCGATTCGTAGCTGTCAAAATCGAGGTGAAAGTCTAAAGGGCAACAATTGCTTTGTAATATTTCCAGAACTGAAACCATGCAAAAGTACAAGAACTTCCATAGGTCGCAAAAATATTTTCAGGGAGAAATCGGGTGCATTGGGTTTTGCGGACCTCGAGCAAGAGGTTGCCCCCCCCCCCCCAAAAAAAAAAAAAGATCCGTTTTTTTGGGGGGGAAGGGGGGCAGAGGAATTCTTTTCCTTTCCATTCATTTTGTTTGTTGATTATTTTTGTTCGCGATATTAAATCTTTTCAGTACATCAAGAGCCCAATCCATGATGTTGCATCTATTATTCCCTTTCGTCTGTCAATTTGGCAATCGAAGCATTCCATCTTCCCCCCCCCCTCCCCTCCTTTTCTCCATGACCTCTACATTATAAAAAAAACGCCAAAAAAAACCACAAAAATTAAAGAGAAAAGAGTGTGGATTTTGCAGCCGGAAGCATCGACTTCTCAAGAAGACAGCACCTCTCCAGGGGAGTCCCGAAAGAAGCGAATGAAAGAATCCACAGAGGAGCAACGGCAAATATTCACTGAAGTCGCCAACAAAGGAGAGGACCCCATGAAATTGCAAAGGGTTCAGTTGGCGGAGCAACGAAGCTTCGAGTGGCTGGAGGGGAGGAAGGATAGATTGACGGCCAGCGCTTTCGCAGCAGTGTTGGGTTTGCAAGACCATTTCGAACATGACAAAGTGCAAAAACTGTGGGAGGAGAAATTAGGGTTGAGAGAACCTTTCAAAGGTGATTATATTGTCTTGACATGCCAAAAAATAGCCAGCTTTTGTTCCACCTTTTCCCTGCAAGGTATGCGACTCCATCTTGGATGTTTTGATTTTTTTCCACAGGGAATGAGTTCACTGCGTGGGGTTCGAAAATGGAGCCTGTAGCTCTGGAGGATTATAAGCGGTTTTCCGGAGCGAAGGTGGAGGAGCATGGATTGAAACTGTTGGGTGAAGATGAGGCCCATCAATGGCTGGCAGCTTCCCCTGATGGAATAATCACTCCGAGCGAATCGACGCCAGATCTTTTTGGTATGGGCGCTTCGATGGTGGGCAAGGGAATCCTGGAAATCAAGTGTCCGCATGGGAGGAACCCCTTCTTGGTCAAACCCAGGAAGGTGCTGCAAGAATACTATTATCCACAGGTATGTTGGGTAAGCAGGCTGTGATCCCTGGTGTTTTAATCCCTCCCCCCACAAAAAGAAACAGGAAAGATTTGATGAGTTGCGTTTGCGGAATTTTGTTTCTTGTTTTGTTTTAAAAAGTGTTTCCAGAGGGGTTTTTTAATTACTATTTTGATTTTTTAAATTGTTTATTATTCATATTATTCCGTTTTGTTTGAATTTTGATTGATGAGTGTGAGATATCATACTGTATCTCTCCTCCAGCTTCTTTCTTCTTTTCCTTTACTTTTTCTTTCTTTTTTAAATCATCATTCGAAGAAGCAAATGCAATTATTTAGACATATCAATCTTCCATTTTTCTCAATGCTTTACTTTTGGTTCGTTTTCATTTTATATCATATCTTGTCCCTCCCCCCCCCCAAAAAAAAAAGTAAAAAAAAAACAAATAAAAAGTCATCGATGAGTTGTTTGGTGTGGCGTTTTTTAAAGGTGCAAGGCTTGATGGATGTGTTCGATTTGGAATGGTGTCATTTGATGTGCTGGACAAAATCGAACGGGGCAACCATTTTTTGGATTCCTAGAAATCGCAAGTACTGGGCGAAGGCATATTCCCTGTTGGCAGAGTTTTGGTGGGAAAATGTGATGCCGGCCAAACTGCAAATCACTGTTAATCACCGGAGCTCAGAAGAACCCGACCTGGAATCAATCGATATTGAGCAGTTCAGGCCGGAATTGACAGACCCACGCAGGGAAGAAATCAAAAGAGAAACCCAACAAATAGTGCAAGGTTTAAAATATGTTTCTCGAGGAGTGCCAGAAGATAGAGAATTTTCTTAAGCTTCGTGGTTTTTATATGCATCTATTTGTGAGTTTTGGAATATTTGATTTCGTGGGGTAGGTAATGATGAAATTGAGATTTCGTGTGACGGCAGTCATGGGAACTTGGGATTGGATGGGGGTAGGTTCCAGAAAGCCATGCTGGGTGGAATCTTAGGGTGCCTTTATTTGGTCCATATAATATTTGGTTTGCATCCATTCAGAATCAAACCACGGGAGAGTGTTGGCTTTTAGTTGATGGGTTCATTTTTTAATCAATTTGACTTTCGAAGGGCTGTTTTGACCCTGTGTGAGTGGCACTGAATAGGGAAACATTCGCCCTGGGCTAAGATTGATAATTGAAAACCAGTGTTCTTTTCATACACAGGATTTGAGAAGGCTTTTCCCTGCATTTGAAATCATGATTGCATGTTACATGAACAGAGAAACTAACAAACGAAAGCAATCCAGTAGAACGCCCCCACCCCCTACCCCCCACCCGCCTTCCACTCCTTTCCTTTCTTTTCATTCTCAGCCATGCAATGCGATAAACTTCGTTTTTTTCACTCCATCATTTTTTCTTTGTCTCTTCTTTTTCCTTCAGAGCTCATCTGCCACCCGGAAGGCTGTATGTTGTACCAGTGCTTTTTCTATTCGACGAAATGTCAAGGAGGGAGCCGTCGCCACCGAATTCCCTAAAAAACAGCATTTCAAGCGTCTCTCAGCAATGTCCACCTGTATTATAAACATGTATGCAATCTTGCTGAGTGTGCACCTGTAAGATCATGAACTCCCTCCACATTGACTTTCACGATCGAGGAGCCGTAATAGTCTTCGGGTAAATCGATTTGTGCATAGAACATTGCATCAGTGCCAGGAATTGGTGTCAGCCCCTGAAGCCCTCCAGGTGAAACCTACGGTGCCAATCAGGTCTGTCATCGGAACCAGCTAAGCCAATACGAAGGTCGTTGCCCCCCCCCTCTCCCTCCTCCCGAAAGAAAAGGAAGGGCTTTATGAACAAAAAAAACTTAAAAGATAGCAAGAATCGGTGGGATGATTTTTTGTTTTTCATTACAAAAAAGTTTTTGTTTTTTGTATAGAGTATTTTTTTTAGTTACTTGGATATTCTTGTCGTTGAAGCCTTCCACTGGCTCGGAAAATGCAACTACCACCACAGGGCCAGCGTCCTCCGTGATCAAGCCTTGCTCTGGATCGTATGTCATGTGGGTTGCGTAAAGCCTGCCCTCAGGTCTGTCATCCAAACAGACAAAAACATAACAAAATAAAATGTTACAGCTTAAAACTCACAACTGCTTTCCACCCCCCCTTTCTTTGGCTTTCAGAAACGTATACATCTTTTTTTCCAGGCAGAGAGGGGGGGGGACACAATTTTTTCCATCCGAGTTTGGGATGATGGTATTTCTGTTCGTGTTTCTTGAAAAGAAAAAAAAAAGAGGTCGGAGTGGTTAGATGCGTTGTTTAGTTTT
This sequence comes from Bryopsis sp. KO-2023, assembly GCA_030272585.1. Classification (NCBI taxonomy): domain Eukaryota; kingdom Viridiplantae; phylum Chlorophyta; class Ulvophyceae; order Bryopsidales; family Bryopsidaceae; genus Bryopsis; species Bryopsis sp. KO-2023. The sequence goes on along the minus strand of BSYQ01000007.1, from coordinate 5,154,141 downwards.
TTTCTTCTTCTTGCTGTTTTCATTCCTTTCCTAGTTTTTTGTACGTACAGATAATTTAACATCGTTGTTAACCCAATCACTTTTTCAATTCTGAGCGAGCCTCTTTTTTAACTTTTCATTTTTTCGAGGGTTCCATGGCATTTCTCCAGGGCTGACTGGCTATGATAATTTCGGGCTCATTTTTTTCCATCCTTTTTTTTTTTTTTTCCTTGAAAAATGAACGCGAGGGTGCGAACTCACTCAATGTAAATGTTCACTCACGCTCGCCCCAGAATTGTTTTTTTCTTACATGCGATTGAAACGTTCTTTTTTTCGACAAGAAAAAAAAAAGATACAAAACCAAGTTTTCATCCTTTCTTGAACATCCAGCCCACTATTCAGTGTATCGTTGTTATTGCTGTTTTTTTGTTTTTTCTTTCTTAATTTCTTCCTCCCACTTATAGATTTTCCCCTTCTTACTTGTCATCATAGGGAGTGCAAACCGTCTGGGGGCTGAACGGTTTTCCAGAAACGGAGTAAATCGTGTTCTTGAGAATTCCGATGCAGAAATCGTTGGACCCATGCCAGACATCGCCCTTAGTCAGTGTGGCCCGAATTTGATAAGTGCTGCACAGCTCATCGTTGACAGAAAAAAATTCCTCGATCAGCCCGTCTGCAAAACAAAGCACCACCACAAGCCTCAGAAAAAAAATTGAAAAACAGGGCTGAGAAAGTGTGTGTAGCTGGAAGGAAGCTGCAAGCGGGTTTGGAGTAAGGAATCATACCGTTGAATTGAAGATCGACCTGGTCCAGTTGTACGATCGGCTGTGAGAATTTCAAGATGGCCTCCACAAAGAGGGTGTCATCCTCATCTGCACAGGGAAAAAAAAATCAAATCAAATCAAAGATCTTTTTCACAAGATTCCGGTAACAGTTCCACTTGGTCTATTATTTCTGTGAAAATATTCAAGGTACTTTCAACCTGACTTTTCAGCTCATAATCCAAAGCCAGGCCTGTTACCTTATTCTGCCCCCAAACCCAATTTGGTGATTTTTGTTATCTTTACCAGGCCTTGTTGGTCATTCAACCTTAGGCTTTTTTTCAACCTTCCCTCCCCCCCTTCCCCCCCGGTCCTGTCTTACCTGGTAATTGAGCAGGTTGCCAGCTGTCAGGCCTGGCATCCAAAAATTTTGCCTCCCCCAAAGCGACCGAATAATTCGATCCAGCCGACAGCAAGCTTCGACAAAAAATCCTGACCTCGGTGGCAAGTTGAATCCTGCCCATTTCAACACACATGCACACAGTTCAGTCCAGGATAATATGAACACCAACCGACCAAATCTTTTCCATTTTGTGTTTACCCCACTTGTCGATTTTGGGATCATTGGCTGAAATTTCGACGAATCCTTGATAGAGCCCCGATGGAAGCGAATCGGCATCAAACTCTACGGCGACCGATTGCTTTTCCTGTGGTTTGACGGTCCCTTTTGCTGGATTGATTTTGATCCAAATGGGGTCCTGGCGGCCAGCCCCCATAGCTTTGCCTTTCCACTCCAGATCGCTCCATCCATAATTTGCTATTTGAAGGGCGAAGCTCTCTGCGTGGGATTTCAGGAAACGTTATTTAATTCTTGCTATTTTTTTGTTTCCATTTCTGCATGTGGATCTGACTAAAAAACTAGACAATTTTGGGACATCGGATATTTTCTGAATGAAATGAATAGGCTTTGTTTTTAGAGGGATGGATGCATGATGGGGCCCAAGTTCATGCAGGGGGGTAACATTACCATAAGATTTTACTGTGTCCTTGAACAGATTGATCGGTCGGATGATGCTGGGATTCACTGCAAGGCCAGGCTCGACGACAGGTGGCGGCTGTTCGGTCCCAGGCTGGCTCAGATCGACATTCAGCAATGGGAAATTTCCCTGATGCGAGCCAAACGGGTAGTAAGAAATTTGTTTTTATTTTTGTTTTAAAAAAAGGGGGGGGGGGCTGTGTGGACAGGGTTCCAGAAATGGATAAGTGATTTCGATTTTCTTGTGAACCTCATTGAATTAGGGGGAGTGATGCAATGTTGGTTCAGGGCTTGGTTTGTCATGATGGAGGTTCTACCGTTTTTCCATCCCTGGTGAGCTTGCGATTGACCGAGTCCGATTTCACCAAAAGATGGATTAATTGGGCTGGAGTCAGAAGAGGGTTTCTTTCCAGCAATTGGGCTGCTACCCCTGTGGCCAATGCAGCCGCCATCGATGTCCCTTGGGCCGATCTGTTCATCACTGTTACTTTCAGCCACTTTTTTAAACATAAATGATCTCAGGACAATTTTTTCCCCAAAAAATCCCTGAAAATTCGTGTTTTTTTGTTTTTTTTAAGTGTGTGGGGGGGTCATTTTGTGATGGGACTGCTGGACATCCCACCTATCGAAAGCAGTGTCCGAGTTTTGTTTTGCTGCTGTTAGTTGTGAACCAGGGGCATAGACATCCACACACTCTCCTGTGTTTGATGTGGGCATCACTCGAGACCAAAGATCGCTTCCGCCGACGGTCAGGGTCGATTTCATTCGACCGGGGGTGAATTTGCATGCATCTGTTCCATCAAATTCCACAAATGATGATGTTGGAACACCACAAACATCATCTTGCATCATGCGCAAGAACTCCTTGTTGGAAAATCAATAGTGCGAATTTTGATCGTACCAAAGCCACCATTTCCAGCCGATGTGATGACCAGAACTCCTTTCTGTGTGATTTTTTCGATCAGATCTTCCACTCCTGGATCAACCCCCTTTTGTAGATGCAAAGACATCGACACGATTGCGGGCTTGTAAAAGTCAATGTTATCTTTCACCCAATGCAGTCCTTTCAAAAGATCAGCTGCGTTGCAAAATAACAGATCAAAACAGATGAAAAAAAACAGATCAATAGGTCACACTTTCAGCACCAACATCACTCATTCGCACAATGGATGGGGTGCATGGAGCTTTCAGCCTTGTTCCAACACATAAAAAACCCCAGAAATAACCACACGTTATCAGATGCTTGCTTTTTCACTTTTTTTCAAGAAAAAAAAAGCATTATTGTTTGTTTGTTTTTTTCAAGAATAGTTTGTTTGGTCATTGCTTTGAACCTGAGAGCCCTTTCCCATAGCAAGGTAGAACTTGGACTGCCATCAATTGGGCATCTTTTGCCACACCGTATTCTAACCCACCGATGAGGCTTGCCACCTTGAAACACCATTTATAAAACCCAAAAAATCAGAATTAAGGATATCACTGATCAGTGATCGCATAATCATGATTATGTAAAGCCAAGCTCCCACGTACATGGATCAATTCACCGCTATCTTGGCAAATGGCTGAAATATATATTGTGATGAGGCTTGTGGACGAGGGCAGCAAAAAATTTCCTTCATTTTTTCCCACAAGGAAATTTTCATAGATTATTTTTTTGTAAGAAGAATCTTGCCTGGGTTCCGTGGCCTTGACAATCGTCCGAGGTGGAGTCTTCCAAGGGGTCATCTGCAAAGGATGAATATCCATGAATGGCTCGAGAGCCCTCGCTTCCATCTTGGAAACGAAACTCATCGTGTGATTTGCGAATGCCCTTCATACAACACATCCTATATCATTCTCCAGTTTAAAAAAAAAAAGGAAAAAAAGGAAAAGAAATCACAAAATCACCCTTTCAATGGTAGCAAAGTTATCAAGAAAAAAAAAGATATATCTAACCCCATGACATGTTCCAACCAAGAAGCTTTTTTTTTTTTCATCTTTCCTCACCGTATCCATTATGAAAACGGTCACTCCCTTGCCAGAAGTCGCATATCTGAATTTTGAATCGAGGGGTTCATCTTTTTGATCGATCCTGTCCAGGCCCCAGTGAGGCTGGGATTGAACGCTCAGCCAATCGTTGTCAGCGATGGTGGGTTGAGCTCGATAAATGTGCAAATTGCAGGTCGCATTTTTGCCACACGATGTAACTTTGGAAGCATGTTCTTTCAGCAACTCGAGACTTCGGACCGCCCCATCTTGAAACTGGGAACAAAGAAAAAAAGCTCAGCACAGTGAAAAACTGCATACAAAACCAGATTTTTTAAGACTGTCGATATCAAGAAAAGTCTGACCCCAATTGCATTCGCCTCATTTTCATTGTTGTCGTCCCATCCCCCTCTCCCTCCCCCCAGAATAAATGAGCAAGTTATTGTTTTAAACATCACTATATAGATAAAGCTAAAAAAGGATATGATAGACATGGTGTGCAAGTAGATATGGTATTCAGCAGCCAGGAAGCTACTATCAGCTGTTTCATGGGTTCACCTCACCGATCCAATCAAAGTGCTTTTTATCACAGTTTGGCACTTGAATCCCGAGCTCAAGACTCTGGCCATCCCACAGAACTCCAGAATGACAGCCTTCTCTTCTTCATCCCCCAATTGGCCAGTGACATAACCGATAAACCTTCAAAAACAGAATCACCCCACTGTATAGATGTCTACAAATATATTTACTCCTCTCTGCAATTAAAAAAACCACCACCGGTGGCTGTTCCATTTCAAGCAAATTTGATAGAAGCCTTACGTGTCTTCCAGATCGGCATCCGAGTAGCCTTGTCGATTTCCAGTCACAGCATGATTACTCAGTGTTGTCCTGTGCAATCAAATTGAAATGTGGTAAAAAAATAACTGGCTGGACTTTGCTGCAGAGTGAACTCTGGTTGTACATATTTTCGTCGATACAAAAGTGTGATATGGCGTGATATTCACACCATGTTACACTTTTCTTAACCACTCTGTACAAAAGGTCTAGAATCTCAATCATCTCTTTACTTTGGCTTCTTTCTTTCTTTCTTTCCAGATGGAGTGTGTGTTGCAACTCATCCCCTTGCTAGCCCCAAACGGAAAGCACGGGTCGTCATATATAGACGTCACCGATCGACGCGGGTTGGTTGAACATGAGCTATCACTTTCGCAAAACATATTTTTTGATACAGGATGCCAGCCATACGAGTTTGCATGCTCCCGAAAGTCGTCAGAAGACGTCGCTCCTCGGCTCAAAGCCAACAGCACAAAAACAAGCAAAGATTGGAGGAACATCAGCCTGCTCAGGGATTGATATTGTGTGACGGGCCGTTTTTCCACTAAAAGGGTGCTTGTGCGGAATAAATCCGCATGACGTTTCTGGACGTCAGCACATGAGATAACTTCTTTCAGAAGTTCCTGAAGAAAAACTGTTTGATGGGTCGACGAGGTCGATATTGCGAAGCGCAGCTGGCCAAATGGCGGTTAACCGGAAGCGCCGAAAACATTCATACACCAACCAGACATCCTACAGGTCCTAAAAACCAATTGTTGAGGAACCCCCCCCCCTCCAAAATTTAGCTTCCACACATCCTCAGAAAATTACCTACTTCATAGCTATCTTGACAATCAACCGAAAAACACCCAAACCAATTCCGGGACCACAATTTCATCACATTTTCTTCACCCAATTCAATTACGCCCCCCCCCCCCCTCCCTCCAGGCACCCTCAAAAAGCAAACGACTATGGTACACCCCTATCTTCCAACCAAAAGAACACACACCAGACAAGAAAAACTGTTGGTACACCGCAGAGCAATGGTGAAAAGTAGCGAAAACAAGCACTGATGCCGAGCAATCACAGCATGGGCGAGGCCTCCCGTGAGTCGGAATCGATTCGACTATGCCATCTGGATCCATCTTCCTCCTGCACAGGGAAATCCAGCATTTGAAAAAACCATCCACCTGCACTTTATTGCAATTTACATGCATTACTACATACAACTGACTGTACATTACATCGAATTATAAATTCAGAGACATGCCATCTGGCTTCCCCGCTTCCAGGGAAAACAAAATTGAACAAAGACAAGAATGCATTACTGATACTGCATCTTGGAAGGAGGACAAAATCAAGTTCAATTTATTGGATTCTGAGCAAAAGTTCCAGGAAGCTTCCTCATCTCATGAATGCGATCTCCTTTTCAACTCTCAACCCCCAAGCCACTCCCCCGACTGAAATATTAAAAAAAAACAAAAAACACAAATCACCATCGGAGAAAATTTGGTGAAATGAAGGCGGCAAAGAGGGACAAAAAATCCAGCAAGTGCATGGCTATAACAAGTCAACTCCTTTTTTTCACTGGCACCTGTTGTTGCCCACAGACCACTTCCATATCGTCCTCCTCATCCTCCACCACCAAATCGATAAGCTCTTCGCTGGCCTCCTTATCATTATTCTGTCTGCTGCTGCAAGTATTTCCCCTTTCAAACTCCCCGGCCGATGATGGCCCAGGTTCATTTCCACCACCACTACAACCCATATCATGACCAACGAGATGAGGAGGACCCCGTTGCTCCTCTAGGTCAATTTTGGCCATGTCATGATTGTGTGAATTCGAAGCTGCATTGGTTTTTTGGGGGCTGGCGATGTCTTCATCTGAATTGGGGACGGTGCAAGGCTGCGGTCCCAGGAAGGATCGAATCAGTGTCATGACAGAGTTTTGCTTCTTTTCCTCCTTCTTTGTAGATTTCGTCGATTTCTGTGGACGTTTTAAAAACAATAGGCACCTATCGGTTAGTTTCAGCCTTGATGCACTGGGGTGTGGATTCATGACCAAAAAGAGGAGAAAGGGAACGAAAATGATGTTTAAAGTTGGGAAATCATTGCAGACGAGAAAAACACACTAGCTCTACCTTTGACGATTTTTTCTTTTTCTTTTCCGCATCGAGGGCTTTTCTCCGGGCCTTGGCAAACATGATGCTGTTTCGAGTTTCCACAGCTTTTGGACCTGCATATCTGTGTGAACCAGCAACACTGCATCATATTTTTACATTCTCCTTTCATTTTCCGCAAACCGACCCTCACTGCCTGAACATCCTTTCGAAACTCAATATTCTCTGGAAAAAAAACATTGCATGCATCGCTTTGGCGTTTCTCGGAGGAATTCATTGTCAGGTCAAGAATGCAGTGCTTGAAAAAGTGTGTGTTCATTTTTTTTCGATCATGTTTCAAAAAAAAGTGTGAGGGGGAGAGGGGGAAAAGGGGGACTTACGTGTGAGAGTCACACATGTTCATGAGCTTCCCCACCAATATTTTAACGTTTTCGTCCTCATATTGGCAAAACATCAACGTAATTATGAGTTTTCTCAAGTGCACCCGCAAATGAAAAGCCTCTTTTCTCGGAAACCATTGCGGGCTCAAGAAATACTTGAATCTATGCACATCTGCACCCCCCCCACCAAAAAAAAACAACAAAAAACAAAAAAGAAAGTGAAAAAGGAAACAAGCATACACAACATCACAATACTTTAAAAAAAGAACATCCAGGAAGCAGCAAGGGGGAGGAAGAACGAAAAAACAACAGCAACAACAACAGCTTGCTGTTGTTGTTATATTCCGGGCTTTCAAAAAATGCCCGGAATTGATGTAGGACATCGGGATGCTGGCTTGATTGGTAATTCTTCTTTGGGAGAATGAGGGTTTGAATCGATCATATCCAAAAAACACCTCCTTTTTCTTTTTGACCACCCACACACACACCTTTGAGCTTATCCACCGTGTCAATGTGAATGGCTGAGGGAAGCGCATGGACGAAATACTCGATGTAGGCCAAAATGAACAGACCGCAATCCACCGAAGCCCCTTGCAGGGGCACGTCCATCCGTTTCACATCAAAGACAGATTCCCTGTGCACCAAAGCTGGGCTGTTCCTCTGCCAACACAGAATGTGAAACGCTGGGGTTAAATGACCCATATATATACGGCGTAGAGAGCTAGATGTGGACATTGGGATGAAACGGTGGTTAACTTTCAAGTCAGCCTGTAATATATTTCCGTGAACGGGCTGCACTCGGCCTTTTGGTCGTGTGTCAAATAATTTCAATTCAACAGTATGTATGTACTTTTCTCCTGTTTGCAAGTCGATGCAAACACAGCCATTCTAGCAGTTCCAGCCCCACCTTTTCCTCCCACTCGCACTCCAAATACTTGCGAATTCTTCCGCATACATACTCTGTGTTGTGCCCTTCAGCTGGGGAAAAGCAAAGCAGGAAATCAAAATAACGCACACCCCCAAACAAGCAGAAAACTGCCCTGAACCCCCCCCCCCCCCCAGTCTTTACGATCATTGTACACCCAGCATTAATCAATTGGAAAGATGGTGGAATTGCTTTTGTTGTTGCTTACCGCCCATTGAATCTAGATGCAGCAGGCAAGGCGATTTCTTTTTGGCTTCCTCTTCGTCCAGTTTTGTAAAGGCCGCCCTGGGGTGGCAGACCACCACCAAGCTCCAATGCACAGTTTCGTGAATAGGGAAAAACAGGAAGTCTTTCTCGAACAGATCGACATTCTGCCCATGCATCGAAGAAAAGGTTGGGGAAAACAAAAGGGTCAGTTTTGGATGTTGAAAGTGAGGATTGGAAAGGCAAAAAAATCATACAAGAAAAAGAGTTGGCTGGTGTACAGCACAGACGATGAGAGGTACCGTATCAAAAAAATTAAAAAAAAATAATAAATAATAAAAAAAATATATATATATATATGAATATTTAAAAAAGTGATAAAAAAGGATCGGCAAAAACAGAAAAGGGATCAGTGGAAGAAGTAGAGTGCAGCCCAGTGAGCGCTTCCATAAATTCAATGCATTGCATTTCTTGGCCAACACACCTTGGTCCAAGTTTTTACACTTGTATAACCAGGGCATTTATCCTCCGGCCCTCGATAACTGTCTCGATTCACTTTTTCGAACAAATAACTGTTAAAAAAGTGGCACCTGTACAACTGCTTCCTGTAATGTTCGTCGCCCTCCAACTCCCGAACCAAGTGCCTGTGCACACAGCAAAAAAGAAAAACCATGAAAAAAATTTCCTGATTCGAATCGATAACCTCTTTAACCAGCTAAACAAAAAACAAAAAAACTCTTTTTTACTTAGGTGTAAGTGGTTGCAGTAGATACTCTCCTCCTTTTTGAAAGGATTTCAAAAAGAAACAGAAAACCCCGAAACCAAAAAAGTTGAAAAGAGGAGAGGGGGGGGAGGGCATCATGTTGAGTGGTCCGATTTGAATGCTTGAAGGAATCGACAGCCATACCCACCCTTAATGCAAAAAAAGAGGTGAAAAAAATGGTACTGTAAAAAAAAAGTAAGCATCCAGCCACTCACTTTATGTAAAACTCGATGATGTTGTCATTCAAAAATTCACTGGGCTCCAGCCGCTTCAAATCACAAAAGCGTAGGAGCACCGCTCCAGGTGTTCTCTGTGGAAACTCAACTTGAAGGCCCTACAACAGCAAACCATCTAGATTTCAAGTCGCCAACGTGTCCATGCATGCAAAATGCACATGCAAAAAGATGCAGCATGCATGTGCATCCATGCAGGATGCGCATGTCTTTTTTTTTGCTTAACACCGATTATTTGGGGAGCCATCCATTCAATGCAAACAAGATTCCCTCTATCGACACTTTCTCGACTCTTTCAAGTTGCGTTCCCAAATCGCATCTAGCGCCCCTACCAAGCCTTCACCAATTTTCCAAACGTCGAGAAAGAGCGCAACCGGAAAAAAAAAAAGAATTGGCAGCACTCACCTCGATCACTTCCCTTTGCTCCGATGTCAGACTGAACAAGAATCGACCTATTCCGAGCGATTCAGGCCTTTCAGGGCTGGTTGGAGCAACATTTCGCAGCAGTGTCCTCCCACGAAGAGCGTAGGTATGTGTAGGTGGAGTCGAAAAAGTTTTTTCAGCAGCTTTGCTACACCAAGGCTCGTCATCATCAATTTTTGACTTTTTGGGGACAACTGGACTCACAGCCCCACTCCCACCACCACCACTCAGGTTCTCCTCACCGTCATCCACCCATGGTTGAACCAATATGCCATCCCCTTTCAAGCCAGTGAATGCTGGCTGTTCATTTGCTTCGCCGTCTATTTTTCGGGAGGGCCCAGGCTTGTCGTCATTGGACACTTGAGGTGTGTCCGATTCTGGTCGAATGCGAGGGAGGAAGACATCGTCTGCTGGGGGGTCGACTAAGTTGGGCGAAGCAGGGTGTTCGTTGGAGTTCTTTTCCGACCGTGGAGCATCCTCCGCTTGCATATCCTCTTCCAGTAAATCCACCACTTCTGCGCCTTGCACCTGGAAATTAATTTCAATGTTCAAAAACCTGAACGCATGATATGCAAGGAGCATGCAACTCCCCCCCAAAACAAAAAAAAAAAACAAAAAAAAGGAGCAAAACAAAACACCCCGCAGCCCGGTTTACCTTTGTTGGGTCAAAAAAAGGGTGCGATCTTGCACAGGTTGGGCCCTGGGGACATCACCAGCAAAAACACCACGTCAGTATTTTCAACAAACCATCCATCAAAAATTTGAAAGAAAGATTGAGAAGAACCACCACCCAGTCAAGCCAGTTTCAGGCACAAGCTTGTTTTTACCTTTTTTTGTTTCTCCTTTGTTTTTCGTTGTTTCTTTGGTACATTCGAGTCCAACTGTAAAGAGTTTTGTAACTTTCTGCTTTTTTTTTTTTTTCGATCGTTTTTTTGACTCACCCGAGCAAGTGTACCCAAGCCCTCGGTAGATGAGGTTCTGGAAGGAAAACCACACACAACCGTTGATTTTAAAAGTGAAAAAAGAACCCACAAATTCAGTGCAACGGGGAAAATCGGAAAAAAAATGGGTTTGGGGGACGTTTTAAGAAAATTCACCAGAAGGCTATTGCCAAAATCCGGTTGAATTAGTGGTGAATATTAATTCTTCCGACTTCATCTAACTAATCCAAGAAACACACCTCTGCCTTTTTCTTTCTCCGGAGGAAGTTGGCTCATCTGCAGTTACGAATTTGAAAAGAAAAAAGTTAAAAAACTGCAAAAGGCATGAGAGAACATATTTTAATAAATACGCATGAAACGTATTAAACTGCAATTAAAAAAAAACAAAATGTACCCGGAATCATGATTGTCAAAGAAAAAGAACAATATTCGGCGTTTCTTTCTCTATCTGGTTTCTGCTATTTTTATAATATATATTTATTCATTCTTTTCGCAATGTTTTTCCCTCCACATCCTTCCTCAAATCACCAGCAAAAAACTTGAAAAACAAACTCAACCACACACAATTCTGAATACATATGTATACATATACATTTTTCTTCTTTTTTTTAAGAAGAAGAGATTCACAAAACAAGAAACGCCAGTAGAAGAATTATTTGTCGATACCTTGTATCGTCATCCACCTCGGTTTTGGAGACTCAGCTAGGGGGTCTGTCCTGAGTGCACTGCTGGATTCCTTTTGATATTCCCTTTCAGATTCCCTTCGAGATTCCCTTCGAGATTCTCTTTGATATTTCCTCTGATATTCCCTACGAGATTCTTCTCGATATTCTCTGTGAGATTCTCTTGGAGATTCCCATCTGGGTTCGGATCTAGGTTGAGATCGGAAAACAATAGGACTTCCGCCACGTCTCCTAGGCTCGTCATGGGTCTGTCACGAAAAAAAAACAAAAAATAACCAAGCTTCCATTTTGACCATGATCGATTTTGAATGCCATAAAACGAGTCGAGTAGAATCTCCATGTGCCTAGCAATCAGCCTTTGCAAAAAAAAACAACTGAAAAAAAAAAATGTGTCGATTTGCTCAGAGAGAGATTGGAGATTTACTACCTCCACAAGGATGACTATCAATACTTCACCTCAGGGAAGTCTTTCTTTTATTCTTTTTTCTTTCTCTTTTCTTCTAGGTTTTTTTTTTTTTTTTTTTGGGGGGGGGGGGAGGAAAACGAGTAGTTTTGTTGGATATTAAAACCCACCTGGTCAGGGAGGCTGTGTCGCTTTTGAGGTGTTCGTCGCTTCGGAGGTTGGTTGAGGTTAGTTCGTGGCCTTTCGAGACGATTGTGCTCCTCTTGATTGGCGAGCATCTGCAACAAATAAAAGAAAGCTTGGTTTCACATCATATCTATTTCCGTGGCCCCGACGCTTTTCTTTCCCGTGAAAGTCGAAGGAACAAACGCTGACGAAACAAAAACCTCAACTTGCTTCGGTGTTTCACAGCACATTCGAAACATTCTACGGGGCAGCAATTCTTTCAGCGAGCTGAAGAGCACAGCAACAAAAACACAGGGAATCTACGACGATGAACTGGAAGAGGTTTCAAAACGCACGCCAAAACATCCGGAAATGTGTTCCCGTCGAGATCTCTTGCTTATCCTCTGTCCACTGCGGGCTACCTGCTTCAGAATCAACGACCTGGTGCTGCGTCCCATTCTGGGCGTTTGCAGAAAAGATGACCGCGAGTTGTTGGTGGCTCCCCTAACACTGGACGGCAGTCCGACAACGAATATCTGAGACCGTCCTGCAGTTTCCGCTGCCAGAAACCTTTCATGAGATTCGTTAGCGCAAGAAAACCGTTCTAATTCACAGGAGCGCCAGAAATCTTTCTAGTGTGCATGGAGCCCACATGGAGCCAGAGCAGTCCAGCAGATTTGACAGCCCATAATGCCAGAATCATCGTCACCTTTCACCCACCCGCCCTCTCTAGTTTTTTTCATCGTGAGTTTTTCCACAAAAGCAGCCAGGTCTTTCAACCAAGCAAGTGAAATCTTTCTGTTGGCCGAATTGCATGATATGGCTGTTTTTCTTGCTGTGGTTTTTCCTTCGTCTTCAAGTGAAGATTTAGTGGATTTTTGGACTCAGAACAAGATCGCCTGACAGAAATTTTGGCTGGAGTGGGTGCCTCTGTTGAATTCGCTGCTCCTTCCTTTCTCCTGTTCTTTATCCAATCAAAATTCTTGCGAAAAAACTTCCATTTTTGCCTTATTCTGCTTGTATCGAGGCTCTGTTTAACTTCCCTTTCTGCGAAACGGATCAATGGTATCACCATCCCAAGTCTAAAACTATCGACCGCAACACAAATGAAAGCTTTTCAACCCCACAGATGATGCATGCTACGAATACAAGCAACCATGATCAAAAAAGCCCATAAAATTCGCCAGAGCATTTCTGGACCTCCAGCCAGTTTTCCTCTGAATTTCTTTGAGCGACCCCCTCCAAACAAAACACAAACAGAGGGAAAACCATCAAGATTCTCTGGCCATTTTCATTGCACCCCTTCAACCCATGTGGAAATTCCATCAAGGTGGAATCGAAACTCTTTTCAACTCGAGATCGTACACCAGGGTGGCACCTGGAGGGATCCTGCCTTGCTTTTCTTCATCCTCTTCATCAGGAAACACTATTGTCCCTTTTTCCCCAAAACCGGCGCTGGGTGGAACTGTGATGATCCTTCGCCCGCCGACTCTCATCGAAGCCAAACCTTCTTCCAGCCCGTAGCATAATCCTGCAGTGAATGGCCTTGCCCCATAGAAAAAGACGAAAGGTCTCCTCTTTTTCCTAGTGTCCTGGAAAACCACACCATCAGCCGTCGCCCTGCAGAAAGAAAAAGAACAAAGAAAATGTTCGGTGGATTCTTTTCCGGTGGAAAGAGAAAATCTTCATTGACAAGAGGTGTCAGCTGAGAAAACGCCACTCACAGACACACCGATTCTCTCGACTCAACATGCAATGAAGTACAATTGAATCATAATGTAATATATATATTATATATATAATCAGGGCTAAATCACCTCGTTGCGGACAGCCTTTGTTGGACAAGTTTGCCTAATGTAAATTAAACATTCATTCGTTCTAAAAATCACTCAACCACTTACACAATATCGACGACCGTCAAGAATCCTTGCTGCGGATACGATCCGCCACCGATTTTCTTGTCGGTGTACTTGACACCAGATCCCAGCGATACGACTTTTTCATCCTTGACCTCTTTGGTGCTCTCTTGCTCGTTGCGATACTCAATCCGAGTTTTGACTTGCTCACCGATCGCACCGACTGCCAGAATTCCCAGCCAAGCAAACCCAGCTCCGATCCTTGAATTACAAGAAAGAAGCATTTAGAAATAATAGTTCACGAACATTTGTTTGTTGGGGTTGAAAGGCAGGGTCAAGAACCCTACCATTGGCGTCTGAATTGATTGAATGTGAGGGATTTTTTTTTTTCCCCCGCACAGAGTTGCGAGAAAATGCATCACATACATTAAAAATAAACAAAACAAAGAGAAAAGAAAAGGTGAAACAAGGAAATCTACTTTCAGAGGAAGCCCTGGCTCGACAGGAGGGAGTGATTTGCATTGGATCGTGGTTTTCGGGTACTGCTTCAAGTATTGCTATTAAATGTACGATGGTGGGTGGGGTGCTTTGTGGTGAAATTGTTTTTCGTCATACTTTTTTGAGCTAAAAAAAAAACACTCAACTGGAAAAAATTGTCTACTAACATCGAAAATGTTTTTGTGTTAATGACCCCAGAGAGCACTCCCAAAATTACCCAAATCGTCTCGTCAAAAACGAAGCTACTGCATCTGTGGAATCCGCCGTCCTTTGACCCTTGCTTTTTTTTTTTCCTTCTTCGATTTGCCGTCTCAAGTCTACGGCAGACACAGGAGGCTCCTCCAAAGAACCCTTTGTTTCAACAGCTTTTCTTTCTCCGTCGGTTGGTGGATCGGCATAGATTCGACTGGAGCAACCTCCACCTACGTAGATCAGCATCGGACTCAGCCTCCCTGAGTCGATATTCTTTGTTTTGAATAAGTTTTTGCTACTTAATTTGCCGCAAGGAGTGAACAATCCTCCCAGAATAGGGCAAAAAACTCAGAAAACCACACGGAAGAAAAATACAAAAGAGCCTGGAATGTCAAGATTTTATTTTTAGTGAGGATGAACCCACGAATGATTCAAGCCCATGTTTGCAATGATAATTGTATAATTGCCAATGACTCATATATTTCCACAAGTCGCGCGCTCACGGGATTGCCCACTGTGGCGGCTGCCTACATGATGCGTGGTCCTATGGGAGCCCCCTTTCAAAATTCGCCGACTCCAAGACACATCCACCGACCGAAGCGGAGCGGCGATAACGGGAATCGCGTGCATGGTCCAAAAGAATGCAGCGCCCGAAACAGCAACTGGAATAAAAATGTCGATTGAATCATAATCGTTTCCATTTTCCGCTAATCAAACACAGCAGGCACCAGGATTTGGCTCAGAAATACATTCCGGCTTCACATTGACTGCCCGGTAGCTTCCTGAAATGAGGAACAAGCGCCTCCTTAACCGCCCAACCGTTGATCCATCGATGTATCGTTGCCAACCCAACAGAGGATCACACCATGGCCGATAGAAATACAATCACACATGAGCTCACAGCTCGCTGGGCAAAGTACGTTTAAACAATTGGAATGCGAAGTTGTTGATTCGGTGGATTCTGTGATTCACGCCAGCGCATCAGTTGTTGGAACACGAATTTGGATATATTGTTCATGACTAATTCCTACATGATGCGGATTCTTGCTGTTTTCGGAGGCTACTTGTGTTTTCCTTTCTTTTCCCAAGGGGGTCGTCAGGCATTTATCAAGATTCCACTGACTTAGCAAAAATGTGGTTGTAGGGAACAAGCAGTCATAAGGGAAAAAATTGAATATACAGATGATGTGGATTGGTCAATCGATGGAGATAATGATGGAGTAAGTCGCGATTTTTACTGGCCTGGTTCAAGTCAATTTTACGAAACTTGAAGGACATTATCCCATTGATCGAATTCACAGATGACTGTACATCTGGGGGCAGCATAGGGTTGCATATAGAAACATTTCGGACAGAGCGATCTGATTCAGTTACGTTTGCTGTGGTGGGGGGAGGATTTTTGAGTTTTGTTAGGTCTAGATTTTGTTGTGGATGGCCTTCAAAACAGATGCTTCTCAGTTTTTTGTTATTTCCTTGTAGGGTGGTGATTTTTTCCCACATCGCTGGTACTGTGTGGATGGCTGCATGTAAATGCTTAGTCATTACGTTTGCAGGATTCTGCCCTGAAGTTCGTGGGGGGTCTTGATGTCAGTTTCTACAAAGATGATTCGAAAAGGTATCAGTGTGCTTTTCTGTTGTTTTCTTTTGTTTCTAATGATATTCCTTTTCCCCCAGCGCGTTCCTTGACAAAATCAAGAACGTCCCAGAGTTGAAGTTTGTTAATGTTGTTTCTGTTGCCGGTTTGCTGTGGCTCCGAAGAGATAAAGCAATGGCTGCTTTGGTGGTGCTGACCTATCCGGTGAGTCTATCACAGTCAAGCATCTTTTAAGGAATTTTATCATAGTTACAGTGCAGTACAATATACTACAGTACAGTACAATACAATACAATACAATACAGCACAGTACAGTATAGTATAATACAATATAGTGCAGTGCTGTGCAGTGCAGTACAGTTGCATCCAAGAAAGAAACAGGCACGCACATTGGAAATTGTCTTGTCTTGCCTTACCATCTGTGCCCTCGTCTTCCAAACCAGAAACAATGCGAATTTTTTTCTATTTTTATGCGTACAAATATAGATGTTTTTTGATGATTTTTTTTTTGTGACAGGAACTGAAAGTAGTGTTCGATGACTACGAGGATATCGACTTAGAGGTCCCTTATATCCCAGGGTTCCTAGCCTTCAGAGAATGCCCAGCGTTTCATAAATTGCTTGCGAGGGTGGCCTCAACAGAATTCAATCCGCAGGTACCCACTCTTTTCGCTCATCCTTTATCTCCTTCTCCCTTTTTCGAGGGAAAAAAAACGGAAAAATAGCAATGTTGTTTGCACTGCTTGTGAATAACACCAGCCATTTGTTTTTGATCCCTTATTTTTTCACATGACCATTTTCTTTTCTTTTTTTTTTTTCAATGCTATCGGAGGAGAGCGAGGTTTTGCAAGAATTGAGCAGTTGATTGCTTTTTTTTTTGGCATCAAAGGTATTATTGGTGGATGGAAATGGGATCCTGCATCCAAGAGGGTGTGGCTGTGCATCTCATCTGGGAGTCGAATCAAGATACCCCACCATCGGAGTGGCCAAAAATCTTCACTGTATCCAAGGCTTGGACGAGAAAGCAATCAAAACTGAAGTCCGCAGAAGAATGTCGAGTTCCAACACAACAGGTTAACCCGCACCCCACCCTTATTTTGTTTCAATTCTACATTTTTGAACCTTACTCTTGTTTTAGAATTTCCTTTCCCTGCGCCACTAACCTTTTTTTTCCCTCTGTGGTTGGTTGTCTCGGATCTGTTCATTTCTGATTTTCAGAAACAAGAAAAGGAAAGAATCCCCCAAAAAAAAACAGTTGCAACATAGCTTAGAGTAAATGCCAGAGAATCCATGAGCACATCGAATTATTTGGTTGGTGCTTTTTCTAGGGGATGGAATTTATCCTTTGGTTGGATCGAGTGGATCTACTCTTGGAGCTGCCGTGTACGGCCACGGCAAAGGAACAGTGGTGCCAATTTACGTTTCCACAGGTGTGGCAAAAAATAGAGGAAAAAGCATTTGCGCTGGAAAAAACTCCCCAAACTCCAACCTCTCCATTTCAAAGTGGAGAATATTTTTTTCTCTTGTGCGTGATATCGATCCAACAGGAGGAAAAGCCGCATCCTCTGATTCGTTCGAACATTTTTCTGATGATGCTTTGGTGTGGAGCAGGTCACCGAATCTCGTTGGAGCTGGGAATTGAACTGGTTAAAAAATGCTCACTGTGTAGAATCCCTGAGCCCATTCGACAAGCAGACCTGCGCTCCCGAAGAATTGTTCGAAAAGAAGAAGCCCATGGCTCGTGACTTTAGCCGAAAATAAAGACATCCTGGTTTGCCGTTTGGGTGTTTTTGAACTCGAAAGTCATGCATCCTCATCGCAGTAGTGTGTGTATGCGTTTACTTGTAACAATATGTCGAAAACTCATCTTCTGGAGTGTTTTATCGACACAACAGCTTGGGGAACACATCGAAAATGCAAAAATATAAAACCCCATGCTGATGTCTGAGTCAGGAGATTCAATTTCACAGACCCAGGGATTTGGAAAACCACGAAAGCCCTCCTGTCCGTAATGCGGATGAATTCAAGGCGCGGATCGCCTTCCCTTCAACTCAATCCGTTTCTTAAGAAACAACTTCTGTGTAAGAAATCCAATTGAGTGTCATTCTTGCGTGGAAATGGGATAAGTGTGGATGTGCAGCAAATGACAAGCCACCGAGAAGCCATCAAGAAACGAGACTCCGTTTCAAATCTCAACTTC
Organism: Bryopsis sp. KO-2023; assembly: GCA_030272585.1. Lineage (NCBI taxonomy): Eukaryota > Viridiplantae > Chlorophyta > Ulvophyceae > Bryopsidales > Bryopsidaceae > Bryopsis > Bryopsis sp. KO-2023. The sequence continues at coordinate 5,136,011 of BSYQ01000007.1, read as the reverse complement.
CCTCGGACACCACCAGAGGGCCACCACAAGCTTTCTTGCGAAATATAAATTCTTTAGATTCAATATCTCAAACTCAACGATGGGCAGCAGAATCGAGGAGCACCTGCCGCCATTCATGCATGTCCCTCGCGACGAGGAGGATCCCGACTATGTGGTCTCTTTTCCGCCAAACCAACTCGACGCAGCGCGAGATTTCTTCGAGCAGTACGGCTTCGTGGTGGTGCGCGATGTCCTGACAACGGAGGAGTGCGAAACGACCACGTCCGAAATGTGGGACGTGCTGGAACGATCGACGCCAGGGCTAGACAGGAATAACTCCGGTACTTGGGGAAAATGGAAAAGCAAAGCTTTTGGGATGTGCTCTCGCGAACCCAGCATGACGCCCCAAATACTCCAAAATCGTCAGAACCCCAATGTGTACAATACGTTCCGAGCCTTGTCTGGGGAGGAGGACCTGCTGGTGAGCCATGATCGATGGGCTATTATGAGGCCTACGCAGGTGGAGGAAGCTTGGTCGACCATGGACAACCTCCATTTGGACGTGAATCCCTGGATGTATGAGAGTGACGATCGGAGGGCTTGGGATGATATTGGTGGCGGCGGCTACGCGGACTCGCACGATTTCATCAAAGAGAACAACGTTGTAAGAAGCTCCTTTGGCAGAAACATGCAAGCCGTGCTCAATCTCAGAGACAATAAGGAGGAGGATGGGGGCACTCAGATCGTTCCTGGTTTTCATAAGCATTTTAGTCGATGGGTGGCCAGCATCGGCCCGGCGTCGGCCGACGCTGAAGCCAGACCATCTTACCGTTTTCCTAGAAATAGCAGAATCAATCAGCTTGGTGTCAGAATTACGATGAGGGCTGGCAGCATGGTGGTTTGGGATCAAAGATGCGCTCACGGTTCCAAGGGTAACAACAGTGACAAATTGAGAATTGCCCAATTTCTTAAGATGTTTTCAGCTAGGACGTTGACTGAAAAGAGGCTTCAGGATAGAGCAATCGCTGTGAGGAGGCTTGTTCAGAGATCAGGGGTCCACGTTACCGAGATAGGAAAGCAAGTTTTCGGTTTTAGACATTTAGCTGCACCAGTTTCCGATTTCGTGGAAATCAAACGGTGAGCGAGCAGAAAATAGCACATGTTGAATCTTAGGGTTGCCAGAAGTGAAATCGTGTTGATCCCTCTCCAGATTCTTCTATTTGGGCTGTGGCCTCAACCTGTTTTCTAGATTCGATTGAGAAAGGCTAGGTATTTAAATTTGTAAAATCAATCAGAGACATGTGACATGCTGCCAGAACTAAGCTGTTTGGTGAAGAATGGTTGGTCAATTTTTAGACTTCTTCTTTTCCCCTCCTGTACACATCTTCATACATCCGTGCCTCAAAATGACATGATCCCTGCTGCTGTTGTATATATTCCTCCATAATTCAACTTCCAAATGTCCAAAAAGAGAACATGAGGGCAACACAAATCGATGCAAAGCCAACATGTGATAAGGTCATGTAATGTGTAGAGTGGTATGAGACGGAATCGATGGTCAACCGTTGAGGTTATGAGGATGCTTGCCACATAAGGATGGAGGGGCAACAGAAAGCAGCCTCAAGAATAAGGTTGACATCATATCTAGTGAATTCCAGTTTTTTATTTCGGATCGATTGGCATGGAAAATACAGACAAGCGGTGCCAGTAGGAAGCTACATACAGGAAAATGGTGCATCCTCCAACAAGAGACGAGCAGTAATAAAAACTTCTGTTTGGCAGATATATCTTCTTTCCTCTACAAGAAATGAACATATTGTTGATGACATCATTCTTCATTTTTTCAATGAAAAAACCACATGAAAAGAGCGGAAACAACGAAACCAGCACCCATTGATGAGTGTGGTTTCTTGCACAGAGTGCGTTCTGTGCGTCCTGATGTGATGCCCCGACATGTGCATGTCACATTGTCAAACACGCATGTAAACGGCTGAATGCATTGGATTTGAGCGGCTGGAAGAAGACGTCCCAACACAACACGCACACGATTCAGCCGTCCTGGCCAACTTATTTGCTCGCGATTTGAAGTTGCTGTTGTTCTGGGGCTTGGTTCGACATGAACTCGTGCTACAGATCGCGAACGAATTCTTACAGCCAGCTGGCGACATCCAGAGCCTTGGTGAGAGAATTGCAACAGATTCGTATGGCTGCGAAATGGCAGGGGGACCTCCGAAATTGCAGTGCTGGAAACGAAATGCAGCAGCTTGTTCAAGAATTTCTCATGTGCCCGCTTTGTAGGCAGGATTCTTTGGTTCACGATCTTGGTGCCATCCAAGAGGTAATTCAGGGAAGAGGGGCGGACTGGGAAACAAGCCAGGCCGAGATGCAAGATGCAACACGAGCAGAGCAGAGCATTCATCAAGGAAAAAGCAAAAAGTGGTATGGAAAGCAGAGGTCGGCATTTCGAACCAGAGGAAAATCCTGTGATCACCCATATCTATCGCATGTATTTTTGCTGAGCTCTGTGGCTTGAGTGAGGGTTGCCATCAATTTGGGGGGGGTTCATACGTGTGTGCGTGTGTGTTTTCTTGACAAAAATCACTGGCACAAGATATGATGATTGGGGGGCTCTTCTCAGCTTTTTGTTTTGGTTTTCACCCATGTCAGACTCCATAGCACCCCCAGTATATTTCCTTCTCTTTTTGTTCTGTCTTCAAAATTGCAGGGCGCAATAACATACGATTCAGGCTGTTGTAGGTGCAGGGGCGGCTGGATTGGTCTGCTGCAGGGAGCTCAGAGACGAGGGCCATAATGTATCTGTCTTCGAACAAGCCCCTGTTGTTGGTGGAACATGGGTGCTGGACAAAGCGATGAAATCGTTGGAAGACGATGGAGAGGATGTGCACAGCAGCATGTATGACTCGCTCAGAACAAATTTGCCCAGGGAGGTGATGTCATTCAGTGACTTTCCATTCACTCCGGAAACTCTTGGGGGAAGGTCCGTGGATTCTCGACGATACCCCAGCCATCATGAGGTATGATTGTTTGGAAATGCTTGATTGAATCGATGTGTGCATTTCTGGATGTGTTTACTTTTGAATGATGAGTGCAAGGAAACGGAATCCTTGGGTTATGGTTTTGTTGATTTATTCTGCCAGGTCCTGGTGTATCTAGAATCGTTTGCTGATGCGTTTGACCTTCGGCCGATGATCAGGTTTCGGACACGCATAAATGAAATCCAGCGATTGCACGACTCCAATGAATGGTCCGTGTCATTTCAACGCAATGGGGAGCCGAAGGTAGGAGTGGACGCATGAGTGGATTGAATGTATTTTTGCGGCCGCGTCGACGGGTGCTTTCTTGCTATCTGGAAAATTGACACCTCGTTTCGCATTCTGTGTGGAAATATCGCCAATAGGAACGAGTGGAATTCTCCGTTCAAAAGAAAAAAGAAATGTAACCTTGTTGTAACCCCCCGCCAAAAAGAAAAGGAAAAAAGTAGAAAAAAACAATTAAAAATATTAAATTATAATACTAGCCCCATCCCTTAAAAATCAGAAAAGGAAGCTTGTCATAGAGAGCCCGATGTACTTCACAAAATTAATATAGAATTAATAATAATACATACATACAAATAATTATATTAATAATATCATTGATCACTTGCAACTGGGGAGAGTTTTCTGAATATATTGAGCTGGATTTTTACCAAGGGCAGGGATAAATCACCTCGCTGTGGACGGCCTTCGTTGGGCAAGTTTGCCTAATGTAAATTAAACATTCATTCATCATTTATCCTTTGTTATTGTTTTTTTTTTCCTGTTTCAGGGGGCAGCGATGGAGAGGTTTGATGCCGTCGTGGTTTGCAATGGGCATTACGCCAAACCTCAGATCCCCCCCTTGGAAGGGTCTGAAGAATTCCCTGGCATGCAACTCCACAGCCACACATATCGACATCCCCGATTGCTGGCAGGAAAAGTGGTGGTGGTGTTTGGAATCTCTGCCTCTGGTCAAGACATCGCTCGTGATATTGCCTCCGTTTGTGAAACGGTGTATTTGAGCGGACGATCTGCGGAGTTTCTGAAGGGACCTGGAGCCATAGGAAGCGATGGAAATGTGGTGAAAAGATCTGCGATCAGGAAACTGGGGAAAAATGGAGAAGTCTGGTTTCAGGTAGAGGGCCGGTGAGGAGTCCGTGCTGTCACAGTTGCCCTGTGTTTTGTGTTGAAGATTCGAATTTTGGGGGGTAAAAAATGGAATATCGATTGAGGTTTGCTGTGAGATGGGAAAGTCGCATAAGATGGTGTTAATCGAAGTTTGTTTTTCAGTTCATTGATTCTTGCTTAAGAAATCAGAAATATTTCGACACCAATAGAATATATTTTCTTGTTCATAATTATACTGCGTATTTGCTTTAATATTATATTTTTTTCTTTTTATATCTTTTCGATAAAGAGCACTTCTCATCATGTGTGTGTGCTAAGCAAACGTATTTCATGAGTGTTGCAAATTTAAACTCAACTTTTAATCATTTCGTTGAATTTTCTCTCGGCAAAACGCCAACATCACAAGGAGGCATTTTCACCCTGATTTTCTATTTTTTTATTTGTCTTTATTTCCTTTTTTTTCCCTTTTTTGTTTGGCAGAATGGAGAATTTCTGGACAGAGCAGATGCAATCATGTACTGCACAGGTTATGAGCACTTCCTTCCTTTTCTGTCGGAATCTGGGCTGATTTCCACGGAAGGCAACAGAGTGTCGCCCCTGTACAAACACATATTCGAGCCCCAAGCTGCACCCTCTCTAGCTTTCATCGGATTGCCCAAATTTATCATTCCTTTCCCCTTGTTTGAATATCAATCGAAACTCGTTGCTCGAGTCTTGTCCGGGCGATGCCAGCTGCCCTCCAAGGAAGACATGGAGCTGGATATAGAAAATTTCTACAAAGCTTTGGAGGAAGAGGGGCGGCATCCCAGGTTTCAAAAAAAAAAGAAATGAAAACGACAATAGGAAAGCATCTTGTTAGTTTGTGCAAATTTTTTTTTTTTCGTTCCATGTGTGTGTGTGTTTCTGTGTGAAAAAAAAATGCTCTCGATTTTTTTTCTCGATCTGGGTGGAAGAAGAGGGGTTGCACTCATGTGGTAGTGAAACAAAATAAAAAATGAAATGAAACGAATTACTTCTGATTGCATCATTGCCTCCCCTGGAAACATAACCGCTTGTCTTTTTCTTTTAAAAAAACGGTGAAAGCGCTATAACTCCCCCTTGTTTGGGGAAATCGATCTGTGGAATCCCCTCATTTTTTATCTTTGCTGTGTCAGCACCACACACAACATGAGGATGGAGCAATTCTCTTATTTCGACTGGTTGCAAGCTCAGTGCGGTCCAGATGTCCCCGTTTTTCCAAAATGGCGAAGTGACATGTTCGAAGCATCAAGCAGAGTGAAAAAAAGCCACCCGGAAAGGTACAGGGATGTATTTGATGATGAAATCAGCCTGGCTGAAGCAAAACGAGAATTTTCCATGATTGTGGAGCGCAGCCCCATCGCTGCCAAGGGTGCCTGAGTTAAAGAAGTATCCCTGATTCTTTAACTCAGGGACAGAAGAGGGAGATGCCTTTCGGAGAAAAACTCCCAAAATTGAAATTTGGCTGTAACACTGCTTTTTCTTGGTGCGAAGGATTTCCTAGCCAGGGGATGCATGATTGAATGATCGGGGTGGTAGGCAAACAAGAAAAGAGGGACCTAGTTTTTTGGTAGGGTTGAGGTTTGGCTGTGACTTTCTTTGTGAAGTGGTTTTGGGAACTACTCTTTGGTTGTCTGTTGGCCACAGAATCTTATCGAAAAAAAAAAAGGCAGAGAATGAATAGTCGCAGAGATGCAACATGGACTGTTAAAGATGGAAAGATGTTTGACAATCATGCTGAGTTTGTACATTGGACATGTGCACCCAAGTTGCCAAACAACATGTTGAGTGATGCACGAAAACAGACCTTGCCGATCAGTTCATGACACACTGTCATTTCAATATATCAGGAACCTGGGAAAAGGATCCTAGGGAGGAGTGGGTTGATGTTCTGGCACCTTGTCTGTTTACACCTTTTCAGCGTGGCGTTTCTGTCGGTGTGAGACATATGGATTCAGAGACACATGCAATATCCTCAGCCCAAACTTCGCCTTGGCTTCCTTGTGCTTTCCCTGCCCCTACCCACCCAAGAATGAAAACCCTGAATTCCCGTGTTTTCAACCAGTTTCGAATCGCTCCTTCAACCATGTCGATGCAAAGGGGCGAATTGACGAGAATCAGCAAGGCGATGTCCTACTTTTTGCGACATTCCCCGCTGGCCAAAAACGATCCCAGCGGTTGGGTGGAGGTTCCAGAGCTCCAAGCAAACCTCATGGAACGAACCACGTTGGCGCAAATTCGGGAGGTGGTCGAACACAATAACAAGGTGGCTTCCCCTCCTCCTCCAGAACTGTTGCGCTGAACGATTCGAGCACTGCTAGTTTCCCCCCTGATCGATTTACAGATATTTCTGGACCATTCCAGCTGCTGTTTCTGATGAAAATGTTCCTTTTGCATGGAGCTGTTTGGGGAAAGAATTTGTTTGGACAAAAAAACAGACAGGGAGTTGGATAGAAAACCATCGGAAGGTTTTGACTGAAAGAATATGTTTGGTTTGCAACAGAAACGCTTCGTCCTGGATGAAAGTGTGGATCCACCCCGCATACGTGCTGCTCAAGGTCATTCTGTACAATTGGAAGCCCCAATTCTGCAAGAAGTTTTAGATATCGATTCTGTGCCCTTCGCTGTCCATGTCACAAGCAAAAAAAGGTTGGCTGAGAAAAACGCCCTTCTTTCACATTCAGCTGAAACTCAACACTTTTTTCAGAAAAGGCAATAATTTTGGGGTTGAGATTAGGACTGGATAATGCAAGCACGTTTTATATTCCTTCGTTTTGGTGGGCGGAAGCTTTGTTTGCTCCATATGGTCTTGGTGTTGATTTTTTCCACTGACAATGAGGTCAGCATTTTTCTCAGCTGGACTGAGGGGTTTGCTTTTGCTGTGCAGCTGGGAGGAAATACAATCGGCCGGAGCATTAGACAAGATGCGCAGAACTCACATACACTTCGCTACATTGGGCTCCCACATGAGAAGCAACTCTTGGGCAAACACGCTGCTCCGACTGAAGACTCAAGAGGCCATGGAGGCTGGGCACAAGTTTTATCTTTCCGATAATTCCGTCCTGCTGACGGAGGGTCCCCTGCCGATCGAATTCGTTGAGCACATCGATCCCAGTGATATCCCAGCAGATTGGAGGCAATAGAGTTGTGTCTGAGCATGATATAGATTTCTTAGATGGATTGGAAGGGGGCTGGACAAATCGCCGTAGGAAGCCCGGTGAGGATTCCATGTCGCCCAAGGATCATGGAATTTGAGCTTTGGTTGGACAGATATCCACAGTCAGACACCTGGGGGTGGCGTCCCCGAGCAAGGGCAGTGTTGCTCATCGCACATTGCCCCACTTGTCCGAGATGAGGCCATGGTCTCAGGATCCACCAGAGCAAAACCCAATGCAGGGACTGGATGGTTCAAAAATTGGCGAACTGGTGGTGTTTTGTAATCAGCGTCCAGAGACATAGTTCATTGTTCTACACTCGTCGCTTCGTCTTATATCAGCACCGCAGCAGTGTATTCAATTTCGTCGGTCCAAAAGTGCCCCTAAATGTGGCTCTTTCACCTTATTGGGGCCGTTTTGTGGCCCAAAAATTTGCCAATCGATTTTTTTGCGCAAAAAGGGCCCAAAAAAATACACCACTACCCCAGATGATTGCCATTCCTGGATCTTACCATGTCGCTATCAAATTTCTATCTAGGAATTTGTAATGACTCACCTCAGCATTGGCCTTGCACTGGGCTTGATTAATGAGATCTGCTGGTGGCAAAAAGGTAATTCTTTTTTTTCACCAGATGGTTGCCAAAAAAGCGTTGTGCACACACAGCAGCAAGTGGTGGCCAAAGCAGCTGAGAATAAGCCTTTCAATTCTGTCAGCATCGGCTGTTTTCACATGTTACATAGCTCCAACAGTCTTTTCGCACAACGCTCGCTTCACCCAAAACCAAAATCATCGCACTTACATTTTTCCCTCAAAAGGTGATTCACTCAAGATACCCCAAATTTTCCCCTCCACTCCAAAGCGATTCTATACCTGGCTACCAACCAATACAGGCACCAGCCACGTGGTAAAAGAGAGAAAAAAAAATGTACCATTCATGACGAATGCAAAGAATCCAAAATCCCAAGCCAAAAAAAAAAAAGAAGAAAACCAAAGAAACGGACCACCGTTTATCGAAATCAGACAGTGGGGAACTATCTGCGTCGATTCTGTTGGCGTCTGTTTCCTCCTTTCTTTGTGTTTTTGGTGTTGTTGAAGAAGCCACCCTATAGAACACCACAGCGTTCAACTTAAACCAGTGGCGAATGTCGTTTGGAGACGAGAAAAGAGCAAAAGAAAAAAGCAATTTGTTTTTTCATTGTGGGGAGATCGTGTGGGTGCAATGGAAAGTCGAAATTGAAATTCAGAGGAAGAGATGAAAATGCTCCGGTGCAGAAACGAAAAGAAAAAATTTGCACCTCTCCATGAGCATTCCACAAAAGGCCAGAAAAAATCCTACAGATATTTTCATGGAAAAGAAAAAAAGGAAATTCACAACACACACATGTTCTCCTGCCCCGACCCCCATTTGTACAGGATGCTTTTGGCTTCTGGTTTTTGTTCGCCGATTCATTTTCCAGAAAGAAAAAAAAAAGGAGAGGAAAATGGGTTCAAAGAAGTGGATGCCCAGGTGGTGGAAAGCAGTGGCAGGTAAACAAATAAATTAAAAAACTAAACAGGTTTTTCACAATTGATCACCTCTCCAAACAAGTCATCCTCTCCATCGTCGTACAAGTCTGCAAACGGAGGTACGCTCAAGCCACCCTGAGCGGAATCTTCAAACGTCGAGAAATAGATTTGCCTGGGACGGGCAGAAAAAAAAAAGCGTGAAAAAAAATCAAAGGAAAATGAGCTTCTCGACCAACAGGAAACACAGGGGTACTGCACTTCATCTTTAGCTTTGTTTTGAAAAGGGGGGGGAAACAAAAACAAAAAAAACAAGACACTATATATTCTTCTTCTGATAACAACAAAAAGACAATATGCGTGGATAAACCGAGGCTGAAAAAGAATTTTTTGTTACAATTCAACATGCTATGGAGGTTCAGGAAAGAAAACCAACACACGTTCGTTTTTTTTCTTGAAAGAATAACAGAAAAAGGAGACATACTTTTTCTTGAAAGCAAGTTCTCTGTTTTTGCGCTTGAGTCTGTCCTGCTTGCATTCAAATTGCCTCCTCCTACGAAACTGTTCAGCCAACACCATATTTTTCTTTTGTAAAAATCCACACTTGCACTTTGAACCAACCCCCTCCCCCAAAAAAATAACTTCATCAAATTATTTGATGTTAAAATGTCCTCTTTTTTGAACCGGGCTTTTTTCTTGGCCATAGCGGGCGGGTTTTGTTGGGAAAGCAAGAAACGGTTGCAGGTGGCGCCTCACCTCGTGGAAAACATTGGACCTTCTGTAAGCAGTTTCGAACTTATCCACCATGGTGGTGGCGTTGTCAGCGTCGCCCGCGACAATCTGTGAAAGGAATTATCGCAAAAAACATATCGTTCAAATCATCGCCCTGAAGATACTCCGTAGCTTCGGTGGAGTTTGATGAAGGAAGCCTGAACTGCAGATACGAGAAAAAAAGATGAGAACAGCCCCACACCTCTGCATGGCAAACTTTTCCCTTCACGCTGCAGGTGACCTTGGACACGGTGTTGTTGCTCGCGTTTGCCAAGCGTCCGGGCAAAGCGGAGACGCCGACGGGTCGCCCGAATATGGACTTCGTCATTTGAACGGACGCCATTCCGAAAACGTAAACCGAGAAAGCTTGCCGTTTCGGTGAAAAGGGGAAGACGAACGAGAAAACAGCCCACCTTCGTCACTTTTTCCAAAAAAACGCAAAGCTACTCATCAATCCAATCATGTCGCACATTTTGCCACCATCATTTTTGCGAAGAAGTTTTAATGCAAGTCTGATAACTCCTCCCCCCCCCCCGTTTTTCTTGCAGGTTTTCGTGGTTTGAGAAAAAATGTCGATCGAGAGAGAGCCCCAGCTGCTGTGCGTACTTTTGAAGAAGCATTTCAAGACGATCAAGGCGGCCATCGAGAAACTCCTCGTCTGGAAAGTGGGTGCATGCATGTCAGTCATCCAGCATACCTATGCCTTCTTTATTTTTCTTGATCCTTTTCGATATTCTTGCTCACCTTTTGAACACAGGACAGAGTGATCTCGATTTCCAGTGCTTCTTCGGGGCTCTCCACCACCTTTTTGACAGTTTTGGCTGTCATTTCGAGTGAACTGCATGTCAGGTAAATCATCATTTGACTTTCCAAGCTGCTTGCCCCCTTGGATGCTCAAGGAAGTCACAGCCAAGACGATATAGAATAAAAACTCTCTTTTCAAAAAATTCGCATTCTGTTCTGAAGTCAGTTGAGCTTGGAGCCCCCTCTTGATGAACTCTATCAGAAGCTTGGTGGGGCAGGCCTTCAGTCAGACACTGATGAATTTGTGGTAAGAAACCCTCCCACAAATTAAGCGCAATCTTGAATTGGCACTTTTGGTCAAAAATCATGCGTGGGTGGGTTTTTCTGTAATGTGAAACTGGGTGCTGCTCTTCACATTGTCGTGTATTTTCCTTTCTTTTTTAAGATATTACTTTTTTTTTTTTTTTTTTGGGGGGGGGGAGGAGAAGGGAAAGGGCCATCATGAATGGTGTTTTTTGATGCTTGAGAAAGGATTTGAAAAAACATGTCTTTGAAAGGGCTGGAATGATATGTTTGCGTCTAAACTGTTTGACATGATTTTGGGTGGGTCGAAGAAACCCAGTTTCAGATGGGTGGTCATGGCTGCAAAAATCAAGGAAAGGATCACATGCTCGAAGACTTTGGCTGTGAGGGTGGCGATGTCAAAGAGGATAGAAAAAAACGAAGCTGAAATAAAAATGCTGAACAGCACTTGCGACAAGAACGACTGCAGAATAGATGTGTTGCTTCAGGTGGGACCTTGCTGTTTTTCGCTGATTGGATTTGAAATCACAGGGGGGGGGGGAGGGATGTTAGGAGAAGCAACATCAACTGAATTTTTTGATGTTTTTTTTGTATTGTTTTGCGAGTTTTTGCTGCGATAGGCGAATGCTCTGTTTTTTTGTTCTTTTTAACGATGTTTTTTTTATTTTTTTAACAGGAATTGAGGGAAAGCAGGAGTTCAATGCCAGATGCATCAGCTCAATCACGGAGAGCAACAATGGGCGAACGAGCGGCCGGCCGCCAAGTGTTCAAATCATCATCCGATCAAGAAACTGCGTGAGTTTTCCCAATCGTCCCTGGATCTGCTCCAACCTGGTCAAAAAAATTGAGGGGGTTTCAGCATCTAATTTGTGGCGAATTTCATTGCTGTTGCGGATTGGATGGGGTTTTTTATCCTTTTTTCTTTTAAACGTGGCCCTTGACAATTGAACTGCAACGTGGTGGTTTGATTTACTGACGATTTGCTTTCTTTCTTTTTTTTTTCTCGACTTTTTTATTAAACCAGGATACCATCCAAGGGCTTTCCTTCTGTTATCCCCACCGGTGAGTTGACCAGATTCCTATCATTATTCCCACCCCACTTCAGCTTGCGTTTCCAAGAATTTTCAAATGGTTTGAAAGAGCAGTGTTTGCTGATCTCTTTCTATTGATAATCTGATCGGGGTGTGTGTGTGGCGGTTTTTCTCCTTAATTGCACTACAGTTGGCACCAAGACCTCCTTCCTTTGGCAGAATGCTGAGCAAGGATCGGCTCCATTGACTCCATCCAAAAAGAAAGCGTTCAAAGGGATGAGTATGCCCTTGGAAAAAGTGGAGGCCGACGAAGATATTACGGGTAACAGAGACCAGCACTCTTTGCCTACCCTAATTTTCCAACAATTTTTCTAGTTCTTTGGGAATCTCCTGCCGATTTTGAGTTATCCATCCATACGTGGCCATACGTGGCGCATCGATGGATCCTTGCTATATCACATATCAATTGTCGTCTTGATGTGATTGTTCTGAATTGTTTTTTTTGTTTTCACTGAATAATTTTTTCCAGAATGGAAAACATGCAGTTTTGGAGGGGTGTCTTGGTGGTGGTGTAGGGTTTGCCTTTGTGGCTCCATCTTGGGCCGATCAAGACAATGCTACAGACACCGAACTGTCAGAAACCACAGATGGAGAACACTGAACTCCCACCCCCACCCCCACCACCACAACGAAACACAAGCAAGCCTAAAAACTCAGAGACTATTGCCATTTTGAAAAGTCATATCAAATACGACTCCTCTATTCATCCAAACAAAATTTGGATGCGTTTGAAAGAATGGAAATGGATTTTTAAAAAAGAAAAAGGAAAAGAGCACCTAGTGAAAAATCAACCCAACATGAAGAAAAAAGTGGTTTCGTACTGTTCTACTCAACCACCCCCTTCAACGATCCTCACCATTCATTTTGCTGAACAATCATATCCATCTACTGCTTTTCTTACAAGTCGTTGAGATTCACAAAGTGTTTACCCCCCCCCCCTCCCAGGTGGTTGGCTCGCTCCTCAACGATGCCTAAAACTTATACAAAGCCCCGACTAACTGTGAAAAAACCCACTCCATCCATCAAAGTTTCACCCTGTCCTCAAAATCAAATGCACGCCGGAGTCGGTGAGTACAGGCTGACTCAACTCTCCTACTTTCAGTGCATAAGTCGCTTTCTCGAAAGCGGCTTGCATGTCGCCAGGGCTGCCGACCCCAACACATCATTCTTTTGTTAATGGAAAAAAACAAGCTGGCTGAAATTCATCGGAGATGACAAAATTAAAATTTAAAAAAATGCTCTTGTTCGTGTTTGCAGTCCTGTTGGGTAAAATAGAACATCGCATGGAAGGTTCAAGGAAAAACAAGTTGGTGATGACTCATACAACCTAGTACAAGGTTGCTGCCAATAAGATAGATAACATGGGCTCGTCTTGTTCCATGTTCCTTTTGCCCAGTCCTATTTTTGGAAAGTGCGGTTGCACCCATGACGGAATGATGCCGTTCATGCATAAAGTTCAAAAAGCAATAAAAACTAGAAAGAAAACAAAATTGCAATAGATCAAAGACATCCCCACCCGAATTCGCCGAGATCTCCTCCTCTCCTAGCACTGCTGCAATCACTCTCAGTGCTTGCCAATGTTGCAAATTCTACCTCACCAGCTTGCAAGCGACGCTGGTACTCCTGGTTACGAACAAAATCGAAACAATCATAGCAAAAATGTGCCCTTTTTTTCATCAGGAATGACATAATCAACGACCAAAACAACCAAAAAGACATTCATTCATTCAAAGACTCGCCTGTATCTTAGCCAAGGCCTCCTCTTCGCTCCGAGTGATTTCTGGATCCTGACGGAGAACGAACGGCAAAAACAAAATTAGCCCTAACAAACGAGGCACCTCGAGTTGCACCACTAGTGTTGGTGGAAATCCGAAAAGCCTTATTTGCCCAACCTCAGACTGACTGAATTCCTTGGAGCATTTCCACACCAAGCTTTTGTTTTCGACTTTCGAATCTGTTCATGTACTTCACATAGATATATATTTTTATCTATGTTAGTTTTGTGCTTTCACACATTCCCCTTGAAGGTGTTGTTACAGTCTATTTGGGTACCCTTTCCCAGATTTGTTTTTGACCCACTGTTCAAAAAACACACACATAGAATGACCAGTTCAGCAGCTACACGATCACCAGTCAGGCCAATCCACACACACCTTCCAAGATTTAGGTCTTCTCGAATTCCGGTGTTTCACCAGCAGGTGAGAGGCAGTGACTCTTTCTTGCGGCGGCTCATCTGCATTTTCAACAAAACTACAATAATTAATCATCCAGGAACCACGGCCAACGAAACACTAGCGTTTGAGGATTTTTCCCAACACGCTCCTCCTTCTCGGAATGCCAGACGGTGAGTGAACCTTACCGTTTGAGTCGCAATGTACTTCGTATGTCACATCTGAGTGGGAGAGCTCAATCCTCATCTTGTTTTTCAGGACCGTTGGCTTGTGCCCCAGTAAATTTGCCCCATTCAACTTCGTTCCACGAGTCTGACAAAATCAACCACACAAACCCTACATTCCTCGGAAGTCAATCAGATTTCTAGTACATAAAATTGTAGATATTCATCCGTTCTAAGAATAATATTCTCCCTCCTCCCCCTCCATAACTACTGCTGGTAGCTGACCTTTGAAAAACAAAGATTACTCATTGATTAGAAAGAGTCAATGAACACCCCTTTCGATTGAAGGGGCTGTGTTTGTATTGCAAGCAACGTTTACACAGAAAAGATATTCTGTTTCAAAACAACTGCTGGCACTGCAGAGAAAATCCTCTCAAACATGCTTAAGAAGTTGACTAACAATTTGGGAGATGAAAATTGAAGCGACATCCTGGAGGCCGAAATCTTTTTTTTTTCTTGCAGCTCAATGCAGAACTTACTGATTTTAAATCTATGATGAAGCATCTGCCATCCTTGTGGTGAACGATGGCCGCATGCATGCGAGAAACGCTGTCATGTTGATGTGTCACATCACAGAGCGTTGCATCCCTGATGATAAAAACAGAGGATTAAAAAAACGTCCAAATAAAATAAAATGGAGTCAACCCCTTCTCAATTCACATTCGAAAAACTCCCCAAAAACAAATATTATAATATTGGTGAAGGAGGAAAAAAAAATATTTCAATCTGAGCAAGCATAGCTGATCTTTATCTGCACATCAGATTCCAGCCAAAACTAGATTCCAAGATGAGGAATGATGGCATTGATTTTGCTGGAATAAACACAATTTCTGTCATCACTTCATCCACACAATGGACTACCTTCCAAACACGTAAAAGGGCTTCTCGTCGACTCGCAGCGTCTCAGTGTGCTTGTCCCCCTCATAAACCTAGAAGACAAACGTCAAAAAGAAACTCGTACATACCCCAACTCAAGACATATCAACGCGCGACGGGAGGGCCTCACCTCCAGTGAAATGGTTCTAGATGGCTGTGCTGCCCACGGCGGCGGCTCGAAACCAGTCATTCTTCCTCACCTAAGATCGAGATCAACCAAGAATGTGCGAAAAAATCTTTCCAGGGCTGGCGCGCGCGTCAAGAATCGCTGCTTTGAATGCGGATGTGATGTATGACACAGACTACCAACTGTAGATCGATTTGGCTGCATATTCTACACCTCATGGGGCACCGCATCCATACTTGGACAAGGCGATGAACACAGCCTCCTCCAAGACTGTTGCCCAATCCGTCGCGACCAAAAACCGTCCGTGGATACGCTTCGTGTTTTTGCCAGCTGCGGTGGCGGCTCCACGACCGGTTTTATCTGATTTCGTGACCTCTGTGCCCCACGGAGATGCATGTCGACGTGGCAAGACTTGATGTTGGGTGGGTGGTCGAACATGTGTTTGAAGGAAGGCGCTGCTTTCTCGTAGCAGGGAACTGGACGATGTGTAAGGTCGACCCGTTTCTGAGACTTTTGGATATCGGAACAGGTTGAAGAAAGCGGATGAGTCCGCCGTATCATCTGATTCACTCGTTCGCCATCTGTTAGAGCGGCGGGTGGATAACAACGACCACGGATCGGGAAACGTCCAAGATTCGCTCCCGATAGTTGGGCTGGTGTGCATTCTAATCTTCGTGGTGGCTGGTGTCGCCAAGGTCTGGCGAGCGGTGAGCGTTCGCGGGTTTTTAACCCGGGCATTGTGTCAGACGTAGACGTCTTGTATTTCGTCGAAGTGATGTGGGTTTGCGACCGGTTTCAGGCGACCAAAAGATTCGTAGGAAGCTTTTGGGGAATGGAAATCTTGGGAAGCGAGCCTTCAACAGCAGCTGGAGCCGATTTTCTTTACACAAAGAATTACAATTCGCCGCGATGGGGTCGCCCAACACGAGTGAACAAAATAAAGCACACATTCGTCGACGGTATGTGGAAGCTTGATACCCAAGTTATGTGTTCTTGATGCGCTCCAATCTCTTACTTGCCGTTTGCCGATTACATATGAATGGCAAAAAAAGCATCCTGAAGCCCTTTCAGTTGCCATCGTGCAAGATAGGTCGTTTCGTTGAAACTTTTTGGGAAGGGGTTAGGTCAATAGGGCGCAATGGTGTTCATGTTGTTCAATGCTCCATTCCAAGCACCGAGCGTCAATTCGTTGAGCAGAGGGCTTGAAATGTTTTCTCAGGTCTCAAAGGTCTTGTCACGATCGCGTGTGTTGGCCCCAAGAAGCGAGGAAGGTGAAAATTTCCCCATCAGCTGTTGTGAAGTCAGTTTGCATACTGAAACGCACAAAATTGATCAAAATTCCTGGTTGGGTCGTTGAAACAGAGCGGAAGTGGACTCGACCGTTAAAAAGCGGGATTTGTGGAGCAGAGGATGGAGCCCGATAGTCCTTCCAGAAACCAGTCACTCCACCCTTAGTGAAATAGACTCCTCTGAGCATAACTCTAACATTGACATCGAAATGGGGACTTCCCCGTTTGAAGGCGAATCGGTATCACCTTTTTCGATCGCACCTCCTCCAAGACTTGACAACGTTCAATACAAGGGCACAACGAAACACAAAAACTTCTCAACGGGGGTTGGAGGAAGCCGGTCCTTCACATGCGATCAGTCTGGCGACCAATCTCATGACGAGAGATGGCGGAGGCTTTCTTGCCCAATGGAAGAAAACGAAGTGCTTGTGGAAACCCCTCTAGCACTCGACAGTTCTCGCAGGGAATTTGGAATAGAAGGGGGGCCTACTTCAGTAGATACGCCTCCTTCAATGTTGAACACATATCTGGGGGACGGCAACTCAGTGGCGCCACTTTCTTGTGTGAGCGGCGCAGGATTGCACCAAAGGAAAGAGAGGACACTCTCTTTGCCAGCAGTCGGACGCACTCCTTCATCTCCAATCGTTCAGTACAAAAAAGCGCTCACACCCTGCTCAGTATCTTACCGCCAAATGAATCATTTTCAAAGTCAACAGACGCCCTTTTCCTTGCAAGGGAATGAAAGCAAAGTTCTGTGCCCGGAGGCATCGAATCCCAGGGACGACACAAAAAATGATACCATTGGCGCGAACCCAAGAGGGGAGCCTCTGAAACTCTCTGATGAGCTCCTGGATGAGGAAATCCGGCAAAACCCAATTTTGAATGTCGACTTCAACAAAGACGTCATGATCGAAGCTTGTCTTGGAAGCGGTAGCGCTGGAGTCGTGTACAGAGCTCTTTGGAGAGGAGATCAAGTAGGAATTCTCAGAAGGCACTAGATTCGCCTTGTCACATCGTCAAAATCAAAAGAAAGATCGAAATGGACTGCTGGCAAGAAGTAGAAAATTCGAATAACATCTGAGCAGGAAAGATTATCCTGCAGGTTGCTGTCAAGGTGCTGATTGAGAGCTGCCAGACCCCAGAGCAATTGCATACGTTCTACAAGGAGGTTAAGGTTTTAATCTCATTGAGACATCCAAACGTGGTCAGATTTCTTGGAGCCAGCATGAAGCCTCCTCACCTGTGCATCATACAGGTTTGTTTTGTTAGTAACACCACCCGCAAAGTGAATGAGACGTCAGTGAGTCTTGCATTATACTTTTCACTTGACACCCTATAGCTAGGGGTTTTGAAGTGTACACAATTGAATTGGGAATCGACCAGACCCTCTTGATGGGGGACATCATCCTATGTCAACATCTTAACAAGATATGAGAATACTGCCGCAAAAACGAAAACAACACAGGGTATGCTTTGAATCGAGCTCACGTCCACACGCATACGCATTTTCATAGTGTTGGTTGCATTCAGGCACTGGCTACGCATGGGTCCCTATATCAGATGCTCCATATCCACCACGTTCGCCCTGAGTATGGGAATCTCTTGCACATTCTGAAAGACATCGCTTCCGCAATGGCCTACTGTCACAGCCAACCCAAGCCAATCGTGCACAGGGACCTGAAAACTCAAAACATCTTGCTAGGGGATGGAGGAAAGGCCCTTGTAGCTGATTTTGGCCTCGCAAAAGTAAAAGAAAGAACATTTCTGCAGACGAGACACAACGGTGCAGGAACGGTGCGACGAATGGATCAGACATCTTTGATTACTGGTTCCATATCCATACATTATATATTGGATAATCTGTTGCGTCGAGCTCTCTGTGGTGTTATTGTTAGGTTGCATACATGGCGCCGGAGACTTTCGGTGGGGGCCCAGTGGACGAAAAATGCGACGTTTATTCCTTTGGAATTATCATGTGGGAGTGCCTTACAGGACATAGGCCGTGGCAGGGCGTTCTACCCATGCAAGTATGGATTGAGGTCATATCTGCTAGTAAATCTACTGGAAGAAATGAGCGCTCCTGTTTTCAGTGGAAGTAAAAGGGGTACATGTATGTGTGTGTCCAATTGGTGTTTGTTTTACAGAAATGTTCATACAGACCCAAATCTGCCCGCGACTCTTCGCTTTCACATATAGCCGCAAAATCTAACTTCTGAAAAGTAAAAGAAAACTTATCGACCCCACGGTCGACAAGTAAGATCCCATTTCTTCTTCACTCCAAGTAAAAAATGCCCGAGGGGCTCCAGCTGCTCAATAAAATGGTCCCAAGCAAGATTGGACGAAGCATAAGCTTCAAATAAAGGTATGTATGTGTGTGTGTGTGTGTGTGCGTCTATAAAAACAAGTGTGTATCCCCAATAGATTGTGATGGCAGTCGCAGTTCAGAAACAAAGACCGCCCTCACCAAGGAACTGCCCAAAGCCGCTGAGGTATGAGCAAAACGCGACTTGATATCACTCGATCTAGCTCTATCGACTGCCAAAGTCACAGACAGAAAATCTCAGTGGAAGTTGCACTGACGAATGTGGTTCTTTTCGAAACCAGGCAGCTGATGAAAGAATGCTGGGCAGAAATCCCGGCCTCCCGCCCAACCTTCGCAAGTGTGGAAAGACGGCTAGCTGGAATGCGGGACGATCAGCAGCGAAAGCAACACATCTTCAGGAGACACACCACATCGAAGCAGTAGGATCAGGTCAGTACGGTGTCACACCACGCCTCTTGGACTGTAATTAGACTATTTGGGGGGGGGGGCGACGCGACGCTTGCCATAGCCCAACGAAGTTTAGGATAGGGCTAGGTTTCGATTTGTTGCTGGAAATAAAAGCGAACACGCAATGCAGGGATGCACGTTGGCGGCTGCGTTGTTCGTATGTTTGATATTCGATTTGGGGATGGCAAGCAAGGTATATATACATATATATATATATTGTTGTAAACCCGAGGTCGAAGTGAGGTGGTTGCAGTACAGATGTACCTCCCGTTTTGGTATTTTTCCGGGACTTTGGAATTGGTAGGGCCTTCTCTGTAGCAATAAGTTAATGCTGTGCTGTCCCTGTTGCATTATGCTGTCTACAACAATACATATATATATATGCAACGAATCTTCTTAGTAGCAGAATATGCTGCTGGCCAGCACTGGTCAGCTGGGGATGGTGGCCCAAAGCTCTTACAATAATTAATTCTGCACTCCATGGATTGCAGACATTGCGAAAGCAGATCATGAAGGAAGGCAACCTGTCTAAACTTGGAGCAGGGCTTGTTATTTTCAGTGGAGAAAAAGTTTTGTTGCTTCGCAGAGCGCCCCACTCAAAGAATCCTGAAACGTAAGAATGTTTTTACGATGATTGATTTTCAAGCCCAAATTGAACTCATCGAAAACGAAAAACATGTCTTGAAACTCACCAAAGTCAAAATTTTCCTGATCATTCAACTTCATGGAATGGAGTGCATTTGACACCTACATTTCTTCCTCGATTGTTTTTTTTTTGATGGGGTGACACTCGTATGGCAGTTTTAGGTATTTCCCCACTGTTTTCTTGAACCTTATGTTTCGATTGACAGGTGGGGCTTGCCTGGAGGAAATATGGATGACGATGACTTGAGTTTGTACGAAACAGCGCTCAGAGAAGCCAAGGAAGAAATGGGGGGTTACCCAAACGCACTGGATGTTGCTGGAATTATCACAACGCTGCGGGGACACCATCTTGACAAAAGATACGATGTGTATATCGTTCGAATTACTGAACAAGAACAAAGCAGTTTCGCTCCTGTGTTGAATGAAGAGCACACTGACTGGAGATGGTTTTCGGTTCTGGAATTGGTTGCACAGAAAAATCTTCATCCAGTGGTAAAAAAATTGATCACGCAGCACAGGTCTGAGTTTGGCAGGGCACTGAGTGCAGATGGTGTTGTTATTACGTAGTGGTCATTTCTGAGCAATTTTCTTGCAAAATCAAACCTATGCCAATCGCAACTTCTGTTTTTCTTTTTTTGTTTCGTTTTCTTCCTATTTTTTTCTTTTTGGTTTTCTTCGGAACAATCTGGCTCTCCTAAAGGTGAGGATGGAAAAAAAAGCCAACCCTTTGGGAAAAAAGTTGGCAGTTGTTATCAGAAGTGAAGGTTCCTGGTCATGGGGTGATAGAGAGATGAGTGTCTGGGCAGGGGTGGTTGCACCATTGCTTTCTTGGACCACGATCAGTGGTTGTCGCTGTAAGGCTGCATTATGGGTTTGTGTGGGTTGGGGCTGCTGGTTTTTTCCCCATTTCAAACCCTGTGTTTCGCTGTAAGTTTGATGAGAAAGTGTTTCAGCAGTGATTTGCCATTCCTGAAACAATGAAGGTGGTTTGGAAAAATGCATAAATTAACTTGATTAATATTCCGTTTCATGGGCCATGCCAGAAAGACCCATCCAAATATGATCCGGTCCTCCTTCTCCCCTTTTTCCCAATGCTTGAAATAGTAAGCAAAACGCGTGCGAACCAACCCCCCTCTTTTTTCCAAGTGCATTGGAAGTTTCCTGAACGAAAGTCTTAATGTGGTTGTTGGATGGCTGGCATATTGGGGGTCACTTGATTCACTTGATACTTGATTCTTATTCTCCTTTTCCAAGCATTGCAAAAACTAAAACCATTCAGACGATGAAACACCAAGAAGTTGTCATAACCAAGCATTCCTTACACGTGATTTACCATCATTGAATAAGCAGCTAATGTGGCCACAAAAAAAAACGATATCGCAATATCAACGATATCACATTCTCCATCCATCCATTGAGACAAGATCAAAAAAAAAAAAAAACAGAGAAAAAAAACACTCAAATCCTTGTCCCTTAAGTTTCATCCTTTCAAAATCTATTTTCCATATTCTAGGCAGAAAACAGCTCAAATACGATTCATGCCTAAGCCCATTTTAAAACAGAAAAAAAACTTTTGGTGGTTGTTGGCCAAAACAATGCACACACGAGGGCACAAAAGCGAAAGAACTAAAGGGATGACAAATCCCTTTCAAAGACAAAAACTCCAGGTTCCCTTTTTTTTTCCCACACCTGCCTGTGGCAAATGCGACTGATACGGTCACTCACAAATTTCCCCTCACTCTTTTACCTTTTTCTGTAACCCTACCGATAGTTCGAAAAAACCAAAACAAAAAAATCCCCCACTCTTTCGATCGGTTCTCACCAAAACATCCTCGTAAACACCCCCCCCCAGAGATCAATCCACCGACAGACATACAACACAAATTGAAAAACAAAAAAAAGACAGCGATAAAATCCTTCTCCCACACTCCCTCCTGCAATGAAAATCTCGCTTCCAAGGAAATACTTTTTTCCCATTCTTTTTTTTTTTTTTTTTTTTTTTTGGAACCCTCAACCCACCCATGAAAATTACTTCTCGTAATTCCTTTCGCAACTCAACTTAAATGGAAGACCTCCTCCAAAACATACACACCGGCGATGGACGCGATGTAGAGCAAAGGCACCAGAAAACCAACCCAGACGGGGATATTCCTGCATACCACCCCAGTGATCCCCATGATGATGGTCGGAATCATGATCACTGTCACTTCTGCAGTGTAATCCCAGGTGAGTTGCTGCCCATACACCACCAGCAAGAACAAACCCAAACACAGGGTGTTGTTCATCGTAACTGCACCATAAATCTACAAAAAAAAACAGGGAAAAAGAACACCCCCAACAAATCCTCAATACCAGGATACCAGGATAACATTACATCCAGGTTACTCTGCCATTTGAAACCAAAATCAACACAGAGAAAGCAGGGAGGAAGCCAGTGCAACACATCTCACCATAAAAAAAACACGTCTGACTCCACCGAATCATAACATAATCATCTTCTTTTGCAAGTACTTGGTGTACTTGTTCCAAACCACCACCACCGATCGAATTAACTAATTGATTCTCCCCCCCCCCAAAAAAAAAAGAATATATAATCCCCCACCTGACTGTAGGTCATCGAGATATTCTTCTTTTTCTTGCGCATGGCAAACTTGAGGCTGGAAATCAGTTCGCTGGCATTACTGGCCAGAGGGGTGACTACGAAGGCCACGATGAACTTCTTGATTCCTGTGGCTGCGGAAAAGCTGACTACGCTGCCCACCATTGGATCTGCAAAAAAAGCTGCGACAAAGGTCCCCATGGCCAGCTTCAACAAAGCTGTCATGAGGATCTGGTTGCGAGAGGGGGCGATTTCCTCGTCGTCGCTCTCCTCACTGCAGAAAGGGAAAAAAAAATAATTGAAAACGATTTACCAAAGCAGAAGTGTTGACTGTTACGACTGTTGATATTGTATACGGAATCGCTCATTTGCATGGTGGATGGGTTGCATAAGGGGTTTGCAGCCTCGATGCAGCGCATTTGAAAAACAGCAACTGCTATCATTGATTTATCTATCGTTATATTCAATAGCACATTGAAAATAATAATAAAATAGAAATGGGCCCGCAAAAGACGTTTCCACACAAGAAAGTGTTTCAGCCCTAGCCATTGATTATTATTACTAAAACAATCGAGCGCTTCTGAATGTTGAAAACATATCAGTGCTTTCGCCAAGTTTTTCCCTGTTGCCCGAGATTTTCAAGTGACTCACTCATCTTCTTCGATCAATGGACGAGCATTAGGGTTATCCACATCCAACTTCAAATAATCCTCTGGTGCTGAGATTCTGTGTTTCCTTTCCGCATATTCCGTATCCAATGCTTGCCGCTTCTCCATGACCCATTTCTGAATGCCTGTTCAAATATTCCCAGAACCAGACAGAATTAGGTAATGGATTAGTCATTGATCTGACCCTACTGGGGAACCGAAGCCAACTGGAAGCCTCGAAAATGTGGGGAGATCGTCATCCATTGATTATGGACGCATGCCAACATTGAGCAGAACTAAAGGTGCAAAGAAACAATAAAACAGGCAAAAACAGAAATTGAAATCATCTTGTTGGCTTTTCCCAGGGGATTTTTTCCTGTTCAGCTGGAACTCATCCTCAGTGCCGATGGATCGACCCATCTTCTTCCACTTACAATATCCGACGGTTTCATTGAGGTAAACCCACACCTTTGAAAGAAAAAGCAAAACACACACTCACCCAAATGGAATTCCTCCTTGCTGACATTCCCACCGACATCGCTGTCGAATTCTTTCATGTAGTGGTCCACATCTTCTTCGATGTTTGCACTGCCGGGCTGATGGGTGGCCACATCCAAGCCGATCAAAAGCCCCCTCAATTCATGCCTGTCGATGGTTCCATTGCGATCGGCATCAAACATGTCAAAGATATTGTCGGTGGCTTCCCTGGAGATTTGCCCCTCCGGTCCAACCAGGCCTCCAAAGGTTTGTGCCATTTCCGCAAATCTTTTCACGGCTGCGAAACGCAGCTGTCTTTGACGCTCCTTGCGAACGATGTGTCGACGGAGCTCGGGGTAAATGATCTGCAGACGATGCCATAAAAAAAAGGGGGGGGGGTTAAGAATGGCAGTCTACAGTGGTGGGGTGAATAAGGGAATCACAAGATGGTCTACCACCCAGACAATTTTTCACAAAAAAAAAGAGGTAGAGCCTCGAAGCGTGTCGAATAAGAAGAAAAAGATGTATCCAGCAAAGAAAACAATTTGCAAATTTGCATCTGGATGGAAATTTGCATCCTGGTTAATGCTTGAAATGCCAAACACAAAATGTCGTTCATTTTGAATTCGATTCCACCACTGTGCTTAATATTTAGACAATTGCTTCCATAATTTCCTTTGGATATGCAAACATTTGCAGGCTATTTTTTTATGGATGTCACTTACCTGATAGATGCTGTACACAACCAAACTGACGAGGCAGACCACAGCTCCCACAATAGCTGGAATTCCATGCTTTGGATTCTTGGCCGGGTCTTCCGTCAAGCCACACATGTACGGAATCTAAAAACAATCGCAAAACATCAGCCTTTGTCGATGTGTTTTCGAATTTTATGCACGAACGAAATCAAATCAACACTTAAAGCACTGTGCAAAAAATAGACACAAATTTCTATTTCTATTATTTTTGGGAAGAGATATTGGCGAAGGAAATTTCTTCGTTCAACAAGGAGTATCTATTCTCGCGGAACCAGGAAATATCGCTGCAGTCTTGGCCGTGAGAAAGCAATCACGGTTCAAAGAATCTCCTTAAGATAAAACGCCCCCCCCCCCTCCCCAAAGGAAAATTAAGTACTGAGAAAAATTGAATGACAGGAGAGGTGCTTGCTTACATGGACCACAAGATAGAGAAGAGTGGTAACTGCCATGATGGCTGCGTTCAGAGTGGTCGGCTTGTCGACACTGACACCGATCTTTGCTGGATGCCAAGTCGATCGAATCTTCTCCTTTTGAACACCCTACAGAAGAAAAAAACCAAAAAAAAAAAAAAAAACCATCTGTCGAATCATGTTCATCTTCTTTAATAAATAAAGGTTATTTTTAATTCATGGAGGTGCAGCCGACGGTTCACAGCAGAACACATTTTTATCGTTCAAAACAATTGCTTGGAAAAAAAAAATGAAATTGAATTATCACTTTGGAACGTCACTCTGTTTAGTTTTTCGAGCAAAGGGGTTACGTATATTCAAAAACATAAATAAAAAAAAAGGAAAAATCTTAGGAAAATTCCAGAATCATATTACATTCTCATCGAAGTCGGCCGCTCCCAAAAACAGAGATCCAGCCCAAGCTATCGTCAGCAACATGATGGTCGATCCAGCCAAGGTTCCAAGACCAACCTTCACCTGTCAGACATAATGAAACAGAGAGTGAGCTTCCATGCACGTATGCTACACCAGTGTGGCAATTTTCCCCTTGCCATGTGCAATGCAACTGGATCCAGTTATTTGCTTATTTATGTTTTGCTTGTTTATATATTTTCTGCAGTGTATGAGTGGTGGTGTTTATCCATGCTGACCTCTTCGGCTGCTGTCTCTTTTGGCCCAAGTCCAGAAATCACAATGATCAAGCAATCTGGCAACGCCCCCAAAATCGGCAGCACCAAACCTGAAAAATCACATCACAAGAAAACAACACGTCACGTCACGTGACGCTTCCAAAGTGCAGGTCTGGCGAGAACAGCGCGCCCCTACTGTCGTTTCGACGAAAGGGCGCACCAGAAGGCGTCACAATTCACACCTCCGATCAAGCCCGGGCTGAATATTTCGAGGAGCATTTCGCTTCCGTCAGCCAACAGATTCGCTCCTTGCAGCAGGATGTATCCATAGACGAGGAGCATGAACAGGGAGCCCCCGATAGATTCCGGACTGGACGCAA
The DNA here is from genome assembly GCA_030272585.1 of Bryopsis sp. KO-2023. Taxonomy (NCBI): domain Eukaryota; kingdom Viridiplantae; phylum Chlorophyta; class Ulvophyceae; order Bryopsidales; family Bryopsidaceae; genus Bryopsis; species Bryopsis sp. KO-2023. Next base: position 5,110,239 of record BSYQ01000007.1, on the reverse strand, counting down.
CACATGGGAAAATTTCGGCGTCAGTTCAAAGTAAGTTTCGCGGGAGGATACCAAGATGAGTTGTTGCGTGGGAGTTTCTATGGATACTTACTTGGGTAGAAACCCATAGACTTCTTCGGCCATGTTGCTGTCGTTCTGACGAGTAGGTTGAGAAACTTGAGGTGTCCGTGGAAGCGAAGGGGGGGGGGCGTGGATAGAGTTGGCAGTGTGGGTATAGAAATGGACGCGGGGCTGTGAAGGTAGATACAAAAGAGACGCCCGCGGTTTACTGGGTGCGACGCCGTCATTATCGGCTTCCATGTCTGACTCTACCAGATTCACAGGGATTTCACATGCTTCCCCTCCGAGAATCAAATGGCCACCTTGCGGACGCCACGCGCACGATCCCCCTGGAAACTCTGATTTTGTTCCGAAGATTTCCCAAAGATTGTTGATTCTGTCCGCAGAAAAACAGTTTATTTTGTCAGGACCCCAATTGCAAAAAAACAACGCTTGCAAGTCTTCCACTGTGGCGTTGTGTTCAGTGTGGGAGGCCATCTTCCGATCCCTAGTTATCCATTAGTTAACGCTTGCCATCGGTGTGGCCAAGACTCAGAACTAAAGGCAGTTGACACCTTCGTATTACACTGTATTGTGTCAGACCCAATTGAATGAGATTATTTATAGTACAGATCGGATCTTGGGAGCAAGGATATGGTCTTCTTCTCGGTTGTATCTAGGTCTTTCTGTAAGCTTCGACACGCTATTTGTTGTATCGCCGAAGTATCAACTGATCTTGACCCGAAACGGATATCGTTCACACACCCACAGCCCATTAAGTACTGTTCCAGTTTCTGGCACGACTGTAATCAATCGATCCTCAGTTCCCAGAACAGTTGTAAGATCGGCCAGAGGAAGTTTACAACCCTGTGTCCAAAGTCAAGCCAAGAACCACTGGGTTGCAAGCGATTACATGATCTTTCAAGCACACCAAAAGCCACGCAAATAAACAGAAGCCTTTTTCTGAGCCTTTCTCACAACAACTCAAATTGGAAAGTTCACACAAGCCACGTACAAAGTACAGATCTTGACAGCTTCTTATCTGGGTTGCTGGGGTAGGGTAGGGAAATGTAATCTTTCTTTGTTCACTTCCTGTTTCGTAATTATCTGAAGAATAATACGGAGTGTGTTGTGGAGTGGGAGGATGGCTTAGTGATTTGGACCTGGAATGTTTTTTTCTGCATGGAAAAACAAGCTTGAAGGTGCAGAATTGTTGCTGTAGAAGAGCTAACTGTGGATGCTCCTCTGTGTTGCAGCATTCATTCAACAACATCCATGCACATTGTTCAGCGCATCATTGCACAGGAGGGAACTCTTTCCCTCCTCCCCCCAAAAATAGGACATCAATCTCCTGCCCACACCTAACCCCTCCAAATCCTTCGCTGGTAAACTACCGCAAGAAAGATATGAACTAAAAGACATACTACACGTTTGAAAAAAAAAAAAAAAAAACGACCGAAGAACCCCCCTCACATCGCATTCACATTCAACTTTGCAGTGCTTATTTCGTCGGCAAGAGATTGTTGGCCCATTATATTCTTTTCCCTTTCGACCAAAAAAAAAAATTCGAAAAAAGATACAGCAACATCGGTGCCAGGGGGTGGGGGTGGAGGTGGGGTTGAAAAAAGGTAATTGGGTTTTCGATTGGTCAGGTCGCAGAAAGCATAAGAAATCCTGATGCAACAAAATCAAAGGGCCAGATCCTTCAAATCTGGAATTTCGAAAAAGAATCAATTCGCTCGGTCAAACCCATTTTTTCTTTCTTTTCTTTTCTCTTTTTTTTTTTGCAAGTCTCAAAAGTACAACAGTCCAAATTATGGAAATCGGTCGATGCCTATATATATATGTATATATCAAAATATGTTGATGTGGTTTTTTTTCTCTTTTTGTAACTTCTCCTTCCTTTCCCAAAACCTAGAAAAATCAATCCAATCTGAAACACGCTACCTACGGTGGAGCCTTCCCCTCTGGACACTCAACCAAACAGGGCGCAAATTTATGGAAGCTTCTACGATTCCAAACAAAAAAAACCAAGAATCAATCATCGGGGACCCCGATTTCAATATCGCCCCCCGGATTCACAATGACAACATTTCTCGTGGCCTTCGGAGCTTGCGGACGGTTTGCTTGATTTCCCATGGCATGCATTTCGACCGGTGCTGGAGCCAAGGGGGGGGGTTGCATCACAGGAAAGCCGATGTTGTTCCTATTGCCCAGTCGGCCCCTGTGGCTGAGGGGGTGATTCAAAGAATCCAAAACTCGGCAGCAACACCAGCAACAACAACAAAAGCCGAAGTTGAACAGCGCTATAAATAGAACGGCAACCGCCACTGAGCCGGACGTGCGCAAACCTTGTGGATCGGGGTCTTCGAGCGTAGGATCAGGGGTTGAATCTTAAGGGAAAAAAATAATAAAAAAAAAAAAAGAACCCATCAAAAAAAGAAAACAAAACCACATGGAACTGAATAGTTTGTCGAAGGTGAATGTCCAGGGGACTCCCTCCTGGCGGTGGAACGAAACGTAATACAACTCATGCTGTGATGGTGCAATAATGGGCATAATCGAAGGTTCCATTTGTTTGGATCAATTATTTTACTTATCGATTATGGGGTGGTCTTCTCCTCCGTCCCCACCCCCCAAAACATTAAGTCCTTGAAAAAAAAAATATGTATTTTTGTATAGAAGCGGGTTGCAACTTAATTCCACAGAGTTCCAAACATACAAAAGGAAAGGGAGAGAATCAAAACGGACAGAAACACACAGATTGCACTCTTGAACAGCAATTTTTTTTGGATATTTATTCCCCAACACCCTGGTTCAAAATACATCTGTCCTATTTTTTCATACATAATCAAATTTCAGGAGCACAAAAGAAAACACACACACACACATACCTTATTCCAAAAAAACACAGGTAGGGTTGGGGCCAAACATATTCGCTCACGTCATACCTGCTTCCATAGATGATGAATGTACATACACAGGTAAGCACACAATATTTGCCAGAAAATTCCCACCTGGATTTGTCCCCACGTCTGTCGCATCGTTTCCCACAAACCGAATAGTTGTTGCATCGTCCTGACATTTCGTCCCACCTTTCGGCCACAACGACAAAAAAAAATCCAAGCTCATGTTTTCAGATTTTTAAACCTCAATTCTCACAATGTAAATCTTTCTTTTTTTTGGGGGGGGGGGAGAATTTTATATTATAATATGCAAGAATTAGAATGCTGTTGACACCAATCATTTATTCAAGATTGAGGGACCGACTTGGCATGGACTTGATGGGAAAAATCCGAGTTGGAGGATTCGAGGGATTGTTCAAGTCAAGCATGGGTGGGAAGCTTCATATGGGGTGAATGAATCAGCGATTCTTGTTTTTTTGTGTTTTCAAAATCATCCCACAATTCTCACACTTTTCTGGCTGGGAATTTATCCAAAAATGTATTTTGCAGCACAGGTGTCCAATGCTTCAGTTCATTGGCAAAACACTCACAATCACATCCAGGATATGTTGGACCACCGAAATCACACTTTATTATCACACTTTACGTGAGTTCCCCCAGAACTCACCACTGAAAACCCCGTTGCACTGAGCGTCCGTTTTCTGCAAGAAAACGCAAAGCAGAACCAACAAAAGCGTCGATACAACACCAACAACAAAAAAAGAGTGTGATAATCAGAGAAAACAATACTCCACTTAGCGCTCGCCACACCCGGAACAAAAAAAAGGAAAATAAACGACCCCCCCACCCCCGTGAGTTGGTCGTTCTTTTTAATGTGTGATTGTTGCGTATGGACTCTCGAAAACCCACCAAAACAAGCAGCAGGAAGGTTATGAGAATGGAAGCGCCATGCACAGAATTTCGGTTCAGTGGAGATTTTCGAATCACCACCATACTCGCAGAGAATTATTTCTTTCTCTGTGGTTTTTTTTTTCACTCTCTCTCTTTTTTTTTTCTTAATGTTGGGGAAGGTAGCATGCGAAATTTAGCTACCTCCACCACCGCACTGGAGGACGCGGAGCAGCACCGCGACAAGTATTTTTTGCTGTTTTTTTTCACTTCACCAATGGCTTACCACATCGTGTTATGTTAGCATCAGCCTGTCCATCCCTCACTGTGACATAATTCCCCAGGGAGTGAGAAAAAAGAGTGATAATTGGATCGGAAACGGTCTGAATGCCTCCATTGGCCCTTTTTTCCTTCTTTTTTTTGGGGGGGGGGCTGCAAAAACTTAGACTGTGAAAGAATGCAGGATTAAAAAAACCCGCTGGGGATTAAAAAGAACAGAAGAAGGATTTGGAAAGCCAAATCCTGGCTTTTTTCAATTGAGAAAACCAAAACAAAATCCACGACACCACAAACCCCACGTGACAGCAACAGACTGCATTCATCCGTTTGCAAGCCCTTTTTCTGGTGGACCACCAGGAGTTTCGTTGGAGGGTTGACACGACAGTATGCACTCCAACGCTAACCTAGGAACGTCGCCCGCCGGGTTACGGACGCCCGTGGGCCCAGCGCTCTCGAAGTCCCCGAAGAATGTTCGAATTCCTCGCTTTCAAGATCGCTTCGACAGGCCAGCTCACGCGCGCGGTCCTATGAGAGTTGTCGCTCGCGAGTCGCCGGTGACCTCGAGCTCGGGGAATGGTGCGAATGGCGCTAATGGAAGTAATGGCGCGAACGGGGCGAAGCCTTTACCCCCCACGACTCCCACCGCTGTCGAAGCAGAGGACTGGTTTTTCACAGAAAGTGGCCAGAAAGGATGGGTGGGTGTACGAGGCTGTTTGCATTTGGTTGTGTATCTTATCTTGAGATAGGCATTTCTCGGAGCACTGGAGTAATTTCGTTGGGTGGTTTTTGGTCGCTCTCCTCTCCACTCATTGACAGAAAAAGAACCATCAACCCTTGCTTCCCCTCCTCACCAACTCCTCCATGACTACTAACCCAAATTTAAACTTTTCTGCACCTTTGAAATCCCCGCCAGAAAGAATAGCAAGGTGACCTCCTGTTTTTCAGACAATTTCTTTTTCAAAAAATTCAGTTGTTTTCTAATCAGTTTTCTCTTCTCCACCAGGTTGAGGCCATGGAGCTCAACACATTGACGCCTGAAATGCCGGCTCTGCTGAAAGAGATGGGTGTGAGTTACGATCCAGAAAAATTATCGGAAGTCATGAACACCAGACAAAGCGAACTCTATGTTCGAGCTGCACGCGTCGCAGGGACGCTAGGCACATTTGTCGCCAAACTCGGCCAAGATTATGCAACCGGCCGATTGGAAGCCAACATGCCAAAAAGGGCAGCTCGACTGAGGGATTTGTTGGCAGAGCTCGGGTGAGCCCAATCGACAATTGCACATCATTGTTATCTGTTTTTTTTTGTTTTTTTTCCCCCTCTGATTCACTGGTCGATAGGCTGACAATGGATTTTTTTGTCGATGCAGTCCATCGTTCGTGAAAATCGGCCAGGCGTTGTCTGCCCGACCGGATCTCCTCCCTCGAACGTACCTGGAAACTCTTTCGGAGCTGCAAGACAAATTGCCCTCTTTCCCACATAAGATTGCCATGACAGTCATCCAGGAAGAGCTGGGGAGGCCGGTGGAATCAGTGTTTGCTTCGATTTCGTCCGCACCTGTTGCCGCTGCCAGTTTGGGTCAGGTGCGCGCACCCCATAAGCCCAAATGAAACATTTTCATGTTAATGCTTGGATTTTTCCTGGCACTACTCTTACAAAACAAAATCTTTGTGTGGAAGCTTCACTGTTGGTGTTGGCACACACAATCTTGTCGCTTTTTTCCAAGAAACAAAAATCTGGGATGGGATTGGCATGTGGGTAAATCAACGAGTGTGGATTTTCTTGGCCACCCCGAACTATGGTTGTTTGGAGTTCATACTCTTTTACATGTTTTGCAAACACTATGCATGACGATGTTTTAAGGAAATAAGCTCGTTTCTTGCAGCTTTTTTGGGGTAGAATGTTGAATTTTGGACTGACAACTTTGTGCCTTTGTCAGGTGTACAAAGGCACTCTGAGAACTGGGGAAACTGTGGCCATCAAAGTGCAGAGGCCAGGAATCGGAGAGAATATTGCGCTGGATATGGTGTTGCTCCGTAGGCTCATGGCCGTGATCGATAGAAATGTGGATTTTGTAACTCAACCATTGGTACCCCTAGTTGACGAGTTCGCTGGAAGATTGTTCGCAGAATTGGATTATGTCATGGTGGGTGTTGCAAGGGATGGTAATGGAGGGGTGTGCTTTTTCAAAGACTGGATTAAAAAAAGTTTCCTTTTTGTGTTTTTTTTTATGAATGGAAAGTGGGGGTTGAAAGTCCGTCCGAAATATTATGGAGGTTGTTTTGTTACTTTCGAAAGGCATAGTCGAAATACAACGAAGAAAGAAAAAATAGGCCAGTCGTCGACCATCTGTTTTTCTTTTTCTTTTCGAATTATTTTAGAAAGGCTGTTTTTCTTTTTAATTATTGTAGGAAGGTCATAATTGCGAGCGGTTCCGAGATCTGTACTGCAACATGCCTAGAATCCGGACTCCATCAATTTTTTGGGATTATTCGTCGAGGCGAGTTTTGACGATGGAGTGGATAGAGGGCATCAAGCTGACAGACACGGAAAACATGGAAAAATATGGAATGGACGTCGTGGATTTCGTCGATGTCGGAATAGAGTGCACCCTCAGGCAACTTTTGGAAGCCGGCTTTTTCCATGCAGATCCTCACCCAGGTAACATATTCTTGTGCTTTTTCTGAACAATTTTTTTTTTCTTACGGGGAAATAAGTCAGAATGATGTCAGTGTGCTTCCTTGCGTAGTGTCTAAATCGACATCCTTGAAATTTTGCCTGTTCTGTGCATGTGGTTTAGCTTTCGAAAGGGAGCAAAAAATACCCTTCCCAAATTTAGTAAAACGAAACAAGCCTGTCCAAAGGGGCCACTCCCTTCTCGAATTCAGAAAATAAAATAAAACAAGCCTATCCATTTTCACTCACAGGGAACCTGCTAGCCACAAGGGAGGGCGATTTGGTGTATCTCGATTTCGGCATGATGAGCACCGCTCCGGAATACGCTAGATATGCATTGATCGCCCATGTGGTTCACCTGGTCAACCGAGATTATGATGCCATGTGTCGGGATTACTACGATTTGGATTTCATGGACAGATCGGTCGACACCTCGCCGATCGCTCCAGCCCTGGCTGCCTTTTTCGACGACGTTCTGGACCAGTCAGTCACTCAGCTGAATTTCAAAGCTATCGTTGATGGGTTAGGGGAAGTCTTGTTCGCTTTTCCATTCAGGTGGGGCCCAGGCATTCCTGCTGGTATGGTCAAATATCGAGGGCATTGAGATTGACTGGAAACAAATGTGTACCTTTTTGTACATTGTTCTGATTTTTCTTTTTGGTTTGGTTGTTCAGGGTGCCGTCCTATTATGCATTGATTTTACGATCGTTGACTGTTCTTGAGGGAATGGCCCTGACGGCCGACCCTAACTACAAGCTGTTGGGAAAAGCATATCCATACATGGCAAAGCGACTGTTAACCGACCCCGTCCCCGAATTAAGAGCTTCCTTCGAGGATCTGGTTTTGCAGGTAGCGTTCCGGGGGGAAAAAAAACTGGCAGAGGTTTCGACGCTCGAAAGAATGCACGGTCCTGAAAAAATTTGATGAGTAATATATATATATGGGGTGTGGTGTTTGGCTTTGGTTTGCAGGATGGTCGATTTAGGTGGAACAGGCTGGAGAATTTGATGCGCGAGGGAAGCAAGAGCAGCGACTTCGACCCATCGCAGCTGTGGTTGCTCGCCGAATGGCTGGTGACCCCCTCTGCTGAAACAGTGAGGGATCCCCTCGTTCTGGAGCTGTCCAAGATGCTGGATGCTTGGGCAGCAGGTGGATATTTCCTTCATGTCCTTCGCAAACGGGTCAAACCAGAGTTTCTCCTTGATTGAATAGTTGGGTTTGTGAATGCCAATGCTTATTGTCATGTCCCTGGTTTTTATAGAGCTGGGTGTGTCAGCTTTCGGTTAGCTCATGACTGGAAGAATGCTAAAGTGAAGTTTGACAGGGGTCGCATGGGATTCAGTCAGACTGGTGTGTTTGGCAGGCAATGCTAGGCGAGGTATTTCGGAGCGAATGGGTGAAGATGCGACGGCTGGGAGGCTTTTCCCAGAGCAACCCGGGGAATCCATTGCCAGACAACGAGCCGAGTTGGTGGCCAATTTGATTAGTGAACGACTTGGAGGCCTTGTGCCTGAGGGGAAGGTGAGCCAAATAGAGGTATGCTGGGACTGAGGGCCGTTTTTTTTTTTCTTTCTTTCTTTCTTTTTCTTGGGCGTTTTGAATCCGCTGTCCCGTTCAATTGATGGGAATATCCTCGGGCAAATGGAACTCAGAATAACATTTCAGCAAACGAAAACAATGTTTTTTCTACTGATATTATAGCTAGGACGTAAATCAGATTGTGTGTGGGTTTGTTTCCCCCCCCCCCCCTTTTGATGCTTAATAATTGGAACTTGCTTATTTGGTGTGTGTGGATAACAGGGTAGCGGACCCATGGGGATTTACACCCCAGGCGATTTTGAAAAGGCTGTATCCAATCTGACAAAGTCCGCCGAACAAACGGCTCCTCGATTGTACAATCTTCTTTCTCAACCGGGGGCCATCGACATGATGGCCAGATTCACTCAGCAAGTCACTCAGCGGTTCACCGCGAGATCTATCAAATTTTTCGTCGGAACCCAAGAAGTGGCCGAGGAAAGAAGAGGTTAAGTGTGGGGCTGAATCCCACATGAATATCCTTTTTTTAAGAAGAAAAAGTGAGAAAGTGAGAAGGTCCACTTTTAAAAATGAGAGAAAGTGAGAAGGACAATTTTTTTACGAAAAAGTGAGAAAGTCGAGAGTCTGGAAGAAACAGGAAAAAAAAACTTGTCAACGGGGATTTGTATATTTAGGTTGAGTTGGGGGTGGTGTGTTTTTCATGCTGGAAGCAGAATTCTATTGCCCAGCTTGAAGGAAAAAAAAAACATGCAGTGGTGGTGGCTTTTCGTGCCAACCCTATTTCCCTTCCTTTTGTCCTGGACCCCCCCCCCCTATTTTTGTGTGAGAGGGGGGAAGGAGGCGTTGGAAAAAAGGGTTTATTTAGCACATTCATATTTATTCATCATTGTTATTGCTTGAGTTTTTTTCTTGGTTGAGGTGGAAAAAAAAGAGGCAAGAGGCGATCGTCTTCTATATTATTTCTTTTTTTTCTTTCTTTTTCTTCCTTTTGATTTGAAAACAAGAAGGATATATTTCGTTGTTCGTTGAGGGAGAAAATGATGCCTCGGATATGGGTGGACCCTGGATTTTTCAAATGAATGTGTTTTTATTTCGTGCACGCTGTGGGGGTTTGGGACGATTCTTATGTAAGTGGATTTGTCTAAAATTAGAAGGCACGCAACTCAGTGTTCGACAGCTCATTGCGTAAGAAGCCTGGCGGCCCCCCAGCAGCAAGTCGCCGTGAATCATAATTGTTATGACACCGGCTGACTGAAGGCCAGCCGCTTCTGCGCACCCCCCCCGCAGCTCCCCCCCCCAAAAAAAACCTTCCTGGCTTCGAAAAGAATCTTGCAGATCCATAGTGCACGTGAGAGTCTCAGCGAAGGAATCCGCTCCCACGTTTTCGGCTGGTCGCCCCCCCCCCCCCCTGCCCATCGTTCTTTGAGAGGTCCCGACGGGAAGCTTACGAATCGCTCACTCGTTGGTCTTTTTTGGTTTGCGTTTACAGATTGTGGTGGTTTGAGGCATTACTGATTGAGTGATCGCTTCGCACGCGAGGCAAGAGAAAAAGCCAACGGACCGGGCCAACTCGCAGCGAGCCGTTTTGTCCATGTCCAATTGGCGCAGCCGGGTTGAGCAAGTAAAATGCGGGGGGGAGGTGTATTCCCCCGTGGATCGATCGTACCGCCTTGTCTTGTCAGCCCCCATCAACTACAAAGGCAGCGAGTGCATTCTCTGGCAAATCTTTGTAGGAGGGGAGTGGCAGGAAAAAAAGCTTGGGTGGTGAGTGAGTGAGCTCCCCTGCCTTGCATCCAGGCCCTGCAGCCCACTTGATTGGCGAAACAGAAAGGAGAAGGAGAAAGGGAGAAGGAGAAAGGCTGTTCGGGGCAGGTGTTTTCTTGGGGGCTTTGAAGGAAAAAAAGAAACAAACACGATGGAAACCGTTGACCCCGTCGATAGCGGGTCGTCCCGTTCCGTCACCGACGACGAGGGAGGGTTCACGAGCGATTCCGACGACTTTCCGGACGTAGGCACCGCATTTGTCGACAGTCCCAGAGGGTCGCCCCCCCAAAAAGTGCCGACGCTGAAGTTAGGCGCGCTTCCACAGAGGGGCCCACAGACGGTCGTCCCCCTCTCCGTGAGATCGGGGGATATCGGCTCCACTTCCATCGCGGTGGATTTGCTGTCGAACGCGTTTCGTCTGAAAAAGGAGACCATTCGTCAGGCCAGGGAATGGGGTTACAACGTGGAGCAAATTGTCGGAGCTGCGTTCAGCAGCGCGCTCGATATCGCGAAACGCAACCTGCGTTATTACGTCGTGAGTGAGGTGGCTTTGGAGGAGATTACGGAAAACTGCCCTCACCATATTGCCGTTGGGATCGAGGGTTCGAGTAAGTAGGGATTCTTCTCGTGCCACCCCACCGCTGGCAAAATTTTTTTGGGAAAACAATTGGAACCAAAATGAGGCGTTCTTGTCTGGGGGAGATGTGAATTTTGACGAGCTGGTGTTTCTGGACCAGGTTTCACTCTGGGTGCGGTGGAGGATATGCTGCGAAAAAACAGGGAAAGCCAGCAAACCCTCACCAACCGTAAGTTGCTTCAAGAAGTTCAATAACTGGGGATGGAGGTGCTGTGAGTTCGATTTTTGTACTCTTTATTTTTCTCGAGAACTTTTTTTTTTCGGGAGAGGTGAATTTTGAGATGAGTTCTTGTGGGGGGTGCTGCATCTGTTTTCCGACGCAGACCGAGAAACCCTTACCTGCTATGAGAATAGGATAAGCAAATTGGAGAAGGAACTTCAAAGAAACACCGAAGCTCTTCATATCACGGTGAGTTCACAGGGGGTAATTGCGGAAAGAAAGAAAAAAATAGCTTCCAGTTCATTTCCCCTTGTTTTTGCTGCCTTCGACTATTCGGAGCTTCGTTGTCTCTGCTGGAGTAACGCGTAACGCCATCGTGCAACCTTTCGGAAGTTCTAGAGCGGGGCCGCGCGAAAATTCACGCTGTTTTCATCTCTCGTAGTGATGCGTACGTTTCGGAAAGAAGTCGCCTTGATTGTTTTTCTATTCGGCTTGTACATATTTCGTGAGGCAAAGCGTTTTGTTTTTTCTTGGTGCGCAGGAGAGTCAGAATAGGCAGTTGCGCCATGACTTGGAGACCTTGAGGTATACCACACTCACATCTTGTTTCAACTTTGAGTAAAAACATGTTTTTTTGCTAAAAATAGGTTTATCCCCCTCCCTTCTCTTTCTGTCAACTCTACAAATTCTGATCAAGAAATTTCCAGTTGTAAAAAAAAATAAAAATGTTTGTACAAAAAATATTTTAATTTAGGGGTACGTGAGGGGTAGCCAGTACCTCACACCAATATGCTTGGTTGGTTTGCATGCAATTTTGATGGTTTTATTTTCACTTGTGAGAGAGGCCATGATTAGTGTGAGAAAAAAGAGTGAGAAATGAAATGTGTTCAATTACTCTTTTTGTAGCAGGCAGGCCATGGCACACCAACAACAGATGCCAAGTTTGATGTCAGCATCCCTTGTATCTCCAAGATTGATGGCAACTGGAGGTAGCACAGAAAATCCTTATTCCTTTTTTTTTTTTTTTTCAAATATTTGACTGGTTAAATCAATCTTCCAGTTGCTTCCTTGAAACCATACACCTATTTGCACATCTAGGTAACTGTAAAAAAAAAACAAAAACGAGAGATAAATTCAAGAGGGTTTTAATGATTGCTTCTTTCAGAGGTTGGGGGGGTGGGGGGGTCGATCAACTAGCCACTCAATCATCAAACAGATGGAAAAAGAAAAGGTTAGAAAACAATAACAAAAAAACTTGAATTTGAACATGCACAAAAAAATCAATCAAACGATCAATGGTCGAATTTCTTTTTTGATTTTTTTTTCCACCTATTGGTTTGAAGGGGTTCTCTGTTTTTTTGTTTCTTTTTGTTTTCGTCTTTTGGATATTTCAGGCAGTCCCAATCAGCTGAGGTCGCCATCTGCAATGGCAAGACTGCAAAATTTGATAGCGGAGAACCAACAACTGGTCACTGATCTCGAGAGGTGTGAACCCAATCCGCTTCAGCAACTAACTCTAACCCAAACGCGGGCCACGAATCAGGTTATACATATGAAACTGGGTTGTGCATGTGTGTGTGTGTATGATTGTCTCTTTTTCCTTTCGGGGGGTGCCTCTTTCCCAGCATGGAATTTTTTGTATTATATTGTTTTTCAAGGATCTAGCTGTGGAATCGTTTCGTTCAATTTTTTTTTTTTTTTGAGAAATGCTGAGATGAAGAATTGCTTTTCCGATAATCTTGGTGGATATCTTTTATTACTTTAATTTTGTTTAATGCACAAATGTATACATATTTTTATTTGTTTTTGAGGTAAAGGAATCACATATCCTATAAACACATTTCCGTGTGAAGGGGGTGCACCCGACCTTTTGCTCCTCGTGTGAAACAATTTTGATTGAAAATGTAATAACAAAAATATGTGTGGATTCTACCTTTTTGCTTCATTTTGCTCTCAGAATGAAAAGAAATTCGACAGAAAAAAGAAAAGACAAAAAAAAATAAAAATGAAGGAATATCCTCGACTCTTCATTTTTGATTGTTGTTTGTGTGTGTGTGTGCTTTTTTTTCTTGCTTTTTTTTTCTTTCCTTTTCCCATGATTCAGATTGTCCGGTCCAGACGCGTGGTGTGAAAGAACGCAAGAGGGTGCATCTCGCAGCTCCCGGAGGTTGGATCTTCCAACATCAAGTAGCTCTTGATATATGAAAAGGGGTGCTTTTTTTTGTGGAAAAGATACACTGTATGGGGATGGGTCGGTGGGGGTCATTAGAGAAGGAAAAGGGGGTTTTTGGGGGGGGGAGGAAAGAAAGAAAGAAAGGGGGGTGGATGGGGGATTTCGGGAAGGGATTGGAAAAAAAAAGGGAGCAATTCTGGGATTAAGGGGGGCGGGATGGCGGTGTTGTTCTAACATGGGAAAATTTGGTGGGGAGGGAGACAAAAAAAAAATGATGGGGGGAAAGAGAAAAAAAAAAAACACAAAAAACAAACAAAAAAAAACACAGAATTTAATCTGCAGAGACGAGGGGCCACATGACGTATTTCTCTGGAGAATTATTCAGGTTTGATTTTCCCTTTGGAAGCGGGAATGGTTGAGTGGCTTGTTTTTGAGATTTGGGGGGTTTTTGGGGGTGATCGGCTATTTACCACGAGATGACTCAAGTGCATGTGAAGTTGTGTACAATTTCGACTAGTAAAAGACAAAAGAAAAAAAAAAAAAGAGAAAAAAAAGGGAGAAAAAAGAGATATGCAAACGAAAAAAAAAAGAAGCGAAAGGGAGGGGGGGAAAGGGAAAAGGGGGGTGGGGGAGAAGAAGTGGGGGAAAAATTATACATACATATATATCTCTCGCTATATATATACATATTTTACACATTCGTGAAATCGGTTTCGCCCTTTTTTGCTTGCTTGTGTGCGTTCGTGTTTTTTTTTTCTCTAACATTGGTTTGGTTTGGTTTCGATTTCCCTTTTCTTTTTTCTTTGTTTTTTTTCCCTCTTCTTTTTTGTTTTTGTTCGTCCTTTCGGAAGTCAACTCATTGTGTCGAAGTTTGTGAAATGCTTTTCCTGGCACCCCTTTATTTGGTTAATGCTGGAAAAAAAGATTTTGGGGAAAAAAAATGGGAAAGAAAAGAGGAAGAAATGAAAAAGGGAAAGGAACCGACCATGGGGAAAAGGAAAGAGCTCTCCTTGCTTTCTTTTTTTTTTCTCTCTCTCTCTCTCTAGTGCAATCCCCCCCCCTCCCCCCCCAAAAAAAAAAAAAGAACAAAACTCCCTTTCTTTTTCCTCACTTCCCCCTTCATAAAAAGAATTTATCATGGTTCAAAGGGATAAAGAAAAGGAAAGAGTCAATTCTCGGGGAACATGAATGAAGCGTGATTGACCTTTGTTTCAAGGGAAAAAAAAACCAAAAAAAAACAAAACATTGGTTGGGCTGTGCTAGAATCCGTTTGGAAAATAAACTCTTTCGAATTTTGCCGGTGATTTCAAAAAAAAAAATCACTCCTTTGTTCTGCTCTTGATCTGGTGTGGGAACGAAAAAAAAAAATATTGGGGGCTGAAAACTCAATTTTTTGTTTTTGAGGGGAGACAAGGGGGATGAAAAAAAAAAAACAGGAAAAAACAAAAAGGTTGGTGGATGAGAAAGGAAATTGGGGAGGGGGGGGGGAGGAGGAAGGGTTGAACTCGAAAAAAAAAAAGGAAAACGATTTCTTGTAAGAGGGCTGTTTGGAAAGGAAGAAAGAAAAATATATATATATATTTGCAACTGATCGTGACTTCCTCCTCTTCTTTTTGTGTCTTTTTCTTTTGTTTTTCTACAAGAGCAAACGGTGTCATATTTCTGCAATGTCTGACATGCTGTTTTGAATTTCAATCGGCATCTCTCAGACCAAAACTGTAAGGGGAGGGTTGTAAATACTGAAATAATGTGGTGGAAGAGGTTTTTTTTTTGGGGGGGGGGGGTCGTCGGCTTCTTGTTTTTGTTTCGTGGTTTTTGTTTGTTGGGAGAGGGGGGGGGGGAACAGAAAAGGAAAGGAAAGGAGGAGAATTCGACACCAATCGGATAAGTTTAAAATCCAAAGGAGGATAAGATGGGGAAGAGGGGTTTGATAAAAAGAAAACATAAGGGGTTCGGGGAGAGAGGGATAAAAAAAAAACTTGGAAAAAAGAAAGCAAGAGACAAAAAAGGGATAAAGAAAGGTCGAAAATATCTTTTTTTTTTTTTGGTGAGGGAGAAGAAAAAAAAAAAGAAAGTGAATTGGACTCTTTTTTTTGTATGTGGAGGAAATTCATGGTGCTGTCGGTTTGGTGAATATCGATGGTTGGTTTTTGGGGGCATTTCTCTCTTCATTTCAGCAATTTGACAGAAACGTTTTCTTTTTTTACTATTATTTTCCTTTCAGTTGGGGGGTGTTTAAAGACTCTGCCGTGTGCTTTTTTTTTTTTTTTTTAAACATTATATGCATACATGTTTCGTTTTGCCTGTTTTTTATCGACAGTGGAATTGAAAATATCAACCTGGTAAACCAAGAAACGGGAAGGGAAGGGGGGGGGGGTTTGGAAAGGGGAAAAGTTTATCATAGAAATTGCAAGAGAAGCCATATGTTTTTTTGTTTTGTTTTTTCGTTTTTATTTTGGTTTTCTTCCCCCTTTTTTTTTCTTGAAACTTTACCTGCTGGTGAATCCCAAAAAAAAAGAGTGAGAAGAAGAAAAAAAAACGGAAAGGAGTGGGAAGAAAGAAAAACCAAAGGAAAATGGAAGGAATGAGGTGAACCCTAGGGGGGAGGGGATTTTGGAGAAAGGAGAAAAAGGGGGGGGGGGAGGGAAGGGAGGGAGGGAGTTTGGAAAGTGATGGTTAAAAGCAACTGGCCACACTGGATGGCTTTAACATTGTGAAATGCATTCATTTGCTGGAAAGCCTCTTTTTGACACATTCGTTTTTCGCATCCGAGAAGTTAAAAGGGGGATGCACACTCTCTCTGTGTTTTTTGCCCCCCTTTTTTTCCGTCTATCTTGCCTAACGAGTTCATTAACCAACCCAGGAAAAAAGAAAAAATCACCTTCACCACAAAAGAAAGAAAAAGAAGAAATAGAACGATGAGGGAAATGGGTGGCGGAGGGAAAGGAAAATGAAAAAAATGATTCTTCGAAAGATATGTTTTTTTTATTATTTGGAAGAGAATCTGTTTCCGTTCCCTGTTCAATTTTTATTTTTTTTTATACTGATGCTTCTGAAGAAAAGAAAAAGGGGAAGAAAAGGTTTTCCTTCCTCTGATTTTCAAATTCAAATGATCCAGATATTGTTGTCTATTTGTTTTCTTTTTTTTCTGTTGCCTTTTTTTGATGTTTCAATTTTGGAAAGATTTGAAGGGAAATCATGGGGGGAAATTAAAAACCAATCAAAGACGAAAACGAACAAGAGGGGGTTTGAACATCGGTGCCATAAGAGAGAGATTCGCTTTGCTTTTTTTTTTTTTTTGGTTTTGTTTTTCAAATACACCAGTGGGAGGGGTTAGTTTTTTCATACAACATTTCCCTTGTTTGTTTGTGTGTGTGTTCTTTTCTGTGGGGAGGGGGTGATTTTAAGGGGGTTTGGGGGGGGGGGGGAGAAGAGAGAGAGGGAACCTTGCACTGTTTGAGCTTCGAGTATTGATATTTGTGATTTTGTTATCTTGTCACTGTGGCAATGGCTGAGAATCTCACAAGGAACGAAAAAACAAAGAGATGATTTCAAAATAAAAAAAAAAAAAAACAGGAAGAGCTTAACGCACCCCCCCCCCCCCCCCCCAAAAAAAAAAAAAAAAGAATATTCTCTGACCTTTTTTTTGTCGTTGTGTCTGTTTTATCAGTTTTGTTTTTTTGTTTCCCCTGATTTTTGTTTTTTTCAGTCGCGTTTGGTTTGGTTTTGTCTTTTTTTTCTTTTCTTACACCGCCTGTTTTTTTCTTTTTCTTTTGGCTTTTTCTTTTGTTAAATTACATGCATGTCCCATGTTTTTTCTTTTCTTATTGGTCCTTCCTTCCAATTTTCTTTTCTGTATTTTTTTTTCCTTTTTCTTTCAGAATTGAAGGACGGGAAAAAAAGAGGGGGGAAGAAAAAAGTTTGTGAAAGCTGCAAGGCTGTATTGAGGTCATAGATTTTTCATGTATGATTGTATATATACTCTGAAAATATTCTGGGGGAGGGGTTTTGAGTTTTTCCATTTGGAAATGGGGCGTGAATGGTGTGAAGGGTTTAATCAAGGGAGCAAAAAAGAAGAAAAAAAAAAATCCAAAAAATGAGGGGGGAAAAAACCACACCAAATCAAGAGAACATCAGAAAACAACATCGTTCTGATCAAGTTCGTTTCTATTTCTTTTCTCATTTACCACTTTTTTTTTTTTTTTTCGTGGTGAGAAAACAAATCAGCGTCGGGGGAAGAAGTGTGTGTGTGTGGGGGGGGGGGGGGAGATTTGCACATTCATATGATATTGTATGTTGGTTAAGGAGTTTTTATGATCTTTGTCACTGGTTTGATCGTTTCATGGAAGTACATCAATTGGAGAACAAAAATGGAAAAAGAGAGAGAGAGAAAGAGAAAAGGAAAAAAAAAAAAAAAGAACAAGAGCCCTGGTGTGGTGTAGACAAGAGTATGCTGATGAAAAACAAAAAAAAAAAAACCAGAAAAAAAATGTACAAAGTACATTTAAAAAAATATTTATATATATATACGTGAGAAAGAGTAAGTGTATTTATCTCCGGCCGATTTTTTCTTTTCTTTTTTTTTTTTTTTAGGGGGGGGGGGGGGGTTGGGGGGGTTCAAATTCTGATGGTTGTATTCTGATGTAAAAACTCTTTTATTTTGCCTCCGGTGATGGGACAAAAGAAACCCCAAAAAAACATG
Source organism: Bryopsis sp. KO-2023 (assembly GCA_030272585.1). Taxonomy (NCBI): domain Eukaryota; kingdom Viridiplantae; phylum Chlorophyta; class Ulvophyceae; order Bryopsidales; family Bryopsidaceae; genus Bryopsis; species Bryopsis sp. KO-2023. The sequence goes on along the minus strand of BSYQ01000007.1, from coordinate 5,092,479 downwards.
AACAAAGGGGAAAGATTATTTTCGGCAGGTTTTTTCTCCCCCACCACCCCCCTCCTTCCTCTCGAAAGAAAATCGAGGGATGGTTTTTTCCCCTCTTTTTTTGGGTGGGGAGAGAGGAAAAGGGGGGGTGCGGGGGTTTGGAAAAGAATTAGCATAGCAAAAAGCATTTACAGAAGGTCTATATCGTTTTCATGGGGGGAGAGAAACTGTATGGTTTGGATGTGTTTGGAAATTGGGGAGGGGGGGAAGGGGGGAGTAGTCACAAATATAAGGCATTGTATGGGGAAGGGGAAGAGCATTTTGACCAAAAAGGAAAAAGTGGAGAATTTTTTTTGGAGAGTGTTTTCTTTTTTTTTGTGTGTGTGTTTTCCCCCCTCCCCCTCTTTCCCCTCCCCTGTATTGGGTTTTCTTAATTTTCGTTTGTGTTTTTTTTTTTGGGAAAGGTAGATGGAAATGAAAAAGAGAGAAAGTGTGACCACAAAAAAAAGAAAAAGAAAGTACCAAAACAAAAAAAGGAAACACCCAACAGCAGCAAGAATGAAACAATCGACCATAGAGGTGAACAATGGGGTGCGCACTGGGGGGGGGGGAGATGGGGGTAGGTGGGGCTTTCCCAACATATATAAATATATATATGCAAATGTGCTGTTCTTGATGGGAAGATTGTAACGTGATAAGAAAGAGTAGCCATCAATCAAAGTTTCCACACAATGCTGTTGATTTTCTTGTAGGATTTGTTTTGTAGCCATTTTCAAAGCGTCGGTCATGCCCTGTTTGCGAAAGATTTCCATCGGCGTGTTGAGGTTAATATGATTTTTTTTGGGGGGCGGGGGTGTTTGCATTTTTGTTTTCAGTTTTTTACCCATTTGCTTGTTCCCATGCACTGCATCTTAGAAATAATTGGGTTGATTTTCTTTGCATTTCTCTGGGGTTGGGCAGAATATATACAAGAGATCGATATAATATTGTGTATATGTACAGATATGTACACACGTTCGTAAAACAAAAAAAGAAGAAAAAGAGTGAACGAAAGGATAAGGGTGATTTTTGGTTTTGGGTTTTCTGTTGTTTTTGGTGGTTTTTTAATGATGGATAAGGTAGACTCCCCCAAGAAAGAGAAATGAGGGTACTTTTGTTTTTTGTTTGTTAATTCTTAGAAGATCAAGATTTGAAAACGATTTGCATGCCGTCAAGTATCGCTATCGTGTGTTTGTGTGTGGGGGGGGATATGATATTTCAACGGATGCATATTTTGACGAACCTCCATTATGACAAAAGGGAAAGAAGAAGGAAAGGCAAAAAGCATGGCTGTGGGATTTCCTTGACTGACTGGATGGGTGGGTGGAGAGTATTTTTGTTGGGAGGGAAAAGGGAAAAAAAGGAATATTGTCATGTTGTAAGCATCAGTATCGGGTCAGCAAAGGCTACCCCTTATGTTATGCATTTTTACACGACTTTATATATATATATATATGAACCCATCACCCATATTATTTTACAACGTAAGTAAGACATGCACCCTCCTCCCCCCCTAAAAAAAATGATGCATAATTTTGGAGCTGGGATGGTCGAAACCACCATTTTGCTGGTATTGTCGATCCATTCCATTCTCAACACTCTTTTCCTCATGAGCCAGGTCCTGTGGTTTTAAACAATTCCTTCAACTCTTCCGGGCTGGGATTGAGTTGGAGGCTGGGATAGCACACACTCATTTGCTCCTCCAGTCGGGCATATCGATGCAACACTCTCTCCTCCACTTTCGACCAAACCCTGTACAGCAACTTCGGAGCAGCATCCCCCAAATGCTTTTTCACTCGGGAGTACATCGACGCCAGTTTTTTGTCGGTGGAGGTCATTGTGCTGGACAGCAGCGCACGGAGATCTTGCGAAGAGAAGCCGGCCTGAAAGGGAACGTCTGCTGTCCCCACATCCCGGATGTGTTCCTCAATTTTGATGGAGAATTCGAATATTTTCCATAACCGGCCGTATTCCAATTGTTGTTGCACATATCGTTGCATGGCCTCATCCTGGGAAAGCAAACAGTGCTTGGCGAAACACACCAACGAAAGAAAGGAAAGAAATACACATCTATGGAAACTGGATAAGCGATTAGGAAGAGCGATTCCTTCTGGAATTACCCATGCAATTTTGGTCAGCGTTTTTTTCCTCGAGGTTCTCGAATCTGTTCCTTCTTAGTTTACCTTTGGGGTAGAAACCTAGATTTGGACATTGTGATACTACAGTGTTTTTTTGTTTTGTCTTTTTTCTGGGTTAGCCAATATATAACACATAACGATAACGGGCTGCACTCGGCCCTTTTGGCTGCGTGTAAAATACTTTCAATTCAATGTATGCTGGGCTAAATCACTGCATTGTGGACGGCCTTCGTTGGGCAAGTTTGCCTAACGTGAAAATAAAACGTTCAGAACATCAAACAGGCTGCTCACCAAGTTTGTCACAGCTTGTTCGCAGAATTTCTGGAGCGCTTGCACATGGCGAACCAATGGCCTGGCGCTTTCCTCAAAGTATGCATAATTCTCGAGCCTCAGTCGATCCCCATGCTTGGGATTGGTGGCTGCGATTCTTTCCAGCGTCGCAAACATGCTGCCCACGATTCGCATGTATGCTAGATCCACTTCTTTTCGAACGGGACCCCCTCGATCGACGCTGGATGCCAGTTCCTGGGATCCGGATGAGGACGGGCTCGTCTGCATTTTTTTTTCGAAACAAGAAAACATATTCAACACAAAAAGGAATATATATATAAATATATCTATATATACATATTTTATTCTTTTGTTCTGACGATATGGACATTGGGATAAAACGGTGGTTTACTTCTGAGTCAGTCTATGGCACGTCATCTTTTTAGTAGTTGGTTGGAAATGAGAGGGGAAAAAAAAAGTTGTTGTACCGGTTCCACTGATTTTGCAGGCAAGCTTTCTTGTCGATCCAAACCGGATCCATCGTCCACGATCGTCAAAAGCATTTCAACTCGGTGAGCCAAAACGGCGAAATTGGCTACGAAGGGCAAGACATGCAAATTTTTGACGTTCGATCGGCTTCTCCCCTCATACCTGTTTCCATGCATATTCAATCCATCAAAGGAACAACAAAGACTAAAATGCAATGGAAAACAGCGCAAAAACATGGAAAACGAGGAGTGCTGGCTTACCGATCGATGGCTGCCACACGTTGTTGCATAAATACGTTAAAATTGTCCCTCACTTTTTGCTGCACATCTTGAAGCAGCCCGTACATCCTCCAGCCCACAACCTGAAGGAAGAAACCAAGAAAACCCCAGATTTTTTGCTGTATTTTTTTTTAATTTCAGAAAATGATCCGAAAAGACGCAACACCAGCCCCACCTCGTTTGCAATTCGATCCATCCACTGAATGGTGGTGGCCAGCATTGGAAGGCACATCAATTGAGCGGATTTCCCTGTAAGGTCTACAAGGGAAAAGAACTCGCTCTCCACCCCCTGCTTCACAGAAAAATCTCTCCAAAATCACCCACCGATCCAGTCTTTTTTTTCTTTAAAGTAAATTGAAAAAAAAAAAAAAACAGCGAAGCAATGGGGCATCACCGCAAGCAAAGACTCCAGTGCTGCTTTTCCTTCTTGTGTCAATTCTTGCTTGGGTCCTCTAACCCCCGATTTGTTCATCGCAGAATCGCCTTCGGTGGTTTCCAAGGTGGATGCCCTGGGGACCTCCATTTTGGTGCCTTTGTACAAAATCAGAAAATCTGCTGCGAAAGCTGCTTCGTCCAGCAACATGGGCACCACGGATTCCACCAAACTTTGATAAGCTTCGTGCAGTTCGGTGCCTAACTCCACCACATCCCCCATTGCGACCAGCCTGATTGATCCCAAAAATAGAAAAAAAAAGAAAACTAAGGGTCGTGTCCACAACAGCACCAATTAAACAAAATGGGAGTTCTGAAGTTTCTTCTCAAAATAGATGAATCACAAACCAACCAGACTGTCAGATGGCGATTCATACAATGAGCATTAGCTTTCGGCCTCCACAAAACACCACTTTTTTTTCAAAACACAAAAAATCAAAGGGCAAGGCCACAGCCACCTCGGTAAAATCTCGACCCCTTTGCACACACCTGTTGCTCCCCTGTGGACTCTCGCCCTCCTTGAAGGAATTGGGCCCCCCTTGGCCACCGAAATCCAAAGAATCCTCTTCGCTGGGTTGACTGCCCCCAGCAGCTTCCCTTTTTCCAAGAACAAATTCGAAAGCCGATTTCGGGGTCCCGTCCCCAGCCGGTTTTTTAATGATATCCACATCCCCACCTGATTGATTCAGGGTGACCTTGACCGCAGCTCGAAGGCCACTGGTGAATGCATGCAGCCTTCGTCTGGGAGTTGAATGGCAAAAGAAAAAGAATTGAAAAAATAATGAAGTTGTAATTGATGCCATCTGTCAAGTCTAATTACGGGTAATGCTCGTTTTAGCTATTTCGTTTGCGTTTCTGTCCTGTTGAAATTCCAATTGTCGCATAATGATGGCCAGAAGTTTGCAAGGAGTGCATGGGGCATTTTTAAAAAAGGAAAGCAACTTTTCCACACTAAAGAATATGTGTGCAGGCAAAAGTTTGGTGAGATTTGAGATCTATTTTTTGGACACCTGATGATGGAGTTCATGGTTTGGCAATACAGCACTTGAAAACTTCTCAAGGAGCCCGGCTGCAAAGCATGCATGACCTCCAGCACTGGAGCGTAATCGTTGCACCATGCCCTGATGCGGGAGTTGATGCTTTCCAGCTGTGGAGCCGCTGCAACGGTTGCGGAAGCCACCATCGTTCTCAGAACAGCATCCGTGGTTCTTCTGAAGGAATGGTCCAGGTGCTCCGTCGCTCGCACTACGAAAATCTGGTCAAAACAACAAGTAGGCCTCAAATCAGATCATCCTTGGCAAAAAGGAGGCCGACTCATGGCCCGGAATAAACATATATAAAAAAAAGAAACATCACCAGATTTCATTTCAGCGTTTCAGTCCAAGAGGTAAGTTTAGTTTATGGTTCCATTCTGACGTTCGAAAACGTCCCAAAACTTGCTTTCTTCCCCTCAGTTTTTCTGTGTATATATGATACATGGTATGGTTTTAATAACGATTTTACATGCTTTCCCGAAAACAGAATGCGAGCGCACCCACCGATCCCAATTGTTTCAGTTTCATTTTTTGATCCTTGACAGCCCTCATGTTGTGCAAGTCTTGACCGAGTCCGGTGGCCGATTCAGGATCCAACTGCTCAAGCGTCGTGTGCAAACACCAGGCAGCCTCCAACACATAGGGAAGACTAAACAGAAAAAAGAACAAATTTGCCAAGGTCAGATCAAACCGCTTACTGCAAGACAACCAGCTGCGGGGTTGGAGAATGGGTACCCCCTCCACACACAAAAAAAAGAGTTTGACGAACAATTAGTTGGCAATAACCACCATTGTACAACCATTCATCCAAAGAAGCTGCTTCCCAAATAGGGTAGAAGTGTAATCCGAGCCCTTTGCTGCAGGTTGATAAAATGTCCTGATTTGGAAATTTTCTCTACTTACTTTGCTTTGTCGAATCCTCCACTTTCGAGAACTGAGACTGCTTCCGGTTCCATTCTCAGCCGTTCGAGCAGCCCCCTCAGAGTGGTCAGCAGCTTTCCGTTGTTTCTGGCCTCCATTTCCAACATATTGTTCCTGGCTTCGATCGCAGCGATGTCCTCCCTCATGTGTCGCAGCTTCAAATCAAAAACTTGCAAGTTTTGGTCCAAGTCATCTGCCCATTCCGAAACCAACAGAACAGGAACTCACAGTCGGGAAAAACGGAACAGGGAGGGGGGGAGGGAAGTGAAAAGACTGCACGCGTACCTAAGAGATTCATAGACGCTTTCAACCTCCCCATGATCCTTTCCACAGCAGGGGTCCCTTCCAGAATAGCATGGATGTTCGCAGCCTTGATTCACACCCACAAAACCTTACAAAGGACAATGCCGTCAGACTCCATCTCTATACAGCCAAACACGAAAGCTTTTTCCTTGTTCTGGTGGAAATGCAAACGTTTGATTTCTTTTTTTTTTGTGAGTACCTCTAGGGCAGCATGCTCAGCATTGAGCCTTTGTTCGAAATCTTCGACATCCCCTAGTCCAAGTGCGAAAACTTCCAGCAATGCACCTAAGTCTCGCTCTTCTTTGGGAGAGACCAAAGCTGCAGGGCTGCTCCCTATGTCAGTCATGCACACGCTCAATCCCAGAGCCCTCCCTCGAAATCATAACTTAAATCATTTAATATATATAATTCACAGCGGGCAAAAACAAAGCAACTGAAAGAAAATTAACTATAAAAACCGAGAGCTGAAACCCACTGGGGTGCTGTCAGCCCATTTTGATGGGGGATGATTGAAGCCACACTTCCGGTGCTTTTTCTGAAATCAGGGCATTTCTGTGCGATCGTTTGAAGATTTTTATTCTGAAAGAACCTGGTGATCGGCCTTCGGACTCTGATTCCAATCCAGTTTCGAGCATTTCGGCTGCGAAATCCCGAAGATTGCTGATCACCTCTGAGCTGTGCTTGTTCCACCATTCCGTCACGATGTTGGGGTTCATCCCCAGTACCGGCAAGGAAAAATCTTCATGAATCCTACGAACAAAAAAAAACTCATTTGGTTGCTTCACCTCCCCCAACCCCCCCCCCCCCAAAAAAAAAAAAAACAACAAAAAAAAAAACGATCCTTTTGTTGAACACATATAAAACTAAAAAATAAAAGTCCATACAAATGTATCTATACACGTGAAAAAGCAGAAAAAAACTAGGCAAACCTCCGTGAAGATTTTTTTTTCTTTCTTTGTTCACCTGCAAACCTCCCTGAGGATGGCGATGAAACACAATCTCTGATTGTCCGAGTAAAATGCATAGGGCCTGGCTCGGTCATTATCAAAATTGAGCGTCAGAGCGGCCGGTCGATTCGCTTCAGCCACCGCAGCCTCCACGGATATTAAATTCTTCAAACTCCAAGAACTCCGAATCTACAGAATCCACAGAACCCAGTTCATTTTATTTAAAAAACTCATATATATGCATATACATATATATATGTACATCAATATGTATCAATGCCCCTTATCTTGCCTTTTCTTGTTCTCTGTTAAAGCACCGCATTCACTATGTTCATTTTTTCCGGAAATCGATGGTGGGGTTAGAAAGCAAAAGAGAAAAAATCCTATGTTCATTAGTACTCACCACGTAGGGGGTGGATCCCCCAGTGACCGGTTTGCAAACATGGAGGGTGCCTTTGAAACCTCTTGTCTTGGAGCGCTTCACTGTCAGACAGACAAGCCTGGGGGCCTGCTCCTTTTGTCCAGCCTGTTTTTTTTTTGTTTTTTTTTTTCGATTTTCCGTTTAGAAAAGAAAAATACGAAGGCAAAAAAAATATTTCAAAAATCAACCACAACCAATACATGAACAATAAGTGCTGCACTATTGGTAACGATCCAACTTCGATTTTTTTTCGAATTTCATATGCCAGCTTTCCTGTTTTTTCTTTTGCTTTCAAAGGGACGATCATAACTTATCCAAAAAAGAAAAGGTTGGCTGTACATTCAATTCACCTTGTTCCAATATCTGAATCCTTGTGTCTCTTTTAAAACCTGCAACGAAAAGGCACACCAAGGAATGTTAAAACAATCAATAGCTTTGCTCAAACTTGTGCCAGCCGATTTGACTAATTCATCACCTCGGCATATTTCACTTTAGTTGGAACATGCAGTTCGATGTATGGGGAACTGTATTTATTCACGCACACATCCCCCCAGACAAAAAAAAAATGCAAAAAGTAAAAAGAAAACATGGCTGCATGTCCAATTCTGATACTGGTCATCGCTTCAATCATTGCAAGAGAGTTACTCTTGCATCACTCTTTTTCTTTCCATTCACTCCAACAAGAATGTACTAAAAATAGAGTGAAAGTGTGAGTGTGATGTTCAGACTGGGTTTTTTTGATACGCACTGAAAGAACCAAAAGAAAAAAAAAAACAAAGGGAAAACATCAAGAAGGATTTTCGATCGTTGTGACCGTGAGCTGCCTTGCAAAAGCGAATAGAGTAGCTGATGACAATACGAGCGTCTGACACCTGGCAAGCCACCACCACCCTCGCTTCGGTCAAAGCAAACACTTTCTCCACATCCTCCATCAATTTGCTGTTGAATTCCATTGTGAGAGCAGTATCGTTTCGAAAACTATCTGCACAGCTGTTTTTTGCTTTATCTTCGGCCCCTGGTTCAAAGCATCCTGTTTTTAAATCAAGGCAACGATTACGTAATCCACTGCATCGAAAGTCTTGTGTGGGAATACGACCCGTGTTTCTTGAGGGGTTCGCCTGAGACGGGACTTTCGAGAGAGAGAGGTTGGAATTGCGCGCAGAAATCTGAGTTTTAGAGGGGGCCCTTGACGGCCTTCTGTTTTGAGAAGCGACCATGAGCGCGATAGTGAAATACATGAAAGAGGTCACCGGCAAATCGAGCTTCGGGGACCTTTTCAAAAGCGTCGGGCTGTTTTCGTTTCTGGACGGAAAACTCGCGGAGACGGTGCTGTCGCATGGACCCGGAGGCACTCTGATGGGCTCGGACGATTTCGGGAACCAGTATTACGAGCGAAAGACGAACACCCAGTACGGACGTCACCGATGGGTGGTGTATGCGGAAAAGCGCACCAACCACTACACTCCAGCGACGGTCCCAGCGGAATGGCACGGCTGGTTGCACTTTATTAGCGACGATGCGCCGACGGTCGTTCCACCGAACTTTCCAATCTACAGGGTGAAGCACGTGCCCAACCCGACGATGTCCGACGACCGTTACTTGCCGAAAGGCAGCTGGTTCAAAGCGGGCGATAAGAGAAACTGGGAAAAGTTCGAAGCGTGGAAGGCGTAAAATATTGGGGGGAGGGGGGGGGAATATCGTGTGATTTACTCTTTCTCTGTGTCCACCCCCTCTACTGGGAGCCCTGAATCAAGCTTCTGTGAAAGGGGGATGGGTTGGAATCAGGGGGAGAACTTGAAAAAGGATTTGGGATGTAATTGGAATCCATGCAAAATGGAGGGGACTCTGTGTTGATGTGGATGGGCGAACAAGAGATTTCTCACAGCTGAAAAATCAACAGGGGTGTTAGAAAGCTTTCCCTCCAAGCGAACTCCACCCCCCCTGGCAAGGATTTCTTAACAGGTCTTGCTCCAATTGTGAGATGCCAAAGGGTGCCCTGGAAAACTGAATTGGGGAGGTTGGTTTGGGTCACACTTTTCTCTGTCTGGGAAAGTGAGATGCATATCATGACACTGATAAGAGGGATTTCCTCAAGTTTGCCTCTCACCAACATTTAGATGGCTGCGATCAGGTTTGCTCATGTCGAAACATCACATCTAAATTTCAACTTGCTGCTACACCGGCCACTTTTTGGCAATCCAATCAAAAACGGAGTAGGCCATTCTCGCTGCCCATCATCGATTCACTTTTCTAAAAAGTATTTTGAAGGGGGGCCGTTTCCTCACCTTCACAAATTTCGATTAACCAACCCGACCAAACGAAACTCCAAAGTCCGCCACAATCAACGATGGCTGCATAAGTGGGAGCATTTTTTTTCCATTATTTCAAACTACCACCCCTCCCTAGATTCCCAACTTGTGTACATCGAGGCTCTGTTTAATAAAACACTTCATGCAAGGATCCCACAGCGAGATTCCCTGACCCCATCATCCCCACAAAACAAAAAAAAAGAAAACCACTCCCATCACATGTCCAGCTTCTTAATCCCACAGTTTTCCTACCCCTTATCCCCTCAATGCTACCCAAAAATTCACACAAGAAACATCGTTCCGCAACACATTGGGGACCAGCCCTTTCCGCCAGCTCGGTGTCAACTGAGCTCGTATTTCTTGATCAAGTTCGCAATCGACGCCGCTATGACGTCAGCATTTTTGGGGCCGTACCCTCCCGACAACAACATGCAAATCGGAGTGCGGTTCTGCAAAGCGAAGCCGAACACCAGTTCGTCCCTTTGAATGATGTCCGCCTTGCTCAACTTCATCCGTCCGATATAGTCGTCAGCGAAAACGTCCGTTCCGGCGTTGTAGAGGATCAAGTCGGGGGCGAACTTGTTCGACGACTCGAACAGCGCCTCCTGCACGCGTGATATGTATTCCTCCCCGCCGATGCCACACTTGACTTGATGCTCGACGTTGATTGCTTTCTTCGCCTCCTCGTCTCGCGGGAAAATCGTCCCGTTGTAGACGTCGACCACGAAGAGATCCTCATCCTCAAAGTACAGCTTGTTTCGTTGGTAACCGTTCCCTTGGTGCGCGTCCAAATCAACTATCATCACTTTCTGAACTTTTCCCTCCGTCGCCTTGCGCACTCTCCGCACGGCGAGAGTCAAGTCGTCGTACGGACACCATCCCGCACCACGCTCGCGACTGGCGTGGTGCATTCCCCCTCCGACGTTTATGGCCCACCCCCGCTCCAACGCCAGACCCGCTCCCAAAATAGTCCCGGCGACGTGGAGACGCAACGGGCGCATGATGCGCCACTGGATAATAAAGTTGGGAATCAGCATCAACCCTGGGAGCTCCGTCACCTGGATTACTCGCCAGCGGGACGTCGCCAGCTCCTCGAGATATTCTGGCGTGTGCACGTCAGCGAACGTTTCCAACGGGGGTTCTAATGGACACACCAGCTTTTCTACGTCTAGCACACCCTCTCGCTGGAGCGCCCCAACGACGCGTTCGAACTTGCGGGAATCAAACACGTTCAATTTTTCGACTCCGAGAAACGACACGTTGTAGCCTCGATTGTACACGATAGGAACCTTTCCTTCGTCTGGCCACGCCTCCACCACATCCCCGAAATGCTCGGGTAGAAGCGGCGCAACGTCACGCCTGCTGCACATCGAGAAAGGCGTTGACCGGGAAGTGAGGGGCCCACTCTCCACCTCATCCTGTTCGCAACTGGGGGCCATTCCCGGCTCCGCACTCCGCGGTGGGCTGGCCTGGTTCACTTCAATATCCAGCGTTTCTCGTTTGACCTTCAAAAGCCCACCTTCGATCGTAACACTCCTTATATTCTCCAAGCGAAATATATATTTTTTTTATTTTTTTTTCGTCTCTCCTGTTTCGCACTGCGGCGTATGATGTTATCAGAAACGCATGACGTCATGTATTTTTCTTTTCCTAAAAGGATTCTTCAAAAGAACGTGAAAAGATTGTCGGGAGGTTTGTTGTGACAGAGTCGGACACAAAAAAGTGGTCGGCCGCACTCACGTATTGGTTCCATCGCGACATTGCTTTCCCGACCTCTGTTCCCCCCGTCGATGTCTACACAGTTTTGGGTGTCACCTGCTACCCCTCGTCAAGACAGCTAGGGGCTTTTAAAAAAACAAACAAAAAAAAACAGTGCTCTACGAGCGACCAACCAGCCAAGCCTCGGGGTTGGGCCTCCAAATCGCTTGACAGGATCGTTGCTTTGCAGCAAGCGCTAGGGATCGCGGGACTCGCCGGTGGAGTCGAAACTGGAAAACGCGGCAGCGGAAGTTATGGACGGCGCTTTCCCCAGCGATAGGGGTCAATCCTTCGACAGTTTCGCTGGTGACAGTCAGTATGGGCGGCCTCAGAGGAGAGGGTTCCGCGGGACAGCTGAGAACGCAAAGACAAAGCTGTGCATGAGGTGCGAAATCCTTCATCACAACGCTCGGTTGCCAACGGTTGAAATTGTCGTCCCTTCTCGCGACAATTGCTCCTGGGGAGCGAGTCTTGGGAAGATTCCAATTTCCGTTTATTAAAGAAAAAAAGAGAGTTATCGGGGACCAAGTGCGCAGAGGCCACTGTTCTGGTTGTTTTGCGCGATACGTTTACGCACGGTTCGAAATTTTGGGCAGAGAATTATTCTTAGTGGGAGGAGGGGAGGAAGAGGGTATTCGCATCGGGACACGTCTCTTGAGGTGTCCCGTGCCCACTCTTCGCCCCGAACACCCTTTCGAACTGATGGGCTCGTTCTGGTTTTTGAAATTCTTGCTTTCTTCACCATCTCAGATGGTTAGCGGGAGAGTGTCGGTTTGGTCCGCGGTGTAACTTCGCCCACGGCGATCACGAGTTGAGGAAGCTGCCGCCAAAGAATCCTGGTCGATTCAGTCAAGACGCAAGGGACCGCGATAGCAGAGAAAAGGAGCGGGGACGTGGGCGAGGAGGTTATGGCTACGGGAGCGTTTCTTTCGATGCGGGATATAACAGGCCATTGAGCGCAAGACCAGTGAGTGGACTCACTGTTTTACGAAGTACTTTTCCTAGAACCCCACCCCTAGCACCCAACTTGCCTCAAGTTGGGATAGAACTCTTTCCCTCTGAATTTTTGAATGTGGGGAACCCTAAAACTCCCTATGCTCTGGGAACTTCACTTTGGAATCCAGTACATTGTTGAAAGATGCCCAACTTTGGTGCAAAGATGCTGTTCTGGTAGAACAGCCGGTTTGACACCGGTGTGTTTTTAATTGTGGGCTTCCCAGAGTATATATGACGATTACTACCGTGGCAGCCCCTATGGGAGCAGCTACACGAACGGTGCACCTCCGTACAATCGAGTCTACGGTCAAGCCCCGGCTCCAGCTCCGGCTCCAGGCCCAGGCCCGGGCCCCGGGCCGGGGCCTGGTCCCGGCCCTGGCCCTGGCCCAGCTGCAACCAATGGTGGGTTTGCTCCAATGCCAGGCAGGGGAGCAGCACCAGTGCATGTTGCAGCCCATGGGTCCACCACTGCACCTCGGGATTTCTATGCTCCCCATGGATACCCCATCCCAGGGCCTAATGGCTGGACGATGTACAGAGATCCTGAATCAGGGGAGCCATACTACCACAATCACCATTCCAATGTAACGCAGTGGAACAGACCGCCCGAGTGGCCCGTGAACTAAAGGCTGTACGAAACCACATGCCGAAAATAGCACTTGCGGCCTTGGTGTCAGGAATTTTCATTGGCTGTTTTAAAAAAAGAACGGGTTGGCCAGCAGATAACATAATTAAAGAGAGGGTTGATTCTGCTGGCCAGTTTTGGTATTGTCAAAAATGAGGGTGGGTAGGGGTGTGTGCTCATTGTGGGGCAAGACTTATCGGGGGGTTGGGGGTGGGAGGGAGATAATGGGCGTCTGTTCCGTGTGGGCTGGCGGGGCGTCATGAACAAAGAAAAAAATATATATCTCCCCCCCCTTCCCTCCTTTTTTACCTTTTTTAAAAAGAAAAAAGAATACAGAACCTGAGTGGTGATTCTGGAGGCGAGTCATGGTGGGGACCTGGGCATAAAAGTACATTTGAAAGGAAATTGGCGTGAAAGGGACCTGGCTGTTGTGTTGCGCAAGAAACTTGAGTCTGTCTATGAGGTTGGGGGTTTATGGGGAGAGTGCCGAAAAAAAAAGAAAAAAGGGAAAGAAAAAAAAAAGAAAAAAAGAATATCAAACAAAAAGAAACGGAAACGGGAGCGACTTTTAATGCCGTTCCTGTCTCACCCCTTTTTGCAGAAAAAGAGGGAAGGGGGGGAAAAGGGGGAGGGAAAAGGGGGGGTAGGTGGCAGCGGGTTTTGGAGGGTAATGGGGAAAAAGGGAAAGAGGGAACAAAAAAAAGAAAAAAGGGAAAAAGAGAAAATGTTACAAGAGAGGAACGGAAGCTTGTTTTGAGGTCAAAAGGTTTATTATACGAGTGCAACGATGTCTGAACAGTTAGTGTACGTGTGTGTGTATATTCACTCTTCTTACTTTTTTTTTGGGCATGTGCTTTGCTTTGCCCCCCACCCCCAAAGTGCAGTTTATCTCCTTTTTTAAAATTCTTTTTCTTTTCTTTTTTTGTGATTTGTTTGTCGAGTTCTCTTCCTCCCCTCTCGCGAACGTTTTTCCGAAAAATAATTACTCCTGCGATGAAATGTTTGTTGTCTGATCGATTTTTTTTCCACATGGAGGAGCCTATGAATGGAGAGAAAAAGGCACAAAAAAAAGAAATTGGAGGAAAGAAGCTTGATTTAAATGAGGAAGGGTGGTTGGCAGAAGCTCAAAAAAACAGGGACTGGATGCTGGATTCTGTGGAGGAATGATTGGGGGCTGAAAGGGAAAAAAAGGAATCAGTCAGCTTTCTCTGTGTGGTGTGTGTGTGCATTCGGAAGGAGGGAGGAAGAGAAATGTGCAGGTCCCGATCGAGGAGTGGAATTCAATCAAGAAAAAGAGGGGGGGGGGGGAGGGCTTGGGGCAGTTGGGGGGTGGGGGGAGAAAAAAGAAGAAGAAGAAACGAAAGACCTTCAAGGAGGGAAAAAAAAAAATCATTCGGTGAAGCTTTTTTTCGGTCGCATTAGTCTTATCTTTTTTTTACCTTTTAAAGCCTGCATTCATCTGTTTCGGGTATGACGAAAATTTGTGCATGTTTTTTTTTTCTTTCTTTCATGTTTGTTTTTTTTAATGGCTTTTCTTTTTTCATTTTTTTTTTATGAGCATGCTGTCAAGAGAGACCAGCTTGAAGGAAAGGAAAAAAAAGCAAATTCCCCCCCAAAAAAAGAGTGATCGGGTGGTGCATTTCAAGAATCAAATGAAGGGTAATAGATTCTTGAGTGCAAGTTGCACACACGCACACACACAAATATGTATTTAGGTATGCAAAAAAAAAAAAGAAAAAAAAATAAGAATCCTGACAGACTTTGGGGTATTTTGTTCAAAACGAAGTGAAAGAGACCCAACCCATTTCACATCTATCTGCATTAATCAGAGATGGTGGATAAGCAGATTGTTGCATAAAATACATAAAATCGGTGTTTTTTTTAAATCAATGGAAAGAATTGAGATGTGGATTTATATATCTTCGGGTGGGAGGTCTGGAGTTGCACACAGAGTCATTCCAGATGGGTGGTGCTGGACCAGAGATCAATTTCTGGATTGGTTTTGCGTCAGACTGTCGGTATCTGGGTTGATGATGGTCAGGCTTCGCATCCTGATTGGATTTGGGCACCTTTTTTTTTCCCTGGAGGATGGAAGGGGAAGTGATTTGGATGGATTAGGAGGACGTGGGGGAAGAAAACGCTCGAATCTGTAATAGGATGTGCTGTTGTGCCTTCAGAGAACTTTTTTCAGGGAGAGAAAACTCATCCTATTCATCCATCAAGCATGATGAAGTCCAGGGATTACACCTGGGGTACCTTTTGTGTGTGTGTGTTTTGTGTCCTGCGCGATGTCGGGAAATGGATGTTGGTTTGTGAAGGGGGAGAGAATTGATGGGCTGGAATGGTCGATATTCCATATGGAGATGGAGAGAATCTTGTTTTCCGGAAGGTTTTCTTTTTTTCCATTTTCTCAGCGTCATCTCTGTTTTTGCACTACTGGTAAACTTTTTTGTTTTCATTTTCTCTTTTTTTTTTTAATTTGTTCGAGGGGAGGGAGAAGGAAAAGGAAGGGATTTGGGGGTTTTGGGTGGGGGGGGGGGGGGGAGGGAGATACCCACTTGCAGGATTTTTCATGAAAGACAAGGAATTCTCTTTTATCAATGTGGTTTCATATTTGGGGGGGGTTTGGGGGGGAGGGGATTTGATGGGTAATCCCAGAAAAACCAAAAAAGAAAAGCTGCTTCATTTCAGCAGGAAATTTTCAAATGTATCTCATGTGTGGATATAAAATTTCATGAGCAGGAGGGGAGGATCCGGAGAAAGAGAGAGAAATCGAGAAGGGGGATGAAAAAAGGAAAAAAAAAAGAAAAAAAAAAGCATCGGGGAGAAGAAAAATGGATGAAAAGAAAATGCGGAAAGAATTTGTGAGTTGTGTTTGTGTGCGTGTACGTCGTTTCATTTTCAATTTTTCAAAATTTTCAGTTTTTTTTTTCTTTTTTTTTTTTAATTTTTGTGTTGGAAAGAATACCACTGGGTGGAGGACAGCACAGGATTTCGAACGAAATCAGTGTTGTGTGCGGTTGGAATCGTCGATATAACAAGGATTGGGGGTTTGGGGAGATCGGTGGAAATGGTGGAAATGGACTGGGTGAATGCAGCGGTTTTTTCAACTTGGGGAAAACACTTGAGCGAAAAAAAAAACAAGAAAGAAATCATTTTGGAGAGCATCAACGCCATAGTATTGGGGGTGGGAAAGAAAAAAAGAAAAAGAAGGTGGCTTAGTGTCATTTCGATTAAATTATGGTGAAAGTTCCCAAGGAGAAGTCATTGTGTTTGGGATTACTGAACAAACTGCAGGACGTGGCAAAGATTTTTTTTTTTTTTTTTTTTGGAAAGGATGGGGGGGAGGGAATGGGGGAAGGGTTGGGAAAGAGAGAAAAAAAAAACAAGCCGTTATTGGGGTTTGGAGGAAAAGAACAACAAAAGATACATGGCCAGGAAAAAAAGAGAAAAAAACAAGCAAAAGAAAACCTGAAAAAAAAAAATCCTTGTACGAAGGAGGGAGGGAAGGGTGGGGGGGGGGGGGGGATGTGAAAAGAGAAAGAGGAAAAATTCAAAAATCGTTGCGTTTTTTTTTTGTATGTGCATCTGTGTGTGCTGTTATTGTTTGCAGGAGATGGTTGGTGGTTTTTGTTTGTTTGGTTTTTTTTTGTTGGTGTGGGGAAAAAGAGGAAAAGAGAGAAATCTACATATATATATATATTTACGTCAGAGAAAGGAAGAAGAAAAAAAAAGAAGTGAAAAGAAGAAAAAGAAAAGCTCAGAGTCTCGTGTTTTGCATGCTTCAAAGCAAGTCCACTGTTCTGTTTTCAGAAAAAATATATATATATCTACTTATATATATTGTAAATTTCACACAGGACCTGAGGGAAGAAAGAATGGATTGAGGGGGGGAAAAAAAAGAGAGGAAGAGAAGCAATTCGAAAAAAGAACAGGTGGCAGTGGAAAAGGGAAATTGAAAAATGGGAAAAAAAGGAAAAAAACAAAAAAACAAAGCACAAGCGAGGGGAACAGAAAGGAATTCCTTTATTTTGGCTTTCTATGTTCATATATTTTTTCATGTTTTTTTTGGTTTTTTGGTTCCAGATTTTGCACCCTTGATATGTATGTGTGTATATTTTGTTTCGCTGTTGTTTGGATGTTTTCTTTTTCCCGGCCTGTTTCCTTTTTTTTTGATTGTGAATTTTTTTTTGCATATTTTCTTTCAGAGGACGGATTTGTATGACTGGGGATTTGGAATTAAAAGAAGGTGGGGAAAAAGGGTTAGAAAAAGAAAGAAAATGTTGGTGAATTGGAGGAGGTCCTTTGGGGTTTTTTTCGCTGCTTTATATTTCAATCCAAAAAAAAAGAAGGAAAAAGAGAAAGAGAGAGAGAGAGAGAGAACAGATACTGACGACTTTAAAAGAAAAGAAAAAGAAAAGAAAAGAAAAACCAACAAAAGGCATGTAGAGAGAGAAGTGATACAAAAGGTTTCCTTTTTCAAGTGTTTATTTTTATTTTCGCAACGATCTCTTTTCTTTTTACGGGGGAATGCAAGTTCCGATTGATTGATTTTTTTTTAAGTTTTGTTGTGGCTGTTTTAATATCCACCAAAGTTGCCGACAGAAAATAAAAAGAAATTGCTTTATTTTGGAAAAAAATAGAAAACCAAAATGAAGAGAATGATTTGCGGAAAATGTCTTGGTCAAAATAGAAATCCTAATAGAGAGAGAAGAAAAAAATAGGGTAGAAAATGCCAAATAGACAGGAAAAAAAAAATTGACAAGATAGGTAAACAGAGTACATAGAGGTCCTAGCAGAGACAGTTGTAGAGACAGCATCGATAAAGCTAAAAATAGACCTGTGAAATATGTTTTCACCTAGAAATACTAATTTAGGGCAGAAAAGTAGGATTTGGCCTACCATTTGGGGTGTTTCGTCCACAATGAGTGCCTGCCTGAATGTCCCCGCTCCAACTGACAGATAAAAAAGGAAGATGAAAGAAAATAAAGAAAGCTGAAGCAATTGACCATATTGCTGTCTGAAAAATGAGGAGCGAGCGCCAGTCGCCGTGTTTAAACGTGTGTGATTGGAAAAGATCAATCGTACAACACATCCGAGCAGATTTTCTGTTTGTTCAGGTGAATCTACAGGGAAACTGCAGCCACCAGGGCCCTCTTGTCACTGTGGCAATCGGGTCGGTACGAGGTGGTATGAGGCAGCCTTGGAGAGGCGATGGCAGTCTCCTTTCAGTCCGGTTTTTTCCCCCTCAACCGCTGAAAGCCTACCAGTCTGTCCCGCTTTCACGTACACATTCATTTCCCATCGAACCCCACTCTAACTCTTACCCTCGCCGCTATATCTTTGCTCATGCACCCCAATTCACTCCTACTCATGATCGCACCAGACCTGTGGCAACAAACCTTCCTTCTTTTGATTTATTTGGTCAATTTTTTGCTTTCCGATGACGGTGTGTTTTGATCGATATGTGAACAGTGGTCGTTGAGTGATTTGGCGCTTTAGACATGAGTTTGGTGTTGGTGTAAGGTTATTGGAGTCAAGTCAGGGAAACCAAGGACGGATCCAGGATTCTGGAGAGGCAAATTGACCGTTTCAAAACTGTGCCTCCCTCTACTATATAAAAAGCCACAGCAGCATTCGATTGATTGGATGGCAGTAATGTTTACTCTCAGTGTTGCTCACAATTAGTATGGTTGTTGTCGCCCCACCATGTAGCATGCCTCAGTACATTGATCGCAGTTGGGAGGTTGGCTTAGTTTCAGAGACAGGTGTTTTCTCAAATCCACCACAGGAAAGCTGTTGAATGGTGTTCCTTGGTTGAGACTCAGTCGGGGACAGTTCGACCCGACTTCTTACGAAAGTCTAGGAAACACGCATTGAACCAATCGTTTTTACACGAAAAAGTTATCCGAAGTATCACGGTCTTTCCTTATATGTTCCCCTAGTTTCTGTCAGGTATGCGAAACGCCATATGCGATCCACTAATTCGATCGCGTACAATCAACATGGGCCCACCCACCTGGAACTGTAGAACTCCGAAAGAAAAAAAAACCTGAAAGCCCCGAAAGGAAAAAAATAATCGAAATCCAAAAAAACTCCCAACGCTCACGGTTCCCACGTGATAACTTCAGAAAAAACCAAAAAGGTCGCAAAACACAATGATGGACCATTCCAAAAACAAGGACCCCATAAATCCATGCATGGAAAAAATAAACCCACATTGTACCGCATCATAATTTCACTCCACTCTCGACCCCAAACCTGACTTTTTTGTCCTGCGTCGCTCAGGCCACGACTACGTTGATACGTCGATTCCAGGTCGTCAAAAAACGTCTCTGTCGGTCAGTTTTCAAACTCCCAACGCCCACCCGCCCAGTCGCATCACTCTTGACGTCCCACGCTCTTCTCTGGCGGGGACTGTGATATCTGGTCGACTCTTTTGGTGTCAGGTGCAGACATGGGCTGAGACCTCTGTGCACAGGACAGGACAGAACAGACTGTCTGTTCTGTGCACAGGGTCAGACCTGTGCTGCAGAGGTGCACAGACCTGTACAGCACAGCACAGACAGGGTCTGTGCAGTTTCTGTGCAGTTCTGTGCAGATTCTGTGCAAAATCTGTGCAGATTCTGTGCAGTTCTGTGCAGATTCTGTGCAGTTCTGTGCTGTGCTGTGCAGGTCTGTGCACCTGTGCAGCACAGGTCTGACCCTGTGCACAGAACAGACAGTCTGTTCTGTCCTGGCCTGTGCAATTCCGCTGCACAGGACAGGACAGCACAGGGTGCACAGAACCTGCACAGAACCCTGTCCTGTGCGATGCACAGGACAGGGGTCTGTCCTGTGCAGCCCATGACTGGTCAGGTGTCGTTTCAGTAGAAAACTGCCGATGTGACGCGCGCGCGCTCACGTCCATTGTTACTCCAGGTCTTACTGCTTCCGTCCTCAGCCGAGCGACTCTCGTCCACTGTGGACGTCCTTCCAGAAATAGGAAACGTCGGGGGTGAGGTCGAACTTCAAGCGCAAAGGCTCGACTTGGACTCGCTCCTGGGATTGTTGTCGACATGTTGCTCACGCTGGTCACAGGGACGATCGCCCAGGAAGCGTGTTACAAGTGATCACCGAGATGTCTAGTAAGCACTAGCTAGAGCTACAGACTAGCTATGGGCACTAGTGATAGCCTAGTCAGAGCTTAAGGTCCATAGGATCCCAATAGGAGATCCTATAGCTCAAGAACCCTGGTGCCTCGCCCTAATGACATTAGTCAAGGGTCCCATCAATGAGTGGGGGTTTGATGGGTTAAGGAGGCTTCGAGGGAGGGTTCGGGGAGGTTTTTGTAACAGTTGGTTTCGGAGCAGGAAGAGAGCGCGTCACGTTTTGACGCATAAGTACGCCATAACAACTCGGAATTGGACAAAACAGGAGTCTAAAAGAAACCAAAATAAAAAGTGACCATGAGTCAAGAAGAACAAGAGGTACTTGCCTTAGAAGAAGGGTCTGTTCTGGATGAAGTCAATGAGGACTCTCCAAGTGAAAGAACAGAGGGACCACAGTCCCCTAGCACTCTCAGGTCTGAAGTGACCAAAGAAGAGAAAGATGCTAGCCTGGGCAAAACCAGAAGAGTGACTGCTGATAAACCTGAAAAGTACCAGGGCAAAGTCCCGTGGCCAGAATTCCGTTTGGAGTTAGCCATGTACTTCAGGGCAGCAAAAGTCCCAAGAGAGGAGTGGGGAGTGATTGCACCTACTTTCCTCGGATCAAAACCCCGCCGACATTTATTGGCCAGGGTACCCAAGGAAGAACTCGAGGACGGGTCTTTATCTTGGGAAAAATTCTGCCAAGTCCTGGAAGATGGCACATTTGGAGATCTTGCCACAGATTACTCCATAAATAATGCCCTTACTTCCTGCAAGGATCATATTGACCAGAAGGTCGATACTCCTGGCTTCGTACGCTTTGTGGATGCTCACTTAGCAATGCGAAAAGAGCCAATGGACGACACTACCAAGTGTTGGATCCTTCTGAGGGGTCTCCATCCACACTTGTGCAAACAAGTGGAGACTGATACACTTGGTCGGGAATGGAGAAGCTACTCAGCCTTGCGAACGTATGTGCTGGCTAAAGCCCCGGGTCACGATGCTCGTTTTCCGTTGAAAACTACGGACCGGAAGGCTAAAAAGAGAGGTATGGAAACTACCTTCTCAGATCCAGCCAAAGGAAGTAAGAAGAGGCATCAGCCTAAGCAACCAAGGCTTAAAGCTCAAAGTGGCACTCAGCCCTCACGAAGACCGGTGGTACGGTTGACCGAGAGTGAGAGGGAGGCTCGCAAGAAAGCTGGCTTATGTTGGTTCTGTGGGGAACCATGGGCAAGAGGCCATAAGTGTGGTCAGTCGAAAAAGGTGAACCTCAGTTCTTGTGAAGTCCCACTTGAGTGGACACAATTGAGAGATCAGAAGAATCTGAATCCACATTCCACAATTGACCCAATGGACATTGATTGTGATGCTTTTCTTGCACCAATCTTGACCAGAAGTCAAAAAAGTGAAGAAATGAAATCTTCTGTGGAATTTAGGGATGAGAGAGAAGATTCTCACCAAGGAATTACAAGGGCGGAGTTCCAACGTCTTGAGACACTTTCAGGCCGCGTATTTACGTTGGATGGGTGTTCGGATGTGAACAGTGCCTTATGTAATACATTTTGCACACCTTCTGAATTTCTGGAAAGAGATTTAGGTGGACAGCATGTGTGGTTGAATCCTCCTTTCAAGGATATCAACAAATATCTCGATCACTATCTTCTCACAAAGAAGAGATCTCCCCATGATACTTCTTGTTGCATTCTTGTTCCAGCAATGTCTAAAGAGTTGCATCCAGCCTTGACCTCAATGAGATTGATTGCACAATACAAGAAGGGAACAGTTTTATTCACAGCCAAAAAGGGGAAAAGTCGGAAAAGACTTCCTGGCATTCCTTGGCCCGTGAATGTGTTCTATGATCCACCCGTACCCAAAATGCCAGAGGAAGCAACAGAGCTTCTCATGCAAGATAAGCTTGCAATGCATTTTGAGGGCCTCTTGAGTGGAATCCCAGCACATTGTCTTTTGGACTCAGGAGCTAAAGGATTAGCCTTCCTGTCCAAACAGTTTTGTGAACAAAATGGGATAGCTTATCGAGCTACCGTTGGATCACAGGCTGAGTTGGCAAATGGGGATAATATTGATATAATGGGAGAGACAAAGATCACACTGAAAATTCAAGGCTATCGAGAGAAGCTTGATTGTTTGGTGTTGGATCTTCTAGATCGGTTTGATATTATACTTGGTGATACGTGGTTGCAGAAGCGTAAAGCGGTTTTAGACTTCTTTGAAAAGAAGTGCGCTTTAACGACTTCATCCCATCAACGAATATTGCTTCGTCAGGGATTATTACCCAAAGCTACGGGTAAAGATATTCCCCAAAAACAGGTTGCATCTCTACTCTCGATACCACAGGTGAAAAGGAAGTTGAAAGATACTTCAATAAAACCTATTTTGTTGGTAGTTCGTGAGATGGAAGAGATATCATCCCATCTGAAATTGGCGGATGAAACGAGTGAATCAGACAAAGTTCCAGAGGAGCAAATGGAAGCTCTTTTGAAGGACTTTGATGATTTGTTTATTTCTGGTTTGGCGGAATATCCTCCTGAAAGGGCAGTGGCAGCGGATATCCCTTTGGTCGAGGGAACGCGTCCGGTCAATAGACCCTTATTTAGATACACCCCTGCTGAAAGGAAAGAGATAGAGGACCAGTTGTCCGAACTCTTATCCAAAAAATTAATTCAGCCGAGTGCTAGTCCATGGGGCGCTCCGGTCCTCTTTGTTCCTAAAAAGGATGGAGGTTTCCGGATGTGCATTGACTATAGGGGTTTAAATAAAGTAACTATCAAGAATCAGTTCCCGATCCCGCGGATTGATGACCTTCTTGATCAGTTACAAGGCGCGAGATGCTTCACATCTCTTGACCTCAGAGCCGGTTATTGGCAAATGAGAGTCAAAGAGGAAGACATCCCCAAAACCGCCTTTAAAACGCCTTTTGGATTATTTGAGTACCGGGTTCTCCCAATGGGATTAACGAACGCTCCGGCAGTGTTTCAAACACTGATGAATCATGTGTTTCAAGGAATGATAGGCAAATATGTCTTGATTTACCTTGATGACATTTTGATTTACTCAAAAACACCAGAGGAACATGTGGCCCATGTACGAGCCGTGATGCAAAGATTAAGAGAACATAAATTGTTCCTTAAGAAGTCCAAATGTGACTTTAACAAAACAGAGTTACATTACCTTGGCTTCATTGTAGGTCGCAAAGGTATCTCTGTAGACCCTCGAAAAACGAATAAAGGACGAGAATGGCCTCGTCCACAAGGGGTACACGATTTGAGATCGTTCCTCGGGCTTGCCAATTATTTTCGTAAGTTCGTCCAGGGTTATTCTTCTTTGGCATCACCTCTCACTGATTTGCTTAAAAAGCAACAGACATGGGATTGGACTCCAGCTTGTGAGGCCGCTTTTGAGGGGGTGAAGAAGGCATTAACAGAAGCACCTTGCTTGGCTATGCCGGATTTTACCAAACCCTTTGAAGTAATTACGGATGCTTCTAACAATGCAATAGGGGCAGTTCTCCTTCAAGAGGGACATCCCATTGCATATGAGAGTAGAAAGCTTACCGGCCCACAACTGAATTGGTCTACAAGTGATCAAGAAATGTATGCTACAGTTTATGCACTTCAACTATGGAGATGCTACTTGGCTGATAGCAAATTCAAAGTAATCACAGACCATAGTCCAAAGTTTGGACTCCAAACACATTTTTCCATTCCCAATCGACCTTGAATCGACGGCAGGTTCGCTGGTTAGCATTACTCCATGAATTCCAATTTGAATGGGAGTATAGACCGGGACGGGTAAACGTGGCTGATCCCTTGTCGCGGATACCGTCTTGCTCACCATCTATTGGAGTATTATGCGAGACCGGGAGATCACGTGGCTTGGTTTCTAGCCGGCGGGACTCTGTGGACCCATCTCCGCCTCAGGGTTATTATACCCAGTTGATAGATAGGTTGACTGAAGGGTACACTAAGGACCCTTGGTATGACACACTGGAAGCTGCCCAGGTGTTACAATATCAAGATGGTTACTGGTGGAATGGTAATGTGCTGGCTGTACCAAATTTTGGAACATTGAGACAGGATATAATCCATGATTGCCATAGTACAGTCTATAGTGGACACTTTGGTGTGGCTAAGACTTTACGGAAAATCAAGAGACATTTCTGGTGGCCTCAGATGGAGGACCATATCAGATCATATGTGCAAGGATGTGATTCATGCCAAAGGCACAAGGGTAGGCGAAGAAAGCCTCAAGGTCCCCTAAAACCCTTGTCTATTCCGAATGCACAATGGGAAAATGTTTCGATGGATTTTGTCACTCACCTCCCATCATCTAGTGGAGCAGGTTATGATGCAATCCTTGTCTTTGTGGACATGTTAACCAAAATGGTACATCTCGCTGCAACTCGAACGGATTGTGGTGCAGCTGAAGCAGCAAATCTCTTTGTGAACCATGTTTTCAAAGCTCATGGCATGCCAAAGAAATTGGTCACAGATAGAGATCCAAGATTTGTCTCACACTTCTTTAGGGAGTTGTGTGATAAATGGGAAATCAGTCAAGCCCTTTCTTCGGCTTATCATCCAGAAACAGATGGGCAAACCGAAGCGATGAACAAAGTGATGCAAGATACTCTTCGCCACTTTGTGGGGCCTTCCCAAAGAAATTGGGCTGATTTATTACCGGTTGTTGAGTTTGCAATAAATAACTCAAGATCAGAAGCAACTGGAGAAACACCCTTCTTCCTGAACTATGGAAAAGATCCATGGACAGCATTGACTGCTCAGATCCCTAGAAAAGGACTAAAGCAGGTCGCTGTACCAGAAGTTCAGAAAATGACGAGTGAAATCCGAGAAGGGATTGTTGAGGCAAAGAAACGCCTTCAGGCGGCTCAGCAACGCTATAAAGCTCAAGCTGATCGTCACCGGGCTCCTGTAGAGATCAAGGTTGGAGACCTTGTTCTCCTTGATGCAAGGAACTTAAGGTTAAAGCATCCAGGATCGCGGAAATTAACGCCGAAATGGGTAGGACCTTTCCCTATCGAGCGTCAAATAAATGAGGTTGCTTTCAAAATAAAGCTTCCTGATACTTTGCCCATACATCCGGTGTTCCATGCTTCACTCTTGAAGCCATATTGGGCTAAAGGAACTGTGCAACCCCCGCCACCTATCGAGATTGAAGGTGACTTGGAATGGGAGGTTGAGCGCATTCTTGATCGCAGAGAGCGACGTAGGGGCAAGAAATGCTACACAGAATTCCTAGTGAAATGGGTTGGATACGGTCATGAGCACAACTCATGGGAACCGGAACAGAATGTCGTGCACGCGCGAGAATTGGTTGACGAGTTTCACCAATCTCAAGCACAATCGATTGTACCACCTCGCACGATCCGAAGGAGATCACAAGCGAAGGTTTGAGACATCATATCACAGTTGGCCACTGGATGATGATGATCTCCTCTCTTAAAATAGTGTAACTACTAGACACTATCATTTGTATGATGCCTATCATGCATTTGATTCCTAGTGAACCCGAGGCGGCTTCACATCTAAGGAGGGGGCACTGTTACAAGTGATCACCGAGATGTCTAGTAAGCACTAGCTAGAGCTACAGACTAGCTATGGGCACTAGTGATAGCCTAGTCAGAGCTTAAGGTCCATAGGATCCCAATAGGAGATCCTATAGCTCAAGAACCCTGGTGCCTCGCCCTAATGACATTAGTCAAGGGTCCCATCAATGAGTGGGGGTTTGATGGGTTAAGGAGGCTTCGAGGGAGGGTTCGGGGAGGTTTTTGTAACAAAGCGTCACTTCGGCTCCGAAACCATGTTGAATGGTGTTCCTTGGTTGAGACTCAGTCGGGGACAGTTCGACCCGACTTCTTACGAAAGTCTAGGAAACACGCATTGAACCAATCGTTTTTACACGAAAAAGTTATCCGAAGTATCACGGTCTTTCCTTATATGTTCCCCTAGTTTCTGTCAGGTATGCGAAACGCCATATGCGATCCACTAATTCGATCGCGTACAATCAACAAAAGCTACTGTGGCTTGTATCACTATCAAGTAAAAGACATGAGTGCTGATATCAGATTTCGGAACATACCGTATTTTCTCTAAGGACGGGACTAAATCCGGTCCCCTGGGGAGAGGATCATACGAATCACGTGACCATTTCATATTTCTGATGATCATTCCCAATCGTTCTTTCTTTTTTGAATAACAATCATTGTTTGTAGATACGGACTTGTGTAATAAAGCCTCTATTGCAAGTGGATACAAAAAAAAACATTCCAAGAAGAATTAACCAAGGATATCATCCCAAAAAAACAAATGAACTCAAAGAGAAAGAAGGTACCAACGATGTCGCTGTACTCAAAAAGAAAACGAGCTACCCGAAATTGGTCTGCCCCTATAAAAAGAGAAGTAAGCGAACGATGTTGAACTAGGTCCAAAAATCTGTTTCGAACTGATATCAAGGATGGGCAAACAAAGATATGGTGGAATTCGTCCTCAATAGATAGACCCCAACGAAGAAATCGGTGAACATCCATCATTCCAATTTTACCGTCTCAAGGTCACATTTTCACCACACATTCTTTGCATTACCGTGACCAACTGCACCTCGTAGTTCTACACGATAAACGGACAGGGCTTCGAAAAACGTTAACTCCGAGTTCTGGATATGGCCGCCGCCGCTTCGTGTCGAGCTCTCCCTTTCCTCGTGCATCGCGGTTCACTTCTGGGAAGGACGTACGTGCATCGGCGGAGCACAGCGATGAGTGGCGTATCTAAAGATCTGCTGGACAAACTCCACGACCCCGCCTTGATCCACGATTCCTGTTTAGTGGGAGGAGAGCGAGTGGGATCTCCAGACGGATCCAATTTCGAGGTGGGCTACCAGCGGAACGCGACTGACGGAAAAAAAGGAGAGGGGGAAAGACGTCCTGACGCTTTTAACTGACGCCTCTTACTGCGAGCGTTTCTGGCATTCGTCACTGTGACAGCAAAAAATGGATGAACATGCCCAACAGTAGTGCTACAGCCATAAAACCCGAAAGAAAATGTCATTCAAGCCTTGGCTCATGGCCAATAGTCTGCACATATTGTTTCATGTGTTGTGCATTGGCAGATGCTTTCGAGAAAAACAAAATTCCAGAAACTCACACCCCTGAAGTCTCTTGCTTTCTGAAAACATTGCAGCTGTCCTTCATAGTTCGTGAATCCACTGGTAAAAGTATCCTTTCATAAAGCCAATGCTGCGAAAGACAGTTTTGACGTTTGACGTACATCTGAACTCTTGCCACAGCTACAAAAGGAGGAGCAGTGGGGGCCGATGTTCAACTTAGGAGATAATATTGTATTTATTCGTCTGCAAACTGATTGGACCGATCGGTCTGTCAGCTGCAATTTTTTTTTGGGGGGGGGGGTCGACAGCAGCCAGTTTGTATTAATCAGAGTTTCACCACATTGTACAATGTGTCTTTTCCAGGTTTTTAATCCTAGTACTGGGGAATCTGTGGCCAGCATCGCAAGCGTTGGAGCGGAAACCACCAATGCCGCCATTTCTGCTGCTGTGAGTGTTAGAACATCTTGGGCTGAAACTCTTGCTTCTGAGCGATCAGCATTTCTGAAAAGGTACAAAACAGATCTTTCCCCTTTTTTTTCCCACCCCCACCTCAAATCTAGGAAGAAAAAGAGAAATCCACACTAGGCGCGTCGAAAAAAAACCTCATGCAAGATCGAAGGGCATGCGAATTCGATGCAACCCTTTTTGGTGGTTTCGGGAAACCGGCCAAAATCGATCGTCATTGTGAGGTGCCCCTTTGTTTTCTTCATTTACCAGGTGGCATCAGCTGATTGTGGAGTCCCTGGACGACTTAGCCACGATCATTACTGCAGAAGCTGGAAAGCCCCTGCAAGATTCCAAGGCCGAACTCCAAGCAGGGTGAGCTCACCTCTTCTTGCAGTCATGAGTTTGCATGCATCTTTGGGAAAAGGTCACCACAGCAGCGACCTTTTTTTTTTTTTGGTGGCGGGGTTTTGCTGCAGGCTGGCGACAATCGAATGGATGGCTGAGGAATGCACTCGCATCGGGGGCGAGATATTGAATTCGCCGAGCCCGACCAAGCAAATGATCACGCTCAAGCAACCAGTGGGGGTGGTGGGGGCCATTACACCTTGGAATTTCCCTGCGAACATGATAATGCGGAAAGTTGCCCCTGTGCTGGCAGCAGGATGTCCGGTGAGATTGAGTTCTGTTTCAAACGATGCCTCACAGAAACACATCTTCAGGAACGGATGGACAATCCATCTTTCAAACCTGTGTGTGCATGATTGCTGTTCCGAGGCTGCCAAATGTGAACAGAGCTCTGTTGAGTTAAGGAAGTGTGGATGCTATGCAGTAGCTATAAACATGGCTGGCAGAGCCCCCCTTTGAACATTTGAGGTTCTGGACCTCTATCATGGGGGCTGCCCACAGTTCAAGTCGTGAAGATTCATATTTTAATTGAAGTGGAATTTCTTTCAGGTGGTTTTGAAGCCAGCAGAATTGACCCCTCTGTCTGCCATAGCATTGGCAGAGCTTGCCGATCGTGCCGGGCTCCCCAAAGGAGTCCTCAGTGTTGTTTGCGGAGATTTCAAAGCTATTGGTAAAATCCTCCCCTGGCTAATGCACAGAAAACCAAACTTCTTGTTGGAAAATCGTATGCTCTTCATGAAAAGCACACATACTTCTGAAGGCCTTTTAGTTGTGTGGAAAATTTTCCAAGCATACGTTTCGGAAGTGCAGATCTGGTTTTTCAATCCCTTGGTTCAGGTAGGGCTCTGTTGGACTCTGCTGATGTTCGCCACATAACATTCACTGGCTCCACGGGGGTGGGCAAGTATTTAGCCCAGGAAGCAGGGAAAACAGTGAAGCGAGTGTCCATGGAACTGGGTGGAAACGCGCCCTTCATTGTCTTCGACGATGCTGACTTGCCGTTGGCTGCCAAACATGCTGTGGCTTCTGCTCTCAGGAACGCTGGTCAAGCTTGCACACGAGCGAACAGACTTCTTGTGCAAGTGAGGCTAAAAAAAGAGTCCAGAACTTCCAGCTTTTCTCAGTTTGACTGTGTGATTTGAATACGCCAATGAACCCTTCCAGGCCATCAACCCCCTTGAGAACCTCAAGCATCTTGCATATGGTTTTTTTGGTTTTTTTGTCCCTGGATTGTGCGAAACATAGGATCATCTTATGCATGGGTGTTGAACACTGAAAACCCTGCCTGAAGCTATTATCGTTGTTGCCATAGTTGTTTTTTGGTTAGGCTGTGACATAGAAGGGACAGGGAAATCATGTGTTCTCCTGCAGAGTGGTATCTATGATGAATTCGTGAAGGCGGCCACAGAACATGTAAACCAAGCAAATGTGGGCAATGGTTTCGACTCAGGGGTGACCCTCGGTCCTCTGATCTCAGCGCAAGCTCTGGAAAAGGTAGCCCAACATGAATATACAGATAGATATTTATAGATATATGAATATATCTTGGGTTGCTTACCTTTTTTTTTCTTGTTTTTGGGGTGGGGGGAGGGGAATCGGACTGCGAATGATCCGTGTTTTTTTTTTTTCGAGGTCCTGGAGAATATCAATGCTGGTGAAGTTCTTCTGAACAAAAAAATCCCTCTTGGTGGTTGAGAATGAAGAAAAATCACAGCATGGAGTTTGCAGCAGGATTGGTTCGATTGTGCAGCGTGAGAAGACGGATGTACAGTGTTTGCTGAACAAGGAGGGTTGTGTGTGTGGGTTTTTTTTTATGAAAGGTGGAATCGCATGTCGCTGATGGGTTGGCTAAAGGGGGCACGTGCACTGCTGGAGGCAAGAGACCTGATTTTGAGGGTGCCAGCAGTGGAAATTTCTTCGAGCCAACCCTGTTGAGAGACGCCAGCATTGACATGTGAGCAAATCACACAATCGTTTTCTGAAGAACACACACCAAACTATCCTCAAACGTCACCCATCACAATGATAATTCCAACCAACATTGGAGTGGGATGTGTTTTTTTTTTGGGGGGGGGGGTGCACTTATTGATCGGAGGGGGGTGTTGACTTGAAGTTTGGATGTGTGGCTTTTTGCAGGCTGTGTTGCCAGGAAGAAACCTTTGGACCTCTGATCCCGGTGGTCAAATTTGAGACAGAGGAGGAGGCAATCGGCCTGGCGAATGCAACCGAGTATGGCCTGGCAGCATATTTCTACACGAAAGATCTGGGGCGGGCATGGAGAGTGGCCAAGAAATTGGAGAGCGGAATCGTTGCGGTCAACGACATCGCATTTCACAGCCCAGCGGCTCCTTTTGGTGGAATGAAGCAGTCGGGAATTGGTAGAGAACAGGGACGAGAGGGTCTGGAGGAATTTTTAGAAGTGAAGCATGTGTGTATGGGTTACGGATATTGATAGTGTGGGGGTGGTGTGTAAGATAGTGAGGGAACTTGCACACAATGAGCAGAAAGCATGTGCTCACCCACTGGATCCCAAACCCCAGAAACACACAGCATTTTCGTTTTGCTGAAAGTGATTGTTTGAACCCCATCAGAAAACCACTTCCGACATTCTAACCCATTCCTCAAATCTCCCACAGCGCTTCCCTCTCTCCCTTAGAACTTGGCTAGGTGTTAGAAAAAAAAATGACCTGGTAAGGTCCACAAGAGGACCAGCAGACTAATTTTCCCACCCTGTCCAATCCGCCAAGGAAACTAACCTCATTTACTGCGTAAAGTACCAAATAGCTCTTTGGATCGCACGTCCCATCGATGCGGAGGCGTGCGATTCTGAAGTGTCCTTCGTTCACCAGGAGCTGGAGCTGGAACATTCGAAAGAAAACACCGACACCGATAAGGAAGGGGATTTCGACCTGCCTGTGTTCAGGTCTGGATTTAGTGGGCCGGACGCTGCGAAAATGAACGGAATTTTGAAACGACTGATGGCGGCCAATCCAGACATCGATGCGGAGGCGTGCGATTCTGAAGTGTCCTTCGTTCACCAGGAGCTGGTAGTTATGTTGAGAAGTCAGAAGCTGGTAGTTATGGTGAGAAGTCGCTAGATAATTGATTTTTATTTTATTTTTTTTTGGGGGGGGGTTCTGATTTCAGGCATTGCAGGGGGAATTGGGGGAAATTGAAGCGACGCTTATGAAGAAATATGGGGGTACGATAGTTCTTTTTGCGAGGTTTTTGTTGTTCTGGACATCCATTTTTCGGGGAGTTTTCGTAGGGAGATAACGTTCCAGATGTGGGTTTAGACTTGAGGTAGTAAGAGAAATGGTTAGCAGCGCAATTGAGGGAAACCATGGAGAAATTTGGACAGCCAGAAAGCGGATTTTGTTTTTCTGGTGGGGAGATGTGAAGTGTAGAAAAGTTGTTTTGTGTCTACCCAAGACTGACGTTTCGCAACAATGTTCCAAAATGACAAACAGAATAGGATGAGTTTGGTTTCGATGGTCCATCGAGAAGCTGGTTGATTGCATTGTACAGGTCGGCACCGGTTCTTCCCATTGAAGGGCAAGCTGAGAGTTGCAAACTGGGCAATCAGGCTAAGAACAGGTCGAATGTGTGCTGACCACCATGACAGGGTAACCAACAATTTGAGTCCCAGATCCCGTCACACACAAATTTCCCCCTTTCTTTGCAGTCCAGGTGTTATGGGGGAGTAAGAAAAGAGATTGCTCCACCACATCACCCACTAATGCAACACTACATCCAATCAAAATTTACCTCCACCTAGCCACACCACCCACTCTAGATCCACCCGTGTCATGTCCAGAATGTTTCACAGGGAAGATGGAGGCAGTCTGCGGTGGTGCGGGGACACTGATGCAGGATTTCGGGTGGAGGAAATTGTCCCACAGCTGTGGGTCGTGCTGCTCGAGGACTGCAGTGCCAGGCGGGCGAAGTCACAGAGTCGTCACTCCATAGGGAGCAATTCTGCTTCCCCTTTTCCCTCCACTTGGAACATCGGCGGCTCAAACGATGTGGAATTCGACCATTGCCCGGACTAACCAACAGGGGCAGCCGTTTGTGGACTCCGTGCAATGTAGGCAATCCTCCCAATGGTTCTGATTGAATTTCGGAGGGCTGTCACTGAGTCCTCGACATCTGCATGTTTCGCTTCAGCCAAGCCCAAGCAACCTTTGCACGAGTGTTTTTCCATGGCAAGCTCATCTTTCTGAAGGCCTTGCGACAATCTGTCCATCGAAAGGTCCGATTTGATGTGTTCTGGAAAATCATCAAATCGATGCCAAGAACAAACCTAAATGACAGACACACAAATAACGAATGATTTTCCATAGCCTTTTGTGCATGTATGAACAGCACTCACAAAGGCTCCATTGTCCAGTATCGAGAATATCGAAAATTGGTGTGCGCAGGGACAGCCCCACGCTCATCCTGTCTTTTGACATCGACAACATGACGGCTTATTATTCCGTGATAAGAGCAACATTTGCCCTTTCCTCCGTGTTCTTACATTTTCCTGAAGAATAGGTCTAGTATGGGGGTTGGACCGCTGGGGGGAAAGAAGAGGATGGGAGGAAAGGCTTCACCAAGTGCCCAACATTACATAATTTTCTGACACCCAGTGGGTGAAACAAGGCTCACTAATTGTCCAATTCCCGAATTGTTTGAATAAATGAAAATAAATGAGGGTCTCTAATGTATAGCTCAGCCTGTTTTCTATGTGCTATTTGTATTCTCCAGCAAGAAATGTTGCATCAACCCCCCCAAAAAATCTTGAGCTTTTATTTACCAAGCAGGACAATGTTGAGTTTGCATGTCACTCTTTCCAAGCACTCCACCACTGAAATGCTTCTGCAAGGTCTATGAAATAGGGATGTTGCGCAAAACTACGTAGCTCCCAATTTACGCAGCCACGTCACGTACGACAGCGTAATTTCGCGGAAATGCAGGTTTTCTACGTACGTATTTTGACCAGAGATAGGACTTGGGCCAAATTTTTGGTCCGACTCCGGTCCGGTCCGGTTACGGTCGGGTTACGGTCACCGTACTACGGCCGTAACTCCGTACCGTAACCGGAGTAATATGTTGTTTTTACGGTACGGAACAGGTACGGTATAACTACGGTAGGCCCTAAATCACCGTGAAGTAGCGTGGTTCAGTGCTAAAGCGTTAGGCTGCAGTCAGTAGGGTCGCGGGTTCGAATCCCCCTGGGTTCCTTTGGAATCGCGGGACCCTGCGGGGGTCACTTTCTACGGTTTACGGTTGTTACGGCCGTTACGGTCGTTACGGTCCGGTACGGAGCGGTACGGAGTGGTACGGTGCTACGGTTACGGCCGTAAAAGTACGATTTTCTGACGAAAATTGTACTCCGGTTACGGTCCGGTTACGGTGGTTACGGTCCGGTTACGGTGACCGTAACCGTAAAGTCCTATCTCTGATTTTGACTCTTTTCAAACAGGACTCCGTTTAACAACGGATCCTTGTCAGCATCAGTGAAAATTTCCGCGAAACTACGCTGTCGTACGTGACGTGGCTGCGTAAATTGGGAGCTACGTATTTTTGCGCAACATCCCTAATGTCTTTTTCTTTTCATTTGTACTTACCACTGGCTGACTATCCATGCAAGATTGTTTGGGGGGCTGGTCTGCAGAACTTTTGTTTTCGTTCTCTTCCATTTCCTTGGCCTGTTCCCATCTCTTTCAGGTCTTGGGTCTCAAAATTCTGACACCAAAAAAAGAGGAATAATGGGTGAAAAGACGTTTTAAAAAAAACAGCACGAAGACACATCCATCCTTGTCAGTTGAACATTGAAGCGTTCAATCTATGTAGATAGATACTTTCCCTTGTTTTTAATATCCTTGCATTTTCCCGGATCCCATGCATATTTATATATATCTCGTGCATTTTTATAGTTTATACTTGCATTTCGTGTATTTTTACGGTTTCATGAACGCATATATATATAAAATGTAAAGAAGTAATGATTTTTTTACACTTGCCTCGTTTTTTTACTTGATGAGATCTTATTTAAATTCACAAACAAAATGTCACAAAAAGGAAATTGCCTTGTGTTGGACCTGAATAAATACAAGTTCGGGTAGACAGACATAGGGACAACACATCAACTAATACTCACAACAGGTGACACTTCCTAATGAAGGTCACATCATGATAAAACCTCAGGGAGAGGATTTGTATCGATCGATCTGACTTGACGGGAGTGGAGAGGTATTTCCGTGACATCTGGGTTCACGTTAGAAGTACAAGGTATGAGTCAGTGGACAGACAGAGTTAGAGTTGAGTCAGTCGGGAAGGAAATGCTGTGAACGAGAGTTCGAGTTGTCTTTTTGTTTTAAGACGTTTTTTGCGGAAGACTTTGTTTTCCAGAAACAACACTTGTTTATGCGTCCAACAACCGCCCTGCTTCTTGTCGGACAACTCCTTGATGTTTTGCTCCAGCATGCTCATCATTCCAGACTTCCCTTCATTGACATGGGCTCCACCATCCTCAATTACATCAACAAAAGATGGATCCTTCCGGTCATCAAGCTTCACCTGGGATCCAAGAAATCGAAATTCAATGACGACCGATACCCAATCAGTTTCTGAGCGAGGAAAGCTCCACCTCCAAGAACGGCACCATTCCAATTCAAAGCTTGACATGCAGGGAATCAGGTTCAAATTTTTCTACATTTGGTTGGTTCTTTTTTGGAAAAGGAAGGTGATGTCAGACACGCAAAACCGCCTTGCTCCAGCCACTCATCACAGGTCACACTAACTTGAGGGAGAACGGCTCTGGATTGCCTTGCTGGCATGAGTCTCATCCAAACACACAGAATGTGCGTTATCTCCGTTTCGATGGTTTCACCTCAGGTTATTCGCATTTCCTTGGGTTGAGGGGCATTGAAACTCTGCCTCCGTTTTCCTTGGCCTCCGATCCCTTGTTTTGAGTAGCGTGTCGAGCTGGCAGCGATGGTGGAGTCCACGCCACTGACGTCCCTGGAAGATTACAAAACTCTGGGCCGCTCAGGGCTGCGCGTTTCACCCCTTTGTCTGGTGCGCGTGCGCGTTGCTGACAAGAGAATAAGCGTATAAGCGTTGAACGAACCCCTAGAACGTAGCGTTTTCTGGTTTGTATCACACCCCCTTCACTCTTTTTTTCTGCTTTGATTCGGTTGGTTCAGGGGACGATGACGTTCGGAACCAGGTGGGAAAAGCTGATGGGGCAGTGTCAGCGTGAAGACGCCGAAGCTATGTTTAATCGATATGTGTCGGAAGGAGGTGAGGGGCGCTTTTTTTTCCCTTACTGCGAAAGAAACGAGCCCTTTTGACCGGTTAGGTTTAATCACCTTGTCTCAAAAAGTTGAATTTTTGACGGGCATGCACTACAACCCCCACAGATGCAATTTCTGTTCTACACTTGGTGGAATGCTTGGTTAATTTCATGAAGATAAAAAAAATCTAGATGCAGCATGGAAAGGACATGTCTTCCATCTGTCATACATGTGTTTCTTGATCTTGCAATGAACCAGGCTCTCAAGATAATGCTTGATCTCTCTGCGATTCGAGGTTCAGCAGAGTATTTTCCCTGTGGATTTTTTTTTTCTTTTCACAGCCACCAAATTTATGAACCTTGAAACACGAAATAGTTTATTTATTTATTTATTTATTTATTTATTTATTTTTTTTTTTTCAAATGTGTTACATCGAGGCAAACCGCCCCATGGAGCCCGTCCACTATACAGATGAGTGATATGGGCCCTCCACTCTAATAATAATTGTCTATACTACCCCTGTCCCGAATTTACTCCCAAAAACAACCTGCTAGAGTAAAAAATCACCCTTCTTCCGAGTCAGCGCGTAAATTGTACATACGAACACAGAATTCCACTAGTACCCTTAACCCAATTTCCGAAGCAAACATCCCCTCCTGCCAAATCAGGGGTTCCGATGAAAAAAGTTGAACCACCGCGATACTATCCCGCCTGCAATCCTCGAGCCCCGGACAATCCCATAGTAAATGGTTCCTAGATCCCAACACCACTCTGTCCCGATGCGCACAGAACCAACAGTCCGGGGCCTCACCCCAAACCCTGTTGTTGTACACTGGAAAGTTCCCATGTCCCGTTGCGACCTGGGCTGCCCTTGCTAATTGTTGTCTCGTGTAATTCCATCGCCACGAGGTATCACGATCCACGTAAGGGGCATCGCGCAACTGCCAAAGCAATCGTCCTTTCTCCGTAGTACGCCACTGAGCGCGCCAGCGCGTTGCAATCCACTCTGAGATTAATTGCAGGAGCTCCTGATAAACCGTCTTGGGCGAGCGCGGTCTCAAATCCCGAGGGAGTTCCCGGAGTTGGATCCACTCCCCCTTTTTTTGGGCGATCGCATGATCTATTTATTTATTTATTTATTTATTTATTTATTTATTACTTTGCCTTGACCCCCTTCGTGCAGGCAATTTCATCGACACTGCGAACAAGTACCAAGAGGGCGAAACAGAAGAGTGGCTCGGTCAGTTCATCAAGAAGAGAGGGGGGAGGGATGAGTTGGTGATTGCCTCGAAGTACTCGCTGCCCAGTCCCATCGGAAACGTCAATTTCTGCGGAAATCACAGGAAAAACATGTTCCATGCTTTGGAGAAGTCCTTGGAAAGACTGCAAACCAGCTACATCGATTTGTATTACGGTGGGTGGTGGATGTCATTTGTCAAAGCAAGGAGAAACAATTTTTATAAAATTTTTCCAACAAAAAAAATTAAAATTAAAATTAAATTAAAATTTTGATGGAAATCGAGGGATGGAAAGAGAAAGCATGATTGAGCATGATTTGTATTGAGCATTTTTGTGAGGAGCGGATGTCGAGATTTCCACGAAAAAAAGTGAGGAAAAGTGAGGGAATGTGAGAAAGGAGTGACAATGAGTGAGAATTAAGTGTGTGGATCCGGGTTTTTGCAGTTCACTTCTGGGACTACTCCACTCCTGAAATCGAGATCATGCGTGGTCTGGACGATTTGGTGAGGAGCGGTAAGGTGATGTACCTCGGAATTTCTGGAACACCTGCCTGGGAGGTTGCCCGATGCAACACCATTGCGGAGCACTTTGGATGGTCTCCGTTCATCGCCTACCAAGGCAGACATAACATCGGAGACAGAAGCATCGAAAGGGAGATCATCCCAATGTGCATGAAACTCGGACTGGGGATTACGCCTTGGTCCGTTCTCGGGGCTGGAAAATACACGGGCAGGTGTGTTTCGCTGATCGGTTCTTTGACAGGATCGAAAGACCTCGTTTTTTCATTGATCTTTTTCTTGGGTCGTTTGATGGTTGTTGGGTCTGGAAAATTTATGGGCAGATGTGTTTCGCTGATTGGTTTATTAGACAAAATCTATCTTTTTCTTGGGGGGTTTGATGTTTCTCTTTTTAGCAATCCAGAAAACTTGCTTGAAGCTTCTTCTTGAGAGTTCTCCCCCGATGGAGGAGGGGGGCTGGATCTCATAGAAGACATGAGTACATAGAAAGTATATATTTTTTTTAATTATTTTTTTTTGGGCCATGCAGATTCCAGCAAGACGGAACTGAGCATACGGACGGTAACGGAAGGCAAGGTATCAAAATGTCAGACAGAGATTACGCCATCAACGATGAAGTCACCAAAATCGGGGAGGAGATCGGCCGATCGCCGACTCAAGTCGTCCTTAATTGGGAGCTCCAGCAGCCAGGGATCACTTCCCCCATCCTGGGTTTGAGAAAAATGTCGCATTTGGAGGACAATTTGAAAGCCATGGAATTCACTCTCACCCCAGAACACATAGAGAGTCTCAACGAGGTGGCGAAATTCGACTTGGGATTCCCGCTCGATTTTATCGGCACCTCGTACGAAACCTCCCCCTGGGTGAACTGGAAGATCCCAACGGAATGATTTTCGGCTGTGGACATGCATCATTGTTTTTTCGATTCTGTCTCCTCCAGATAGGGCTTTGTGTTCCAGCGAGTTTTTTTTTTCTTTTTTGGAATTTATTGCCGAATAGGTACCTGTACATGTTTTCAGTTTTTTTGTTCAATCGGATTTTTTTCTGTTGGGTGGGGGAAGTGGTGGTGAGATCGGCAAGCGAACATTGGGCGATGTCCCAAGTGGTTTTCTCTTAGAGATTCAATTTTTGGGCACTTGGTTTTCAATGGGATGAGGGAGTGTTCTCCTGCTTGGTGTCGGCATCTATCAATGTATGATGGTTGCTTTGTAACGAATGCTTGATGGCTTCCAACACATCTTCAATGTTAGAAATTTTTTTCCCCCAGAAAACAAAAAAATACCAGTGTTGTTTTTCAGAACATCCACCAACTCTCAAGCATCGGTGTCAACATCCACATAAATTTTTGACAAAAAAATTTTAAGTCGCTTTTTCAAGTCGCTACGAGGGTCAGTCTGGCAGCTCCCCCCCACCCCCCCCTTTTCCCCCTCTTGCACTTCTCTTGCCTAAAACTCAAACTAAAAAAAAAAGTAAGGTATTGTACTTTACTTGTGTCTTTTGAAAATGAAAACTTGGTTAGACTTGAGGACTTCTATCGGCACTTCGCCCACCATGACGCTCTCCATTATATTTTTCCGGTTGCGTCTGAATTTGAACCCAGCAAATCCCTCGACATCACCAACTCTGACGAATCTGCAAGGAAACGAGGAAAAGATATATTCCCATGGGTTGTATTTTCATATTAAAATCCATGGGAAGTGGAGACCACATCTCGCTGTAAAAAAAAAAGCATGGATACGAAGTAACTTATGGTTAAAACACATTGGTGCCATCAGCACTCATGGTTTTTCTAATTTTTTCGATGAATGCTAAATCATCGTTTTCTTTTTCAAGTTTTTGCTTTCAGACGATTTTCTTCCCAGGAACAACACATCTGTGAATAAAAGAATTTTAAGTCAAATCCAGTGAAAAGTGCACACAGTGTGTGGTGGTTGTGCAAGGGTGAATTCTTGGATTCTTGGACATTTTACACCAGAAACTGATGTTGTCAAACTCCTGCAAAGATTCAGAGCGTTCCCTCCCTCCCAAGCCACCCACCCAGGAACTCGTTCTTGCACCGACAGCAGATGAGTGAAAGATTTCATTCTCGGAAGAGTGAGCCCTTCCGCCTGTCGATGAAAAAAACAAAAGACACAGAGAAAACCCAAATAAAAACAAAGCAAAAAGATACTCGATTTTCAACATCTTTCGCTTAACCGAACATCCACGATTTTGTCCAAAAAAATAAAAATAACTTCTTGACGTGCATCCAGGAAATAAAAAATTTCTGCTACAAGAATTATTCATGATTTGAAAATTGTGGTTCTTTCCGAGTTTTTTTCAAGTCAAAGATAAGAAATATACATTGGTGGATTTAAAAAGTT
This sequence comes from Bryopsis sp. KO-2023, assembly GCA_030272585.1. Lineage (NCBI taxonomy): Eukaryota > Viridiplantae > Chlorophyta > Ulvophyceae > Bryopsidales > Bryopsidaceae > Bryopsis > Bryopsis sp. KO-2023. The sequence continues at coordinate 5,053,018 of BSYQ01000007.1, read as the reverse complement.
GGATGAACTGCCGGATGATGTTATTGGTTACTTAGAGAAATACAATCTTGGAAATTTCACAAAACCCTGTGAGTTATGGTTTCGAGGGAGGAGCGCCTACCTTGGAGTACCTCCATGGATGGCCGAGCTCGCCAAACCTGGTAACCCCAGTCATGGCTGGAAACGTATCGATGTGAACAAAGGGAGCACTCCCATTCTTCATGGGGGGCTCCACAAACACGTTGGAATATCCCTCGATTTCATGCAGCCGCTGTAGAGCGGTCCCTCCCGGGTAGTTGTGAATGGATGCCCACAACATCGCTCCGGAAGCCCCAGCCATGATCGCGATGGAAAGCATGGAAAGGCAACAGGTGATGAATTTTCGCATGCTCTTTTTCCGGTTGATGAGGATTCGTGTGAAAGCCGTCGAGGCAGCGATGTTGAACAATGGAAGAACTGGGAACAGGAAGCGAACCTTCGAAAAACAATAATCATGGCCGATATTCTTCTTTAAAAAAACGATGTCAAAACACGGTCCAGTAGGTTGCAGAAAGTTTGCCTTATTTTCGGGTTTTTTTTGCTAGGGGAGGAAAAATCCAATTGCATGTCTGAGCAACATACATGAACGGCACCGCTACGCTTTCAACAAATGAGGCCTCATTGAAATCGCGATGAATGGTTTTTCGTTGATGGAACTCACCTCCTTGTGGCCGAGGTTGGAGTAGAGCAGCACATAGGCAAGGGCAACCAATATAACGGATCGAACACGTCTCTCCGTGAATGCACCGCTCAGTGCCAAAGGGTACGCAGTCAGCAATCCTCGAGGCAAAGCAGAGGTCCAATACCAAGAGAACGGCATCACCCCCCATTCCTTGCTCCTACCATTGATTTGGACAAGATTAGAAAAAACAAAAATAAAAACTAAAATACATGCATGGCTTTCTGGTGCAACGTGGTAATGTGCTATTTCTAGCGAAAACCCGTTGTAAAAAAATTCGGAACGAAAAAAAAACAACCCAAAAAACCACCACCACAGTTTTCCAAATGCGAATATCATCGGTTGAAATTACGGGTATGGTTTCGGAGATATAACCGTTCTGGCGGTGTGTTGATTCTCAAAAAAACATCTTCTAGCGCACTTTAATTGAGACAAATGTTTGTTGTTTTTTTCCGATGGTGGGCTCACTTGTTTAAAATCGTGTTGAAGTAGAAGACCTCCCCTTCAGGCCAAACCCATCGCCCCCAAAACCAGCTGTCGATCAAAACGGTGATGGAAAGGCAAGCTATGCCCGAAAGAATGCCGACCTTGATTAAACTTCCTAAAGACAGCTGGTCCGACGCCACCAAATGGATGCTGATGCAAATCAACAGCAAAACGGTATCGCATCGAAAACACACCTGCCGATGCCAAATAAAAAAGAATTAATAATAAGTATTAATATCTATATATATATATAGATGGAAACAAATAATCTTGGTGTGGACGATTTCAAAGCGGTGCTGCATTATTTGACAAAAACAGTGGTGTGCCTGAGTCGCTCATGTAACGCCCCACTGCTTGGAAAATTTGTTGAAAAACTTTTGTCTTTTTCAACAAAATAATTGAAAAAGAAAGGTGAAAGGATTTGTGTGTTGATATCCCAACACACATTTTTTCGACAAAAAAAGATTCGCACTCACCGAGGAAGCAACCAACAAGGCCACCACAGTTTCTGGTCGGTCCCTCACCACCCAAAAGCCGATGGCGATATTGCAAAGAATCAGTGCGAAAGTGTTGGGGAGGAATCGGGACATGTAGAAAGGCAAGTGAAATTGGAGCATCGTCAAAATCAAAAAAGTGTTGCTGACGATCGGGCCCAGGTGCCTTTCGGTGGCACTCGCGATGTGGGAAAAACTCCACACAGAGATGAGTCCCTTCACATGATTTTTGAAAAAAAAACACGGTCATAATCAAGGAAATCGATCCGACCCCATTAATAAAAAAAAGGGTGGGTGAATGTGCGGTGAATGTGTTTTTCTTTTTTTTTTACATTTTTTTTTTTCATTTGTTTGATGGATTTTACCCTTGGAGATAAATCGGTTTCACCTTCGGGGGGAAAATAAACGGGAAGCCATTCTTTTAGAAATAAAAAAGAAAATAGCTTTTCAAGATAGGAAAAGCAAACTCACCAGACATGCTCTAGCAACGTACAGTCCCACCATTTTGGTGAGACCAAAATAATCGATGGCAATTTTCGCTGCTGGGAAGGAAAGGACCGAAACGAAAATCGCACCTGAAGCAGAAATATATGTCTCGGCGACTCTCACTCTCACAAAAAAATTATTTTTTTTAATACTATTTTGAAAAGGAATAATTTCAAAAACAAATGCAGCCTCAACTGCCATTTGAGGCTGCAAATGGCATTTCAACTTCCTGTTGCATTCTTTCATTATCCTTTGTTTTACAGCGCCAAACCATACACTTTTGTTTTTCTAAGAAATTTATTGAAGTCTTTTTTTGGGGAGTGCTGCATTATGTTGAACCGAAACAAGAATGAAAAATGAAAAATGAAAAAAACGGTGTGTTTATCTCACCAAGGAAAGTCCTGGGAACGACCCCAGGAAATTCTTTGTGATCATAACTGTCGATGTCCAACTTATGAAACATCAAGTCATGCGTTGCTTGCACGTTGAAACTCTCCTCCACTTTCGTAAATGGCGCCAAGGCCAGATGAAGTAACACTACCACTCCCAACAGGGCACTCGTCCATCCTGAATCGGCCAAAAAAGAAAAAAGGGTAATGAAAAAGTACAATACAGAAGGAAGGATCCGGGATGTTTCTGTTTCAATTGCAAAAATTTGCATGATGCATGCCACATTCTTTCCATTTTACGAGATAGATTGGACGGAAAATGAGTAATTGAACTCTGTTGATGGCCCTGAGCTGTGCAAGCGAAGGCAAAATACGGTAAAAAGAAAAATGAATGGACCAAGTTGAGGCAGCACTTTCCGCGTTCACGACGTCTGCGTTCAACGCCTGAAACGGTTGCACTGTTACGCAAACTCACCATGCGACGATTTCGACATCTCGCCGCCACAAACAAGCGTAAACCAATTCGGCGTATTGTTTGTTTGAGCGTCAAACCGATATGAATTCTGAGGAACGCGAGACGGTTTTATCTCGATTCTTATTCTGTAATATCCGTTTCGAATGACTGGAGTGTGGAACTATGAAATTCGCATGGATGGCGACCGCCACAGAAAGCAGAAGCAAGAGGAAACCCTCCAATAGTTTTTATATCGTTTGTTTGTAGGGTGAATAAAACGCCTTCACAGAATCTTTACTCTTTGTTGTGATTATTAATTATTTATTCGATTGCTATTTTTGGTGCAGGAGTTTTTCAAGTCGAAAACGACAGAAGAGCATGTGGAGTCGTTCATCCAAGAAATAATATCAGGTCGAATGATCGGTGCATGGTGGGGGAAAGCCACTGAAAATCCTGCAAAAAAATAGAAAGAAATCACATTGAGGCAGCCGATCTGTGGACAATTCCAACACAGTTCACACCCCACATTCACAAAAAGCAGCAAGAAGAGCATAAAACAGGGCTTCTTTTCTTTTTTTTTCCTTTAAAAGGGCTTCTACAGGCTGAGAAGTTTCTCAGGGAAAATTTCCTTGAAGAATTCCATGGTGTTTTAAAACAAAAAAAATTGAGCGAATCATTTGCGCCGCTGGTGCTCTTTTTGACATAACTTGTTCTTTTTTTGTTGCGGCGTCAGATGGATCCATTTCGATAATACACAAGAGCATTCATGCTCCACTTCCAACTCATTTGCCTTTGTCTTTATACACAGCATGCGAGGAAAAGAAGCCCTGTCCGAAATCCATCATTGACATGGGGGCCAAAAACCAGCATCTCCATTGACAAAACCAGAAAACCCCATTACCAAATCCCAAACCTCTTTTGATCCGAAAAGAACTACCCCTCAAATCCTGCCCCTTCCCCCTCCCAAAGTTAAAAAAAAAGAAAAGGAATGTACCAGCAAATTATTTTATTTTTCAATATATATACATATATGTGTACATATATATACATCGATTTTTCTTTTTTTTTCCTTCTTTATCATCTTGACCCAATCCCACTGCTGTTTCTTCTTCTTCTTTTTTTTTTTTTTTTTCGAACCGTGTCCCCACTGCTCAAAAACAGAAAAAAAAAAGATGATATTTTTTTCAAGGAGGAAAAAATAGCCAAAAAAAAAAGGAATTGTATTATGCAGAGAGAAAACGAAACAAAGCAGGATACAGGATATTGGGCTGTACATCAATGCTTTTTATATATAGATATATATGTGTGTGTACGTGTGTGCCTATATATGTATGATGTATGTACATTATAAAAATAGACATATAGATAGGATATATAGATAGCGCAGATAACTCTCCATTATTCATAACAAAACAGACTGGGATGACTCAAGCCTCTTGATTCCTTTTTTCCCTTCATATGTCACTCTTTTTTTTCTTTTTTTTTCCAACCCCCCCCCCCCGCCCCATTCTCCTCCTCCGCTACAAAACCCATTTGCAAAACGAACAAAAATCGCAATGCGATGCCAATTCCACCCGAGAGTCCTTGTTTTTCTTGCTTGATTTTTTTTTTGGTAATTATATATTTTTTTTTACCCTGCGTACAGCCCTCCCTCCCTCGAACCCCCTCTTTCGTTTTCTTCCAGGGGTTTCCTGGTTCTTCCAAAAGACTATGGTTGATGCGAATACATATGCTGGAATATATTATGAGCAAAAAAAAAAAAATACCCATCATTGAAAATAAAAATAAAAAAAGAGGATGCGTTGTTCACCTACGCGATAAGGGTTCCCCCAATTTAAAAAAACACAGCCGAGTGTTTCAAAAAAATTGGGGGAAAAGGATTTCCCATCCAGCCCAGTGCTTGTCTTTTCCTTTTCTTTCTTTTTTTCCTTGTTTTATGCTTTTTTAGGTTTTTTTCCCAGCAGTACTATCAATTCATCTACATTTTTATGCAGTTCAAACGAACCTGAATGTGTTGGTTCATTGCCGAAAACAAAAAGGTCTTTTCTTTTTTTCCCCTATTTTTTACTGCCAATCCCTTTGATTCGACCCCCCCTCCAAAAGAAAAAAAGGCATAACAGAAAAAAACACAGAAGGAAGTTCCTGAATGGTTCGATGTCTGACATAATTCTGTTCCCTCTCACTCTCTTTCTCTCTCTCACACTCTTTTTTTTTTTTTTAAACCCAGATCATCTTTGTGCAAAGCATTTCCCCCACCACAGAATCTGAAAGGAAATAGAAACAGGAAAACAGATAACAGATATCGCAGCCCAAAAAAAAAAAGCAAAAAAAAAAAACATCCACAATTGGATACATCACTGTTGAGACGACTCGATCGTTTTTTTTCTTTTTCTTCTTCTTCTTTTTTGTTTTTTTTTCCTTTGGTTTCCTCCTTCCTGTTCCCTCTCTTTTTTTTTCCTCTCACTCTTTTTTCCCTCTCACTCTTTTTTTCCCTCTCACTCTTTTTTCCCTCTCACTCTTTTTTTCATTTTCATTTTTTTTTGTTGGGAGAAGAGGGGGATGATCACAAGTAATCGAGATCAGACTCAGCCGCCAACTCGGCCATCCATTGTTTGAAGGCCGTTTTGTCCATGTCTTTCAGCTTGTTTTTCATCGGAGAGAGGGACACCCTGTTGCACAGAGCCTGGTACACCCAAGGTAAGCACTCATCGTATTCCATCAGATTATGCAGCACCACAGCGCACCACGCAGCCCACTGAAATTCGTCCTCTTTCCGACTGCTAGAAAATCGCATCACCTCCTGCAACCCACAACATTCAATAACATTGCACTTTTACCGACAATAAACAAATGCATTAACCATCAAAGTGGAAAAAAAGCCACCTGATATCACATGAACCTGTCCAGGTAAGATGCTTTTGCCCTGGGTGCCTCAAAAATCTAACGATTCGAACAGCGTGAAAGAACTTCAATGGACACCTACTTGAGCAAAAACCTCCACAGCGCTTGTCTTGCAGATCGTTTCAGGTCCTTTGCTTCCAGGTTCATTGGACAGATTTACCATGGCTGCAAGGGCTTGTTTTCTAGCATCAAGGCTGGAGCTCCTCTGCACCACCACCAACAGAGCCCCCACCGCTCCATCTTTCACCAGCATTGCAGCCGTTCTGTCATTGTCGAAGACGAGGTTTCTGATGGCCGTTGCAGCGAATTCGGAGTCTCGGCCATTCTTTCTCAGCAGAGCAACTAGCCTCGGAGCCGCCCCAGCTTGAACGATTGCGGACTGAGTAACAACAAGCAAGACATGTTAGGTATTGAAGACATACACATACGAAAAAATAAAAATAAAAAAATCTATCAGGCAATGTGAACAGTGGATCAAGAATCCTCCGATGTATAGTCTTGGTAAATATATCCGTCTTCATGACACATAGTCCATCATCTAATGGTTTGGTTGATTATTGGTCTGACCGATGTAACGTGTAACGTGATGTAATGCTGTGTAACGTGACGTGATGATATGTAATGCGATGTGATGCTGTGCAACGGGATGTGTTACCTTCGCTTTGTTGTTGACGGCAAGTCCATACAGTACTTTCAGCGCTGCGCTCCTCAAGTGATTTCCACCCGAATCCAACAATGCCACCAGCGTTGGAACGACCCCAGCTTCAGTGATTCTCTCCTTTATGTCCTCCCTACCGACGCTCAGTTCATACAGCGTTTTCGCCACCTCCTTCCTGTAAAAATCGTGCATGATGTTTTCATAGAACTCGGAACGACACAGTTGGGGAAAAAGTTGAGCCACGCTATTCTATTAGTCAACATCACAAACAACACTGTATCACTCATCCATGTCAGTCATTTGCAAAGTGGATCCCCCAATAAAGTGTGACGGACTTTGTTGGATTAAAACCAACATCCTTCAGCCCTTGATTTGATTTTAAAACGGTTCCCGGTGGCACTGCGTTGAATTAGTCATCGCAATAAAGATGTATCTCCAGCAACAGATTCTGACACTTGCCTAAAATTCACGGGCTCAGCATGCTGGAGGCTACTCAGATCGGCGTCCAGCAGCTTGGCAACCGCCTCCACACCCCCAGCTTGATACACTTCTTGCTCAAATTCATTCACAGTGAAAGTCTTGGTCATCAGCAGCCCGGAAAATTTTCCATTCGCTGAGCCCTTCCTGAGAATATAAACCACTGCCGGAATGGCTCCAGCATCGGCGGCCCGACTGCAAAATTCCCTGTTGGTCGAGCAGACGTTGTACAGGGCACCCAGGGCTTTTTCCTTGGAGCCGAGTCTGACATCCTCGTCGCTCAACAGCTTTGCCAAAGCCTCCACTCCCCCATTGCTGGCGATCTTGTCTTCTATGCCCGAATTCAACGAAAGCTTCAGCAGCAAATCCCCGCAAGCCTCCCTCGCATGTGAATGATCCCATGCTTTCAGCAATCCTGTCAGGATGCCCACTCCCCCGGCATCGTCCAGAATCGAGCTGGCCAGCTGTGAGACTCTCGCTAAATTTGCCAACGCAAATCCCCCAGCACTGACTTCGTCAGGCTGACCCGTAAGCATGCTTTGAATCAGGAGGGGGATGCCCCCATTTCTCAGTATTTCTTGATGTGCCGATTTGCTTATTGCGATATTACACAGTGCATGGGACGACGTGATTCTCAAATCCCTGGAGGGCGATCGGAGCAGCTTTATCAATGCGGGTATGGCCCCGGCTTTTATCATGGATTTCCTGGTGGCCTCATTTCTGGCTAATTCTGTGACTTTGGTTGCTGCCCGCAAGCTCCGGCTCACTTCTCGGGACTCTTTGAGGTGCTTTATCAAAGACTCAGGTTTTTCGAAATGGGATTCTGACATTGCGCTTTTTTCCAGGCCCGTGTCCAAAACCATTTACAAGCGATATTTCCATGCACAATGGGAGAATCTGCAGAAGGGCCCCACCAAGAAAAAGGAAAACACAAGAATACTTATATACTTTTTTGTTTTATATTTTACCTTGATTCTGAAGAAACAAAAAATGGAATTGAAAATCAAAATCAAAATCGATTGCTTTATTTTATTTTCAAACATTTAATATTTATTCATCTAGGACCAATAAATATATTAATTATCTTTTTTGTTAGTTTTTTCGAACATAGTTCAGGGAGCTGGGAAAAAAATAAATAAACAGATAAAACTAAATAAATAGTTCGTGTCGAAAGCAGCCACGAAGAAATTTCTTAAAACATCAGTTACGTCCGCCAACCGAAACAATCTTGCGGAAGAATTTTTATCCGTCGACGCCGCACGTTATATGTTATGTGTCGCGGAGAGGGGAGCGGGGGGGGCGACCCAGAACCGACTCTATTCGCTTACTAAGATTCTGTCGTCGAGTTCAACCGTGAAATCAAGACCTACCCTCCCATTCCTTTCTTCAGATGCTCTCCTTTCGAATCCCCTCTCGGAAGCGATCGCTGCCGATACAACAGCAAGCCTTTTCCCGAGTTCGTTCAGTCTATGAGAATTTTCTCAAGCGAGGCGCCAACAGATTTTTTTCGAGCCCAACGACGACGCGCGATGGCTCCTTCTTGACGTACCTTGTCTGAGTGGGATTCTGAGGATTGCTTGAGAAAGGAAAAGGTTCGGACAAGACTGGTCGACTGTTGTTCGAAGCAGTACTCGGACATCCCAAGTGACACGCTTTTTTTATTTGGAGCGTTTTCCCACTGCTCTCCGTTTTCTTGTAACGCTCATGTGGTCGATTTGGTAAGCGAATCGCTAATGTACACGAATTCTAGAGGTTCTGTACTGCGCTGGTAGAGCGGAGGGGAGGCTGTGTTGTTGATCCACCTGGTGGTGGTGCGTTACTTCTGTGAATTCACAGAAGTGTTGTTTTGGCCAGGTGCTGGGGGGTGTCCCCCCCGCGAAAGCTGCATCCTGTGTTTGGAGGCCGGTCCTTGATGTCAGCCATGCGGCAGATTCTGGCAAAAGAATTAGTGGATCGAAATGCTGGCGGGCGAACGCCACCAGCCTCACGACACAGACAGCTACTGCGCCACACAAACGATATAACAGCGTATGGATGATGTTGGGGTGGAAACGAGAGAACCACAAGATAACAAAGAAAGCTGATGGGGTCGGGTTGGGGGGCAGAACGGGTTGGACGTGCGTGGAGAGCGCAAAAAGGTCTATGCTGATTGTTCAGGGCTTTCCCTCCGAGACGCTTCGCATGCGCTGATGGATGCGCCCATGGCCACAACGACGAGCGGCCGGTCTGCTGACGCGCCAGTGGGGCTTTTGCACAAACGGTCGCCCTCTGGGTGAGTTGGGCGTTTATCAGTTTGGCACCACGTGCACGTGTGCGGAGATATTTTTTCGTTGCTGTTCTCAGCAGTTCTGCAGCATTTAGGACAGAAAGCTTTCTGCAGGATCGCTGGTAAAGCGGCGACCGCGTGAGCGTTGGCTACGAAACGTCTCGCTCAACTCTGTTGTGGGGTTTTCTGTATCGAATGGTGCGGGAAAGGCTGTCGCTCTACTTTCCTCATCGATGCGTCTCGCTGTATGTTGCAACATAAATAGACTGTTGGATCAGACGAGTACTGATACATCGACGAAAATCCCACGCGCCGCCAGTCGGACCGGCGCTCAGTTCTGAATGTTGCAAATTCCAAAATATCTTCAGCGCACAACACAGGCGAAGTTTTTCAATTCGATTGAAATTTCGCGATCCATCCGGACATCTGTCGACATGAAGAATTTTCGTCTTTTCCCACTCTCACATGAGACACACATCCTTAAAAAAAATCCACAATTTACTGGAGCATTCCTACCCCTAATAATCCATTACCAATTTCCTGATCATGAATAATCCATTGAACTGCACCTTAAGGACTTCCACCCCTCTTCGGTGCATACATGAGACCATCTAATTGATACCATCACATTGATACCATCAAATTGATACCATCGAATTGAGACCATCAAATTGAGACCATTGACTGTCACATGAATTTACAGGAAGCATAGGGTCCAGCGCCCTCGACTCGCAATTTCAATCGCCTGCAGAGGCCTCTTTTTGCTTTTGTTTTCATTGCCCCTATCGGAGGGACGAGGGGTTCCAGGGGATGGGCAAAAAGAGGTGGTGGCGATCGTGTTGGACTGCAGGCAATTGATCGTCGTTTTGACACCGAAATCGAAGTCCATTTCCACAATTCAAGTGGCTGGAAATGTGACTTGTTCCCCAGAGGAGTGGCCCCAGGACAAAAAACTACAGTTGACGCAAGATTTAATCATCAGAGGTAGCTCCAACGCGAAAACTGGACATCTTTCCTTACTATGTATTTTTGGGTTTGTTGCAGGGGGAATCAACAAACAAAATAGGGTATATTTTATTTTTTCCCTCCCACAAGCCCTCTATTTTGTTCCTTGAGATTTCTTCTTTGTTCATATCGGCCAAAATCTAAACAAAATCGCCTCCACATTCCTTTTGTTGCAGCATTCATGCCAAGAAGGACCCCCATACTACACTTTTTTTTTAATGCAAACAAATCCAACCATCATTAGATTTTCACCCTCGATTGGTGGTGTGGTTTCCAGGGACTCCAATAGATGGTTCTAAGGAAATGCCAGTTTTGGATTTTGGCGGGGCGGAGAATGTTATAGAGGTTCCAGCTGGGGTGGAGCTCATTCTGGAGGAGCTGGCCGTCCTGCAAGACCAGATATCCACACACGCCGGGTCAGACTATGGGGTTGGTTTCCAGCTTGATTTCGCAGACACCAAGGAGGGGGGGAGGCTGAAATTCAGACATGCATTCGTTGGGGGAAGAGAATGCAAGGATGGCAAGAGCATGGATGAACTGGCGGAGCTGTTTTGGAATTCGAGCAACGAGGTGCCGACTGGAATAAAGGCTTGCAACACGGTGGTGGTGTGTGGGGAGGGAATGCAAGCACTTGTCGAGGGGGGGATGAACGAAGCCACCTCCGGTTGCGAGAGAACAGCAGAAACTGAGGAGGAGAAGGGGGGAAACAGGTCGATCTCCGTCACGGTGGTCTCAGCCATTACAGGGATGCTTGCATTGGTGGTGGTGTTTATTTTGGTGGTCACGATAGTCAAATGGAATCGTGGGAAGCGAAATCGTAACCCACCAGCCCAGACGAGCCCCCGGTCATCTCTGAACATGAGCATCGAGGAAGACATGCAGATGATGGAAACACCTGACATTGAAGCGCACGAGGATTCGACGCCTCGACACATAAATCCTCCTTTAGCTTTTGCCCCAGATGATGGGCTGACTCTCGACATGGAGTGGCTGTTGGGCAAAGGATCCACCAGCAGGGTGCATAAGGGGACCTACCTGGGGTACACTGTAGCTGTTCGAGTGACCGAACAAGCGGGGAGTTTGGAGGGTGCCTCCAAGACGCCCAGAGAAGTCCGAATCAATCGGAGGATGTCCCACCCCAACATCGTGAAAACCGTTTTCAGCGGGGCATTTTTTAATGGAAACGGTGCAGGTGAAAAGAGGGACTCTGACACCGCTTCGTCGTCTTGCCCATCGCTGCTCTCCAGCACCCCCTCCTTGAACTACAGCACTTTTATCGTGATGGAGTTCTGCGATGTGGGGAACCTGCAGAATGCCATGTCGAAGGGGATGTTCGTGGAGGTGGACGATGTGGGGGGCTCCAAGCTGGATTTGAAGCTGGCGTTGATGTGCATGCTGGATGTTGCGCGAGCGATGGAACACATGCATGAACAGAATGTGGTGCATGCCGCTCTGCATCCCAGAAACATCCTGCTGAAATTGGACGAAAGCGATGAGAGGGGATTCACTTGCAAGGTATACATATATATATATGCTTATGGTTGTCTTGCTCAAACCCTTTTTGTTCTGGAAGTCAATTTTGGAGTGGGTTCAGCCAACGTCCTTTTTATCAAAACAGCTCGGCCAGGAGGGGAGAGGGGGGGAGGGAGAAGCTTCACATATATAAACATAGATACATTTGTGTTTTTTTTGTGGGTGTTCAGGTGGGGAATTTCGCTTGGAGCAGGAAGATGCCCGCTCATTTGCCATCTATGAAAACCAACAGCTTCAGCGATATGGCAGTCACGCCCCCTGAAATGCTGAAAGATGGGGATCTATCGCTCAAGGCCGATGTGTACAGTTTTGGAATCACGCTGTGGACCCTGGTTTCTCAGAAAGTGCCCTACAATGATATGCTCTGTAAAGACATTCGCACCATGGTGATAAACGAGGGCAGACCGAAAATTCCACTCTACATACCCCACATCCTGACGGAGTTGATATGCAGATGCTGGGCCCAAGATCCAGCCAGCCGCCCCTCGTTCAAGGAGATTGCTGCAGACTTAACAAGTAAAAATTGAAAAACCACTTTGCCAGAATCAATTTCTCGAAAGCCCCAGAGAGCAAGAATCCGTTTATGCAAGAAGAACACAGTCACCAGCCCTGTTTCCAGAAAAAAGTGTTTGCTGAGTGAACGAAATTTGCAGATGAATGCGAATCATCTTATGCTAAACTCAGAAAGTTGATCTCAACTGCCGACTTATGCCAAAACTGAAAATTTCATTTGAAAAGGATCTGAAAAAAGTGCTTTCTGGAATGCTGATTTACCAGGTATGTCCACGAAATTTGAACACGCTGCAAACAGAAATGTGGATAAGCACTTGGAGAGCATGAAGCTGGATCAAGACAGTACTTGCGTTCACGATGATGGGGAGTCCAGCAGCCACAGGTATTTGAGGATTCGTTTCGACCCGTCCCTTGCAGGTGAGCCGATGTCTTCCATTGAAAATCTGTCGAACATTGCTTATTTGATGTTGCGAGGGAAAATCAAGATTGGATCAATGCACGTCCCTTCATATTAGGATTATTGATTTGTTATCCATGTTATTTTGATTCCTACAAAATGACTGTGGTTTTCCTTTTTCAGAAGCCGCCTTTTTTGGGGTAAAACAATCCATATACAAAATCGACCACTCACCTCTGTGATGTGTTCAGCAGACGGAAATCAGCCGGAGCGGAACCCATCTGATATTTTCCGGGCAGTATGGGCTGGAGCTCATTCGAATCGATTCAGCGATGCTGGGGCAACTTCCCCTGAATCAAATGAGCCTCCGGAGTCTATTTTGGCGTCTTTGGAGAGCCTCGGCCGCAGACCCAGCCGAAGGGCATCCCAAGTGAAAGCTCACGAGGCTTTCGTTCGAGCTGTGGATGAAATGATTCACAGATCCAATCGGGATAGCTCAGAGACTAGCCTTCGTCAGTTTCTGGATGCACTCAACGTCCATGTCAGACGCTAAAAAAAGCGAAGCAAAGATTAGTGATATGTAAAAACAGCAGAAGGTGGCTGTTGTTTTTTTTTCCTTTCTTTCTTTCTTTGGGGAGGGAACGAATTGATAAGAAAAGTAGAGCGGAGTGTTTTTTTTTTCCTTCTTTTTCTTTGTAAGGTTTATGGTGAAGAAAAAAAAAAAATTGAGGAAGGCAGAGGGGCAGTATGTTTTTGTTTTTGAATTTAGCAGAAAGGGGGAAAGGTATCGATGTTTTTCAAAAAAAGAATATATATCTATATATATATTTTTTGTCACTTTTTTTCCTTCACCGTTTACTTCAATTGTGATCAAAAGAATTGTTATGAGTGGCAATAAGGTCCGGACCCGATCGATAAAAGGAAGAAAAAAAAACAGGAAAGAGAAAAAGAAAAATTCCAGGGTCAGGATAGTGTTTCTGAAAAAGAAAGAGAAAAGAAAATAATCATGCTGCTGGTGAAAAATGAACAATAACACACAGAGAATTCTAGATTTTATGGGCTCCAGTATTTTTTCGCTGGAAAGGGGTGGGGGGGGAAAAGTAGGACTGTTTTTCAAAACAATTTCAAGATAACGTGTTTTTTTTTGTTTTTTTTCCTTTTTTTTTTTAGTTTTGCTGTTTTTATTTGCCCTGATTATGGAAGGGTGTGGTTGGCAAAAAGACACAATTGGTCTTGATACAATTGAAAGTCCTCCGCAAGTTAAAAAAAGGGATAAAAAGAATGCTGATAAGATCTATAAGGGGCATCCTGCATTCCAATATATATACATATATATGTTATATATGTATGTATGTGATGTGAATAGGGACCTCCCTATTTGATTGAATTGAAAAACTGTGTTGATATTGGATTTAAAAAAAAAACGGGGGGGGGATAAGTTGGAAATGCTACGGACAGCTATTAAAAGAAATATCGAAACGAAGATTTGGAGGTTTTTCGCATGAGGTGGTGGGGTTTTTTTCTGTCTTTTATTATTATTATTCAGAAAGGCTTGAGATGATATGACTAATATACCTCCTTACATATCTGGATGGATTCATGTTTTTGCAAAGATTTCGAAACCAAAAGGTGGGGGGGGGGAGACGATGGGGATCTGCTGTGCTTGAATGAGTTAGGGGTTTGTCTGAAATCGGGAGAGTGATGAAAAAAAGGGGAAAAAGAGTACAAGATGCCTGCTTTTTTTCATTTACTCATTTGTTTCTTCATTTTTTGGGGTAATGGTGGTTATTTTTAACTTGCTCTGGCTGCAATGCGGGTGGCGAGAGGTCGGACAAATACTACGATTTGGAAGAAAAATGAGTTTGGGTTGGGGGGGGCGGAGAGGAGATGTTTTTAAGCGTAAGGGGAGGAACTGCAAGGCGATAGAGTTAGGGAAATGGATTTTCAAGAGTTAGGGAAATGAATTTTCTTTTGGGAAAAGGGGGGGGGGTTAATCAAGAATGACTAATGGATATAGAATCTATGACGAACAATTTGGAAGGGGGGGGCTGCGGATATGAATAATTTTATCTTTTTGGAGGAAAAGGACAGAAGTCAAGGGGTTCCAAATTTGCTCCTCTTTTTTTTTGTTCGTTTTTTTTTTCTCTCTTTTTGTTTTGGATCTGTTACATCTTTTGTTTGTTTGCTTTCACCGTTTTTATTCAATTTTTTTTCTTGTTTTTTTAAATTCAATTTTTGAATCACTTTTCAGGGAGCTTTTTTTCTGGCCCCTCTTTTCTTCTGCTTCTTGTTGCTTTTGGAGGGGGAATGGTGAAAACTGCTGGCATCTCTGCGAAAAGAGGATTATTTTATTTCTTTTTTCTTTTTTTTTTTTTAAGGGGAAGGGTGCAGAAGCTTGGACAACGATGTAAACTTCTTGTATGTGGATTTTGAGATGTGGGTGGAGGAACTTCCCTGTCTTTTTTTCTTTTGTCCTTTTGCTAATTTCAATTGATTCAATGGTGAGTGCGGTGGAGAAGAGTAGTCGATGGGGTGTTTTATTTGTGGGGCTTATTCAATCGTTGGTGCCATTGCCAGCTAGTTCAGGCGAAACTTTGCATTAGTAGTTTAAAAAGGGCATTATTAGTTTTGAGAAAGGGTGTTAAATTAGAATGAAAAAGTAAAGTAAAGAACCGCGGATAGGAACCGAAACACACACAAATACTTGAGCAGCAAAATAATTTCCATGAAAAATACTATGAATTTGTTCTGGGAAATGCTATGAATATGGTTTTTTAGAGGGTGGAGGGGAGCATTTTATATGGACGCTGTCGGAGCAGCCATAGACAAGATCGCAGAAGAATTTGTTTTCTTCAAGAACAGTGTTGGGTACTACCCTAATGAAACTGGCTTTACTACGGGTGGTCTTGGTGACCAGCAGAAAAGAGTGGTGCTCTGAGAGGCTGAGGAATTTTGAGATCAGAGTGGGGGATTCCAAGCCACAGGGTGATGGCGGTCAGAACGGTGTTTGTAACAGTGGGCTGAGTGTTCCCGGTGGTCAGACGCAAGGTTTTGACTGCTCTGCACAAGGCAGATACGTCACCATGAGGAAAGGGTTGTTTTGGTTTTTCGTATGAGTTGGTCGATTCGTGTGCGAGTGGCACGGAGAAAAAAGAAGTAAAAATTATTTGGGAAATGATCAAACCACCAGCATTAGCGATGTCAATGAGGTAGTTAGCTACCCCATCGACGATCAAAATGCCGAAATTCCCATGGTGGGCGAATCCTGATCGGTTGACGAGACCCCCCGGGATCAACCGGGGGACGACCTTGGTTGCACCATCGTTGTCGTCATGGTTGCCAAGTGTCGTGCCAGAGTGGGGGCCACCCACTCTGGCGGATCAACGTCATGATCGAAAATATGTTTTGACCCGATTAGTGCCCGGTTAGTTGATTTTTAATTTCTCTCTCCTTCACATTTCAGTTTTCGTCGAGCACGTTTTTTTCCCTCATGATGTGACTTAGAAACTCATCCTTTTTTTTTTTGGGTATGTACAGTGTACATTGTACACTCCAGCGGTGCGCACGCCCTGGACGCACGGGAGTCGGCCTTGGCCAAGACGCGGAAACTGCCAAAGGTGTGGCCCAAATTCGCTTGAGTTCGAAACATTCGGACTTGTGTAATAAAGTTCGAAACATTCCGAAGCCGCCCCCCAAACAATCCCCCCAACAGAGGCAAAAAGAAAAAAAAAATGAAGGGCAGCAGACTTCATTCTTTCATACATGCTTTTTTCCCTTTCACATTTTGAGCATCCAAGAATAATTTGATTGACTGAGGAAGGGGTTGGGGGTTCATTAAATGTCGTCATGCAGAGGGCGTTAGTATTATTGGGGTGGGTGGGCAGCATTTCTTTCCTTCTTGGTTCTAAAACATAGGAAATCATTTTCACGCTGCAGGAAATGTGACAATCAGTTCAACAACTACTGCGGAAGGAAAAAAAAGAAAAGAAAGAAAAAACAGAGCTTTGTTGATGTGTTTAAATTCTGTGTTTTTTTGATGTTCGTCCTTCTGATTTTCCTAGATTGCATTCTTTCGAACGAAACCGGGGTTTTTGAAAGTGGTTTCAGTGCCTCTGGAAGGGGTTCCAGTGGATGCAACAGAAAAAACAACAACAACAAATATACATGTAGCCTTGGTTCAATCAGCTGACAGCTGGTCGTCTTGTTTCTTTGGGTAATATGCAGGTTACTTATCGAGATCGCGTGTGGGCACTAGATTCTTGCTGAATTGGCAATGCTTCTTACCGAAATTCATATGTTCAATGAAAAAGGGGGGGGGGTATCGTTCGGGACATGTTGGCATCAATCGATGGTTCCATTTGTATTATGTTCACCCCTGGTTTTCCACTTGTCCTATTTTTTTGAACGGAGAAGAAACACACTTCTTTATGTGGGGTAACCGAAGTGGTTGGTTTGGCGGAGGGAAAAAAAGAAGAAGCATGCAATTGTCGACATTGTAGTGCCAGTGAGAGGAGGGGTCCTTTTTTTTTTTTCTGGAAGACAACAAATGCAAAAAAAACGATGAATGTACGGGAGGAACAGTTTGCTTTTTTTCCCAACTCTGATCAGTACTCACTGCTACGCCCCCAACCTTCCAATGAGTTTGGAAGGAAATTTCAAAAGGGGGGGGGGCTGACAATATTGAGAAGGGAGAAGAATCCGGTGAAGTGGGGCGCATCATTGAGGTCGCTGAGTTTCCGATAAGGGAACCTGCGTTCACCATGTTGATTATGATGTGTGGTCGGACGGCATCGTGGAAAAAAGCCATCGAGCCATTTTCCATGCCATGTCTCTGCGTTCCCTTCGACCAAACGTTTTCCTCTACGGGGCCATTATATCTGTTTGCTGCGGCGCGTCGCAATGCGACTCGGCAATCGGGTATTACCAGGAAATAAAGTCAGCGGCGGCAGAGGACGCCACTTGCAAGCCCCACGCTTCTGTGTACAATACTTTCGTGCCTGTGTGCGTCCACTAGTAAAAAAACGGCCAATATACACGGTTTCAAAATCGTGTATCCTTTCGAAATCGTGTATGTGCACTTCGAAACCGTGTATATTCGGGAAAAACCGTGTATCTCTTGAAAAAACCGTGTATCTTAAGAAAGTGTGTATGCAAGGTCGTCGGAAACCGTGTATCCGGATAGAAAATCGTGTATGTGCACTTCGAAACCGTGTATATTCGGGAAAAACCGTGTATCTCTTGAAAAAACCGTGTATCTTAAGAAAGTGTGTATGCAAGGTCGTCGGAAACCGTGTATCCGGATAGAAAATCGTGTATGTGCACTTCGAAACCGTGTATATTCGGGAAAAACCGTGTATCTCTTGAAAAAACCGTGTATCTTAAGAAAGTGTGTATGCAAGGTCGTCAGAAACCGTGTATCCGGATAGAAAATCGTGTATGCAGCATCGTGTATTCTTTGTCGTTCTTAAAACTGTGTATGTGAAACTGTGTATGCAGAAGAGAAGGGTGAGTGCATGACAAGTTTTGCTGTGGATTTACGATGTCTTGTTGAACATTTCACTTGTAAAAATTCGTTTCTTTTTGGTGTGCGGCGGCCGAGTTGAACGCGCAGGCTGTGCGCAGCACGCATACAGATATACGTCCAGTTCTGAGACCGCCATGAACGAAGCGCTCTTGTTAATGCGGGGAGGCGAGCTGGGTCAGCCCGCCTGGAACATGGATTCTCTGAAGACCAACGTGCTTTTCGCGGAAGTCGGTGACGTGGGAGCCGTCTTTCAAGAGTCCAGTTTCCGACAGAACCGGAGGTGCAGCGCAGCGCGAAAACCCTTATGAATAGGCGGTATGCCATGCTCTATCAGAACGTTGTCGTGACCTGAGACTGGATCTACAGGGGGCTCAAACCCCCCTTCACTGCTGTACTCCTGTACTCGCCTTAGCTTTACCATTACCCAATACCTATGACCTCAAGGGGAAAAAAGAGGAGACTTGAAAATTTTAAACTACCGAGAAAATATGTGTACATGCAATGTATGATGCAAAATCAATCTTGTGGTCTGGCTTACAGGAAGGACTCCACTCCTCCAAAGTGATGTCAATTGAAGGTTCGAACTGATGCAGGTCAGTGGGGCTGGCGAGATCTTTTTTGTTTCTTTCGAGTTTTTGGCAGTGAGTTTTTATTCTGACAGGTGCTTACATTGACAAATGCTTGCAACTTTCCCTTGTCCCTAGAATCCGTTTGTTGCTGTGCATTTCTGCCAATATTGAACGGCTGGATCTGCTCGACAGGTGAGCAACTACTCCAAAGAATAAAGTGAGCAACCCCAGTGAACACATATTGGTCTTGTGCAGAAATTTGAAAGGGGCTTAGATCTTTCAAGTGTTTCAAGTGAAATCTCCTTGGAATGACCCTGCCTGGCTGTTGATTTTTGCAACTTGTCCACTTGTCACTGGAAATCAATATTTGTCACTTTTCTGGTGGGGCAGGAATCCCCATACATGCATCAACATTTGTTTTGTTGAAGTAAGTCATGGATGAAGCCCAGAGAAACAGAATTTTGACATGGCTGTGTCCAACCAGTGTGTGTATGATTTCCTTCAAATGTTCATCCTTGAAATCTGAAGCAACCATGTGGTCTTTCCCCCAGCTACGACAGCGCCAGGAGCTGTGGATCAGCCGTAGTCAAGATTGCAACAAGAGAAGAGCATGCAGTCCAGGTACAGAAACTGAAGTTTTAGTTAATCCAAGCAGTGTTTTTTTCCCGGGAAAACAAGACCAACACGACTGTATATACGACTGTATGTAATACACTCGTATATTTGTGCAAAATGCGGACCTCTGTTGGTTTTCTTGATGAAACTTTGACATTATGTAAGCATGTGTAATTCTTGTTATTATTTTTGTTATGTGTTTTATAATCGTTACAATTATTATATTTGAAATGTTTTACATTGAGGCTGCAAAACTCTAAGAAGCGATTTCGGGCCTTCAGTTTATTGTTGTTTTTTTTGTCATCAGGTAAATTGTTTTTCCTCACCCTCCCCCCCCCCCCCCAAAAAAAAAAATCCACTGAAAGCCAAGACTTTTATTATTTTGTATCACCTTCATTTTGTTCACTGTTGAAAAAACAATTCTCAAGGTCACATCGATGCCAACTCAAGAAAACTGCAAGGTCACTGGGGCAAGTTTGAATTTTAGTCGATCGCTACGATGTAAATTCCGAAGAAATCAAGAACGGCAATTTCGCAGGTGCCATCAGCTGATGCTCTTTCCCCCCGAACAGCTAAAGGAGCATCTTTCCTTCAGTTTGGGGCCGAAAACACTGGTACAGGGCCAAATGCTGTTGGTGGTAGCCTGCTGCATTCTTTGGCTGGACCCCCTGGTGGAAATTTACGAGCTATCGAATGATTCCTTGCAAAAGCTTCGAATTGCTGTGTTCCTTGTTTGGGCAGCCGTCCAAATCAGCCTGGTCAGACCTCTCATGCAGGTATGAAATCACCAATGAACACCACGGCATATATATACAGACATATATATATCTGTTTTGTCCAGGTGGGTTCCTTTTTCTCCTGCTTGTCAAGCAGTCATTTTTTTCCTTTCGGAAGGATGCCTGGAAATTCTTGAGACTTGTTTGCTTTTCGTGGTTTGCAGGCTTACTTCCATGGAGCCCTAGTCCAATGGTACAACCTCCGACATTTCGGAGGCACCAAAAAAGACGAAAACCACATCTCGAAGCAAATCCAGATGAAAGTGATGGTCAACACCTACATCGCATGCAAAGTGGCCATCCAAGTTTTGGGACCCAGTTTCCAGTTTTTTTTGTGGATTCCATTTTGATTTTTTTCAATTTTTTTTTTATTATTATTATTATTTTTTGATTAAATTTAATTAATGTAAATAAATTGATATGGAAATTATCCCCAGATGGGGGGCTTGCAGGTCCGACTCCTGGTGGTTTCAAAATATGACAAATTTGTGAATTGTGAGTATTTTTGTACATTATTTCATAATTCCATCGCAATGAAATTGCTCTTCGTACGATATGTGAAACCGTGTATGTTTCGATGTCGCACTACAAAAACCGTGTTTTCTTTCCCAAATCGTGTATGCACATACACGGTTTTCAAAACCGTGTATGTTGCCATGGCACACTCAAAAACCGTGTTTTCTTTCCCAAATCGTGTATGCAGATACACAGTTTTCAAAATCGTGTATGCGAGCGTTCCGGACGTCACAAACCGTGTATGTTGCCATGGCACACTCAAAAACCGTGTTTTCTTTCCCAAATCGTGTATGCACATACACGGTTTTCAAAATCGTGTATGCGAGCGTTCCGGACGTCACAAACTGTGTATGTTGCCATGGCACACTCAAAAACCGTGTTTTCTTTCCCAAAACGTGTATGCTCCTGGGACACGAAACCCTAGCAAACCGTGTAGTTTCAGTACTTAAAAAACCGTGTATTTTGGCCGTTTTTTTACTAGTGGTCCAAAACGCCAAATTTGACATTGCGTTGTCCCTTTTTGAAGATAGCATCAGCGCTGGAATCCAAGCGGAAAGAGAAACTCTGGAGTCAGAGATAGGACTTTCCGGTTACGGTACCGTAAACCGTACCGTAACCCCACTCCGGTCACTTACGGTTACGGTAGTTACGGTCCGGACCGGAGTGGTTTTCGTGCTCGGAACCGGACCACCGTACCACTCCGTACTGCTCCGGTACCGGACCGTACCGACCGTAACCACCGTACCAACCGTAAACCGTAAATAGTAACCCCCGCAGGGTCCCGAGAACCCAAAGGAACCCAGGGGGATTCGAACCCACGACCTTACAGACTACAGCCTAACGCTTTAGCACTGAACCACACTACTTCACGATGATTTAGGGGCTACCGTAGCTATACCGTACCTGTTCCGTACCGTAAAAACAACATATTACTCCGGTTACGGTACGGAGTTACGGCCGTAATACGGAACCGTAACTCGACCGTAACCGGACCGGACCGTAGCCGGACCAGAATTTTGGCCCAAGTCCTATCTCTGTCTGGAGTCGGCCCTGGAGGCTAGCTGGCGACGCCGCCGATGGGATATCTCCCCTCAGGTGCTCCCACGACTCCCACGCACGCGACCAAATCCTCTCCCCTTTTTTTTTTTTTTTTTTTTTTTCAGATCTGCATTTTTCCAATGCACTTCCACGAGCAGATAGTAGTTGGATTGGATGTGCGTTGTTAGTTGTGGTTGGGTTGTAAAACAGTTTTTGAGCAGATCGCTATCACTTTGTGGAAATTATCGAACTCACATTCTTATATTGTGAAAAGTCTTCCTGTTCCAACCAAAGTCCCTTCAAGTTCCCACAACCAAGACTACTATTCTTTTCCACACTAGTTGATATGAAGTATGTTTTCTTGGAAAGGACAAGTGTTAATTACATGTAGCAAATCAGGTTTGCAGCTGAAGGGATCTCGATCAAAAACAACTCGCAGCTGGAGAAGAGTGTAGTTCCACGGTTGCAACCAAAGAGTCTACCTTGCGTCAAGTACCAGACTCGTCCGAACGCACTCCACTATAGAAATATATTCCGAGAACCCCCTCACGGAACCCGAAGGCCTTGTTGCGTAAGTGTCGAAAACATGGATAAAAAATTACACTCGACTGAAACCTATCTAGGAGATCTCTCCTTTTTTCCAAGATTGCTCATTCTCAGTCATTCAACTCAGTGCTCGACCAGTAAGGGGCTGTTCAGATTGAACGAACGGGCGCTTACTCACGAACGAACGAACGCGCGTTCGTGTTCAGATCAAGTAACGACACGACACGAACGAACGTGTGATGACGCTAATTTTGGTGCTGTGCGATCATTTTCGTAATTAACAGGAAGTGAGTCAACTCGAAAGTTCGCGGTGGCCGCGCGGGATGTGCCTTGCCGCCGCTTGACGCACTTCCAGACGCGACGAACGTCTGCGGTGGCGCGAACGGGGCCCTGTTTTGGTTTGGCTGCGAGTTTGCACGTTCGTTCCAAATTACGTAAGATTTGCACGTTCGTTCGTTCAAAAAACACGAACGAACGGGATGCAGATTCGTTCGCGCGTTCGTTCGAAAACACGTAAAATTTCCGACGTGTCGCCGCACGTGGGCGGTTTTGCGCGTTCGTTCGTTCAATCTGAACAGGCCCTAAGGGACTTTCGGTTTTTGAACGGGGAGGCGGCCATACAGACGATCAGCGTAGTGTGCAACCAAAACACCACAAACAGATGATTCTCTCGACCGCAAACGTTACTAATTTGACGCGACAGTGGGCCCCCAGCACCCCAGTGGCCCATCATCCATGGACCCTTCGCGCTCCATGTATCACCACAGCTGAGCAGCAAAGAGGCTTTGTTTATTTCCCCCCCTTCATACCCTCCCAACTCCGTCTAAGCCCCTCGTCCTGTAGGCAACCATGGTGAAGTCGGATGGCGACGTCAACACAAATATCTTCAACTTGGAAGAGTACATACCCAAAGATGGCGAAGTGATCGACTCCTTCTTCGGCGGAGAAGCCATCTTTGGCGTGGGGGTTGGCTATGCCGTTGTCTTAGGCTTTGGGCTGTTCTTCAGCATCTTCACGACGATTGTCGTCTTCGTCGACTACAAGTTCGGCGGCACCGTTGCCACGTCGGAACAGTTCAACACCGCGGGCAGGTCGATCAAGACTGGACTCACCGCCTCCGTGATCGTATCCCAGTGGACTTGGGCGGCGACGTTGCTTCAGGTAAACTGGGCGTCAGGTCGCCGTGGGTGTTTCTTTCGCTGCTTGTTGTTCATAACCTTGATCGGGACCGCATGCGCGGACCTTGACTCACACACGACACTCAGCCAAAAAGATCAACATACAAGCGAATGAGATGACCACCAGCTGCGACCTTGAAAATGTGTTCTTCCCATTTTCTCGATTTGGGCCGAAAGAATCACTTCGAATTTATCGTGTGTCCTTCCGCAGAGTTCAAACGTGGCGTACACGTATGGTGTCTCTGGACCGTTCTGGTATGCTGCTGGAGCCACAGTCCAGGTGTTGCTGTTCGGGATTTTGGCCATCGAAGTCAAGAGGAAAGCACCCACATGCCACACCGTCTTGGAGATCATCCGGGCGCGATGGGGGGATGTTGCCCACATGGTTTTCCTGATTTTCTGCCTGTTGACTAATATCATCGTGACAGCCATGCTGTTGCTTGGTGGAGCTGCTGTGGTGAACGCCCTCACCGGGATGAACATCAACTTGGCAGCCATCCTGATTCCCATCGGAGTCATTCTCTACACGGCAGCGGGTGGGCTGAAGGCGACCTTCTTGGCATCGTACATTCACACCACCATCATCTTCGTGGCTCTGTTGATTTTCATCTTCCAGATCTATGTCAGTCATGAGGACCTCGGCAGCCCATCGAAGGTGTTTGAGAACCTCAAGAAGGTGGAGGCGGTGCACCCTGTGAGCAAGAATCAGGAAGGATCGTACCTCACCATGTTGAGCGAGGGAGGTTTGATCTTTGGCATCATCAACATCGTCGGAAACTTCGGAACTGTGTTTGTCGATCAATCCTACTGGCAGAGTGCTATTGCCGCTAAGCCATCGGCCACCTACAAGGGGTACTTGTTGGGAGGTGCTGTCTGGTTTGCTGTTCCCTTCTCTTTGGCCACCTCTTTGGGACTCGGTGCTGTTGCTCTCGATTTGCCATTGACGGCTGGAGAGGCTGGTGATGGTCTGGTGCCGCCAGCCACAGCCACCCATTTGATGGGCAAGGGGGGTGCTCTCTTGATTCTGGTCATGTTGTTCATGGCTGTCACATCCACTGGATCTGCCGAGTTGATTGCGGTGTCGTCTCTGTTTTCCTATGACGTTTTTAGAACGTACATGAAGCCCAACGCCACCGGAAAGGACATCATCAATGTTTCCCGAATCGTCTGTGTTGTCTGGGGTCTATTCATGGGAGTTCTGGCCATCATCTTGCAGAAGATCGGGTTGAACCTTGGCTGGGTGTACCTTGGGATGGGTGTGATCATTGGTTCTGCTGTCATTCCGATTGCCTTCAGTCTGACCTGGTCCAAGTGCTCTCGCTACGGAGCGATTGCTGGTGCGGTTGTCGGCCAGTGGTTGGGTGTGGCTGCGTGGATCATCCGTGCGAAAGTGGAGTATGATGAGGTCACTGTGGACAGCTTGGGTGGAAACTACCCTATGCTTGTGGGCAACTTGACTTCCATTCTTTCCTCCGGAGTGATCTGCATTGTGATCAGTCTGATCTCCCCGGAAGTGACTGACTGGAGCGAGACGAAGAAGATCACCATGCTTGAGGATGACCCCAATGCCCACCTGGCTAAGGAGGGAGAAGACTCCCTTGAGGCTATGGATGCTGCGCTGAAGTGGACGGTTAGATACGGTGGCCTTGCCACCGCTGTGCTGGTCATCTTCTGGCCTCTCTTGGCTCTCCCAGCTGGCGTCTTCTCGAAGGGTTACTTCACCTTCTGGGTGATCCTGTCCATCATCTGGGGTATCATTGCTTCCGTGGCAATCATCTTCTTGCCATTGTGGGAAGCAAGGGAGACTCTGGGCAAGGTCCTGACCAACATTGTGTCTGGCAAGACGACTCCAGCTGACCTTCCAGTTGTTGATGACACTGCACATGGCGCCAATTTCAAGGAGGGGGTTGAAATGAAGGAGGGGATGGAGTAGGGGGGTAGAATTGAAATAGCTACTGAAAATGCATGATCTCATACAAATGGGACACTGACTTTGTGGTTGTTTACGCTGTTTTTATGCACGGGCTGCTTTTCTTTATGAAAAAAGGGGGGGGGGAAAGAACAGGTGGCTAACAAGATCCAACCTGTGGGGTGATGACTAATGTTTTTTTCTGTCTATGGTTTTTATGTATCTTTTTGTTCAATCCGAAAAATTCTTTTGTATCATTGTATGTATGGATCATAGATGGGACTTTTCCCTGAACTGGGCAAGGGGGGGAGAAGTATTACAAGCCTGGGTTGGGGAGCATTTCGAGGCTTGAGATGTAGGGGTGCTATCTTTGGTTGTGGGGTTTCTCAGATGGGTTGCTCCAATCCTTTTGGGTGGGTTTTATGTCTTTGAGCGAAGAGAGATTGGTGAGTGTATATTGTGGAGCGAAGTATTGTGGTTTTTTTTGGGTTTTTTGTCCTCATCTATAAACAATATGAGGCAAGGGTACGTGCTGAGACTTTTTGCCATCCATCGTTCGTGGAGCTCTTTTCTCTGATGCGATGTGCATTTCTTTCTTTCTTTCTTTTTTTTGCATATTTGGGAAATCCCGTATGTTCATAGACCTGGGCTGGGCAATTGTTGTTCAAGGGGGATCTGCGCATTGCGCATCTGTCTGCTGGGGTCAATGGCATATGTTTAGTTTCATCTCACTGGTCGGGTACCAATTTAAAATCATTCTGTTGCAGTCTTTCTTGGATTTTGATGCCTGTTGTCATTTGGAATCTTCCTCATGCATGAGACATAATTTTTGCCCGATAATCCCAAGACTCCAATAGATGATATTGCATTTCATTCGCACTGACTCCTTACATTATCAACACAAGTTCAGCCTGGACGCTGATAATTCCAAAAAACTTTGAGTATTTGGGTGGCAAGGTTTTGATAGGGAAAGGGAGGGTCAACTGACCACCTTAACCTATTAAAGCTACCTGGTATGGAGCTAAAATTTCCAACAGAATCGAGTTTGCAAGTTTACTGAGAATTCATTGTGGTGATCTTATGAGGTGTTTCGGTTGGAATGCACCAGCCTAGCCCTTCTGTTTTGTTTTCCTATTCCTATCCCTCCCCATCTCTGTTCAATTTGTTTGGTTCTCTGGGTGGTAGTCCATTAGCCTATAATATATTGGACAAATGAGGTCCAATACCCTGATTATTTCCAATGAGGTCGGCCACATTGAGATTCCCTTAAAGACAGACATGGGAGGAGTGTGACTTTGACTTCTTTTGCCCAAAAGAAGCAGTCTAAAAGAAGTTTTTTGGTGAAAAAATGAACATTTGGTGGACATTTGCAATCAATTTGACAAGATTCCAACACCAGCATTGCATCAAGAATGCCATCGAGCCAGGGTAATTTTGCAGGATGTTTTGGTGAATGAAAGCAGAAGCACATTCCATGAGAAGACCACTGTGCAATGGAACTGGTCAACCAAGACGCGATTTATTCACAAGAAAAGGGAGGAAAGCAGTGTTCTTCGATAACCAGACTGCTTTATGGAAATAGAACTAATGAATGAAACAGGCGTTTGGGATGGCACAAAGCACTCGTCTTTTCCCTGCCCAAATATTACAGACCAACCTCCAGCCAGGTGCACCAACCCATTTACTTTTCCTTTCTATCCATCGATCCAATTTCGCCTCCCCTAACAACCGAAGGTCATCTCTTGATGGGTCGGGTCAACCTTTCGGTAGCGATATCCACAGCATTTCTGGTCAGCACCAACGTATCTCGCTTCAACACACTGTAGACATTCAAACCCTGCCAAAAAAGCACACAAGCCACCGACATTAGGCATGCGCACATAACCTCACCTTGATGGACGAAGTCTGCATTTTGAAAATCATGTTTTGCATGCAATGTTACTATACCTCCACTGGCAGAATTTCGACTCCAGATATGTTACCCCCCGCCTGACGAACCAGAGCCCTGACAGAACAAGTTCAATGCATTTCAGATTGACAAAAATACATTAGGGGATATTATATACATAATATAACATTATATTATATACAACCATTGTTCATTTCTTTTCAATTCTTGACTGCTTGCAGAAACGATGGGCTGATATCGACCAGCGCTGCAAGGCTTCCAGAGTCATCGAAACACACACATTAAATTTAACAGGAAAAACAGGATTAATTCTTTTGCAAAACCTGTTCGAACAATATGACCCTTCTCTCGAAAATCAGAATCTCATTAGCAATTTCCGTTGGATTTGCTACTCGTACCCGCCATCATCTGCTTCTTTGCCAGTGTCGATCATCAGAACTGATGTTCGTGGAGTCCCCCCCAGCAAAGCACTCAATCGCTCATGCAAATTTTTCTACATTGCATAGGAATAGTATAATTTCACAACCCCTGCCCTCCCCCCCCAAAAAAAATAAAAAAAAAATACGACATGCGAGGGGTCGACCTCTTTTAGGGGGTAAAAAAGCTTGAAAAGAGCAAATCATGTCCAATAACACTGTGTTAATAATAATAATAATAACAACAATGTGTTTTCCAACAGCACTTTCATTTCAAATCATGTGTGTGCGTGGAAAAAGGGAATGCGAAGTAGCTTACAGTTTTTCCATCCTCCATTTTGAGGGAATCCACGACTAGCAATCGATCCTCTGATGCCTTTGCCTGAGCGCATACACACACATACCGAAGGGGATGGAGACAATCGATTTGGAGAAAAGGGAAGCAATACATGCACAATTAATTCTCGTAGAAAAATATGCCCATGTAATGTCTCGTTCCTGAGGAGCGAGCTGGTGGGGGGCTGCTCAAACTCCGGTGATGTAGGAGAAAAAGATGCATAAGAAATCATATGAAAATTATTTTGAGAATTTTTGTCGCATCATGTGTGTGAGAATATTCTGAAAGGACTTAATAGCAATGGGATGTCCATGTATCTGAGGCAAGTATATATCTGCCAAGGGAGGGAGGGGGGGGGGTTGACTCACCGATAATGCACATTTCAAGCCCAGCCTTTTGACTTTCTTGTTCAATTTGTATTCATGTGACCTTGGGACGGGGCCATGTGCAACTCCACCCCCTCGAAACTGAATCAAACGAAAGCAACAGTGAGAAAATCATCTCAATTCTTGCAGCGATTAAGAAAATTGAGACTAAAAAGGAATCTTGAATGAGTGATGCAAACCCCCTCCCCCCTTTAAAAAAAAGGGGGGGGGGGGGGTTAAAAAAAAATAAAGCAAATCAGAATCAAGAGGGGTAAACAAAAACAAGAAACTGAAAAAAAAAATAGTTGTGTGACTGACATGGGGGGGTCTTATGCTTCCTGCTCGAGCTCGACCGGTTCCTTTTTGAGCCCATGGCTTTCGCCCGCCTCCAGAAACTTCCCCTCTTTTCTTTGTCTTGTGAGTACCCTACAAAATAAATAAATAAATAAATAAATAATAGAAAGATGGCCACAGGTATTATTTTTTCTGCACAGGTATAGGTATTTCCTTCAACCAAGAGCAGAAGATCATATCGTTACACCCCCAAAAGCAAAAACGAAAGGAAAGGAAAGGAAAGGAAAACACGAAACAGACAAAGCAAAAAAATGAAAATAAAATAAAAAGATGAATTGCGTTGAGGTTGTTCCAGTTGTTCATACCTGTTGTTTCTTTGCTAATTGCCACCTCACAACTTGCTGTAAAATGTCCTTTCGGACAGGCGTCCCGAAAACGTTTGCATCTAACTGAACAGTGCCTATCTGCACACAACAAGAATGGATTAGTCATTCAGTGATCAAGGAAGCTTCTCATACCAACAGAACCAATTTTGGCATTCACTTGACTAGAGGAAATTCAATCAACAAAATGGCAGCAGAAAAATACTGCATTCATGATATCCGCGCTCATCTCAACACAAATAAAATAATAAATAAAACAAAGGTATACTTTCTTAAGAAAAATAAGCACTATATAATGAGAAAAACAGGAAAAACACACATACACTGATGTATATCAATAAGTATGGTCAATTTATGCCTGTCAGATTGCATGATTCCAGTCTGAATACATGGCTGATTTATCTCAGGTTTTTTTCTAGTCACATTTTAATTTCTCATCGATGTCGATACCTTTTCTTTCCAGAAATTGTATAGTGCCACCGTCAAAGGAGTTTTACCACCTGTCCATCAAACCAGCCTTGATCAACACGCACTGACATCGTCCATTCCCTCCCTACCAATGCTACCCCCCCCCCCCCCCCCCTCAAAAAAGAATTAAAAATGCTAATAATAACAACAATAATACTGAATAAAAATAAGAAATTTGACACATTAATGAATAATTTTCGGTTGTGCATCACAATGGCATCCAACCCACATGCATCAATAGACATTCATTCGTTTCCATTTGGTGCAGGATATTTCAATGGATGCCATCCCCCCTCCTCACCTTGTTTTTTGACGGGAGAATTTGGTAGTGGTGTTGAAGTCGAAGGTGGGCTCGTCGGTTGAGGAGCCGTTTCTTTGGTAACTATGGGCTCCGGACTGGAAACCCCACACAAACGCGCGACACGCGATCGTCCAAGATCATTGTTCAAGAGTTGCGCTGCCCCGCGCAAGCCATTCCTCGACAAAACGCCAGCCAACATCATGCAAACATCCCACCCCGATTCCTTCAAGCTTTTTCATTTTCGATTCAACCTTTTTTTGGGTTCTTTGGGGGCAGATGAGTCACCAGACAGACATGGTCGAATCGGTGATCGAACAAAATAGTTTCCTGGAGAATCGATGAGATATTTCTTCGAGGTTGGGAGGTGGCAGCGGAGTAATCTTGACGAGCGAGTCGTGGTGTTGAGTTGGTGGCGGCGGCAGGTGGCGGATCAGAAAAGAAAAGCATAGATTCTTGATACAGGATTTTTGGAGAATCTGTGAGCTGCAAACATGGCCATTCCGTCCAGAGAGGCGGTCATGGCTCAAGTGAAGAGCATGAAATTTGGATTTTTTACGGAGGAGGAGGTAGGTCCATGGATTGTTGGTTTCATTTGTCGATTTCTGGATCGGGGTGCGCATGTGCCCACAATCGGCAGCAAATCCTGAATTCTCCGTTTGCGACTCCGGTGGGGAAGAATTGTTTGAATCACAGGAGAATGTAATGGGTCACATAATAATATTAAGAAGAAGAAAATATATCTGATGAAGGATTCACATGGTGCAAAACAGTAATTACAGTGGTATTTTTCAGAACAATCGAAAGATTGGAATATTATTACTGGGCTTGGAGAACCAGTCGATTGACGGAAAGCGATTGATCCCCTCTCCTTGATGGAAAATTAGGGCTGCTCATCATGCTACTATGGAATGCTCTGGGTTTTTTTTTCAATTTTTTCTCATCTTCATTTTTTTTCTCTGGGGTCGTTCTGTTATTTTCAGATAAGGAAGCTGAGTGTGGTGCATTGCGTGAACCCGATATCGTTCGATTCCTCAGGGTCCCCACTACCTAATGGTGTTTATGATCCAAGAATGGGTCCAATTGACAGATTTGACTCGTAAGGATTAACTCCTCAAAAAAGGAAGGTTTTTCCACATGCATCCTGTGATATTTCTCTTTTTCCTTTTTTTTTCTTTTCTTTTTCTCCAAAACCAAAATGATTCGAGCAAACCTTGATAAGGAGGGAAGTGTTCTTGGATGTTTTGATTGATTATTGATTGATTGTTCTTGGAGGGTCAGCTTGAGAAGTGCATAAAATTCTGCTTATTGAGGTTAGCTCATAAATAAAAGTCTACTGGCCATATTTTTTCTGGCCATTTCGAGATATAGTCATGGATCCATCGTAGCTTTTTGACCAACCAGTCAGTTAGCTTGTCAAAATTTTTGGATGTTATTGTGTATCTAAGTTTTGCATTTTTTTTTTTTGATTTCTTAATTTTTTGGTGATTTAGATGTGGAACATGCAGCTTGAATCCAGACTTTTGCCCAGGACATTTTGGACACATCGATTTACCCTTTCCGGTCTACAATGCATTCATTTTTGGGTAAGCGGAAAAAAAATTGACTAATGCTTTCACAGCCACCCTCCCCCCCCAAAAAAAAAATATATATATATACATCAAAATCGAATTGCGACCAGAAAGTAGTGCATGCTTTTGAAGCACTCTCCTCTGTATTAAAAAAAAAAAAAACGAAAACATGTGCATGAAATATTGAATGAAGTTTTTGTTTTTTAATTTAGAAAACCTTGCACGAAAAAAGAATCTTTCTGAAAGATTCGTTTTTTGTTTTGGGTCGTTGAGCAGGATGATGTACAGATTTTTGCAATGCTCGTGTTTCAATTGTGGAAAATTCAAAATGTCGACAGCTGAGGTAAGTTTGGCCATCCTTTTTTTTTTTCCTTTTCTTGAAAAGAACATCTGCTGGCTTTATGTTTGGGAAAAAAACAACCAAACATTCAAATCCTGCAAAAATTTAATTTGAACATAAGAAAATGAAATTGATTTGATCCTTGCTGTTTCGTGTGAAAGAAAACGTCCTTCCAAAGGGGAGATCACTGCAAAAAATATCAGTTGCTTGTGATTCAGTTTTCATTTATTTTTTTTTGTCCCCTGTGGGGGATGTGTCGAAGCAATGATGAGAGATTTTTTTTTTTTGGACTGCGTTGTTTTTGGCAAGGTCGAGAAATTTGTCAAAAGGTTGAAACTTATAAAGCAAGGGCATTTAAAAGAAGCCATGGCAATCACGGTCGGAGCTGGAAAGGAAAAAGGAGGAGGGCCGGTGAGCCAACCAAAACTTTGGTGTTAATATTTGAAAAAACGTTCAGCAAAAGGGGGGGATATGTTCGCACACAGCTATACATATATATTTTCACTTTCTGGCGGTCCAGACAGAATTTCCATTTTGGGGCTAGGCACCAGTTTTTCTTCACTTGAGCAATAATGTGCATCTATCAAAATCAAGCATATGTGTTCCTGGTTTCTTGTTTGTTGGTTTTCGCCTTTTTTTTCTATTTTTCCATTTTTTTGGGGGGTGTAACAGGGGGAGGGATTCATTCCAGAATCGGCACAGAACGTCGGAAGCAGCAAAAGAGCAAAAGGTATCAAAGTTATATGTATACATATATATATCAAAAAGAAAGGGAATGGATGAGAATCATTACTCTTTTAGTAAAGAATTGTTTGAGAAAGGGAAAAAACCCAACACAATTCATGCACAATTTTATCGAAAATCAAAATGCAACAGAGTGTGAAAGGTGTTTTTTTTTCCATGCTTCCCTACAATCAAGCCCTTGACATTTCATTTTTTTTAGTTAAACGGCTTTTCGCATGACCATTTTGAAACAGTGCTGGTCGACCATGGAGTGACCGAATGAGAAAAACTCACCTGACAAGTTTTTTTTGTTCTTTCTTGTTCGGTTTTTATCGACCAAGATGCCGTAAATTCCGACGGAGAGTTTCTGCAACAGACGGGGGTGATGTTGCAATCCTATCAAGAAACCATGACCCTGTTTTTGAAGCGAATGACGACGGACCAAAAATGCCAAAACTGCAAGGCAGTGAATCCGAAACTCAAGAAAGATGGCTTCGGGAAAGTTTTCGTTCAACCTCTCTCCCAGAAACAAATCATCAAAAACAACCAGCAAGGCACGGTGATATTGAGTCCTTTGAGCGGGTTTCCTATCGCTCAGAAACCGGGTTTGGAGTATTTGACGCAACTGGAAGTCATGGGGGTTCTAAAGAAAATATGGGAAAAGGTGAGGCTTTTTCTTTTTTTTTCACCTCCCCTGAAAAGTGTGTGGTTTTTTTGAGCGACCAAAATTGATATGGAGAAAGAAAGGAGGGTATGGCAGGATTTAAGTTCGATCGAATGTCCACTCAATTTTCTCATTTGCAGGTGCTTGTTCTGCAGACAGCAACATTCTGGTGCTGAAAAATGTTGAATTTAGTTTCAGCTGGACATGAAAAATTCAGCATTGCAGATCATCTGTGTTTGAAGTGAGAAAAAAAAGTTAAAAAGTTAAGAAGCACTATGATATGGGTCAAGGTGAAGCACCTTTCTCACCGACTGGGATTTTGTGTTTTTCCCTTGCATATTTCAGGAAGGAGAAATTCTGTCATTGGTTTCTGGAGGGATGATGGAGGCCAGCCATGGTCTCGATGGATACAAAGCTTTTTTCCTGAAAACTGTTGCTGTGGTGCCGAATCGATTTCGACCACCCTCATTTGCCTCAGGAATGATGTGAGTTTTGCACAAAGCTAAAAAATATTTAGGCAGTCGTTTTCTTTTTTTTTTTTTTAATGGCGAAGAAAAGTTGCCCTGGATGCCAGTCTTTGTGTGTGAAAAAGAAACCAGGATTGATTGTGTGTTTTTTTTTATTCCTTTTTTTGTTTGTTTGTTGTTGTGAGTGGAGGGGGGGGGGGGAGGGACGGACCGAGGTGATGTGCCCTTCTTGTCGAGGCATTTCCGTCTGAAATGTAATCAGCTCGTCACTTTTGTTGGGCCAAGTTTCTCGGACCGGAAGTTTTTCTGCATTTTTAGAAAAAGAGTTTTCTTTGTTTTTGTGGATTCTAGGACCGAGCACCACCATTCTGCTTCGCTTTCAAAAATCGTAACGCTGTGCATGGACATACGGGATCTCAAGAAAACCAAAGAGGGGGAAGAGGTGGATCAAGACGCCAGCGTCACCATGACGATGTCAAAATGGCAAGCCTTGCAGGTACTGCCCCCCCCCCCCCTTCCCCTTCCTCCCTTACATATATTTCCTGGCTTTGTATTGCAGGAGCTAGATTTTGTTGGAGCCTATCCACTGTGCAATCAGCGATATGAAGCTGCTATCCCAACCCAACTTCTTTTCCCTTCTTTTCCTCCCATGCAACAAACGTTGCGCTGGAAAGAAATTACCTAAAATGTAAATTTAAAATTAAGCATGTCTTTCTTTTTATAGGAGATCAGAATGATTTGAAAAGAAAAATGGACTGGGATTTTTTTTTTGCCTTCACAGGAAGCAGTCAACGAATTCATCGACAGCGCTTCTGTGAAGCAATCTGCCACAATGGGCATCCGGCAATTTCTGGAGAAAAAAGAAGGCCTGTTCAGGAAAAACATGATGGGAAAGCGTGTGAATTTTGCATGTCGCTCCACCATTTCGCCCGACCCTTACTTGTTCGTGGGGGAAATCGGGGTGCCTCCGTTTTTTGCAAAGAAATTGAGCTTTCCCGAGAGGGTCACTCACTGGAATGCCGATAAGCTGAGGGAGCTGGTGGAAAGGGGGGCTGAGGAGCATCCGGGGGCTGTAGCTGTTGAGGACAACAAAGGGAGGCTGATTTCGCTGGCAAAAGTGACCAAACAAGTGAGGTCGCAATGACAAATGCAACCCGCAATCCTCCAGAAAGAAACCCACACGAAAAAGAAATTGAAAAAGAGGCTGATTTCTCTGTTTAATGCCCTGACCCACCGACTGAGATCTGACCCAAAACCCACCTCCCAAAATCAAAGCCTTTGCTGATTTTGTCTTGTGTTTTTTTTTGGTTATTTGGCTGTTTGGAAAATCAGCGTCGGCTGGCTTTGGCTAGAACCTTGTATCAAGGATGGACGTCTGGAAAAAAAGTGCAAGGCCGACAGAAGGAAGGCATCCATCAAGGTCAGCCGGTGGGATCGGCGAAAGTGGTGTACCGGCATTTGAAGGACGGGGATCTGATGCTGACTAATCGGCAACCCACTTTGCATAAACCCTCGCTGATGGCCCACAGAGCCAAAGTGCTGCACGGAGAAAGGACGATTCGGTTTCATTATGCAAACTGTGCCACCTTCAATGCAGATTTCGACGGAGATGAAATCAACTTGCACTTGCCTCAGGTGAGTTTTTTTTTAATCTTTCTTTTTTTTTTGCCTCTTTTGATTGCTAAATGGAAAATGAGATAGAGAAAACCATGAAAAAGTCGTTTTTGGACTGGTTTGGCATTGGTGCAGGATCACCTGTGCAGAGCTGAGGGCTACGATATTGTGCATGCGGACCATCAATATATAGTGCCGACGGATGGGAAGCCGATTCGAGGCCTCATTCAAGACAGCGTCGATTCCAGCGTGCTGCTGACCAAAAAGGACACTTTTTTGGCGAAGAAAGATTACATGCAGTTGGTGTATGCAGCGATCGCGACCAAATTGCGTGGGGAAAAGCTGTGTGTTGCGAAAGATATGGCTGAGGTGGGCCAGGGTCAGGGTTCTGCTGTGTGTGTTAAAAAATGATATATGGAGCAAAAATATTAACTTCTTTTTTTCACAAAGAGTTCGTTGAGAAAATCTAGGCATCGAATATCGAGCAGGCAAAACAAATTTCCAGATTCTCTTTTAAAACTGTTCTTAAACTTATTTTTCATTTTAACGTGTTTTTGCTGCAAACAAAATTGTTGAATTTAGGAAATTGATTTTTTTTTAGCTTTATTTTCTTTGTTATTTTTTATTTTCAGTTTTTGAGCAACATTGAGTAGAGGTGAGAGAAGTTTATCACAAGTATTTTTCAGCTACAGGCATTGTTGAGGTTTCATTTCTTTGTTTTTTTTGTTTTTTTTTCAGGCAAACAGCCTGGGCGTTCAAGATGATGATATTATTCTGGAGCCTCCGGCCATTTTGAAGCCTGGGCCATATTGGACCGGAAAGCAAGCCGTTTCTACAGTCATCAGAAATTTATCCAAAGGATTGCCACTCATAACCATGTCAGCAAAATGCAAGGTCAGACGTTTGATCATTACCAACCCTTTTTCGAGCCTTTTGGGTGTTTTGAAGCAAAAAATTTGAAATTCTTAAAAAACCGAAAAGCTGCTGGGCTTTTCTGAAACTAAATGTATACTTCATTTTTTTCTTTTGGTTAAGTTTCAGCTCTTATCTTTTAAATGGTCATGAAATCGAAAAGAAATTGGAAAGATTTTGTTGTCATCGACCCCCTCCCAATTACTAAAATACGTATTCACTACAACGTATATTTGACCGTCCAGTTTTTTCGTTTTCCCTTTTCCAGACCCCAACAGACTACTGGGGCGATCCTTTGGAGGGAATGGTGTGCTTCCGGCATGGATATTTTGCCCATGGTGTTATAGACAAGGGTCAGTATGGCAGCCATGGCCTCGTGCATGCTTCCCAGGAGCTGTATGGAAATCGATTTGCTGGGATGTTGCTGTCAAGCCTCGGAAGGCTCTTTGTCTTTTATTTCCAAATGCACGGATTCACTTGTGGTAAGATTCGAGGGTTTTTTTCTTTTCTGTTTTTTTTTCTGCCGGTTTCACTTCTGCTGACCCTCCCTCTCTCAAAAAACAAAAGAAAAAAGGGGGGGGATATGTATGTAGAATTACGCCCTGTAGCTACCTGATGATTTTATAACTGTAGGATGGCCACCGAAAAAGAGCGTATTATGTGGGTGTTGGAAAGCATGTATATATATGGCCAACACCCACCAAACTTTCCACATGGCATTCCACATGCCTATTGAAAAAAATATATGTTAAAAAAATACACACGTTTTCCCACCAAACATTAGTGTATTATGTGGATGTTGGTGCAAAAACGACCACCACCCATCGAAATTCTCACATGGAATTCCACATGCCTGTTGAAGAAAATATATGTTTGAGAAAACAAGCATTCCTCAGCATGTGTCGGCTGCAACAGGGATCGGCGATTGTTTCCTCTACAAACCCACTGAGTCGGCCAGAGCAGACCTCATCAGAAGAGCGGAATGGAAGGCCCTCCAATCGTCCGCTAAGGTGAGTTTTTATGGTTTTTTTGGGGGGGGGTTCCCTCTTCAAGGCCTATGGTTTTGGGTTTTTTGCTCCCTGACGTTGAAACCCCTGCATGTCGCTGCTGCACATCTTGATGCCCATTTTTAACTCGATGTTCATCTGAATAGGTCATAGGCATGAAAGTGGGGGGTGATATTCCTGAGAAAGCAGAGGAGCGTGTAAAGGAAATAGCCAGGGTAAGAAACTCATTGA
The DNA here is from genome assembly GCA_030272585.1 of Bryopsis sp. KO-2023. NCBI lineage: Eukaryota > Viridiplantae > Chlorophyta > Ulvophyceae > Bryopsidales > Bryopsidaceae > Bryopsis > Bryopsis sp. KO-2023. Next base: position 5,015,592 of record BSYQ01000007.1, on the reverse strand, counting down.
GCAGGCTCTACAGAGAAAACGCCGACACGGGAGGAGTTCACGATGCCAACGTCAAAGGTCAGCACAACTCATATACACAATCCCTCCCCTCTTCTCTCTCCTTTTCGCCCGTTTATTCAGAGGCTTTTCAGTGTTTTGTTTCCCAGTGAGTGTGTGTTTCTTGGCCGATTGCGCATATCTACAGGCACAGCCCAATCACCTGAGGTTGTTTTTGGGGGGTGGTTGATTTTTTTCTGTTTTTTTTTTTTTTTTCCCGAACCCAGGTCCTATGCATCAATTATCATCTCAGGTGGTCAAAATTTGCTTGCCAGACGGGATCATCAGGCCATTTCGCCACAATTGCCTGACCGTCATGACCACAACAGGTATAAAATAAAATAAAATATAATGGCTGAAGGAAGAGAGAACAACAATTAAAATAAAAATCGAAAGTAAAGCTTAATTTGCTTTGATATTAGGTGGAGCATTACACACACACGCATTAATACATACATTTTTGTATTTGTCATGAATGGGGTGGAGCTTCCTTTCAGATTCCTGACCATTTGAATTCTGTGCTCCTCGGCCCCTCGATTTTTCAATCAGGTCAATTTTTGCACATTTTATTTCGATACGTTCGTTCGATTTATTGTTTTCTTCAGGTACTTCCCAACTGATGTTTTGGATCGTTGTACGAAATACTTCTGGATATTTTTTTAGGGGGCTTAATTTTTCCTTCATATTATTAACTCCTGATTTTCCTATCATTTTTTTTTTCGTTTTTTCTTTTCCAGGGGCCAAGGGATCTTTTGTCAATTTTTCCCAGATTTCATGTTTGCTTGGGCAGCAAGAATTGGAAGGCCGTCGAGTGCCCAGAATGATGTCTGGAAAGACGTTGCCTTGCTTTGCACCTTTCGACCCTGGTGCGAGGTCCGGAGGTTTCATCGGCGACAGATTTTTGTCCGGATTGAGACCCCCTGAATATTACTTTCATTGCATGGCTGGGAGGGATGGGTTGGTCGATACCAGTGTGAAAACCGCCAACAGTGGATACCTGCAACGATGCTTGGTGAGAATTGGTTCCAGTGAAAAAAAATGAAAAAAATAAGTACGAAAAAAACGTAAATTAATTAATTAGTAGAATTACACAAGCACGAAGGAATAAATCAGATATCAACATTGTATCTTTAGTCATTTATGGACCTGATTAAAAAAGAAACGAACGAAAGAAAAGTACACTTTTTTTAGGGGGTTCTTTCTTGGCCTGTGGAATGGGCAGGAAAATCAACATAATGTATTTCTTACCAGTATTTGGGTTGGTTTTAAAAAAAAGCTTTTTTTTTGGGGGGGGGTTGATGGTTGCAGGTGAAATGTATGGAGAGCTTGAGGGTCCAATATGATGGGACTGTTCGAGACGATTCCGATGGGTCCATCGTTCAATTCATGTATGGGGAGGACGGGCTGGATGTGCTGAACGTTTCCTATTTGGACAAATTCAAATACATCGCGGAAAACGGGGAGGGGTTCAAAAGAAAGCTGGTCATGGAGGAGGCTCTGTTGTGCTCCAAGCGGGCAGGCCTGAAGGGGTTGGAAAAGGAATGTCGAAGAATGGTCGAGTGAGTGCAATTGGGGGGCAGCACCAGCAAATCGAATTTTTCTCGGGTGAAATACCTCGTTTTGTTCATGTTTTTTGAAGGGGTTTATGGAGCGGTTGTGTGATTGCTTCTCAGGCAACGGTTAAAAAACAGGAAGAAAAAAAAGGATGCAGAATTGAACGCCGCCTTGCCGGTGAATACCACCATGCAGCCGACCATTCTGGGTGCCACCTCCGAGAAATTTTCCGACATGATGTGGGACTACATACACTCCAACCCCGATGGCTTGCTGAAGGGAAACAGCAAAAAGCACTTGAGTCCGAAAGGTATGACTGGAGCGAAAAGCCAATAACAGCAGTTTTCGTTTTTTTAAACAAGTAGAAGGGTCCTAAAACCCCGTAAAACAAAAGAGAAAGAGAAAACTGTGGAGATTATTCTGTGGGTTTTTCATTCTCCCGTTTTTTTCCCTTTCTTTTTTCCATCAGGTTTACAGTGACTGAACAAGGGTGCAATGCTGATATCTGATTTATCCCTTCATTTTCTTTCATTCTAAATTTAAACTTTTTTTTCGGGTGGGTTTTGATCGACCGCACAGAGCTCCAGCAAATTTTGGAATTGAAGTACATGGAATCGTTGGCGGCCCCCGGGGAATCCGTTGGGGTGATTGCAGCCCAGAGCATAGGGGAGCCCAGCACTCAAATGACCTTGAACACTTTCCATATGGCCGGGCGTGGAGAGGCCAACGTCACCTTGGGGATCCCCCGATTGAGGGAAATTTTGATGAGCGCTGCAACAGCAATAAAGACCCCAGTGATGACCTTGCCCATGAGAAAAGGGAAAGCTTTGGCGGAGGCACAGGAGTTCGCCAACAAGCTGAGGAAAATCAAACTGGCAGAATGTCTCAAAGGTAATGGGTGATATATATATATTTTTTTTTTGTGTGCTGGTGGTGGTTGGGTGAACTTTCTCTTGTCGTTTGATTATTGATGCCAATGCTTTGATTTGGTAATAGATAACTGTTTGTTGATTTGTTTCTTTTATGTCAAGTTTGAAGATTCGAGGAAACCATAGCGAATTTTTTTTTCATTTATTTGACATACGTGAATTTGTGTATTAATTTAATTTTGGAATTAAATTTTTTAGCGTCCAACCCAACCCCCTCCCCCTCCCTCCATCATCAAAAAGACGCTAAAGAAACAAAAACTAAATTCAAAACATCATTGCCCCTTAATTTGAAGGAAAAATGAGAGGCAAGCCCACATGTCTTTTTTTCCTGTATCATTTTTCATTTTGTTTTTTTGCTGCTTTTGTCAATATACAGGTCTGAGAGTTGAAGAATACCCAGTAGCTTTCCTGCCTGATCGGCCAGGGAGCCGAGGGCACGTTTACAAAGTGATTTTGGAGTTTCATCCACTTTCAAAGTACCCTCCAGAAACCAAGCTGACCTGGGAAGAGCTGTCTAAGACGTTTGGGGAGAAATTTATTCCACTGATGCGGAAATTCATCAAAATGGAATTGAAGCGATTGGCCGTCGTGTCTGGAGGAGGAGAGGTGCAGTCAACCTGTGATGATGCTTTTTTTTCTTTTTTTAGAAAACATTTTTAGAAATCTAACTCCTGTTTTTCGAATACTATTGAAAAATCGGCAAAAAACCGATCCCTGCCAATGTAGCTATCGTTAAGGGGTTGGGTCGAAATCGCCTTAAAATAGTATATTCTATTATGGTGGTGGACACAAATCAAGGTAGATTCATGGATTTTTCTTTCATCAATCCATTTTGCTGACAGCTCGGGGCTGTTAGCCTCAACGTAATGCATCCAAGAAATAACACATGAGGTACTCATTTCAATTTTTAATTTTTTCTTGGGATGAATAGATAACTGTGAGCAAAATGAACTTGGGTGCCGATGAGGGTGATGGGACTGGCTTCAAAGGCAAGAAAGCCATGGATAAATATGAAGACGATGAGGACAATGAGGAAAATGTGGAGGGGAAAGCCCAGTACCAAGGAGGCCGATCAGAAGAGGTAGGGATTCCGACACTACAAAGATCAGACCCCGATCTGATCGGGTGAAGCCAGTTTTTTTCACATATTTTTCGAAAACAAAAACTTTGGGATAACCACAGAGATGCTGAACTTCGTCTTGAAATTTGCTTATTCTTGGGGGGGTGGGTCGGGTTGTGTTTATTTTTAGAAATACGATGCCCCTGATGATGAAGACAAGGAGCATGCAAAAAAAGCAGAAGATACAGCCAAGACGCTCTTTGGGGTTTTGGAGACCATGGATGAAGAGGAGGAAAACGAAGAGGAAGAGGGGAAAGACAAAACCAAAGATGCGAAGGACGTAAAACCAAAAATAGGTAGTCGAAAAAACACGTGCCGATCGTTGGATTGTGAAACTCCAAATGTATTATGAGCATTAAGAGAACACCAAAACAAAAACTACCCTTGTATGTATTGTACAAGATCCCTGTTCCCCCCCCCAAAAAAAACTTATTCTACTTCTCTTCCAAACAACAGACATGTTTCTTTTGACCCAAGTTTATTTGTTTTTGATTTGTTTTGTTTCGATAGACCCCAAAACAGGGCTGCCTGTTTCGTCAAAGAACGAGAAGGCCGAGGGTTCGAGCGAGGGGAAAGGAAAGGATGCGGAGCAAGTGCAGGGCGTGGAGGATTTTTCAGGAGCTTTGGGGAGCGACTTGAAAGTGATGGAGGACAAATTGAGATGCATCGCGAATTTCGAACTGCCGCTGGGTGCCCCCAAGCTGCTGATGTTGGGAATTGCGGAGGGGGTTGCTGCTACAGTCAATGCCAGGGAATTCATCGGTGGGCTGAATCCTGACCCCTGTCTAGAATCCGATCCCCTGTCAGGATGAAGAATGTTTTCAACCGAGACTGGGAAAAAAATAACATAAAACAAAAAATCAAGAAAAATACAGAAAACTGCCCTTCCCCACTCTGCTGCCCCAGCTGAACATTTGGCCTAGAGTTGATTCATTGAGATGTCGGCAACTTGAGAAAGAAACCCTTTCTGTGTGATTGTTTTTTTGAGGTTGGTGTATTTCCAGGGACAGACATTGTTCCTTTTTTTGTTTTCTCTGTGATTTTCAGGCATCGACAAGTGTTATGTGGTTGAGGGGGATGACAAGAAACCCCACTCCGTTCAAACCGACGGGATCAATTTCATGGCAGGATTTCTGCATGAGGATATCGTGGATGTGAACCATTTGACGACGAACGATGTGGAGGCCATGAGGAACACTTATGGTGTCGAAGCTGCTCGATCCACAATTGTGGGGGAATGCAGGGCTGTGTTCGGAGCGTATGGCATTGGAGTGGATGCCAGACATCTGTCGTTGATCGGGGATCACATGACGTATCTGGTAAAACTAACAGAAGCGCACACAGTATAGACATTCGGAGCAAATTCTTTGAATGGTCGATTGGTCATTGAACGATGGGGTTTCGCAATTCTAGAATAGGCATGGAAGCTCACATTAAAAAATGTTTCGTGTTTCCCTTAAAGAAAATTTATGAGTCATGCTTTGTGCTTCTGCCTATTTTCTGCGACTTGATCTGGAAAGGTCGTTTCGGCTCAGTAATATTTCCCTGGCAATTTTTGTCTGCAGGGTGGATATCGATCGTTGAATCGATTGGGGATCACAACACAGGTTTCCCCAGTGCTGAAGATGAGTTTTGAAACAGCCACCAGTTTCCTCAGACAAGCAGTTTTAGCTGGGGAAGTCGACCCCTTGCGCTCTCCTGCTGCCAGAGTGGCGATCGGACGGCCGCCGTTGTCTGGAACTGGGTGCATGGATATTTTCCACAAATGGGAGTAGGAGGATGTACAGGATTTTTTTTTAAAGGAAATGATACGCAATGCGAGTTAGTGGGGTCGCTTGGGGCGGTGAAAACTAGGCTAGAAGAACATATAGTATTTCCAACAGGAAATTGGATAGAGCAGCGAAGCGTTTGGGGAAAAAGTGGAGGGGCGATGTAATGTTTGCCTGATGAGACTCTTTTTATTGTTTTTTTCCCAATTCAAGGGATGCACCGATGGTGCTCCCCAACTAAAATCCAATTAGCTGAAGTTGGTGAAAAAATGAAACTCACACCCCAGTATCCACCCACACAAAAACCACTGAGCGTTTCAAGATCTGACTGTGACCCCCTCTACATGGAATTTGATTTTCGAATTCGTCCCTTTATCAACATCCAACAGTTCACTTCCGTTCACCACCACTCTGTACCTCCCAATCTGCATCGAGAATTCGGTCCCCCGCTTGCCAACCACAGTCTTGTGATTATCGGGGAAAACCAATTCGAAGTGCTCCGGTCGATCCCTCAACACCAGTCCTGTCAGACCCACGAATCTCGGGTTTCTTGCTCGTTCGACGTTTACGCGAGCCCCATGCATGTCCATCTCCACGATCGCTTCTTCTGGTTTTCTGTACATTTTCAGCACGTTTTCGGCGTATTCCCCCCACAACCGATGCAGCTTTTCCACGGTCGAGTATTGCACGTTTTTCAACTCGTCCAGTCCTTTCTTCTGCCGCCACCCTTTCGAGCCGAACGACCTCTTCAAAGTCAGCAGCTTCGCGCCATTCCTCGCGTCCACTTCTTTTCGTGCGTTTTCCATCGAGTTCTTCGCCCAGCCTTTCACAGTGACGACCTTCTTCCTCGTCCAGTCTATCATGTTCGAGTTGTCCCGACCTTCGAATCGCCCGCTGTTGAATACGTCGCTCAAAAACGTGTCGACGCTTTTGGGGGATGGAAGAGTGCAAGTGGCGGCGAGCTTGCCAGGCAGCGGTTCATCGTAATTCGCGTACGAACTCTGACCAGGCAACTTTCGTCTCTTGCGAGACCCTTCTCGGCGTCCACCCCTTGAGCTTCGTTTTCCCAGCATTCTCCCTAAAAAATAACCCCCCAACCAAACCACCAGATGAAGGAACCCTTGTTGTTTCTGTCAATTTAGTGATTTTCAGAAAGACATGTACTCATTTTCTCCCAAACGCCGACTTCGTGCCGGTCTCAAAACGTGAAATGTCGGTTTGCCGGTCTAGGCGAATTCAAAACCGCTCAGCTTCCCAACTCGACACGAAGCGAATCGCACCCCACCTCCACCTGAAAATTAACCCCTCCATTCGAAGCTTCCTCGTTTCGGTTAAACACTGAAAACTGACAGCATTATCATTTGATCCAGAGCAAATCTTCTAAGGAATCCTTTCCTACTGACGAAAAAAAAACTGGCTCGAAATCTGTGAACACCTGAGGAAATGCTGAACCAAGACAAATGGATCTCTGTGAAACATATTTCTCAATTCAATGTATGCCACACAAACAAACATGTGGAGAGTATATCCCTTTTTGGGGGGTTGCCCATCGTCACATTGCACCCTTTCAACCTTGGCCTTCTTCAGCAAGTGGGAAGCTTGGAATCGTCGCTGAACAGTCATTGGGTCTCACTCTGTGGGCTGGGCGTCGCCTTGCCACAAACGATCAACTAATATCTTCCTTTCGAGGTCGATTCTAAACACATTCGCCTCGAGCACCAGATTAAAAAAAACATCACCCAAGACAGGAAAGAATCGACAAGCAGACGGAGAATTCACCGTCGTGTGAATGAAGCGTTTGAGCCCATGGGGTTGAGCAAGGAGGAGATCGATATCCAGTGCGACTGGGCTGGAACGCTCGCTGTGGGCTCCAAAGGACGCGACGACGCCCACGCCATAGTTAGAGCTTGCCTTTCGGGAAGAAAGGGATCCAGAAAATCGAACGGAGAATCCGCAGCGTCGAACGCCAGCAAGGCCACCTCCGCTGTGAACGGTTGGTGCCTAATTTGCCTTTCCCCGTCGTGAATTGTTCGAAACGAGCCTCCGTGACATTTTGGATTTGTTTTTTCCCAACTCGTCGATGATTTCGGATTTGTGTTCAGCTCCATTTTCCATGGAGTTTATTTAGCTTCTGGTGAAATCCTCATCATGGCCTCAATGGATCGCTTTTGAAACCTGCACTTAAGAATCTAACAAAAAAAGGGGGGGAGGCATTTTGCTATTCTCCACAAAGGAAAATATCTTAGGCTTGGGGATTTCATGTGATTTGAGGGACTCAATGGATTGATACTGAAACCTGCACTTAAAAATATCCCCAAGAAGGAAAAAAACAATTCCTCAATTGCAAAATATGCCTTACCAAAAGATGTAAAAGTTGTGGGAGGCAGCTCTTTGTGTGCCGACATCCCCACAAAGGAATGCCATCTTCAATGGATTGGATTTTTCAGATTTGAGAGTCATCAATGATCAGTGCAACACGTTCAGCTTGTGTTCTCCAGGATCCGAATTCTTGTGCCTTTTACCGATTTGCAAGTTTCTACAGGAATCTGGTGGCTTGGTGAGCTGTGTGTGGTCATTTTTTCTTTTTAAGTAAAAACACATCAGATATTAAGAAACTTTGAAGTATGGTTCTGGAATGACAGAAGGTTTGATGTGATCAATCAATCAATTTATTAATTATGCTTGTACGGTGACCTCCCCAGTTATCGTTGCAACAATCCTGGGCAGAATGCCGAATCCTGTCTTTCCCTCAATTAACCACACCAGAGGTCTAATCAATTTGAATGACAGACGCACAACAAATGTATCGCAGAAATCCACGAGCTGTGTTCAAAATGCGATCGCTTTGCTTATGGTGAATACATATCTTTGGATTGGGTCAATTCTTGTCGACTCTGATTTTTTTTTCTCTTTTTCCTGTTTTTTTTGGTGTTCACCACCGTCAGTATGCAGACGTCCTTGTTCCAGAAATCGTGGCTCATCTCGAGCATGTCTGCAATTTCTTGCACCTTCCAGTGGAGGATTCCACGGATCCAGTGAACGCATCTCAGTTCCAAAGCGCTGTAGCCACGCTACTGCAAGAACTCACCTCGTAAGCTGCTTTCCCCCCCCCCCCTTTCCAAATAAGACACCACACACCGTGTTCAGCATGAAGGAATGCATGTTCAACAGGTTTTAGACATCATTCGATAGGGCCGATGAGTCGTTCTTGCATGGGGTTGGGTTTCCACAGGGTTCTGCGTGGACAAGTGTTGGGATCGGAGGATGTCAGACTGCTCAGCCGAGGAGTGCATAATTTAGTCATGAAATGTTTGTCCCCCGAGCGGGAGCTCCCCCATGGATTCAATGTGTGCTACTGCATCATCCGAGTGCTCTCAAGAAACCAGAAGCTTCAGAATGGGCTCCCCCTCATCCCCTCCCATGCGAATGAAATTCTGGATTGGCTGCGAGTCCATTACTACAAGGAAGGTGTGTGTGTGTGTAATGTCCATCCAGCGCTGGAGCCCCCCCTCCCGAAATCGCTATTAGTCATGAGGTTCGATTCAATTTTTTATGTTCAGGTTCACGCTCCGGGGATGAAGACTCCGGTGTGTCTGAAAACGGCGAAACCCAGGCCATCGTCCACATCGATCAAGAGAAAATCCTGGCATTGACACTGCCCATCATTTCCTCCACCTTTCCTGTGGCTTCCTCCAGCCACGAGGAAGCCACAGGAGCCGCCCTCATGTCGACCCCCGTCCATGTCGACGAATCCACCTTGCATCAAATCGTCTCTTTCTCCTGTGACGCTGCTCGATTGGCACTGAGGCCATTGCTGCAATCAGCGGTGTGTGGAGATTCGTTGTCCGAGGCTCCCACCCCAGAAAACGCCATAAGAAACAGGCCGAAATCATCCCCTTCGGCAGCTGTGGTGAGGTCTGCTTCTCGGTTGGCATCCCATTTGGTGACTAGGCTGTGGAAGGCGAGCGACAAGGAGTCCTCCACCCCCATGGAGTATCAAATGTTGAAGGAGGAAGTGAGCAAAGTTCTCAACATGATGCTGGAGGTTTCGGAGGCCTGCCTTAAATCGACATGGGAGTGCGGAGTTGATAACGTGAGGGTGCAAAGCAGCTACAGCCATCCTTGCTTCCACCCAGATTTTGCTTTTTCAAACGGTTTTTTCACTTCCTGTTCAAAAGACTGAACATAGTGCAGAACCCCTTCTAATCCCGACCAATGGCTTTGCATTCAACAGCTTTAGAGGGGGGGGGGGGGTAGCCTTGCAAGGTTTTGCCCTTTTTTATTGTTAAACACAAATTTTGTTTAGATAGCATAATGGTCGGTTGTCACGGTAGGTACTGGGAATCGCAACTCACATGCTTTACGAATGCATGGAGTTGACGGCGGCATCTGCTCGATTCGGTGGAAATCCGATGAATGATATTTTGAGCAGGTTGCGGTCCTTGATGATGTCGTCGGCTCGACTCATAGAGGACCATGCCCAGCCGGAAACCGAGGCGGCGTCCAGCCAGGGATCGTTTCGATCCAGGACCTCCTTGAGGTCCATGGCCATGGCCGATTGCGACGTTGCTTGTGGGTGGGATGTCAGTCAGAAGTTCACCGCACACAGCATCAACAAGGTTAGGCAGGGCAGGGGATCATGGTGCTGTCTGGCCGGGGTTGGAATTGTGATCATTAAGGGGGATTGCGCGCAGATATGATATGGTACATTACACTGAAAGCAATGGAGCAAATGTGTCGGTCAGGACTAAAGCAGACGTTTTTGTAGGTTTTGATGTTGAAAGCATGTGTCAGGGGGGCAGCATATGTAATGTAACGTAAAACTCTCTGTTTCAGGTGGAGGACCCAGCATCTCCGATCGCTTTGTGTCAAGTTGCCACGGAAGCTCTTTGTTGTACGTTGGCTGCTGGGTGGAAGGCGGGGCACAGGAAAACTGTAAGGTCGGTTTTCTCAGCGTTTTTTTTGGTTTTTTTTTCCAATTCGCTCGTTTCTTTTTTTGTTCCTTTCCGCTTCTTGTTATGTGTGCAGCTTTCTGATGGTATCCATACATTTTCCAAAAAAAAAAAGAAAAGAAAAGAAAAAATTATTTTGTTTTTCTTCTTTAGGGATATTGCTGTGCCTCTGGGTAACAAAATGATGACCTTGAAAAAGGCAGATTTGACCACGTGTGCCGAAAGGCAAGTGGCGACAATGGCATTGGGGAGGCTCTTTGTCTTGGTGGATGGCGACCCAGAGATGGCCAGGCTCCTGCTGCCGTTGTTAATCAACGGAATGCTGGGATCTGAAAAAGCCCCCACTCAGGTAAAGAGCATCCACATCATCGAAGTCTGTTTTTCTTTTCCTTCTCTGTTCACGATTTGCATTGGATCCCCTTTTTCTGTTGTGCTGCTATGTACGATTTTTTTTATCATTATTATTTTTTTTTTGGGGGGGGGGTGGTCCTTTCAACACCCGAAACCGTCACTGTCGAGATGAAAGGATTGCACACATCCAATTGCTTCCACAAAATATGCAGCAGGGTTTCTCAGTTTTGATATTTTTTGCCCCCCTTTTACGCAGGTGTATGCATGTCTGGTTCATGTTATGGCAACCATTGGTGGCGTCAGTGGGCAAAAGAAGTTTTTGTGGGGCCATGATCAAGTTGTGGAACAGCTGATCAAGCTGTACAAAGACCCAAGGGCCGCAGGATGCAGTGGCCTGATGTATGTCAGTGGAACAAAGGACAGCTGCAAAGGTGAACATCCTTATCTATTATTCCCCACGTAAACAACCGTATTTCGGTTGTTCATTTGGTTGAGAAAACTTGGAACCATACAGTCGGCTTTGGGGGGGGGGGGGGTCTTCATCGACTGGTTCTAAAGATTTTTTCCAATTTTTCCAAGAAAGGAAGACAGGCTCATGTAAAACCCTGTAAGTGAAACTACACACTGAACAAACCTTTTTTTTTTCCTTTTTTTTTTTTAAAGATCGCACAGGCTTACTGTTCATAAATCTTTTTGATTTTTTTTTTCCGTGAAAGGTGCGATGGCCGACGCCATCCTACAAATGACCAAGCTTTGCCAAAAGGGACCTGAAAGCATCCGGAGAGAGCTCAGGCTGAAACTACTGGCCCTGTTTTCGGATTTTGGATTGAAAGCCAGCGAGCATGGGGTGATTTATGATCTCGGTGCCCTTCTGCCTGCAA